>JAEOAD010002278.1:3887500-5087500 GCA_036365145.1 Orientallactaga sibirica | reverse complement strand
GGAGCAGCTATGCTAACATGAGCAAATCCTTGAGGCTCTGTGACTCTTGTCTCTTATGTGTGTATGGAGTTCTAGAGGTGACCCTGGGTATTTTCCTTGGTCACTTTCCACTTTTCTCTGGACATGGTCTCTTGCTGAACCCTAGAACTCAAGTATTTGGCTAGACTAGCTAGCCAGTGAGACCCAGAATTCCCTATCTGTGCCTTCCCTGCACTGGGATTACAGGCACAAACTACCATGCACAGCTCTTAAGGGGTGCTGTGGATCTAAACTCAGGTCCTCATATGATCATGGCAAGAACTTCACCTGCTGAGCCATCTCCCTAGCCCCACTAGTGAGGGGAGTCTTATACAGTGCAGTTATGCTCCTGCCCAAATGATGGGGGTTTCCCAGCTAATACAGGACTGCTGGGCACCTCTCCCTCACCCACAAACTATGCACTGTAGTGAAAAGACCCAGCCATCAGATTCAGACTGCTTGTTCAGTTCCTCCCCACTGTCCTAAGTTTTGTGACACCCTGGAACCACTGTGGCCACTAGACCTGGATTCCACAGTCTTGTACGTCCCACAGAAGGTGAACAGTGGAAAGCTTGGACAACCACGGACAAAGCCCCTCAAACAATTCTTCCTCACTCACCATCAAGCCTGAGGTATTTAAAGCCACGATATGCAAAATAATCTTCCATGATGGTCATGAGGGAGGTCATTTGACAGAACAGCAGCACTTTATGGTTGGTGGCACGGAGTTTAGGCAGAATTCTGTCAAGAAGTTCAAACTTCCCCGAGGCACGGTACAGGTCCAGCCTGGTGTGGGCAGGTGGAAGGGAGGTACAGGAGGTTAGCTGCTCTGAGGAGGTGCATGGCCTGTCTACAGGTTGGTGATCATACTTCATGGCACATAGATGGCTTTCCAAGCAGATCTGCCTACAGCCTCAACAAAGCCATCAACCCAACCTAAATAGACTAAGTCACCCCTGGTCAGGATATGTCAACAGTGACCACATAGATGTCATTTCACTAGGTTATGGGTGAAAATTAAAGGAAGTATGAATGGAAATGATACCCTGATAGTGAGCATAAACCAGAGCTGCTCCCAGAATGCTAGGCTTATCCCCTTACAATTATAGACCCTCACCCTGAAGAATGCCCATCCCTGGAGAGCACTAGCCCTAACAGACTCCAGACTGAGGGCCCGAGGCTTCTCACCCGCTCAATCCAATAGCCCCTGCTTTATACATGAAACTTGAGGCTGAATAGTAGAAACAGTAATACTACAGGTATGTGGGATTCATTAAACAATATGATATAAAAACACATCAAAGCCAGGCGTAGTGGCACATGACTTTAATCCCAGCACTCAGGAGGCAGAGGTAGGTGGATTGCCTTGAGTTCAAGGCCACCCTGGGACTACATAGTGAATTCCAGGTCAGCCCAGGCTAGAGCTAGCTGGGAGGCTGAGGCAGGAGGATCAGAAGTCCAAAGCCCGCTTGGGCAACTTAATGAGATTCTATCTCAAAATACAGAGTGCCTAGCATGTAGGAAGTCCTAGGTTCAATCCCCAATATAGCAACAAAATAATAAAGATGTTTTTCTTTGTTCTTGTAATTACATACCTTGGCTCAAGCAGGGCTGAAACAGTGGCCAGAACAGTGAGAATGTTTGTAGCAAGGCTCTAGGCAATGGGGAAATTCTAGACAACATCCATGGCCAACACCAGGGGCTTACAGAGGTGTGCCTTGGCGCCAAGCATGGTGGTGCACAGCTATTATACCAGCACCAAGTAGGCTGAGGCAGGAGGACTTTGAGTTCTAGACCAGCCTGCACTATGTAGTTCCAGAGAAGCCTTGCCCACATAGTGATACCTTATCTCAACAAACAAAAGAAACAGAAAAGTGTGGCCTGTGCTTACAGAGGATACTCTAGAAAACAAGGGTATAGTGGACAAACTTCAGATTTAGTCATTATAGAAGCCATCCAGGGTCACACCGAGGGGTGGGGAAGAGGATGGCAGAGCCAGGGCTGGAGACCAATGTTTTTATATACTTTCCCTGGCTCTCAGGGTGAACAGTGGTCACCTCTCTGAGCAAGGATGGTTTCTATCCTGTCATGGAAACTAGACAAATGTCAACCACAGCAATGCAGTCACCTAACAAGTGAGTGAATCCTTCACATGAATGCCTGCCCACCCCATGCAGCTGGGAAACTTCTCACCCTTGGACGATGCCGCCAGTGAAACCCAAGTGCTCAGAAAAGGACTCCTGCAATAGGACAAGAGATGGGTCAGTGCTGAGGCAGGAATGGGCTGCCCCGTCCCACCCTACAGTCCAGACTGCTGCTGTGGTAGGTGGGGAGCTCATGCCAGTGCTCAACCATGGCCCATGGTAGCACATAGGCCAGACAAAGACATCAGGCTCAGCTTTAGTACATTAAATGCCAACCCTAATGTTCTTCCTATGAAGGACAGAGCATCCAAGGATGGTCTTATGTAATCTAAGACTACCCTGAAGTGAGAACCCTAACTGCATCGGGTCTAGAATAACCCTGAAACTGTACATCAAGAATACAGATGTGTGGCTATGTCTTAGGAGCAAATATCCAGATTATCCAAGAGTATTATTCACCAAGGTGGCTAAAGTTCTGGGCCACACATCTGACTGGTGGTGATGGCGGCTCTCGGTAACCCTTGGGGGTAGGCAGGAAAGCCCAGGAGATGTGGTGTGACCACAGAGTGGGTCTCCCCTAGGGGCGTCTCCCCACGGAGGAGTCTCCTACCTCCTAGGTTACCCCTGAGGGACTTCCATCTCCATCTCATTCATATGTGGGTGCATTAAGCATCTGTTGCACTGGGTACACTACTCAATAGTGGCCATGCACAAGGCCGTAAGTTCCACTTCCAGCACCACAAATACACATATAAATAAGCCAAACATTGACAAAGGGAAAAATCAAAGATATAAAGGCATTAGCTAGTCAAAATACTAATGCTATTTTTAAAAATATTGCCAGGGCCAGGTGTGTTGCATAGGTAGGAGAACGCCATGAGTTCAAGGCCTGAGACTACATAGTAAATTCCAGGTCAACCTTGGCTGGAGAGAGACCCTACCTCGCACCCCCCCCCCCAAAAAAAAAAAATCACCAGGATCTTTGCCTAGGGCCTATCTGGAGTGGTATAGGGATCAAGGGCCGGAAGAGTGGATCCTCACCTCAATGTGCTGGAACATGTATGGGTGATTGCAGATTTTCCGAAGCTGCATGATGGTATTCATTAGTGTCTTGGTGCCACCTTTGCCCTGGGGAGGTAGATGAAAGGGTCTGGATGAGGTCTTATCTCAGAGGCAGGGTCTAAAAGGGCCAAGGGGAAGCTGAGGGTAGAGGGGCTGTGCTTTGTGGAAGAGTAATTGAGCAGATACAAGGAAACCTAGCAACCTACTGAGGGTGATCACAAATTCTGAGCCGTTACAAAAAGTGGCTGGGAGAGGGCTCTACACCAGCAAGGAAACTAAGAAGCATGCTGCATTTATGCTCAAGTGAGAAGGGCCCAATAAAATGCCTCAAGGGAGTAATGTGGACTAGGGTCATGGCAGGGTCAGTAGGTGCCCCAGAGAACAAATTCAGTCATGAGGGGAACTGGGACACCCTATGAGTGCCTCCAAAAGAAGAGGCTGGCCTGAAACACCTCCCTTTTCCCAATGTCAGCACCCCTCAACAACACCAAGGGGAAGACCATAGAGGCCATGACTCTACCTGCTGTGTAGGTGGGACTCACTAGAATATACCAACCCTGCCTTTTGTCCCACACTGCCAACAGAGAAAGCCAGCAGCTCAAAAGCAAAGAGGACCCCAGGCAGTAGCCAAGTAAATGGGTTCCCAATAGACTACCAGTATGGCTATTTGAATGTCTGAGGGCCCATAGCCAGGGGGGTTCCATGTTGGACACTAAAGGCCAAGGAGGTCAAGACCTTGCTGGGCAAGGATACTCCTTAACCACCTTCTTCGATACCCAGCAGACAACAGTAGCCCCTTGAGCGAACCTTCTTATCTTTCTCGGAGCCGTCAGTCAGCAGCACACCTTTGGCTTGCATATGCCGGTAGAGTACTCGCTGCAGGGCCGACATATCACACTTGATGACATACTCCACCTGCAGGGCAGATGGTGCATTGAGGATTCCTGCACAATCCTGAGTCCAGCCCAAATTACACTCACTGCACTGCTGACTCAGATTTTTGGATATGTACCTTGATTAGAGTACAGGGGTAACAGGGAGGAGTCCCCATAGCTCAGGGATGAGGGTTGATGGACTGAGATAGGGAGATTCTGGTCACATTCAAGAGGAATTATCACTGCTGGTCAGGATATAAAGGGCAAAGCAGACCAGAAGGCGGGCAGAGAGCCCAAGCTACCCACACCTAGCCCTGAGCAGAGGCATTCTGCTTTGGATGGAAGGACCAGGCAGGAGTGGGATCATTCTGTCCTGATATCCTGTCAGTGGAAACTAAAGCCATGATAAACAGACCCAGAACCTTGGGGAGGGTCATCTGACTGCTTCTACCCTAGACAAAGGCTCCACACATGCTGCCTAGTGACTTCTACTCCAAACCTACTTTCTCGGGCAGCTGGGCCTCAACTTCCTTCTTGAGCCGCCGAAGAAGGAAGGGCCGCAGTACTTTGTGCAGACGACGGATGATAAGGATGGTTTCCTCCTCATTTAGGTCCACCTGGAGTCCCACAAAACAGAAAATTAAAATACTACCTCCTGCCGGGTGTGGTGGCGCACGCCTTTAATCCCAGCACTCGGGAGGCAGAGGTAGGAGAATCGCCGAGAGTTCGAGGCCACCCTGAGACTACATAGTGAATTCCAGGTCAGCCTGGACCAGAGTGAGACCCTACCTCGCAAAAAAACCAAAAATAAATAAATAAATAAATAAATAAATAAAAAAAATAAAATAAAATAAAATAAAATAAAATACTACCTCCAAAGAGGTAAGGCCTGACTCAGGAAGCAGGGTCCCAAGGAAGGGGTGGATAGCACCATGGAGAGCAAGCTGGCACTAGGCATTTCGGTGTTTTTTGGGATGGGGGCCTTCACCCTCATCCTTAGGGAAAGTGAAGGATCTGCTGCCCTCCATGGAATTCCTGGGTATGTAAGTGAGGGCCCAGTACTACACTTCACATGCCTTGTCAGGAAAGTGCAAAGCTTTCTGTCAGGCCTTGCCAAGAAGCTATCAACCTGCAGCCTACAGCTACAGTAGTCCAAAGGTATGTGATCTGACCTAGGGGATTTTCAAGAGTGGCTTATCACCTCCCTCCTTCATCCTGGGAAGGACTGAGTACAAGAAATTCTGCTCTCCCAAGGTCACTGTTCCTCAGCCAAGAAATAATAATAATAATAATAATAATAAGAAGAAGAAGAAGAAGAAGAAGAAGTAGAAGTGGAAGTAGAAGTAGAAGTAGAAGTGAAGTAGAAGTGGAAGTGAAGTGGAAGTAGAAGTGGGTGAAGTGGAAGTGGAAGTGGAAGTAGAAGTGAAGTAGAAGGGTGAAGTGAAGTGGAAGTGAAGTGTGAAGTGAAGTGAAGTGGAGTGGAAGTGGAGTGGAAGCAGAAGTGGAAGTGGAGTGAAGTAGAAGTGGAAGTGAAGTGAAGTGGAAGTGAAGTGGAAGTAAAGTGAAGTAGAAGTAGAAGTGGAAGTGGAAGTAGAAGTAGAAGTAGAAGTAGAAGTAGAAGTAGAAGTAGAAGTAGAAGTAGAAGTAGTAGTAGTAGTAGTAGTAGTAGTAGTAGTAGTAGTATTTTGAGACAGGGTTTCTCACTGAACCTGTAGCTTGCTGATTTGACTAGAATAGCTAGCCAGCAAGCCCCAGGGAGCCTCTTGCCCCTGACTCCTCAGTGATGAGAATGCAGATGCATGCTACCACACCCTGTTTTTATGTGCATGCATGGGACTTGAACTCAGGTCCGCCTGCTTGAGTGGCAAGCATTTTACTTACTGAGCCACCTCCCCAACCCCAGAAATTATATCTTCTTTCTTCTTCTTCTTCTTTTTTTTTTTTTTTTTGAGGTAGGATCTTGCTCTAGCTTAGGCTGACCTGGAATTCACTGTGTAGTCTCAGGGTGGCCTCAAACTCATGGTGATCCTCCTACTTCTGCCACCTGAGTGCTGGGATTAAAGGAGTGCACCACCACGCTCAGCTCAGAAATTATATTTTCAATCATAATTTAAAAAGGAGAGGTGAATAGGGAGTGGTGGCTCATGCCTTTAATCCCAGCATTTGGGAGGCAGAGGTAGGAGGATTGCCGAGAGTTTGAGGCCACCCTGACACTACATAGTGAATTCCAGGTCAGCTTGAGCTAGGGAAAAAGAGGTGAGCCAGGCGTGATGGCTCATGCCTTTAATCCCAGCACTTGGGAGGCATACGTAGGAGGATCACTATGAGTTCAAAGCCACTGTGAGACTACATAGTGAATTCTAGGTCAGCCTAGACTAGAGTGAGATCCTACCTTGGGAAAAAAAAAAAAGAGAGAGAGACAGAGAGAAGTGGCCAGGCATGGTGGTATACACCTTTAATCCCAGGAGTCAGAGGTAGGAGGGTTACTGTGAGTTCAAGGCCAGAATGAAACTATATAGTGAATTCTAGGTCAGTCTGGGCTAGAGCAAGACCCTAACTCAAAAAACCAAACTACAGCCGGGTGTGGTGGCGCACACCTTTAATCCCAGCACTTGGGAGGCAGAGGTAGGAGGATTGCTGAAAGTTTGAGGCCACCCTGAGACGACATAGTGAATTCCAGGTCAGCCTGGACCAGAGTGAGACCCTACCTCGAAAAAACAAAACAAAACAAACAAAAAAAACCCAACAAGGTGTGGTGGCACACGCTTTAACCCCAGTACTGGGAAGCAGAGGTAGAAGGATCATTAGTGAGTTCAAGGAAACCCTGAGATTGCATAGTGAATTCCAGCTCAGCTTGAAAAATAAGCAAAAAGAAAAAAACAAAAACAACAACAAAAAAATGTGGTAGTTTAAATAAATGGAAGCCCCCAGTTGATCCAGGAATTTATTAAAGCTTGTGATTTAGATCTCCAGTTGCCTGAGCAGATCCTAGGGTCCAGCCCTAAAGTGTGGGTGTAGATTTAGATTTCCAGTCTAAAGATATACGAAGTGCTGGAGTTCCTCAAGTTTGCTTGCTTGTGTTGGTGGTGGCTTTTCTCTGCCTGGACCTGTAAAAGGGGAGCCAGCTTCTTCTGACATTATAGAACTTCCCCTCTATCTGTAAGTTTCAATAAATCCCTTCCTCCATAGCTGCCTGGTTTGAAAGTTCATCGCAGTGACTGAAGCTGACTACTACAGACTTGGTACCAGGTGTGGGATAAAACTGATGACATAAATCTGAACATGTGGATTTTGGTCTTTTGGAACTCATGTGCTGGAGGAATGGGAAACTTGATGCTTATAACTGAAGATACCTTCTGGGGCAGTGAGCCAAGCATTATGGACTATTCTGATGACAGTTTGAAAATGCTAAGTACAGAGAAAATTTTATTTGGAGGCTTGGGTTATAAATTTTCTAAGAGGAAGGAAACACTGCAGAGGACTTTGTTGAAACTGGGCTAGTGGCTTAAGAGCTAGCTGTATTCTGCTGCTCATGCCCAGCAAGTTTGATCAAGATTAAATTTGTAATGGACTGGTGTGCTTGGCTAAAAATGGGACTGGGAAATTTAAGATTTAAAGTTAAAAAAAATTCAGGGCTGGAGAGACAGCTTACTGCTTAAGGCACTTGCCTGCGAAGCCTAAGGGCCCCTATTCGACTCTCCGGGTCCCATATAAGCCAGACACATAAGGCAACACAAGTGCACAAGGTCACACAAGAGTTTGGAGTTCAATTGCAGGGGCTGGAGGCCCTGGCATGCCCATTCTCTCTCCCGCTTTCATAAAAAAAAAAAAAAAAAAAAAAACTCAAACAAGTTTAAAATTTACTGATACAGAGAATGGTTTTAAGTTACTAAAGCTGGCCCAACTGCTTTACACTACAACAATGGAGAGGAAGCCTGAGGAAAGATTTAATGATAAAAACACAAATTCTTTTGTTAGGAGTTGGCTGAAAAAAAAAAAGGAACTTAAACCGGGCGTGGTGGCGCACGCCTTTAATCCCAGCACTCAGGAGGCAGAGGTAGGAGGATCGCCGTGAGTTTGAGGCTACCCTGAGACTACATAGTTAATTCCAGGTCAGCCTGGACCAGAGTGAGACCCTACCTCGAAAAACAAAAACAAAAACAAAAAACCAAAAAAAAGGAACTTGTTCTTTAAGTCACTAATTTATTGTCCCTGAATTAAAAATATGAGAAATATGTAGAGTATGTTATAAAGTACCCAATTCCAAGAGCCACTGCTGAGATGTATAGGCAGGGTATGATGACCCTGATAGGCCAGTGGAGCCATTGAAGATGGACCATGGTTTGCATGGAGACACAAAGATGTTTTGGATATACCAGGACTGTACAAGGGCTAGTTCTGCTGGCTTGGGATGGAGATTTTCCCTGGCTATTCTGCCCAGCTGGAGGGGTGGAATTGAAAAATCCAGAGACTGTCAGTCACTGGTTATGATATCAGACTTGAACTACAAAAGTATGAAGTATGCTTGATGGTTAGTTTACATTTTTCCAGTCTCTCCTTGCTATGCCTTATAACTGTTGAAAGTTTTTACTCTGTGCCTTTATATATATGTTAAAAGTATATTACATGCTAGCCGGGTGTGGTGGCGCACGCCTTTAATCCCAGCACTCGGGAGGCAGAGGTAGGAGGATCGCCGAGAGTTCGAGGCCACCCTGAGACTACATAGTTAATTCCAGGTCAGCCTGAGCTAAAGCGAGACCCTACCTCGAAAAAAAAAAAAAAAAAAAAAAAAAAAGTATATTACATGCCATGCGTGGTGGCACACACCTTTAATCCCAACACTTGGGGGACAGAGGTAGGAGGATCACCATGAGTTTGAGGCCACCCTGAGACTAGAGTGAATTTCAGGTCAGCCTGGGCTATCTCAAAGAAAAAACAAAAAAATTGGATATAACTTGGTTTTGATTTTACAGGACTAACAATTAAGAGACAGTCTTAAATCTCAGATGAAATTTAGGACATTGGAAGTATCTTAAGTTGGTAAAGACTATGGGGACCTTTATATTTGGACTAAACACAATATACAGTGTGAGATGTATATGAATCTATTGGGGACCAGGGATGAAATGTGGTTGTTTAAATGGATGTCCAGCAAGTGATTCAGGAGTTTATTAAAGCTTGTAATTTAGATCTCCAGACACCTGGCTTGAGGAGGTGTCACTGTTGGTGGATACTAGGGTAGAGCCCCAAGGTGTGGGAGTGGATTCGGAATTCCAGTCTAAAGATATACAAACCGCCAGAGCTTTGTCTGGCATTCCTGAAGTGTGGCTGCTTGTGTTGGTGGTGGCTTTTCTCTCTCTGCATGGTCCTATGGCTTCTTTTGCCATTATGGCACTTTCCCTCTCTCTATAAGCCTATCAGCTTCAATAAATCCCTTCCTCCATAACTGTGCCTGATTTGGACTATACCTCAAAAAAAAAAAAAAAAAAAAAAAGCTGGGCGTGGTGGCGTAGGCCTTTAATCCCAGCACTCGGGAGGCAGAGGTAGGAGGATCGCCGTGAGTTCAAGGCCACCCTGAGACTACATAGTTAATTCCAGGTCAGCCTGGGCCAGAGTGAAACCCTACCTCGAAAAACCAAAAAAAAAAAAAAAAAAACAAAAAAAAAAAAAAAAAAAAAAAAAAAAAGGAGAGAAATCTGCCTATAATCCTAGCACTCCAGAGGCAGAGGTATGAGGATTTGTGAGTTCCAGGTCAGCCTGGACAAAAAAAGAGAGAGGACTCTAAAAATCACATAGACCCAAACTTTCTTCTATGGCTCCCTGTTCATCTTTATATCGAGCTTTAGAGCTTGAACTCAGCTTTTGGTCCTGGACCTAAGGATGGGGGGATCTTTCATTTGGAGGCTCTGAAGAGGCCCTCAGATTCTAATCAGAAGAGCTGCTAGCTTGGTCAGGTCCAGAAAGGACAGAGACCTTGAGGATGAGAGCAGTAGATGGATGCCATCTGTAAGTAAGACTTCGGGGAAGCTGGTGGCAGCCACCTTCATCAGCCTCTGCATTTTGCCCACTCCTGCAGGCTGACTACTTAAGATAACCCTTTCACACATACAAGGCCTACAATGTAGGCTCCGAGCTGATAAAGACATGCACCAACCAGTAAAACTTGGTGCCTTATGTCTTTGGTGGGCAAGCAAGTATGGCCTTCAGATGGTCAGTCGCACCCACAGCATGTGGACCTCAAGACATTGGTCAGTATTCCTAGAAAGCCACATCAAAAGCAAAAGACAAAAGAAACAAACAGAGGGTGTGGCGTGGTAGTACATGCCTTTAATCCCAACACACTTGGGAGGCAGAGGTAAGAGATTGCCAGGAGTTTGAGGCCACCCTGAAACTCCACAGTGAATTCCAGGTCAGCCTGGGCTAGAACAAGACTCTACCTTGAAAACACAAAAACAAAAACACCCCCCCCCCCAAATAAAAATAAAAAATCAAACAAACAAAAAACGAAACCCAGGTTAAATGAATCCTGAATTCATTCATGGCCTACTAACTGGAATGTTTCACATACCCTGCTGCCCTCTAAAAAGACTCGAGCTTCGTGGAGGGTCCACAATCCCTATACAATCTGTGTCCAGAGCACAGGGTCAAGAAAGACCTAGACCTCTATCTTCTGCTTTTGGCCCTGCCTCAGTGGGGTCTTGGTGCTCCTCCAGCCTCATGCCTGGATTGCTTTTTCCAGGATGGCATGGCAGTGCCCTATTGAACAGCATAGGTGCTACTGTTGAGTTGACACTCAGCATACATGGACCCAGAGAGCTGAGTCATCCTAGAATGGTTCATGTAGGCGTGTTTGCTCAGCAGAGGGACATAACAATGCTCACAGAGGATAGCTGCTTTCCCATTCTGCTGTGCTGTGCCTGCTAACACTCACCTTCTCCCCAGTCATGGCAAAGGGTGCATTGAACCATTGCTCAAAGGTGCTACAACTCTTAAAGATGGTGGGCAGCAGAAAGTTGAGCAGTGCCCAGAGCTCAGGCAGCTTGTTCTGCAGTGGTGTGCCTGTCAACAACAGGCGTCGAGGGGCCACATAGTGTGTGTTAAGGACCTGTGTCAGTTTGCAGTGGTGGTTCTTCATGCGGTGGCCTTCGTCCACAATCATATACTTCCAGCGAATCTGTGGGTCCAAGGACAGTGGTCAGGGAGGAAGCAGAGGCTGTGGGATTACAATATCTCTCACCATGTTAGAGCCATCTGATATACACTCCAATATATGGGGTGGAAATACACACAAGTGGGGATCCAAGCCTGGGACATACCATCAGGAACAGTACTAGCGGTAAAAAAAGTCCTCTGACTTTCCAAAATGGTGACAGATGACAGTGTTTAGCCTACAGGCTGGAAAGACGGCTCAGTGGTTAAGGAACTGCTTTCAGGGCCTGACAGCCCAGATTCAATTCCCTAATGTACATGTAAAGCCAGATAAATAAAGTGGTGCATGCATCTGGAGTTTGTTTGCAGTGACTGGAGGCCCTGGCATGCGCATTCTCTCTGTCTCTCTCTTCTCTCTCTTTCTGCTTGCAAATAAATAACAATTTAAAAAATTACTTAGGGGACTGGAGAGATAGTTTAGTGGTTAAGCCCTTGTCTGTGATGCCTAAGGACCCCAGTTTGAGGCACAATTCCCCAGTACCCACATAAGCCAGATGCACAAGGTGGCACATGCATCTGGAGTTCGTTTGCAGTGGCTGGAGGCCCTGATGCACCCATATTCTCTCTCTCTGTATGTATTGCTCTCAAATAAATAACCACAATTTTAAAAAAATTACTTAGGGCTAAAGAGATGGCTTAGCAGTTAAGGTGCTTGCCTGCAAAGCCTAAGGACTCATGTTCAGCTCCCCATATCCCACATAAACTAGATGCACAAGGTGACATATAGGCAAGGTTGTACATGCCCACAGGTGGCACACATGTGTCAAGTTTGAATACAGTGGCTGGAGGCCCTAGAGTGCCAAATCTCTCTCTCTTTCTATCTCTCGCTCTCTCTCTCATTAAAAAAAAGAAAGAAAAGAAAAACCAGTTCAACTCTGAACTGGGTAGAAAAAAAATACATTAAAAAAAAAAAAATACTGGAGGTTTGCTGTGAGTTGAGGCCACCCTGAGACTACAGAGTGAATTCGAGTCAGCCTGGGCTAGGTGAGACCCTACCTCAAAAATCCACTGCCCCCCTCCCCCCGAAAAAAAAGGAAGAATATATAAAGAACTGGACTTGCTGGGTATGGTAGCATAAACCTTTAATCCCAGCACACGGGAGGCAGAGGTACGAGGATCACCATGAGTTCAAGGCCACCCTGAGACTACATAGTGAATTCCAGATCAGCCTGGGCTACAGTGAGATTGTACACGGAAAAAACAAAACAGCTGGACTCATGTGCCCATTGGAGGGGAAAAAGATTCAGAAGGGTATACTTACTTCCCTCAAGAGCCACACCCCAGCTCCCCACTCGGTCTTAAGCCAGGTGTGGTGGCACATGCCTTTAATCTCAGCACTTGGGAGGCAAAAGTAGGAGGATCACTATGAGTTTGAAGGCAGCCTGAGACTACATAGTACGTTCCAGGCCAGCCTGGGCTAGAGCTAGACCCTACCTGGAAAAACCAAAAAGTAAAAATAAAAAGATGCCACTCATCCCCCAGTTCTACCAACAGCTTGGTGAGACCTACCTTCAAGTTGCCCTTGGTAGTGAACGCTCGGCTACAGATGTTGCACACGAAAGGTTTCTCTCCGGTGTGGGTCCGCTCATGGATCTGGAGGGCACTGGCGGAGGAGAAGTTCTTCCCACACCGTATGCAGCAGTGTTGCTTGGCCTGTCGGCGTGGCTGAGATGCTAATAAAGGTGTCATGCCTGGGGATATAGTGGAGGGTCCAACAAAGGTGCCAGGAACTTCAACTTTGACATAGGTGGGCTGGGCTCGGATAAACGGTGAAGGGAGACTGGCACGACCTAGTGTGCAAGGGAAAGGAAATCCAAACTTTTAGCATCTGACACCCAGTGCTCATTACAAAGCAAAGACAAACTTTTTTTATTATTATTATTATTTTTTCATGAGAGAGAATTAGCATGCCAGGGCCTCAAGCCACTGTAACAGAACTCCAAACACGTGCACCACCTAGTGTGCACATGTGCACTTGCGTGCTTTGTGTCATCCTGCACATCTGGCTCACGTGGCACATGGAGAATGGAACATGAGTCCTCAGGCTTGGCAGGCAAGTGCCTTAATGGCTAAGCCATCTCTCTATCCCAAGAAGCCTTTTAGAAATATTTTTATTTGAACCGGGTGTGGTGGCGCATGCCTTTAATCCCAGCAGTCGGGAGGCAGAGGTAGGAGGATCACCATGAGTTCAAAGCTACCCTGAGACAACATAGTGAATTCCAGGTCAGCCTGAGCTAGGGTGAGACCCTACCTCGAAAAAAAATTATTTTTTTTAAGCAGAGAGAGAAGGAGAGAATTAGAACGGGCACACCAGGGAATGTAGGCACTGCAAGTGGACTCCAGATGCATGCATTCCTTTGTGCATCTGGCTCCATGTAGGTACTACGGAACTGAACTCTGAAGGCAAGCACCTTAACCACTGAGCCATCTCTCTAGCCCAAAAAGAAACCTTTTATAATAGCTCACTACAAGTGGAGGTGGATAACAGAAAAATGTAGAATTCAAAAGAATCAGAAGTTCAAGGTCAACCTATACAACTTAATGATACACAGACACAGAATTTAAAAAGGGTAGGGTCTGCAGCCAACTGAAAGCTGGAAAAAGCTGCACTGCATGCAGCCGTATGGGAGACAGAAGGCATCAGCAGTGAAAACAGTGGACACTGAACATTCAAGTTTGGCCATACAGGCCAAATGACTGAATGGGTGCAATAGTGGCATGTCTGCTCTTGGGGTAACCAACTGCTCCATAATTGGACTGAAGGCCCTCTCTACGGGAGGGAATACATACCTGGTACTGAAAAACCTAAGCAAAAGTCTATGGCAAGGGAGGTCATGAGCCTTAGGGGTATAAAGCCTGTTCTTGTCTGGCTAAATGTATATATTATTCCCACCAAGCTGCCCTGAAAGCACTACACTTAATGTTCATATTCACATATTAACGCTACTCTCACTTCTGGTTAGAGAAGCTTCTCTTTTCAGATGGCAATGACCAATGGGATGACACAAAAGGCAACATAGTGCTGAGAAGAAGAGAAGGTGTGCTGGTGCATGCCTTTAATCCGAGCACTCGGGAGGCAGAGGTAGGAGGATCACCATGAGTTCAAGGCCACCCAGAGACTACATAGTGAATTTCAGGTCAGCCTGGGCTAGAGTGAGACCCTACCTGGAAAAACAAAACAAAACAAAAACCTTAAAAAGACAAAGAGCCTGGAGGGCTTTGCCTTTAATCCCACTCAGGGAGGCAGCAAGGATGATCTCTGAGGATTCACTGGCCAGTCTGAGACTACATCCTTAGAATTCCAGGTCAGCCTGGACCAGAGTGAGACCCTGCCCCGAAAAATTAAAAAAAAAAAAAAAAAAAAAAAAAAAAAGAAAATGCCTGCTAAGAAAATGCCTAGGGTAAAGCTCACTTGGCACGTTCTATGAGAAACAGGACACATCTTTAAAGGCAGATGGGCAAACAGGCAGGTTTGAGAGTGACTTTCTCAGGGCAGGTACTGTGTTCTCTTCTCTCCATTGCTCCCCAGAGCCTGTCAGTGGCTCCATTTTCCATAGACAAGGGCAAGACAAACTAGAAGGCTTTAAGTAGGAGCCCCAGGATAATTTCTGGTTAAATTTCCATGTGACCACAGTGATCCCTGGCTTGCATTTCCGTACAATGGGGACCACCCACTGTATATAAGGACACAGAAACTTGGCATTCAAGCCAATTGGGAGCCACTGCCAGGGTTTTAGGACCTCATACATTGACTCAGAATACCAAAGGGAGGCACTCTGAAGATGAGGAACTTTGGTACAGATACAGGGAAATGCCAGAGCCATGAGTTCGCAAAAGAGGGCCTCAGGCACAACCCAGCAGTCTAGGGCACTCTAGTTAGTGATTGTCCGCAACTGCTCTGTTGAAACCCCCACCTTCCACAGTCTACTGAAGGGAAGGCCCAGGCCTCAGGAGAGCCCAAGGCTACTAGGGGCATACAGAGAGGGTGGGCTTATCTTAGCTTGACAGGACACTCTGGGCAGAGTTCCCCAGAGGAGCTATTCCAGGTACCATGAGGCTCAGATGGGTCAGACCGTAGTCATCCTGTACAAGTGCAAGGTGGTTCATCTATACTTGTGCAGGTGAAGCATGCAGCCCTATGAGGGGACTCAGACACAAGCCTGACAGCATGAAGCAGGCGGGTGAAACATAAAGGGACTCCATGGGAGAGGCTCTGACATAGACTGGGCAGCACAGAGCAAGGTTACCTTGGCAAGTATGTGCTTGTCTTTGATGATATATTCATAAGTGGTCAGCAAAACGTTGAACTTTCCACTGCGGAGCTGAGGGACAAAAGCCCGCCTTGCTGCTGGAGAACCCTGTGGGGACAGGATGAACACATCTCAGGCTCCTGGGGCTGGGTTACCAGGTTACATGGATAGGCAAGGCACTCCCCACCCAGGTTCTTGCCAGAGACAACATGGCAAGTTTCTGGGCATAGCTACATGTCTACTCTCATCCTGCCAAGCTGAATACAGACTGCAGGGAGGAGTAAAGCAGAGCTCTTAAGGAAGCTGCGCTGTCTGCAACACCATCAGCCACATTTTCGGTGGCTCATCACAGCTCTCCTCTCCTAACTCCACAATTCAGACCCCTAACTTAGCATTCACGGCCCTCCTTCACCCAGCCAACAGCCACTGTAATCACCACAGCCTCCAGTCTAATCAGCAAACCTGCCCAATCTCACCTCACCTCCCCCAAGCTACAGCAGAGTCCATGGTCGGCCTGAGACCTTCTCCATGATCACATTCTAAACATGTTTGGTTTCATGGAGCCCCCCAACCTCTTGCCTGCAGACCTACCCAAGGTTCTCAGAACTACTACCTCTTCTATTCTCCCTGGTCCCTGAGCAAGCTGTTCTGTGTGGACCAACTGCTGTCATGAGCTAAGAGTCTCACAGCACAGGATACAGAGCTAGACCTGGGAGCCCTGGGGTGGAATCAGGTAGTACCATGCACAGGCTGCCTGAATCAGACTCTACCTCAGTCCCCACTGCACACTGGCCACTATAGACCCCTTGACAAGATGGTGTAACAGCACAACAGAGTGCACAAGGCAGGAGTGGCTCACAACCCAGAGCACCCAGTGTCTTGTAGTGACCTACACTCACATCATATATTTAATCCCAACACTTGGGAAGCAGAGGTAGGAGGATTGCTGTAAGTTCAAGGCCATCTTGAACTACATACAGTGAGACCCTAACTTGAGAAAAAAAAAAAAAAGTAACAAAAAAGACCATGTTTTGAGCAGAGCTCAGGTGAGAAGGATGTAATCTCCTGGCAAATGCTTCATGTCTGTCATATATACCAAAGTATGTTCTGTCAGCCATATTCGTCAAATGCTGCGACTTTCAAAATTAAGCACTTGGGGCTGGAGAAATGGCTTAGTGGATAACTCACTTGCCAGGGAAGTCTAAGAAACTAGGTTTGATTGCCCAGTAACCACTTAAGCCAGATACAAGGGGGGGCACATGCATCTGGAATTTGTAGTGGCTGAAGGCCCTGTTGAGCCTATTCTCTATGTACCCCCCTTTCAAATAAGTAAAAAAAAAATTGGGGGGGCATATTTAAAGGTAGGGTTTCACTCTAATCTAGGTTGACCTGGAATTCACTATGTAATCTCAGGGTGCCCTTGAACTCATTCGATTCTCCTACCCCTGCCTCCCAAGTGCTGGGTTAAAGGCGTGGGCCACCATGCCCAGCTCAAATAAGTAAGTAAAAAATTTTTAAAACCATTTTAAAAATAAACTCTGGGCTGGGTATGATGGCACATGCCTTTAATCCTAGCACCTGAGAGACAGAAGTAGGAGGATTGTCATGAGTTCAAGGCCACCCTGAGACTACATAGTGAATTCCAGGTCAGCCTGTGCCAGAGTGAGACCCTTCTTTGAAAAGCAAGGGACAAAAAAAAGCAAGCTCTATATACATCAAATAATGAGCAATTCCTGAAAACATCATTCCAGTAGCGCATACCAACCTCCTTCCTTCTCTGTACAGGTTCCTCTCCCCTCCAACCCGGTTCATGTTCTCTAACAAGTTGAAGGACACCTCTGCAGGCTGTGACATACCTTGTAGGATACCTTCACCACAGAGGGGGCCCACTTGTCAAATTCATATGCCCAGTTTGATAGCGTCCTGATGGGAATAAAAAGGACAGTCAACTTCTACCCTGCTCAGTGTGCTCAGTGACAAGTGAATTCCAAAGGTCTGTTCTCCCCCAGCCCCCATTTACTTTTTTTTTTTTTTTTTTTTTTGGTTTTTTTGAGGTAGGATCTTGCTCTAGCCCAGGCTGACCTGGAATTCACTGTGTAGTCTCAGGATGGCCTCTAACTTACAGCCATCCTCCTACATCAGGCTCCAAAGTGCTGGGCTTAAAGGCGTGTGCCACCACACCCAGATCATTTTACATTATTATTAGTTTACTCATTTGTGAGTTGTAAGTGTGTGTGTATATAGATGTGTCAGGGTCTTTAGCCACTACAAATGAACACCAGACAATGGTGCCACACATCTGTCTTATGTGGATGCCTTGGGAATTAAACCCAGGCTGGCACACTTTGCAAGTAAGCACCTTTAACCACTGAGCCATCTTCCAAGCCCCCTTATTTACACTATTTTATGTGTAAATGTTTATAATAGCATCAGTAATGAACATTATTTCTTTCTTTCTTCTTCTTTTTTTTTTTTGGTTTTGCGAGGTAGGGTCTCACTCTGGTCCAGGCTGACCTGGAATTAACTATGTAGTCTCAGGGTGACCTCGAACTCTCAGTGATCCTCCTACCTCTGCCTCCTGAGTGCTGGTTAAAGGCGAGCCACTTGCCCGACCATTATTTCTTTATATATAATCAATTACTTATAAAAGGGAGGCACCTGCAGTAGTTTATATGATGAAACATTTTTGAACTTCAGCATGGGCAGCTTCACATGACTTGACTCTCTTTTCAATAATGTCCTGCGCAATGAAGGAGTTAGGTGGGTAGTGATGGACTTCAAGAAGTCTCTGACAGGGACTGTGGCCCACTCCCCACATCTACTAAAGTCTCATGCCTTCCACTTGCTAATACTTCTCCTATAAAACCTCCCCAGCATAAAGCAGACACTTTACATTTCCAGAGTCTCCATGGTTGATATAAAGTGTCACTCTGGACAAGACTCCCTCAATAAAATCTAGATCAGCTGGGTATGTACTGGCTGCGCCTGACCAATCCCAGCACTCAGGAGGCAGAGGTAGGAGGATCACTTTGAGTTCCAGGCCACCCTAAGGCTACAGGTGAATTCCAGGTCAGCCTGGGATGAAGGAGACCCTAACCTGCCCCAAAACAAAAAAAAATCTAATTCCTCTATCATAAATATTCTTATCATTTTCTTTTTCCTTTCTTTTCTTTTTCTTTTTCTTTTTATTTTTTTCAGCTGTGGCTGCCCTGGAATGCTCTATTAAGACTAATTACTAATTACTAAGAAAGTAATTAGCCGGGCGTCAAATGGCGCATGACTTTAATCCAGCACTTGGGAAGCAGAGGTAGGAGGATACCATGAGTTCAAAGCCACCTGAGACTACATAGTTAATTCAGGTCAGCCTGGACCTGAGCGAAACCCTGCTCGAAAACCAAAAAAAAATAAATAAATAATAAAAAAATAAATACAAATACACACACACAGCCAGGTGTGGCATGGCCTTACCTTTAATCCCAGCACTCTGGAGGCAGAGGTAGGAGGATCGCTGTGAGTTCAAAGGATGTCCTGAGATTATAGAGAGTGAATTCCAGGTCAGCCTGGGCTAAGTGAGACCTCTTCTTTGGGGAGGAACCAAAACAAAAAAAACAAAAACAAAAAAACAAGTTGGCTGTGATGGACATCACTTTAATTCCAGCATTGGGAGGCAGATTTAGGAGGTTAAATGCTGTGCAGTTTGAGGCTGGCCTGAGACTACCTAGTTTTTTCCAGATCAACCTGGGCTAGGTGAGAACCTACCTTAAAAAAAATGGAAAATGGATAGACACAAAGAATCAAAGAAGTTAGCTTTCTTTGGATAAAATTAAAAAAATCCCAGCACTTTTTGGAAACAGAGAAAGGTAAGAGGATTGCCATAAGGTTTGAGGCCATCCAACCTCTCAGCTACTGTAATGAAATCAGATTCTTGAAGCTCTCCTAGGTGAGACCTAGCTTGGAAAAAACAAACAAAATCTGCTTTCTAGTTTTCTGTTAAAAATGGAATAAACTATCTCATTATTTTATTAGGATAGCTTTCATTGCTATGAGGCCCTTTTTAAAAAAAATAATTTTGGGGAGAAATGACTCAGTTCCCAAAACATTTCAAATCTGGTTTGTTTTAGACAGTTCAACCTGGTCTCACTCTGAGCCAGATGCACCTGGAATTCAATGGAGTTCGTCTCAGGGTGGCCTAGAACCTTGGTGATCTTCCTTGTTTCTGTCTCTCTAATTAGCTGGGAAATGCTCCCTGTCTCTACCTATCTCTGCCACAGCAAATCTCTTATTTAATTTTATTTTTTTATTTTTATCTTTTTGGTGAATTTTGGTCCATTGTGAGTTTTTTGGTTTTGCGGTGAGGTCTCACTCTGGTCAGGCTGACCTGGAATTAACTATGTAGTCTCAAGGGGCCTCCCAAGTGCTGGGATTAAGGCGTCGCCACCACGCCGGGCTAAAGTTTTGTAATGATAATCCCCAGCACTGCAAAGAAAAGACAGTACACAATAGAATAAAGTTTATATCTGTTTTCAATGCATTTCTTAATAACATTTGAGCACCAAGATTTAATTATAATATAAGCGAGAGGGTTCACTTTAGGTTTTCATCTGGTTTACATTCTATAAGGCTTCCTGTTATCTTTGTGCTCTCTCTTTTTCCCATTTTAGATAAGTTTCAAATCAGCAGATTTTCTCTGGAACACCTACTAAATATTTGGGTGATCTTTTTCTAAGATATGTCAAAATTCTACATTCACTAAAGTTTCATAGTTTAAGAATCATTATAATCTCTTTAGAAAAAACCCATTCCTCATCACTTTCTATTAGTTTTAATCTTTCACTTTGGAGGACTGTATTAGATCACCACCTGTTCTTCTCATTTAGATATTCTGTTCTTCCTTCCACATCCATTCTGCTCATGAGATTTTCCACAGAGTTTGGATTTTTATTTCACTCCTGTGTTCTTCATTGCTAGTATTTCTGGATAGTTTTTCTTTATTATTTTCTTTTTTTTCTTTTTTTCCAAGGTAGGGTCTCAGGCTGACCTGGAATTCACTCTGTATTCTCCAGGGTGGCCTTGAACTCTCAGCAATCCTCTACACCTCTGCCCTTCCCTGTACTAGGATTAAAGCATGCCACCACCACTTGGCTATTATTTCTATTTCCTGCTTTGAGTTCGTGGCTTCATTCTTTAGACTTACAGAGGTAATTCAGGTCAGCCTGGACCAGATTTTGTCCCTGACCTCGAAAACCAAAAAAATATTTATAAATCATTCTTTTGGGAAATCTTTCTCAGGCATTTCCTCTAAATCAATCTCACTGGAGTCCATTTCTTTCTTTCTTTCCTTTCTTTTTTTTTTTTTTTTTGAGGTAGGGTTTCACTTAAGCTCAGGCTGACCTACAATTCACTCCTGTAGTCCAGGCTGGCCTTGAACTCCTGCAATCCTTGAGACCTTACCTCTTGGGGAGGGAACAAACAAAACGAAAACAAAAACAAAAAAACAAGTTGTGTGGTGACATGACTTTAATTCCAGCACTTGGGAGGCAGAGGTAGGAGGATTGCTGTGAGTTTGAGGCTGGCCTGAGACTACCTAGTGAATTCCAGATCAACCTGGGCTAGGTGAGAACCTACCTTAAAAAAAAAAAAAAAAAAAAGAAGAAGAAGAAGAAGAAGTGGAGGAGGCTTGGGCATGGGAGCATATTTAATCCCAGCACTCAGGAGGCAGAGGTAGGAGGACTGCCATGAGGTTTGAGGCTACCCTGAAACTACATAGTGAATTCCAGGTCAGCCTGAGCTAGAGCATGACCTCACCTTGGAAACCAAAAAACAAGAAGTAATCTTTGTCATCTAGAACTACTTTGGTACCTTCATATTCTGGGAAGTACTTTGTCTCCAACTGTCACTCTGGTTGAATCTCTCCACCTTTTCCTTTAGAGCCCGATCTCACAGCTACTACTGCTGCTTGCAATACTTTTCCTTGAAATTTTTCTAGAAGCATAATGCCACCTATGGTTATAGTTTCTGCTGCACTCCTTTCAACCAAGACTGTCAAACAGCTAAAGAAACTCACTTCACTTCAGGTGGGACGAAGAGCCACAGATAAAGGCAGATGGAGCCAGGAGTGGGATGTAGTTAACCAATTCTGTCTCCAGTGAGGGTGCTGAGCTTCAGGGAACTTATGCTAAATGCTGTGGACCAGCTTCAGCAAAAGTGCCTGGCAGGTTGTAGGTCATAGGAAAGGAAACAAGTTCCAGCAGGTGGATGGGCTGATTAGACACCACACATCGGACACTCCCAGGGCACAGGAAGTGGTTCTGGCAGAGAGGGGTAAGGTAGATGGGAGTGGTCATTGTGTGCAAAAGTAAGGGTAGCTAGGCCACACCATGGAGAGGGCTTCCAGACAAAGGCACAGGTGCCTTAAGCACTAGGCAGTTTCCCACTGCTGAGATTCAGCAGCAGACACCAGAAGGGACAAGCAGGAAGACACTGGGACCCAAGCTGAGAGAACAGCTCTATGATCTGGCTATACTTTGTAGGCAGAGATGACTGGAAAGTGCCTCCACAGAAACACCTTGTGTTGAGCGGGGGGCAAAGGTAGGAGGATCACTGAGAGTTCGAGACCACCCTGAGATTACCTAGTTAATTCACTGAGAATACAAAGCAGGCACCATGTTGAATATGGCTTTATGTGGGTGATGGGAATTGAACTTGGGATGGCAGACTTGTAGGTGCCTTTAACTGCTGAGCCATCTCCCCAGTCAATCTATTTGATTTAATTTTTTTTTTTTTTTAATTTTGTGTGCTTGTATATATGACTGCACACAGCACAGCACATGTGAATGCCAAAGGGTAACCACAGACTGTTTTTCCTCTTCTGCCTTCTTTGAGTCAGGGTCTCTTGTTTTTACTGTATGTGAGCCAGTCTAGCTGGTTCATGAGCCTCTAATCTTTATATATAATCAATTACTTATAAAAGGGAGGCATAGAAATGATTTATATGATGAAACATTTTAGAACTTCAGTGACATGGGCAGCTTCACATGACTTCAGTCCCATCCTTTCCAATAATGTCACCAATGAAGGAGTTAGCATACTACTGGTGGACTTCAAGAAGTCTCTCCAGAGACTGTACCCCCCTCCCCCAACTCCTACTAAAGTCTGCTGCCTTCACACTTGCTAATACTTCTCCTATAAAACCTCCCCAGCATAAAGCAGACACTTTACATTTCCAGAGTCTCCATGGTTGATATGTAGTGTCACTCTGTGACCAAGACTCCTCCAATAAAATCTAATTCCAGCTGGGCGTGGTGGCACACGCCTTTAATCCCAGCACTCAGGAGGCAGAGGTAGGAGGATCACTTTGAGTTCCAGGCCACCCTAAGACTACAGGTGAATTCCAGGTCAGCCTGGGATAGAAGGAGACCCTACTTCGAAAACAAAACAAAAAAAATCTAATTCCTCTGTCATAAATATTCTTATCATTTTCTTTTTCCTTTCTTTTTTTCTTTTTTCTTTTTTTCTTTTTCCAGCTCAGGCTGACCTGGAATTCTCTATGCAGACTAATTACTAATTACTAAGAAAGTAATTAGCCGGGCGTGGTGGCGCATGACTTTAATCCCAGCACTTGGGAAGCAGAGGTAGGAGGATACCGTGAGTTCGAGGCCACCCTGAGACTACATAGTTAATTCCAGGTCAGCCTGGACCAGAGTGAAACCCTACCTCGAAAAACCAAAAAAAAAAATAAATAAATAAAATTTAAAAAAAAATACACACACACACACACACACACACACACACGGCCGAGCATCGTGGCACATGCCTTTAATCCCAGCACTCTGGAGGCAGAGGTAGG
Organism: Orientallactaga sibirica; assembly: GCA_036365145.1. Lineage (NCBI taxonomy): Eukaryota > Metazoa > Chordata > Mammalia > Rodentia > Dipodidae > Orientallactaga > Orientallactaga sibirica. Next base: position 5,064,096 of record JAEOAD010002278.1, on the reverse strand, counting down.
AGGATCGCTGTGAGTTCAAGGCTACCCTGAGATTATATAATGAATTCCAGGTCAGCCTGAGCTAGAGTGAGACCTTACCTCTTCGGGGGAGGGAACAAAACAAAACGAAAACAAAAAACAAAAAAACAAGTTGGCTGTGGTGACACATGACTTTAATTCCAGCACTTGGGAGGCAGAGGTAGGAGGATTGCTGTGAGTTTGAGGCTGGCCTGAGACTACCTAGTGAATTCCAGATCAACCTGGGCTAGAGTGAGAACCTACCTTAAAAAAAAAAAAAAAGAAGAAGAAGAAGAAGAAGTGGGCTGGGCATGGAGGCGCATGCCTTTAATCCCAGCACTCAGGAGGCAGAGGTAGGAGGACTGCCATGAGGTTTGAGGCTACCCTGAAACTACATAGTGAATTCCAGGTCAGCCTGAGCTAGAGCATGACCCTACCTTGGAAAACCAAAAAAACAAGAAGTAATCTTTGTCATCTAGAACTACTTTGGTACCTTCATATTCTGGGGGAAGTACTTTGTCTCCAACTGTCACTCTGGTTGAATCTCTCCACCTTTTCCTTTAGAGCCCGATCTCACAGCTACTACTGCTGCTTGCAATACTTTTCCTTGAAATTTTTCTAGAAGCATAATGCCACCTATGGTTATAGTTTCTGCTGCACTCCTTTCAACCAAGACTGTCAAACAGCTAAAGAAACTCACTTCACTTCAGGTGGGACGAAGAGCCACAGATAAAGGCAGATGGAGCCAGGAGTGGGATGTAGTTAACCAATTCTGTCTCCAGTGAGGGTGCACAGGCTTCAGGGAATATGCTAAATGCTGTGGACCAGCTTCAGCAAAAGTGCCTGGCAGGTTGTAGGTCATAGGGGAAAGGAAACAAGTTCCAGCAGGTGGGATGGGCTGATTAGACACCACACATCGGACACTCCCCAGGGCACAGGAAGTGGTTCTGGCAGAGAGGGGGTAAGGTAGATGGGAGTGGTCATTGTGTGCAAAGGCTAAGGGTAGCCTAGGCCACACCCATGGAGGGAGCTTCAGACAAAGCACCTAGTGCCTTAAGCACTAGGCAGTTTCCCACTGCTGAGATTCAGCAGCAGACACCAGAAGGGACAAGCAGGAAGACACTGGGACCCAAGCTGAGAGAACAGCTCTATGATCTGGCTATACTTTAATATAGGCAGAGATGACTGGAAAGTGCCCTCCGTACCTTGTGTTGGCGGGGGGGAGGCAAAGGTAGGAGGATCACTGAGAGTTCGAGACCACCCTGAGATTACCTAGTTAATTCACTGAGAATACAAAAGCAGGCACCATGTTGAATATGGCTTTATGTGGGTGATGGGGAATTGAACTTGGGATGGCAGACTTGTAGGTGCCTTTAACTGCTGAGCCATCTCCCCAGTCATCCTATTTGATTTAATTTTTTTTTTTAATTTTGTGTGCTTGTATATATGACTGCACACAGCACAGCACATGTGAATGCCAAAGGGTAACCACAGACTGTTTTTCCTCTTCTGCCTTCTTTGAGTCAGGGTCTCTTGTTTTTACTGTATGTGAGCCAGTCTAGCTGGTTCATGAGCCTCTGAATTCTCCTGGCTTCACTTCCATTGCTGTAGGCATGTGCCACTTTGTATTGGATTTTATGTGGATTTTGGGAAATTGAACTCAGGCCAGCAGGCATGCAAGCAAGTGCCTTTAACTGATAAGTCATCTCCCCAGCTCCTCCTGTAGTATTTTTTTTTAAAATATTTTATTTTCATTCATTTAATTGAGAGAGAGAGAGAGCACACCAGGGAACCTAGTCACTGCAAATGAACTCCAGAGGCATGTGCCACCATGTGCATATGGCAGCTTACGTGGGTCCTGGGGAGTTGAATCTGGTTCCTTAGGCTTCGCAGGCAAGCATTTTAACTGCTAAGCCATCTCTGCAGCAGCACGCCCCCCCCCTTTTTTTTTTTGTTTTTTTGAGGTAGGGTCTCACTCTGGCCCAGGCTGACCTGGAATTAACTATGTAGTCTATGGGTGGCCTCGAACTGCGGCAATCCTCCTACCTCTGCCTCCCAGGTGCTGGGATTAAAGGTGTGTGGCACCACGCCCGGCTCCCCCCCATTTTTTTTTGAAGCAGAGTCTCAATCTAGTGAAGGCTGACCAGGAACTCACAGCAGTCCTCCTACCAGAATTCACTATGTAGTCCCAGGCTGGTCTCCAATTCACAGCAATCTCTACTTCTGCCTCACAAGTGCTGGGATTAAAAAAGGACTGCATCACCAGGTCCAGCTTTTTTGTTTGTTTTTGTGGTTTTTGTTTTTTGTGGTTTTTTTGTATTTTGTACTTTTTTTTTTTTTTTTGTAGTCTCAGGTTGGCTCCAACTCATGGTGAACCTCTGCCTCCCCAAGTGCTGGGACTAAAGGCATGTGCCACCATACCTGGCCGTTTTTTTGGTTTTTAGAGGTAGGGTCTCACTCTAGCCCAGGCTGACCTGGAACTCACTATGCAGCCTCAGGGTGGCCTCCAACTCATGGCAATCCTCCAAACCTCTATTGCACCAGTATTGGGATTAAATGCATGCACCACCATGCCTGACCTCCTTTTTATGTTTTATGCTTTTTTGTTTTTAATGTTTTTTTTGAGGCAGGGTATCTGTATCCCAGGCCATCCTGGAAGTCACTATTCAGCCTGTATCAGTACTCCTGCCTGAGCTGCCTGAGTGTCTATTATGGCTTCTACTACCAAGTTCAGGAGAAGGAGCCAATCCAGGGCTGTGGCAGGAAATGGACAGAGGATTCTGAAGCATCAAACCCCACAAGGTTCCAACTACAAAATGAGATGACTGGAGAAATAACAAACAAAATAAATGAGTGTTGACATGAAGTTCAAAAATATAAATATCCTTGAGTCCTTATTAATACATATGATGGAATATGCAGCCTCTCCTTAGGAAGACAGAACCATATCCCTAGCACTGTGTGTGGGCGGAACATTATCACTTTTTTTTTTCCAACCAGTACACTGAAAGTCCCCGACCATGCACTTGAACAAACTGGCTTAGCTAAGTGCACTAGGTCACACTGAGTTTGATACAGTGAACCAATGTGTGCAATACATATGGGAGGTGACCTTTGCCTGTAACATATCGGCTCCATCTAGTCATGAGAAAAAAAATCACAATGTAGACCCAGACCAAAGACACTGACAGCCTGTCAAGTCCTCCAAAGTGCCAGTGTGAGGCCTGGAGTATAGGCCCCATGCAGAGTAATTGCCAAGCTTGTTGAAGCCCTGGGTACAACTCCAGGACAGCAAACAAAACCAATTCAATTTGGGCATAGTGGGACAAGGGGCATTCCGGAAGCTGAGGGTGGAGGATGAGCAGTTCAAGGCCACTAAGATTGTCTTAAAACAAAACAAAACAAAACAAAACAAAACAAAACAAAACAAAACAACAACAACAACAAAAGGGCTAGAGAAATGGCTTAACAGTTACAGCACTTGCCTACAAAGCCTAAGGATCCACGTTTGACTCTCCAGGTCTCACATAAGTCAGATGCGCAATGTGATGCAAGTGCGCAAGGTAGCACATGTGCACAAGATAGTGCACACATCTGGAGTTTGACTGCAGTGGCTGGAGGCCATGGCACACCAACTCTTTCTTGTTATTTCTCTCATAATAAAAAAAACACAAGCCAGGCATGGTGGCGCACGCCTTTAATCCCAGCACTCAGGCAGAGACAGGAGGATCATCGTGAGTTTGAGGCCACCCTGAGACTACAGAGTAAGTTCCTGGTCAGCCTGGGCCAGAGTAAGACCAACCTTAAACACACACACAAACACACACACACAAATTAAAAAAAAACACCCACACAAAACAAACAAAAAGGTGTGAAACTATGTTAGGTATTTGGAGGAATCATCACAGTCCGAAGGAGGTTAAGAAGACATAACTACAAAATGTCACAAAGGAGGCAGGAAGGAACAGTCTCAGTGGCAATGTGCCACTGCTGGTCCTTCAGTTGAGAAAACTACAGGAATGAAATATGTGTGTAAGGGAAAATTGGGAGAAGGGTATATGGGAACTCTGATGTCCTCCAAACTTTTCAGTGAACGTACAACTATTGTGAAAACCACCAAAACAACAAGATCATGTGAAAACAGTACAGGGCCAACTTGAAGGGGTTCCAGCTAAGAACCACAAAACAAATAATGAGAGTGTCCATGAACCCACACTCATGGAAGCAATTAATCTTCCTAATAGCAAAATGAGATTGGAAACTGCCCTGGCAAGATGCATCCAATGGTGCTATCATTCCTGGGAAAAAGAGAACTAGTGCATTCATCGGAGCTAGAGGAACTGCCTGATGAGACATTCCCAAAATACAAAGAAGAACTACTGGGTGGACAGTGGGGAACCTGGTAGGCACTTGTAAGCAGAAGGCAATGGAACCTCTCAGTGTCTCATGCTTCAGCATCACCCCTGATCACATCATACAAACCCAAGCTGAGGGACAGACTGCCACAAGCCTGCCCAGAACTCAAAAGGGTCAAGCTTCTAAAGAACAAAGACTGGAAGCTACAGGAACCTTGGATAACTATCTGGTGGACTTAGGTGGCTGTGATTTCAATGCAGAGGCCCCAGAAAGAGGAGCAATTATCCCTGAGGCGCAAAACTAGTCCAGGGCTAGACATGATCTGGGCTGGGCTTGTGAGGACCAGGTTCTTAATGGGAAGACAAATGCTTACAGTGAACAACAGATCTCTTCACCGGCTGAAGACAAGAGGCCATTAAGAGCCAAGAGGTGGAAGTGAGAAAGCCTCCAGAAAGCCAGAGGGACAAGATCCCCACATTGTGTGTCTAAGCTCTGTAAGCTAAGATATGTTTGGAGGACTCTGAACACACTTCAGGACACTCTGGGTAATAAGGAAGCAAAAATAGCCTTGCTCAACAGAGTCCCGGTGGCCCTACTCCATTATTCCTCCAATGGGAGGTTCATGTCTTCTCCAAGCTCCAGGAGTACAGAAGGAATAAACCACCAAATATACCTTGTGACTGCTGTTCTATGCAATGATGGGTATTCTCTTCACCACCAAGTCCTAGAGACATATTGTTACTATATGGGCTTACTTATATCCTCCAAATTTATCTATGGAAGTCCTAACAACCAGGAGTTAGGAATGTGACTACATCTGGACATAAGCCCTCAAAGAGAAAATGACTTTAAGATGAGGCTGTAGGTAGGTGGGCCCTGACACATTGCCTAATGACCTTAGATAAAAGGACTATGGACTTCCAGTTAAGATGGCAGCATAGGAACCGAACCAAAACAGCCTAGGGGACCAAAAAAAAGCAAAACAGATTCTTCTACTAAAAAGGGAGATGAATAATAAATTATCAACCACAGAAGAGAAGTAGGAGAGATCCAGAGCCCACAGAAGCAGGCAGAAACAGCTCTGGTGGTAGTACCAATTCCACGTGGCCGCAGCCACCAGCCTCAGCTTGAGCTGTAGGATTTTAAAGCCAGAGGAGGGGATTTTCCACTCACACCAGCCTCCTCACAAACTCAAGAAACATGGAAGGAGGATGGCAGAGATCACTGGAGCAGCTTGTGAGGAAGAGGAACGTGAGGACCGGCAGGAGGACTTCGGCCACCAACCATAGCCTCCCCTCCACTACGAACAGCACAAGGGCCAGCAAGCACCAGAGACCTGGGGAAGGGAGCTCACCTATAGAGCACCGGACACAGGCAATCAGAGCAGCTACCCACAGACCTAGTCAGCTACCTGAGCCCACAGTGCAGCAAAGAGGGACCCAAGCAGCTGTACAGCATAAACGAGACCAAAGCCATCCCAAAAGGTAACTGGGATTACATCCGGTCAGTACTCGCCAAATAAGCCTGGTATATAGGCTTGCAGTGGAAGTGCTAACTGCACCTTCCATGTGAGGATAAATTATATGTTAAATCTGATATGTTAAATCGGATTTGCCATTCTTAAATAAGCTATATCTTGGGCTTGTCGTTTGTTGCGTCCTGACTTATAGTGCCTTTGTTTCCCCTTCTGTTGTTCGTTGGGGAAGGGTCTCACTAGGTCAGCAGCTGACCTTGGAACCCTCTACAGACCAGAAATCTTAGCCTCACAGTGGACAGGGTGTGGGGCAACACACATCTTTAGGGACCGTGACTTTGTTAGAAGATCTATTTGTCATGATACCTACTCTTCCATAAATATGGTGTGCTGTTTTTGAATGAATAGGTACAATGTTTAGTAAAATTTTAAGAATTTATATTTTGTTCCACTCAGCCTACTTAAATACTCTCATAGAAGGCATACTCAACACCCAGGGTCACTTTTTATTCTTGGAGAGAGAGATAGAGAATGGGCACACCAGTGGCCTCTCAGCTGCTGTGAACTAATGCCAGACATATGCGCCCCTTTGTGGGGAAGCGTGGCATTGCGCCCTTGTATCACATTTCATCTGGCTAAATGTGGGACCTGGAGATTGGAACCGGTGTTCTTAGGCTTGGCAGGTGGGCGCCATAACTGCTAAGCCATCTCTCCAGCCCAACCTAGGGTCACTTTTATGGTTACTCTGAGAGGCTTAAAAGCCACACCTAACACTTTAAGCTCCTACCCTGAAGATATATAACATCAGATTGACTGACACATCTAATAATAAAAGACTTCAAAAGAATGATTATAAATATGTTCAAAGATCTCAAAGAGGAAATCAAAGGAATCAAAGAACACACAGGAAACCAATTTAATGAAATAGGAGGTAATACAAGACATAAATAAGGAAATAGAAACAATAAAGAAAAACGAGCCAGAAATACTAACAATGAAGAACACAGTCAGTGAAATAAAAAACTGTAGAAAATCTCACCAGAAGAATGGATGAAGGAGAGCAATACACATATTCGCAACACCATGAAAAGATCAAACTTAAGAATTCATGTATAGTAGAAGGAGAAGAACTTCACTCCAAAGGCATAGTAGGTGTTTTCAACAAAATCATATAAGAAAACTTCCCCCAAATTGAGAAACAGATGCCAATGCAGTCACAGGAAACCTTTAGAACACAAACAGACAAAACCTGGTAAGAACCTCTCCCTGTCATATTATAATTAAACTACCAAACATACAAAGCAAAGAAAATATATTGAAAGCAGAGAGGAAAATCAAATCACCTACAAAGGCAAGCCCATCAGGATCACAGCAGATTATTCAACACAAACTTTAAAGGCCAGAAGGGCTTGGAGTGATGTATTCCAATTTCTGAAAGACAACAACTGTCAACCAAGGTTACTTTATTCTGCAAAGCTTTCCACTCAAATAGACAGAGAAATAAGGCCATTCCACAACAAAAGCAGGGTAAAGGAATATTTGATGAAAAAACAAGGTCTACAGAAAATACTTCCAAGGATCCTCCATGCTGAAGAGAAAGAAAAGCACACATATAAGGAACCAGGAAAACACAAACCATACTCCAATACTAGTTAATACAAGAGAGCAAAGGTAAAACTGGCAGAACCACAAAACAAGAAAAATGGCAAAAATAAATAAACAGCTTTCAATAATAACTCTTTAATATCAATGGCCTGAATGCCCCAAACAAAAGACATAGGTTTGCAGACTGGGTTAAAAAGCAGGATCCTTCAATTTGTTGCCTCCAAGAAACTCACCTTTCTACAGAGGATGGACACTATCATAGGGTGAAAGGTTGGAAATGTGTATTTCAAGCAAATAGGTCTAGAAAATAAGCAGGGGTCACTATCCTAATATCTGACAGGGTAGACTTCAGACCAACATTAGTTAGGAAAGATAAGGAAGGTCACTTTATATTGATTAAAGGGACACTTCAATAGGAGGACATTAGAATCTTAACTCAGGGGCTCTGAATTTCACCAAAGAAATGCTATTAGGACTAAGGTCACAGATAATACCAAACACAGTTGTAGAGGATGACTTCAACACTCCACTCTCACCAATTGACAGGTCATCCCAGGAAAAAAATAAACAGAGATGCTTCTAGATTAAATGATCATAGAACAAATGGACCTAACAGATATCTACAGGACATTTCGTCCAAATGCTGCAGAATACACGTTCTTTTCAGCAGCACATGGAACATTCTCTAAAATAGACCATGTATGAAGACACAAAGCACATCTTAACAAATACAGGAAATTTTAAATAAGTCCTTGCATTCTGTCTGACCACAAAGGGATCACACTACAAATCAATAGCAAGAAAAGCTATAGAGCATACACAAAATCATGGAAACTAAACAATACACTACTAAATGATGATGAAAGGGGCAATGAAAAACCAAGAAGGAAATAAAAAACTTCATAGAATTAAATGATAATGAGAACACAACATACCAAAACCTTTGGGACACAATGAAGGCAGTCCGAGGAGGGAAACTTATAGCTTTAAGTGCATATATTAAGAAATTAGGTCACAAGTAAATAACTTAATGCTTCACCTTAAGGCCTTGGAAAATGAAGAACAAGACAAACCGAAAATCAGTAGACAGGAAGAAATAATAAAGACTAGGCAGAAATTAATGAAATAAAAAAAAAAAAAAAAAAAAAAAAAACAAGTCCAAAGAATCAATGAAACAAAGAGTTGGTTCTTTGAAAGGATTAGCAAGATTGATAAACCCTTAGCAAATCTGACCAAAAGAAAGAAAGAGGAGCCGGGCGTGGTGGCGCATGCCTTTAACCCCAGCACTCCAGAGGCAGAGGTAGGAGGATCACTGTGAGTTCGAGGCCACCCTGAGACTACATAGTGAATTCCAGGTCAGCCTGAGCTAAAGTGAGACCCTACCTCGAAAAACCAAAACAAAAAAAAAAAAAGAAAGAAATAAGAGAGACAAACTAATAAAATTAGAGATGAAAAAGTCACCATTACAACAGATACGAGAGAAACTTTAAAAATCTAGGGATATACTATATGAACATATATTCCACTAAGTTTGAAAATCTGAAAGAAATGGATGATTTCCTTGATTTATATGACCTACCTAAACTAAATCAAGATGAGATTAACCACTTAAATAGACCTATAATAAGTATGGAGATCCAAGCAGTTATAAAAAATCTCTCAACTGAAAGAGCTCCAGGCCCAAATGAATTCGGCCGTGAATTTTACCAGACCTTCATGAAGAAATAACACCAATGCTTCTTAAGTTTTCCATAAAATAGAAGAGGAAGGAATCCTACCAAACTCCTTTTACGAAGCCAACATCATCACTCTGATACCAAAATCAAAGATAGAACAACAACAACAAAAAATTACAGACCAATCTCCCTCATGAACATAGATGCAAATATTCTCAACAAAATATTGGAAAACAGAATACAAGAATCTATCAGAAAGATCATTCACCCCAACCAAGTAGGCTTTATTCCAGAGATGGTTCAACATACACAAATCGATAAATGTAATACATTACATAATTGGAATGAAGGACAAAAAAAAAAAAATCACATGATCATCTCATTAGATGCGGAAAAAAAAAACCTGACAAAATCCAGCATCCCTTCATGATAAAAGTCCTACAGAGACTGGGAATAGAAGGAACATCTCAACATAATAATGGTTATTTGTGACAAACCCACAGCAAACATAATACTAAATGGAGAAAAACTTGAAGCTTTTCCACTAAAATCAGAAACAAGACAAGAGTGTCCACTGTCTCCACTTTTATTTAATATAGTACTGGAAGTCTCAGCCATACCAATAAGGCAAAAGACACACATAAAAGGGATACAAAATTGGAAAGGAAGAAATCAAGTTATCATTATTTGCAGATGATATGATTCTATACATAAAGGACCCTAAAGACTCTACCAGCAAACAGCTGATAAACAAGTAGCAGGATACAAAATAAACACACAGAAATCAGTAGCCTTCCTATATGCTAACAATAAACACACAGAGGATGAAATCAGATAATCACTCCCATTTTCAACTGCATCAAAAGAAATAAAGTACATTGGGATATACTAAACCAAGGAAATGAAGGAGACTACAATGAAAACTTTAAAACACTCAAGCTGGAGCTGGAGAGATGGCTTAGCGATTAAGGCACTTGCTTACAAAGTCAAAGAACCCAGGTTCGATTCTCCAGGACCCATGTAAGCCAGATGCACATGCGTCTGGAGTTCCTTTGTGTACCCATTATCTCTCTATCTCCGTCTTCCTCTCTGTAAAATAAATAAATAAAAATAAAATATGTTTTAAAAAAACACTCAAGGGCTGGAGAGATGGCTTAGCAGTTAAGGCACATGCCTGCAAAGCCTAAGGACCCCGGTTCGATTCTCCAGGTCCCATGTAAGCCAGATGCACAAGGGGGCGCACACGTCCGGAGATCGTTTGCAGTGGCTAGAGGCCCTGGTGCACCCATTCTCACTCTCCCTCTCTCTCTTTCCCTCTCTGTCTCTAATAAATAAATAAAAATAAAATCTTAAAAAAAAAAAAAACACTCAAGCAAGACATTGTAGAAGATATGAAGAAATGGAAAGACAACCCTTGTTGTTGGATTGGAAGAATCAATATTGTGAAAATGGCAATCCTACCAAAAGCAATCTGCACATTTAATGCAATCCCACAAATTCATTTGGAAGCACAAAAACCTCGGATATCTAAAACCATTTTGAGCAACAAAAATAAGGTATCACGATACCTGATTTTAACCTATATTACAGAGACACAGTAACATAAACAGCACGGTACTGGCACAAAAACAAACATGTAGATCAATGGAACAGAATAGAGGACCCTGATGTAAGCCCAGGTAGCTATAGCCACCTGATCTTTGACAAAAATGTCGAAAATACTCATTGGAAAAAGACAGCCTTTTTTAGCAAATAGTGCTGGGAAAACTGGATATGAAATTTGCTGGAAAATGGATGGATCTAGAAAGGATTATACTTAGTGAGGTAACCCAGGCTCAGAAAGCCAAATGTCTTATGTTGTCTCTCATATGTGGATCCTAGCTATAAATGATTGGACTTCTATGTGAGTAGGAATAAAAGTCAGTATCAGAAGCCAGTAAGCTGGAAGGGGGGGGGGTCTTAATAGGATGGTACAGTATATATATAAGTAGAAGAATAGATTAATGGGGGTGAAAAGGCCTAAGTGAGGTCAGAAGAAGAGATTGAATAAAGGAAAGGTGAAGGGAGGGCTAATCAAAATCTAAGAGGAAGCCGGGCGTGGTGGCGCATGCCTTTAATCCCAGCACTTGGGAGGCAGAGGTAGGAGAATCGCCGAGAGTTTGAGGCCACCCTGAGACTACATAGTTAATTCCAGGTCAGCCTGGACCAGAGTGAGACCCTACCTTGCAAAACCAAAAAAAAAAAAAAAAAAAAAAAGAGGATAAAAATAAGACACATGGAAACCTACTTTTCTGGACAACGGAACACTCAGAAGAAATAGATTGTTACTAGAAATTTCTCAGTGCCAGGGATGGGATACCTTCCAGTGAGTTGTTGGCCAGGGAGGTCACAGATACCCCAAAACTTTAGAGGCCATTGCCGAGGCCCTTGCTTTCCCACAAGGATTGGATGGTAAGACCCTATTGCTGAAGACCCCACATACTTGAGCTGCAAGGTCACTGAGAAATCCTGCTGGAGCTGAGCTGAAAGCCTCCTCCATGAGGACCAGCTGACAGAAAGTTGGAAAAAGCTACACTGCATAAAGGTCAATGGGAGAGAGAAAACACCAGTGAAGGTACTCAACAGTGAACACTGCAAGCTTTAAATTTGGACAGCCAGGCCAAATGAGCCAACGGGTACAATAGTGGCATGTCTGTTATGGGGGAAACCAACTGCTCTCTAATTGGACTGGAGGCCTGCTCCGTGGGAGGGAACACATCCCTGATACTGAAAATGTACGACAGGGGTAGTCATGAGCCCTAAGGGTGTAATGTCTGCTGAAGTCTTGCTAAATGTATACACTATGCTCACCAAATTGCCCGGTAAGCACTTCTCTTAATGTCCACATCCAAAAATTAATGCTACTCTCACTTTTGGTTAGAGAAGCTTCTCTTTTCAGATGCTGGCAACCTTGGGATGACTTGGAAGACACCATGGTGCTGAGAAAAAGGGACAGATAAGTGCTCAGCAGTGAAACATCTCAAACACACCTTCCAAGGCTCAGGGTCCATTACGGAAGAAAGGGCAGAAAGGATGTAAGAGCCAAAGGAAGAGTAGGACTCCTTACAATGTGCTCCTCCAGACACAAAATGGCCTGGATACCCACAACCTCACAGTGCCTGACACTACCTACACATGCCCATCTTAATAAGAGGAAAAGATCATGACATCAAACTGAAAAGAGACTGATTGAGAGGGTTAAGGGATATGATGGAGAGTGAAGTTTCAAAGGAGAAAGTGGGGGGAAGGAGGGAAATAACATGGGATATTGTCTACAATTAAAGAAGTTGTCAATAAAATTTAAAAAAAAAAAAAAGAAAAGAAAAGAAAGGAATCCTGCTGGAGCTAAGCTGAAAGCCTCTTCCATGTGGAACAGCTGACCAATAGCGGGAAAAAGCTATGCTGCATGCAGTTCCATGGGAGACAGAGAAAACACCAGTGAAGATACTCAACAGTAGACAATACAAGCTTTAAATTTGGGCAGCCAGGCCAAATGAGCCAATGGGTGTGATAGGGGTATGTCTGTTATGGGAGAAACCAACCACTCTCTAATTGGACTGGAGGCCTGCTTCATGGGAGGGAATACATCCCTGATACTGAAAGCCTACGACAGGGGTAGTCATGAGCCCTAGGAGTGTAACGTCTGCTGGTGTCTGGCTAAATGCATATACTATGCTCACCAAACTGCCCAGTAAGCACTTCTCTTAATGTCCATAACCATATATTAATGCTACTCTCACTTTTGGTTAGCAAAGTTTCTCTTTTCAGATGGTGGTGACCTTGTGATGACTCAGAAGGTACCATGGTGTTGAGAAGTGACAGAGGAGTGCTTAGCACTGAAACATCTCTAACATACCTTCCATTGCGGAAGAGGTGGTGGAAAGCATGTAAGAGCCAAAGGAAGAGTAGGACTCCTTACAACATGTTCCTCCAGACATAAAATGATCTGGATATTCATGACCTCACAGTGCCTGAAACAACCTACGCAAAACCATCACAATAGGAGGAAAAGATGACATCAAACTGAAAAGAGAGACTGACTGAGTGGGGGAGGGTATATGATGGAAAGTGGAGTTTCAAAGGGGAAAGTGGGGAGAGGGAGGGAAGTACCATGGGATATTGTCTACAGTTAAGGAAGTTGTCAATAAAAAAATTAAAAATTTATAAAAGAAAAAAAGGACTGTGGATACAGACACACCATGTGAAGATATAAGGAAGTGGTGGCCATCTGAAAGCCACAGTGGGTCCCTAACCCCACACTGCTACCACTTGAATCATCTATTTCTGGCCTACAGGAAAATAAGCCACTGCTGGCATGGGAACTGTGCTGGACAGCACTTACGAGAGAGGCACAATGATGAGGAAGGGTCCATTGATGCGCTTATGCTCCATGAGGTACGTGATGAGTGCGATGGTCTGGATAGTCTTCCCCAGGCCCATCTCATCAGCCAGGATGCCATTCAGGTTGTTGTTATAGAGAGACACAAGCCACTCCAAGCCCTTGATCTGTGAGGACAGAAGTTGCCACGACATATATGAGGACAAGTTACTATAGGGCTCAAATTTCCCATAAGTCACATGCTCTGGACATCCCAGTTCTGTTGAGCCTCACTGTCAGCCCAGCAGCATTTCAGTAAAGCCAAGAGGCTATGCTGAAATATAAATGGGGTTAAGGCGCTTGCTTGCAAAGTCTAATGACCTGAGTTCGATGCCCCAGTATCCAAGTAAAGCCAGATGCATAAAGTGGTGCATGTATCTAGAGTTCCCACCAGATGGAGACCCTGCTATGCCCATTCTCTGTCTGTCTCTCTCTCCTCTCTCTCTGCTTGCCAATAAACAAACAAAAATAAAAAAACAAACAAATAAAAGCAAGGGGTTGGAGAGGTGGCTCAGTGGTTAAAAGCCAGTGCAAAGCCTGACAGCATGGGTTTCAATTCTCCAATACCCACATAGAACCTCATGTACATGGCCCATGTATCTGTAGTTCCATTTGCAGTGGCATGAAGCTTTAGTGTGCTCATTCTTTCCCTCTCTCCCCCCCTGTTTCTGCTTGCAAATGAATAATAAACAAAATGTTAAAACAAATAAATTAAAATAAAAACAAAAAAATTTGGCTTTGTACGGCCAGGTGTGGTAGCACACACCTTTAAATCTAGGGCTCGGAAGGCAGAGGTAGGAGGATTGCTGTGTCAGGTCAGCCTGGAGTCCTAGAATAAGTTCCAAGTCACCCTGGCAAGAGTAAGCCCCTATCATGAAAAAATAAAAATAGGCTTTTCAATGACAAGGGTGTGGGACTGCGAAGGATTAGGACTCTGGGGATGTCTTCAGCCCCTCTCGCCTTCCTAATGGTTTGACCGCAACAACAACAACAACAAAAAAGATTTAGTGGTTAAGGTACTTGCCAAAAGTAAAAAAAAAAAAAAAAAAAGCCAGGAATGGTGGTACAAGCCTTTAATCCCAGCACTCGGGAGGCAGAGGTAGAGGTAGAGGAGGATCACCATTAGGTTGAGGCTACCCTGAGAATACAGAGTGAATTCCAGGTCAGCCTGGGCTAGAGTGAGACCCTACCTTGGGGAAAAAAAAAAGTGTACATAGGCTAAGTGTGGTGGCACATACCTTTAATCTCAGCACTTGGGAGGCTGAGGTAGGAGAATCACTGTGAGTTCGAGGCCACCCTGAGACTACACTGTTAATTCCAGGTCAGCCTGGGCTAGAGCAAGACCCTACCTTGAAAAACCAAACAGAAAGATGTAATATTGGAAATGCTTCTACTTTGTGGGGCTGGGATAACTGGATGGCTGACATCTATCTTGTCTGGCACTAAGCCATGCAGTACACAGGAGCATGCATACTCCACAGGACTTTCATGCTTGAAACTATCAATTCTTCAGGTAAATGAGGTAATGAATCCATCAAATGGCCAGTAACTGCCTAAACATAATTTCAATATCAATTAAGGGAGGGCTGGAGATGAAGTTCCGCCATAGTCTGCCTAACACTCACAAAGCCCTGGGTTCCAGCTCCTGCAGCACAATGTTTTCCTTTTAATTGTTCTAAAGCTTGGGAGCTCTCCAACTGAATGATGTTAAGAGAAAAAATGTAGATACTTCCTTACAGATGAAGGAAGTAAAAGTTCAGGAAAAGACATAATGCTGTTGTTCCCACTGGCCTATGGAAGCTCCACTGCATGCTGGATCTGCCACTCTGAAGGGCTACATGGACACCAAGGTATGAGCGCTCGCAGAACGTGGAACAAGAACAGGAGCCACAGACAAACCAAATCAGGGAGATGTATTCTTTGGCTGGAGTGAGGCTAGCTCCCCTGGAACCTCAAAGGTGAGACAGGAGTAATAGGCCATGGGAGAAGCAGCCCAGGTTAGCAACTGCTCCTGGCCAGAGAGCCCAGTGCTCTGGCTCTCAGAGAAACCCACCCTCCCAAAAGAAAGGATTGAGGAGCCAGGCGTGATGGCGCACGCCTTTAATCCCAGCACTCGGGAGGCAGAGGTAGGAGGATCACTGAGAGTTCAAGGCCACCCTGAGACTACATAGTTAATTCCAGGTCAGCCTGGACCAGAGTGAGACCCTACCTTGCAAAACCAAAAAAAAAAAAAAAAAAAAAAAAAGAAAGAAAGGATTGAGATTGATGGCCTATACCTTTGCTGGCTCAGTCTGTGGAGCTCCAGGTGACAAACAGTGAGTACACCTGTGCCCAGCTCTGACTTGGACCAGACATGGCCATTCCTCAATTGTAGGACTTTGAACCCTGCTGTGGGGCTCTCCAGAGAGCCAAAAGCAAGTGTGTCAAGTGTTCCTAGGCTGCCTGGCCTGTATGGGACACCCAGAACATGGAGAGTTGCTCATTTCACTTCCTCAAGGCAGCTAACTGAACCCAACATATAGGCAAGCTGTGGTTGCAAAGAAGAGTGAGTTGCCCTGAGACACGGGTGAACTCTGGTCTCTGGGCCCAGCCTCTATGTAATCTGAGAGCACCTCCACCACAACTGCTGTGGGGATAAGGCCTCCACGCCTTCTCCTGCCTTACCTGGTACTGTTTCAGGACGCCATTGACCATCAGTGCCGACTGCTTATCTACTCTCTCAGTGACAGCATGTGCCACAGCGTAATAGGACTGCAGACCACGAGCAAGGGCCTGAGACACCCCATACTCATCATCGACATCTTGCTTGGCATTCCTAGAAGTGAGATAGAAGCACTGTATGAAATCACATGTTCCACTTTGTGATATGCTGAGGACACAATCTCAGAGGGACCAGAGAATGGCCCCTTGGATGATAGGAGTTTTCACTGCCACAGGCCAAAGGTGCTATCACCTGTCAAGACAGAAAGCCCTACTGCTATTAAGAAGCTGGTAATGAGCCGGGCGTGGTGGCGCATGCCTTTAATCCCAGCACTCGGGAGGCAGAGGTAGGAGGATTGCCGAGAGTTCGAGGCCACCCTGAGACTACATAGTTAATTCCAGGTCAGCCTGGGCCAGAGTGAGACCCTACCTCGAAAAACTAAAAAAAAAAAAAAAAAAAGAAGCTGGTAATGTGACTTGTCTACCACACTGAAAGTTCCCGGGGTCTCCAGAGAAAATATATGAACACTGAGTAGCTTTACACAAAACTAGAACCATTTGTAATCTGCTATAATATAAAGTCTTTTTAAAGCTTACTGAAATTTATTTTGTGTGTGTGTGTGTGTGTGTGTGTGTGTGTGTGTGTGTGTATGCAAGTGCAGACATGTATATGAAGGTCAAGGGACAACTCCAGTCCTTCTCTTCCAACTTGTTTGAGACTGGGTCTCTTGTTCACCACTGTAAACACTAGGCTGGCTGGCCCACAAGCTTTTGAACTTCTACTGACTCTGCCTTTCATCTTGATGTAGGAGAGCTAGGATCACAGATGCCCACCATAGCATCTAACTATGTGGGCTCTGGGGATCCAGACCCTGGTCACCAAGTTTGTATATCAAGTGCTTTATCCACTGAGCTATTTCCCAGACTAAAAAGAAAATCTTCTCTTTTGTTTGTTTGTTTGGTTGGTTGGTTTCGAGGTAGGGTCTCACTCTAGCCAAGTGAACTGGAATTCACTATGCAGTCACAGGGTAACCTTGAACTCATGGCGATCCTCCCACTGCTGCCTCCCAAGTGCTGGGATTAAAGGTGTGCGCCACCATGCATGGCTGTTTTTTTTTTTTTTGGTTTTGCAAGGTAGGGTCTCACTCTGGTCCAGGCTGACCTGGAATTAACTATGTAGTCTCAGGGTGGCCTCAAACTCTCAGCGATCCTCCTACCTCTGCCTCCCGAGTGCTGGGATTAAAGGCGTACGCCACCATGCCCGGCCCTTGGCTGGTTTTTGTTGTGTTTTTTTTTGGTTTTTCAAGGTAGGGTTTCACTCTCGCTCAGGATGACCTGGAATTCACTATGTACTCTCAGGATGGCCTTGAACTCATGGCAGTCTTCCTACCTCTGCCTCTCATTGTGCTGGGATTAAAGTCAGGCAGCATCAAACCCAGCATTGTTTTGTTTTTGAGATAGGGTCTTGCTCTAGTCCAAGTTGACCAAAAAAAAAAAAAAAAAAGGAAGGAAGATAGTTAGAAGGCGGGCTGGAGAAATGACTTAGTGGTTAAGGCACTTGCCTGCAAAGCCTAATGGTCCAGGTTTGATTACCCCATACCCATGTAAAGCCAGATGTAGTGGCACATTCATCTGGAGTTTGTTTGCAATGGCTGGGGGCCCTGGTGTACCCACTCACTCTGTCTCTTTTCTATCTCTCTCTGCTTGCAAATAAATAAATAAATACATTTAATTTTTTTAAATATTTTATTATTTATTTATTTATTTATTTGAGAGAGATACAGAAATAGGCAGGTAGAGAGAGAGAGAGAATGGGTGCGCCAGGGCCTCCAGCCACTGCAAACGAACTCCAGATGCATGCACCCCCTTGTGCATCTGGCTTACGTGGGTCCTGGAGAATCGAGCCTCGAACCGGGGTCCTTAGGCTTCATAGGCAAGCGTTTAACCGCTAAGCCATCTCTCCAGCCAATACATTTAATTTTTAAAAAAGTGTTAAGGCCGAGCGTAGTGGCACACGCCTTTAGTCCCAGCACTCAGGAGGCAGATGTAGGAGAATCACCATGAGTTCGAGGCCACCCTGAGACTACATAGTGAATTCCAGGTCAGCCTGAGCTAGAGTGAAACCCTACCTCACAAAACCAAAAAAAAAAAAAAAAAAAAAAAAAAAAAAAAAAGTGATAAGGCCTAGAGAGAGATAGCTTAGTGGTTAAGGTTCTTGCCTGCAAAGCCAAAGGACCAAGGTTCGATTCCCCAGGACCCCAGTAAAGCCACATGCAAGAAGTGGCACATGCATGTGGTATTCTTTTGCAATGGCAAGAGACCCTGATGTGCCCATACACATAAGCACATATACACACGTGTAAATTAATAAGAAAACTGCAAGCCCAGCATATAGGGGACTTGAATGAGAGCAGAATTTATCACAACCACTGTGTATCAGAAACTGGGTCATATCCACATCCCAGAGAGATGGTGTAGTGAGAAAAAAGTGAACACAAGGTGACTGGATTACATGTGTGCAGTCAGAAAGGAAAAGATACAAAATTGGCTTATGAATGTTAACTCATCTCTCTAGAAAATGACACTTGGTGCTGGAAAATCAAAGTGAGACAGAGGGCAGCTCTATGCTGTCACCCAACTGTACTTCTAAACTTATGATGATCCATGTGAACACTTTCGTACAGGAATTTTGCCTATTTTATTCCCAAAGTAGGTGCTGACATGGCAGTGGGAAGGCAATCTATCAAAAGAGTGAGACAAGTGGTGGTGTACATCTACAATACCAGGATTCAGGAAAATCACAAGTTCAAGGCCAGCCTATGCTACATAGGGAGGCCTGGCTCATAAACAAAACAAAAGCTAAAAAGATGGCGCAGCAGGTAAGAGTGCTTGCCATGTCCGCATGACAGCCTGAGAGGGCCCAATATTCCCAGAGTTCCATTTCCCAACACCCACATAAACAGCTGGGTGAAGCCACACATGCCTGTAGACCCAGTCCTATATAGAGAGGGTACTAAAGAAATTCAGGCTCACAGGTCAGACTCAAAATAACACAAGGGGATGGAGTGATGGCTTAGATGTTAAAGACACTTACATGCAAAGCCTGTTGGCCTTGGTTTGACTACCTAGTACCTATGTAAAACCAGATGGACAAAGTGGCACATGCATCTGGAGTTCATTTGCTGCAGAAAGAGGCCAAGGTACACCCACCCATCCATCCTTCCTCCCTCTGTCTTAATCTGTTTCTCTCAAATAAATATTAAAAAAAAAAACAAAACAGCATAAGCAGGGCATAGTGGTGTGCCTTCAATCTCAGTGGTCAAGAGGCTGAGGTAGGAAAATCACTGAGTTCAAGTCCAGCCTGGAACTACATAGTGAATTCCAGGTTAGCCTGGGCTAGAGTGAGACCCTACCTCAAAAAAACAAAGTGGGCTGAAGAGATGTGCTAAGCCTAAGAATGCCATTCGATTCTCCAGGTCCCACATTTAGCCAGATGCATAGTGACACAAGGGCGCAATGCCACACTTGCCTGGAGTTCATTCACAGTGGCTGAGAGGTCGCTTGCACACCCATTCTCTGTCTGTCTCCCTCTCTCCCACTGTGTCCCTCTCCAAAAAAAAAAAAAAAAAAAAAAAGTAAGAGCCAGGCATGGTGGCACACACCTTTAATCCCAACACTAGGGAGGCAAAGGTAGGAGTTTGAGGCCACCCTGAAACTATATAGTGAATTACAGGTCAGCCTGGGCTAGAGTGAAACCCAAACTTGAAAAACAAAAAACAAACAAAACAAAACATCTAGAATTCATTTACAGTGTGCCCATTTACAGTGTGCCCATCTCTCTCTCTCTCTGCCTCCTTTTCTCTCTCAAATAAATAAATAAGTAAATAAATAAAATAAAAAACAAAAACAAAAAACAAAGTAAGTCAGATACACAAGGTGGCATAAGCATAAGGTCACACATGTACACAAGAGGGGCTGCATGGGTCTGGAGTTCGATTGCAGTGTCTGGAGGCCCTGGTGCACCAACTCATATTCTCTCCCTCAAAAAAAAAAAAAAGGACAGTCTGTTGGGCTTGCTTGAAAAGGAAACGGTGAAGGGGGAAAGAAAAGAAAATAGAAAATGGAAAATAGAAAAGAAAAAGCCAGCATAGGAAAGCATGGAGGTAAGTGACAGGCAATCACCTGATGTTTTCCTCTGCCCTCTGCACATGTACATGTGTGTACATGTACATGTACACAAATAATTAAGCTGGGCGTGGTGGTACATGCCTTTAATCCCAGCACTCAGGAGGCAGAGGTAGGAGGATGGCTGTGAGTTCAAGGCCACCCTGAGTCTACATAGTGAATGTGGTCAGCCTAGGCTAGAGTGAAACCCTACCTCGGAAAACCAAAATAAATAAATAAATGAAATAAAATACAGAGAGACTGGGCATACCAGGGCCTCCAGCCACTACAAACTAACTCTAGATGCATGCACCACTTTGTGCATCTGGCTAATAAAAATAAAATAAAGCAAAACAGGATTGGAAAGATGGTTCAGTGGGTAAGAGTCAGACCCCAGAACCCATACAAACCCAGAGCAAGTAGCAATCATCTGTAATCCCAGCATTTTTCTAGCAGTAAAATGGGAGTCAGAAACAGAAGAATTCCATAAAGCTTACAAGCAGTTGGCCCAGTAACATAGTGGTGAAAAAGAGACTCTGCCACAAACAAGGTACACAAACACAAGGATTAAAAAAAATTACTCGGGCATGGCGGCACAAGCCTTTAATCCTAGCACTCAGGAGGCAGAGGTAGGAGGATCACTATGAGTTCAAGGCCACCCTGAGACTACATAGTGAATTCCAGGTCAGCCTGGGCTAGAGTGAGATCTTACCTTAAAAAAAAAAAAATTAGCCGGGCGTGGTGGCGCATGCCTTTAACCCCAGCACTTGGGATGCAGAGGTAAGAGGATCGCAGTGAGTTCAAGGCCACCCTGAGACTACATAGTGAATTCCAGGTCAGCCTGGGCTAGAGTGAGATCTTACCTTAAAAAAAAAAAATTAGCCGGGCGTGGTGGCGCATGCCTTTAACCCCAGCACTTGGGATGCAGAGGTAAGAGGATCGCAGTGAGTTCAAGGCCACCCTGAGACTACATAGTGAAATTCTAGGTCAGCCTGAGCTAGAGTGAGACCCTACCTCAAAAAAATAAATAAATAAAAAAAAATTAGCCGGGCGTGGTGGCACACGCCTTTAATCCCAGCACTCGGGAGGAAGAGGTAGGAGGATTGCCATGAGTTCGAGGCCACCCTGAGATTACAGAGTGAATTCCAGGTCAGCCTGGGCTATAGTAAAACCCTACCTCGAAAAAAAAAAAAAAAAAAATTAGAACTGGTTATGGTGGTACACACCTTTAATCCCAGCTCTTGGGAGGCAGAGGTATGAAGATCGCCTTGAGTTTGAGGCCACCCTAAGACTACACAGTGACTTCCAGGTCAGCCTGAGCTAGAGTGAGATTCTACCTTGAAAAACCAAAAAAATAATAATAATAAATAAAATAAAATAAAATAAAATAAAATAAAATAAGGGCTGGAGAGATGGCTTAGCAGTTAAGGTACTTGCTTGAAAAGCCTAAAAAACTAGGTTCAATTCCCCAAGACACAAGTATGCCAGATGCACAAGGTGGCATGTGTGTCCTGAGTTCGTTTGCAGTGGCTAGAGGCCCTGGCATCATGCCATTGTCTCTCTCTGTCTCTTTCTCTCTCTCTCTCTCTCAAATAATAAATAAATAATTTTGTTTTAACTAAAAGAGAAATGTCAGATGCTTGCACCAGGGCCATAAGATGGTGGCAGAAAAGAACATATGAAGACTCCTTACTCAATGATGTGCCGTGCATCCACTTCAGAGACATCATCGCTGTCTGGGTCTGGAATTTTCTTCTTCTCCTCCACAGGCAGCGTGGGGGGCTGTGTGGGCTGAGGTTGCTCCTCCTCTTCCTCCTACCAAGAGAAGCACCATGTCACCTCAGTTCACCCAAAGTGGATCCCAAGGGAAGCAATACTCCTGTAACCTTGCTCCCCTTCCCATGTAAACAGTTATCTCCCTTACCTTCTCTGAATGACTTAGTAAATGATTTTCATTTCCCTAGCAGACTGCAGGTACCTTTTTCCAAGGGTATGTCAGGGCATTTTGTATTACTGTTATGGGAAGCAATCTTCTCACCACTGTCACCCCACCATGGATATCATACCCCTTATTCTCTGACCTACTCAAGTGATTTTCTAGTTTATTCTCTTGGATTTTATAGCCACCTTATTATTTATTAATGAAACACACAGGAAGGCATTTGCTAATATTAAATCATTCTTATATAAGGCATGAAATTACCACAGTAGATTTTTTTGCTTACCTAAAATGGAACAACTACTGAATGTTTAAAAATGATCCATAAACCAGGCGTGGTGGCTCACGCCTTTAATCCCAGTACTCGGGAGGCAGAGGTAGAAGGCCACCCTGAGACTACATAGTGAATTCCAGGTCAGCCTGGACTAGAGTGAAACCCTACCTTGAAGAAAAAAAAAAAAAAAAATCCATAATTGTTATATCACTGTAATCCCAGATACTAGAGAACCCAAGGGAAAAGATCATGAATTCGAGGTCAGCCTGAGCAACATAGTAAGACCCTCTGTCAAAATAAAATAAAAAAGGGTTAGGGCGGGCTGGAGAGATGGCTTAGTGGTTAAGGCGCCTGCCTGCAAAGCCTAAGAACACCTATTAGGTTCTCCAGGTCCCATGTTTAGCCAGATGCAAAGTGACACAAGGGCGCAATGTCGCACATGCCCGGAGTTCGTTCACAGAGGCTGAGAGGCCGCTGGCCCACCCATTCTCTCTCTCAAATTTAAAAAAAAAAAAAAAAAAAAAAAAAAAAAACAACTAGGACAGCAGTACATGGTGGCACATGCCTTTATTCCCAGCACTTGGGAGGCAGAGGTATGAGGATTGCCGTGAGTTCAAGGCCACCCTGAGAATACGTAGTGAATTCCAGGTCAGCCTGGGCTAGAGCAAGATCTTACCTCGAAAAACCAAAAAAAAAAAAAAAAAAAAAAAAAAAAAAAAAAAAAACCAAAACCAAAACAAAACAAAACAAAAACCAAAAACCAAGGATTACGATTTTAGAACAATGGCCTAACATTTACAAGGCCCTGGGTTCAACCCAATGGTGAAAAGCAAAGAAAACAACCCTACAAATAAATACGTGCTTAAAACAATTCCCTGAGAGCTTGTTTAGAGGTTCTAGCAGAGGAGCGTAGCTACTTGTATACCCTTGACTGAAGACGAGTCCTCCTCTATACAAGGAAAATTGTCCTGTTTGAGGGCACAGCTTTAGGAGAGATGCACACAGAGTGGTGAGTGAGGAAGGGGACACACACCTAACCAGCCAGATCAGCTGACTCAATCCTGGCAATCAATGGAGTGACAGATGTTACAGCCAGAGTGCCTTTATAGCCAAGCTCTTTAACAATTCCTATCAAACTCCAGGATGATTTATTTCGCTTGGGCTATGTAAAATAACTTCCCATACATTTAGAATGAGCAAGTACATAACAGGAACAAAGGGAGCAAGGTGGCAGGCATCTCCTAACTAATAATAACATGAATGGAAGCAAATAGGGTGGGACTTCTGGCTAAATCCAAGAAAGAAGGTCAGAAGATTCCCTTTGCTTTAAAAAAAAAAAAATGGGGGGTTGAGCTGAAAGCCAGCTTAAAGCTACAAAGTGAATTCTAGGTCAGCCTGGGCTAAAGTGAGACCCTACTTCAAAAGAACAAAAAAGAAAAAAAGGAGTAATACAATTAGTGTATAAATTCTTATCCGAAATAAGATTAAGTGGTAGAGTGGTATGTTCAAACTGCCCAAAGTTAAAAGTAACTGTCAAGCCGGGCATGGTGGCTCATGCCTTTAATCCCAGCACTCGGGAGGCAGAGGTAGGAGGATTGCCGTGAGTTCGAGGCCACCCTGAGACTACATAGTGAATTACAGGTCAGCCTGAACTAGAGTGAGACCCTACCTCGAAAAACCAAAAAAAGCCGGGCGTGGTGGCGCATGCCTTTAATCCCAGCACTTGGGAGGCAGAGGTAGGAGGATTGCCGTGAGTTCAAGGCCACCCTGAGTTAATTCCAGGTCAGCCTGGGCCACAGTGAGACCCTAACTCGAAAAACCAAAAAAAAAAAAAAAAAAAAAAAAAAGTAACTGTCAAAGCCAGGTGTGGTGGTGCATGCTTTTAATACTAGCACTTGGGAGGCAGAGATAGAAGGATGGATTCAAGGCCAGCCTGGGAATATAGAGAGAATTCCAGGACACCTCAGGCTAGAATGAGACCCTACTATGAAAAAACACGCAAAAAATTTGATTTTAACCAGATGTAGTGGGGCACACCTTTAATCCCACCACTGGGGGTGGGTGGGCAAGCAAGCAGACATAAAAGAGGATCACTGAGAGTTTGAGGCCAGCCTAAAACTACATGGTGAATTCCAAGTCAGCCTTGGCAAAACCAAGACCCTACCTCAAAATAAAAAAGTTGTACTTAGAAGTTAAAGGGGTTTGCTTGTAAAGCCTGACTTTCTGGATTCAATTACCTATTACCCACGTAAACTGGGCACAGGAGACCCCGCTATGCCCATTCATATTCATTAATTCTCTCTCTCTCTCTCTTAAATAAACAAATATATTTTTTAAAAATTGCTATAAACCAAGACCAACAGACCCAGGTAAACTAGCAAAACAGATTCAGAAGAGTATGCTGCGGCCATGACTTATGTTAAAAAAAAAAAAAAAAAAAAGGGCTGGAGAGATGGCTTCGCGGTTAAGGCGCTTGCCTGCAAAGCCAAAGGACCCAGGTTCAACTCCTCAGGACCCACATAAGCCAGATACACAAAGGGGCGCACACATCTGGAGTTCATTTGCAGTGGCTGGAGGCCCTGATGTGCCCATTCTCTCTCTCTCTACCTGCCTATTTCTGTCTCTCTCTCAAAGAAATAAATAAATTAATTAAATTAAATAATAAAAAAAAGAGCTGGGGAGTGGCTCAGTGGTAGAACATTTTGCCTATCATGCAAAAGGCTCTGGGTCCCAACCCCAGCATTGCAAAAACATAAGTAAGTAAGTAAGTAAGTAAGAAAGAAAGAGAGAAAGAAAGAAAGAAAGAAAGAAAGAAACAAAGAAAGAAAGAGAAAAAAAAAGAGTAAATTAAGATAACTAAATTCTACTACATCCACAGAAATAACTACAAATATATTACTAAAAATATAGTAAGTATGAAAGTTTACATAAAAATTAAGTTAGTGATCCGGGTGTGGTAGCGCACACCTTTAATCCCAGCACTTGGAAGGCAGAGGTGGGAAGATCACAGAGTTTGAGGCCACTGTAAGACTACATAGTGAATTCCAGGTCAGCCTGGGATAGAGTGAGAACCTACCACAAAAAAAAAAAAAAAAAAAAACATTTAAGTTAGGATACTAAAAAATATTTAACACAAACCAGGCGTGGTGGCGCATGCCTTTAATCCCAGCACTCGGGAGGCAGAGGTAGGAGGAACACCGTGAGTTCAAGGCCACCCTGAGACTATATAGTGAATTCTAGGTGAGCCTGGGCCAGTGAGACCCTACTTCGGAAAACCAAATATATATAACACAAAGAAGGCAGCATATGTAGAAATCAAGCTCAAGCTGAGCTGGAAGCCTCCTCCCAGTTGAGTAGATGTCATAGTGCTAGACAGTGCTATTGTGGCCTGTAGGGGCAGAAAAGTCATCAATGCTCTTAAAAAGTAGACCCTTGCCAGGTGTGGTGGTGCACGCCTTTAATCCCAGCACTGGGGAGGCAGAGGTAAGTGGATAGTCATGAGTTCAAGGCCACTCTGAGACTACATAGTGAATTCCAGGTCAGCCTGGACTAGAGTGAGACCCTACCTCAAAAAAAAAAAAAAAAAATAGACCCTGCACAGCTCTGAATGGATTTAAAGCCTACTCCACAGAAGGGAATTAATAATTTGTTCTGAAAATATGATCAAAAGCCTATGGCTGAGGAGGAGCCCTGCAGGAGAAGCTACTACTGCTCTTTATCTATATGAATATATTATGCCCATCATATTGCCCTCTAAGGATCTATCTATGCCCATATATTAATTTTACCCTCACTTTAAAAAAATTTATATTTAGCCATGCATGGTGGCACACACCTTTAATACAGCACTTGGGAGCCAGAGGTAGGAGGATCACCCAGAGTTCAAGGCCACCCTAGAATACAGAGTGAATTCCAGGTCAGCCAGGGTTAGAGTAAGACCCTACCTTGAAAAACCAAAAACCAAAAAACAGAGCCAGGCGTGGTGGCGCACGCCTTTAATCCCAGCACTTGGGAGGCAGAGGTAGGAGGCTTGCCATGAGTTTGAGGCCACCCTGAGACTGTATAGTGAATTTCAGGTCAGCCTCGGCTAGAGTGAGACCCTACCTCAAAAAAAAAAAAAAAAAAAAAAAAAAAAAAAAAAAAAAAAAAACCTTATTTTATATTTTTTATATGGACAGAAAGAAGAAAAATGGATCTCTACTCACTGCAAATGAACTCCAGATACATGTGCCACTTAGTGGATCTTGCTTTACATGAGTACTGGAGAATCAAACCTGGGTCCTTTGGCCTTACAGGCAAGCGCCTTAACACCTAAGCCATCTCTCCAGTGTTACTCTCACTTTTGGTTAGAGAAACTTCTCTTTTTAGACAGCAGTGACCACTGGGGTAACTCAAAACTCACCACAGCGCTGAGACGTGACAGTGTAGTGTTCAACACTAAGTGAGACATCTCTATCTTTTATCTCTAACACACACAGGGATTATGGTACAAGATGTAGAGAAAAGAATGTAAGAGCCAAGGGACAGGGAGAAGTGCTTTGGAATGCTGTCTTCCAGACACAAAGTGGCCACTGCATTCATGACCTACTAGTAGCTGCTGCTACCTACACAAGATCTATATAATATGAGGGGGAAAAAAGCTTGGAGAGAAACCCACGTTTGACTCCCCAGATCCCATGGAAGCCAGATGTATAAGGTAACACAAGCACAAGGGAGCACATGCCCACTAGGTGGCACAAGCGTCTGGAGTTCAACTGTAGTGACTGAGGCCCTGGTGCACCAAATCTCACTCTCTTTTTCTCTCATGTGCTCTCTCTCATTAAAAAAAAAAAAAGACATCAAGGGCTGGAGAGATGGCTTAGTGGTTAAGGGACTTGCCTGCAAAGCCAAAGGACCTGGGTTCGATTCCCCAGGACCCACGTAAGCCAGATACACAAGGGGTGCATGCATCTGGAGTTTGTTTGCAGGGGCCAGAGGCCCTAGTGCACCCACTCTCTCTCTACCTGCCTATTTCTCTATCTCTCTCTCAAATAAATAAATAAAAATAAAATATTTTTAAAAGACATCAAAATAGAAGAGGGAGTAGTTGCAAAGAAGGGGTTTAGTGGAGGGGAATAGAGGAGGGAGGATAAACAACAGTGATGGGAGGGGTTATGATCAGGATATTTTGTGTAAATACTTGCAATAAAAAGTTTTTAAAATTTTTAAAAAGATTTTTAAAATTTTTATTTATTTATTAGAGACATAGAAAGGGAAAGAGAGAGGGAGAATGAGAATGGGTACAACAGGGCCTCTAGCCACTGCAAATGAACTCCAGATGCTTGCACCCTCTTGTGCATCTGGCTCACATGGGACCTGGAGAATCGAACCCGGATCCTTAGGCTTCACAGGCCAAAGGAAGAGTAGGACACCTTACAACGTGCTCCTCCAGACACAAATTGGCCTGGATATCCATGACATCACAGTGCCTGACACTACCAAAACAAGACCATAATAATAGGAAGAAAAGATGATGACATCAAACTGAAAAGTGAGACTGATTGAGAAGTGGAGGGGATATGATGGAGAGTGAAGTTTCAAAGGGGAAAGTGGGGGGAGGGAGGAAAGTACCACGGGATATTGTCTACAATTAAAGAAGTTGTCAATAAAAAAATAAAATAAAACAATTTTTTTAAAAAGGCATGCACCACCACGCCTGGCTCAATTTTTTTTTAAAGGTAGTATATGGGACAAAAGAAAAAGGATAGCATAGCTAGGTATGGCTAATGCTAAATGCTGGTGCAGATGGAAAGAGAGAACCCCTTACTCAATGATACTAGAAATGTAAACTAGTCCGGCCAGTATGGAAATCAGTATGGGAATTCCTCAAAAACCAAAAATACATCTTCTATATGATCCATTTATACCATTCCTCAGTATCTACCCAAAAACCTCCAAGTCAACATATCACAGAGATACTTTATACCAATGTCCACTTCAGCACTATTCACAGTATCTAAGCTAAGGATGTCCAACACAGGAATAGAAAAAGAAAATGTGTTGCCGGGTGTGGTGGCGCACGCCTTTAGTCCCAGCACTCAGGTGATAGAGATAGGAGTATCACCATGAGTTCGAGGCCACCCTGGGACTACAGAGTGAACTCCAAGTCAGACTGAGCTAGAGTGAGACCCTACCTCGAAAAACCCAGAAAGAAAGAAAGGGAGGGAGGGCAGGCAGGAGGGAGGGAGGGAGGAAGGGAGGGAGGGAGGAAGGAAGGAAGGGGAAAAGAAAAAGAGGGGCTGGAGAGATGGTTTAGCAGATAAGGTGCTTCTTTGCAAAGCCTGCAGCCTAGGTTTGATTCTCCAACACCTAAGTAAAGCCAGACGTAAAAAGTGATGCAGCTGGGTGTGATGTCACACACCTTTAATCCCGGCACTTGAGAGGTAGGAGGATCACCGTGAGTTTGAGGTCAGCCTAAGACTACATAGTGAATTCCAGGTCAGCCTGGGCTACAGCAAAACCCTACCTCAAACCTGGGCATGGTGATGCACACCTTTAATCCCAGCACTTGGGAGGCAGAGGTAGGAAGATCACTGTGAGTTCGAGGCCACCCTGAGACTACATAGTGAATTTCAGGTTAACTTGTGAGAACTTAACTGGGGGAAAAAAATCCTACCTCAAACAAAACAAAACAAAAAAAAGTGGCATAAGCATCAGGTGTTCATTTGCAGTAAGGACTTATTAGACCCTGAAGTGCTCATGTACATGCATATACACCATATGCATATATGCAAATAAATCATTGTTTAAAAAAGAAAAAGAAAAAGAAAAAGAAAATGTGGACCCAGATATAGTGTCAAATGCCTGACATCCAAATACTCTGGAATCAGAGGCAAGTTCAAGACCAGCTGGGTCTACCATACCCAGAGTACCAGGCAGGACTACAAACCAAGATCCTGTCCAAAAACAAAACAAAGTAAAAAGAATGAAGGGGGGGGGGAGGAAAGAGAGAAAGAAGACAGGAAAGGGTAACTTATGTATACACGATGGAATTACTTGTCACCAGAAAGAACAAATTTATGCTATTTACAGGAAAATAGATGCATCTGGTAATCATAGGTGAACTAAGTCAGTTTCAGAAAGACAAGTACCATATGCTTGGTCTAATGTGTGGTTCTAGACTGATAGGTAAGTACAGATGACATGACAGTAGAAGAGCCACTGGAACAAAGGGGACTAATGGGAAGTGAGGGGGTAAGGGGAGGTGAGTAGAGTGTGGGGGAATATTCTCACAGTATTCTTCATGAAAATGGCTTTATGGGGCTGGAGACCTGGCGTAGCAGTTAAGGCGCTTACCTGCAAAGCCAAAACACCCAGGTTTGATTCTCTAGGACCCACGTAAGCCAGATGCACATGGTGGCACATGCATCTGGAGTTCATTTGCAGTGTGGCATGTGCTCTCTCTATCTGCCTCTTTCTCTCTCATATAAATAAAATATTAAATAAAAAAGAAGAAAAAAAATAGAGATGGTTTAGCAGTTAAGGCACTTGCCTGCAAAGCCTAAGGACCCAGGTTTGATTCCTCAGAACCCAAGTAAGCCAGATGCACAAAGTGGGGCATGCATCTGGAGTTCAAGTGCAGTGGCTAGAGGCCCTGGCATGCCAATTTTCTCTCTCTTGCTCTCTTTCTCATAAAAAAGAAAAAAATAGCTGGGCGTGGTGGCACGTGCCTTTAATCCCAGCACTTGGGAGGCAGAGGTAGGAGGAACACCGTGAGTTCAAGGCCACCCTGAGAATACAGAGTGAATTCCAGGTCAGCCTGGACTAGAGTGAGACCCTACCTCGAAAAAAAAATTTTTGAAGGGATGGCTTAGTGGTTAAGGCATTTGCCTGTGAGGCCTAAGGACCCAGGTTCAATTCCCTACTATCTACGTACGCCAGCTGCACAAGGTGACGCATGTGTCTGGAATTCATTTGCAGTTGCTAAAGGCCCTGGTGCGCTCAATCTCTCTCTCCTTTCCTCTTTCTCTCTCAAATAAATAAATTTTTTAAACTTGAAAAAAAAAAAAAAGGAGTGCTCTCTAAAAAAAAAAAAAAATCAAAATTTGTAAAATAAAATATAGGGTTTAAGGCCCAGGAAAAAGCTTGGAGGAGTTGGGAAGATGAGCTAGAAAGCCGCTTCCATGGTGAGCCTGACAATCAACACCAGACTGGAGGAGACAGACACTGGGGAAATCCAGGGATTCCTAAGAGCTCATCACTTAAGTATACTTGAAACACACCTTTCAAGGCTCAGAGAATTTTGTGGAAGAGAGGATGGAAGGATTGTAGGAGCCACAGATAAGGATGTCATGCCCAGAGGCACTGACTCCCACTAGTGATTGACAGCTGCTCTGACAATGCATTGGCCCACAACCCCATGAGGAGTATTGGCAGCCCCACTGGGGTGGGACTCTATGGAGTGAGGGCGGGAGGGGGGAGCGAATGGTGCCAGTGCATGTGTCCATGCAAAGTGTGTTCATGATAACAAAACAAAAAAAGCCTCATGGCCTCCCTGAGACAACAGAATGAATTCCATGTCAGCCTGGGCTATAGCAAGACTCTACCTCAGAAAAATAAAATATGAATAATTGAAAAAATATATATATATACATAAATATACACATACAAACACACATATATATATATACATGGTATATAAAAATTATATTTAGGGTTGGAGAGATGGCTTAGCAGTTATGGCATTTGCCTGCGAAGCCAAAGGACCTCGGTTCGATTCCCCAGGACCCACATAAGCCACATGCACAAGGTGGCACATGTATTTGGAGTTTGTTTGCATTGTCTGGAGGCCCTGAAGCACCCATTCTCTTTCTCTTTCTGTCGCTGCTTCTCAATGCTCTAACAAATAAATTAATTAATTAAAAAAAAAAAAAAAAATATATATATATATATATATATATATATATATATATTGCTTAAGTAGCATGTACAAGTTCTCATCTTTGATCTCCAATAGAAAAACGTGTTTTTTAAAAAATGCTTTTTCTAAGCTGGGTGTGGTGGCACATGCCTTTAATCCCAGCACTTGGGAGGCAGAGATAGGAGGATTGCCATGAGTTCAAGGCCACCCTGAGACTACATAGCGAATTCCAGGTCAGCCTGGGCTAGAATAAGACCCTATCTCAAAAAACCAAAACCAAAAAACAACAACAAAAAAAGCTTTTTATTTTTATTTCTTTATTAGAGAGAGAGAAAAAGAGGGAGAGAGAGAAAGAATGAGTGCGCCAGGGCATCCAGCCACGGCAAACAAACTCCAGATGCATGCACCACCTTGTCCATCTGGCTTACATGGGTTCTTGGGAATCAAACCTGGGTTCTTTGCCTTTGCAGAGAAGCATTTTAATTGCTAAGCTATCTCTCCAACCCATGTTTTTTAATACTTATAAAGTTGAGTCTCTAGTCACCTAAGTGTAAAGCCAATGCTCAGGAGGCTGAGGCAGGAGAATTTCAAGTTGGAAGTCATCCTGGGAAACATAGTGAGCTCAAGGCCAGCCTGAGCTATATAATAAGATCCTGTCATAAACACAAAACAAGGAATTGGTAAGCATGAGGCACTAAGTTCAATTCCTAGCACCTATGTAAAAATCTGGGCATGGGCTAGATAGATGGCTCAGCAGTTAAGGCACTTGCCTGCAAAGCCTAACAACCTGGGTTTGATTCTGTAGTACCCATTTAAAGCCAGATGCAGAAGGTGGCACATGCATTTGGAGTTTGTCTGCAATGGCAGGAGGCACTGGTGCCCTCTCTCTCTCTACCCTCCCTCCTCTCTCCCTTAATTTCTCTCAAATAAATAAAATAATAAAAATATTTCATAATAATAATAAATTTTTTAAAGCTGGGATGGTTGAACACACACCTGTAATCCCAGCATGGAGTGTGGAGGGATGAAGATAGGAGGATCACTGGGCCTCACTGGTCAGCCAGTCTAGCTGAAAAATATCTAGCTCTAAGTGCAGAGAGACTGTGTCTCAAGGAAAGAAGGCAGAACAGTGATAGAGGAGGACACTTTTTGTCCCATTCTGACCCCTGCACACACGCACACAAAATACATCATCAGTACACAGAACACACACCACATGTTCACATACCACACATACTGAAGACCAGACCTTGTGGTTCACCCCTTTAGTCCCAGCACTCAGAAGGCTGAGTAGAAGGATCACCATAAGTTCTAGGCCAGCCTGGGCTAGAATGAGACCTTACCTCGAAAAAACAAGAAGAAAAAAAAATGTTTATGAAATAGTTTAAAGGAGCTGAGAGGAAATTTTATGGGTTTAAACACTTATTTCAGAAAAATGTAATATCCTAGATGGACCAACAAAATAAGAGACAAATTACTAAAATAACAAAATGAGCAAAGTTATCACTATCAACACTACATGTATTATAAAGAAAACAACAAATAATTAAAATCAAGTTTATGATCTCAAATTAGAAAAATTTAAATGGACAACTCACAGAAAGACAAATATTATCAAATTGGATTCATGATGAAACAGAAAAAAAATTTTAAATTTTTTTCTGATTTATTTTTATTTATTTAATTTGTGAGAAACAGAAAAAATGGGCGAGTCAGGGCCTCTAGCCACTGCAAACGAACTCCAGATGCATGCACCACTATGTGCATCTGGCTTACGTGAGACCTAGAGAATCGAACCTGGGCCCTTAGGGTTAGCAAGCACCTTAACCACTAAACCATCTCTCCAGCCCAAAATAGAAAATCTTAATAGAACCCATAAAAAAACCTTAATTGTTAAAAACCAGGCATAGTATACATGCCTTTAATCCCAGCTTTTTGGGGGGCAGAGGTAGGAGGATCACTGTGAGTTCAAGGCTACTCTGAGACTACATAGTGAATTCCAGGTCAGCCTACCTTAAACCTTCCGCCCCCCTAAAAAAAAAAAAAAATCCTAGTGCAATAAAAAGACCAAGGAGCCTAGAGCAGTTGCTCATGCCTATAATCCAAGTGTTCAAGAGGCTGAGGTAGAAGGATTGCCAGGACTCAGACTCAGACTGAACTACACAGTGAGTTCCAGGCCAACCTAGAACACAGTTAGATACTGTGTTAAGACACAGGAAGGGGTCTCCAGGAATATATGTCAAACTCCAGAACAAAGAGGAGGGAGGGTTGCTCCAGGAGTGTGTATATATATACATATATAAAGTCCACAACAAAACATTGTCAACATAGCAATATTTAAGTTTATATACCACACAGAGTGCACAATTGGTAGAGCCCACAGAAATTAATCATTACAATAAAGCATGCTAATAAGGATAGAAGACACATGGTCATATAAATTTTTAAAAGTATGAGACAAGGGCTGGAGAGATGGCTTAGCGGTTAAGGCGTCTGCCTGCTAAGCCTAAGAACACTGGTTCCAATCTCCAGCAGTTCCAATCTCCAGGTCCCACGTTTAGCCAGATGCAAAGTGACGCAAGGGCGAAATGCTGCACTTGCCCACTAGGGGGCGTACACATCTGGATTTCGTTCACAGCAGCTGAGAGACTGCTGGTGCGCCCATCTCTATCTGTCTTCCTCTCCCTCTATCTGTTTCTCTCTGTGTCTCTCTCCAAAAATAAATAAAATAATAAAAAAAATTTTTTTAAAAGTACGAGACAAGATCCTATACCCATTCATAGACAATGACTCTTAACCAATAGGAACAGAAGAGACCTTGGCAAGGTAAAGTGCCTCACATGAGAATCTTACTACTAACATCACTGAACAGAAATGAAGGCATGACTCCTATAAGAAGCAAGGATACCTGTTGTGTTGGTATAATTCAGGTGTCCCACATAAACTTATGTTCTGAATGCTAGGTCCCCAGCTGGTGGCAATTTGGGAATTGTAGTCTCCTGGAGGCAGTGAATTGTTGGGGGCAGGTTTATGAATGTTATAGCCAGCTTCCCCTTGCCGGTGTTTGGTACACTGTCCTGCTGCTGTTGTCTACCTGACGTTAAGCAGGAGGTGATGTCCACTGTATGCTCATGCAATTATTTCCCCCTGCCATCAGTGCTTCCTCTCCAGTCTATGAAGCTAAAATAAATACTTCATCCCACAAGCTGGTCTTGGTCAGTCAGGTACTTTGCTGTCACTAAGTGAAACGCCAGCTCTCATAGGCTTACTCAACACTGCACTAGAGGAGCTACCCAGAGGCACAAAGCAAAGAATCAACTAGTCCCAGATGGTCCTATGTATGAAAATCCTTTTTTTAAAAATAACTCTTTGTAAATCTATGACCAAATGAGAAATAAATCTGTTCACCAGATGTTAATGTGCCTTAACAAACTCACAGGAAACCAGACCAGTATCCTAATGTCAATTTTTCCTCTTTTGATTTCTTTTCCCCTGAGGTAGTCTCATACTAGCCCAGACTGACATGGAATTCACCATGTAGTCTCAGGGTGACCTTGAACTCACAGCAATCCTCCTACCTCTGCCTCCCAAGTCCTGGGATTAAAGACTTGTGCCCCGCCCCCATGCCCGGCTCTTTTGATATATATATATATATATATATTTTTTTTTTTTTTGGAGAGAGAGAGGAAGACAGACATGGATGTGCCAACAGACTCTCAGCTGCTGCAAACGAAATCCAGATGTGTGCGCCCCCTTGTGGTCAAGTGCAGCATTGCGCCCTTGCGTCACCCATTCTCGCTATCTCTCTCAAATAAATTTTAAACAAGTTTTAAATAAAATAAAAATAAATCTTGAAAAAAAAAAGAAAACAGCAAAGGGGCTGGAGAGATGGCTTAGCAGTTAAGGTACATGTCTGCAAAGCCTAAGGACCCTGTTTCGATTCTCCAGGTCCCACATAAGCCAGATGCACACGGTGGTGCATGCATCTGAAGTTCGTCTGCAGTGGCTAGAGGCCCTGGTGTGCCGATTTTCACTCTCCCTCTATCTCTTTCCCTCTCTCTGTCTCTAATAATCACTCTCTCTCTCTCAAGCTCTCAAATAAATAAAATAAAATATTAAAAGAAAATAAGAAAATGGGCAAGCACACTGCGAGAAGATATTTGTAAACTGTGTGCTGTATCAGAGATGTGTAGCTAGAATTCATTAAGATGGCAATCCAATTACAAATGGGCAAAAGACTTTAAGAGCTTCTCATTGCAGAAAGTAGTGTGTGGTGTGTATGTGCATATAGGGAAAATGCTTGGCAGCACCAATCACTGGAAAAATGCAACTGAAAAACAGAATGAGATGCCACCACACAACTACTGAAATGGCCATAACCCCAATGACAAACAGCACCAGTGCTGATGAGGATATGGAGAAACAGGAACTGTGAAATGGTAGAGCCACTTTGGAAGACGGCTTGGCAGTTTCTTAAAAAGCGAAACAAAAACTTACCATGTGACCCAGCAATTCCACTCGTAAGGTATATACCCAAGAAAAATGAAACATATGTTCACACAGAAACATATTGGCACATGTTCACATTATTCATAATACTAAGAAATGGAAACAAAACTGCCCACCAACTGCTGGATGGATAAACAAAATGTGGTGTTATGTCCACATGATGGTCCACAACTCAACAATAAAAATAACAATTCTTCATACACACAACACTTGGCTGAACTACAAAAATATGCTGCATGAGAAGAAACCTTATGTTAAAAACTACATGTTATCTGGGCGTGGTGGCACATGCCTTTAATCCCAGCACTTGGGAGGCAGAGGTAGGAGGATCGCCATGAGTTCGAGGCCATCCTGAGACTACATAGTGAGTTCTAGGTCAGCATGGGCTAGAGTGAGACCCTACCTCAAAAGAAAAAAAAAAAAAAAAACAATTACATGTTGCAACCAGGCATGATGGTGCACACCTTTAATCCCAGCACTGGGGAGGCAGAGGTAGGAGGATCACTATAAATTTGAGGCCACCCTGAGACTACATAGTGAATTCCAGGTCAGCCTGAACTAGAATAAGACCCTACCTCAAAAAGAAAAGGAGAAAAAAAAAAAGCCAAAATAGATTAATTGGGCTAGAGAGATGGCTTAGTGGTTAAGGCATTTGCCTGCAAAGCCAAAGGACCCCAGTTCAATTCTCCAGGACCACGTAAGCCAGGTGCACAGATATACGCATCTGGAGTTCATTTGCAGTGGCTGGATGCCCTGGTGCACCCATTCTCTCTCTCTCTTTCTGCCTTTTTCTCTCAAATAAATAAATTAAATTAAATATATACATTTATAACTACGTGTTGCCATAAGTTCATTTGTAGGGTTTGTCCACATACAGCCAATCTAGAGACAGAAAGCAGATCAGTGAGCTGGGCATGGTGGTATATGTCTGTAATCCCAGAATTTAGGAAGCTGAACAAGAAGATGGCAAGTTTGAAAACAGCCTGGGGTACAAAGGAAGACACCCCCCTATCCCACTGCCAAAAAAAAAAAAAAAAAAAAAAAAAAAATCCCAGCCTGGGCTAAAGTGAGTCCCTACCTTAATTAATAAATAAATAAATATTCAGTTCTGGGGCTGGCTGGAGCTAAAGATGCGAGCAGGAAAACCTATAAATAAACATGGATTGTTTTCTCCAGTGACTGGAATATTCTAACATTAGAGTGAAGTGACAATTTCACAACTGTATAAATCCACTAAGCAACACCGAATATGATACTTCCAATGGCTTAGGTAAGTTACACCGGCATATGAAGCTGTTAAAAAATAAGCAGAAAGGGCTGGAGAGATGGCTTAGTGGTGAAAGGCACTTGCCTGCTAAGCCAAAGGACCCAGGTTCAATTCCCCAGGACCCATGTAAGCTACATGCAATAGGTGGTGCATACATCTGGGAGTTCGTTTGCAGTGGTTGAAGGTCCTGGTACATCCATTCTCTGTCTCTCTGTCTCTCTCTATCAAATTAAATAAATAAATAAACAAACAAACAAAATATTTAAAAAATAAGAACAAGACCAGGTGGCACATGCCTCTAATCCCAGCACTTGGGAGGCAGAGGTAGAAGATTCACTGTGAGTTTGAGGATACCGTGAGACTACGTAGTGAATTCCAGGTCATCGTGGGCTAGAGCAAAACTCTACTTATAAGCCGGGCGTGGTGGCACACACCTTTAATCCCAGCACTCGGGAGGCAGAGGTAGGAGGATCACCGAGAGTTCAAGGCCACCCTGATACTACATAGTGAATTCCAGGTCAGCCTGGACCAGAGTGAGACCCTACCTCGCAAAAACCAAAAAAAAAAAAAAAAACTCTACTTATAAAACCAATAAATAAACAGGGCTGGAGAGATGGCTTAGCAGTTAAGGCACATGCCTACAAAGCCTAAGGAACCCAGTTCAATTCTTCAGGTCCCATGTAGGCCAGATGCACAAGGGGTGCACGCATTTGGAGTTCGTTTGCAGTGGCTAGAGGCCCTGGCGTACCCATTCTCACTCTTCCTCTATTTCCCTCTCTCTGTCTCTAATAAATAAATAAATGAATAAATGAATAAATAAATAAAATTAAAATCTTTAAAACCAATAAATAAACAAATAAAAGGAATAAAAAATTATCTATTGGGTGTGGTGCAGCATACTGTAATCTTAGCACTCAGGAGCTGAGGCAGGAAGACCAAGCCAAATTTCAGGTCAGCCTGAACAAAATAGTGAGTTTCTGTCTCAAAAAAAATTTAGAGGGGCTGGGCATGGAGGCAGAGGTAGGAGGATCACTGTGAGTTCGAGGCCACCCTGAGATTACATAAGTGAATTCCAGGTCAGCCTGAGCTAGATTAAGACCCTACCTCGGGAGGGGTTATGATGGAGATTGGTGTTCTAAAGTGGAATGGGGGGAGGGGAGGGAAATATATGTTTTTTGTATGTAAGTATAGAAGGTGTCAATAAAAAAATTTAAAAAAAAAAGACCCTACCTCGGGGGGGGGGGGGGAGGACCATATGCATGTGTGCCTAAGACTTATTACATTAGTCTGTTAAAAAGAAGAAGAAGAAAAGACAAGTGCCTAGTGAATCCTAGCACTTGGGAGGCAACGGTTGGAGAATCACTATGAGTTCAAGGACAGCCTGAGACTACATAGTGAATTCCAGGTTAGCCTAAGGTATAGCAAGACCCTACCTCAAGAAAAAAAAAAGAAGGAAAAAAAAAAAAAGTGCTGGGGGGCTGACTCAGCAGTAAGGCCCTTGTTAGCAAAGCCTGCCAGCCCAGGTTCAATTCCTTAGAATCCATGTAAAGCCAGATACAAAAAGTGGTGCATGTATCTGGAGTTTATCTGCAATGGCAGGAGGCCCTGTCACACCCATACTCACGATCTGTGTCCTTTTTCTCTCTGTCTCTCAAATAAATAAGCAAACAAATCGATTGTATGTTTAAACAAACAAAATAAGGAAAAAGGGCTGAGTGCTAAGTGTTGGTGGCACATGTCTTTAATCCCAACAACCAGGAGGCTGAGGTAAATGAAGATCACCATGAGCTTGAGCCAGCCCAAACCACAGAGTGAATTCCAGGTCAGCCTACCCTATATATTAAGACTCTATCTCAAAAAGACAGCTAGGGAGCTGGAGGGATTGCTTAGTGGTTAAGGTGTTTGCCAGAAAAGCCAATGGACCCAGGTTCGATTCCCCAGGACCCATGTTAGCCAGATGCACAAGGGGGCATACGAGTCTGGAGTTCATTTTGTTGTTGTTGTTGTTGTTTTGTTTTGTTTTTTGGGTTTTTCGAGGTAGGGTCTCACTCTGGCTCAGGCTGACCTGGAATTCACTATGTAGTCTCAGGGTGGCCTCGAACTCTCAGCGATCCTCCTACCTCTGCCTCCCGAGGGCTGGGATTAAAGGCGTGCGCCACCACGCCCTGCTGAGTCTGGAGTTCTTTTGCAGTGGTTGGAGGCCCTGGCACACCCATTCTCTGTCTGTCTCTGTCTCTCTCTCTCTCATAAATAAAAATATTTTTAAAAATAAATAATTAAAAAAGACAGCTGGAGCAGGGCGTGGTGGTGCACACCTTTAATCCCAGAACTCAGGAAACAGAGGTAGGAGGATTGCCATGAGTTCGAGGCAACCCTAAGACTACATAGTGATGCCAGGTCAGCCTGGGCTAGAGCGAGACCCTACCTTGAATTGAAAGAAAAAAGAAGATAGTTGGGTGCATGCCTTTAATCCCAGCACTCAGGAGGCAGAGGTAGGAGGATTGCTGTGAGTTCAAGGCCACCCTGAGATTACAGAGTGAATTCCAGCTCAGTCTGGGCTACAGTGAGACTCTACCTCGAAAAAAAAAAAAAAAGACAGAAAACAAACTAACAGAATAAGTGGTCTTCAAGACTCCTATCCAAATATATCTTTGTTTTTATTTTTAATACCCCCCAGTCCAGGTAGGGCTGGATCTGGATTAGATAATATGCCAATGCACCTAATGTGCTGATAGGGAGGCCATCCATTAAATTACAGATAATCTGAGAGGAAAACAAGCCTCACTGAGAAAGGGTTTGTGAAAGCCGAAGCAGAGGCAGAGAGAGCACAGAACTGGCTGTGGACTGCTGCCACATACACAGGTGCACAACGTCTGTGAAATAGGCAGAAGCAGTAGACCATTCAGAGGAATGATAGTGCTTGAAAAGGGGCTAGGGAATGGATCTGAAACCATTAGATTGATTTCACATGGACACAATCACAATGGCAAGAGGCTCCCACCCAAGTCAGCCCAGCTCTGGTGCCAAGCCTGGGGCCTCAGCTGTCCCCTGCCCACACTATACCAAGGCAACACACAGCATGCCCCAACAACTGAAAATCTAGATGGTGATATCTTACTTCCTCCTCTTCTTCTGAGCCACTTTCTTCACTATCAGATCTTGGAGCTACTTCATACCTAGAAAAAAAATGCCACTGTTTTAATATTAATCTCCTTGCAGCCAGCATATTCACTGTCCCAGATAAACTGGCCTGGTCCCCAGATGCAAGCAATACACCCCCAGCTCCTGAGTGTGTGGAAGGAGGTGCCTGTCAATGTGGGATCCTGGCCTCCTCATGAATGATGAGGCCCCACTCACCCCGGGTTCATTTCAAGCCAGGCCTCCAGCTGCCCAGCTTTGGGAGCATCTGTGCCCGTGAGGATCTTGCCACTCTCCACATGGATCACTTTCACAGGGAGGTCACTCATCTGGCTGGTCTCGTCCAGAGGCTGAAAAGAGTCACCAGTGCAATGTCAGGATCCCTCGTCCCCATTCCTTGGGCACCTAGAAAAGGACTAAATAGAGTGGAGACACCTGCCTGTAATCCCAGCTCAGAGATGCCTTAGCAGGACTAGGAGTTGAAGAATAGCCTGGACTCCAGAGGGAGACCCTACATACAGAGGAGGAAAAAGGAGGGATTCCTCAGGGAAAGTTACACATGCTAACCCTAACAATGACCAAGCTGCTCTGGGCAGGGCTTATTAGTAACTCCCATTTCCACATACTGCCCCATGATTGACAAGCACAGCCAAGTCTGAGAATGAAGACAAGCCTCAAGCAGCACTAAGTGACACTGTCACCACCCAACTGAAATAGTGCCACAGTACCTACTGAACAGGACTCAACAGAACTCCTGAAAGCCACTTTCCCATGAGGAAACTTCTGCCTAGAGTCTCTACATGGCCTAAAGAAGGTAGCTCTGTGTTTTAACATGCCTGCCTACATCATTTTGCAATAATTCAATGGGACATAACAAAATCATTTGGGGTAACCATATGCCACCACCAGGCACTTGTGTAAGCGCAGCCTATAGGAAAAAGTGTGCCATCACTATGACACCAACTGTGTAAACCTCAAACGTTCTACCCTGAAGCTCTATCCAGAGAGGTGGTGCTATTTGAGATGGGGCATTTGGGGATATAATGAAGGGTTGGGGGTTTAGCTCAATTGTACAGTACAGGCACAAAACTCTGGTCTCCATCCCCAGTACTGGAGAAAAGAAGGAAAATAAAACAAAAATACAGAATTGGAGATAGATGCTTTTTTGGTTTTTCAAGGAAGGGTCTCACTGTAGCCCAAGCTGACCTGGAATTTACTATGTAGTCTCAGGCTTGAACTCACAGCAATCCTCCTACCTCTGCCTCCTGAGTGCTATGATTAAAGGCATGCGCCACCACACCCAGCAAGATTTTGGTGCTCTTTCTCCCCTTGCCATGTGAATATTGCACTGGCTATCCATGATCCATGAAAGGAGCTCCCATGCATGAATCTATGAGACTGGCACCTTGACATTGGACTATCAATCTCAAGAACTGTTAGAAAATCACTGTTGTCTCATACCCTAAACAACAGTATGTAGATATTGCAGGCAGACTGTCCCAAATAGTAACATAATAAAGGGACAGGATGCTCACTACAACAAAGATCAGGACCAAGGAAACACACAAAGCACTAACCTGAAGGGATGAGCTACATAAACATGGTGGAGCCAAGCATGGTGCACAACTATTATCCCAACACTGGGAGACTGAAGCAAGAAAATTAAGTTTGGGGCCAGCCTGGGCTAGCAAGATCCTGTCTCTCTCAATCAATCAATAAAACCAAGCATGTTCCCTAACACATACAATCTGAGGAGGTAAGAGAGAGAGGTAGGAAGATCAAGAATTAGAGGGAGGGGACTGGAGAGATGGCTTAGTAGTTAGGCATTTGCCTGCAAAGCCAAAGGATCCCAGTTCAATTATCCAGGACCCATGTAAGCTAGATGCACAAGGGGGTGCATGCATCTGGAGTTCATTTGCAGTGGCTGGAGGCCCTGGCATGCACCCATTCTCTCTCGCAAATTCCAGGTTAGCCTGGGCTAAAGCAAGACCCTACCTCAAAAAAATAAAAATAAAAATAGGGGCTGGATAGATGGCTGAGCAGTCAAGGCCCTTGACTATGAAGCCTAAGGACCCAGGTTTCATTTCCCAGTACCCACATAAGCCAGATGCACAAGGTAATGCATGTGTCTGGAGCTCATTTGCATAGGCTAAAGGCCTTGGTGTGTCCATTCTCTCTCTCTCTCTCTCAAGTAAGTAAATAAAATAGGGCTGGAGAGATGGCTTAGCCATTAAGGTGCTTGCCTGTGAGGCCTAAGGACACAAGTTCTGCTCCCCAGAACCTACATAAGCCAGACACATAAGGTGATGCATGAGCACAAGGTCACACATGCGTACAAGAAGGCACACACATCTGGAGTTCAACTGCAGTGGCTAGAAGCCCTAGCATGCCAATTCTCTCTCACTTTATCTCGCTCATAAATAAAATAAATAAATATATATATATATATATTTTTTTTTTTTTTGGTTTTTTGAGGTAGGATTTCACTCTAGTCCAGACTGACCTGGAACTCGCTATGTACTTGGAGGGTGGATTCAAACTTATGGTGATCCTCCTACCTCTGCCTCCAAAGTGCTGGGATTAAAGGCGTGCGCCACCATGCTCCAGATTTTAAATAAAAATTTTTTAAAAAATAAAAATTGGAGCCGGGCGTGGTGGCGCACGCCTTTAATCCCAGCACTCGGGAGGCAGAGGTAGGAGGATCGCCGAGAGTTCGAGGCCACCCTGAGACTACATAGTTAATTCCAGGTCAG
The DNA here is from genome assembly GCA_036365145.1 of Orientallactaga sibirica. NCBI lineage: Eukaryota > Metazoa > Chordata > Mammalia > Rodentia > Dipodidae > Orientallactaga > Orientallactaga sibirica. Next base: position 5,020,928 of record JAEOAD010002278.1, on the reverse strand, counting down.
CCTGGACCAGAGTGAGACCCTACCTTGCAAAACCAAAAAAAATAAATAAATAAAAATAAATAAATAAATAAAAATAGGGCTAGAGAGATGGCTTAGTGGTTAAGTGCTTGCCTGTGAAGCCTAAGGGCCCCGGTTCAAGGCTCGATTCCCCAGTAGCCACATAAGCCAGATGCACTTGGTGGCACATGCATCTGGAGTTCATTTGCAATGGATAGAGGCCCTGGCACACCCATTCTCTCCCCCTCCCTTCTCTGTTTCTAATAAGTAAATAAATAAAAAATAAAATTAAAAATTAAAATTAAATAAAAATAGGGAGCTGGAGAGATGGCTTAGTGGTTAAGGCGCTTGCTTACAAAGCCAAAGGACCCAGGCTCAATTCCCCAGGACACACTTAAGCCAGATGCACAAAGTGGCACATGCTTCTGGAGTTCATTTGCAGTGTGACCTAGTGTGACCATTCTCTCCCTCTCCCTCTCTCTGCATCTTTCTTTCTCTCTCATAAATAAATAAATACATATAAAAAATAAAAAGACAGGTATGGTAGTACTGGAGAAAAGAAGGAAAATAAAACAAAAATACAGAATTGGAGATAGATGCTTTTTTGGTTTTTCAAGGAAGGGTCTCACTGTAGCCCAAGCTGACCTGGAATTTACTATGTAGTCTCAGGCTTGAACTCACAGCAATCCTCCTACCTCTGCCTCCTGAGTGCTATGATTAAAGGCATGCGCCACCACACCCAGCAAGATTTTGGTGCTCTTTCTCCCCTTGCCATGTGAATATTGCACTGGCTATCCATGATCCATGAAAGGAGCTCCCATGCATGAATCTATGAGACTGGCACCTTGACATTGGACTATCAATCTCAAGAACTGTTAGAAAATCACTGTTGTCTCATACCCTAAACAACAGTATGTAGATATTGCAGGCAGACTGTCCCAAATAGTAACATAATAAAGGGACAGGATGCTCACTACAACAAAGATCAGGACCAAGGAAACACACAAAGCACTAACCTGAAGGGATGAGCTACATAAACATGGTGGAGCCAAGCATGGTGCACAACTATTATCCCAACACTGGGGAGACTGAAGCAAGAAAATTAAGTTTGGGGCCAGCCTGGGCTAGCAAGATCCTGTCTCTCTCAATCAATCAATAAAACCAAGCATGTTCCCTAACACATACAATCTGAGGAGGTAAGAGAGAGAGGTAGGAAGATCAAGAATTAGAGGGAGGGGACTGGAGAGATGGCTTAGTAGTTAGGCATTTGCCTGCAAAGCCAAAGGATCCCAGTTCAATTATCCAGGACCCATGTAAGCTAGATGCACAAGGGGGTGCATGCATCTGGAGTTCATTTGCAGTGGCTGGAGGCCCTGGCATGCACCCATTCTCTCTCGCAAATTCCAGGTTAGCCTGGGCTAAAGCAAGACCCTACCTCAAAAAAATAAAAATAAAAATAGGGGCTGGATAGATGGCTGAGCAGTCAAGGCCCTTGACTATGAAGCCTAAGGACCCAGGTTTCATTTCCCAGTACCCACATAAGCCAGATGCACAAGGTAATGCATGTGTCTGGAGCTCATTTGCATAGGCTAAAGGCCTTGGTGTGTCCATTCTCTCTCTCTCTCTCTCAAGTAAGTAAATAAAATAGGGCTGGAGAGATGGCTTAGCCATTAAGGTGCTTGCCTGTGAGGCCTAAGGACACAAGTTCTGCTCCCCAGAACCTACATAAGCCAGACACATAAGGTGATGCATGAGCACAAGGTCACACATGCATAAGAAGGCAAGGTGGAGAGGTGCCTAAGGTGAGGCATGAACTGACACAGTTCTGCTAGAAGCCTACTAAGCCAGCACATTCTCTCTCACTTTATCTCGCAAAATAAAATAAATAAATATATATATATATATAGGCACACACATTTTGAGGTAGTTCAACTGCAGACTGACCTGGAACTCGCTATGTACCTGGAGGGTGGATTCAAACAATTCCTCTGCCTCTGCTGGGATTAAAGGCGTGCGCCACCATGCTCAGATTTTAAATAAAAAAATAAAAAAATAAAATAGCCGTATGGTTTTTTTTTTTTAATCCCAGCACTTGAGGTAGGAGGATCACTCTAGTTCAGACCCTGAGACCTAGGAATTCCAGGTCAGCTTGGAGGAGTGAGATTCAAAAAACCAAAAATCCTCCTATAAAAAAAAATAAATAAATAAATTAAAAAAATATGGCTCCAGAGATGGCTTAGTGGTTAAATAAAAATTTTTTAAAATAAAAAGGCTCGATTCCCCAGTAATAAACAAAAGCCAGATGCACTTGATGGCACATGCATCTGAGTTCATTTGCAATGGATAGAGGTCAGCCTGGATTCAAGTGAGACCCCTTCTCTGTTTCTAATAAAAAATAAATAAAAAATAAAATTAAAAATAAAATTAAATAAAAATAGGGAGCTGGAGAGATGGCTTAGTGGTTAAGTGCTTGCCTTACAAAGCCAAAGGACCCAGGCTCAATTCCCAGGACACACTTAAGCCAGATGCACAAAGTGGCACATGCTTCTGGAGTTCATTTGCAGTGTTTGCAATGGTGTGACCATTCTCTCCCATTCTCTCCCCCTCTCTGCATCTCTGTTTCTAATAAGTAAATAAATAAAAATAAAATTAAAATAAAATTAAATAAAAATAGGGAGCTGGAGAGATGGCAGTGGTTAGGCGCATGCCTTGATCCTCAATTCCCAGGACACACTTAAGGCAGAGGTAGGAGGATCACATGCTTCAAGGTTCATTTGCAGTGACTACATAGTGAATTCCAGGTCAGCCTGACTCTCCCTCTCTCAAAATAAATAATTCTCTAAATAAATAAATAAATAAATAAAAAATAATAAATAAAATGAATTTCAACCCACTTGGGAGGCAAGGTAGAGGATCAGGAGACAAGGCCACCCTGAGACTGCAGAATAAATTCAGCCTGGACTAGTTTCCTCAAAAAATAAATAATAAATAAATAAATAAATAAATAAATAAATAAAATGAATTTCAACACTTGCAAGAACAAGACCCACCCTGAGACTGCAAAAACAAAAAGGCAAAAAAAAAACAAAACAAAAAAATTTAAGAAGGAAAAACAAATTAATAAGAACTGAAACAGGGTTGGGGAGATAGCTCAGTTGGTGAAAGTACTTGCTACACAAGCATGACATCCAGAGTTCAAATTCTCAGAACCCACGTAAAGACAGATGCACTGTGCCAGATACTGTCTTAAACCCTAAAGCTCCTGCAATGAGATAGGGGGCAGAGATAAGAAAATCCCTGGAAGCTTGCAGGCCATGTAAACAAACAAGAGACTCTGCCTTAACACAAACATGTACATGCACATGCATGCACACACACACACAAAAGATGACTTTTTAAAAAAGAAAAGAAAAAGAAAGAAAAATCTGAAACAGACCAACAAAGGGCTGGCTGGTATTTCCAAGAAACTCCTACTGCCTCACCTCACCATCTGGCCCGATTGCAGGGGTCTGTCCTTCAGCATTTTCTGCCTTCTGGAAGTAAAGAGAGACAGGGTCAGGCTGAGGCCACAAGACATATAGCCACCTAGACATGCCCACTTCTATGTCACTGGGTTGCTAGTGCCCAACAGGGACTCAATGCACCTTCTTTTTCTTTTTCTTCTTTTTTTCCTTGGCGACCTGGGCAGCCTTATGCTGTCGCACCAGCTCTGTGAGGTTGGCCACATACTCATCTGTCTGCTGCAAGAGGTAGGCCAGGCGCTTGTCCTTCTTCTGGTCAATGAGCTTGCGGTAACCCTCCTCATCTTCAGCCTACAAAAGGAGCATGAATTTTTAAGACACAAGCACTTATCATAAGCCAGCAGCAAGTGCCCCACTGAAGATTGCATGAACCCCTCACCCTCCAATACTCCTTCCAACCCATCGTGGTGCTAGGCCCAAGTGCTGCCCCTTGATTTTTCAAGAACTCTGTCCTAGTCTTTTCTCTTCCCACAGGGGTCTCTGAACCATGACAGGCCCACACTTCAACCTCCAATCTGAGGCTGTCTCACAATTTCCCATCCTTTGCCCTGTGTCTCCCTGTCTTCACTGAAAAATTCCAAGACAAACCACCAGCCTCAAAGGACAAAAATGGAACTGGTTCCCTTCTTTGTCCCCAATACAAACATTAGGCAGGGCTTAGTCCAGTATAGGCATCCATATCTGCCAACTAGCAACTTCCTTGTGAGTAAATGGTCAGGTGGATCAATTGTGGAGTACAGATGGCATAGTATCTTCTGTGGCTCTCATGAAACCCAGAGCAGGGGCCCCCACCTTTCTTCAGAGAAACCAGAGCAGCCAGCTTAACAGACCCAAGACCAAGTGGTCACTGATGGTCAGAGGGATCTGAAACTCTGACCCAAACCCACTCCTTCCTTCAGATGCACTGCTAATCCAAGCTACAATATACCTCCACACAACCCTAGGTGAGGGACAGGACCCTCACCACACCCAGAGCACACAGGGAAAAGAGCTCTACCATGAGCCTCCGCATTCTCTCCTTCTCGATGCGTTCGTTCTCCTTTTTCTGTTCCCGCTCAGTGTTGGCATGGTAGGTGGCCACCGCCTTGGTGAGTTTCTGGATCTTTCCTGTAACTGACCTGTGATACTCTTTGAAATCCTTGGCATGTTGGAGAATGCTGTTGAGGTATTCCTGCAGAGATGCACAAGGATCCAGCTGAGTACTTAAGGTCACTTCAGTGCCTCCCCACGACCTTTGTGGACAACTTATTTGAGAAGAAAAGAACCTCTAGAGCTGAGATATAGCTCTACAAAGAGCTCTTGCTATTATGGATGAAGTTCTGGGTCCCATGCCAGACATAGAGCTAAGCACAAAAGGGGGCAAAACATTGTCTAAATAACAAAATCACAATGTTTCTCCACAATGCTTCAAGTCAGCCGGGTGTGGTAGATCACAACTGAAATCCAAGCACTCAAGAGGCTGAAGTAGGAGAATCACTGAGTACCAGGTCAGTCTGGGTTACAGAGTGCGAAGGTTCAGCTCTCTCCACAAGGACAAAACTTGGTAAGTTTCTATCAGGTAGTCATTATCACATTCACCTAACAAAACTCAGCAAAGCATATGTGGAGACAAGAGCCCCTAAACACAACAAACAGGTGGCGTTTAGGGTGATCCACCCTGCTAGGGCAAGTTAATACTATGAATCAAGTTTCAAACACATGCCTACCATCAAACCACATTAAACCAATGCCATGAATTCATTTTAAGGATATATCAGTGAGTGGCCCAAAAAACTTCACTTGTAAGATACCTATCCCCAGGGTAAATTTTAAGTAGGAATATTAGAAAATTTGCCCCATAAGCTGGGCATGTGGGTGCACTCCTGAGGCTGGGACAGGAGGCTCGTGAGTTCCAGGTTACCCTGGCCTACATTATGAAATCATTTCTTCAACAAACCAAATCCTCAAACGGGACAGCTTTAGCTGGTGTGATAAGGAAGCTCCACAGAATTAGCCCTTACATATGGGAACATATTAACAGATGCTTTCTTCAGCCAAAATCTGCTATCATACCTCCTTTTGCTATGTTTATCGGGATTATTAGAATATATTCTTCCCTACTCACGCACCACAAATAAAAGTCCACTGAGCAGGGCTGGAGAGATGGTTTAGTGGTTAAGGCATTTGCCTGCAAAGCCAAAGGATCCCGGTTCAATTCTCCAGGACCCACGTAAGCGCTCTCTCTCTCTCACTCTCTACCTATCTCTCTCATAAATAAATAAATAAATAAATAAATAAATAAATAAATAAATAAATAAATAAATAAATGTTTTAAAAAAAATAATGCAAGCCAGTTGTGGTGGCCCATGTCTTTAATCCCAGCACTCGGGAGGCAGAGATAGGAGGATTGCTGTAAGTTCAAGGCCACCCTGAGACAACATAGTTAATTCCAGGTCAGCCTGGGCCAGAGTGAGACCCTACCTCAAAAAATAAATAAATAAATAAATAAACAAATAAGTAAATAAGTAAAAATAACCATAAAATCAACAAGAGGACTAGAGAGATAGCTTAGCAGTTAAGGTGTTTGCCTGCAAAGCCAAAGGACCCAGGTTCGATTGCCCACAATCCATGTAAGTAAGTTCATTTGCAGTGGCTAGAGGCCATGGTATGCCCATTCTCTCTCTCTCTTTCAAATAAATAAATAGAAATAAACTTAAAATTTTTTTAATGTCTTAAAAGAAAAAAAAAAAAACATGAACAACGGAATGAACAGATTCACCTCCGAATCCTACTCAAATAGAGATGTTGCCAGGAGTGGTGGTGCACACCTTTAATATCAGCATTTGGGGGGCAGAGGTAGAAGGATTGCTGTGAGTTCAAGGCTACCCTGAGACTACACAGTGAATTCCAGGTCAGTCTGGGCTATATATCTCAAAAAGACAAAATAAATAAATAATAGATGTTCATCTCCTTAACTGCTTTGGATTTTTCTCACTGTAGCCTAGGCAACATGGAACTCACTCTGTAGTCCCAGGCTGGCCTTGAATTCCTGATGATCCTCCTTCCTCTGCCTCCAGAGTGCTAGAATTAAAGCTGTGCGCTATTATGACTGACTTCTTGACTGCTTTTGTAAAATATAAATCACACAGTTCTCTGTTCGGGACTGCCTGTGCTTCCTCCTCACTCAGAGTAAAAACCTGAACCTCTCCTATCCCCAACAGCCCACAGGGACTAGCCTCATCTCCTCAAGCATTTTTTTTTAGGGGGTGGGGGTTGGCTTTTCAAGGTAGAGTCTCACTCTAGCACAGGCTGACCTGGAATTCACTATGTAGTCTCAGGGTGGCCTCAAACTCTCAGCAGTCCTCCTACCTCTGCCTCCCAAGTGCTAAGATTAAAGGTGTGCGCCATCACGCCCAGCTTCCTCGCTTCTCAGAGGAAACAGAATCCTGTTGCAGCTCAAGGACCTCCACCTGTCCATCTGGCACCCCCCCCCCACCCTGAGTCTCCACTCATATCCCACCTCCTTGGAAAAACCCCACTGACTCCTTACTTCTATTCCTAATCCACTTCTCTCCTCACCCTATCTATCACGTTCCCCCTACTATTTGGCTTAGCTACCACCTTGCTCAGAACCAACAGAAGATAGCTAAGGCTATGTGTGGCCAAAGGAGCAGGTACCCAGGGCTTCCGGACACACCTGATGCTTCTGGCGGCGCTTGCGCTCCTGCTCGATCTTCTGCTGCTTTTCTAGTTTCTCAGTGATGCGGGCCTCACGCAAGGACTGCCGCTTGCTGCGCTTGTAAGCCTTGGCATTGAGGGCTGTCTCCAGCGCTGTGTCCCTGCGCATGCACACCACCACCTCCTGGCGCAGCTTTAAGGAGGAAGAGGGGACACTGGCACTGGGCATTATGGCTTTTAGACTCCCACAGTGACCCTTACAAGGGACAAATGCATGCCCGCAAATCCTCCTACCTCCTAAAGGGTAGAAGCTAACTGCTTAGAGTGGAAGGAAGGCCTGGGAGGTGTCAAAGAGTAGGGTTGGGCAAGGCAGGGCAAGGCAGGGCTAGGCAGGGCAGAGCAGGCTCTGGATACTGGGCCAATGAGACCCCTCAGACTCCATTAACCATAGCACCCTCAGGAAGACCCACCCAAGCCTCTTGCTTTCCAGCTGCCAAACACAGCCTCAGTAAGGCTTACACTTGTCTATCACATGGAATAGTACATCCCACCATGTACAGAACACAGGTACGTGGTGGAAGGTATTAGATTGTGAGCTAATTCATATGAGGTTCCATTTGGCTTCAACAGTGCAGATAACCTAAATGATGGCACTGCAAGCTGCCCTTGGAGTTCCATTGGATGGAAGGGCTGACCCACCCACCTGTCTCTGGAAGTTCAGCAGCCTGAGGGCCTTGAGTTCGATGGTAGCTTTGGTTCGCAGGTCCCCAGCCAGGGACCCAGGGAGGTTTTCAAGTTCCTGAATTCGGTGTGCGATGCGAGCCTGCAACCTAGATGCAGATAGGAAGAAGATAAGTGGTGAGGACTAAAACCACTTGATCCCTGTCTTTAAGTCTGGTGCTTATGAAGAGAGGAGGCAGACCCAATCCCAAGGCAGGAGGTATCTTAAGGAAGGATGGCAGCCACAGCACAGAACAGAGACAGGCAGCCACACTGAGAGATCTGACAGGTCACAAGCTAGGCCACACCATGTGAGCAACATCAGAGCTGGCCTGAGACATCTGGTAGTCCAGGCTATCAGCCCCAGCCCTGGCACAGATGAGATGCAGAACTGTGGGAGTCCACTTGCTCACAAGCCTTGGTGCCTTTGTCAGCTGAGGAGAACCCCTCAGAGTAACCCAACATGGGAGAACATTCCTCCTCCATCTTTCCACCTTTATTTATAAAGCACTTGCAGCACAGGTGTGAGGACATAAGTCTGGATAGCCAGCACCCAAGTAAATCTCAGGCATGCACAGTGGAATGCCAATAATCCCAGTGCTGGGGGTGGAGACAGGAGATCCCTGGGGCAAGCTGATTAGCTAGGCTGACCAAACTGGCAAGCTCTGAGTTCAAGTGAGAGACCCTGCCTTAATAAGCACAGGGAAGACACCCAGCATCAAACTCTGGCTTCCACATGCACACACATGTGAACATGTACACACACACACTACATATATACACACGGAAAAATAAAAAGCCACTGTTGCATGGAAGGAATCCTAGCAAGGCTAGGAGCTGGGATACCCTAGTGCACATCCTGCAGGACAAGGCTCACCTGTACTCACGTTCCTGTAGGATCTCCACAGGGTCTAGGCCCCTAGGCTTCTGGATAGGGGTGATGCGGCTCTGCTTCTGGTGCATGGGCACCAGTGGAGCGGGCTGCGCTGGCTGCCCTGGGGACTGTGTCTGAGGTGGCATCACAGGTGAGGCGGCAGGTGGGACAGCAGGGGGTGCAGGTGAGGGACGGCCTGTTGGCTGTGGGGGGATTAGCTTCTGGGGAGTGCTTGTAGGGGCAGCAGCATTGGCCATAGGTCCTAAGGAGAAACAAACAGGAGAAGCTGTCAAGCACTGGGGTTAATCGCAAGGTACAAACACAGTCTTACCAACCCACTAATCTCTGTGCAAGCAGGGTACCCTCCCTCTGCCTCAGGGCTCAAGAGCTCAGTCTTCCCCCAACCCTAAACTCAGACAAGTCAACTATCCTGTGCTTGGTCTTTGTGGGCTGGGCCTCACTGGGCCACTATGTCCCTGTCTTTCCTCTCCAGAAGAGTTCCCATCAGTAGCTTTGTTTCTGCCCTTTCAATTGCCCTCAGTCAACAACAGAACATTAAATGGAAAATTCCAAGAAGAGACAATTGCTAAGTTTTAAACTTCATGCTATTCTAAGTAGCTACATCCCACTGCCTGTGTAATTCACTGGGCTCACCTCATCATGCAAGCACCATGTCACCAGTATCATAAGAAGGGCAAGTTAATAGATAACAAAGTGAAAAACACTTTTGTTATCATGACAGGTGCATTTTATCATTAGCTGCTGTTTTTAATCTCTGATTACCTCATGAACTAATTTCTTTTTTTTTTTTTTTTTTGGCAAGGAGTGGGGGAGAGAGGAAGGAAGGAATAAGGAAGGGAGGAAGTTAGGAAGGAAGAGGAGGAGTCAGGCATGGTGGCGCACGCCTTTAATCCCAGCGCTTGGGAGGCAGAGGTAGGAAATGGCCATGAGTTTGAGGTTACCCTGTGACTACATAGTGAATTCCAGGTCAACCTGGGCTAGAGTGAGACCTACCTTGAAAACCCAAGAGAGAAAGAGAGAATGGGAGTGCCAGGCCCTCCAGCCACTGCAAACTAACTCCAAATGCATGGGCCACTTTGTGTATCGGGCTTTATGTGGGTACTGGGAAACTGGGTTGTTAGGCATTGCAGGCAAACATCTTAACCACTGAGCCATCTCTCCAACCCCATGAATTAAATTTATTGCAGGCATAGTGGTACAAGCCTTTAATCTCAGCTCTTGGGAGGCAGAGGTAGGAGGATAACTGTGAGTTCAAGGCCAGCCTGGGACTAGAGTGACTTCCAGGTCAGCCTGGGCTAGAGCAAAACCCTACCTCAAAAAAACCATAAAAAAATGTCAGGCATGGTGGTGCATGCCTTTAATCACACTAGGAAGACCCTATCTTGCGGGGGGGGGGGGCATAGGGCTCAATGCTATCTACAGTATCAGGCATTCACTGAAGGTCTTGGATGGTGTCTTCCACAGATGAGAGGGGATGACTGTACTCCAGATCCAAGTTAACCTAATTTCAAGCAGGTGCCTTTAACCATTGAGCCATCTCCCCAGCCCTGAAGTGATCCTAATTTCTGTGCCACTGGAATACCTCAGACCTCAACAAGGAAGGCAGGAACCTGACCCCAGAAGTGAACCCTAAAAAATCCTTACTGCCCAACTAGAGTTTACAGAGTCCAACAACAAGCCTCAGAGAGGACAGCCCAGGCCACAAAGTCAGAAGAGGATGCTGAGCTGTACTGCCTCCTATCTGCCTCTAGCAGGGATGTTCTCAGGAGGGAAGGGGGATCAAGCTGTGTCCCCCAGGCTCAGGGGCTCTTTGTCCTGAGTGGGCTTATTTGTGGTCATAGTCACACCTCTACATTGCTGCCCTCTTGAATCCTACCATGGATTCATTCCCTCTCTTTCTTTGCTGACAACTGGAATAAGAAGAGTCCAATGATAACACCACCCACAAGACAAGGGGAACAGGGAGCATGCAGCAGGCCCAAGTCAGGCTCTAGAGAGGGCCTCAGGAAAGCACAGGAATTCCACTGGGGTCAGGGACCACAGTCATTTCCCCCTCCATCACTTTTGGGCCAACATAGCCCCAGCTTCTGACAGGAGACAAGGCAGGTGTACCATAAGAGAAACTTACCTTCAGGCCATGGCTTAGGAGGTCCTCCAGGGGGCTGGCCAGGCATCCCAGGGGGGACGCCGGAGGGTCCTGGAGGGGGCATGTTGGGCCCTCCCATACCTACACATGAGAAAATAAAGGAGAAGGAAATGTTACTTTTCACCTCTATGACCTGTACTCATCATTGCTCAGGAGGTAAACCAACCTACTACAAGCCCCTAGACACAGGCCAAGAGGACCTAGAGAAATAGCCTTTCTGACAACACCATGCCTGCCTCCACAGCTGCAAGTACCAGGCAGGCACTATGCCATCAGGAGCCAGGATTGCCTGCTCTGGTCACTCATGCTCTAAGTTCCTCCCCCCCCACACACACACCCAGGCCCCCTTACTACCCACCCCCAGACCAGGATGCAGGCCTTACCGTGAGCCCTGCTATAATTTGGAGGTGCTGGTCCTGGACCTGGGCCAGGGCCAGGGCCAGGGCCAGGCCCGGGTCCTGTGGTAGATACAGAAGGTGGAGGTAGTGTTGGCATCTGCTGTTGCATCCCAGGCATGGGCCGCTTGCCCTGCACAGCCATCTGCAGGTGGTCGGGAAGGGGCTGGCCCCTGGCCAGCATCTTATAGGCCATGATCTGAGCTCGTAGCTGATGCAGCTGGTTCTGGTTAAAAGGGGTTGGGCCCCGGTTCTGCTGCCCCAAGGCCTGGGCATCGGCACCATCCAGTGGGGTCCCTCCTGGCCCAGATGACATCTGGGGGCCTGAGGATGGGCCACTGGCTGGCACAGGACTGGAAGCATGCTCAGAGCCACCCAGGGGTGAGGGGTAACCTGTGTGGAAAGGCCAGCTCAGTGTCACCCAGCAGCATGTGTCCTTGACTAGATACACCCATGCCATCTTGCACCCCAAGCTACTGCAGCCAGGTCTCTTTATGATCCTGAGTCAAAGGCAAAGTACCCAGAAGGCTGTGGACAGACTCACAGCCTTGGCCAAGGCTGCCAAGTGGCTGACACAACTCTGAGCTAGTGCAGTCAATGCTAAAACAAAGACATACCCCTGAGTGTCTCTAGGTTTGCTTTCCTGTTGGGCAGGGTGGAAGCATACTGTCTTCTTGGTCAGGCCCACTCCTGTTTCCATTCCTGTGAAGTCTTTGAGCCTGCTGCACACAAGTCATCTGCTACATTACTTCTCAACAATCCTCATGTGAAAAAGCCACCTTGCCTTGACTCTTTAAGGCAAGATCTGAGCCCTGAGAATCTGTCTTTAATTAGCCTTCAGGTGCCACCATACCAAGTCTACATCTAACATCAGCACTGCTCCAAGACAAGAGGGCCAGCACCAGCTACACCCCAGACAGCTCCCAAACAGTCAACTTCCCAAGTCAACTGTCCTAGCTCCCCTTGGAGTTCAACCATGGGACTCCAATGAGGAAGTGGGCTCAGGTTCCAGGTATATGACCAATGGAAGGCTGAAAGTAAGCCAGACAGTACCTTGAGAGTGCTGGTCCATGGGGCTGGGTGGAGGGCCCATTCCTGCATGGGCTCCTGACCGCATCCCCATTCCTTTCATCTGGTTGTAGCGTGGGTCATCGGACATGCCCTTCTCATGCATAGACTCCATGGGCTGTGAGAGAAATAAGAAGGCAGGATCAGAAAGGGAAATAGGAAAACAGCAAAGCACCAAAGTCTACCCATACACCCATCCAGTGCTGCCATGATGAATCACCAATATGACAAGGGGCTGGCTTAGCACTGAGATATGGTCAAGACCTTCTTGGGCAGACACACAAAATAAAGGGAAGTGGGGAAGGTGATCACTTATGGCCTGCAGGCAAAGTAATAGCTGAAAGCGGGAGCAGGAGAAGTGTGGCGATATTTCAGGAGCTGGGTGAAATCCTACAAGGAAATGATCTTTGTGACAGCTCCTCAGCAGGAAACACTTTCAGCAGATACCAGGCTCCCTGCTCACTGTGTTAAGAAGACAAACTGGCTGTGGTGGCACACACCTTTTAATCCCAGTACTCGAGAGGCAGAGGTAGGAGGATCACTGTGAGTTCGAGGCCACCCTGAGACTACATAGTGAATTCTAGGTCAGCCTGAGCTAGAGTGAAACCCCTACCTCAAAAAAAAATATATAAGCTGGGCATGGTGGCACACGCCTTTAATCCCAGCACTCAGGAGGCAGAGGTAGGAGGACCACTGTGAGTTCGAGGCCATCCTGAGACTACAGAGGGAATTCCAGGTCACCCTGGGCTAGAGTGAGACCCTACCTCAAAAAAACAAAACAAAACAAACAAACAAAATATATATATATATCAACAAGATAGACATACAGAAAGGTCTGTCAGTGAGGACTAGAACAGCATTAGATGTCCCACTGACCTCTCCCTCTGCAGCTGTCACTGGGGAAAGAGCTGCAGAAACAAAACCATCCTAAGTCCAGAGCAGATGATGGCATGAGCATGGCAAATGGCTTGCTCCCTTTGCTACATAGTAGGTACTCTTCCCCACAGCAATGTCTGCAAGGGTGGTAAAAGAGATACTACCTTTCTGTGAGCTAGGTACTGGCTAACAAGTATCCTACTTTCCAGAAACTCATAGACTAATAGACGACAAGAAAAGTGAAGCCAAAACTATAGTTCAATATGGTCCATGACAAAGGAGGAAGGGGCTGCGACCAGGACCAGACCTGAGGTGCAGTTTCATGTAGGTCAGAGTGAATATACCGGCCACTAAACCATCAAGGTACAGACTGCCCTCCAGTCCTCCCAGAGACTGTTAGTGCTCAGCCATAGCTTTGCCACCAGCACAGTGGAAGCTCTAGCCCAGGCCCTAGCTTCTAGCAGTATGTGGGACACATGGCATGTGTCCAACAGGAACCCAGCAGAGGTGGAGAACATGTGTGACACTACCAGGAGGAAGAAAGCAAACCAGCAGAAAGAGCCACATGGGAAGGAAGGTGAAATCGTGTACTGAGATGACAAGAAAAGTCCAGCAAACAGGGGAGGTGATGCTTCAGGAGGAATGGATGAGACAGATTCATGTCCTCATCTGCAAAATGGGGACCATAATCCCAAGCCTGGCAGGCTGCAGGGGTAGAAAACTTGAAGTCTAATGAGGAGCCAGGCATGTGGAAAGTGGAGAGGCCAAGCCACCATGGGAGGGTCTACTCCCAGACCCCCAAGTACCTCTCCAAACATCTTAGTCACCATGGGCCCTGAAAGATACAACTTCCTCCAGCTATCCCTGAGAATACCCAGAAGTGGAACAGCACTGACCAAGACAACAAGAGGTCAAGACATCAGCCTGCAGCTCAGGGTCAGGAGCAGATCAAGGCACCCACTGCCCTGCTTCAAGTTACCCAATCTACTAGGCAACCACAACTCAAGAAAGCATAAGCATCCTTTGAGGGGTTTGAGAATTTTTCCTGATTGATGAAGGGAAAAAAAAAAAAAAAAAAACCCCACCTAAGCATACTGTTCCCAAACATCCCATGTTGAACAGGAATACTACAAGGTAGGATGGATGCTCACCCCTCCTTGGTCAAAACAGAGCAAATCCTGACCTCTGTGTTGCAGGAAGAAAAGCCCAGGGTGGGTGTCTGTGGCAAGCTATGGGGGACTTTCCCTTCTTCCTTTTCCAGGGGTGGGAATCACAAAGAGTTCCACTAAGGTGGGTCTTGGGGAAGGGGCACAGGAATAAGGTGCACAGGACTCCCCTACCTTGTGCATCTGGTGCATGTTGTCCTGAGGGTACCCTCCAGGGCCCTGGGTTGGCATGGGGTGTCCTGCAGAGGGAGGCCCCGGGCTGGGCCCCATCATGCTATGGGCAGACCCTGGTGAGGGACCTGGGCTAGGGCCCAGCATGGCTCCAGGTGAGGGGCCAGGGCCTGGGGAAGGGCCAGGCCGTGGCGTGCCACCCAAGGGTGGGTCTGGAGTAGACATCTTCACGGGAGCTGCAGATAGTTTCTCCTGCTAAAAAGAAGTTCGGATCAGTCTGAGGTTGGACCATGGGCAGGACAAGTCATAAGCAGTGAGGGAAAACCAGATGGTCATGTCAGAATCACCACCTGACAGGGAGTGCTGAGCCATAGTCCTGCCCCATATCTTTCCTTCATTCCTTCTGGAGAAACTAATATACTTGAGGTATAAAAATCATATCAGGAGCCGGGCGTGGTGGTGCACGCCTTTAATCCCAGCACTCGGGAGGCAGAGGTAGGAGGATCGCCATGAGTTCGAGGCCACCCTGAGACTACATAGTGAATTCCAGGTCAGCCTGGGCCGGAGTGAGACCCTACCTCGAAAAACCAAAAAAAAAAAAAAAAAAAAAAAAATCATATCAGGGCTGGAGAGATGGCTTAGCAGTTAAGGTGCTTGCCTGCGAAACCTAAGAACCTAGGTTCAATTCTTCAGTACCCATGTAAGGCAGATGCACAAGGTGGCCCATGAGTCCGGAGTCTGTTTACAATGGCTGGAGGCCCGGATGTACCCATTCTCTATCTGCCTCTTCCTCTCTGTCTCTCTCTCTCCCTCTCAAATAAATAATTATTTTTTAAAAAGTCATATTAGGATCAGCCTGAGCTAAAGTGAGAGCTTACCTCAGGGCTGGAGAGATGGCTCAGCAGTAAAGGCACTTGCCTTCAAAGCCTAATGACCCAGGTTCAATTCTCCAGTACCCATGTAAAGCCAGATGCACAAAGTGGTGCATGCATTTGCAGTTCGTTTGCAGTGGCTGGAGGCCCTACCACACCCATTCTCCCCCCCCCCCCGCCTCTTTCTCTCTCTCTCTCAAATAACTAAATAATTTTTTTTAATTCTTATCAGGGCTGGAGAGATGGCTTAGTGGTTAAGTGCTTGCCTGTGAAGCCTAAGGACCACAGTTCAAGGCTCAGTTCCCCAGTACCCACATAAGCCAAATGCACAAGGTAGTTCATGCATCTGGAGTTCTTTGCACCAGCTGGAGGCCCTGGTGCACCCATTTGCACGCTCTCTCTCTCTCTCTCTCTTTCTCTGTCACTCTCAAATAAATAAATAAATATTAAATAAAAATTTGTATTAGTGCTGGAGAGATGGTTCAGTTCGACTCCCCAATACCCACGTATTGCACAAAATGGTGCATGTGTCTGGAGTTCACTTACAGCATTAGGAGGCCCTGGTATGCCCATTCTTCTGTGTCTTACTCTCTCAAATTAATTAATTTTGTTGGTCTTTTACACTTAGCTTAAAATATTTTAATTAACTAATTTACTTATTTGAGAGAGAGAGAGAGAATATGAATGGGCATGCCAGAGCCTCTAGCTACTGCAAATGAACTGTAGAAGAACTTCAGACACATGCACTACCTTGTGCATCTAGGCTTTATGTGGGTACTGGGGAATCAAACCTGGGTCCTTAGAATTCACAGGCAAGTGCTTTAACCACTAAGCCATCTCTCAAGCCTTACTTAATTAATTTTTTTATTTTTATGTTTTATAGTTTGGATTTTTGAGGTAGGGTCTAGCTCTAGCCCAAGCTAACCTGGAATTAACTATGTAGTCTCAAGGTAGCCTCAAACTCATGGCAATCCTCCTACCTCTGCCTCCCAAGTGCTGGGATTAAAGGCATGTGCTACCACGCCCATCTTAATTAATTTTTAACAAGCAAGGCAAGGGCTAGAGATGGTTTAGTGGTTGTGGTAGTTCCAATAGATAGCCCCCAATATATTCAGTGTTTTATTAGTTTGTAGTTTGGATCTGCAGCCACCTGGCTGGAGGAGGTGTCACTAGGTGGATCTTAAGGTGTGGTGGTGGGTTTGAAATTCCAATCTAAAGATATGCAAAGTGTGCCTAGCTGGAGTCCCTAAAGTGTTCTGTGTGGTGTGACTTTTGGCTCTTTGGGCTTGTGGCTTCTCTCTCTCTGATTGGACATGTGGAAGCAGGGCCAGCTTCTTCTGCTATTATGGAACTTCCCCTGAATCTATAAGCTTCAATAAATATCCCTTCCTCCATAACTGTGCCTGGTTTGGAAGTTCATCTCAGCGAACCTGAAGCTGTCTGCTACAGTGGTTAAGGCACTTACCTGAGAAGCCTAGGGACCCAAGTTCTACTCCCCAGATCCCACATAAGCCAGACACACAAGGTGACACGTGCAAGGTCACACATGCACACAAGGTGGTGCACGCATCTGGAGTTTGATTATAGTAGTTGGAGGCTCTGGCATGCCAATTCTCTTTCTCTCTTTTATTTTTTTAAAATTTTTTTGTTTATTTTTATTTATTTGAGAGCAACATACAGAGAAAGAAACAGAGAGAGAATGGGCGCGCCAGGGCCTTCAGCCACTGCAAACAAACTCCAGATGCATGCACCACCTTGTGTATCTGGCTTACATGGGTACTGAGGAATAGAGTCTCAAACCGGGGTCCTTAAGCTTCACAGGCAAGCACATAGCCACTAAACCATCTCTCCAGCCCTCTTTCTTATTAACAACAACAACAAAAAAAAAAGGGCTGGAGAGATGGCTTACTGGTTAAGGTGCCTGCCTGCTAAGCCTAAGAACCCAGTTCCAATCTCCAGGTCCCACGTTTAGCCAGATGCAAAGTGACGCAAGGGCGCAATGCCGCACTTGCCCACAAGGGGGGCGCATGCATCTGGATTTCGTTCACAGCAGCTGAGAGACTGCTGGCACGCCCATTCTCTGTCTCCCTCTCCCTCTCTCCAAAAATAATAAAATAAAAAATAAAAAAGCCAGTCTGTTGTGCTTGTCTCAAAAATAAAAAATAAAAAGTTGGGTGTGGCTATGTATGCCTATAACCCCAGCACTGAGGGGTAGTGGAGACCGAAGGACCACTGGGCTGGCTCGCTGGTCAGTTTAGCCAAAAAAACAGCAAGCTCCAAGTTCAGTCAAAGACTCTGTCAATGCAAATAAAGCAGAAGAGCAACAGAGGACACCAACGTCCTCCTCTGGCTTCCACACAGATCTACATACACTTGCATACTACCAAAAAAATTGCAAAAAAAATTTTTTTTTGGTCTTTCAAGGTAGGGTCTCCCTCTAGCCCACCCAGGCTGACCTGGAATTTACTATGCAGCCTCAGGATGGTTTTGAGTTCATGCTGCTCCTCTACCTCTGCCTCCAAAGTGCCCAGAAAAACTTTATTTATTTATTTATTTATTTATTTATTTATTTATTTATTTATTTATGAGAAAGAGAGAATGCACGCACTTGCACACCAGGGCCTCTTGCCACTGCAAACCAATTCCAGATACATGATGCCACCACTGTGTGCATTTGGCTTTATGTGGATACTGAGGAATCAAACTGGGCTGCCCATAAATGAATTTTTTTTTTTTTTTTTTTTTTTTTACTTTTTATTTTGTTTTTATTTTCAAGGCAGGGTCTCAATCTAGCCAGGCTGACCTGGAACTCATTCTGTAGTCCCTGGGTGGCCTCAAACTCACAACTAATCTTCCAACCTCTACCTCCCAAGTTCTGGGACTAAAGGCATGAGTCCCACCATGTATGGCTATAAATGAAGTTTCTTTTTGCTTGTTTTGTTTTTTCAAGGAAGGGTCTCACTCTAGCCCAGGCTTACCTGGAGTTCACTATGTAGTCTCAGGGTAGTCTTGAATTCACAGCAATCTTACTCCCTGTCTCCCAAATGCTAGGATTAAAGGCATACACCACCAAGCCTAGATGTAAATGTGGGGTTTTTTTTGTAATTATTTATTTATTTATTATTTGAGAGAGAGAATGGGTGTGCCAGGGCCTCTAGCCATTGCAAACGAACTCCAGACAAAAGCATCATTTTGAGCATCTGGCTTATGTGGGTGCTGGGGTATCAAACCTGGGTCCTCTGGTTTTGCAGGCAAGTGCCTTAACCACTAAGCCATCTCTCCAGCAATGTAATTTTTTTAATGAGAGAATTGGCATGCCAGGGCCTCCAGCCACTGCAATTGAACTCCAGACATGTGCACCATCTTGTGTGTCTCGCTTATGTGGGATTTGGCTAGAGGTCCTAGTGCACCCATTCTCTATCTCTTTCTCTCCTTCTATCCTTGCAAATAAATAAATAAATAAAATGTTTGGAGGGGAAAAAAAGCACCAGGTGTGGTGATCAGCACATACATCTTTTTGATCCCAGCATTCAGGAGGTAGAGGTAGGAGGACCACCATGAGTTTGAGGCCACCCTGAAACTACAGAGTGAATTCCGGATCAGCCTGAACTAGAGGGAAGCCCTACCTCAATAAATCAAAAACTGCTGAGCGTGGTGGTACATGCCTTTAATCCCAGCACTTGGGAGACAGAAGTATGAGGATCACCCAGAGTTCAAGGTAAAGTGAATTTCAGGTCAGCCTGGGCAAGAGCGAGATCCTACTTTGAAAAACATTAATAATAATAATAATAATAAATTAAATTAAATTAAATTAAATTAAATTAAATTAAAAAGCTGATCACAAGGGGCTCAGGACCCTCAAACATTGACTCTGGACTTTCCTGTCTCTGGAATTGTGAAAAAATGATTTCAATTGTCTGCAAGCCACCAAGTCAAACATAACTTATGATAGCCATCCTACAGTCTGAAATAAAGTTCCCTTTAGCCTAAAACATCTTTCCGGATGACAGGGTATGGTATTCTCACTGTTGAGACTTGGAAAACAAAAATACAGAAATTTTAAGTCACTCATGATGCCACCCCATGCACAGTTAAAAAGTGTCTACTGTCCCTGAAGAGGGCAACAAGAAACCTTGCCAGGTCTGGCCAAGTCCTCTTGGCTTGGCTAAAGGGAGACAGAGAGGACTAGCAGATGCCTCAGGGTGCAGCTGCATAAGGCCTTAAGGACTCTGCATTCTACATCTGGGGACCCAATATCCTTGTAGGCTGGTCCACCCAGCGACATATTACACTGAACTAGGCCAGCTATCCCACAGATTATCTTCCCTGAGGCTGAAGTTACCATTTAAGCCTTCAAAACGGGTTTCCTAATGGCTCCACCACTGCACTCTGGTAATCTGACACACCCTGAAGTTTTCTCAGAGCCCTTTCTTGTTGGGCATGTCACAAACCTGGTTTTTTGCTTTCTGCTGCCCTTTGTCTTTTGGAATGGATCTCTGGCCTTAAACTTGCCTGGGTACTTCTAGTTCTATGGAGAAATTTTAAGCCGGGCGTGGTGGTGCACACCTTTAATCCAAGCACTTGGGAAGCAGAGGTAGGAGGATCACAGTGAATTCAAGGCCAGCCTGAAACTACATAGTGAATTCCAGGTTAGCCTGGGTTAGAGCAAGACCTTATATCGGAAGAAAAAAGAAAGAAAGGGAGGCAGAAGCTACCCTAGGTGTGGTAGTTCAGGTTTATAATCCCAACACTAGGGAGGGGAGAATCAAGGTTAGCTGTAGAGATGTCTTAGCACTTAAGGCGCTTGCTGGCAAAGCCAAAGGATCCAGGTTCGATTCCCCAGTACCCACGTAAAGCCAGATGCACAAGGTGGCGGCACATACATCTGCATTTTCTCTCTGCCTTTTTTTTTTTTTTAAACATTTTATTTATTCATTTGAAAGAGAGGCAGACAGAGAGAGAATGGGCATACCAGATCCTCTAGCCACCACAAACAAACTCCCGACACATACACTACCTTGGGCATCTGGTTTATATGGGTACTGGGGAATCAAACCTCGGTCCTTAGGCTTCAAAGGCAAGCAAGCACCTTAACTGATAAGCCATTGATCAAGCCCCTACTGCCTCTTTGTATCTACCAAATAAATAAATATTATGTTTGTTTTGTTTTTTGTTTTTCAAGGTAGGGTCTGACTCTAGCTCAGGCTGACCTGGAATTCATTATGTAGTCTCAGGATGGAATCTGGCCTCGAACTCAGTGATCCTTCTACCTCTGCCTCCTGAGTGCTGGGAATAAAGGCATGCTCTACCACGCCTGGCTCAAATAAAATATTTTTAAGCCAGGTGTGGTGGCACACACCTTTAATCCCAGAACTTGAGAGGCGGAGGTAGGGGGATCACTGTGAGCTAAAGTGAAACCCTACCACATTAAAAAAAAAGTTTAAAAACAGATTTCAAGGTTAGCCGGGTGTGGTGGCATACACCTTTAATCACAGCACACGAGGCAGAATTAGGAAGATCACTGTGAGTTCCAGGCCAGCCTATGCTAGAGCAAGACCCTAAAACCCTACCTTGAAAAATAAAAAGAGTTCAAGGTCATCATCCTCTGCTACATAGTTCCAGGCCCACTTGGGCTATATGAGACTCTGTCTCAGAAAAATAAAAACAATCAAAAGGTAAATTAATACAGAGTAGAGATGATGTAGCTATTTGTAGGTACTTGCCTGACAAAGCCCTGTACAAAGCCCTGGGATCCATCCTCAGCACTGCATAAAGTGGGCAGGGTGGTACACACCTTTAATTTCAGCATTTAGGAGACAGGCAATTTTGAGGTCATCCTTAGCTATTTGGCAAGTTTGAGGACACCCTGTCCCTAAATAAACAGCTTTAATTTGAAAAGAGGACATATATTCCTAGACAAGTCAGAACTACTTCATTCTAGTTTCAAGGCTAATCAGCACAGCAAGGATGACAGGTCCTCCCCCTTTGTAGCAATCCAGTCCAGAGAACAGCTAGCTCAGTGTGATACCGAAAGACCAAGCATTTAAGAGAAGAGAGCCTGGGCACACCAAGGTCTCTAGCCACTATAAACTAATTCCAGATTCATGTGCTGCTTGGTGCAACTGGCTTTACATGGGTAGTGGGAAACTGAACCCGGATCATTAGGCTTTGCAGGCAAGTGCCTTAACAGCCAAGCTGTCTCTCCAGCCCAGGCTCAGTATTTTGTCCCAGCAATAAGAAAGTAACTACAAGGCCGGGAGTGGTGACGCACACCTTTAATCCCAGCACTCGGGAGGCAGAGGTATGAGGATCATTGTGAGTTCAAGGCCACCCTGAGACTACATAGTTAATTCCAGGTTAGCCTGGGCTAGAGTGAGACCCTACCTCGAAAAATAAAAACAAACAAAAAAAGCCAGGGCTGGAGAGATGGCTTAGCAGTTAAGGCACCTTAAGAACCCGGTTCCAATCTCCAGGTCCCACGTTTAGCTGGATGCAAAGTGACGCAAGGGCGCAATGCTGCACTTGACCACAAGGGGAATGCACACATCTGAATTTTGTTCACAGCAGCTGAGAGACTGCTGGCGCGCCAATCTCTGTCTCCCTCTCCCTCTCTGTCTGTGTCTGTGTCTCTCTCCAAAAATAAATAAAATAATTAAAAAAAATTTTTTTTAAAGCCAGGTGTGGTAGTACACCACCTTTAATCCCAGCACTAGGGAGGCAGAAGTAGAAGAATCACAGTAAATTCGAGACCACCCTGAGAATACAGAGTAAACTCCAGGTCAGCCTGAACTAGAGTGAGACCCTACCTCAAAAAACAAAAAAAAGAAAGTAACTACAACAGCCAATTTCTTAAGTTTGCTATTTCATATTTACTGTCTTGAGGGTCCTCTCTAAGAAATGTTGGGATAGTGAATGTAGTTCAGTTGGTAGTACACTTGGGTCAGAATACACAAGATCCTAGGTGCCAGAATCAAAAAATCAATATTTGGGGCTAGACAGATGGCTTAGCAGTTAAGGCGCCTGCCTGCAAAGCCTAAGAATGCCCGTTCAAATCTCCAGGTCCCACATTTAGCCAGATGCAAAGTGACGCAAGCACACAATGTCACACATTCGCACAAGGGGGCCCACACGTCTGGAGTTCATTCACAGTGGCTGAGAGGCCCTGGCACGCCCATTCTCTGTGTCTCTGTCTCTCTCAAATAAAAAAAAAAAAAAATCAATCTTCGGTAGTCAGTGCTCAGGAGGCCAAGATACGAGGATAGCTGTGAGTTTGAGGCCGTAGGCCACCCTAAGACTACATAGTGAATTCCAGGTCAGCCTGGGCTACAGTGAGACCCTACCTTGAAAATCCAAAAAGAAAAGCAATCTTTTTTTTTTAATTTTAAAATATTTTATTTTTTATTTATTTGAAAGAGAGAGATACACAAATAAGCAAGTAGAGAGAGAGAGACAGAGAGAGAATGGGCGCCACTGCAAACGAACTCCAGATGCGTGCGCCCCCTTGTGCATCTGGCTTACGTGGGTTCTGGGGAATCGAGCCTCGAACCAGGGTCCTTAGGCTTCACAGGCATGCGCTTAACCACTAAGCCATCTCTCCAGCCCCAAGAAAAGCAATCTTTGTCTACCTCAAGGTCCTGATGTATAAGAAGGGGAAAAAAGGGTTTTTTTGTTTGTTTGTTTGTGTTTGCTTTTTGTGGTTTTTCGAGGTAGGGTCTCACTCCAGCCCAGGTTGACCTGGAATTAACTATGCCTCCAGAGTGCTGGGATTAAAGGCATGTGCCACCACACCTGGCTTTTTTTTTTTTTTTTTTTAAATAGGGTCTCTCTCTAGCTAAGGCTGACCTGGCATTCACTATGCAGTCTCAGGCTGGCCTTGAACTCACAGAGCTGGGATTAAAGGTGTGTGCCACCACACCCAGCAGAAAGGAAACCTTGGGGGTTAGAGAAATGACTCAGCAGTTAAAGGTGCTTGCTTGCAAAGCCTGATGACCTGGTTCAATTCCCCAATATACTTGTAAAGTCAGATATACAAAATAGTGCATATTTCTGGAGTTTGTTTGCAGGGGCTGGAGGCACTGGTGCACCTTCTCTCTCTCTCTCTGTCCTTTCTCATGAATAAATGATATTTAAAAAATAATAAATCCTTAGGGATTTGACAGATCTCTGTCATGTGATGTAAGTCTCAGTCACAAAGGTCATCAGAGTGAAGGTAGCTCTAGCCAGATGGAGAAACAGAGGTACAGACCACTTGGTGGTGACAACCAGGATTCTCTCACTGAGCTCTCATACCATCCTAGTGAAGGCTGAATCTATCAGCTGTCCCAATGACTGAGGGTCCCTGAAGCTCCTTGAAGAGGCCACAAGGCCAATGCCAGAGCATTGGAACTCCCTTATAGGCAGCCACCTGCTTCACTGGCTCTGTGGGGCTGTTTTCTCCCCTACATGTTGGGGCAATCTCTCTATCAGGCTGACAGGCAGCATCAAATGAGCCAGCATATGCCACAAGCAACAAGCTCAGGAGTACCTATCACCTTTATCCCTAGCCAAAATCCAGCCCCCCCCCCAAGCAGGTTCAGGTTCTACGCTGGGACTGTCACAGCAGTAAATCCTCCTCCCCCCTCCACATTTAAGAGTCACACTGACTTACTGAGCCCTCCTTACCCCATGCAGAGAAGAAACTTAGCGGCATAAAAAAAAGAGCTGCAGCCAACACCTCATTCCCTTCAGTCCCACTGCCATAAGCAGGCTGTTCTTAGCCCTCACTGGACTGAGGTGGGCCTGGCTCTGAGAGCTGGAACAGGGAGGTGTTACGGTGTGCAGGTATATTCCCCCAAGAACTCATGTGTGGGAACCTTAATTCTCAGACATCAGTATTGGAAGTTAGGACCTAAGAAGAAGTGACAGGAGGGCAGAATCCCTGCAACTGGGTCAAAAGCACCACTGTGAGAGGAGATAGTTAGTATCATAACAGAGTAGATTGTTAGCTGTGTGTGGTGGCGCACGCCTTTAATCCCAGCAATTGGGAGGCAGAGGTAGGAGGATTGCCATGAGTTCGAGGCCACCCTGAGACTAAATAGTGAATTCCAGGTCAGCCTGTGCTAGAGTGAGACCCTACTTCAAAAAACCAAAAAAAGAAAAAAAAAAAAAAAGAGAGAGTGGATTGTTATGAAAACAAGTCCATCTCATGTGCGGTCTTCTACCATAGCATAATGTAACAGGAAGACTTTGCCACATGCTGTGCTGTGGCCTTGAACTCTCCAGTCTCCACAATAAACTTCTTTCTTTACACTCTACCTCATCTATGGAATTCTGTTACAGTAACAGAAAATGGATCAAGAAACTATGAGCCAGGCTAGATAGATAGTTTAGCAGTTAAGGTGCTTGCTTGCAAAATCTAAGGACCCAGGTTTGATTCCCCAATAACCACCTAAACAAGATACACAAGGTGGCACATGCATCTGGAATTTGCAGTGCCTAGAGGCCTGATGTGTCCATCTCTCTCCCTCTCCTCAAATAAAATAATATAATGAGGGCTGGAGAGATGGCTTAGCGGCTAAGGCGCCTGCCTGCTAAGCCTAAGAACACTGGTTCCAATGTCCAGCAGTTCCAATCTCCAGGTCCCACGTTTAGCCAGATGCAAAGTGAGGCAAGGGCTCAATGCCACACTTGACCACAAGGGGGCGCACGCATCTGGATTTCGTTCACAGCAGCTGAGAGACTGCTGGTGTGTCCATCTCTGTCTCCCTCTCCAAAAATAAATAAAAAAATAATAAAATAATATAATGAAATAAATAATAAAATAAAATAATAATTTCTTTAAAAAAAATAAAGTCTAACCGGGCATGGTGGTGCACGCCTTTAACCCAGCAATCAGGAGCCAGAGATAGGAGGATTGCAGTTTGAGTACGCCCTGAGACTATATAGTGAATGCCAGGTCAGGACAGCCTGGACTAGAGCAAGATCATACCACGAAAATAAAAAAATAATAAAAAATTCTTTAGCCAGGCATGGTGGCACACGACTTTAATCCCAGCACTTGGGAGGCAGAGGTAGGAGGATCACCATGAATTCAAAGCCAGCCTGAGACTACATAGTAAATTCCAGGTTAACCTGGAGTAGAGCGAGACCCTACCTCGAAAAACAAAAGGAAGTCTGGAGAGATGGCTTAGTATTGAGGCACTTGCCTGCAAAGCCAAAGGACCCAAGTTCGATTCCCCAGGACCCACAAAAGCCAGATGCACAAGGTGGCACATACATCTAGAGTTCATTTGCACTGGCTGGAGGCCCTGGAGCACCCATTCTTTCTCTCTCTCTATCTGTCTCTATCTCTCAAATAAATAAAAAGAAAATGCCTGTTGTTCACTTTAAAATAAATAAAGAAATGGTTTTTTTTTGTTTGTTTGTTTGTTTGTTTGCTTTTTGGAGGTAGGGTCTCACTCTGGCCCAGGCTGACCTGAAATTCACTCTGAGTGCTAGAATTAAAGGCATGCGCCACCACGCCCGGCTTAAGAAATAAGTATTTTTTAAAGGTGTGTGGCACCATGCTTTGTTTGAAGACTTATTAAAAAAAAAAAAAAAAAAAAAAGAGGCCGGGCGTGGTGGCACACGCCTTTAATCCCAGCACTCAGGAGTCAGAGGTAGGTGGTTCACCATGAGTTCGAGGCCACCCTGAAACTACAGAGTGAATTTCAGGTCAGCCTGGGCTAAAGTGAGACCCTACCTTGAAAAAAAAAAAAAAGGACGGACGGATGGACTATGGGCCCTTAGGCTTCCACAGGCAATTGCCTTAACTGCTAAGCCATCTCTCCAGTCTGTCTGTCTGTCTCTTTCTCTCTCAAATAAACTAATAATAATAACAATAAAAAGAAGCTCTGAGCTGAATGTGGTGGCATACTGCCTTTAATCCTAGCACTGTGAGTTTGAGGCCAGCACGGGACTATAGAGTGAGCTCCAGATCAGCCTAGCCTGGAGTGAGCCTCTACCTTGACAAAATACCAAAGAAAAAGACAGTATGAAACAGGGTTCCCCTGGGTTCCAGCAAGCTCCCTTCCCAGAAGGGTGGAACTGCAAAACAGATGGGACCATAGGTGAAGAATAGCCCCTTTCCTCACCCCTCCTCCCCTCATTACCAAACATCCCTGTTCTTTCCAAACTAGAGACTTGGTATTTTCAGAAAATTCCTTGGACCCTCAAGGTCACTCTTACAGCCGTTGGCATTGCAGACTTGATTTGAGTCCTTCTATGAGTTATCTGTACACAACACTGACACCTGTCCCAAACCAGGTCACCATGTTTTGCCCGTGAAGGAAGCATAGGACAAAGCAAACCACAGACAGCAACTAGCAGGAATGTCTTGTCTGGCAGCCAATCCAGACATGCCTGAGGCCTCCAGAGGGAGGAAACAGCCTGGGAATTTGGGCCAGCTCAGCAGGCATGTGACAGGAAGTTAAAGTACTCTGTGACAAGAGTCTAAAGGTTGAAAGCAAAAAGTGGTCAGCTAAATACCCAGGAGGCCCTAAGATACAGACAGACTCCTAGGCCCAAGAGTCGAATCAGTTTTTCTGAGAAGCACCTCAACTGCCCAGTGATCAAGACCCAAACTCAACCCATGGACATACTAGCATTATAGAAGAACCAGGAAGCTTGTCTAAATTGAACCTGGGCAGAATCAAACTAAGGTGTAACTGACCCCAGTTTACTTCACTAACAAAGAATACAGACATTAATCCACTTATAGAAGCCAGCCTGAAGGAAAGAAGAACCCAGTCTCACAGGAGTGGCTGGCAATTCTCTGAAAACTAGGGTGGAGAATCAGGCACTTTCTTTCTTTTTTTAATTTATTTGACAGAGTGAGACAGATTGAGTATGGGTACGCCAGGGCCTCCTGCCCCTGCAAATGAACTCCAGATGTATGTGCAACTTTGTGCATCTGGCTTTACATGGATATTGGGGAATCAAGCCCAGGTTGTCAGGCTTTGCAAGCAAGCACCTTTAACTGCTGACCCATCTTCTCAACCCAAATTTAACACTTTCTTTCTTTTTTTCCTATTTATTTATTTATTTATTTATTTTGGTTTTTTGAGGTAGGGTCTCGCTTTAGCCCAAGCTGACCTGGAATTCACTATGTAGTCTCAGGGTGGCCTTTGAACTCATAACAATCCTCCTACCTCTTGCCTCCTAAATGCTGGGATTAAAGGCGTGCGCCACCACGCCTAGCACAAACTTAACACTTTCTCATCACAGACACCTGCTGATTTGAGCTGTTTATTTTCACAAAAACCACTTATTACCTTTTTTTGGGGGGGGGGGGAATTTGAGGTAGGCTTTATTCTAGTTCAAGCTGTCCTAGAATTCACTATGTAGTCTCACGGTGGCCTCAAGACTCAGGGCAATCCTCTGCCTCCCGAGTGCTATGATTGAAGGTCTTTTTGTTGTTCTTGCTGCTGTTAAGAGAAACTGGGGATGATAAGATAGGGACATTAAGGGCCATCAGATAGAAGGTTTATTCCAAAGTGATTCAGGCACCAAATCCCTAGGAAACAAGAAACAAGGATAGGGCTAGAGAGATGGTTTAGCAGTTAAGGCACTTGACTGCAAAGCCCAAGAACCCATGTTCAATTCCCTAGAACCCATGTAAGCCAGATGCCCATGGTGGTGCATGCATCTGGAGGTAATTTGCAGTGGCTAAAGGTCCTGGCACACCCATTCTCATTCATATTCTCTGTCTCTCAATCTCTCCCTCCTTCTAATAAATAAATAAATAATATTTTAAAAAGAAAGAAACCAAGCCGGGCATGGTGGCACATGCCTTTAATCCCAGCACTCGGGAGGCAGAGGTAGGAGGATCGCCAAGAGTTCGAGGCCACCCTGAGACTACATAGTGAATTCCAGGTCAGCCTGAGCCAGAGTGAGACCCTACCTCGAAAAACCAAAAAAAAGAAGAAGAAGAAGAAAGAAAAGAAAAGAAATGAAACCTGAGCTGGGTGTGGTGGTACATGCCTTTAATCCCAGCACTCGGGAGGCAGAGGTAGGAGGATCACCAAGAGTTCGAGGCCACCCTGAGACTACATAGTTAATTCCAGGTCAGCCTGGGCCAGAGTGAGACCCTACCTCGAAAAAAGAAAGAAATAAATAAAGAAAGAAACAAACAAACCAGGATAGCATGGAATAGGATTGTTTTGTTTTGGGGGTTTTGGGAGTAGGGACTCTCTGTAGCCCAGGCTGGCTTGTAAGTCTCAGGGTGGCCTTGAACTCACAGCAATCCACCTACCTCAGCCTCCCAAAGCACTGGGTTAAGGCCATCATGCCCGGCTTTTTCTTTTTTTTAAGGTAGGGTCTCACTCTGGTCCAGGCTGACCTGGAATTCACTATGTAGTCTCAGGGTGGCCTCGAACTCATGGCGATCCTCCTACCTCTGCCTCCCAAGTGCTGGGATTAAAGGTATGTGCCACCATGCCCGGCTGGCTTTTTTTTTTTTTTAATGGTACTAGGGATCAAACCTAGGGACTTGAATGCTAGGCAGTCCTCTTATCACCCAACAGCCCTCTTTTTTTTAAAAATTTTTTTTGTTGTTTATTATTTATTTATTTATTTGAGGGTGACAGACAAACAGAGAGAAAGAGACACAGAGAGAGAGAGAATGGGCTCACCAGGGCCTCCAGCCACTGCAAATGAACTCCAGATGCATGCACCACCTTGTGTATCTGGCTTACATGGGTCCTGGGGAATTAAGCCTTGAACCGGGGTCCTTACGCTTCATAGGAAAGTGCTTAACCGCTAAGCCATCTCTTCAGGCCCCAACAGCCCTCTTTTTATGTTATTTTTAAAAATATTTTTATTTTTATTTATTTGAGAGAGAGAACAAAACAGGCAGATAGAGAGACACTGTCTAACTTGCCCAGAATGGCCTTTAATCCACTCTGTAACCCAAGAGCAAGACTTTTTTTTTTTTTTTTTTTTTTGGTTTTTCGAGGTAGGGTCTCACTCTGGCTCAGGCTGACCTGGAATTCACTATGTAGTCTCAGAGTGGCCTCGAACTCTCGGTGATCCTCCTACCTCTGCCTCCCAAGTGCTGGGATTAAAGGCGTGCGCCACCACGCCCGGCTTCTATCTTCCACCTTTTTAAACATATTTATTTACATTGCAAACATGAAATCCAGACACATGTGTCACTTTGTACATTTGGCTTTATGTGGGTACTGAGGAATTGAAACCCAGGCCATAGGGCTTTGAAAGCAAGAGTTTTTAACTGCTGAGCCATCTCTCCAGCCACTTCCACCTTTATTTTTACATATGTTATTTATTTGAGAGAGAGAATGGACACGCCAGGGCCTCCAGCCACTACAAACAAACTCCAGAACCATGTGCCCCCTTGTGCATCTGGCTTACATGGGTCCTGGAGAGTCAAACAGGGATCCTATGGCTTTGCAGGCAAATGCCTTAACTGCTAAGCCATCTCTCCAGCCACCACTTCCACCTTTCTTGAGGCAGGGTCCCATACTGGCTTAAAACTTACCAAATACACTAGACTGGCTGGCCACTGAGCCTTAGATCTGCCTGTCTCCATTTTCCTAGCACTGAGATTTCAAGCACGCATCATCATGCCCAGCATTTTTACATGGCTTCTGGGGATCACACTCAGGTTCTCATGATTGTTTGGTAAGTAATTTTATCTCCCCAGACCCTGGTTGTTCCTTTGGTTTGGATTTTGTTGGTGTGTGTATGTGTATGTGTAGTGTATGCAGAGGTGGATGCCCAGTGCACATACATAGGTAAGCAGGGAAAACATGAGTGTCCTCTTTTGTTCATCTGACCATTTCCTTGAGACAGAGTCTCTCACTCAACCCAGAGAGGCTGTTTTTGCTAAATATTCAGTTAGCAAGCTCCAGTGATTCTCCAATCTCCACTCCCCACTCCCTACCCCCACCCAGAACCAAGGTTTCAGATATAAGTGTTCACATCCAACTCTTTTTTTTTCTTTTTTCTTTTTTGGTTTTCCGAAGTAGGGTCTCACTCTGGCCCAGGCTGATCTGGAATTCACTATGTAGTCTCAGGATGGCCTTGAACTCACGGTGATCCTCCTACCTCTGCCTCCTGAGTGCTGGGATTAAAGGCAAAGGCGTGTGTGCCACCACACCCGGGTCACATCCAACTCTTTACAATTTGATGGGTGCTAGGGAATTTCAGGCAGCCTCAGGCCCTAATGCTTGCATAGCAAGCTCTCATAACTCGTAACTGCTGAGTCATCCCTCAGATCCTTGTTTTGTTTTCTGAGACCAGGTTTCAGGTACTCAGGATGGCCTCAAAAACTCTCCAAATCTGAAGATCTCCTTATCTTCCCACCTCCATTGGCTAAGTGTTGTCAATACAGACATGTGCCATGGCAGTTAGCCTAATTCAGCTATTGTATGTGTGTGTGCATGCATTTTCATGTGCAGCGTATGGAGGCAAGAGGATAAGTTCAGGTGTCATCCTCACAAACATCATTTACTTCCTTTCACATGGGGTCTCTCATTGGGTCATCTCACCAATTAGGATACACTAGCTGGCCAGGGAGCCCCAAGGATTCTGCTGTCTGCACCCCCAGCACCAATATTGCATATACTCACTACCACACCCAAAACCTAGGGTCATTTTTTTCTGTTACTCTGAGAATCTTTTAAGAGCCACACCTAGCACTTAAGCTCCTATCCTGAAGATACATAACATCAGATTTATACATCTAAGAATACTGCAGATATTTAGAAAACCCAAGTATCACATTAAACCAAGATGTAAAAATCTCTACATTATAATATAAGAAACTCAAAAAATCCAGACAATAATTCCACCAAAATTATAAATCTGGCTGGGCATGGTGGCACACGCCTTTAATCTTAGCACTCGGGAGGCAGAGGTAGGAGGATCACTGTGAGTTACAGGCCACCCTGAGACTACATAGTGAATTTGAGGTCAGCCTGAGCTAGAGTGAGACCCTAACCTTGGAAAAACAAAATAAAACAAATATAGATAAATAGACAGATCCATCAGAAATGACCTCCAGTGCGACTGATTTAGATGAAATGCCTAAGGAAATTTTCAAAAGAATGATTCTAACTATGTTCAAAGGAATAAAAGAAGTCACATGAAACCAATTTAATGAACTAAGGAAGTCAATACAAGACATAAGGAAATAGAAATAATAAAGAAAAACCAATCACAAATACTAGAATGAATAATACAGTAAGTCAAATTTAAAAAACTGTAGAAAGTCTCACCAACAGAATGGGTGAAGGAGAGAACAAAATATCTAAACTAGAAGACCAGGTGGCAGATCTAATACAGTCCAACAAAGAGAAAGACAAGCTAATAGGAAGGCATGAATGAGAATTTCAAGACATTCCAGACACTATGAAAATATCAAACATAAGAATTCAGGGCAGGGCTGGAGAAATGGCTTAGCAGTTAAGGCACTAGCCTGTGAAGCCTAAAGACCTAGGTTCGATTCCCCAAGACCCACGGTAAGCCAGAGTTTGTTTGCAGTGGTTGAAGGCCCTAGCATGCCCATTCTCTCTCTCTCTGCCTCTTCCTCATTCTCTCTCTCTCTGTCTCTCCCTCTCTAAAATAAATAAATAAATAATATTGTTTTAAAAAAAGAATTCAGGGCATAGTAGAAGGAGAATTTCACTCCAAAGGCATAGTAGTCATTCTCAACAAAATCACAGAAGAAAATTTACCGCAAATTGGGAAAGAGATGCCAATGCTTTTATAACACCAAACAGACAAAACCTAGAAAGAACCTCTCCTCACCATGTTATAATTGAACTACTAAACACACAAACCAAAGAAAATACACTGAAAGCAGTCAGAGAGGAAAAATCAAGTCACATACAAAGGCAAGTCCATCAGGATCACAGCAGATTACTCAACATAAACTTTAAAAGCCAGAAGGGCTTGGAATGATGTTTTCCAAGCTCTGAAAGACAACGCCTGTCAACCAAGATTACTTTATCCAACAAAGCTATCCATCCAAATTGATGGAGAAATAAGGACATTCCACAACAAAAACGGGCTAAAGGAATATATGACTACTAAGCCAGCATTACAGAAAATACTTGAAGGGATCCTCCATGCTGAAGAGAAAGGAAAGAACACACACGAGGAAACGGGAAAAAAAAAAATCAACCATACTCAAATAACACTACAAGAGAGTAATGGGAAAACAGGAAGAACTACAAAACAAGAAGAATGGTGAGAATAAATACATACTTTTCACTAATAACTCTTAATATCAATGGCCTCAATAAAACAACCAAAAGACACAGGCTTGCAGGTTCGATTAAAAGGCAGGATCCAGGGCTGGAGAGATTGCTTAGTGATTGAGGTATTTGCCTGCGAAGCCAAAGGACCCAGGTTCAACTCCCCAGAACCCATGTAAGCCAGATGTACAAGGGGCACATGCGTCAGGAGTTCATTTGCAGTGGCTACAGGCCCTGGTGTGCCCCTTCTCTGTCTGTCTGCCTCCTTTCTTTCTATCTCTCTCCCTCTCTCTCTACTTGCAAATAAATAATTTGTTTTTTAATTTTTTTATTATTTTATTTATTTTTGGTGAGAGACACAGAGAGAGACAGACAGAGAGGGAAGGGAGACAGATAGAGATGGGCACACCAGCAGTTTCTAAGCTGCTGTGAACGAAATCCAGATGCGTGCACCCCCTTGTGGGTAAGTGCGGCATTGCACCCTTGCATCACTTTGCATCTGGCAAAACGTGGGACCTGGAGATTGGAACTGATGTTCTTAGGCTTAGCAGGCAGGCACCTTAACTGCTAAGCCATCTCTCCAGCCCAATAATTTGTTTTTTTTTAAAGGCAGGATCCTGCCGGGCGTGGTGGCGCACGCCTTTAATCCTAACACTCAGGAGGCAGAGGTAAGAGGATCACCAAGAGTTCGAGGCCACCCTGAGACTACATAGTTAATTCCAGGTCAGCCTGGAGGACCAGAGTGAGTCCCTACCTCGCAAAACCAAAAAAAAAAAAAAAAAAAAAAAAAAAAAAGTAGGATCCTTCTATTTGGTGCCTCCAAGAAACTCACCTCTCTGTAAAAGATAAACACTATCTTAGGATGAAAGGATGGAAAGAGGTATTTCAAGCAAATGGGACTAGGAAGCAAGCAGGTGTTCCTATCTTAATATCTGACAGGATAGACTTCAAACCCACATTAGTGAGAAAAGATAAAGAAGATCGCTTTAGAGACTAGAGAAATGGCTTAGTGGTTAAGGCACTTGCCTGAGAAGCCAAAGGACCCAAGTTCAATTCCCCAGTACCCATGTAAGCCAGATGCACAAGGTGGCACATGCATCTGGAGCTCATTTGCAGTGGCTGAAGGCCCTGGTGTATCCATTCTCTATCTGCCTCTTTCTCTCTCTCAAATATATGTATATATACGTATATATAATATAAATAATATATATATATTTTGGTTTTTCGAGGTAGGGTCTCACTCTGGCCCAGGCTGACCTAGAATTAACTATGTAGTCTCAGGGTGGCCTTGAACTCACAGTGATCCTCCTACCTCTGCCTCCCACATGCTGGGATTAAAGGCATGCGCCACCACGCCCGGCTTGAAATACATTTATTTATAGTCTCAGGGTGGCCTCGAACTCTCAGTGATCCTCCTACTTCTGCCTCCCGAGTGCTGGGATTAAAGGCATGTGCTACCACGCCCAGCTTGAAATACATTTTTTTAAAAGGTCACTTTATATTGATTGAAGGAAAAATTCAACAGGAAGACATTACAATTCTAAACATATATACACCCAACATGGGAGCTCCCATTTCATCAAAACAACACTATTAGACTTAAGGGTGACTTCAACACCCCTCTCTCATCAACTGACAGGTCATCCTGACAAAAAAATAAACAGACACATCTGGATTAAATGATATCATAGAACAAATGGACCTAACAGATATCTACAGAACAGTCCATCCAAATGCTGCAGAATACACACTGGTAGGAGAGGCCAGTAAGCTAGAAAAGGGGTATAAGGGAGGGAGAGAGGAGGACTTAAGGGGATGGAATTGTATATATGTAAGTAGAAAACAGATTACTGGGGATGGAATGGCCTAAGCAAGGTCAGGGGAAGAGATTGAGTAAAAGTAGGGGGAGGGACTGGAGGGATGGCTTAGCAGTTAAGGCGTTTGCCTGCAAAGCCAAAGGAACCAGGTTCGATTCCCCAGGACCCACATTAGCCAGATGCACAAGGGGTTGCACATGT
This sequence comes from Orientallactaga sibirica, assembly GCA_036365145.1. Lineage (NCBI taxonomy): Eukaryota > Metazoa > Chordata > Mammalia > Rodentia > Dipodidae > Orientallactaga > Orientallactaga sibirica. The sequence continues at coordinate 4,986,189 of JAEOAD010002278.1, read as the reverse complement.
CTGGAGTTCATTTGCAGGGGCTGGAGGCCCTGGCATGCCCATTCTCTCTCTCTCTGTCTCTCCCTCTTTCTCTGTCAAATAAATAAATAAATAAATAAATAAATAAATAAATAAATAAATAATTTTTTTGAAGCCAGGCATGGTGGCGCATGCCTTTAATCCCAGCACTCGGGAGGCAGAGGTAGGAGTTCAAGGCCACCCTGAGACTATATACTTAATTCCAGGTCAGCCTGGGCCAGAGTGAGACCCTACCTCAAAAAACCAATATTTATATATTTTATATATATATATATATATATATATATATATATATATATATATTTTTTTTTTTTTTTTTTTTTTTTAAAGAGCTGGGCGTGGTGGCGCACACCTTTAATCCCAGCACTTGGGAAGCAAAGGTAGGAGGATTACTGTGAGTTTGAGGCAACCCTGAGACTACATAGTTAATTCCAGGTTAGCCTAAACCAGAGTGAGACCCTACCTCGAAAAAAAACAAAAAATAAAAAATAAATAAAATAAATAAATAAAAATAAAGAAGGCTGGGGGAAGGGTTAATCAAAATTCAAGATATTGTGAATAAGTCATATGAAAACCTACTTTTTTGGAGAATGGCACACCCAGAAGCCATAGAATGTTTCTAGAAAAAATTCATTGCCATGAGGTGGGTGTGGTGGCACTTTCCTTTAATCCCAGCACTCGGGAGGCAGAGGTAGGAGGATCACCGTGAGTTCAAGGCCACCCCGAGACTACAGTGTGAATTCCAGGTCAGCCTGAGCTAGAGTGAGACCCTGCCTCAAAATAAAAAATAAATAAATAAATAAAAATTCAATGCCAGGGATAGGATACCTTCCAGTGAGTTGTTGGCCAGGGAAGTCCCTGGCCCCCCAAACATTACAAAACATTACAGGTCATTCATTGCCAAAGCTCTAGTTTCCCACCAGAAATAGATGGTAAGACCCTATTGCTAAAGACTCCACATGCTGGATTGAAAGTTACCGAGAAATCAACCAGGATGAGCTGAAAACTTCTTCCCTTGTAGACCAGCTGACAGAAAGCTGGAAAAAGCTGCACTGTATTCAGCCCTATGGGAGAGAGAAGTCATCAGTGGTGAAAACAGTGGACATTGCAAGCCTCAACTTGGGCCAGCTGGGCCAAATAACTGAACAGGTGCAATACTGGCATGTCTGTTATGGGAGAAACCAATTGTTGCTCTCTAATTGGACTAGAGGCCTGCTCCATGGGAGGGAATACATGCCTGGCATTGAAAACCTAATCAAAAGCCTATGGTGGGGGAAGTCATTGTAGTTAAAGACATTTGGTTGCAAAACCTGCTAGCCAGGGTTCAATACCTACCCAGGTTAAATTCCCCAGCACTAATGTAAAGCTCAACCCAAAAAGTGGCACATGCATCTAGTATTCATTTGCAACAGCAAATAACCCTGGAGTGATCATACACACACACACACACACACACACACACACACTCACATACATATATGCATGCTGAACAAAAAGGGGGTAAGGGAGTTCAACATGAATAACAAGATCCTTATATCACTCCTCTGAGGAGGATACAAAGATCTAGCTTGTTTCACATTACACCACAGGAGCTAGGGCTGGGGCTAGACCACATTACGTGCCTAGTGTGCATGAGGCCCTGGGTTTTGTTCTCAGTATTAAGAGGGGAAAAAAAGAAAACACATGACAATGGGATCCTAGCAATAGATGGGAACACAGTGAGGTGTCACTCCAGGTATATCCAGGTACATGGGAACCTGCTGGAATGTTCTATGTAGAGAAGTTGGGCTAAGATAAAAGAATCAAGGATGACCAAGGTAACCAGCAGGACCACTGCTAGCCTTGCCTTTAATCCCAGCACTCGGGAGGCAGAGGTAGAAGGATCGCTGTGAGTTCAAGGCCACCCTGAGACTACATAGTGAATTCCAGGTCAGCCCAGGCTAGTGAGACCCTACCTCGAAAAACAAAAGAAAAAAAAAATATATATATATATATCACACACACATATACATGTAAAGAAGGTTGTGGGCTGGAGGGAAGGCTTAGCGGTTAAGGCATTTGCCTGCAAAGAAGCCAAAGGACCCAGTTTTGATTCCCCAGGACACAGGTTAGCCAGATGCACGGGAGAGGGAGGGGACACATGTCTGGAGTTTGTTTGCAATGGCTAGAGGCCCTGACATGTCCATTCTCTCCCTCTCCCTCCCTCCCTCTCTCCCTCTATCTCTCTCTCTCCCCCTCTTTCTCTGTCAAATAAATAAATACATAAAATTTTGTTTGTTTGTTTTTGCTTTTGTTTTTTCGAGGTAGTGTCTCAATCTGGTCCAGGCTGACCTGGAATTAACTATGTAGTCTCAGGGTGGCCTCGAACTCACAGCAATCCTCCTACCTCTGCTGCCCAAAATAAAATATTTAAAAAAATTAAAATTAGGGCTGGAGAGATGGCTTAGCAGTTAAGGCTCCAGCCTCCTAAGCCTAAGAATGCTGGTTCCAATCTCCAGGTCCCACATTTAGCCAGATGCAAAGTGACGCAAGGGTGCAATGTCGCACTTGACCACAAGGGGGCGCACACATCTGGATTTCATTTGCAGCAGCTGAGAGACTGCAGGCGCGCCCTTCTCTATCTGTCTTCCTCTCTCTCTCTGTCTCTCTGTGTCTCTCACCCACCAAAAAAAAAATTAAATTAAAAAAATTAAGTTGTTGAAGAAATGGCTTAATGGTTAAAGCATTTGCCAGCAAAGCCAAAGGACCCAGGTTCAATTCCCCAGTACCCAAGTAAAGCCAGATGTATAGAGTGGCCCATGCATCTGTAGTTCATCTGCTATGGCAGGAAGCCCAGGTGTGCCCTTTTTGCTCTCTCTTTTTCTCTGTCTGCTTGCAAATAAATAACAATATTTTAAGAGGCTGGAGAAATGGCTTAGCAGTTAAGGTGTGTGCCTGCAAAGCCAAAGGATCCTGGTTCAATTCTCCAGAACCACGTAAGCCAGATGCATGAGGGGCACATGCATCAGGGTGGCCTTGAACTCACAGAGATTCTCCTACCCCTGCCTCCCGAGTGCTGGAATTAAAGGTGTGCGCCACCATGCCCTGCTCCCATTCTCTCTTTGTCTGCCTCTCTTCTATCTCTCTTTCTTTGCTTGCAAATAAATAAATAAAATTAATTTTAAAAAATATTTTAAAAATAGCTGGGCATAGGGGCACACGCCTTTAATTCCAGCACTCCAGAGGCAGAGATAGGAGGATCACCATGAGTTCAAGGCCACCCTGAGACTACATAGTGAATTGTAGGTCATCCCAGGCTAGAGTGAGACCCTACCTCAAAAAAAAAAAAAAAAAAAAAATATAAAAAGGAGGTTGAGGGCTGGAGAGAAGTCTTAGCAGTTAAGGCATTTGCCTGCAAAGCCAAAGGACACAGGTTTGATTCCCCAAGACCCACGTCAGCCAGATGCACCAAATGGTGCATGCATCTGGAGTCTGTTTGCAGCTCTGGTGCACCCATTCTCTCTGTCTCTCTTATATCTCTCTCTGCTTACAAATAAGTAAAAGTATTTTTTTAATTGCAGAAACTCAGAGAACACTCCAGAAAAATGAAATTAGCAAGTCAGGCATGGTGGCACACACCTTTAATCCCAGCACTCAGGAGTCAGACGCTTGAGGATCACCATGAGTTAGAGGCCAGCCTGAAACTACACAGTGAGTTCCTGATCAGCATGGGCTAGAGTGAAACCCTGCCTTGAAAAAAAAAAAAATGGAATTAACAAAAGCTACATTGCTGCATACTTTCAATGGCCTTTAGCAATTGAAACTTAATGATGTAAATATTGTTCCCACCACACCAATTTCCAGTTGAGGAAGCCAGCCCTTAAGAAGTTTAGACACAGGCCCATGGTTAAACCTCTACTGAACACAAGTATCACAAGTAGACCCTAGAAAGCCTGGCTCTTTATATTGAACTTATAGATTCAACACATTAAGTTTGGGAGGCTGAGCCAGAAGAATTTCTGTGAGTGCAAGGCCAGCGTGGGCTACACAGTGAGCCCCTATTTCAAAGTACCAAATCATAAATGAGACAAGGAGAGGAGCCTTGGAGAGTGGGAACTGCTCACAGAGCAGCAACCCAACAAGAAACAACCAGGTGTACTGGGGAGGCAGGCCAGGCACCAGCAGCCTGTGCTGCAAGCATCATTACAGTCAGACATCTGGTGCCAAGATTCAACTCCCAAGGCACAATGAAACCATGCCCCATGCCACTCTCCTGAGACTTTTAGATCAAGTCAGGATGCAGCACATCAGATGACCCTCCCACTGTCACAGGTGAGGCAACAACTGTCATGTAGCCACCTGCTTCCTAAGCCAGTGGAGCATAACTAGTTTGCAAAATAAAACTGACAAAGACTCATCTTATATCTACCATTATTTAAAATGGGCCCATCCTCCTTAACCCATGCTTTACTGGTGAACATATGAAGCAAAGCCCACAGTGTTAATGTGCTGTACTCCTCTTTTTTGATTTTTCCAAGTAGGGTCTCACCCTAGTCCATGCTGATGTGGAACTCACAGTGATCCTCCTACTTCTGCCTTCCAAGTGCTGGGACTAAAGGGATGCCACCCACCATGACTGGCTGTATTTACTTTTTTTTTTTTTTTTTTTTTTTTTGATTTTCGAGGTAGGGTCTCGCTCTTGGCCAGGCTGACCTGGAATTAACTATGTAGTCTCAGGGTGGCCTTGAACTCACAGGCGATCCTCCTACCTCTGCCTCCCGAGTGCTGGGATTAAAGGCATGTGCCACCACACCCGGCTTTCTTTTATTTATTTATTTTTTTTCATTTTTATTTATTTATTTGAAAGCAACAGACAGAGAGAAAGAGGCAGATAGAGAGAATGGGCGCGCCAGGGCCTCCAGCCACTGCAAATGAACTCCAGATGCATGCGCCACCTTGTGCATCTGGCTTATGTGGGTCCTGGGGAAACAAGCCTTGAACCGGGGTCCTTAGGCTTCACAGGCAAGCACTTAACCGCTAAGCCATCTCTCCAGCCCTTCTTTTATTTTTTAAAGATTTGTTTTTATTAATTTATTAGAGACAGAAAGAGAGAGAATGGGTGCACCAAGGCCTCTAGCCAGTGCAAACAAACTCCAGATGCATGCACCATTATGTGCATCCAGCTTACATGGGACCTGGAGAATTGAACCTTGGGTCCTTAGGCTTTGCAAGGAAGTGCCTTAAACACTAAGCCATCTCTCTGCCCCCCCCCTTTTTAATTTGAGGTAGGGTCTCACTCTAGCCCAGGTTGACCTAGAGTTCACTATGTAGTCTTAGACTGACCTTGAACTCACAATAATCCTCCTACCTTTGCCCCTCTCCTCCCCCCAGTGCTGGAAATAAAGGCATGAGCCACCACGCCCAGCCCTTTCACTTTTCAAGAAAGAAACTGTAAATGGGAAGGTAGGAGAGATGGCTCCATGGTGAAAGGTGCTTGCTCCAAAAGCCTTCTGACAGTGTTTAGATCCCCAGCACTCACATAAAGCAGTGCACACATATGGAATCCCAACACACCTAAGGCAATGGGAGGTACAGTCAGGAGAATCCCTAAGTTTATGAGCTAACTAGCCTGGCCTTTCCAGCAGCAAACAAAAAGACCCTCTCAAACAAGGTAAAAGGAGTTCTGAGGTTGTCCTCTGATCTCCACACATACACACACCCATATACATATATCATCATTCCACACACACAAATTTTAAAAAAGAACAGGGAGTTAGCATGGTGTGGATGGCAGAGGTAGGAGGATGGTCGTGAGTTCAAGGCCACCCTGAAAATATAGAGTGAGACCCTACCTCAAAATCCCCCCCCCCAAAAAAAAAAAAAGATAGCTCAGTAGTCAAAGCATTTTCAAATCTTGCTGGCCCTGGGTTCAATTCCAGAGAACCCACGTAAAGCCAGGTATTCATTTCCAGAGGCAAGAGAACCTGGCATGGCCTACCCACCTCATACAACACACAAAAAAAATTCTGGAGCCGGGCGTGGTGGCGCACGCCTTTAATCCCAGCACTCGGGAGGCAGAGGTAGGAGGATCGCCGAGAGTTCGAGGCCACCTTGAGAATACATAGTTAATTCCAGGTCAGCCTGGGCCAGAGAGAGACCCTACCTCGAAAAAAAAAAAAAAAAAAAAAAAAAAAAAATTCTGATACAACATAAAGCAGCAGATAGATGTGAGTGAAGCAGAAACAGCCATCAACTGACTCACAATTGAATCCCCAGCTCCCAGAAGAACCTGTGAGCCCCTCAATACAAGTTGTTACTAGGTGAATGGGGTTTTGCTGTTGGCTTTTGTTTTGTGAAACAGATCTTGTCATGTAGCTGTTGCTGGCAATCCTGCTGCCTCAGCTTCTCAAATGCTGGGATTACAGACATGGGTAACCACACCCAGTTTAGTGAACAATGAGTGCTGAGGCACTTCTTGCACTACTCAAGGGGCAACATTCATGATGCATTCTGTCTTTAGTTATTGTCAATGTATCCCTCTATAACTGGGAACAAAAATATCTTGACACAGTACTGTCATCCTCATTTCTCTGAAAGAAACTGGCAAAGCCAAAGTCAAACCTAGGTAACTGACTTCCCCCTTCCCCAATGAAAAACGTTCCCTTGGACCTCAGTTTCTTCACTGGAAGAATGGTGTCATCAGAAATTCACCCCAAATACCTACTCCCTCCTTCTAAAGCCAAACAGTCTAAGGCACGGAATTTGATCTAGAGTTATCCTACAGGGTTTTGAGGGGTTCCAAAGAGTGGGGAAAGGACACATGCAAATATATATGATACACATATATATTTGCAAATAAATGGGTTAGGTGCTTTACATGGACAGAAAGGTTTGGAGACATGTGCTGCCTGTGCCATGCCTCTGATGACAAGGTCTGCTCAAAAACCTTCAAAACATGCCTGGCGTGGTGGTGCATGTCTTTAATCCCAGCACTCAGGAGGCAGAGGTAGGAGGATCACCATGAGTTTGAGGCCACCCTGAGACTACACAGTGAATTCCAGGTCAGCCTGGGCTACAATGAGACCCCACCTCAAAAACCAAAAAAAAAAAAAAAAAAAAAAAAACATGGGGGAAAAAAACAACGGGACTGGAGAGATGGCCTAGCAGTTAAGGCGCTTCCCTGCAAAGCCAAAGGACCCAGGTTCAACTCCCCAGTACCCATGTAAGCCAGATACACAAGGGGGCACATAATTCTGGAGTTCCTTGGCGGTGGCTAGAGGCCCTGGAGTGCCCATTCAATTTCTCTCTCAAATAAATAAAAATAAATTTAAAAATTTTTAAAAAGCCGGGCATGCTGGCACACGCCTTTAATCCCAGCACTCGGAAGGCAGAGGTAGGAGGATTGCCATGAGTTCGAGGCCACCCTAAGACTACATTGTGAATTCCAGGCCAGCCTGAACTAGAGTGAGACCCTATCTCAAAAAATCTAAATAAATAAATAAATAAAAGGACAGGGTGCTCCAGGTTCAGGGAGAGAGCCTGTCACAGGGAAATAAGGCAAGATCAACATAGAGGACACCCAACAACTTCCTCTGGCCTCCATAAGGGAATGCACACCTGCACATACATGCACACACACACATACAAATTAGGAAATAAAAGGAGGGCCGGATGTGGTGCTGCACACCTTTAATCCCACATTTGGGAGGCAGAGGTAGGAGGATCACTGTGAGTTTTAGGCCACCCTGAGATTACATAGTGAGTTCCAGGTCAGTCTGGGCTAGAGTGAGACCCTACTTGAAAAACCAAAAAGAAAAAAAAAAAAGAAAAAGAAAAAGAAAAAGAAAAAGAAAAAGAAAAAGAAATAAAAGAAGGGCTGGAGAGATGGCTTAGTGGTTAAGGCACTTGCCTGGAAAGCCAAAGGACCCTAGTTCGATTCTCCAGGTCCCATGTAAGCCAGATGCACAAGGGGGCACATGCATCTGGAGTTTGTTTACAGTAGCTATAGGTCCTGACCTAGGTTCGATTCCCCAGGATTCACATAAGCCAGATGAACAAAGTGGCACATGCATCTGAAACTCATTTGCAATTGCTATGGCATGCCCATTCATATTCTCTCTCGGTCTCTCTCTCTCAAATAAATTTTTTTAAAAAAGAAAGGAATAGGAGCTGGAGAAATGGCTCAGCAGTTCAGGTGCCTGCCTGCAAAGCCTAACAACCCTAGTTCAATTCCCAGTACCCACATAAAACCGGATGCACAAAGTGGCACATACATCTGGAGTTCATTTGCAGTAGCTGGAGGCCCTGGTGTGCCCATTCTTTCTTTGCCTGTCTCTCTTCTAACGCTCTCTACTTGAAAAAAAATAAAAGCATTAAAAAAAAAAAAAAAAAAAGAGCCTGGGCTGGAGAGATGGCTTAGCAGTTAAGGCATGCAAATGCCAAAGGATCCTGGTTCGATTCTCCAGTACCCACATGAGCCAGATGCACAAGGGGCACATGCATCTGGAGTTTGTTTGCAGGGGCTGGAGGCCCTGGTGCAACCATTCTCTCTCTCTCTCAAATAAATAAATAAAGTTTTTTTTTTTTGTTGTTGTTGTTTTTAAAGGAGCCTATGTGGTAGCACACGCCTTTAATCCCAGCACTCAGGAAGCAGAGATAGAAGAACTGCCATGAGGTTGAGGCCACCCTGTGACTACCTAGTGAATTCCAGGTCAGCATGGACTACATACAGCGAGACTCTACCTTGAAATAAAAAAGTGGGGGGGGGGACTGGAAAAATGGCTTAGTGGTTAAGGGCCTTGCTTGCCAAGCCAAAGGACCTAGGTTTGATTCCCCAGGATCCATGTAAGCCAGATGCACAAGGTGGAGCATGTGTCTGGAGTTCATTTGCAGTGGCTGAAGGCTCTGGTGCACCCACTCTCCATCTGCTTCTTTCTCTCTCTCATATAAATAAATAAGTTTAGCCAGGCATGGTGATACATGCCTTTAATCCAAGCACTCAGGAGGGAGATATAGGAGGATCACCATGAGTTCGGGGCAACCCTGAGATTACATAGTGAATTCCAGGTCAGCCTGGGCCTGAGTGAGACCCTACCTCGAAAAACTAATAAGTAAATAAATAAGTTTAAAAAAATAAATATTTTTTAAAAGGGAGGTCTAATAAAAAATAAATAAATAAAAATAAAACCTAAGGACCCAGGTTCTCTCTCTCCAGATCCCACGTAAGCCAGATGCACAAAGGTGAGGCAAGTGCAAGGTCACACATGCCCACTAGATGGCACAAGCATCTGGAATTCAATTTCAGTGGCTGAGGCTCTGGCACACCAATTCTCTCACTCTCGCTTAAATTTTTTTTAAGGGCTGAAGGCTCTTGTTTTCCCACCAGAAACAGTATGACTAGGCTGAAGACTCCACATGCTTGGCCTGCAAGGTCACTGAGAAATCAACCTAGAGCTGAGCTGAAAACCTCCTCCCTGTAAACCAACTGACAGAAAGCTTCAAAAACCTACACTGCATACAGCCCTATGGGAGGGAGAAGTCATCAACTGTGGCAAACAGCAGTGAACATTGCAAGCCTTAAGTTTGGTTACCCAAGCCAAATGTGCCCAATGGTGCAATAGTGGCATGTCTCTTATGGGAGAAACCAACCACTCTAATTGTACTGGAGGCCCACAGGATGCTGGTACTGAAAACCTAGTCAAAAGCCTATAACTGGGAGGTCATGAGCCCGAAGGGAGTAATACCTGCTGTTGTCTAACTAAATGCATATACTATGTTCACTAAACTGCCCTATAAGCACTTTTCTTAATGTTATACTCATATATTAATGCTACTCTCATTTTTGGTTAGAGAAGCTTCTTTTTCCAAATGGCAGTAATTACTAGGGTGACTGAAAAGTCACCACAGTTCTAAGAAGAAATGACAGGCCGGGCGTGGTGGCACACACCTTTAATCCCAGAACTTGGGAGGCAGAGGTAGGAGGATCGCCAGGAGTTCAAGGCCACCTTGAGACTACATAGTTAATTCCAGATCAGCCTGGGCCAAAGTGAGACCCTACCTCAAAAAAACAAAAAAGGAAAAAAGGCCGGGCGTGGTGGTGCACGCCTTTAATCCCAGCGTCAAAAAGAAAAGAAAAGAAAAGAAAAGAAAAGAAAAGAAAAGAAAAGAAAAGAAAAGAAAAGAAAAGAAAAGAAAAGAAAAGACAAGACAAGACAAGACAAGACAAGACAAGACAAGACAAGACACAGTGGAGTGTGTTTGGCACTAAGTCATCTCTATCATAGCTTCCAAGGCCCAGGGTCCATTGCAAAAGAGGTGGCAGAAAGAATGTAAGACCCCAAGCCAGGCATGGTGGCGCACACCTTTAATTCCAGCACTCCGAAGGCAGAAGTAGGAGAATTGCTGTGAGTTCGAGGCCACCTTGAGATGACAGTGAATTCCAGGTCAGCCTGAGCTAAAGTGAGACCCTACCTCAGAAAAAAAAAAAAAAAAAAGAATGTAAGAGCCCAAAGGAGGGTAGGACTGCTTACAATGCACTCTTCCAGACACAAAATGGCATGCATATCTATCACCTTACAATGCCTGGCACTTCCTATACAAGACCCTAGTACAGAAGGAAAAAAGGATGACATAAAAATAAGAGAGACTGATTGAAGCCGGGCGTGGTGGCGCATGCCTTTTAATCCCAGCACTCAGGAGGCAGAGGTAGGAGGATCACCGAGAGTTCAAGGCCACCCTGAGACTACATAGTTAATTCCAGGTCAGCCTGAACCAGAGTGAGACCCTACTGCGCAAAACCAAAAAAAAAAAAGAGAGACTGATTGAGATGGGGAGGGTGGATTTATGAAGAGGAAAGTGAGGGTGGGAAGGGAATTTTAATTGTTTGTTATCTATAATTATGGAAGTTGTCAATAAAAAAAATGTTTAAAAGGGCTAGAGATGGCTTAGTAGTTAAGGCATTTTGCCTGCAAAGCCAAAATACTTCGGTTCAATTCCCCAGGACCCACGTAAGCCAAATGCACAAGGGGGCACATGCGTTTGGAGTTCGTCTGCAGTGACTGGAGGCCCTGGTGTGCCCATTCTCTCCCTCCCCCCCAATACGCTCTCTCAAATAAATAAATAAATAAATAAATTTTTTTTAAATATTTAAAAGAAAATTTTTTAAGCCGGGTGTGGTGGCTCACACCTTTAATCCCAGCACTTGAGAGGCAGAGGTAGAAGGATTGCTGTAAATTTGAGGCCACACTGAGATTACATAGTTAATCCCAGAACAGCCTGGGCCAGAGTGAGACCCTACCTTAAGGGCTGGAGAGGTGGCTTAATGGTTAAGGTGTTTGCCTGCAAAGCCAAAGTCTCCAGGACCCACGTAAGCCAGATGCACAAGGGGACACATGCATCTGGAGTTCGTTTGCACTGGCTGGAGACCCTGGTGTCCCCATTCTCTCTCCCTCTGCCTCTTTCTCAAATAAATAAATAAAATATATTTTTAAAAAATATATTATTTTAATGGGCCGGCGTGGTGGTGCACGCCTTTAATCCCAGCACTCGGGAGGCAGAGGTAGGAGGATCGCCGAGAGTTCGAGGCCACCCTGAGACTACATAGTGAATTCCAGGTCAGCCTGGACCAGAGTGAGACCCTACCTCGAAAAACCAAAAAAATATATATATATATATTTTAAAAAGAGTACACATTTAAAAGGGGGCGGTGGGCAAGAGAGATAGCTTAGCAGTTAAGGCACTTTTTCTGCAAAGCCTAATGACCCAGGATTGATTCTCCAGTACCCAGATAAAGTCAGATGCACAAAATGGCACATGCATCTGGAGTTCATTTGCAGCAGCTAGAGGCTTTGTCAGGCCCATTCTCTGTCTTTCTTCTCTTCTCTGTCTCTACTTTCAAATAAATAAATAAAAAAATATATTTTAAGGCCTGGCATGGTGGTGCACACCTTTAATCCCAGCACCTGGGAGGCAGAGGTAGGAGGATCACTGAGAGTTCAAGGTCACCCTGAGACTACATAGTGAATTCCAGGTCAGCTCTAAGCCAGAGTGAGACCCTACCTCAAAAAAACAAAAAAAGAGCAAAAACAAAAGAACAACAACAACAAAAAATTGTGTGTGTGTGTGTGTGTGTGTATAAACACAGTTTTTTTGTTTGTTTGTTTTGGTTTGGTTTTTCGGGGTATGGTCTCACTCTAGGCCAGGAATTCACTCTGTATTCTCAGGGTGGTCTTGAACTCACGGCGATCCTCCTACCTCTGCCTCCAGAGTGCTGGGATTAAAGGCGCATGCCACCACGCCCAGCTTCATATATATATATATATATATAATTTTAAAGCCAGCCAGGCGTGGTGGCGCACGCCTTTAATCACAGCACTTGGAAGGCAGAGGTAGGAGGATCTGAGGCCACAGTTAATTCCAGGTCAGCCTAGGCCAGAATGAGACCCAACCTCAAAAAAAAAAAAAAAAAAAAAAAAAACTTAGGGGGGAATGAAGAGATGGCTTAGCAGTTAAGGCACATGCCTGCAAAGGCCTAAGGACCTGGGTTCGATTCTTCAGGTCCCATGTAAGCCAGATGCACCAAGGGGGTATCTGGAGTTTGTTTACAGTAGCTAGAGGCCCTTCCACCCCATTCTCACTCTCCCCCCCTCTGTCTCAAATAAATAAATAAATAAATAAATCTTTAAAAAAATACAAGCAGGCTGGAGAGATGGCTTAGGTTAAGGCGCCTGCCTCCTAAGCCTCAGAACGCTGGTTCCAATCTCCAGCAGTTCCAATCTCCAGGTCCCACGTTTAGCCAGATGCAAAGTGATGCAAGGGCACAATGCTGCACTTGACCACAAGGGGCACATGCATCTGGATTTCGTTCTCAGCAGCTGAGACACTGCTGGCGTGCCTATCTCTGTCTTCCTCTCCCTCTCTCTCTCTATGTGTCTCTCTCCAAAAAAAAAAAAAATATATATATATATATATATAAAATATTAAAAAAAAATACAAGGGGCTGAAGAGATGGCTTAGCAGCAGCTAGAAAGGACACAAGCCTGTACCCCTTCCCTCATGATTCTGAGGGAAGGCCTCCTCCGTGCAGACTCCCTGACCTTGCCTTCCCATCACTCCCCTGTACATCCAGTGTCCCTCTGACAGTGCAGTGTGAGGATTAAATAGTAGTAGGCCAAAAGGGGAGGGGTGTAGCTTATGTCTGGCATGGACAAGGCCTTGGGTTGGTGCCCAGCACCACAAAAGAAATAAATACAGGGCTGGAGAAATGGCTTAGTGGTTAAGGCATTTATTTGCTCAGAAGCCAAAGGATCCAGGTTCAATTCTCCAGGACCCATATAAACCAGATGCATGCCTTTAATCCCAACAGGAAAGCAGAGGATCACCATGAGTTCAAGGCCACCCTGAGACTTCATAGTGAATTCCAGGTGAGCCTGAGCTAGAGTGAGACAGTACCTTGGAAAACCAAATTAATTAATTAATTAATTAAAAAATAGCCAGGTGTCATGGCGCATGCCTTTAATCCCAGCAGTGGAAAGGCAGAGGCAGGAGGATCGCTGTGAGTTCATTTGCAGTGGCTGGAGACCCTGGCACACGCCCTCTCTCTCTCTCTGCCACTTTCTCTCAAATAAATAAATAAAAGAAACTGTAGGCCATGGAAAACTGTTCCCACATTTACAACCTGTTCCCCTATCAGATGTAACACAAGTAGAGACTCAGTTATTAGCTAAACAATGAAGAAAGAGATGGACTAGTCAACAATACTGCAGGAAATCAGGCATGATAGCAAAGACCTATAATACCAGCACTGGGGAAGTGGAGATAGGAGGATCAGGAGTTCAAAGCCAGTAACAGCTATATAGCAAATTCACAGCCAACCTAAACTACATGAGATCTTATTTCATGCTACAGCAAAAATAAATATATGAGCCGGGCGTGGCACACACCTTTAATCCCAGCACTCCGGAGGCAGAAGTAGCAGGTTCGCTGTGAGTTTGAGGCGAATCTGAGACTACATGGTGAATTCCAAGTCAGCCTGGACTAGAGAGAGACCCTAACTCAAAAAACCAATCAATCAATCGATCGATCGATCGATAGATAGATAGATAGTAGGGCTGGAGAGATGGCTCAGAGGTTAAGATGCTTGCCCGCAAAGCTTAGCAACCCTGGGTGGTGCATGCATCTGGAGTACGTTTACAGCTACTAGAGGCACTAGTTTGCCTATTCTCTCTGTCCTTCTTGTCACAGATATATAAATAATTTTTTTGTTTTTTTCAAGGTACAATCTTGCATCTTGCTCTAGCCCAGGGTGACCTAGAATTCACTATGTAGTCTCAGGGTGGCACCAAATCATGGAGATCCTCCTACCTCTGCTTCCTGAGTGCTTGCTAGGGATTAAAGACATGTGTCACCATGCCCGGATTTTTTTTTTTTTTTTTTTTTTTTTTTTTTTGGTTTTACAAGGTAGTCTCACTCTAGTCCAGGCTGACTTGGAACTCACTATGTAACCTCAAGGTAGCCTTGAACTCACAGCGATCCTCCTACCTTTGCACCTCTGCCTCCTGAGTGCTGGAATTAAAGGCATGTGCCACCATTTATTTATTTTAGAGACAGACTTGGCGCACCAGGGCCTTACCCACTGAAATCGAACTCCAGACACTTATGCCACCCAGTGGGCATGTGCAGCCTTGCACTTGCCTCACCTTTCTGTCTCACTTACATGGGATCAGGAGAGTTGAACATGGGTCCTTAAGCTTCACAGGCAAGCCACTAAGCCATCTCTCCAGCCCATAATTTTTTTAATTAGCTGGGTGTCACACCCATATATTAATGCTAATCTCACTTCCAAATGGTCACAACATTTTTAAAAACAACATCACTGCATTCAAAACACTTGGAAGAAAGAGGAAGCCAGAAATTGATTGCAGGTATAAGACCAGGAATCAAAGCGAAAGACCACCAGCCTTACTGTGGGCTACAAAGTTGAATAAACCCTCTTAAGGTCTACAATAAAATGTCAATAAGTGATGCTTAAAAATATTAATTAAAATATTTAGCAAAACATGTTTTTGAACACATTGCCATTTGGTGTCTGACATGGAGGCTTAATCCTTGCAAAACAGAGGTAGAATTTCTTTTTAGGCCACCCTGGGACTACACGGGTATTATATATTCTGAAGATAATTAAATGGAGGAAGGCTGGAAAAAGATGGCTTTTTTTTTTTTTTTTGTTTGCCTGCAAAGCCAAAGGACCAGAGTTTGATTCCCAGGAATTAACTATTAGATGCACAAGGTGGTGCAACCAGGAGTTCCAGCATCTGAGGCTGGATGGCTGGGATTAGAAGTTTCTTATCGCACGCCTTAATCCCAGCACCTGGGAGGCAGAGGTAGGAGGATCGCCGAGAGTTCGAGGCCACCCTGAGACTACATAGTTAATTCCAGGTCAGCCTGACCAGAGTGAGATGGGAGTCACCCAGTGAGGTAAAACAAGACTGAAGAGTTACTGACCTGAGTACATGGAATTCCAGTCCTGACCAAAGGAGAGTGGACTTGACCAAAAACAACCATATCAGAGGGAAAAAAAAAAGAAGCTGACCATCCATGCCATAAAGGGTGCTTGATAGAGATGTTAATCTAATTCAGTTACAGCATATTGCAACATTTGAAATGGGAAAATAAAAGAAAACATTCCCCAACAAGCCAACACTGGAAAGTCAGGAGGTAGCCTTTGCAGAAACTCTATTTGCCCATGTTTGCACCCCAAGGAATTAAATATATGTAGCACTTTTAAAAAGAAAAAAAAAAAAAACTGAGCCAAAACTTTTTGAGTCTGAGGCTACCATAACATCCAGGTCCTGGGGATGCCTTTTTAAAGGTGCTGAAGGAATCTGTTTTGCATAATGGCTATCTGGAGACTTGATTTTGGCAGTACAAGGTTTGTTTATTGCCTGCACTTGCTTATTAGCTAGAGATGGCTTAGGTTAAGGCGCCTGCCTCCTAAGCCTAAGAACACTGGTTCCAATCTCCAGCGTTCCAATCTCCAGGTCCCACGCTTAGCCAGAAAAAAGAGAGACTGATTGAGATGGGGAGGGTGGATTTATGAAGAGGAAAGTGAGGGTGGGAAGGGAATTTTAATTGTTTGTTATCTATAATTATGGAAGTTGTCAATAAAAAAAATGTTTAAAAGGGCTAGAGATGGCTTAGTAGTTAAGGCATTTTGCCTGCAAAGCCAAAATACTTCGGTTCAATTCCCAGGACCCGTAAAGCCAAATGCACAAGGGGGCACATGCGTTTGGAGTTCGTCTGCAGTGACTGGAGGCCCTGGTGTGCCCATTCTCTCCCTCCCCCCCAATACGCTCTCTCAAATAAATAAATAAATAAATAAATTTTTTTTAAATATTTAAAAGAAAATTTTTAAGCCGGTGTGGTGGCTCACACCTTTAATCCCAGCACTTGAGAGGCAGAGGTAGAAGGATTGCTGTAAATTTGAGGCCACACTGAGATTACATAGTTAATCCCAGAACAGCCTGGGCCAGAGTGAGACCCTACCTTAAGGGCTGGAGAGGTGGCTTAATGGTTAAGGTGTTTGCCTGCAAAGCCAAAGTCTCCAGGACCCACGTAAGCCAGATGCACAAGGGGACACATGCATCTGGAGTTCGTTTGCACTGGCTGGAGACCCTGGTGTCCCCATTCTCTCTCCCTCTGCCTCTTTCTCAAATAAATAAATAAAATATATTTTTAAAAAATATATTATTTTAATGGGCCGGGCGTGGTGGTGCACGCCTTTAATCCCAGCACTCGGGAGGCAGAGGTAGGAGGATCGCCGAGAGTTCGAGGCCACCCTGAGACTACATAGTGAATTCCAGGTCAGCCTGGACCAGAGTGAGACCCTACTGAAAACCAAAAAAATATATATATATATATTTTAAAAAGAGTACACATTTAAAAGGGGGGGGGCGGTGGGCAAGAGAGATAGCTTAGCAGTTAAGGCACTTTTTCTGCAAAGCCTAATGACCCAGGATTGATTCTCCAGTACCCAGATAAAGTCAGATGCACAAAATGGCACATGCATCTGGAGTTCATTTGCAGCAGCTAGAGGCTTTGTCAGGCCCATTCTCTGTCTTTCTTCTCTTCTCTGTCTCTACTTTCAAATAAATAAATAAAAAAATATATTTTAAGGCCTGGCATGGTGGTGCACACCTTTAATCCCAGCACCTGGGAGGCAGAGGTAGGAGGATCACTGAGAGTTCAAGGTCACCCTGAGACTACATAGTGAATTCCAGGTCAGCTCTAAGCCAGAGTGAGACCCTACCTCAAAAAAACAAAAAAAGAGCAAAAACAAAAGAACAACAACAACAAAAAATTGTGTGTGTGTGTGTGTGTGTGTATAAACACAGTTTTTTTGTTTGTTTGTTTTGGTTTGGTTTTTCGGGGTATGGTCTCACTCTAGGCCAGGAATTCACTCTGTATTCTCAGGGTGGTCTTGAACTCACGGCGATCCTCCTACCTCTGCCTCCAGAGTGCTGGGATTAAAGGCGTGTGCCACCACGCCCAGCTTCATATATATATATATATATATAATTTTTAAAGCCAGCCAGGCGTGGTGGCGCACGCCTTTAATCACAGCACTTGGAAGGCAGAGGTAGGAGGATCTGAGGCCACAGTTAATTCCAGGTCAGCCTAGGCCAGAATGAGACCCAACCTCAAAAAAACAAAAAAAAAAAGGTGGGAGGGGGGGAATGAAGAGATGGCTTAGCAGTTAAGGCACATGCCTGCAAGGCCTAAGGACCTGGGTTCGATTCTTCAGGTCCCATGTAAGCCAGATGCACCAAGGGGGTATCTGGAGTTTGTTTACAGTAGCTAGAGGCCCTTCCACCCCCATTCTCACTCTCCCCCCCCTCTGTCTCAAATAAATAAATAAATAAATAAATCTTTAAAAAAAATACAAGCAGGCTGGAGAGATGGCTTAGGGGTTAAGGCGCCTGCCTCCTAAGCCTCAGAACGCTGGTTCCAATCTCCAGCAGTTCCAATCTCCAGGTCCCACGTTTAGCCAGATGCAAAGTGATGCAAGGGCACAATGCTGCACTTGACCACAAGGGGCACATGCATCTGGATTTCGTTCTCAGCAGCTGAGACACTGCTGGCGTGCCTATCTCTGTCTTCCTCTCCCTCTCTCTCTCTATGTGTCTCTCTCCAAAAAAAAAAAAAAAAAATATATATATATATATATATATATATATATAAAAAAAAAATACAAGGGGCTGAAGAGATGGCTTAGCAGCAGCTAGAAAGGACACAAGCCTGTACCCCTTCCCTCATGATTCTGAGGGAAGGCCTCCTCCGTGCAGACTCCCTGACCTTGCCTTCCCATCACTCCCCTGTACATCCAGTGTCCCTCTGACAGTGCAGTGTGAGGATTAAATAGTAGTAGGCCAAAAGGGGAGGGGTGTAGCTTATGTCTGGCATGGACAAGGCCTTGGGTTGGTGCCCAGCACCACAAAAGAAATAAATACAGGGCTGGAGAAATGGCTTAGTGGTTAAGGCATTTATTTGCCTGTGAAGCCAAAGGATCCAGGTTCAATTCTCCAGGACCCATATAAACCAGATGCATGCCTTTAATCCCAACAGGAAAGCAGAGGATCACCATGAGTTCAAGGCCACCCTGAGACTTCATAGTGAATTCCAGGTGAGCCTGAGCTAGAGTGAGACAGTACCTTGGAAAACCAAATTAATTAATTAATTAATTAAAAAATAGCCAGGTGTCATGGCGCATGCCTTTAATCCCAGCAGTGGAAAGGCAGAGGCAGGAGGATCGCTGTGAGTTCATTTGCAGTGGCTGGAGACCCTGGCACACGTTCTCTCTCTCTCTCTCTGCCACTTTCTCTCAAATAAATAAATAAAAGAAACTGTAGGCCATGGAAAACTGTTCCCACATTTACAACCTGTTCCCCTATCAGATGTAACACAAGTAGAGACTCAGTTATTAGCTAAACAATGAAGAAAGAGATGGACTAGTCAACAATACTGCAGGAAATCAGGCATGATAGCAAAGACCTATAATACCAGCACTGGGGAAGTGGAGATAGGAGGATCAGGAGTTCAAAGCCAGTAACAGCTATATAGCAAATTCACAGCCAACCTAAACTACATGAGATCTTATTTCATGCTACAGCAAAAATAAATATATGAGCCGGGCGTGGCACACACCTTTAATCCCAGCACTCCGGAGGCAGAAGTAGCAGGTTCGCTGTGAGTTTGAGGCGAATCTGAGACTACATGGTGAATTCCAAGTCAGCCTGGACTAGAGAGAGACCCTAACTCAAAAAACCAATCAATCAATCGATCGATCGATCGATAGATAGATAGATAGTAGGGCTGGAGAGATGGCTCAGAGGTTAAGATGCTTGCCCGCAAAGCTTAGCAACCCTGGGTGGTGCATGCATCTGGAGTACGTTTACAGCTACTAGAGGCACTAGTTTGCCTATTCTCTCTGTCCTTCTTGTCACAGATATATAAATAATTTTTTGTTTTTCAAGGTACAATCTTGCATCTTGCTCTAGCCCAGGGTGACCTAGAATTCACTATGTAGTCTCAGGGTGGCACCAAATCATGGAGATCCTCCTACCTCTGCTTCCTGAGTGCTTGCTAGGATTAAAGACATGTGTCACCATGCCCGGATTTTTTTTTTTTTTTTTTTTGGTTTTACAAGGTAGTCTCACTCTAGTCCAGGCTGACTTGGAACTCACTATGTAACCTCAAGGTAGCCTTGAACTCACAGCGATCCTCCTACCTTTGCACCTCTGCCTCCTGAGTGCTGGAATTAAAGGCATGTGCCACCATTTATTTATTTTAGAGACAGACTTGGCGCACCAGGGCCTTACCCACTGAAATCGAACTCCAGACACTTATGCCACCCAGTGGGCATGTGCAGCCTTGCACTTGCCTCACCTTTCTGTCTCACTTACATGGGATCAGGAGAGTTGAACATGGGTCCTTAAGCTTCACAGGCAAGCCACTAAGCCATCTCTCCAGCCCATAATTTTTTTTTAATTAGCTGGGTGTCACACCCATATATTAATGCTAATCTCACTTTTGGTTAGAGAAGCTTCTCTTTTCAGATGGTGGTGACCTTGGGATGACTCAGAAGGCACCATGGTGCTGAGAAGAAGGGACAGAGGAGTGCTCAGCACTGAAACATCTCTAACACACCTTCCAAGGCTCAGGGTCCACTGCGGAAGGGGGGGTCGGAAAGAATGTAAGAGCCAAAGGAAGAGTAGGACTCTTTACAACGTGCTCTTCCAGACACAAAACAGCCTGGATATTCATGATCTCACAGTGCCTGACACTACCTATACAAGACCATCATAATAGAAGGAAAAGATTATGACATAAAAATGAAAAGAGAGACTGATTGAGAGGGAGAGGAGATATGAGGGAGAGTGGAGTTTCAAAGGGGAAAGTAGGGGGAGGGAGGGAAGTACCATGGGATATTGTCTACAATTAAGGAAGTTGTCAATAAAAAATAAATTTAAAATAAAATTTTAAAAAAATACCTGGGTGTGATACCACACATACCTTTTTTTAAAATATATTTTATTTATTTACTTGAGAGAGAGAAAGGGAGAGAGAGAGAATGGGCGTGCCAGGGCATCCAGCCACTGCAAAGGAGCTCCAGATGCATGCACCCCCTCATGCATCTGGCTTACGTGGGTCCTGGAGAATTGAACGGGATCCTTTGGCTTTGCAGGCAAATACCTTAACTGCTCAACCATTTCTCCAGCCCCCATAATTTATTTTTTTATTTTTAAATTTTGTTTATTTGCAAGCAGAGAGAGAGAAGAGATGGACACAGAGAGAGAATGGGGGCACAGGGCTTCTAGCCACTGCAAATGAACTCCAGATACATACGCCCCCTTGTGCATCTGGCTTATATGGGTACTGGGGAATCCATCCTCGGTCATTTGGCTTTACAGGCAAATGCCTTAACTGCTAAACCATCTCTCCAGCCTCCAGAATTTTTTTATATATATTTTTATTGAGCTGGAGAGATGGCTTAGGATTAAGGCACTTGCCTTGGAGGCCTAAGGACCCAGGTTTGATTCCCCAGTACCCATGTAAGTCAGATGCCCAGGCGGCACATGCATCTGGAGTTCGTTTACAGCGTAGCTAGAGGACACTGGTGCACCCATTGTCTCACTCTCTCTATATATTTTTTTTCTTTACTCTTTCTCTCAAATAAATAAATAAGATTTTTTTAAAATTATAGTAATAGTGCAGGAAACACTTCATCAGCTTTCTTCAAATCTATCTGCCAAAAGTAGCTCATTTTCACAAAGATGTTAACTATGAGATTCAGAGAGATTAGGCCAGTTGTCTAAAGTCACACAGCTAAGTGACAGCCAACGTTGGGAATCAAACTCAAAGCCAGTTTTCAACCTGAAAACTTGTTTCAAATTCCTGGAAGGTGGTTCTCATTCCCTTTCTACTTTCCCTAAGAATTCCCGGGGGGGGGGGGAGAGAATAAATAAATAAAGTCTAGTGTCTTAGGGATAGCACAAAGCACTCGCCTGAAAGGATATGCTTTAAATAAAAGCCTTACTCTGGAAAACCAACTGGAAGGGAGAGAAAAGGACCGACGCAAAAGAAAATCAATGCTTTCAAGAGCAAAGGGTTTCCTCCCTCTGTGCTTCCAGACTTGCTACCGACCCCGTCCCCTCACTTTTAGGCAAACATTTTAGTGTCACTACCTGCCAGGGATTTGAGGAAACATTCGTGCTTGAAATTTTGCAATAATTAATTTTTTTTTAAGTAAAAGCTGAGGTCTGAGGACACAAGAAAGCTAACGACCGTGGCCAGGTCACACTCAACACATCTGAGGGCTGCGCTCAGCAAGACATTTGGACTGGACTCTACAAACGTGTCTTTAAAAAAAACAAAGAAACGACGCCTGGTCATTGTTCCAGCCACTCAGATTCCAACAAGAGAGCCGGGTCTCTGGACCACCGAGCAGGGCGAGCTTTGTCCCGCGACCCTAGCGAGAGCGCGCGCGAAAGAGCGCGCGGCCTCCCACGCGGCCCGGGGCCCTTCACACCGAAGAGACCGCAGGCGCTCATGCCCTCACTCCACCGTGGCGTGGGCCCGCGCGCGCGACGTCTGGCCGGCCTTCTTGACCCTCGGACGCCACCGTACCCAAGCCCCGTTCTGGGCGCCAGCGGCCCCCTCCCCCTCGGCGCCTCAGCTCCATTCAAACCGTCCTCCCAAAAGCCCAGCGCCGCGCTCTTCCGTGCGACCCATGTTCCTTACCGGGATGTACCCGCGCCGTCTCCTTCCCGGCGCCGCCCCCAACCCGCCACGCGGGGCCGGGCACAGAATAGGCGCCTCGCCTCTCCTCAGGAAACAAAGAAGCCGTAACCGCCGCTGCTGCCAAGCGAGTGGAAGGCTCGCGCGTGCGCGCGCCCGTCAGCCTCAGCCGTCCCACATACACACACGCACACAGAGCCGGCGACCGCGCTCCCGCTGCGCGCGCACCCGCCTCCCCTCACATTCCAGCTTCCGCCGCCCGCCCCGCCTCGTGCGCGCGCATGCCCGCCCTTCCGCTCTCGGTGCGCGTGCGCCTCCGCTCCTCGGCTGAGAGAAGTAGGCGGGCCCACAGCTGCTAAGGAACCGCCCCCAGTTCCGGAAAGCCTTGTGGTTCACACCACTGTCTTCTGCTCTTCTCGCGGCCTTAGACCATCGAATGTGCACTTGGAGAGCGCCACTGTGAACGTGCGGGGTCCTTCGGGGATAGAACCTAGGGAATCCTAGTGCTGCTTGTGTGCATTGAAGAGAAACCCCAAGGCTCGGAAATAAGCACTTTTGAGTGTGCATGAGGTCTGGAGACAGTGTGGCTGAGCCAGGGCCATTCGACCCCAGACTGCGAGCATCTGGAATCCTTTTTGATCCTTGCGCTCTGCTGGCTGGGCCTGTTCCGCAAGGTTCTACCTCAGCCACCATTTCTGAAGAACCACCCGAGAGCCATTAGCTACTGTAGCAAATATTTATTGACCTGCTTCTATGTCCCAGCTTTCGTCTAGCTCATGACCTATGAGAAGCAAGATAAATAAAATGCAGTGTGGAGCTGGGAAAGTCGCAGAGTAAAGGCACTTGTTTGCAAAGCCTGATGTCCTGGGTTCGAGTCCCCAATACCCAAGTAAAGCCAGATACAGTTTCTCCAGGTCCTATATAAGCCAAATGCACAAGGTGGCACATGTGTCTGGAGTTCGTTTGAAGTGGCTAGAGTCCCTGGCCCATTCTTTCTCACTCTCCCTACTCTCTCTCTCTTAAATAAATGAAAAATAAATCTTTTTTTTTTTTAATCAGCCTGAGCTAGAGTGAGACCCTACCTCGAAAAAACAAAAACAAAAAAAAAAAAAAAAAAAAAGCCAGTAGCACAAGGTAAAGGCTTGTGCATAGGTCACTTATGATCACAAGATGGCTAAAGCATCTGGAGTTTGATTGCAGAGCCAACAGTCCCTGGCACACCAACTCTCTCTGCGTTCTATTCCCCTGTGCCCAGTACCCGCATAAAGCCAGCTGCACAAAGTGGTGCACACATCTAGAGTTTAATGCAGAGGCAAGAAACCCACCAGCCACTGCAAATAAACTCCAGACGCATGTGCCACCTTGTGCATCTGGCTTACATGGGTCCTGGGAAATCGAACCTGGGTCCTTTGGCTTTGCAGGCAAATGCCTTAACTGCTAAGCCATTTCTCCAGCCCTGGATTAACTCTTAAGGGAGGGAACCAGAACTTGTTTACAAAGACTAATGGCCAGAGTTCCATTCCCAGAATTTGTGTGTGTGTGTGTGTGTGTGTGTGTGTGTGTGTGTTTTTCGAGGTAGTGTCTCACTCTAGCTCAGGCTGACCTGGAATTCACTCTAGTCTCAGGGTGGCCTTGAACTCACGGCAATCCTCCTACCTCTGCCTACCGAGTGCTGGGATTAAAGGCGCGCACCACCACAGCCGGCTTTTTTTGTTTTTTGAGGTAGAGTCTCACTCTGGTCCAGGCTGACCTGGAATTCACTATGTAGTTTCAAGGTAGCCTCAAACTCATGGTGACCCTCCTACCTCTGCCTCCCAACTGCTGGGATTAACGATTTGCCATCACACTTGGCCCCAAATATTTTTTAAATATTTTATTTATTCGTTTATTTTCAAGGAGAGAGAGGAAGAATGGGCACACTAGGGCTTCTAGTCACAGCAAATGAACTCCAGATGCATGTGCCACTTTGTGCATCTGGCTGTATGTGGGTACTGGGGAATCAAACCCAGGTCATTAGCTTTGCAGGCAATCACCATAACCACTGAACCATCTCTCCAGCCCTATGTTTGTTTTGTTCTTTTTTTTTCTTTTTGTTTTAATTTTATTTATGAGACAAAGAGGCAGATAGAGAAAATGGGTGCACCAGGACCTCCAACCATTGCCAAAGAACTCAAGATGCATGTGCTACCGTGTTTATCTGGCTTATGTGGGCACTGGGTAACTGAACCTGGGTCCTTAGGCTTCACAGGAAACACCTTAACCATTAAACCATCTCTCCAACCCTGTTTGCTTTTTTCAAGGCAGGGTCTCACTCTAGCCCAGGCTGACCTAGGACTCTGTTGTCCCAGGGTAGCCTCAAAGTCAGGATGATTTTCCTGCCTCTGCCTCAAGAGTGCTAGGATCAAAAGTCTGCACCACCACACCCAGTCCTATTTTATTTTTATTTATTTATGTTTTGGTTTTTCAAGGTAGGGTCTAGCTCTGGATCAGGCTGACCTGGAATTCACTATGTCATCTCAAGGTGGTCTCGAACTCACAGAGATCCTCCTACCTCTGCCTCCCCAGTGCTGGGATTATAGGTGTGCACCACCGTGCCCGGCTTTTTACATGGTTGTTGTTTTTTGTTTGGTTGGTTTTTTATGTGTTTTTACTTTTTTTTTTTCTAAGGTAGAGTTTTACTCTAGCCCAGGTGGACCTGGAATGTGAATGGACCCCAGAATTTAATGAAAACAAAAACAAAAAACACACCCAGTACAGAAAAATTTCTGGCTTCTGCCAGTAACTAGATATGCTTCCATGTTGCTCAGTTTTGTCCAGGGCATTTTCATGCTCTAATATCTGATGAACATCAGCATGGCCTCTGACCATCTGAGCAACCACAGGGACTCTTTTTTGTTTGTTTGTTTTTGTTTTGTTTTTCACGGTAGAATCTCACTTTAGCCCAGGCTGACTTGGAACTCACTCTGTAACCAAGGCTGGCCTCAAGGTCACTGTGATCTTCCTACCTCTACCTCCTGAGTACTGGGATCAAAGGTGAGCACCACCACACTCAGCTTTATCCTGGACTCTTATAGGATCTCTGCCTGCTTTTTTTTTTTTTTTTTTTTTTTTTTTTTTAGTGAGGAGAGCGTGAATGGGTGCACAAAAGCCTCTCAACAACGCAAATGAACTCCAGATGTATGCCAGAGTTTCCAAGGGAAGTTTCACCATGGTGGGGAAAGCATCCAAGAGCAGACAAACGACCATCACATCTCCCCCTGTGATGGAGGAAGGAGAGTGAACTTCCTAGTACAGCCAGCAGGGCTGGACTATAACATCCCCAGGCTGCCCGCTATGACATTGCTCTTCCAGCAAGGTTCCACCTCCCAATCAACGCCAGGTGGAGATCAAGTATGATGGTTAATCACAAACCCATGAGGCAACAGAGGACACATCACATTCCAACCACCTCAGGTAGATAAATATTTTTTTCTAAATATTTTATTTATTTATTTATTTATTTGAAAGAGAGAATAGAAGCGCCAGGGCCTCCAACCACTGCAAACGAACTCCAGGTGCTTGCTCCCCCTTGTGCATCTGGCTTACATGGGTCCTGGAGAATTGAGCCTTGAACCGGGGTCCTTAGGCTTCACAGGCAAGCACTTAACCACTAAGCCATCTTTCCAGCCCGATAAATATTTTTTTTAAAAATAAATAAAGGCGGGGCTGGAAAGATGGCTTAGCAGTTAAGGCTCAGCCTGTGAAGCCTAAGGACCCCAGTTCAATTCTCCAGGTCCCACATTAGCCAACTGCATAAGATGGCACATGCGTCTGGAGTTGAGTTCATTTGCAGTGGCTAGAGGCCCTGGCACACCCATTCTCACTCTCTCTCTCTCCTTCTGTCTCAAATAAAATTAAAATAAAAGCGACCAAAAAAAAAAAAAAAAGCATGTGAAAAAAGCCAGGCATGGTGGCGCACGCCTTTAATCCCAGCACTCGGGAGCCTCAGGTAGGAGGATCACCTTGACTATATAGTGAATTCCAGGTCAGCCTGGACTAGCATGAAAACCTACCACAAAAAAACAAAAAACAAACAAAAATAAATAAATAAAAGTGGTGGCAGAGGTGCGGGCCAGCTGGAGAGATGACTTAGTGATTAAGACATTTGCCTGCAAAGACTGAAGACCCAGGTTTGACTCCCCAGAACCCACGTAAGCCTGACACACAAGGTCACACATGGGCACAAGGTCACACATGGACACAAGGTGCCACACATGTCTACAGTTCCATTGCAGTGTCTAGAGACCCTGGTGCACCAATTCCTTCTTGCTTTCTCACTTTAAAAAAATTAAAATAGGGCTAGAGAGATGGCTTAGTGGTTAAAGGCATTTGCCTGCAAAGCCAAAGGATCCCAGTTCAATTCTCCAGGACCCACATAAGCCAGATACACAAGGGGGCACATACATTTGGAGTTCCTTTGAAGTGGCTGGAGGCCCTGGCACACCCATTCTGTCCCTCTCTGTTTCTCTCTGTGTGCCTCTTTCTCTCTATCAAATAAATAAATAAAATATATTTTTTAAATTTAAAAAGAAATAAAAGCCAGGTGTGGTAGTGCACGCCTTTAATCTCATCATTCTGGAGGCAGGAGTAGGAGGATCACCATAAGTTTGAGGCCACCCTGAGACTCCATAGTGAATTCCAGGTCAGCTTGGGCTAGAGTGAGACAAAAAAAAAAAAAAAAAAAAAAAAAAAAAAAGCCATAGCGGGCTTCTATAATCCCCTCTTGCTGGTGCTGACAATTAGATAGGAAGGGAAAACAGGAGAATTTCCTGGCAGTATGTAGAGAACACAGCAAAGAACACCAGAGTGAGAATCAAAGAATTAACTAGAAACCTGCTTCAAATGAGGTGGGGAGAGAAGACTGAGACAAAAGTCTTCCTCTGGACTCCTATTATATGGTATTCCTCCTCATTGGAAGATTTAAACAGCTATTGCCAGCTTTATCAAAAGCAGCTAGATCGCCAGGCATGGTGGCGCATGCCTTTAATCCCAGCACTCGGGAGGCAGAGGTAGGAGGATCGCCATGAGTTCGAGGCCACCCTGAGACTACATAGTGAATTCCAGGTCAGCTTGGATCAACTCACGGGAGAAGGAAGGCATGAGGAATGTTATAAGACCCTGACCTGAGAGTCAGGCGCCCCCTGCACCAGCTGTACACAATTACATAGGTCTTGTGATCTCTGAGGGAACTAGAGTACACAGTAAAAGATGGAGGAACAAAACCGGGTGTGGTGGCGCACTCCTTTAATCCCAGCACTCGGGAGGCAGAGGTAGGAGGATCGCTGTGAGTTTGAGGCCACCCTGAGACTACATAGTTAATTCCAGGTCAGCCTGGACCAGAGTGAGACCCTACCTTGAAAAACCAAAAAAAAAAAAAAAAAAAAGATGGAGGAACAGAGAGCTCCATTCGAATTGTTTCTCTGCAGTCTCCATGTTCTGTAAGGAAGCCCTCACCCCCAGGCTGAGGGAAGAGCATCCACAGGGATAATCCCGGTATAGTGAGCCCCACTGAAGTGCTGCTTTGAGGGCTCCACATTCCTATAAACAACCCTACTCCATGCTCTATAAGTGACCCCAATGAACTCACTGGTTCACCAAACTGGTATTGGTACAATCTACTTGGTCTGCCATCTTTGCCTTATTTGGGGTGAAGATGTGTGTTTGCAGTTCCCCAAAGCAAAAGTTTCCAACACAGTCTCATATGCATCATGGCACATGTGCACCTATATTCACACAAATAAAATATAATGTATAAATAAATGGGCCAGGACTGGAGAGATGGCTTGGCAGTTAAGGTACTTGCCTTCAAAGCTTAAGGATCCAGATTCTAGTCTCCAGAACTCACGTAAGCCAGATGCACCTGTTGGTGCATACATCTGGCATTTGTTTGCAGTTGCTAAAAGCCCTGGTGTGCCTATTTTCTCATTCTTTCTCTCATAAGTAAATAACAAATAAAACTTTGGAAAATAAAAGTAGGGCTGGAGGAACTGGAGAAATGGCTTAGCAGTTAAGGAGCTTGCCTGGGAAACCTAAAGACCCAGGTTCGATTCCCCAGTACCCACATAAGCCAGATGCACAAGGTGGTGTATGCATCTGGAATTCATTTACTGTGACTGGAGGCCTTGGCATGACCATTCTCTCTATCTCTATCTGCTTCTCTCTCAAATAAATAAAATATTTTTTTAAAAGAAAGAAAGAAAAAAATAGGGCTGGAGAGATGGCTTGGTGGTTAAGGCACATGCCTGTGAAGCCTAAGGACCCTGGTTGGATTCTTCAGGTCCCATGTAAGCCAGATGCACAAGGGGGCACACACATCTGGAGTTTGTTTGCAGTAGCTAGAGGCCCTGGCACGCCCATTCTCACTCTCCCTCTCTCTTTCTCTCTCTGTCTCAAATAAAAAAAAATAAAATCTTTAAAAAATTGAAAAATAAAAATAGCTGGAGGGATGGCTTAGCAGTTAAGGCATTTGCCTGCAAAGCCAAAGGACCTAGGTTTGATTCCCCAGGACCAACGTTAGCCAGATGCAGAACGGAGCATATACCTCTGGAATTCATTTGCAGTGTCTGGAGGCCCTGGCATGCCCATTTCTCTCTCTCCCCCTCTTTCTCTGTCAAATAAATAAATAAGTAAAAATAAAATGTTTTTAAAAAGGGGCTGCAGGGATGGCTTAGCGGTTAAAGCATTTGCCTGCAAAGCCAAAGGACCTAGGTTCAAGTCCCCAGGACCCACGTTACCCAGATGCACAAGGGGGCGCATGCGTCTGGAGTTCATTTGCAGTGGCTGGAGGCTTTGGTATGCCCATTCTCAATTTCTCTCTCTCTCTTTCTCTCTGTCAAGTAAATAAATAAATAAGCCAAATCCAGGGCACACACCTTTAATACCAGCACTTGGGGGGCTGAGGTAGGAAACTGCTGTGAGTTCGATGCCACCCTGAGATTACATAGTGAATTCCAGGTCAGCCTGCACTGGAGTGAGATCCTACCTTGAAAAGCCTAAATAAATAAATAAGTGGGCCAGGTAGATGGCGCAGTGGATAAAGAATTTTTAGAGCACTGAAATATCTCTAACACATCTTCCAAAGCTCAGGGTCCTTTGCAGAAGAGGTGGAGGAAAGAATGTAAGAGCCAAAGGAAGGGTAGGACTCCTTACAATGTGCTTCTCCAGACACAAAATGGCTGGATATCCATGACCTCACAATGCCTGATACTACCTACACATGACCATCATAAAGCCAGGCGTGGTGGCACACGCCTTTAATTCCAGCACTTGGAAGGCAGAGGTAGGAGGATTGCTGTGAATTGGAGTCCACCCTGAAGCTGCATAGTGAATTTTAGGTCAGCCTGGGCTAGAGTGAGGCCCTACCTTGAAAAACCAAAAAAACACACGACCATCATAATAGGAGGAAACGATCATGACATCAAAATAAGACAGACTGATTGAGAGGGGAAGGGTATGATGGATAGTGAAGTTTCAAGGGGAAAGTGGGGGGAAGGAGGAAATTACCATGGGTTATTGTCTACAATTATGGAAGTTGTCAATAAAAAATAAATTAAATTTAAACCAGGTGTGGTGGCACACGCCTTTAATCCCAGCACTCGGGAGTCAGAGGTAGGAGGATTGCTGAGAGTTCGAGGCCATCCCGAGACTACATAGTGAATTTCAGGTCAGCCTGAGCTAGACTGAGACCCTACCTCAGAAAAACCAAAAAAAAAAAAAAAAAACGAACAAATAAAAAAAAATTAAATTAAAAAAAAATAATTTTTTCAGGTGACCTGGAATCCACTATGGAGTCTCAGGGTCGCCTTGAACTCACAGCAATTTTCCTACCTCTGCCTCCTGGCCTAGAATTCGCTATGTAGTCTCAAGCTGCCTCCTGAGTGTTGGGATTAAAGGCACGTATCACCACGCCCTGGCCTGGATAAAGATTTTTTTGTTGTTTTTTTTTTTGTTTTGTTTTATTTTGTTTTGTTTTTCAAGGTAGGGTCTTACTTTAGCTCAGGCTGACCTGGAATTAACTATGTAGTCTCAGGGTGGCCTCGAACTCACGGCAATCCTCCTACCTGTACCTCCCCAGTGCTAGGATTAAAGGTGTGCACCACCAGGGCTGGAAAGATGGCTTAGCGGTTAAGGCGCCTGCCTCCTAAGCTTAAGAATGCTGGTTCCAATCTCCAGCGGTTCCAATCTCCAGGTCCCACGTTTAGCCAGATGAAGTGACGCAAGGGTACAATGCCGCACTTGACCACAAGGGGGCGCACACATCTAGATTTCGTTCACAGCAGCAGAGAGACTGCTGGCACGCCCATCTCTATCTGTCTCCCTCTCACTCTCTGTCTCTCTCTGTGTTTCTCTCCAAAAATAAATAAAAAATAATAAAAAAAACTTTTAAAAAAAGGTGTGCACCACCACGCCCGACTTTTTAAGAATTTTTGTGCAAGCATGAGTATGTGAGTTTGGAGCCCCAGAACCCACATAAAGCCAAACACTGTAGTACCAGTGTCTGTATTCCTGTGCTCCTACAGCAAGGAAGAAGGAGGGCTGGAGAGATGGCTTAGTGGTTAAGGTGCTTGTTTGTGAAACCTAAGGACCTAGGTTCTATTCCCCAGTACCCACGAAAGCCAGATGCACATGGTGGCACATGTGTTTGGAGTTCCTTTACCGTGGCTGGAGGCCCTGACACACATAATCTCTCTCTCTAGCTTCTCTCTATCTCCTTTTGCTTACAAATACATAAATAAAAGTAGTTTGTTTTCTTTGTTGTTGTTTGCTTTACTGAGGTAGGGTCTCACTCTAACCTAGGCTGACCTGGAATCCACTATGGAGTCTCAGGGTCACCTTGAACTCACAGCAATTTTCCTACCTCTGCCTCCTGATTGTTGGGATTAAAGGCATGTTCCACCACCATGCACAAGGTGCCACATGCATGAGGAGTTCATTTGTAGTGGCTTGAGGCCCTGGAATGCCATCCCCCCCATCTCAAATAAATAAATAAAAATATTTTTTAAAAATTGGCCAAGCCAGGGCTGGAGAGATAGCTTAGCAGTTAAACGCTTGCCTGTGAAGCCTAAGGACCCCGGTTTGAGGCTTGATTCTCCAGGACCCACGTAAGCCAGATGCACAAGGGGGTGCATGCATCTGGAGTTCGTTTGCAGTGGCTGGAGGCCCTGGGGCACCCATTCTATCTCTCTCTCTCTCTCTCTCTCTACCTGCCTATTTCTGTATCTCTCTCTCTCTCTCTCTCAAATAAATAAATAAAAAATAAAATATTAAAAAAAAATTGGCCAGACGTGGTGGCACACACCTTTAATCCCAGCACTCGGAAGGCAGAGAGGTAGGAGGATCACAAGTCCGAGGCCACCTTGAGACTACAGAGTGAATTCCAGGTCAGCCTGGGCTAGAGTGAGACCCTACCTCAAAAACAACAACAACAAAAAAAAAATTGGCCTAGCCATCAGAGAAATGCAGATTAAAAACTACATTGAGATTCTATCTCACTCCTGTCAGATTAGATTGGCTACCATCATGAAAACAAATGATCATAAATGCTGGCAAGGATGTAGAAAAAGAGGAACCCTTTTACACTGTTGGTGGGAATGCGATCTGGTCCAGCCATTGTGGAAATCAGTGTGGAGGTTCCTGAGACAGATAAAAATAGATTTACCATATGAGCCAGCTGTACCACTCCTAGGCATGTATCCTAAGGACTTATCTCACTACCTTAGAGATACTTGCTCAGCCATGTTTATTGCTGCTCCATTTACAATAGGTAGGAAATGGAATCAGCCTAGATGTCCCTCAACTGATGAGTGGATAATGAAGATGTGGCACATTTACACAATGGAGTTCTACTCAGCAGTAAAGAAAAATGAAGTTGTGAAATTTGCTGGAAAATGGATGGATCTGAAAAGGATTGTACTTAGTGAGGTAACCCAGGCCCAGAAAGCCAAATGTCACATGTTTTCTCTCATATATAGATCCTAGCTACAAATAATTGGACTTCTATGTGAGTAGGAATAAAACTCAGTATAAGAGGCCAGTAAGCTAGAAAGAATAAAGGGAATAGAAAGGGAGGGAGGGGGATGTAATAGGATGGTATTGTACATATGTAAGTAGAAGAGTAGATTAATGGGGGTGAAAAGGCCTAAGTTAGGTCAGGAGAAGAGAATGAGTAAAGGAAAGGTAGAGGGAGGGCTAATCAAAATCTAAAGGAAAGCTGGGCATGGTGGCACACGCCTTTAATCCCAGCACTCAGGAGGCAGAGGTAGGAGGATCACTATGAGTTCGAGGCCACCCTAAGAATACAGAGTGAATTCCAGGTCAGCCTGAGCTAGACTGAGGCTTTATCTAGAAAAACCAAAAAAAAAAAAAAAAAAAAAAAAAAAAAAAAAAATCTAAGAGGATATAAATAAGTCATATGGAAATCTATTTTTTTGGACAATGGCACACCCAGAATCCATAGCTTGTTAGTAGAACATTTTCAGTGCCAGGAATGGGATACCTTCCAGTGAGTTGTTAGCCAGGGAGGTCACAGATAACCCCAACTGCCATTGCCAAGGCTCATGGTTTTCTACCAGGAATAAATGGTAAGACCCTATTGCTAAAGACTCCACATACTTGGGCTAAAAGGTCATTGAGAAATCCTCCTGGAGCTAGGCATGGTGGCACACACCTTTAATCCCAGCACTCGCACTAAGGAGGCAGAGGTAGGAGGACTGCCATGAGTTTGAGGCTATTCTGAGACTACATAGTGAATTTCAGGTCAGCCTGCGCTAGAGTGAGACCCTATCTTGAAAATCAAAAAAAGAAAGAAAGAAAGAAAGAAAGAAAGAAAGAAAGAAAGAAAGAAAGAAGGAAAGCAGGAAAGAAAGGGAGAAAGAAAAAAGAAAAATCCTGCTGGAGCTGAGCTAAAAACCTCCTCTATGTAGACCAGCTGACAGAAAGCTGGAAAAAGCTACGCTGCAAACAGTTCCATGGGAGAAAGAGAAATCACCAGTGAAGATACTCAACAGTGGACACTGCAAGCCTTAAATTTGGCCAGCCAGGCCAAATGAGCCAACGGGTGCAGTGTGACATGTCTGTTACGGGAGAAATCAACAGTTCTCTAATTGGACTGGAGGCCTGCTCCACGGGAGGGAATACATCCCTGATGCTAAATCCTACAACAGGGGTAGTCATGAGCCCTAGGGGGTGTAATGTCTGCTGGTGTCTGGCTAAATGTATATACTATGTTCATCAAACTACCCAGTAAGCACTTCTCTTAATATCCATACCCATATATTAATGCTATTCTCACTTTTGGTTGCAGAAGTTTCTCTTTTCAGATGATGGTAACCTCAGGATGACTCAGAAGGCACCATGGTACTGAGAAGATCCAAATATGAAAGAGAACATGCAGCACTTGGCTTTCTAGATCTGGGTTGCCTCACTTAGTACAGATCCATCTATTTCCCTGCAAATTTCATAATTTCACTTTTCTTTACCAATGAAGTCTATTATATAAATGTACCACATCTTCAATATCCACTCATCAGTTGAGGGACATGTAGGCTGGTTCCATTTCCTAGCTATTGTGAATAGAGTAGCAATAAACATGGATGTGCAAGTATCTCTAAGTTAGTGAAGAGTCTTTATGATATATGCCCAGGTGTGGTATATCTGGGTCATATGGTTAATCTATTTTTAGCTGTCTCAGGAACCTCCACACTGATTTCCACAACGGCTGGACCAGATTGCATTCCCACCAACAGTGTAGAAGCATTCCTCTTTTTCCACATCCTCACCAACATTTATTGTCATTTGTTTACTTTTTCAATTTTTTTTTTTTTTCGAGGTAGGGTCTCACTCTAGCCCAGGCTGACCTGGAATTAACTATTTAGAGAGAGAGAGAGAGAGAGAATGGGTGCACCAGGGCCTTGAGCCACTGCAGATGAACTTCAGACGCATGCGCCATCTTGAGTATCTGGCTTATGTAGGTCCTGGGGAATTGAACTGGGGTCCTTTGGCTTTGCAGGCAAACGCCTTAACCGCTAAGCCATCTCTCCAGCCCCTGTTTTCTTTTCTTTTTTGAGAGTCAGAGAGGGAGAGACAGATAGAGAAAGGGCGCACCAGCAGCCTCTCAGCCACTGTGAAGTAACTCTAGATGCGTGTGCCCACTTGTGGGCAAGCGCAGCATTGTGCCCTTGCATCACTTTGCATCTGGATAAATGTGGGACCTGAAGAATGGAACAGGAGTTCTTAGGCTTAGGAGGCAGGTGCCTTAACCGCTAAGCCA
Source organism: Orientallactaga sibirica (assembly GCA_036365145.1). Classification (NCBI taxonomy): domain Eukaryota; kingdom Metazoa; phylum Chordata; class Mammalia; order Rodentia; family Dipodidae; genus Orientallactaga; species Orientallactaga sibirica. The sequence goes on along the minus strand of JAEOAD010002278.1, from coordinate 4,951,592 downwards.
TCTCCCCAGCCCTGTTTTCTTTTCTAAAAAATATTTTTATTTATATATTTGAGAGAGAGAGAATGGTCCTTCAGAGCCTCGAGCCACTGCTAATGAACTCCAGATGCATGCACTACTTTGTGCATCTAGCTTATGTGGGTCCTGGAGAATCCAACCTGAGTCCTTTGGTTTTGCAGGCAAGTGCCTTAACTGCTAAACCATCCCTCCAGCCCTCATTTGTTTTTTTCTTTTTTTGATTTTTCAAGGTAGGGTCTTACTCTAGCTCAGGCTGACCTGGAATTCACTATGTAGTCTCAGGGTGGCCTTAAATTCTCAGTGATCCTCCTACCTCTGCCTCCTAAATGCTGGGATTAAAGGCATGTGCTACCATGCCCAACTAGAACGTGTTTTTAGATGTTTATAGTCTATCTGCATTTCTTCTTTTGATAACTCTATTCAGTTCCATAGCCCATTTTCTAATTTGGTTGTTTGATTTATTATTTAGTTTTTGGAGTTCTTTGTGTATCATGGATATTAATCCTCTGTCAGATATATAGCTGGCAAAGATTTTTCTCCCATTCTGTAGGTTACCACTTTGCTCTATTCACAGTGTCTTTTGCTGTACAAAAGCTTTTATTTACTTATTTTTAATTTTTCAAGATACAGTCTTACTCTAGCCCAGGCTGACCTGGAATTCACTATGTAATCTCAGAGTGGCCTTGAAATCACATTGATCCTCCTACCTCTGCCTCCTGAGTACCAGGAGTAAAGGCATACATCAGCACACCCAGTCAAAAGCTTTTTAAAAAATATTTTATTGAGCCGGGAGTGGTGGCGCACGCCTTTAATCCCAGCACTTGGGAGGCAGAGGTAGGAGGATTGCCATGAGTTCGAGGCCACCCTGAGACTACATAGTGAATTCCAGGTCAGCCTGAGCTAGAGTGAGACCCTACCTCGAAAAACCAAAAAAAAAAAAAAAAAAAAAAAAAAAAAAAAAAAATTTATTTAGGGGGCTGGAGAGATGGCTTAGCAGTTAAGTCTTTTGCCTGCAAAAATGGCATGCCCATTTCCCCTGTCTGTCTCTCTTCTATCTCTTTCTCTGCTTCCAAATAAATAAATAAAATTAAAAAAACTGTAAGCCAAAAAAATATTTTATTTCTTTATTCATTTATTTGAGAGAGAAGGGAGAGAGAAAGAGAGGAAGAGGCAGAAAGAGAATGGACATGTAGGCTGGGCATGGTGGTGCACACCTTTAATTCCAACACTCGGGAGGCAGAGGTAGGAGGATCACCATGAGTTCAAGGCCACCCTGAGATCACATAGTGAATTCCAGGTCAGCTTGGGCTAGAGTGAGACCCTACCTTGAAAAACCAAATATATATATATGTATGCATATATATAAAATATACACATATATTATATAATACATATATTATAATATATAATATATGTGTAATTATTTATATGAGTAGGAGGATCGCCATGAGTTCAAGGCCACCCTGAGAATACAGAGTGAATTCCAGGTCAGCCTGGGCTAGAGTGAGATCCTACCTTGAAAAACCAAAAAAAAAAAAAAAAAAAAATTATTTTGGGCTGGAGAGATGGCTTATCAGTTAAGGTGCTTGCATACAAAGTCTAAGGACCCAGGTTCGATTTTTCAGGTCCCATGTAAGCCAGATGCACATGGTGGTGCATGCATCTGGAGTTCATTTGTAGCGGCTAGAGGCCCTGGAGGGCCATTCTCTTTCACTCTGTCTCTCTCTCTCTATGTCTGTAATAAATAAATACAAACAAATTTATGAATCCCCAGGTACTAAAAAAGAGAATAATAACATGAAAATATCAAGGTGTTACTTGAATGTTTTATAAGATAGGAGAATATGGCTTCTCCAGGGGAGGGAGAAATTGATTTCACTAACATTATTGTATTCACTAGCATTATTGTATATGAAATGTCTACAATAAAATTACTTTGCAACTTTGCTTAAAAAAAATTAAAGGCTGGAGAGATGGCTAGAGGCTCTGGCATGACCATTCTCTCCCTCTCTCTCTGTGCCTCTTTCTCTCTCTCAAATAAATAAATAAATAAAATTTAAAAAATACTTTTGGGTGCTGGAGAAATGGCTTAGCAGTTAAGGTGTTTGCCTGCAAAGCCAAAGTACCCAGGTTTGATTCCCCAGGACCCACGTGAGCCAGATGCACAAGGGGCACATGCATCTGGAGTTCGTTTGCAGTGGCTAGAGGCCCTGGAGTGCCCATTCTCTGTCTGTCTCTCTTCTATCTCTCTCTGTTTGCACATAAATAAAATAAAATAATCATTAAAAAAATACTTTTGGAATGCCCGGGTGTGGTGGTGCATGCCTTTAATCTCAGCACTCAAGAGGCAGAGGTAGGAGGATTGCCCTGAGTTCAAGGCCACCCTAAGATTACATAGTGAATTCCAGGTCAGCTTGGGCTAGAGTGAGACCCTACCTTGAAAAAACAAAAACAACAACAACAAAAAAAAAGCAGCCTGGCATGGTGGTGCACACCTTTAATCCCAGCACTTGGAAGCAGAGGTGTGTGTTCGAGGCCAGCTTGAGACTACATAGTGAATTCCAGGTCAGCCTGGGCCAGAGTGAGAACCTACCTTGAGAAAAAAACAAACAAACAAAAAAAACTGAGAGGTATGAACTGTCTGTTCATGAGCTTTTCCAGAAATGCTGGTTACAGATTAAGATTGATACTGAGGCTCTAGAAGACTTTGAGATTGCCCTCCATTGTTGAAATTGCCCAGGGCTCCTGGAAGGGGATGGAGTATGGGCCACCTTGTGCATCTGGCTTATGTGGGTCCTGGGGAATTGAACTGGGGTCCTTTGGCTTTGAAGGCAAACCCCTTAACTGCTAAGCCACCTCTACAGCCCTTTTTTTGTTTGTTTGAGGTAGGGTCTTGCTCTAGCTGCAAACCAGACTCAATGCCCATGAGCTTCAGATCCTTATGGTCCTACTTCCCATTGTGGCATCAAGCTTTAAGTGGGTGCTAGGGAACTGAACCTTGTTAGGCAACTCTCCAGGTTCCAGAGACTATTTTATATAATACTGTCATGAGGTCCCTATTTACAAACTCCATAGACTCTAAATAGGTAGGAATAAGACATACACCAGTAATTGGGAGGCTAAGGCAGGGGGAATCACTGTAAGTTGGAGGGTAGCCTGGGCTACATAACAAGATCTTGTCTTTTAAAAAAAGTGCCTTTAATCCCAGCACGTAGGAGGCAGAGGTAGGAGGACTATTCTGAGTTTGAGGCCACCCTGAGACTACATAGTATCAGGAAAATCCTACCTCGAAAAACAAAAACAACTACAAAAAAGGCCAGGCATGGTGGCACACATCTTTAATCCCAGCACCTAGGAGGCTGAGGAAGGAGGATCACTGTGAGTTCGAGGCCACCCTGAGACTACACAGTGAATTCCAGGTCAGCCTGGGCTAGAGCAAGACCCTACCTCAAAAAACCAAAACAAAGCCAGGTGTGATGGCACACAGCTTTAATCCCAGCACTCAGGAGGCAGAGGTAGGAGGAGCGCTGTGAGTTCAAGCCTGAGACAACACAGTAAAGTCCAGGTAAGCTTGGGCTAGAAGGAAACCTTACCTTAAAAAACAAAACAAAGGCTGGGCGTGGTGGCGCACGGCTTTAATCCCAGCACTGGGGAGGCAGAGGTAGGAGGTTCGCCGAGAGTTAGAGGCCACCCTGAGACTACATAGTTAATTCCAGGTCAGCCTGGACCAGAGTGAGGCCCTACCTCGCAAAATCGCATAAAAAAAAAAAAGCCAGGTGTGATGGTGCACACCTTTAATCCTAGCACTTGGGAGGCAGAGGTAGGAGGATCACTATGAGTTCAAGGCCATCCTGAAAGGACATAGTGAATTCCAGGTCAGCCTGGGCTAGAGTGAAACCCTACCTCAAAAACAAAACAAAACAAAAAAGGACCTGAAACAGAAGCAGCAAAATAAGCAGAAACACTGGCTTTACAATATAAACAACTAAAAAAAAGTCCTCCTGCAAAAACAACAGATTATATTTTTTTTTCCTCTAATCTTGGCAAATGACCTACTAAGCAAACTCCATGCTCTTCCTCCTCCTTGGATGGGACCCAAAAAAGTGGATACCTTCTAGTAATAGTGCTTGGGCCAGTGGGTTGACCTTCAACTGCTGCTGCCAAAATGGGTTTTTGTTTTTGTTGTTTTAATTTTTATTTATTTTTGAGACAGGGAGAAAGGGTACACCAGGGCCTCTTGCTACTGCAAACTCCAGACATATATGCTACCTTATGCATCTGGCTTACATGGGACCTGGAGAATCGAACCTGGATTCTTAGGCTTCTGAGGCAAGCGCCTTAACCATTAAGCCATCTCTCTAGCTCCAAAATTTTTTTTTTAGAAACTCTTCAAGAGAGGATAAAGGTTCTTGTCCTTTGCTGTCAGGTCTGCCGTGGCATGAAGCCTGTTCAGAAAGGCAAAATGTGAAGCCTGGGAGTATCCCCATCCTAGGACCACAAGGTTTACCAGTGTGTGACATTGCCATGCAGTCAGTCAGAGGGAAGACATTTTTTACCTTAACTTAGGAGCTGGGACTCTCTGCACTTGAAAATGATGTTTTTGGGCCAGGGAGATGGCTTAGTGGTTACAGACACTTGCTTGCAAAGACACTGCAGGCCTGGGTTCAATTCCCAAGTACCCACATAAAAAAACAGACTCACAAAGTGGTGCATGTGTCTGGAGTTTGTAGTAGCAGGAGGCTCTGGCACTGCCCATTCTCTTTCCCCTTTCTCTCTCTCTCACACACAAATAAACTAATAAAAATATTTAGAAAAAAAAGCTGGGCATGGTGGCACATGCCTTTAATCCTAGCACTACAGAGGTAGGATGATTGTTGTGAGTTCAACAAGACTACACAGTTAATTTCAGTTCAGCCTGGGCCAGAGTGAGACCCTACCTTGAAAAAGTAGGAAAAAAAAAAAAAAAAGCACCTATCTACAACACTCATGTAAGCAACACTAACTGAACTCAGTGGGCCATCCCCCCCCAAAAAAATACATACACATTTGGAGGTTTATTTTTATTTATTTTTTTCCGAGGTAGGGTCTCACTTTAGCCCAGGCTGACCTGGAATTCACTATGTAGTCTCAGGGTGGCCTTGAACTCACAGCAATCCTTCTACTTCTGCCTCCCAAGTGCTGGGATTAAAGGTGTGCATCACCAGGACCAGCTGTTCTTTTTTTTTCTCGAGGCAGGGTCTCACTCTAGCCCAGGCTGACCTGGAATTCACTATGTAGTCTCAGGGTGGCCTTGAACTCACAGTGATCCCCTACCTCTGCCTTTTCAGAGCTTGAATTACAGGCATAAGCCACCATACCTGGTTAGTCATCTGGTCTTTTGCCAACGAGGTAATGACACAGATTGCAAGAATGGATGTGGCCCCACTCTGCTGCCCCAACTTCTACCATCATGTATCTATTTCTGAATGCATGCATCACACTACACCCACCCTGCTTCATGCAAACAAAGCAACTTGGAACTGGGTGTGGTGGCTCATGCCTGTAATCCAAGCACTGGGGAGGCTGAGGTAGGAAGATTGTAGAATGTTTGTGAAGAGCCAGCGGTACAACCTGGCGTTCCAGGCCAGGTTGGCCTGGATTAAAGTGAGACCTCTTTCTCAAAAAATAAAAACAAGGGCTGGAGAGATGGCTTAGTGGTTAAGGCATTTGCCTGTGAAGCCTAAGGACCCCGGTTCGATTCTCCAAGTCCCACGTAAGCCAAATGCACCTGGTGGCACATGCGTCTAGAGTTTGTTTGTAGTGGCTAGAGGCCCTGGCGTGCCCATTCTCCCCCTCTCTCTTTCTCTCCCCCTCTCTCTAATAAATAAATAAATAAAAATAAAATAAAAACAAAAACAAAAACTTGGGGTTAACCACTTCCATGGGCCTGGAGGAAAAGGTTTAGTCCCCTGAATTTGGTCTTTGACTCCCTCTGCTGGGCTTTCTAAGAACAGCAGGAAGGAGATTTTCCTCAGCAAGGTCATGTTGGAGGACAAGCCCTGAAATGGCCTGGAAGGTGGAGATTATGTTGTTGTTTAGTTTCTTTCTTTTTTTTTTTTTTTTGGTTTTTCGAGGTATAACCTTGAAAAATCTCAAACTAGCTTCAGATTCACAGTGATCCTTCACCTCTGCCTCCCAAATGTTGGGATTAAAGGTGTGAGCCACCATACCTGGCTGAGATTATGTTTATCAAGGATAACTTTGGGGGCTGGAGGGATGGTTTAGCAGTTAAGGTGCTTGCCTGCAATGCCAAAGACCCAGGCTTGATTCCCCAGGACCCATGTAAGCCAGATACACAAGGTGGTGCATGTGTCTGGAGTCTGCAGCAGCTGGAGGCCCTGGCATGCCCATTCACTCAGTCTGCCTCTCCCTCTCTTGATCCATCTATAAAATATTTTTCAAAATTATTTATTTGGGGTTGGAGAGATGTATTAGCAGTTAAGGTGTTTGCCTGCAAAGCCAAAGGACCCTGGGTCGACTCTCCAGGACCTACATAAGCCAGATGCACAAGGAGGTGCATGCCATTGGACTTTGTCTGCAGTGGCTGGAGGCCCTGCTGTGCCCATTCTCTCCCTCTCTTTGCCTCTTTCTCAAATAAATAAATAAATAAAATGTATTACAAAATTATTATTTGGACCTGGGCATGGTGATGCATGCTTTTAATCCCAGCACTTGGGAGGCAGAGGTAGGAAGGATCTCTCTGAGTTCAAGGCCAGCCTGAAACCAAATAGTGAATTCCAGGTCAGCCTGGGCTAGAGTGAAACCCTTTCTTGAAAAATAAAAAATAATGCCGGGCGTGGTGGCGCACACCTTTAATCCCAGCACTCAGGAGGCAGAGGTAGGAGGATTGCGGAGAGTTCGAGGCCACCCTGAGACTACATAGTGAATTCCAGGTCAGCTTGAGCCAGAGTGACACCCTACCTCAAAAAACAAAAAAAGAAAATAAAAATAAATTTAAAAAATTAAAAAAATTACTTATTTGGAGCTGGGGAAATAGTTTAGCAGTTAAGGTGCTTGCCTGCAAAGCCTAAAGACCCTGGTTCGATTCCCTAGTACCCACAAAAGGGTACATTCATTTGGAGTTCATTTGCAGTGGTTAGAGGCCCTGGCACACCCATTGTCTCTCTTTCCTTGAAAGTAAATAAATAAACTAAAAAAGTTAATAAACTGCCAGGCATGGTGGCACACACCTTTTATCCCAGAACTTGGGAAGCAGAGATAGGAGGACTACTGTGAGTTTGAGGCCACCCTGAGACTACATAGTGAATTCAAAGTCAGCCTGAGCTAGAATGAGTGAGACCTTACCTCAAACCTCGCCCCCCCCCCAAGGGGGGCGTGGTAGTGCACGCCTTTAATCCCAGCACTTGGGAGGCAGAGGTAGGAGGGGGCCATGAGTTCAAGGCCACCCTGAGACTACACAGTGAATTCCAGACTGGACTAGAGACCCTACCTCGAAAAACAACAACAAAAAAAACCCAAAATGGCATTTACTTGTGCTGTTTTTTTTGTTGTTGTGTTTTGTTTTTTTGAGGTAGGGTCTCACTCTAGCCCAGGCTGACCTGGAATTCACTCTTTATTCTCAAGGTGGCCTCGAACTCACAGTAATCCTACCTCTGCCTCTCCAGTGCTGGGATTAAAGGTTTGCGCTATCACACCCAGTTTTTTTTTAATAAATAAATTTTAAATAAATAAATAAATAAATAAATAAATAAATAAATTTTTATTTTAGAGAGAAAGGCATAATTAGTTGGCCAGTGCCTCAGGCACTGCAACCGAACTTCAGATGCTTGTGCCACCTAGTGGGCATGTGTGACCTTACCTCCCCTTTTGTGCATATGGCTTAGGTGGGATCTGGAGTCCAGCATATGGGTCCTTAGACTTCCCAGGCAAGTGCCTTCACTGCTAAGCCATCTCTTCAGACCCTCCCCCCCACCTTTTTTTTTTTTTCCCAAGGTAGGGTTTCACTCTAGCCCAGGCTGACCTTGAATTCACTATATAGTCTCAGGGTGGCCTTGAATTCATAGCGATCCTCCTACCTCTCCCTCCTGAGTGCTGGGATTAAAGGCATGCACCACCATGCCCGGCTTTTTTTTTTTTTTTTTTTTTTTTTTTTTTTTTTTTTTTTGCTTGTTTGAGGTAAGGTCTTTCTCTAGCCCAGGCTTACCTGGAATTCATTGTGTAGTCTCAGGATGGCCTAAAACTCACAGCAATCCTCCTACCTCTGCCTCCCAAGTGCCACCATTTCCAGCTGTTTTTTTTTTGTTGTTGTTGTTTTGCAAGGTAGGGTCGTACTCTGATCCAGGCTGACCTGGAATTAACCATGTAGTCTCAGGGTGGCCTCGAACTCACAGCGATCCTCCTACCTCTGCCTCCCGAGTGCTGGGATTAAAGACGTGCGCCACCACACCCGGCTCTCCAGCTGCATTTTTTGTTTGTTTTTTTTTTTCGAGGTAGGGTTTTACTGTAGTCCAGGCTGCCCTGAATTCACTATGTACTCAGGGTGGCCTCAAACTCATGATGTTCCTCTTACCTGTGCCTCATAAGTGCTGGGATTAAAGGTGCATGCCACCATGCCTGGCTATTATTATTATTATTCCCCCTGCCCCAGGTGGAATCTCACTCTAGCCCAGTCTGACCTGGAATTCACTCTATTCTCAGGGTAGCTTTGAACTCATAGTGATCCTACATAGTGATCCTGAGGGCTGGGATTCAAGGTGTGCAGCATCACACCTGGCTGTGCTACTTTTTTTCGGTAACTGGCTTACATGGGTGGGTGGGTTGTCAGGCTTTGCCAGCAAGTGCCCTTAAAGTTCATTCCAGTCCCCAAAAATCAGGTTCCCCTCCAAAAAAATTAGGGGTTTGCAAAACAAATTTTCTTCTTCTCTCATAACCAATCAGTTGGGGTTCTTTTGGAAAATGTTACCAGTTAAGGGAGTAGTTATACATAAGAATTCTCTGGCTGGGTGTTGTGGCACATGCTTTTAATCCCAGTACTCAAGAGGCAGAGGTAGGAGGATCGCCATGAGTTCAAGGCCATCCTGAGACTAAATTGTGAATTCCAGGTCAGCCTGGACTAAAGTGAGACCCTACCTCAAAAAACCAAAAAAAGGTAATAAATAAATAAATAAATAAATAAATAAATAAATAAATAAAACCCAAGATGTCTGTGCACCATTTTACCAGTAACTTGCAAGAATATAATTTAAAATAGTTTTTATTCTAATATTTCACACATCAAAACAAGAGTTTTTCTTAAATATATAAAAAGGATCAGGGTACAGTGCTGCCCAGCATGTGAAAGGCCTTAAATATGATACACAGCACAAAACAATATTATTATTGTGTGAACAGATCACACCATAAAACATTTCGGGGGCTAAGGATGGTAAAGTGTTTCCCTAGTATGCATGAGACCCCGGGTTTTTCTTTCTTTTTCTTTATTCCATTTTAGTGGTAGGCTGACCTGGAATTGACTCTATATTCTGAGGGTGGCCTCCAACTCACTGCAGCCTTCCTACCTTTGCCTCCCAGAGTGCTAGGATTAAAGGTGTGCACCACCACACCCAGAAACACTGGGTTTTCCTATCTCCAGCACCATATAAACTGGTTGTGGTACACACACCTGCAATCCCAGCACTTAGGAGGTGGAGGCCAGCATGGGATACACCAAGCCTTGAAACTCACGAAAATAAAAATAAAAAAATAAAAGAAACCTTTGCCAGGCATGGTGGTGTATGCCATTAATCCCAGCCCTCGGGAGGCAGAGGAATGAGGTTAGCTGTAAGTTCAAACCCACCCTGAGACTACACAGCGAATTCCAGGTCAGCCTGGGTTAGAGTGAAACTCTTACCTCAAAAAATAAAATAAATAAATAAATAAATAAAACAAGCCTGGCATGGTGTTGCACATCTAATCCCAGCACTTGTGAGGCAGAGGTAGAAGGATCACTGTAAAATTCAAAGCCAGCCTGGGATGAGAGTGAGTTCCAGATCAGCCTGGGCTAATGGGATACCCTACTTCAAAACAACCCCCCCCCCGCCGCAAAATTATATATATATGGCATACTAGCACATGTCTGTAATCCCAGCTACTTAGGAAGATCACTTGGGTCCATGATTCAGGCAGTTTCCAAAAACCAAAAACACATGCAGATATAAGTAGAATATAACTGGTCTCAGTAGTTTGGGAGTCACTTGTCAAGTAGTCAAGGGGAATTTGAGGCCCAAGTGGAAAAGCGTTATAGGGCTGTGGAGCACTTGCCTAGCATGCACTAGGCCCTGGGCTCAATCCCCACCATGGCAGGATTATGCGTGAGTTGGGTATGGTGTGTTGAGTATCTGTAATCCTAGTACTTGGAAGGTTGGGTCAGGAAGGTTAAGGAGTTCCCTGGGCTTCCTAGTGAGAACCTATCAAAGAAAGGAGGGAGGGAGGAAGGGAGGTTAGGAAGAAATGGAAGAGGAAGAAAAAAAGGCTCACCTAGCTGAGCGTGGTAGTGCACACCTGTAAAACGCTAGTTCTCAGGAAGCAGGAGGAGAAGGAGCATGAGTTTCCGGACACCCTTGGCTACATGAAACCCAGTCTGAAAACAAAAACAAAGAGGCTCATTTTTACAAGCAAGCACCTTTACCTGTTGAGCTATCTCCCCAGCCTGGAAAGAGGACCGTTTTTGTTTTTTGCAGAGCTAGGAATGGAATCCAGGGATCCAGGCATGCTAGAGTAGCACTCACCACCGAGTTACATGCCCAGACTAAAGACAAGGCTCACTACTAACAGGGATCAACATCACAGTCAAGTCGCTGTTCTGCTCTCTCCACGTTTAAGGTCACCGAGGCTCTAATGTTAACTTCAAAGCGGCTTCCCACGCTGCCTGTAACTAACCTCAGTATCACCAACTTCACCATCCCGGACAAAGGGTCCAGCAGAGCTTGGAGTCCAGGCAGTGCCCGGGGTTCTCGGTTTCAACTGGCCACTTCCGACTGCACCAGCGAGTCGGCCTCACTCAGGGCGAGCTTGTCCTTTCTCTCTTTTTGCAGCACCTGATCCTCCCACAACGCCTGATCCACCTGATCGTCGGTGAGCACCGCAGGCTTGTACTTCTCATCGAAGAGCCGCTCGTTGACCTCAGAATGCAGATGGTGGGACCCAATGACGCGCAAATGAGGCGGCAGATGGAGGAACTCGTCGTCGTTGATGTCGCAGTCGCGCATACGGGTCGTCAGTCTCCACCAGCGACCCACGAAACCCACATCCAGGATTCGGCCCGGGAAATCGACCCAGCGGGGTTGCAGGTAGCGGCAGCGGGCCTGATAGAGGCTGGTCTGGGAGTCGAAGGGCGCGTCATATACCAGCGAGCAGAGCCCCAGGTTCACGTGGCGCAGCCGACCGCGTCCCCGCAGCCACAGCAGCCGCTGCACGAAGGCTTCCGAGTGGCGGTTGCGCGTGGCGGGTGCTAGCAACAAGAGGGATCCCGAGGCGTCGAGCAGGGCCTCCTCGAAAGCCGCCTCGCTCGGCGCCCACGCGCAGCAGGCCGCCGCGCCACCCAACAGCCCCACGTACGCGGCCGCGCGTGTGGGTCGGGCTCGTGCCGCGGCGGCCGCGTCCCTACAGGCCTCGGCGTAGTCCGTGAGCAGCGAGCGCGCCCAGATGCCTAAAGGAGGGGAAGAAGGGCGGTAAATTCCACTGAGCCACCCAGGTCCCTGCCACCCGCCTTCCGTCACTACTCACCCAGCCGGGCCCATACGCCTGGTCTCGCCGGCCTGGCAGCGCCACTCGCCTCCGGGCCAGATTCCCCACGGCCGCTAGACCAGAATCTCCTTAGAGCGGCCGGCGCCATCCTCTTCCGGCCTGGGGTCCGTCGCTCGCAGAGAAACGCCAGGTATCCAAATGAAAAGAGCCGGGAGTCTCTCTTGCGTAGCGGAAGTAGCTTCCTACCGGACGACAATAGAAACGAACCAGCGACGGAAGTTGCTGTCTGGTTCAAGCTCCGTGGGCTCTGACGGAAGGCAGGCCGCGCAGGCGCACTGACCAGCGGCGCGCCAGCTCAGGTAAGTCTCAGGTGGGGGCGGGGGCGGGGACGGGAGGGGAAGGGGGTTCCCCAGAGAGGCCAGGGTCCAGACGACAAGCTTAAGTTCCAGCGTGCGTGTTTTTGTTAGCCGCCAGGCTGGACCAGGGTCGCAGGGATTAAGGCCTGAGAGGCATGTGGGACTGATGTGGTTCTGTCCACAGCTGGATGCGGTGACGCCCTGAATGACTATGGCAGCGGTGGACGAATTGGCCTTCCACGGTGAGTGGGGCCTAGACGTGGCCGGAACTCCTATTTCCGGCTTTGGCCAGAAGTTCTAATGAAACTTTTAAGTTACAATTAACCCAAATTCTAGACCTGAAACCTGAGATCCATCCCGCACTCCAACTCTTCTCCCACCGTTAACTCTGATGGCCAAGCCGACCGTTCAGTCCCCATCCACGCCTATATCAGAGCTGCAGGTCCTGAACCCCTCCCAGGCCCCTTCCTAAATTGCATCCTATGTTAGGAATAAGGAATCTTTCTCATGCCTCGAAACTGAGGAGATTGGGCCTTGCCTCAAGGGATGTTGAGGTGACCACAAGCCAAGCAGAATTGTATGGAGCCACCGAACACACCCTTGCCCATATTCCCTCTCCGTAGAATTTGAGGAAGCCGCTAATCTTCTGGCAGAGACCCCTGATGCAGCCACCACCTGTAGAAGTGATCAGCTGACCTCACAGGATCATGTGACTGTAACTGTGGGTTCCAGTGTTGGTTATGGAGCAGAGGAAGTGGAAGAGGGGGACAAGACAGCGGTGAGTCACCCAAGTGCTCATGCTCTGTCTCTCTCCAAGCTCCGAGTCTGGCTGTAGGGGCATGTTTTTAAATTTTATTTACTGTAGGTGTTTGTATATGGGTGTGGCAGTCTCTTGCCACCGCAAACATACCAAACTCATGTGACACTTTTTGTATCCAGATTTATGTGGGTGTTGGGGAATTGAACCCAGGCTGGTAAGCTTTGTCAGCAAGTGCCTTTAGCTGCTGAGCCATATACCCAGACCATGGGGCAGGTTCTGAAAGCTTGTTTTGTGCAGCTTCTACAAGAAGAAAAGTCACAGCCTGGATTCTGGACCTTTGGCTATTATCAGAGCTTCTTTGATGTGGACACCGCACAGGTGAGGCCTGGGATGTTGTGGGCAGAGACTCTGACTCATGTTTGGGTTCTGCCACTATTCACCTAGCTCTCTGCTGAGGGCAGGTGATGGCTGGGAACAGAATGACTGAGCTGTCTCAGACTGTTGCCTGGGTACTTTCCTTCTTGGCTCTGATATACGTGTGTGTGCCAGTATGCCTCATATGTGTACATGTGCAGGTCAACTTTGGATGTCTTTCTCAGTTGGTCTCCACCTTATTTTTTCATTTCCTTTTTCTTTTACTCTTTTTTCCAGGTAGGGTCTTACTCTAGTCCAGGCTGACCTGGAATTCAGTCTCAGGGTAGCCTCAAACTCATTGCAATCCTCCTACTCCTGCCTCCAGAATGGTGGGATTAAAGGCGTGCATCACCATGCCCAGCTTCTTTTAACTTTTTTTTTTTTTTTTTTTTTTTTTGTTTTCCGAGGTAGGGTCTCATTCTAGCTCAGGCTGACCTGGAATTCACTATGTAGTATCAGGGTGCCTCGAACTCATGGCAATCCTCCTACCTCTGCCTCCCAAGTGTTGGGAGTAAAGGCATGCGCCACCACACCCAGCTTTAATTTTTCTTTTAACTAGGCGCTCTAGCTGCTTCAGATGAACTTCAGATGCATGAGCCACATTGTGTATCTGGCTTATGGGAGTCCTGGGGAATCAAACCTGGATCTTTGGCTTTGCAGGCAAGCGCCTTAACCACTAAGTCATCTCTCCAGCCCTCTTTTTCTTTTTCCTTCAAGGTAGGGTCTTACTGTAGCCCAGGCTGACCTAGAATTCACTATGTAGTCTCAGGGTGGCCTCGAACTCACAGTGATCCTCCTACCTCCAGAGTGCTGAGATTAAAGGCATGTACCACCATGCCCAACTATTTTTTTTCTTTTTTTTGGGGGGGGGGGGAAGAGGGTTTGAGGTAGGGTCTTGTCCTAGCACAGGCTGACCTTTCAGGCAAGCCTTGAACTCACAACGATCCTATCTCAGCCCCCAAAGTGCTGGGATTAAAGGCATGTGCCACCACACCTGCCTTATTTTTTTGAGGTAGGATCTTACTATAGCCCAGGCTGACCTAGAAGTCACTCTGTAGTTCAGCCTTGCCTTAAACTCACAGCAGTCTTCCTACCTCAGCTTTACTGCTGAGATTACATGTGTGAGCCACCATACCCAGCACTGTTTTTTTTTTTTTCCTAGGTAGGGTCTCACTCTACTCAGGCTGACCTGGAATTCATTCTGTAGTCTCAAGGTGACTTTGAACTCACCGCAATTCTCCTACCTCTGCCTCCGGAGTGCTGGGATTAAAGGCATGTGCCACCTTGCCTGGTCATTTTTTCTTTTTTTGAATTTTCGAAGTAGGGTTTCACTCTAGTCCAGGCTGACCTGGAATTCTCAGAGTGGCCTAGAACTCATGGTGATCCTTCCACCTCTGCCTTCCATATGCTGAGATTAAAGACATGCGCCACCACACCTGGCTAACGCCCGGCCATTTTTACATTTTACAGGGGCTTTGGAGATCAACCTAAGGTCTTCGAGGCCAGGAGACTACAGAGTGAATTCCAGATCAGCTGGAGCTAGAGTTAGATCCTACCTCAAAAATGAAAAAAAGAAAGTCAAAAAAAGGGGAAAAAAAGCCGGGCGTGGTGGCGCACGCCTTTAATCCCAGCACTTGGGAGGCAGAGGTAGAAGGATCGCCGAGAGTTCGAGGCCACCCTGAGACTACATAGTTAATTCCAGGTCAGCCTGGACCAGAGTGAGACCCTACCTTGCAAAACCAAAAAAAAAAAAAAAAAAAAAAAAAAAGGGGAAAAAAAAGTGTATATATAAATATGTTGGAAAGATGGTTCAGTGGTTAAGGCCAGTGACCCAGATTTGATTCCCCAGTACCCATGTAAAACCAGATGCACAGTGGCACATGCATCTGGAGTTCAGTGGAGGCCCTCGTGCACCCATTCTCTGTCTCTCTTCTTTCTGCTTGCAAATGAGTAAAAATAAAATTAAAGAATAGCTGGGCATGAGAAGATTACAGAGTGAATTCCAGGTCAGCCTGGACTAGAGTGAAACCCTACCTTGAAAAAACAATAAATATGCCTTTAATCCTAGCACTGGGGAGGCAAAGGTAGGAGGATCACCATGAGTTTGAGGCCACCCTGTGACTACAGAGTAAATTTCAGGTCAGCCTGAGCCAGAGTGAAACCCTATCTTGAAAAACAAACAAACAAACAAACAAACAAACAAAAAACCCAAAAAACAAGCCAGTATATAAATAAAATATATATGTATCTGTGTATGGATGATGTCAGAGTCTTGCTATGTTGCTCAAGTCCTGCCTCAGTTTCATGAGTAGCTGGGACTACAGGTGGCAGCACTAGGACTGGATGTGAGCCAGGTTAAAAATGGAGTTTAGAGAGGTAAGAGGGTCTCTTTGAGTTTGAGGCCAGCCTGGAGCTACAGTGAGTTCCATGTCAGCATGGGATAGAGTGAGACCCTACCTCAAAAAAAAAAAAAGTTTGGATTTTATTCTGAGGGTTAAGGGGAGTCACGGAAGGCTTTAAGAGCAGGGGAGGAACTAGTGGGATGGGCAGACATGTGAGTGGTGACATGTTCAGCCACAGCTGGCCAGAAGGGACTGCAAGTGATAGCTTGCTTGTGAAAAGCACAGGGGCTAAGGACAGTACAGCTGAACTTATTGAGGGTGTGGAAACAGAAGGGAGAGAGCGCCAGGACTTCCTACCATCCTAGACCCGGTCTTGCTCTCCAGGTCCTGGACCGAATTAAAGGTTCTTTGTTGCCACGGCCTGGCCACAACTTTGTACGTCACCACCTGCGGAACCGGCCTGATCTATACGGTAAGTGAAGTTGTACATATGGTTCAATTGATTATTCATTCCACAAATATGAACTCTGCTAGGTCTTGCAGTATTGTTGAGAAAAAGATAGTTTCTCTTGAACTGAAGATCATATTTCATTCAGAGTCAGAGATTGCAGAGAGTGGCAGGTGTCTGAGGGTTTGTGGTGATACTGTCTGCCATGGGTAGGTTAGGAAGGCCTGTGAGCAGGGTGGTGAATATGCCATGTTGGAAAGGCCTATAAACGGACTCTAGACAGGGTTTCAGCTCTGTGGTAACCCACCTGAGCTGCAGGTTAGCATGGTCATTAGAGCAGAGGGAGCTGCTGGGGTGTCATCAGTGGTGGGGCAGATGCACAAACCCTTCCATGTGATGAGAAGGAATCACTCACTGTTCCTGACACCCCCGCTGGCCCTGTGGAGGGTGAGGATGGAAGCTAGGAGACCAGGCAGGGGACTGGCATCATTCCGAGGGTCTGTGAGTTGAGAGTGATTGGTTCTGGAGCATGTTGTCAAGGCAGAAACACCAGGATATGCCCATAGACTAAGGAGTAGAGGCAGCCACAAGGCTTTCCATCCAGGAGGGAATTGCTGGGGATGGATGGGAAAAGCCAGGCAAGTGTGAGGGAAGAAGTAAATGTAGAAAGCCCTGAGATACCCACATCAAGTGTGAACATTAGCCTGCAGTTCAGGGGCCTGAAGCTATTTGGGAAGTGGAAGCTAGAGGTGGCATAAAGCCCCAGGCAGGACGAGATTATGCCCAGGATGAAGAGGCCCCAGGCCCCAATGCTCCTCCAGTGATAGCTTTCTTTTCATCCCTGAAAAAAGCGTTCAAGTGCTTGGGACCTTAGACAACCCAAGGAAAATGTTTCCAGAAAGGATGAGGTGGACCTGAGGATATACCTCAGTTGGCAAAGTGTATGCCTAACAAATAAGAGTTGAGATTCCTAGAACTCACGTTAAAAATGCTGGATGTGAAAAGCCGGGCGTGGTGGCGCACGCCTTTAATCCCAGCACTCGGGAGGCAGGGGTAGGAGGATCGCCAAGAGTTCAAGGCCACCCTGAGACTACATAGTTAATTCCAGGTCAGCCTGAACTACAGTGAGACCCTACCTCGCAAAACCAAAAAAAAAAAAAAAAAAAAAAAAAAATGCTGGATGTGAAGCCGGGCATGGTGGCACACGCCTTTAATCCCAGCACTCGGGAGGCAGAGGTAGGAGGATCATCATGAATTCGAGGCCACCCTGAGAATACAGAGTGAATTCCAGGTCAGCCTGGTCTAGAATGAGACCCTACCTCGAAAAACAAAAAAACAAAATAAAACAAAAAAAATGCTGGATGTGGTGCCACATACATGTCATCACAGCACTAGAGAGGCAGAGGCAGATCTGGAGTTTGAGGCCAGCCTGGGCTAATAATAGTGAGACCTTGCCTAAAAAAAAAAATAAATAAAAGCAGCAAATACAAAATTAAGGGGGGGCTGGGAGGGATGGGTTAGCGGTTAAGGCACTCGCCTGCAAAGCCAAAGGACCTAGGTTCGAATCCCCAGGACCCATGTAAACCAGATGCACAAGGTGGCGCATGCTTCTGGAGTTTGTTTGTAGTGCTGGAGGCCCTGGAGTGCCCATTCTCTCTCCTTCTTCCTCTCTCTACCTCATTCTCTCTCTCTCTCTCAAATAAATAAATATACATATTTTAAAAAAAATCAAGGGGCTGGGGGAGACAGCTCAATCAGTTACGTGCCTGCCTTGCAAGCATTATGTCCTGCATTCCATGGATTCCCTAGAGCCCATATAAAAAAACCACATGGGATAGCACCTGCTGAGACAGGAGGATCCTTGGGACTTGCTGGCCAGTCACTGTAGCCTAATTGGTGAGCTCCAGATGGCTGTTGAGATCCTGTCTTAAAGGAGGTGGACAGTAGTCCTGAGGATAACTTCAAAGTTGTCCGGTTGCCTGCACATGCACCACAAAACACACATGAACACACACGTGTGCAAAATCCAAAACATGTGAAGCTGAAAGGCAGCAGTGGTAAGCAGTGATGAGTCAGATGGGATTTGGGTCCCCTCACAGTTGAAATGGGACACAGCCAGGTGTAATGGACCCAGGTCTTTACTGTGCCTCTCAGGCCCCTTCTGGATCTGTGCCACTCTGGCCTTTGTCCTGGCAGTAACTGGCAACCTGACTCTGGTGCTGGCTCAGAGGCGAGACCCCTCCATCCACTACAGCCCCCAGTTCCACAAGGGTAAGTAGGGCAGGTAGGTTTAGTTGGGCCATGAGGCCTGATAACATGAGGTGACTGGCGAACTTGTCCCCCAGTGACTGTGGCAGGCATCACCATCTACTGCTATGCATGGCTGGTTCCACTGGCACTGTGGGGCTTCCTGCGGTGGCGTCAGGGTGCGCGTGAACGCATGGGGCCTTATACCCTCCTGGAAACGGTGTGTGTCTATGGCTACTCCCTCTTCGTCTTCATACCCACTGTGGTGAGTATGTCATTGTCTGGTGTAGGGAGGGAGCTGCATAGCTCTCTCTGCATGATCACCAGCTGCCCCTGTCATCTCTAGGTCCTGTGGCTCATTCCAGTGTCATGGCTGCAGTGGCTTTTTGGGGCACTGGCCCTCACCCTTTCAGCAGCTGGGCTGGTGTTCACCCTGTGGCCTGTCGTCCGTGAGGATACGAGGCTCGTGGCTGCAGCACTCCTATCTGCTGTAGTGCTGCTCCATGCCCTCTTGGCTGTGGGCTGTAAGGTAGAAGTCCAGGGGTCCCCCAGTGGGTGTCTGTGGTTGCTGTTACCTGGCTGCACTGACTCAGGGTTTCTCTCCAGCTGTACTTCTTCCAGCCGCTGCCTCTGGAGCACGTGGTACCATCATCACAAATTGCATCTCTGCCTCCAAACATCCTGCTAACACCCACCCAGCCCCACTCCGTGGCCACCTAAGAAGGGCGAAGCCTGCAGGTGAGGGATTTGTTTTCACTGTGGCTAAGGAGATGATGCCCTCTCTCTCAGGATGGGGCCACTCCTAGGACTCTCTCTCTTTCAGACCAAACCTAACTGGAGGCTGCCTGGATCCTGTGGAGACCACTCTGCTTTTCCAGACTTTTCTTACAAAGCAAACACTTTTATTTTCTATGCAAAGGTGATCCAGAGAATTTATATAAAGGCGAGGGAAGGGCAGCAGGGAGCTTCACTGAGGGATAGGACAGCCCAGTCCCTCAGCCTGTCTGTGGGCCCCTCTGTTTCCCTGACAGGACTCAGTGGAGGCCAAGAGTGGTGCAGGAAAGCCCCAGCTATGGCCAGGTGTGCCCACCAGTGTGGGCCCAGCCTAGGCTCTGGCCTGAAGGATAGGGAAAAAAAACTGCCTATGCTGAACTGCACTTCCTCAGTTGTTTATTTTTCTTTTCTCTTTTTTTTCTTCTGTGTTTGGAGGGAGAGGTCCCTGCCACACCCTTTCCCAGAAATGCCCATCATGGGAGGAGGGAGCAGAGATGCAAGTTGTGGGGAACATAGGCCCATGTTAGCTACCAGGGAAAAAGACACCTTCCTTCCAGGACAGATCCTTTAGGTTTGTCTGTCCCAGTGGCCCAGTAACCTTCCCTCCTGGCTGCCTGTTCAGCTTTTGGAGGAGGGGTGACCTGCAGGGGCTCAGGATAGAGCAGGGAGCGGGACCACGGACGGAGGCCTTCAGACAGCCCAGTGGGTTGTACATTCAAGTGTGAGGTGAACCCTTTGATGGGAGGGGACTGTACCCTTCCTGAAGGCTCGGCAGGGCTGTCCCCCACCACTGAGCCTCTGAGCCTGGGGATAGGGGCTGCTGGCTGGGCCCGGCCAGCCGGGTTTCTCAGAGGGTCTGTGAATTGACACTGGTTCTTTTCGTAAAAAAATAAAATTAAAAAAAGCAGCATGTCACGCCCATGGTACCATGTGGCCTGGTAGTTGAAGTCCCGGCAGCCAGCTGAGCTGCCATCCCAGGTGAGGGGCAGGCGCAAGGGTGAATGGGTTGGCCTAGGCTGTGGTGGCCTCCTCCTGCCACTTGGGTGCAGCTGTTGGTGGACTCGCCTGTTCCAGCAGATGTCAAAGCCAGGTCAGAGTGGAGGGCAGGACAGGGGCAAGAGCTCCCCTGACATGCTCTCATGTAAAATGACAGCGACACGCGCTCGGGGCCAAGGGGTGGACAGGGGTGATTGGAGGCAGCGGCAACATCGTGTAAAAAAGTGTCCAAGTTCCCATAGCAAAGAGGGCTGTGACAGGGTGTTCGAGCTTCTCCAGAATGAAGGGACAGCCGCTGGGCATGGGCCGGGCAGGGGCTTCATTTGGTTTCCTGGTGCTGTCAGTGCATCACGCCATGGCTGGAGGTGCCTAGCTCCCGTAGTGCATGGTGTTGGTTGGGATAGACATAGGTGAGGCCATGGAGATGGCAGGGCCACCCATGGTGAACTGGTTGTTGACCGCGTAGTGGGCACTCGAGCCACCACCACCGCCACCTTGGGCACCTGAGGAGCCTGTGGGAGCAGTCATAGGCACTGAGGGGCTGGTGTGATTCCCCAGTTCACCCCAGCAGCATGAGCCTGTTTGTGGAAAGGCGGTATACCAGTCCCCTACCCACAGTCCCAGATCCACCACCCTGTTACCTTGGACAATCCCTGTGCTCATTATGGAGCCCATCCGGGAGTGGGTGTGATTGACAATCCCTGTGTTGGCTGCGCAGCGACAGGGAGGAAGGAAGGAAGGGAGACAGCGTCACCGCCCCCAGCCTGCCCAGCCCACTCTGCATGGGGATGGGAAGGGTAGATGTGGTGGTGACAGAGTGAAGCAGAGAAGCATGCAGGGCTTCAGCTAGAGTCCCCAGGAGTAGGAAGAGGTATCTGTGACAAGTGATGGCAGAGGACCAAGCACTAACCAACGGGGCTGACTGCCATCCTTCCCTGCCACCTTTGACAATAGGGGACACTCACCTAAGGGAATAAGGTTGTTGTGGCCCACACTGGAGCCGCCAGCAAGAACACTGCTCAGGTCATAGGCAGTCGGCATCCCTGACCAGAGAGTAGCAGGGGTTAGGGGTGCTGGATAGACCCTGGGGACATGGGGTCTAGACCAGCCGCCATGGGCCTCCATCCCTGGAGATGTACAGACTCACCGGCCACAGCCACCCCACTGCTGAGGCTGTAGGTGCTGCCTGTGTTCCACATATTCTCAGAGGGAGATGTGTAGTGTGAGCCAGGTGGGGGCGAGGGCGTGGTGCCTGTGTACCTGCAGGAGAGAAGTGCTGTGGGCAGTGCCACAGGGCTCTCAGTCCCCACCTCCACAGCAGAGCCCTCCTACCTGAAGAAGGGGTTCTTTAGATCCAACAGGTTACTGGACTTGGAGCCTGTCTGGTCCACCTGGGCCACAATACTGATGTCATAGCTCTGTCTGGAGGATAGAGAGAGGATGACCATAAGGCAACTGGGCCTGCAGACCCCATGCCCTGCCTCCCACCTAAGCCCCCAGTAGCAGGGTGCACCTTTTGTTGGCAATAAGCAGACATGTCCCTGAGAGCGTGTCCCCAGCCTTGGCGAATAGTGGTGACTGGAATAGGCACCGGACCTGGTACCAGTGCGTCAGGGGCTCCGTCGGGGCCGTGGACAGCCACACAGTCATGCTGTTAAGCAGAGCAAGTACAACTGACTGGTGGCACTACTATTGGGTTACTATTGCTTGTGCCTTGAGGTCTCCCAGGGCTCCAGGATGAGGCAGGCTAGTCCCAAGGCACACATGTACACAAGTGATCCAGGGCCATTGACTGCACACTCACCCTGACATTAGTGCCAGACAGACAAGTCCCTGGAGGGAGAGGCACTCTATAGATACTCACCCCGCCCCACCCACCCCATCATCTCTGGCTCTCCCTGTATTGGATGGGACAGAGGGACCTGAGTTGTGACACAGCCAGGCCCTGGGGCATGGCTGCACAGAGCCCTGGGGGGTGGGCAGGGGAGCAGTCTAATGCCTTACTCACATGGAGCCAATGAATGCAACATCAAACCAGAAGGCCAGGCCGTGTACCAGTCCTGAATGCAGCATATGGAATTTGAATGGGATTTCTATCCTGTAAGGCAAAAGTGGTATATGCTGTGGAAGCCAGATAGGGGCTGCCAGAATAGAAGAGGGGCAGTCAGGCACAAAGGCTGGGGACCCCCAACTACCTGCACTTGGACAGCAGGGTGGCTCTGACCTTCAGCATGAGGTAGGCCTGGTGGAGGGAGGTTGTGTGTGTGGGCAACAGTGTGTGAATTCCAGATACCTGTGCAAATCTCCTTCTTTGGCTTCTAAGAAGTTCACTGTGTACTTGACAGATTTGGCCATCAGGATCCGGATGTCAAACGTGTCCTAGGAGAGGTGACAAGGGTGAGATGACAGGAGTAAGCTGGCTTCTGTGCCAGGGGCCAGAGAGGGAAGGAGCCCTGAGGCCCCTGAGCCTGGCCATAGCCTTAAACTCAGCCATCTGGCTAAAACCAGCTCACCCTTCTCAGACCTGCTGGGGGAAGGTACACTGGCACAATGGTATGGACACAGAATCTTTCTTTTTCTAAAATATTTTTATTTATATAACAGAATGTTCTTGCTGCTACAAATGAACTCCAGACTCATGTACCACTGGTTTTCTTCTTCTTTTTTTTTTTTCCCCGAGGTGGAGTCTCACTTCTTCTAGTCCAGGCTGACCTGGAATTCACTTTGTAGTCTGAGGGTGGTCTCAAACTCACACCCATCCTCCTACCTCTTGAGTGCTGGGATTAAAGGCATGCACCACCACACCTGACTCATGCACCACTTTGTACATGTGCATCTGGCATGGGTACCAGGGAATTGAACCCAGGCTGGCAGACTTTGTAAGTAAGCACCTTTAACTACTGAGCAATTTCCCCAGTCCATGATCTCTTTTAACATGACAAGGGTTCATACAAGTCTAGTCCACTGTACTTGCTGGGGGCAGCTTATAGACACACATGCATGGGTACAAGTGGCATGACAAACTGCATGTAGTAGAGATACTAGAAACTATTGAATTAAACCAGGGGGCTCATCCATAACTATCTGTGTGTATGTGAGAAAGAATGAAGAGGCCCTTAAGGAGACTGGATGGGTAAAGATGTCCAAGACAAGTAAGTATGTAAGTTGGATAGCTGAGTGTTGACAACTCCCTCCCAGCACGGTGGAGACTTAAATTTTTTTTTAAATTTATTTGAGAGAAAGAGGCAGATGGGGGTGGGGAGAGAATGGGTGCACCAGATGCATGTGCCACCTTGTGCATCTGGCTTAAGTGTGTCCTGGGGAATTGAACCTGGATCCTTTGGCTTTGCAGGCAAGCTCCTTAACCACTAAGTCATTTCTGAGAAAGATTTTATGATACAAATTCCTGCCAAGAATTAGATAACCTGAATAAAATGCATCAAAAAAAGAGACCAGTTGTTGAAAACATTGGGGGAGCAACCCTGGCAGCCAGATCCTTGGGGGCTAAGGTTCCAGTGAGAAAGAAGGGGATACATTGAAGGCAGCCTTTCTTAGGAAACCAGCTACACTAGGCTGGATAAGGAAAGTCAAATGGGATTTCAGGGCTGTTAGAACAGCTGCCTGCAAAGATATACAAAGCAGAGTGGGGTGCAGATGGTATGTTTACAGTTTTGCTTTATGGCATTAAGCGAGGCTTAGGGTAGAACATCCAAACAGAAAGCAACTTGACTAAAATCCACCTAAGTACATTGCTCCTGGAGAGGCTCAGAGGAGGCAAGTTTGTGAACCTCAGGAATTGCAACAACTACTTACTAAGGGACACACCTGTAATCCCAGCACTCAGGAGGCAGAGGGCAGGAGTATGATATAGCAAACCTGTATCTTAAACTAAACAAAACCAAAATGACTATTAAAAGTGAGACCTGAGGCTAGAGAGGTGGACAGCAGTTAAAGGCATTTGCTTGCAAAGCCTGATGGCCTGGGTTCAATTCCTCAGTACATAGGTAAAGCCAAATGCACAAAGTTACACGTGTCTGGAGTTCTGTTTACAGTAGCCAGAGGCCCTGACATGCTCACTTGCAAATAAATAATAAATGCAATACTGAAAAAACAGGAGCCGGGCGTGGTGGCGCACGCCTTTAATCCCAGCACTTGGGAGGCGGAGGTAGGAGGATCCCCGTGAGTTCAAGGCCACCCTGAGACTACATAGTTAATTCCAGGTCAGCCTGGGCCAGAGTGAAACCCTCCCTCAAAAAAAAAGAAAAGGAAAAAAAAAAAAAAAAAAAAAAGTTAGGGACCGGGTGTGGTGGCACATTCCTTTTGTTTGCAGTAGAATTCCAGGTCAGCCTGGGCTAGAGTGAGAACCTACTAGAAAAACCAAAAGAGAAAAAAAAGGAACTGGAGAGATGGCTTAGCAGTTAAGGTGCTTGCCTACAAAGCCTAAAGACCCAGGTTTGAATCTCCAAGTCCCACATTAGCCAGATGTACATTATAGCACATGCATCTGGAGTTCATTTGCAGTAGCTAAAGGCCATGGCACGCCTATTCTCTCTCTCCCTCAGTCTCTAATAAATAAATAAATAAATAAAACGATATAAAACAAATTTTTTTTAAAAGTTAGGCCCTAAAGCAACAACTGTTCAAGTGGCTGAGTGTGGTGGCCCATGCCTTCAATCCCAACACTCAGGAGGCAGAGGTAGTATCACTGAGTTCAAGGCCAGGCTGGAACTGGAGTGAGTTCAAGGCCAGGCTGGAACTGGAGTGAGTTCCAGGTCAGCCTGAGCTAGTGTGAAACACTACCTCAAAACAACACGGCTGGAGAGATGACTCAGTGATTAAGGCACTTGCCTACAAAGCCTAATGACCTGGGTTCAATTCCCCAGTACCCACATAAAGCCAGGTGCAAAGTGGCACATGCATCACCTGGAGGCCCTGTGTCCTCATTCTCTCTCTGCTTTCAAATAAATTTAAAAAAAATTTAAAATAACAACAACAAAATTGTCAAAGCATGGATAGGCCTCAAGGTCAAGACTGTTCATAAAAAGGCTGAGCTGGAAGCTGGGTGTGTTGGCACATGCCTTTAATCCCAGCACTCGGGAGGCAGAGGTAGGAGGATCGCCATGAGTTCCAAGGTCACCCTGAGACTACATAGTTAATTCCAGGACAGTCTAGGCCAGAGTGAGACCCTGCCTTGGAAAAAAAAAAAAGGAGCAGAGGCTGGAGGGATGGCTTAATGGTTAAGGCATTTCCCTTGCAATGCCAAAGAACCTCTGTTCCATTCCCCAGGACCCATGTAGGCAGATGCACAATGTGGCACATGTGTCTGCAATTTGCAATCGCTGGAGGCCCTAGCACTCCCATTCTCTCTCTCTCACATTAAAAAAAAAAAAAAAAAAAAAGTACCCAGCACTCAGGAGGCAGAGGTAGGAGGATCGCTGTGAGTTCGAGGCCACCCTGAGACTACATAGTGAATTCCAGGTCAGCCTGAGCTAAAGTGAGACCCTACCTCGAAAAACCAAAAAAAAAAAAAAAAAAAAAAAAAAAAGTACTGTTTTTACTTGGAAAAGTTTATTATTTCATAAGAAAAACCAAAGGCTGCATGTGGTGGCTCAGGCCTTTAATCCCAGCACATGGGAGGCAGAGGTAGGAGAATTGTCACTGAGTTCGAGGCCACCCTGAAACTACATAGTGACTTCCATCCAGGTCAGCCTGGGCTAGTGTGAAACTCTACCTCTGAAAGGAAAAAAAAAAAAAAAAGGAGCCTGGAGACCCTACCTCAAAAAAAGGGGGGTGGGCGTGCTGGAGAAATGGCTTAGTGGTTAAGGCTTGTGCCTGCAAAGCCAAAGAACCCAGGTTCAATTCCCCAGGACCCATATAAACCAGATGCACAAGGGAATGCATGCATCTGGAGTTTGTTCGCAGTGGCTAGAGGCCCTGGCACGCCCATTCTAACTCTTGTCTCTTGTTTTCTCTATCTCTCAAAATATATAAATAAAAAATATTTTTAGAAGTTACTATTTATATAACTTGGGAATCTAAGGAAGAAGGACAAGTTTGAGGGGATGAAAAGCAAAACAGAATGAATAATTTTAAAAAATACCATTTATGGGCTAGAGAAAGCACTCAGTAGTTAAGGCATTTGCCTGCAAAGCCTAAAAACCCAGGTCAGATTCCTCAGTACCCATGTAAAGCCAGATGCACAGAGTGGTGCATCTATCTGGAGTTGGTTTGCACCAGCTAGAGGCTGTAGCATGCCTATTCTCACTCTCTGCTTGCAAATAAATAAATAGAAACAAAATACATTTTAATATTTTTCTTTATTTGCAAGCAGAAAGAGAGAAAATGAGCATACCAGGGCCTCCAGCCACTGCAAACAAATGAACTCCAGATGCATGAACCACTTTATACATCTGGCTTTACATGGGTACTGGGGAATCTATCCCAGTCATTAAGCTTTGCAAGCTTTTGCAAGCTGAGCCATCTTCCAACCCCCACCCTCAAATTTTTTTTTGGGGGGGGTTTGAAGATAGGGTCTCATTTTTTGTTTTGTTTTGTTTTTGTTTTTCGAGGTAGGGTCTCACTCTAGCTCTAGCTCAGGCTGACCTGGAATTCACTATGTAGTCTCAGGGTGGCCTTGAACTCACGGCGATCCTCCTACCTCTGCCTCCTGAGTGCTGGGATTAAAGGAGTACACCACCACGCCTGACTATTTATTTATGAATGAGAGAAAAGCATGAATGGCCATGCCAGGGCTTCTACCCACAGTAAACAAACTTCAGATGCTTGCACAACTGTTTGTATCTGGCTGTGGGTTCTAGAGTCCTTAGGCTTCATAGGCAAGCGCCTTTACTGCTAAGCCATCTCTCCAGCTGGCAAGACACCTTATAGAAGAACCCAGGGCTCCCAGATTCAGCTAGGCTAGCTAGCTAAGTAGCTTACGCCAAGGGTTTCCTATCTCCACCTGTCTACTGCTGGGATTACAGGAGGGCTGCCTTGTTCACCCATCCAATATTTGTGTGGGTGCTGGGGATCTGAACTCTCCTTAGTGCTGGGGCAGCAGGCATATGCTAGCCCACCCAAAAGGGTCTGTCAAGTGGCGCATGTGTATGTGTGTGTTTTTTTGAACCCAAGGCTTCATGCATACTAGGTAAGTGCTCTAGTCATTAAGGTACATCCCTCGTATCAAGCAAAAACTGGGACTATGAAATAAACTCTAGCTAGGCACAGTGGCACATACATATATTCCCACCTTCTTAGA
This sequence comes from Orientallactaga sibirica, assembly GCA_036365145.1. NCBI lineage: Eukaryota > Metazoa > Chordata > Mammalia > Rodentia > Dipodidae > Orientallactaga > Orientallactaga sibirica. The sequence goes on along the minus strand of JAEOAD010002278.1, from coordinate 4,924,258 downwards.
AAGTGGAGTTAGGAGAATTACTCAGGCCTAGCCTAAGCAATATGTAGAGATTGCATTTTTTAAAAAGAAAATTTCCCCATTTTTATTTATTTGCAAGCAGAGCAAGACAGACGGTAAGAGAAAGAGAGGGAGAGGGAGAACAGACACACCAGGGACTCCAGTCTCTGAAAACAAACTCTAGATGCATGCTCCACTTTGTGCATCTGGCTAATGTGGGTACTGGAGAACTGAACCCTGATCATTAGGCTCTGGAGACAAATACCTTAACCACTGAGCCATCTCTCTAGCCCCAAGATCTCATTTTATTTGTTTTTTTGAGGTAGAGTCTCACTCTAGCTCAGGCTGACCTGGAATTCATTATGCAGTCTCAGGGTAGTTAGGAGGATCGCCGTGAATTCAAGGTCAGCTTGGGCTACAGTGAGACCCTACCTCGAAAAACAAACAAAAACCCAAATATATTTTATTTATTTGCAAGGAGGGAGGGGGAGAGAGACAGTATGGGTATACCAGGGCCTTCTGCCACTGCACACAAACTGTAGGCTCATTACTACTTTGTGCATCTGGCTTTATGTGCATATTGGGGAATCAAACCTGGGCCTGCAGGCTTTGCAAGAAAGCACCTTTTACTGCTGAGCCATCTCCCCAGCCCTCTTTGTATCTTTTTTTTTTTTTTTAATTTGAGAGAGAGAGAGAACGAACTCCAGATGCGTGAGCCTCTTGAGCACATGTGTAACATTGTGCACTTGCGAAACTTTTGTGTCTGGCTAAATGTGGGACTTGGAGAATTGAATGCGTGTTCTTAAGCTTTGCAGGCAGGCGTCTTAACCACTAAGCCATCTCTCCAGCCCTCTTTGTATCTTTTTTGAGGTTCATATAGATTAGGCAGACCTCTAACTTTATTTTCTTCTTCTTTTTTTTCTTTTTGAGGTAGGGTCTTACTCTAGCCCAGGCTGACCTGGAATTCACTCTGTATTCTCAGGCTTGCCTTGAACTCACGGCAATACCTCTGCCTCCCAAGTGCTGGGATTAAAGGTGTGCACCACCACGCCCAGCTGAAGTTACTTCTTATTATGGTATGAGGTAGGGAGTCTCCTTGTGTGGTCTTCCCAGTGGATGTCCAGTTGTTCCAGAACCCTTTCTTTGTTGGAGACTGTTGTTTCCCATTGGATGTTCTTAAAGGCATGTGCCACCACGCCCAGCTCAGACCTCTAAGTTTAAACAGCAAGGATGATCCTGAATTCCAGTTCCTCCAGTCTCTACCTCCTGAATGTTAGGATTAGTGGTGTGTCATACCATACCCATTTATACAGGGTTCTGGGGATTGAACTCAGGGCTTAGTACACACTAGGTAGGCACTCTACCAACTGAGCTACATCCCCAGCTTGCTTTATTGAAGAAAGTATCTTATGTAGCACAGGCTGGCCTAGAATTCCTGATCTTCCTGCCTATGCCTCCTGAGTGCTAAGATTAAAAGCATGAACCACCATGCTTGGCCTTCCTCCCTTCCTTCCATTCCTTTTTCTTGGTTTTCTGAGGTAGGGTCTCACTCTAGCGCAGGCTGACCTAGAATTCACTATGTAATCTTAGGATGGCCTGGATCTCACGGCAATCCTCCTACCTCTGCCTCCCAAGTACTGGGATTAAAGGTGTGTGCCACCACACCTGGCTCTCTCCCCTTCCTTCCTTCCTTCCTTCCTTCCTTCCTTCCTTCCTTCCTTCCTTCCTTCCTTCCTTCCTTCCTCCCTCCCTCCCTCCCTCCCTCCCTCCCCTCTCTCCCCCATCTCCTTTTGTCAAGGTAGAGTCTTCCTCTAGCCCAGGCTGACTTCAAACTCACAGCTTCCTACCTCTGCCTCCAGAGTGCTGGAATTAAAGGCACTCCTGTATGTGGCCTCCTACTGATTTATGAATCTTGGATCTATTAAAAAGCACTTTACCAAGGATCAATGTCTTAAAACAATGCATATGCCCTGTAGTCACTGAAGGATGAATGTGTCACTGAGCCTCAAAATTTTTGATGCAGAACTCTCTGCAAGTCAGAAATAGTGAATTTTCTAGACATGCTGAAGCCTTTACACTCATGAAGCCCTACACTTACTTCCTGTCAGCCCAGGAGAAATGCCATAGAGTCCAATGTGCCATACTCACCACCACAGGCTGCCGGAAATACTCATCCACAGCGGCACCTCGGAGGGCGGACAGGTCTACTCCATGGAAGGATGGCTGGTACCTGTGGAAATCCCCCAAACCCACCAGAAAGGTCACCAGCAGCAGCCTTGCCCTGCCTTCTCTTCCAGCTGGCCCTCGTCCAGCCCATGTACTTCAGGTCCTACTGAGGAGGAGGAGCAGAAGAGGAGAGGTGGGACAACATGAGGGGCTGGGACCATCCCGGAGCAGGCAGGCCACAAGCCGGCCAGGACACCCAGGGTGCACTCACCAGAAGTTGGCCTTGGTGAACTGCTCCATGTAGAGCTGTTCATCCGTGAAGGGTGCGAGGTGGACATCACCAATGGTGGGGAACATGTTTCCTGGGAGTGGGGGGGGCGGGCAGGGAAGGGTGGTGCTGTCAGGATGGCACATTCTGCAGGGTTGGGCAGAGCAAGAGCATCCAGAAGGTCCCTGAGATCCCACCCACCTTCCAACCATTGGCTTTGCAGCCTTTCAGTCATCCATCATGCTATAGACATTGTGAGCACCCGGTCAGTGGCTTCTGGGAGTGCATGAGCCTAAAGCTGACAGGTACTTTAAAAAATGTATTTGTTTAAATGTTTGTTTGAGGCAAGGTTTCACTCTATCCCAGTCTGATCTAGAATTCACTCCATAGCTCTGGCTGGCCTCGAACTCCCAGTGATCCTCCAACCTCAACTGGGAAGTCAAAGGAATAAAAATCACCACACTTGGGCCACCCCTTTTTCGAGGTAGGGTCTCACTCTAGCCCAAGCTGACTTGGAATTCACTATGTACTCTCAGGCTGGCTTCGAACTCACAGCGATCCTCCTACTTCTGCCTCCCAAGTGTTGGGATCAAAAGCGTGCGCCACCACGCCCAGCTTCTGGCTCTAATGTTTTAAAGACATGGTCTCTTGTAGCCCAGGCTGGCCTCAAACTCACTATGTAGGAAATGATGACCTTGAACTTTAGGTCCTCCTGCCTTCATCTCCCAAGTGTTGGGATTACACAAGTACCCATGCCTAGAATTAATACTTTTTTGTGTGTGGTATTAGAAATGGAACCCAGGGCCTCCCACATGATATTTGCTCTACTACTGAGTTTCACTCCTAGTCATAAATCTTATGTTTTTCTGCCTTTTTTTTTTTTTTTTTTCGAGGTAGGGTTTTACTCTAGTCCAGGCTGACCTGGAATTCACTATGCAGTCACAGGTTGGTCTTGAACTCATGGCGATCCTCCTACCTCTGCATCCCTAGTGCTGGTATTAAAGGCATGCACCACCACCGCCGGCTGTTTTTCTGCTTTTGATTTAAAGAGCAAGATCCCAGAAGGTAAGCCGGGCATGGTGGCGCACGCCTTTAATCCCAGCACTCGGGAGGCAGAGGTAGGAGGATCCCTGAGAGTTCGAGGCCACCCTGAGATTACATAGTTAATTCCAGGTCAGCCTGGACCAGAGTGAGACCCTACCTTGCAAAACAAAACAAACAAAAAAAAAGATCCCAGAAGATGTGAGCCTGTCCCATGCATGGCAAGGATTAGAAGGCAGGGAAGGACCTGCTAGAGCCTCACAGTGAGTAGGGATGCCCAGACTGCCAGTGCCTCTTGGGTGCCATCAGTTGCCCTTGCAAACACAGTGAGGAAAGGCTTGCAGGGCAGCTTCAGATGGAACAAGGGTGAGACCTAGGAGGTTCGGCTGTATCCCTCCAACCAAGGCCTACCCAGCTCTAGCCCAAACACCAGGCTAGTCATGTGACTGTGAAAGAAAAAAGGGGTCCTCATCTGTGACAAGAGGGCAGGCAGATGGAGCCAAGCCAGTAGCAGGGGAGCCAGAGATGTGGGAATAGAGGAGGTCTGGAGGTATCCCTCATGTAACTGTACAGTGGTGACCACTGTGGTGGTGAAAGCACCTTTGATTTTCTTAGGCCAAGAGATGTGCACTGAGGGCTGTCTGGAATACTCATTGGGCTTACAATTGATGAAGGCAAGCCCAGGAGAGCTGCCAGGAGACCCACATCACAGCCAGAACACAGGACCCAGCTGTGGAGAATCATGGCTACCTCCTATCTCCAGCAGCAGAGCCCAGGAGAGGGTCCTACACAAAGGAGCCCAAGGGCAGGCACCTAGCATCAAGCCTGCTAGTCTGTCTGCTTGCCAAGCTCCACCTATGGCTGCTAGCCAAGGTAGGGTCCCTGAGCCCCCACATGTAGGCATATCATACTCCTTGTCTATATATAAATATTCAGACACAGATCTAGCAGAGAGATGGGTGATACAGGATCCTGTTCAGAAACATGGATGGGCTGGTGATACTGACAGGTGACAGATAAGCTCACCAGACAGCTTCTCCTCCACAGGCAGATCCCCGACACATGTACCCATGTATATAAACTCTCACAGTCTTATATACACACTCAGGCTTTCACATGTATACACCCCTCACATACGTGCATCTACCCAACCATATACCCTCACACACCCCAAGGTCCATAAACATATATATCCACACACATGCCTTCATATGCATCCACAGACCTTAACGTATGTACACAATGCTTTCATACATCTACATACATGAACACACTCACAGGTGCCCACACACCTTCACATTTGTCTATATACACCCACCCAGATCTTCACACTCTATGCACAAATCCTCATGAATATACTCATAAGCCCTCCCCCAGGCCTTCACATGCATCCACACCCACCCACAGATCCTCACACACATACATCCTCATACACCCAACCCACAGGCCCTCACACCTATGTATACAACCACATACATACTCACACACACACTCCCATCTGCCCATCTCAGCATTCCTAGGGAAGCATGCCTGTGAAAGCAGCTGCCCCGGGCGAGGTTTCTAGTCCTAGGACTGATGCCCTTTGGAAGACCACTAACTAAAGACATGACTTCCAGCCTATGCCTGGTTCCATTTCTGTCCTGTCAGGGCAGTCATGTGGCACAAGGACATAGATGGCAGGCGCCTGGCAGGGTGGGTGGGCAGACTCACTGGAGTCTGGAGTGAGAAGCCCACCACCCCTGTAGGCTGGGCTGCTGAAAGGCAAGGAGGGAACTTGACCATAGGGAACAACTGCTGTTCCAGAAGGGCACAGATCTAGCTTTTATGGTAGGGGTGGGGACACTTACCACTGGGCTTCAGGTACTTCTTGGCATGGAGGTAGCTCTCAAGCATGCGTTCGTTGAACAGCATGTAGCCCATAGGCTCCGAGATGATGATGTCCACCTGCTCAGGCAATGACACCTCCTCCACTTTGCCAGGGATAACCACGATGCGATCTGTCAGGTTGTTACTCTTCACCAAGACCTGCAGGAGGTGAGGGAGGAGGGCTCATAGGGGCTCCCTGTGCCCACACATCATGCTCCCTCTTCAGATGAACCCTCTTTCTCAAGAGAGGGCTTCTGTCTACACCTGGCTACAAGACATTCCTCTGCCTTCCCATGGTTATCCTAACCACATGGAGACAAGCCAGACTTGCCCAGAAAGAACAGCAGCCCTGCTTCTCTCGGACCTGCAGGACACTGCTGATGGGAGCAGACCACAATGAAACAACTTCGCATGGCCATTACTGCTAGAAGCAGAGCACCCAAAGCCCTTCCAGCTCTGCCAACTTGTCCTGCACACACAACAGGATTGGGTACGTGTGTTTAAGAGGGCTCTGATTACAGTTGAAAAAACCAGTGGCCAGCCCAGGCAAGGGAGGCTTGGTAGTCACAGAAACTGAGGAAGGTGCATCCATGAGGTCAGACGGTCCCAGGTTCACCACGAAGGGCAAAGCCAAGAGCAAAATGCTTCCACTTGAATAAGACATGGTGGGGCTGGGGGTGGGGGAGGTTGTGTGGAGACAGGTTTGTATACCCATAGAACAATCTAAGGGAACTGATCCCTTTAAAGCTTAGCAGGGGGCCTGGGGTGGGAGAGGGAAGCACTAGCGCTGTGTACTCTTCTGCAGCTTAATTCTGACTTGCACAACAAGGAAGGGAAAGAAAGGGTCATAACAACACAGAATGAAGGGCTGCTGCTAATCTGCACAGGACACAGACAGCATAGTTCAGACAGACTGCACTTCCTCAGGCTAGACCCAAACCAGCTTTCATGTTGGGGCTGCCTGGCCCTACTGCCCATGACCACTTCGTTTTACAAAGCACAGCAGTGACATTCTTAGATACCCTGGACCTAGGGTTCAGTTCTCCTGGAGACTCCCAGCAGGACACTGACCTCTGCATGCTGTGCCATGGTGCTTGCCTCCACTGCATAGATTTTTCTGGCTCCAGCTTGCGCAGCAAAAAATGACAGGATCCCGGAGCCACAGCCAACATCCAGAACGATCTAAGGAAATGATATGTGTGTAAGGATGTAGGTGTGCTGACTGTTGTACACTATGCACTGTATAAAAAATACAGATATAGACAACAAATATGTGTCGACTTAAATTTGTTGTTGTTTATTTATTTATTGACAACAACTTCTTTAATTGTAGACAATATCCCATGGTACTTCCCTCCCTCCTCATCATCAATTTTTTTGAATAACAACCACAAAACAGAAATAAGGCCATGTATGCTGGCACACACTATAATCCAAGCACTGGGGAGGCTGAGACAGGACAAAACATGAGTTGGAAGCCAGACTGGAATACATAGTAAAACCTCACCTTGAGATTAAACTAAGAAAAAAATGGATGATCTGAGCATATGGGGAGGTGAGAGCCAGACAACTAATGAAATGATGTCCATGTCACCACTCATTGTCCATGCTCAGGCACTGAGTCTCAGAAGTACAGAGCTGGCAAACAGACACCCAGGTCTTCTCTGGTTCTCAGGAGTTGCCTCTCACAGGCTTGGGTCAAGAAGACACAAGAATCATGGGTCAGACCTCCAGGAGGAGGAGTCCCAAGGATCCTGCTTAGTCCCAAACCATGTCACACAAGTGGTTAGAACATCTGAGGCACAGGCACTCCCTGTGCAACATGGAGAGGCGTCACCTAGGTCATCTAGCACTATAGGGCTGGGGACATGCAGATAGCATCTTCTGGGCACTGAGACAAGGAGTAGCCTTGGCTGGGGCAGGCAAGAGGCCCAAGCCCCTAGGCACTCTGGGGTTCCCCCAGGCAGAGTCCAAGCAGTGTCTGATAAAATGTTCCATGTTTGGTATGTGGGATTGCTTCCACCTGGGCAGAATGAGGACTATTCTTTCTGGAGTGCCATGTGGGCTTTTTTAGTTTTTTTTTTTTTTAAGTATTTTATTTATTTATTTATTTGAGAGAGAAAGAGGCAGAGAGAAAAAAGGCAGCCACTGCAAACGAACTCCAGATGCAAGTGCCCTCTTCTGCATCTGGCTTACGTGGGTCATGGGGAATCAAACCGTAGTCCTTAGGCTTCACAGGCAAATGCCTTAATTGCTAAAGCTATTTCCTCAGCCTAGGTTTTTTTTTTTTTTTTGAGTAGTGTCTCACTCTAGCCCAGGCTGACCTGGAATTTACCATGAAGCCTCCAACTGGCCTCAAACTCATGGTGATCCTCCTCTTACCTCTCTGCCTCCTGAGTGCTGGGATTAAAGGGGTGTGCCACCATGCCTGGCCTGTGTGGGCTTTTTGAGGAAACACACTCTGGATGGTAGCAGGTATGGAGGGAGCACCCAGTGTGAGGGCCTTGGGTGCTTCTCCAAGCTCCGGGAGAAAAAAGAAATGTATGTTAGGAAAAGATCATGACATCAAACTGAAAAGAGAGACTGACTGAGAGAGGGGGAGGGGATATGATGGAGAGTGAAGTTTCAAAGGGGAAAGTGGGGGAGGGAGGGCAGTACCATAGATATTGTCTACAATTAAAGAAGTTGTCAATAAAAAATTAAAAATTAAAAAAGAATTAAAAAAGAAATGTATGTTAGTCCTTGGGAGAGCCACACACACAAAAAAAGTCACTGAACATGCTCTGTGAGAGTTCCAAAAACTACCCAGGAAAGTATGTGTAGAGGAGGGATTATCATGGTTTATTGTCTATAATTATGGAAGGTGTCGATAATAAAAAATAAAAACTAAAAGCCGGGTGTGGTGGCGCACGCCTTTAATCCCAGCACTGGGGAGGCAGAGGTAGGAGGATCGCTGTGAGTTTGAGGCCACCCTGAGAGTACATAGTTAATTCCAGGTCAACCTGGGCCAGAGTGGTGAAATCATACCTCGAAAAACCAAAAATAAATAAATAAATACAATTTAAAAAAAAGAAAAAATTGGAGTTCTAAAGTGGAAAGGGAGGGAAATATCATGTGTTTTTTGTATGTAAGTATAGAAGTTGTCAATAAAAAAAATACAAAAAAAAAAAAAAGAAAAAGAAAAAGAACTACCCAGGCTCAGGCCAATCATCAGGAGGAAGCTTGGGATGGCCTAGTAAGGGTGGCCAGCAATGCTCATTAAGGTGCTACATCAGGATTCCTCCAGGGATCTACTGTCCTAGGAGATAGTCAGGAATCCTTGGGATGGGAGAGGGAGAATAGAACATGACCAAGGCCTCAAATAAGACAGATCCACATGGAGGACCCACACGGAGATCTTCCCAGCATATGTTGATATGAAGGCAGGCGTGGTAGTGCACACCTGTAACACCAGTGCTACAAAGGTTCAGAGAGTCATGAGTTCAAGGAAAGCCCAAGCTACATATTGAGAGCCCTAGACTCAATCATATAAATGAGGCATGGTGGTGCACACCTGTCATCCCAGCACTTGGGAGGTGGAAGCAAGAGGATTAGGAACTCAAGGTCAACCTCAGTTATGTAGGAAGTTCAAGGGTCAGTCTGGGCTATTGACCCTGTCTCAACCATGACTCATTCCAATAGAGGTGCTTCCCCCATAGAGGTGCTCCACCACTCACTATGGGCTGACATCCCTGTAAAGCAAAATGCATTCAATCCATCCACCTACCAAACATCCCAGCTAGCCAGACTGACCTGAAACATATGGGGTAGGAACACCATAGTCTGTTCATAAGAAAGTGTTGATTTTCGTGTAGTTTATCAGCACTAAACTGAAATCAGAATTGTGATTCCACTCTTTTTTTTTTTTTGGTTTTTCGAGGTAGGGTCTCACTCTGGTCCAGGCTGACCTGGAATTAACTATGTAATCTCAGGGTGGCCTTGAACTCTCAGTGATCCTCCTACCTCTGCCTCCCAAGTGCTGGGATTAAAGGCGTGCGCCAGCATGCCCGGCTGTGATTCCACTCTTTCTAATAATAATGCACGTTACTTGATAATAGGATTTATTAGTTTATTTATTTAGTTATCCTTGCTACTACAAACACCAGACCATGCCATTTTGCATCCAGATTTATGTGAGTGCTAGAGAATTGAATCCAGGCCAGCAGGCTTTGGAAGCAAGTGCCCTTAACCACTATTAGAGGAAGAGGCAGATACAGAGACTGAGAAAGATATATATATGGAGAGAGAGGAGAGGAGGGGAGGGGAGGGGAGGGGAGGGGAGGGGAGGGGGAGGGGAGGGGAGGGGGGGGGGAGGGAGAGGAGAGGAGAGGAGAGGAGAGGAGAGGAGAGGAGAGGAGAGGAGAGGAGAGGAGAGGAGAGGAGAGGAGAGGAGAGGAGAGGAGAGGAGAGGGACAGGGAGACAGACAGAATGGGCACACCAGGGCTTCCAGCCACTGCAAATGAACTCCAGGCACATACACCACCTTGTGTATCTGGCTTATGTGGGTCTTGGGGAATTGAACCTGGGTCCTTTGGCTTTGCCAGCAAGTGCCTTAACTAGTAAACCATCTCCAGCCCAGCACCCAGCTTTGATTTGTGAGACAGTCTTATGAATCTCAGGATGGTTTTCATTTTGTGATCCTCGTACCTTAATCTCTCTTGTATTGGAATTACAGATGTAAACAACCATATCTGGCTTAAGAGCTTTAAAATGAACTGGAGGTCTGGGTATGGTGGAACAGATCTTTAATCCCAGAACTTTGGAGGCAGAGGTAGGATTGCTGTGAGTTTGAGGCCACCCTGACTATATCCTGAATTCCAGGACTAGTGTGAGACCCTACCTCAAAATACAGAAAAAGAAGAAAAGAAAAGAAAAAAAAGAACTGGGTGGGGGAGCCAGGTATGGTGGTATAGGCTTGTAAGGAGGCTGAGGCAGGACAACAAAGCAAGACCCTGCTTCTAAAAAGAAACAAACTGGGGGTGGGAGATGGCTTAGCAGGTAAGGCACTTGCCTGCAAAGGACCCAGGTTTGATTCCCCAGGACCCATGTAAGCTAGATGTACAAGGTGGTTCATGCATCTGGAGTTCATTTGCAGCAGCTGGAGGCCCTGGTGTACCCATTCTCTCTCTCAACTAAGTAAAAATGAAATATTTAAAACAAAACAAAACAAACAAAACCACCGCTCTCTCTAAAAAACAGAGAGAGAGAGAGAAACAAATGGGGGGGGCAAGGAGGTGGCTCAGTGGTTAAATGCACTTGCTTGCAAACCTAAGGGAATGAATTTGACTCCTCAGTACCCACATGAAGCCAGACACTAAGTGGTACATGCTTCTGTAATTCCAAGGTGTCTATGGGAATGGGAGATAGACATAAGAACATCTGGAAGCCTGTGAACCAGCAAGACATACATAGCAAGCATGCATACACAGTGGCAAAACAACAAGAGAGACCCTGTCTCAAAGAGAAGGCAGAGGCTAGCTGGGTGTGGCGGCACACACCTTTAATCCCAGTACTTGAGGCAGAAGTAGGAGGATTGCTGTGAGTTCGAGGCTAGCCTAGGACTACATATAGCGAGTTCCAGCCTGGCCTAGAGTAAGACCCTACACTGAAACACCAAAACCAAAAAAAAAAAAGGGGGGGGGCTATACAGATGGCTCAGAGGTTAAAGTGCCTATATAAAGCCAGATGCATAAAGTGGAGCATGCATCTGAAGTTCATTTAAAGCAGCACAAAGCAGGCAAAGGTAGGAGACTCGCTCTGAGTTGGAGGCTAGCCTGGGACTACAGAGTAAGTTCTAGATCAGCCTAGGCTAGAGTGAGACCCTACCTCAAAAAACAAAAAACAGGGCTAAAGAGGGCTTAGTGGTTAAGGTGCTTGCCTGCGAATCCTAAGGACCTAGATTTGATTTCCCTAGTCATATAAGCCAGATGCACAAGGTTGTCCGTGCATCTGGAGTTCCTTTGCAGTAGCTAAAGGCACTTGTGCACCCATTTTTGCTCTCTCTTCTCTCTCTTTCTACCTCTTTCTCTCTCAAATACACAAATAAAATATTTAAAACAAAACATAAAAAAAGAGGCATGCTTGTGGAAGAATCTGGAAGAGCTCTCATACAGTTGGCAGCAATTTTTTGTTTAGTTTTTGCATGTGTATGCGGTGTGCATTCATGTGGGTGCCCGTATGTGAGGGTGCACATGTATGCTTGTGTCTATGAAGGCCAGAGGCTGATGCTGGTGTCTTCCTTAAATGTTTTCTACTTTATGCTTTTTTGTTTGTTTATTTTTCGAAGTAGGGTCTTGCTCTAGTTCAGGGTGGCACCACCACTACCTAAGCATAAGGTAGGCTACCTTATACTTTTTTTTTTCCCCTTTCGGTTTTCTGAGGTAGGGTCTCACTCTAGCCCAGATTAACCCGGAATTCACTCTGTATTCTCAGGGTGGCCTCAAACTCAGGGCGATACTCGTACCTCTGCCTCCTGAGTGCTGGAATTAAAGGTGTGTTAAAGGTGTGCACCACCACACCTGGCTTACCTTATGTTTTTTTTTTTTTTTTTTTTTTTTTGGTTTTTTGAGGTAGGGTCTCACTCTAGCTCAGGCTGACCTGGAATTCACTATGTAGTCTCAGGGTGGCCTAACTCACAGCGATCCTCCTACCTCTGCCTTCCAAGTGCTGGGATTAAAGGCATGCACCACCACGCCCAGCAACCTTTATGCTTTTTTAAGATGGGGTCTCTCACTGGACCTGCAGCTCAGTGATCTGGCTAGACTTAGCAAACCCCAGGAATCCTCCTGTTTCCATCTCCCTAGTGCTGGGAATATGGGGGCATGCCATGAACATCCAGCTTTTTTTTTTTCATTTAATTTCTTCTTAAGCCGGTGTGGTGGCTCATGCTTTTTATTTTATTTACTTATTTGAGAGAGAGATGCAGAAATAGGCAGTGAGAAGCTGGGCGTGGTGGCGCACGCCTTTAATCCCAGCACTCGGGAGGCAGAGGTAGGAGGATTGCCATGAGTTTGAGGTCACCCTGAGACTACAAAGCTAATTCCAGGTCAGCCTGGACCAGAGTGAGACCCTACCTCGAAAAAAAAAAAAAAAAAAAAAAAAAAAAAAAAAAAAGAAATAGGCAGCGAGAGAGAGAATGGGCATGCCAGAGCCTCCAGCCACTGCAAACGAACTCCAGATGCATGTGCCCCGTGTGTATCTGGCTTACATGGGTCCTGGGGAATCGAACCTGGGTCCTTTGGCTTCACAGGCAAATGCATTAATTACTAAGCCATTTCTCCAGCCAATTTTTTTGTCTTATTTAAAAAAAATTACTTATTTATTTGCAAGGAGAGAGAGAGAGAAAGAGCGAGAAGAGGGAGGGAGGGGACAGACAGAATGGATGGAACATGCATCTGGAGTTCATTTACAGTGGCTGGAGGCCCTGGCATGCCTATTCTCAAAGTCTGTCTCTCTGCTCTCTTCTGTTTGCAAATAAATAAATAAAAATATAGTTTATAATTAAAGATAAGACAGATGGGCTGGAGAGATGGCATAATGGTTAAGGTGCTTGCCTGCAAAGCCAAAGGACCCAGGTCCGATTCCACAGGCCCAAGTAAAGGCAGATGTACAAGGTGGTGCATGTGTCTGGAGTTCGTTTGCAGTGGCTAGAGGCCCTAGTGTGCTCTCAAAAATAAATAAATAAATAAATAAAGATAGAAAGGATAGAGACCATACTGCAAAAAAACCAAAAGAAAAAAATTAAAGATAAAAATCAAGCAAAAGGGGGCTGGAGAAATGGCTTAGTGGTTAAGGTGTTTGCCTGTGAAGCCAAAGGATCCTGCTTTGATTCTCCAGGACCCACATAAGCCAGATACACAGGAGCACATGCATCTGGAGTTCATTTGCAGTGGCTAGAGGCCCTGGTGTGCCCATTTTCTTTCTCTGCCTCTCTTCTATCTCTCTACTTGCAAATAAATAAATAATTTTTTTTAAAAAGTCAAGCAAGGGCTGGAGAGATGGCTTAGCGGTTAAGCGCTTGCCTGTGAAGCCTAAGGACCCCAGTTCAATTCTCCAGGTTCCACGTAAGCCAGATGCACAAGGTGGCGAATACGTCTGGAGTTCGTTTGCAGTGGCTAGAGGCTCTGGCACACCCATTCTTGCTCTTTCTCTCTCTCTCCCTCTCTCTGTCTCAAATAAATAAACAATAACATCTTTAAAAGTCAAGCAAAAATATAAATAAGGCCTGGCATGGTGACACATGCCTGTGATCCCAGTAATCCCAGCACTTGGGAGGTGGATAAAGAATTAGGAGTTTCAGGCCATCCTTGGCTACATGGTGAGTTTGAGGCTAGCCCAGGATACCTGAGAGTCTGGAAAGAAAGAAAGAAAGAAAGAAAGAAAGAGAGAGAGAGAGAGAGAGAGAGAGAGAGAGAAAGAAAGAAAGAAAGAAAGAAAGAAAGAAAGAAAGAAAGAAAGAAAGAAAGAGGGAGGGAAGAAATAAAAAGAGGAAGCAAGGAGGGATGAGGGAGGGTGGAAGAGTCAGCTATGCACACTGTGTTACATGTACAGTCCCAGCAAGATGGCCAGTTTAAAAGTCTTTGTGGGCAACACAGCAAGATGCAGTCTGAAAACCAAAACAGAATAAGGAAAAGAACAGAGACAAAAAGTTGGGAAGTGGAGGGAAATGGGCATAAAAGCAGGCCATAGAAGAGGGTACAGGTAGGTCAGGTCCTTACTCCCAACATTTCCAGGCATCTGGCAGCCTCCCTCAGAAGAGCCCAATACCTCACCTTGTCCTTGAAGTCTGTGTGGTTCTGTAGGATTGCGCGCTGGTAGGTGCCCGTCCGCACGTAGTCCTGCATCATGTTCTGCTGCTGGGACAGGTAGCCATAAAACTGGAACAGAGACACACCAATAACACAGGGCACATGGCATGACAGATAGCTGAAGCCCTGGCCAGCCCTGTGACAGAGGGAGTGGCTGACTCCAGCATAGACCTGAATCCTGCTAGCAACTGCCAACAGCTCCATAGGAGGGAGCAGGGCCTAGGGGCAGCTCCCAGGAGCAGGACACTGCCACCATCAATGTGGATGGAGGATGCAGCTGGATGCCTGGACCTGGAGGCCACCAGGGATTTGCCACAAGTGGGGTTCTAGCATCGGCCACCTGCCCCAACATAGGGCCCCAAAGAAGAAGAATGGATTGAACAAAACCCTAGAGCTCAAAGCGCCAGGCAGGTGAGGTGTGGTGTTTCTCTGTAAGACAACAGGCGATGAGGAGGCAGCGTGGCACCTGGCAGGGCCACAGGCTTTGTCATCAGGCAGACCTGGCTTCCCATCTTGGCTCTGTTGATTAGAGCTGTGTGACTTGGAGCAAGTCACTTAACCTCTCTGAGCCTCAGTTTTCTCATCTGTAAAATGGGGACAACAACAGCACTTACCTCCTCTAGTTGTTGGGAGGTTCCAAGGTTCTGAGCATATAAAAGCGCTCAGTCAGTGCCTGACATGGACTGAGGGTTTAGGACATAGCTACAGTTCTGTCATTAGTTAAAATACCTAGGGACCTGGGCTTCACAGGCACTCAGATCCTTCCAGCAACTCTATCAAGCTTCACAGATGAGGAAACTGAAGCCCAGCAAGTGGAAGACACCTGCCTGAGGCTACACAGCTAGTAAGGGACAGAACCAGGATGGGCACCTGTGTGGCCTACCCTGTGCTACACGATCTCCTGTGGGAAGGCATGGGAGGGGCACACCAGCAAGTGGCCATAGACCAGGGCAAGCACCAACCCACCTGGAAGTACTGCACAGCCGAAGACTCCTCCGTCCGCTCACTGAACACAGAGCGCTCAAGAGTGTGGCCCCGGCAAGTTTTCAGGATGTTGTAGAAAGAACAGAAATCTGGAATAGGGAAGCCATGTCACTGGGCAGATGTCAGTGACTTTCTAGGGAGGCCAGGTTAGGGCTCTCAGGGGACATCCACAGGGGCCTGGGGCCTTCCTTCTATTGCCTGCCCTCACTTTTCTACCTCAGACCTATTGTGTGTGCCTTTGCCTGTGGTGCACACACACGTGTGTGTGCCCATATGACACCCCATGTGTTCACCAACAACAGGGTGCACTTGCTTGTGGTGACCAGAGCAGAACCTCAGGTGTCCTGTTCCATCGCTATTCGGCCCATTCCTTTTGAGCCAGGTGGAGTCTTACTTATTTAGGAGCTTCCATTTTTTCATGAGTTGCAGCAATTCTCAGGTCTTGGTTCTCCTATAGAATTGAGGCTACAGTGTGTGGCCATACCCAGTTGTTTATGTAGGTTGTGGGGCTGGAACTCCAGAGGTCTCTCGGGCTTCCTTAGGCTCTTATGCTTGGCAAAAGAATTGCTCTTAACTGCTGAGCCATCTCTCCAGCCCTGAGTTGGTGACTTCTTTTTCCCCAAGCCATTGTTAAAAATGAGACTAGGGGCTGGAGAGATGGCTTAGCGGCTAAGGCACCTGCCTCCTAAGCCTAAGAACGCTGGTTCCAATCTCCAGCAGTTCCAATCTCCAGGTCCCACGTTTAGCCAGATGCAAAGTGACGCAAGGGCGCAATGCCGCACTAGACCAGAAGGGGACACACACATCTGGATTTCGTTCACAGCAGCTGAGACTGCTGGCGCGCCCATCTCTGTCTCACTCTCCCTCTCTGTCTATCCCTCTCTGTGTCTCTCTCCAAAAAATAAATAAAATAATTTTTAAAAATTAATTTAAAAAATTCTTTTAAAAAAATGAGACTAGGAAAATGGTAACCACAGGCCATTTGGTACCCAATAGGAAGATCTGGTAAGTTCCTTCACAATGTGGGATGGTGTATAGTGGGATCAAGCCTGAGTACTTCTTCCAGAAGAGTAGTCTGGGAGGCTGTGAGGGGGCACTGTTCTGAGGGTTCAATCTTTCTAGTGACTGACCCATATCCACCAGGAGCTCATGGCCTCAAGGAGTGGCAGTGGACACAAGGAACACCACCTGAATAACCAAGATGCTGGGTGAGTCTCACAAAGCCAGAAGAGTCCATGAGTGAAGCTGCGACCTCTTTTCCTCATGATAGGATGCTATGCAGTCCTTTGAATTTATTCACAAGTACAAGTTATTTATGAATTCAGAATAACAGTCACTAAATTATATCACCTTAACAAAAAAGCACATGCCTATAATCCCAGAATTCTAGAGGCTGGGGTCTAAGTTCAAGGACAGCATGGGGTACATATCCAGACCTGTATCAAACAACAATTCCCTTTGTGCTTCCTGCCTCAATAGGACTAGCTACCTCATGATTTGTCCATCAGAACGTAGACTTGTTGGGCTGGAGAGATGGCTTGGCAGTTAAGGTGCTTGCCTGAGAAGCCCAAGGACCCAGGTTCGATTTCCCAGGACCCATGCAAGCCAGATGCACAAGGTGGCACATGCATCGAGTTCATTTACAGCAGCTGAATGCCATGGCATGCCAATCTCTCTGCCTCTTTCTCTCTCTCCCTCGCAAATAAAATAAAATCTTTAAAAAAAATCATAAACTATAAAAAAAAAAGAATGTAACCTTGTCACCATGCCTTCTCTACTATGATGAATTGAGACTGTAAACTAGATAAACCTTCAACCAGCATAAAAGATAACCCTTTGCCCTAAATACCTATAGATATTTGTAGTATTGCCCCTAATGCTTATTCCTGGTAGTTGTGGTTTTCTTTCTTTTTTTTTTTCTTTTTTTTAAACTTTATTTTATTTACATGACAAGAGAAAGAGGGGGAGAGAGAGAGAGAGAATAGGCACGCCAGGGCCTCCAACCAGTGCAAACGAACTCCAGATGCATGCACCCCCTTGTGCATCTAGCTAAGGTGGGTCCTGGGGAATCAAACCTGGGTCCTTTGGCTTTGCAAGCAAATGTCTTAACTGCTAAGCCATCCCTCCAGCCCTTCTTCTTCTTCTTCTTTTTTTTTGTGCCCTCTCCCCATAAAAAAAAAAAACTAACATAAGCTGGGCATGGTGGTGCACGCCTTTAATCCTAGCACTCGGGAGGCAGAGGTACAAAGATCACTGAGGGTCTGAGGCCACCCTGAGACTACATAATGAATTTCAAGTCAGTCTGAGCTAAAGTGAGACCCAACCTCAAGAAATCAAAAACAGCCAGGCATGGTGGTGTACGCCTTTAATCCCAACACTTGGGAGGCAGAGGAAGGAGGATCACCATGAGTTTGAGGCTACCCTGAGACTACATAGTGAATTTCAGGTCAGCTTGAGTTAGAGAGAGACCCTACCTTGAAAAACAAAAACAAACAAACAAAAACAGAAAAAAAAAAAAAATAAAATAAAAATTAATCCCAGATCAGATGGCTCGGACCTGTAATTGCAGCTATTTAGAAAATTGAGGCAGGAGGATCACAAGTTCAAGACCAACCTAGACAACATAGTGAGACTATCTCAAAATTAAGTACCACACTTTTTTTAAAGATTTTATTTTTATTTATTTATTTATTAAAGATATAGAGAGGGAGAGAGAGAAGAGTGACAATGGGCATGGCAGGGCCACTGCAAACGAACCCTAGATGCATGTGCCACCATGAGCATCTGGCTTATGTGGGACCTAGAATCAAACCAGGGTCCTTAGGCTTCGCAGGCATGCACCTTAACCACTAAGCCATCTCTCCAGACCACTACCAAAACTTCTAAAAATTTTATTTTATTTATTTTTTGAGAACAACACAGGAGAAAGAGAGAGAGAGAAAGAAAGAGAGAGAGAATGGGCACACCAGGGCCTCCAGGCACTGCAAACGAGCTTCAGACGCATGTGCCACCTTGTGCATCTGGATTACATGGGAACTGGAGAATCCAACCTCAAACTGGGGTCCTTAGGATTTACAGGCAAGTGCTTAACCACTAAGCCATCTCTCCAGTCCCCCAAATTTTTAAATAGCTGGGCATAGTGGCACACGTCTTTAATTCCAGCACTGGGGAGGCTGAGGTAGGAGGATCACTGTGAGTTCAAGGCTAGCCTGAGACTAAATAGTGAATTCCAGGTCAGCCTGGTCTAGAGAGCGAAACCCTACCTTGAACTCAACCCCACACCCCCAAAATAAATAAAGTGGAGAGATCTGGGGAGATGGCTTAGTTCTCAGGGAGTAAAGTGGTTGATGCACAGCATTAGGACCTGAATTCAGTTCGGTAGCACGTACATAAAATTCAGGCATGATGACCACATCTGTCATCCTAGCACTGGAGAGGCACAGGCAGAGGCTTGCTGTCTAGCATAATCAGTGAGCTGCAATTCAGTAAGAAACCCTGTCTCAAAAATCAAAGTGGAAGGAGTGGGGTGGTGGCTCACATCTATAATCCCAGCACTTGAGAGGCTAAGGTAGGGTCTCGCTCTAGCCCAGACTGACCTGGAATTCACTGTGTAGTCTCTTCCTCCCAAATGCTGGGATTAACATCATGTGCCACCATGCTGGCTTATTGTTTTCTTTTTTCTTTTTTTCTTTCTTTCTTTCTTTTTTTTTTTTTTTGTTTGTTTTTTGAGGTGGGGTCTCACTCTGGCCCAGGCTGACCTGAAATTAACTATGCAATCTCAGGGTGGCCTTGAACTTATGGCAATCCTCCTACCTCTGCCTTCCAAGTGCTGTGATTAAAGGCGTGTGCCACCACACCCGACTTTCTTTTCTTTTCTTTTTAAACTATTTTTATTTATTTATTTGCTAGAGAGAAACAGAGGAGAGAGAGAGAGAATGAGAATGAACACACCAGGGTCTTTAGCTACTGCAAGTGATCTCCAGACATATGCACCACCATAAGCATCTGTGCATCTGGTTTACAAGGGTACTGGGAAATCAAATCTGGGTACTCAGGCTTCATAGGAAAGCACCTTAACCACTAAGCCCTCACATTGGTGAAGCCTTCTCCGGAATCACAGGACATCTGATGGGATCCAGGACCTTGCCTGCCCACCTGCCATGGAGTTGAAACACGTACCGTTGGGTGTGGCAAACTGGATGAGGACGCTGTTGCAGCCCAGGGTGACAATGAAGGACTGCCTGCCCACACGGCTACACTCGGTCTCCCGGGAAACTGAGCACTTGAACACACACACATCTTCATCTGCAAGACAGAGGGAATGCTGGTGTGAGTGGTGATATCCTGGCAGCTGCCTTTGTTAGCATCTGTGTCCCTGCTGCTTCCCCTCCATACTCTCCACACCCTACATTATCCTACGTGCCATAAGTGCTACAGTGTGCCCTGTTGACCAGACCTCACTGAGGATGAGGTGGGGGCAAGTATGGACAGCAGGGGACACTTCCAGGTTCCTCGGGTGCTCCATATCCAATGGAAGAGTAGGTGTGTGTCCATAGGTTGCCCAAGGACACCATGTTCCCATGTTCGGGCAATGCCATCCTTAGGGAGACAAAAGCAATGAAGTATAACTAAAGCAGGCCTATGGGGCTGCCATAGCATGGCAAGGTGCATTTGCTCAGGACATCCTGGTTCAGTTGTCAGACTTGAGGTGCCTCTTCTCCTCTCAGTGGTACCCTTCTGCTCTCAGCTTTCTTTTAAGATATTTATTTATTTATTTATTTATGTGAGAGGGGAGAAGGAGAGAGAGAGAGGAAGAGGCAGATAGAGAATGGGCACACCAGGGCCTCCAGCCACTGCAAATAAACACCAGACGCATGTGCCACCTTGTGCATTTGGCTTACATGGGTACTGGGGAATTGAAATGGATCCTTAGGCTTCACAGGCAAGTACCTTAACCACTAAGCCATCTCTCCAGCCCCTGCTTTCAGCTTCCTATGGGGTAGTGACTGTGTGCCTGCAACCAGGCTTAGGATCCACCTACACCTCTTAGTAGTGAGAGCAGGTCACATAGCATGTTGAGGCCTGTTTCCTCAAGCATCAAATGGAGCTGGGGGGGAGGAGGGCAGGGACCCAGCAAATTACACTATGTGCTTAGTCACAGTACCCAGATGCAGGAAGCACCATGTCCTTATGCCTCTCACTGTTGTCATTATTAGTCTCAATGAGAAACCAATGTACTCCACCTTTGCCAAAGGTTGACACATACAGTCCCTAGGAAATGGACAAACCAATCCACTAATGCAGCTGGACAGCCTAGTCTGTGTAGTACCTGTGGTGGTTTGATTCAGGTGTCGTGCCCCCACCCCCGCCATAAACTTAGGTATTCCAAATGTTAGCCTCCCCAGCTGATGGTAAATGGAAATTACAGCTTCCTGGAGGTGGGGTCTTGTTAGGGTGAGCTCATGGGTGTTATAGCCAGTTCCCCTTGCCAGTATTTGGCACACTCTCCTATTGCTATTGTCCACTTTTTATGTTGGCCAGAGGGTGATGTCCACCCTCTGCTCATGCCATCATTTTCCCTGAAATCATGGAGCCTGTAAGCCAAAATAAACCCTTTTTTCCCACAAGCTGCTCTTGGTCGGGTGATTTCTACCAGCAATGCGAACCTGACTGAAACAGTACCCTTAATTTTAACCTATCATAAACAGAAAACAGATTATGGGGTAGCCTGTAAAACAACCAGCTTGTCTCCTCAAATGGCAATGTCAATGGGTAAAAGTACCTTGAGTTTGGATTTGCAGAATCCATATAAAGACAGATGTGGAGATACAAATTCTATAATCCCAGTGCTCTGATAGGGAGGTGAGAGGTGGAGACAAGAGAACCCTGGGAACCCTGTAAGCTAGCTGGCCTGGTAAAGGCAACAGCAGCAAAAGAATGTTGTCCTCTGACCACCACACATATGCCATGACATGTAAGGTCAACACACATACGATTTAAAAACTGGCTAAGGCAGGGCATAGTGATGCCACCTTTATTACCAGCACTTGGGCCAGGGGCAAAGCCACTGGCTTATGAAGCCCACAGGCTCAGGTTTGATTCCTTAGTACCCATGTAAAGCAAGATGCATGAAGTGGCAAGAGGCCCTGGCATGCTCATACACTATCTGTGTGTCATTCTCTCTTATGAATAAATATTTCTTAAAAACTTCCCAGTATCTAGTAAGATAGAGACTGGTAAGAACTATTCAAGAGAGGATTGCAGGTGAGGTGGCAGGAAATATCAAGTGGGTCCTGGCCTGAGGCCTGAGAGGAAAAGTCCCTAAAGCTTGGGAAAGACAACTAGTGAAGAGGGCATGGACTGCAAGAAGGGACTGCCTGTCAAAGTGGTTCAGAACACCCTCATTCTCAGGAGATACACACAGCAGTGTTGAGCAACATCAACAGCTTGCTTTCACATGGCTCTTTTTATTTTTGTTTTTTTCAGGTAGGGTTTCATTCTAGCCCAGCTCATGGCTCTTTACATAAGTAACAAAACAGAGAGGCCAAGGGGAAAAGTGGACAGAATGAGGTAAAAAAGAAAAAAGTGGGCTGGAGAGATGGCTTAGCAGTTAAGGCACTTGCCTGCAAAGCCAAAGGACCCAGGTTCGATTCCCCAGGACCCATGTAAGCCAGATGCACAAGGTGGTGCATACGTCTGGAGTTCGTTTGCAGCAGCTGGAGGCCTTGGCACATGCATTTTCTCTCTCCTTCTCTCTCTCTGCCTCTTTCTGTCTCTCAAATAATTAAACAAAAAGAAAAAAAGAAGAAAAAAAAAGTTGCAGGACTCGACACTTCCAAAAAGTACCACAAAGGTTCAATAACCAAGTTACAAGCTTAGCAGAAGAACAGACATAGTTTAGCGGAAGAGAACTATTCCTAAAATAAACCCTGACATTACTGGGCATGGTGGCGCAAGCCTTTAATCCCAGCACTCAGGAGGCAGAAGTAGAGGTAGGAGAATCACCATGAGTTTGAGGCCACCCTGAGACTACATAGTGAATTCTAGGTCAGCCTGGACTAGAGTGAAACTCTACCTAAAAAACAAAAACAAAAAAATCCTGCCATTTATGGGCAATTGATTTTCTATTAGGATGCCAAGAACATCCAAAGGGGAAACAATCTCCAACAAAGAAAAGGTTCTGGAACAACTAGACATTAACTGGGAAGACCACACAAGGAGACTCCCTACCTCATACCATAATAAGAAGTAACTTCAGCTGGGCGTGGTGGTGCACACCTTTAATCCCAGCACTTGGGAGGCAGAGGTAGGAGGATTGCCATGAGTTCAAGGCCACCCTGAGAATACAGAGTGAATTCCAGGTCAGCTTGGGCTAGAGTAAGATCCTACCTCAAAAAACAAAACAAACAAAAAAAAAAAGTAACGCCAAGTGAACCAGTGTTCTCAAATATACATAAACTGTAAGTTTCTTAGAAAAAAACACAGGAGTAAATCTTTGTGACCTTTGACTTGACACTGGATTCAGCCATGAAACTAGAAGCATGAGCAATTTGAAACAGAGATAAAATTTGACTTTAGGGTAAAGTGCTTCTTTTGCAAGCATGAGGATCTGAGTTTTACTGACAGAACCCACATGAAAATGCCAGGCATGGTGGTGTGCGTTTATAATCCCAGCACTGGGAAGGCAGAGATGGGCTCACCAGTCAGCCTACTTAGAGAATTACAGGTCAATGAGAATCTGTCTCAAAAAGGTCCATGGACAGTACCTAAAAAGAATGACAGTGGAGGTTATCCTCTGGCCTGCACACACACAAGGACATTTTTATGGGGATAAGGACATGATAGCTCAGATGGTAAAAATGCTCACTATGCAAGCACGAGGACCTGAGTTTGATCTCCAGTACCCTCATAAAAAGCTCAGCATGGGGACTGGAGAGATGGTGCAGCCATTAAGACATTTGCCTGTAAAGCCCAACACAACACCCAGGTTCAATGCCCCAGTCCCCATGTAAAGCTAGATGTGCAAAGTGGCACATGCACCTGAAGTTCATTTGCAGTGGCTTCGATGTCCTGGCACACCATTCTCTGTCTCTCTCCACTTGCAAATTAATTAATTAATAAAATTTTAAAAGAAGTTTGGCATGGCTACGTATGTCTGAGACCCTAGCACTAAGGGGGACAAAGACAGGAGGATTGCTGGGGCTCCCTGGTCAACCAATCTAGTTGAAAAACATGAAGCTCCAGGTTCAGTCAAAAGGAAATAAAGTGCAAGAGATATAGAGAGAAGGATACCCTACATCCTCCTCTGCTTTCCGTACACATGTGTATGGGCAGTTCATATCATATACCATACACATACCACTTTTTATTTTAAGGTAGGGTCTCACTCTAGCCCAGGCTGACCTGGAATCACTAGTCTCAGGGTGGAATGCACAGTTATTCTATCTCTACTTCCCAAGTGCTGGGATTAAAGGCATGCACCATCATGCCTGGCTCATACCACTTTTTTTTTTTTTTTTACTTTGCCAAAATTATAATTTTTTTGGGGGGGGGTAGGGTCTCACTCTGGCCCAGGCTGACCTGGAATTCACTATGTAGTCTTAGGGTGGCCTTGAACTCCTGGTGATCTTTCTACCTCTGCCTCCCGAGTGCTGGGATTAAAGGTGTGCGCCACCACGCCCGGCTCAAAATTATAAATTTTTTAAAGCTTTAAAAACTTTCTCAGGGGCTAGAGAGATGACTTAGCAGTTGGGGGTGCTTGCCTGCAAAGCCAAGGGACCCAGGTTCGATTCCCCAGTATCCACGTAGGCCAGATACACAAGATGGTGCATGCAGTTGGATTTCGTTGACGGTGGCTAGAGGCCCTGGTATGAGCTCTTTCTCGCTCGCTTTTTTTTTTCCTTGAGGTAGGGTCTCACCCTAGCCCAAGCTGAACTGGAATTCATTCTTTAGTCTCAGGGCGGCCTTAAACTCACAGTGATAACTCCTACCTCTGCCTCCCAAGTGTTGGGATTAAAGGCATGCGCCACCATGCCTGGCTTCTTTCTCTCTTTCTCTGCCTCTTTCTCTATCTCTTCCTCTCAAATAAATAAAATACTTTTAAAAACTTTCTCGGCTGGAAATAGGGCTTAGCAGTTAAGGTGCTTGCCTGCACAGCCTAAGGACTCAGGTCCAATTCCCTAGTATCCACATAGGACAGGTACACAAGGTGATCCATATGTCTGGAGTTTGTAGGGGCTGGAGGTCCTGGTGCACCCATTTACTCTCTGCCTCTTTCTCTCCCTCAAATAAATATTTTTTTAAAAAATAAAAACTTAAGCCAGGTGTCATAGCACACGCCTTTAATCCCAGCACTTGGGAGGCAGAGGTAGGAGATCATTGTAAATTCAAGGCCACCCTGAGAATACTGATCCAGGTCAGCCTGGGCTAGAGTAAGACCCTACCTTGAAAAACCAAAAAAAATAAAAAATAAAAAATTAGCCAGGCGTGTTGGCGTGCACCTTTAATCCCAGCACTTGGGAGGCAGAGGTAGGAAGATCGCTATGAGTTCAAGGCCACCTTGAGACTAATAGTGAATTCCAGGTCAGCCTGAGCTAGAGTGAAATCCTACCTCGAAAAACCAAAAATAAATAAATAAATAAATAATTATTTGAGAATGTGCATATTTGAGTATTTATTTGAGAATGGGTGGTTCATATGTGGAGAGGTGTACCAGGACCCCTTGCCACTGCAAATGAACTCTAGACACATGCACCATCTGTGCATCTGACTTTAATTGGGTACTGGGGATTCAAACCCAAGCTGGGAAGCTTTGTAAGCAAGTGCCTTTAACTGCTGAGCCATCTCGCCCGCCCAAAACTATAAATTTCTTTAAACAATTTTTTTTTCCCGAGGTAGGGTCTCACTCTGGCCCAGGCTGACCTGGAATTAACTATGTATTCTCAAGGTAGCCTCCAGCTCACAGTGATCCTCCTACCTCTGCCTCCCGAGTGCTGGGATTAAAGGGGTGCACCACCACACCTGGCTAAATGACCTTGTTAATATTTTATTTTTCTTTCTTTATTTTTTTGACAGAGAAAGAGGGAGAGAGATTGAATGGGCACTCCAGGCCTCCAGCCACCGGAAACGAACTCCAGATGCGTGTGCCCCCTTGTGCATCTGGCTAACATGGGTCCTGAGGAATGGAACCTGGGTCCTTTGGTTTTGCAGGCAAAAGCCTTAACCACTAAGTCATCCCTCCAGCCTTAAACGATCAGTTGTAGGCTGAAGAAATGACTTAGAAGGCACTTGCCTGCAAAGCCAAAGGACCCAGGTTCAATTCCTTAGGACCCAAGTAAGGCAGATGCACAAGGTGATGCATGCATCTGGAGTTCATTTGCAGCAGATGGAGGTCCTGGCACGCCCATTTTTTCTCTCTCTCTCTCTCAAATAATAATAATAATAAAAGCCAGGCATGGTGGCGCACATCTTTAATCCCAGCACTCGGGAAGCAGAGGTAGGAGGATTGTCATGAGTTCGAGGCCACCCTGAGACTACATAGTCAATTCCAGGTCAGCCTGGGCCAGAGTGAGACCCTACCTCAAAAAACCAAAATATCCAAAAAAAAAAAAAAAGAAAGAAAGAAAGCCAGCCAGCCAGCCAGCCAGGTGTGGTGGTACATGCCTTTGATTTTAATCCCAGTTGAGACTGAAGGATCACAGCCAGGGATATGGAGTGAATTCTAGGTCAGACTGGGATATAGTGAAATCTTGCCTCCAACAAACAAATTTAGCCAGGTGTGGTGGTGCACACCTTTAACCCCAGCACCGGGAGGTACAGGTACAAGGATCATCATGAGTTCAAGGTCCTCCTGAGGCTACATAGTGAATTCCAGGTCAGCCTTGAGCTCTACCTCGAAAAACCAAAAACAAAAAAAAAAAAAAAAAAAAAAAAAAAAAAATTTTTAAATAAATACAAGTTCAGGAGGCAGAAGGATTGTTGTGAGTTCAAGGCCACCCTGAAACTATGTAGTGAATTTCAGGTCAGCCTGGGCTAGAGTGAGACCCTACCTTGAAAAAACAAAAATAAATAAGTAAATAAGAAATATAAGTTTTATGCTACATCTCAGCTTCAGGCACTCCCAGAAGCCACTGGCAGTGTGTTCACACTATCTCTAGCATGATGGATGACTGAGAGGCTGCAAAGCCAATGGTTGGGGAGTAGGAGAGGGTCCCAGGGACCTTCTGGCAGCCCTACAGAAAGGAGGAGGGTGGGAAGAAGTTCACACTATCTTCAAACTAGACATAACCCACATGGTCTGTCACCTGATGAAGCAATAACACACTGTACACTCATGAAGCAAAAGATTATTTAACTATAGAAAGTTATAAAGTTTTGATACTTGTGCAGACAGAGACACCAAAGGCATCTAATGATTGACACCATTCAAAAACAGCCTTCAGAAGAGGTTCACCCATGGAGACAGAAAGCAGACTGGTGGTTGCCAGGAGATGCATGAAGGCAGGAATGGGAAGCAGGTGCTTTGAGGGTATGGGGTTTCCTTTGTGGTGATGACTATGTTCTGGAACAAGAGAGGTCACAGAGAACACCTAATAAGCTCAGTGTCACTGAATTGTGTGCCCCCCCCCGCCCCCCGAGGTAGAGTCTCACTCTAGCTCAGGCTGACTTGGAATTCACTATGTAGTCTCAGGGTGGCCTCAAACTCATGGTGATCCTCCTACCTCTGCCTCCCAAGTGCTGGGATTAGATTAAAAAAGTGTGTGCCACCACGCTCGGCTCTGAATTGCGCTTTTAAAACAGTCCACTTTAGTTTACAGAATGTTTTTCCCCTTAACAGAAAAGGAAAACTTGCTGATTTGGCAGTCGGGCTTCAAAGGCCTACAAGTAATCATGGGCCCCTGGCTGCTTGTAATGCAGTCTAAGCCCAGGGAAGAAAGGGCCAGGCTCCCTCTCTGTCCCATGACCCTAATGCCACCTCCCAGGACAGGGTCTGGCTGTAGACAGAGTGCTGGTTGTCCACTGCCCCAAGCTCCCAGCACTGCAGCCACAGAGCAGGGTCAGGTAAGATGCTAGCTAGTCCAGCTCTGCATGGATCCCCGGAATGGACTCTGGCTAGATGACTTCCACACCCCTTCTGGAGCAGGAGATAAAGGCTATCTGCTGGTTTTGCCTGGATGACAGAAGCAGGGAGGGTCTCTATGAGGAAGCTTGGCAACCTGATTGGTTACCTTAGGTGCCCCTCTGCAATCTGACACCAGGCAGGCAACCACAGCACCTGTGACCAAGGAAGGAAGAAACTTGGCTGCATGCAGCTAGCAGCAAAGGCTGGGCTGGGGTCAGGAAAGCCTGGACTGAGGGTGAGGGAATGGGCTTCCTCATAGCAGCAGCTGCCAAAGCTAGGGAAGCCAGCATTCCCTGACAGTTACAGCTGGACCCCTTAGGCATATATACCAGGGAACTGTGGTACACTCATCACTCACACCAATCAGCTACCCTATGTCCTCCCAGCTTTTCAAAATTCCTGTTTGGTGGGCTACGGGTGGCTCAGCGGCAGAACACTCACCTAGCATGTGCAGGCTACTGGGTTCCATTTCCAGTACCACAAAAAGGAAGCAAACAAAAACCCAAAAGCAAACAAAATGTTCTTTCAGGAGGCCCAGTCTCTCTGGCACTAGAAACACTGT
The DNA here is from genome assembly GCA_036365145.1 of Orientallactaga sibirica. Classification (NCBI taxonomy): domain Eukaryota; kingdom Metazoa; phylum Chordata; class Mammalia; order Rodentia; family Dipodidae; genus Orientallactaga; species Orientallactaga sibirica. Next base: position 4,896,406 of record JAEOAD010002278.1, on the reverse strand, counting down.
GTGAACCATACCCCTCACTCACCCAGACCCTTCCCCATGACTACACTATAGCCCAAAATAGCAGGGTTCTGAATCTTTACACATGCTGGTCATCCCTTTCCTCTGATCAAGATATGCCTAGAGACAATGGCATACCTGGGCTCCAGATCAGCCCCTGGCTCAGGAGCACCTGTGGTCTTGCACTCAAGGACAAAATCCCAGGGCAGGGCATCCCCAGGAGACAGATGCTCCCCATATCCTTCAGCCCTGGATCTTCGTCTGGCATCTGGCAGTGGTATTCAGGTATCCCCATAGCCTCAGGTCAGGGAGCAACTGTCCCCTGAAGATGTCTCTCTTTTCAGCCACCAGTAGGGAAGCCATGGAAGGATTAGGCCCTTGAGGATACCAAGACGCAGAAAGATTCTGTGTATGGGCTATCAGAAACCAATCTAGGGCTGGAGAAGATGGCTTAGCAGTTAAGGCGTTTGCCTGCAAAGTCAAAGGATACCAGTTCAATTCCCCAGGATCCATGTAAGCCAGATGCACAAGGAGGTGCATGCATCTGGAGTTTGTTTGCAGTGGCTGGAGGTCCTGGTGTGCCCATTCTCTCTCTCGCTCTACCTCCTTCTCTTTCTCTTAAATACATAAATAACTTCAGAATCTCGCTCTACCTCCTTCTCTCTCTCTTAAATAAATAACTTCAGAATCTATTGGAGGACATCTACTCAAACTGCCACAGAGGTAATATTTGAGATGTGATATTTGGCTACTATTTTCCCAGGGTATTTAGAATCACCTTGAAGGAGAAAGCTAACAACTTGGAAGCAAATATCTACAGAGTATGACAAGCAGACAAAACAGTATGTTTAGAGGTCCTGAGACATGCAATATTGGAAAGAATTGCTAATTTATGCACCAGACAAATGCTACTTAAAAACACAATTCCATAGAGTTTTATACTTTTTGGGGGGGCATGCCTGTGAAAGGTTATCTTGATTGAATTAACTGTGGTGGGAAAACCCACCCTAACATGAGGCAGAGGAGCCATTCCATGAACTGTGTTCCTATGCTATATAAAAAGAAAACAATTCAGCCAGGCGTGGTGGTACACGCTTTTAATCCCAGCACTCAGAAGGCAGAGGTAGGAGGATCGCTGTGAGTTCCAGGCCAGCCTGAGAATACAGAATGAATTCCAGGTCAGCCTGGGTCAGAGTGAGACCCTACCTGGAAAAACCAAATAAATAAACAAATAATTAGAAAAAACTGGCGGAGCAGTAGCATTCATTCTTCTCTGCCTCCTGTCCGTGGACACAATGTGACCAGCTCTACTTCATATTCCTGATGCCAGGCCATGATGAACTGTAATCCTGAAGTGTAAACTGAAATAAACCCTTCCTTCCTTAAATTGCTTCTGGTCAGGATTTGGTCATAGCAATGAGAATTAACCAATATACTCAGAAATTTGTCATTGTGTTTGAATATACAATAAACACATGCCCATGATATAGTTGAAAAATAAATAAATAAATAAATAAATAAATAAAATAAATAAAATATATTAAGAAACCAATCTAGAATTTCCATGGCTGTCTCATAGTTCAGCATATTTTGGGCTGTTTGTATAAGGCCCGAAGAGGAACTCAAGCTCTGGGGCAAGGGCCTATGTGTCTGGAACCACAGGCAGTAGTTCCATAGGGTAAGTGGTGCCCAGATTCCCAATGGGTAGGAAAACTCACACCTTCAAGATAGCCTGTCTGGCTCCCTTGAAAGCAAGACTTCATCTATCCACATTACAAACCCCCAACTCCCATCACAAACCAGCCTCAATATTACAGAATAAGTGACAATATTTTGTAGGGAGCAGATTCTATTCCAACACTTTACACAGGCCCTTCATTTCCTCTTTACATCTCACTCATTTGTTCAGAAGTTAAAGCTACCATATCATTCAAGGTCATACAGCAAAGGGGGCTATGGTGACTGGCTTGAGTGGCTGCTATTAATCAATGACCCCTAGGACTTATCTGCATTCTGAAGTAGAGTATTGCCACATTTCTCTAAAAACAGACCAAGTGGAAAAGCTCACATTTAGCATGTACAAGTCCCTGGCGCCATCTCCAATACCACTAAAGAAAGAAAACACACACAAAAAAAACTTTGGCTTTATAGGTAGGGATGATCTGTGCTACAATGATTCACTCTGCCTTGCAACAGACTTTAATTAAAGTAATGAGTGAATGTAGCTGTACCAATAACTTTGTGGGTTTTTTTTTTTTTTTCTTCAAGGTAGGGTATCACTCTAGCCCAGGCTGACCTGGAAATTCACTCTATATTCCCAGGGTGTCCTCGAACTCATGGCAATCTTCCTACCTCTGCTTCCTGAGTGCTGGGATTAAAGGCATGCGCCACCATGCTGGGCTCCAATAACTTTTTTTTTTTTTTTTTTTTGACAAAACCAGGCAGAGAGCCATTTGACCCACAGGGCTCACATGTCTCCAATTACAGATGCAGGGCTAGGGAGATGGCTCAGTGGTTAAAGCCACTTGCTTGCAATTCATGGTGGCCCAGGTTCAATTCCCCAGTATCCATATATGGCCAGATGCACAATGTGCCTCATGCATCTGGAGTTTGTTTGCCATGGCAAGAGGCCCTGACATGCCCATACACACTCATCCTCCTTTCCTCTCTCCCTCCCCCCTCTCTTTCAAATAAATAAATAAAAATACATTAAAGAGAGAATTACAGGTGCAGAGGCTGGTGCTAACCTTCCTCTCTACCTATTTCCTTGTTGGTTCATCAGACATCAGACAATGGGGACATCTGCTTCCCATCCCAGAGGATATAAGGAGAAGCGGAGTGACAAAAATTTCCAGGTGAGAGGACCATGCCAGTGAGACGTGGGACTCTGTGAAAAAAGAAGGCTACCAGCCACAGGCTTCCATGCAGGGGGCTCCTGATTGGGCCACCTGCTGAGAAGTAGCATGAGGCCCCAGAAGGCTAATGGCTCCAGAATGTAGAGGCTCCCACAGCCCTGGATAGTACTGGGAAGAGGCACCTTATGCTGAGAGATGTGGATGGGAATAGAAAGGCTACAGCTACCAGGTAGGATAGAACGAAGGCTGGGGATACACCTATTGCTCACCACCTACCACATTCTTCCCTTGTTGCCTCCCCAAGCCTGGGAGATGGGATCCAGGGGCAGCAGAATCTGGGGACTCTGAGTGACAGGGACAACTTGGTCCAGGAATTGAAGATCAGATGTAAATGGCAGGAGCCCCGCCCATCTTTTTGCTAGATGTCCCAGGGCCCAAAACCAGAAGGACTGAAATAAACACAGATGTCTTGTCTCAGGGATGTCTGATCCAGTGATCCTGATGGCTAGGCAAGACCATAATCAACCCCTAAGAGTCATCTTGCTGGGCTATTCTCTGCTTAACATCCCTCTGCTGGGCACAATACTACACTCAGGAGTACTTAGGAGGTGGGCACAGGATTGCTTGAGCTCACAAGTTCCAAACCAGCCTGAGCATCCTTTCTCAAGAACAAATATGCCAGACGTGGTGGCTCATACCTACTCTCCAAGCACTACAGAGGCTGAAACTGGAAGTTTGAGGCCAGTAAGTTCTAGGCCAGCATGGGCTCCATAGTGAGATAGTGTCTCAAAAAAGGGGGAATGGGTAAGTCTAGGGAGATAGCTCAGTAGTTAAAAGAACTTGCTTACAAACCTATCTATCAGGCCAAGTTCAATTCCCTAACACTCATATGAAGCAAGAGACAGCACACACCTGTTATCCCAATGTACCCACAGCAACAGGAGACAGAGCCACGAGAATCTTGGAGCACATGGGTTACCTAGACTAGTGTACACACAAAGCAACAATAACAAGGGTGACCTTAACTCAAGTAAGGTGGAGAGGGCAAACATCCCAAGGTTGTCCTCAGCCAGGCATGGTGGTGCACCCTTTAATCCCAGCACTCAAGAGGCAGAGGTAGGAGGATTGCCGAGAGTTCAAGGCCACCTTGAGACTACAGAGTAAATGAGGTCAGCCTGGGCTAGAGTGAGACCCTACCTCAGGGAAAAAAAAAATGGTATACACCCAAAGTTGTCCTCAGACCTCCACACAAATAACATCAAGGGCTGGAGAGATGGCTCAACAGTTAAGGCACTTGCTTGCAAAGCCTGTTGGCCTGGGTTCAACTCTGTAGCACCCATATAAGGCCAGATGCACAAAGTGACACATGCATCTGTGAATTCCAGGTTAACCTGGCCTAGAGTGAAACCCTACCTTGAAAAAAAAAAAGAAAAAGAAAAAGAAAAATATCCCTCATGGCCTCATAATCTCTCAGAATCTTCAGGAACAAGTCCCAACTCCATGTCAGGCTTACTAGGTTCCTCCCAGCATAACTAGTGTCCTGTCTAGCAGAGCCACATCCTCAATGAGCTTCACTCCTCATCCTGGTGTCTGTAGCTTTTGGACCTGAACACCCCTCCCCTATGTCTTGTCACTTCTCCCTGGACAAGCTCCCACAGCAGGGTGACTCTTCATGAGACATCTGCCTTGTGTCTGCTGCTGACCTTGTGCCTGGGACAGAAAAGGTGGCAGGGAGTGGAAACTCAGGGGTCCAGATCCACATGGTAGCCTGCCCTTGCCCATACTTGTGAGCATGTCTGGGGAATTCACCCCATTGCTCTGATGGGAATGCTCCTTTCTTGTCACTCTTGTTCTTCCTATTCACTACAAACGGAGGGTCCCCAGGGCCTCAAGCTGTCAGAGCAGGATTAAAGGGACACAATGGGAGTAGGGTGAGATCTGGAGTGAAATGCTTTCCTCTCTTAGAATCTTGCACCACTGCACAAGGAAGGAGAGGGCAACACCAAAACCTAGCCACCAGCTCAAGATGGGACAAAATGGGCCTGTCAGCTCTTAAGGCTAGATCTTTGAGTTATGAGCTTGCTGTTTAACAGATGTCCCTTATCATGCTAAGGTCCAGGAAAGTTTTATGGTCCATCGATAGTGGTCCGAGGTCAGTGGTTCATTAACCCTTCACTAATAATAAAAAAAGGTGGGGCCAGGCATAGTGGCACATGCCTTTATTGCTGAAGACACCACATACTTGGGCTGCAAGGTCACTGAGAAATCCTGCTGGAGCTGAGCTGAAAGCCTCCTTCATGTAGACCAGCTGACAGAAAGCTGGAAAAGGCTATGCTGCATGCAGTTCAATGGGAGAAAGAGAAATCACCAGTGAAGATACTCCACAGTGAACACTGCAAGCCTTACATTTGGCCAGCCAGGCCAAAAGAGCCAACGGATGTAATAGTGGCATGTCTGACTCTCTAATTGGACTAGAGGCCTGCTCCATGGGAGGAAATACATCCCTGATACTGAAAACCTATGACACGGATAGTCACGAACCCCAGGAGTCTAACATCTGCTGGTGTCTGGCTAAATGTATATACTATGCTCACCAAACTGCTCGGTAAGCACTTCTTTTTTTTTTTTTTTTTTTATTTTATTTTTAATTTTTGGAGAGAGACAGAGAGAGAGAGAGAGAGAGAGAGAGAGAGAGAGAGAGAGAGAGAGGAGACAGAGAGAGAGGGAGAGGGAGACAGAGAGAGAGGGAAAGGGAGACAGAGAATGGGCGCGCCAGCAGTCTCTCAGCTGATGTGAACGAAATCCAGATGTGTGCGCCCCCTTGTGGGCAAGTGCGGCATTGCGCCCTTGCATCACTTTGCATCTGGCTAAATGTGGGACCTGGAGATTGGAACCAGGTTCTTAGGCTTAGCAGGCAGGCGCCTTAACCGCTAAGCCATCTCTCCAGCCCGTAAGCACTTCTTTTAATGCTCATACCCATATATTAATGCTACTCTCACTTTTGATTAGAGAAGCTTCTCTTTTCAGATGGTGGTGACCCTATGATGACTTAGAAGGCACCATGGTGCTGAGAAGAGACAGAGGAGTGCTCAGCACTGAAATATCTCTAACACACCTTCCAAGGCTCAGAGTCCATTGCAGAAGAGGTGGCGGAAAGAATGTAAGAGCCAAAGGAAGGGTAGGACTCCTACAACATGCTTCTCCAGACACAAAATGGCCTGGATATCCATGACCTCACAGTGCCTGACACTACCTACACAGGACCATCATAATAGGAGGAAAAGATCATGATATTAAAATAAAAGAGACTGATTGAGAGGAGAAGGGGGTAAGAGAGTGGAATTTCAAAGGGGAAAGTGGGGGAAGGGAGGGAATTACCATGGGATATTGTCTACAATTATGGAAGTTGTCAATTTTAAAATATTAAATTAAGCCGGGCGTGGTGGCTCACGCCTTTAATCCCAGCACTCGGGAGGCAGAGGTAGGAGGATCGCCATGAGTTCGAGGCCACCCTGAGAATACAGAATGAATTCCAGGTCAGCCTGGGCTAGAGTGAGACCCTACCTCGAAAAACCAAAAAAAAAAAAAATAAATAAATAAATAAAATAAAATAAAATATTAAATTTAAAAAAAAAGTGGTGCCAGGTGCGGTGGCACATGCCTTTAAACCCAACACTTGGGAGGCAGAGGTAGGAGGATCGCCAAGAGTTCCAGGTCATCCTGAGATTACATACTGAATTCCAGGTTAGCCTGAGCTAGAGTTTACCTCAGAAAACAAAACAAAACAAAAAGTGGGGTATGTTGGCACATGATTATAATTCGAGAGCTGGGAAGATGGAGAGAGGAGGCTCCCTGAGTGAGGCACACTGGCCAGCCAGTCTAGTCTAACCTACTTAGTAAGCTCCAGGCAGTGAAGGACCCAATCTCAAAAAAGGTAGACCATGCTGGGCGTCGTGGCGCATGTCTTTAATCCCAGCAGAGGTAGGAGGATCGTCATGAGTTCAAGGCCACCTTGAGACTACATAGTGAATTCCAGGTCAGCCTGGACTAGAGCGAGACCCTACCTAAGAAGCCAAACAAACAAACAAACAAAAAATGGTGGGCTATGGCTAAGGAACTGAGAAGGGGCTACAGTTAGGGTGAATGGACCCCAGAAAGTAAAAACAAAAACAAACAAAACAAAAAAACAGGAAAAAAGAAAGTCTGTGCTTGTTAGAAATCAAAGATGATTTGACTTTTTATCGCTTTAGTTTTTTTCTTTGTTTTTCGAGGTAGGGTCTCACTCTAGCCCAAGCTAAATACTATGTAGCCTCAGGGTGGCCTAGAACTTACAGTGATCCATCTATCTCTGCCTCCTGAGTGTAAAGGCATGCACCTCCACGCCTCTTGGCTGGACTTGTTTTTTTTTTTTAAACAAACAACCAGGACCCCTCCTGGGAGGGAGGTCTTTCATAGTATTTAAACATTGTGGTTAGTCAAGTTCAGCCCTCTGAACTTGGTGCCAGGGCTAGCCTTTTTCTGAGACAGTCCTAACCCTAACCAACCAGCTGTCTCTCTGGTTCACCTGAGTCAGAAGACAGCCTATCACTATAAAGTTACCTTTACTAGGGGAGGGCCCTAGCCTTTACTCTCCACATGAGATCTTTTTTTTTTTTTTTTTTTTTTTTTTTTTTTTTTTGGTTTTTTGAGGTAGGGTCTCACTCTAGCTTAGGCTGACCTGGAATTCACTCTGTAGTCTCAGGATGGCCTTGAACTCTCAGCGATCCTCCTACCTCTGCCTCCCAAGCGCTGGGATTAAAGGCGTGTGCCACCATGCCCGGCCACGTGAGTTCTTTATTCCCTCTAGCTCCCCGCATGGCAGGAACAACTTGAACTTTCTTTTTCTTACTTTCTTTCTTTTTTTTTTTCTCTGAACTTTCTTTTTTCTCTTTTCTTTCCAGTTTTTTTTTTCAGGCTCTCCACGCAGGATCTTTAGCCATGTGGGTGCCTTTCCTTGGCTCTGTACTTTCCTCAATAAATATAATAATTTAATAATTATCCTTCTCAGTCTATTTTATTCAATTATTTGAATAAAATTAAAAACAAACCTAGGGGGCTGGAGAGATGGCTTAGTGGTTAAGGTGCCTGCCTCCTAAGCCTAAGAACGCTGGTTCCAATCTCCAGGTCCCACATTTAGCCAGATGCAAAGTGATGCAAGGGCACAATGCTGCACTTGACCACAAGAGGGTGCACACATCTGAATTTCGTTCGCAGCAGCTGAGAGGCTGCTGGTGCGCCCATCTCTGTCTTCCTCTCCCTCTCTCTCTGTCTCTGCCCCCCCAAAAATCTAGGGTTTGGGGTTCAAGGACTTTCCTGGACCCCAAGTATCCTGTTACAGAATGACACCCAGGGTGGTCCTCTAGCTTCCACATTCATAAGCATACATAAACATATGCAGATGCGCACACACACAAACCCCTCTCTGTTGTGGAGTTCACAATGGAGGTGTTAGGAGTCAGGGCTGGCAAGATGATGGCTCAGTGGACTAAGCACTTGCCATGGAGTTCTGAGTATCTGAATTCAGATTCCCAGACCATATATAAGAGCTGGTAGTTGAAGCAGACTTCTGAAATCCCAATGCGCCTACAGCAATGAGGGAAGTGCAGACAGGAGAGTTTGCTGTAAGCTCACAAAGGAAGCAGTGAACAGAGACCTTGCCTTAAAAATGAGATGGAAGGCAGATACCAACCCCTAAATTCTCCTTTGACCTTCACACCCACACAAAATAAACAACTGAAGGAGATCAGTCATTACTGCTGCCACCAGCGCAGATCAGCAGCCTGTCTGGGAGAATTCCAGCCCAGCAATGCTACCTCAGCCGGGCCTCCTCCCAGCTGTAACCTAAGGTGGACTCCTCTGAAGCTGTCCTCAGAGAAGCTCCAAAGCAGCTGCTGCCATACACTGCCAGCCCTGGGGTATTTGAGAACCATGAGGTCACCCTGGATTCCTCTGGCCCAGCCACCCTGATGTAGCATAGCTGCTCCCAGATCTGGAAGCCCCTAAAGTTATGATAGTCCCTGGCCACTGCTATAAGTCTGGGCAATGGAACTCCAAATCTCCTTGCTAGTCTTATCCTACACAGCTCTACTTGCAAGTATTCCTATAGATCCAATACCAATAGACCCAGAGCATCAGGAAAGGAAATACCCACTGAATGAAAAGAAATGGGTTTTGAAAAATCTTTGAGTGTGTTTGTGCATGTGTGGAGGTCAGAAGCCAATCTCAGGTGTCAGCCCTTGTCTTGTAGCTCGTTTGAGGCAGGGTCTCAAGTTTACTGCTGGGAAATCCAGGCTAGCTGGCCCTTGAGCTTCTGGGAATTCTCCTGTCTCTGCCTTCCTTCTCACTGTAGGTGAACTAGAATTAGACTGATGTTACTGTGTGCCACTTTACAAGGGCTCTTGGGATCAGAACTCAGGTCCTCATATTTTCTTTTTTCAAAATATTTTATTTATTTATTTATTTATTTATTTATTTATTTAATTTGAGGAAGAGAGAGAAATATGGGTGCACCAGGCAGGGTTTCTAGCCATTGCAAATGAATTCCAGATGCTTGTGACACCTTGTGCTGGGGAATCAAACCTGGGTCCTTTGGCTTTTCAGGCAAGTACCTTAACTGCGAATGTATCACTCTAGCCCCCTCATATATTCATAGCAAGTGTTTTATCCCTTAAGCCACCTCCCCAGCCCATGAAATAGGTTTTGAGCTGTGGACACTGTTGTGTGTAAAAATGACCAAGCCACATGAACCAAAGGGGTGAAAATGGAAGGGGCTGGTCTAGAAACACAATTACAATAACTGCAGTGGCTATATCTGTGAAGAGAGTATTTTTCAGCTAGATCTCCTTGCCCAACTCCAAGCACAGAGAACAGATTTATGCAGGTGTGCCTGTGCCGGGCTGAAAACCCAAAAAAGGTCACAACAGGGCCAGGCATGGTGGCACATGTCTTTGGTCCCAGTGCTCAGCAGGCAAAGGTAGGAGGATCACAGTCAGTTTGAGACCAGCCTGAGGCTATATAGTGTATTCCAGGTCAGCCTGGGCTAGAGCAAGACCCTACCTCAAAACAACAACAAAAAGAAATAAAGAAAGGTCACAACTGTTCAGGGACAAGCAAGCTTTTCATGTCCAACCTGTACATGAAATATAAGCAGGCACCAGGCCTGGTTCTTGACTAGGGAAGGCAGGCCAGTTTGGCTTCAGCATGCAATGTGTCACCCAGACAGACTACAAATTCACCACACTGCCCACAATGGGTATGATACAGGTGGGAAGGTGGGCAGGGCTAGACCAGGTCAGGTTGCCCCAGGGCAGGCCAACTCAAGTCTTCAATCCCTGCAGGTGTCACCTGGAAAAGTCTTCCTCCCCCAGCAAGAATGGCCAAAGGCCAGGTACAGAGTCAGTGAGAACTATTCAGGCTTCAATCTCTACTCCTTAAGTCTCAACTATATTGTCTTAAAAAAAAAAAAAAATCTTCAAGGCCACCCTGAGACTATATAGTGAACTCCAGGTCAGCCTGGGCTAGAGTGAGACCCTACCTCGAAAAACCAAAAAAAGAAAAGAAAGAAAAAAAAAGAAGAAGAAGAAAAAATCAAGCCACCCAGCTCTCAGAATGTTGTCATGAGGATGAACACACCCAATGCCTGTGGGCACACTGCAGGGTGGGGCTGGCATGAGCACCCATCTCAGCACACAGTGGGCAGAGGCAAAGGGGAAAGAAGCCCCAGAGATAATTGCAGACAAAAGCTGGAGAGATGGCTCAACAGTTAAGGCGCTTGCCTGCAAAGCCTAAAGACCCCAAGTCAATTCCCCACTACCCACATAAAACCCCACATGCACAAAATGAGCATGCATCTGGGAGTTGGTTGGCAGTGGCTGAGGCCCTAGTATGCTCATACTCAATCTCAATCTTTTTCTCTCTCTACTTGTAATAATTTTTTCTGTTTTTGATTTTTTGAGGTAGGGTCTTGCTCTAGCCCAGGCTGACCTGGAACTCACTGTGATCCTCCTACCTCTCCCTCCCGAGTACTGGGATTAAAGAGGTGCGCCACCATGCCTGGCTTAATAAAAATATTTTTTCAAAAAATTTTGTTTATTTGAGAGAAAGAGGCAGAGAAAAAGTGAGCACATCAGGGCCTCCAGCCACTGCAAACAAACTCCAGAAGCATGTGCCACTTTGTGCATCTGTATTGGTTAAGGTACTTACTTGCCTGCGAAGCCGAAGGACCCAGATTCGATTCCCCAATACCCACGTAAGTCAGATAGATACATATAGTGGCACATATGTACAGAGTTCGTTTGCAGTTGCTAGAGGCCCTGGAACATCCAGTCTCTCTCTCCCTATCTATCTTGGTAATAAATAAATAAATAAATAATAAATAGCAGGGCTGGTGGCACACGTCTTTAATCCCAGCACTTGGGAGGCAGAAGTAGGAGGATGTCTTTGAGTTCGAGGACAGCCTGGGACTACAGACTGAGTTCTAGGTCAGCCTGAGCTAGAGTGAGACCCTATCTTGGGAATAAATAAATAAATAAAAATAAATTTAAAAAAAAAAAAAAAAAGAACTCTAGGGCTGGAGAAATGGCTTCGGTTAAGGTGCTTGCCTGCAAAGCCAAAGAACCCAGGTTCAATTCCCCAGGACCCACGTAAAGCCACATCACATGGTGGCACAGGCATCTGGAGTTCCTTTGCAGCGGCTGGAGGCCCCGGCGTACCTATTCTCTTTCTGTTTATCTGCGGATTTCTTTCACTCTCTCTCAAATAAATAAAAGTATTTTTAAAAATTCTAGACACAAGGAAATAAATGCCAATTGCAACTTAAATGTGTGTTCATACCTCAACATTACTTCCCCTCAAATCTAGCCTGTCTGAAAGCCCCTGACAGGTTAAAACTCAGTTTTACATATCACTTGTAACTTTTACTTTTTTATTTTTTTGGTTTTTTGACGTAGGGTCTCATTCTGGCCCAGGCTTACCTGGAATTAACTATTATGAGAATAGAATGGTCTCAAACTCACTACGATCTTCCTACCTCTTTCTCCCAAGTGCTGGGATTAAAGGCGTGTGCCACCACACCAGGCTCACTTGTAACTTTGTTTGTTTTTGTTTTAAAGGTAAGGTCTCACTCTAGCCCAGGCTGACCTATAAATCACTAACTCATCGTGACCCTACCTCTACCTCCCAGATGATGAGATTAAAGGCATGCCACCACACCTAGCATGTAACCTTTTTTTTTCTTGGTGCCAAGGGTAGTGCCCAGGGCTTTGTGCAGGCTAGACAAGTGATCACAACTGAACCATGACTCCAGTCTCTCACTGGGAATACTAGATAGGTCCTCTACTGCTGAGCCACACCCCAGTCCCTTGTTTTTCATTTCAAGCTTCACAGCTAATAGCTTAGATTTTTTTAGGCCATTTCAAAAAGCCCATCCCCCATTAAGGGCTAGCTCCCTGCATTAGTATAAGGTGGCCCTCAGGGAAGAGGATATGACAGGGAGGTTACTTCATTCTCTCCACAATGTTTCCCAAAGTGCAGGTAAGAACTACAAGGGGGTTGACACGTAAGCCTTTAATATGATGATTTGTGTGTGTCTATGTATGTATGTATGTATGTGTATGTGTATATATGTATATATATACACATGGATGTGGATATGGCTCAGTGGTTAAAGACACTTGCTTGCAATGCCTGCCTACCTGGGTTCAATTCCCCAGTACCCATGGAAAGCCAGATTCACAAGGTAGTGCATGCATCTAGAGTTCATCTTTTCAGTAGCAGGAGGCCCTTATGTGCCCATTCCACCTTCCCTCTCCCTATTTCTCTCTCTTTTTAACAAATAAATAAAATGAAATGAAATGCAATAAAATGCAATAAAATAAAATAAATAAGGGAGGGGCTGGGGATATAACTCAATGATAGGTAAAGTGCTTACCAAGCATGCACAAGGTTCTAGGTATCCAGAACGACAAAAAAGAAAGAAAGAAAGAAAGAAAGAAAGAAAGAAAGAAAGAAAGAAAGAAAGAGAGAAATCCTAAGATTTTCTTGACCTATGACAGGACTGTGCCAAGAGGTGGTGGCAAACAGGCGACAATGCCATCCTCTCCCCCTTTCCTATTGGCATTTATACAAGGCCAAGACCTCCACAGCCTCCTCCCATCCCTATGAGGTCTGCTGCCAAGTGGAACATAAAGGTAGTGCATGCCTTTAGTTTCAGCACTTGGGAAGCTGACTGTGAGTTCCAGATCAGTCTTGGCTGGAGTGAGACCCTGCATCAAAAAAAAAAAAAAAAAAAAAAAAAAAAGGCCAGTGAGGTGGAGAGATGGCTTATCAGTTAAGGCACTTGCCTGCAAAGGCTATGGACCAAGGTTCCATTCTCCAGGTCCCACATAAGCCAGATGCACAAGGTGGCACATGCATCTGGAATTCATTTGCAGTGGCTAGAGGCCCTGGTGTGCCCAATCTCTCTCTCCCACTCTGTCTCAAATTAAAACAAAACAAAACAAAACAAAACAAAACAAAACAAAACAAAACACACCAAGGCCAGGTGCTGGACAGATGGCTTACTGGTTAAGACACTTGCCTGCAAAGCCTAAGAACTCATGTTGGAATCTCCAGGTCCCATGTAAGCCAGTTGCACATGCACACAAGGGGGAGCATGCATCTGGAGTTCGTTTGCAGTGGCCGAAGGCTCTGGCATGCTTATTTACTCTCTCTCTCTCTCTCTGCCTCTCAAGTAAATAAGTTTTCTTTTAAAAGGCCAAGCTAAGCTGGGCGTGGTGGCGCACGCCTTTAATCCCAGCACTTGGGAGGCAGAGGTAGGAGGATCGCTGAGAGTTCGAGGCCACCCTGAGACTACATAGTTAATTCCAGGTCAGCCTGGACCAGAGTGAGACCCTACCTCGAAAAACCAAAAAATAAAAAATAAAATAAAATAAAAGGCCAAGCTAGGGCTTTGGGGATGGCTTAGCGGTTAAGGCATTTGCCTGCAAAGTCAAAGGACCCAGGTTTGATTCCCCAGGACCCACGTTAGCCAGATGCACAAGGGGGCGCACGTGTCTGGAGTTCATTTGCAGTGGCTGGAGGCCCTGGTGCTATCTCTCTCTCTCTCTCTCTACCTGCCTATTTTTGTATCTCTCTCTCAAATAAATAAATAAAAATAAAATATAAAAAAATTTTTTTAAAGGCCAAGCTATTTCAATCCCAGCACTTGAGAGGCAGAGGCAGGGGGATCGCCATGAGTTCGAGGCCACCCTGAGACTATATGGTAAATTCCAGGCCAGCCTGAGCTTGAGTGAGACCCTACCTCAAAAAAACAAAAAACAAAAAAATCAGGAAGTGTCTATGGCAAGCCCAAGGTGGGTGTGCTCAACAAGCTGCTCCTCAAAAAGCTGGTCCATGGACAGTGGAGCTGGAGGTATCTAAACAGGAGTATCATTGTGGAATGGGTGGAAGTGGACCTCAAGAACAGAAGGACAAAGAAAGGGTTTGGTTTTCTGAAAAGAACACTTGGGGCAATTACATGCAAATGTCTCCCCCTCCATACTAATCAGCTACTGCCAGGCAGGGGCTTTGTGGCTACAAAAAGGACAGCAGATGTGCCTGGACTCTGCTCTTGCAAATGTGATGCTGAGTGGATAATTATGAAGGGGGCAGGGGTGGGAGGGGGGGTGGGCAAGGCAACAAGCGGCTGCCCAGCCCCTGGATCCTCCACGTCTGGTCTGGCCTTTCTTCTCAGGGAGACTTTGGAGCTGTGATTTATGGACACCAAGCCATGCTCTCAGTCAAGACCTCTCAAGTGTTCTCCAGGCTGTCCTTCACATTTTCAATAGCAGCATGGCCAAGGGACCTGGCAGCTGGTCCAATGACAGCTAAGCCACATCCCAGTCTCCTGGGGTCAATATGCATCCATCCAGGACTCTGGCTCAGTGGTATTAATTTGTGCTTAGGGATACTGGGAACACATAGGCCCTGGGGTCACCCCAATACAGGGAGGCCCTCCAGGCCACCTCAAAAGGAATATAAGGAGGCCACTGAACACCTCCCCTACCTAAAACACATGGCAGGAGCTGGGCACAGTGTTTCAGCCAGGCCTTAGCAAGAGTGCTTCCACAGGGCATGGTGGGCTGAGGCCTATCAAAGCAGCAGAAAAACCCCATGGGCCTCCACCTAGGGAGACCAGGCATGGCTGCCAAGAAGCCAAACTGCTAGAGGCAGGAGGTTGGGCAGAGGCAGCCTCATGGCAGAAGAGACAAGGAGGAAACAGAGAAGCTGCCAATAGCCCATTTGGAGTCCTGGTTTCAGACTCATCTGGAAAAAACAATGTCCTGAGACTGCCTTCACCAGGCCCCAGAGACTCTGGGAGCACAGGATGTTTGAGTTAAGAGGGATACATCTAACTTGGGGCCCAGCAGGCTGCCTCTCCAGATGTAACTCCAGATGTGACACAGGCCAGAGGGATCTGCTGCTGCCTGACAAGGCAATAGAATCACAATGACACAACAAAGACAGGAGCCTAGCTTTAGGAGTTCTGGAAGTCAGCTGTGGCCAATTAGGTGACACAGGATTAGGTGTGTGTAGTGGTGGAGCAGGAGTGTCTTGAGGAAGACCTCCTCGAGGTCAGGTGCTCAACTAACTTGCATCAATCTCCATTAACCAGAGGCACAAAGGAAGGCTAAAGAGGTAGTATGAGAACTGCATGCATGATAGGTGAGCTGAGGCCATAGCATTAGGCTTGGTTTGCATCTGACTCAGCCACCAACTATCTGGTGCCTCTGATTCTTTATTTATAAAAGTGAATGAGCCGGGAATGGTGGCACACGCCTTTAATTCCAGCACTTGGGAGGCAGAGGTAGGAGAATCACCGTGAGTTCAAAGCCACCCTGAGACTACATAGTGAATTCCAGGTCAGCCTAGATTAGAGTGAGACCCTACCTCGAAAAACCAAAAAAAAAAAAGTGAATGAGGGGCTGGAAAAATGGCTTAGCAGTTAAGGCGCCTGCCTGTGAAGACTAAGAACGCTTGTTCAAATCTCCAGGTCCCATGTTTAACCAGACACAAAAGTGACACAAGCATGCAATGTTGCACACAAGGGGGTGCATGTGTTTGGAGTTCCTTCCCAGTACCTGAAAAGGCTCTGGCATGCCCATTGTCTCTGCCTCTTCCTCTTTCTCTGTCTCTCTCTGTCTCTCTCACACACACACAAAAAAATGAGCTGGGCGTGGTGGCGCATGCCTTTAATCCCAGCACTCTGGAGGCAGAGATAGGAGGATTGCCTTGAGTTCAAGGCTACCCTGAGACTACATAGTGAATTCCAGGTCAGTCTGGGCTAAAGTGAGACCCTACCTCAAAAACAACCAAAAGGAAAAAAAAAAAATGAATGAAGCCAGGCATGGTAGCCCATGCCTTTAATCCCAGCACTTGGGAGGCAGAGGTAGGAGGACTGCCATGAGTGCAAGGCCACCCTGAGACTACATAGTGAATTCCAGATCAGCCTGGGCTTGAGTGAGACCCTACCTGGAAAAACCACAATGAAAAAGGAGTGAGGACCCTCAGGGACCAACCTTTGAAAAAGTTCTTTCTCATGATTAAGACCACTCATGAACTTTAGTATAGTATTTGTCACATGCATTGGTCACACATAGTAAACATTAGCCATGGCAAGGCCTAGGAACACTGATAAGCAAGGGCACAGGTATAAGTGTCCTGTAACACCCCCACCCCACCTAAAGGCTCAGTTAACCTTTGTATAGTAGGGTGCATGCCCCTCAAGGGCACATGATAGAAATCTGGAAGTTCCAGCCTGGAACCTTCCCCTCCAGCTGCAGGAAGAATGTGGCAAATTCTCCAGAATGTCCCTCCTGGGTCTGCAAGAGTCAGCCAGTCAACCAGCCTGCCAGCCATCCCCAAATCTGTCTTTGATTATTTATTCCTCTGGCAAGAGAATCACTTTTATTAGCACTAATTGGTCAGAGAGGCCTTAGGCAGGTTAGAGGCCCAGTCTAACACAGCCTGTGCCATCATTCAGGTTTCTAAACATGAAACCATTCTACACGCATGTATCCAGCAAATAAGAACCTCACATCGAGGAAAACAATTAGCTGAGGAAAGACCTGCCAATGATGTCAAATAAAAACAGCCTCAGTGACTTGTGCCAAAATGTGGGTAATAAGTTGCTTTAAAGAGGCAGACAAGGACTGGAGAGATGGCTTAGTGGTTAAAGCACTTGCCTGCGAAGCCTAATGACCTAGGTTCAACTCTCCAGAACCCATGTAAGCCTGATGGACAAGGTGGCACATACGTCTGGAGTTCATTTGCAGTGGCTAAAGGCCCTGGTGTGCCCATTCTCTCCCTCCCTCAAATAAATAAATAAATAATAAATAGGCAGACAAGAAAGATGGAACACAAGGAAGGAGGCTCTATGCAAGGAGCATAGATGTCCCAAATCAATCTGGACCTATTTTCAAGAATAGCCAGCCTATGAAGACTCCACATGCTTGGGCAGCAAGGTCACTGAGAAATCCTGCTACAGCTGAGCTGAAAGCCTCCTCCAGGTGGACCAGCTGACAGAAAGTTGGAAAAAGCTACACTGCATGCAGTTCAATGGGAGAGAGAAAACACCAGTGAAGGTACTCAACAGTAAACACTGCAAGCTTTAAATTTGGCCAGCCAGACCAAATGAGCCAACGGGTGCAATAGTGGCATGTCTGTTATGGGGGAATCCAACCATTCTCTAATTGGACTGGAGGCCCGCTCCATGGGAAGGAATACATCCCTGATACTAAAAACCTATGACAGGGGTAGTCATGAGCCCTAGGGGTGTAACATATGCTGGTGTCTCCCTAAATGTATATACTATGCTCACCAAACTGCCCAGTAAGCACTTCTCTTAATGTCTACATCTATATATTAATGCTACTCTCACCTTTGGTTAAAGAAGCGTCTCTTTTCAGATGGTGGCAACCTTGGGATGACTCAGAAGACACCATGGTGCTGAGAAAAAGCGACAGAGAAGTGCTCAGCAGTGAAACACCTCAAACACACCTTCCAAGGCTCAGGGTCCATTGTGGAAGAAAAGGCAGAAAGAACCTAAGAGCCAAAGGACTCCTTACAACGTGCTCCTCCAGACACAAAATGGCCTGGATATCCACAACCTCACAGTGCCTGACACTACCTACACATGACCATCTTAATAAGAGGAAAAGATCATGACATCAAACTAAAAAGAGAGACTGATTGGGGGGGGGGGGATATGATGGAGAGTGAAGTTTCAAAGGGGAAATGGAGGGAGGGAGGGAAGTTCCGTGGGATATTGTCTACAATTAAAGTTGTTGTCAAAAAAAAAAAAAAAAAAGAAAAGAAAGAATAGCCAGCCTAGGGGCTGGAGAGATGGCTTAGCGGTTAAGGCACTTGCCTACAAAGCCAAAGGATCTGGGTTCGATTCCCCAGGATCCACATTAGCCAGATGTATAACAGAGCACATGCATCTGGAGTTCATTTGTAATGGCTGGAGGCCCTGGTGTGCCCTCCCTCTCTCCCTCTCCCTCCCCCCCCCTCTCTCACTCTCTCTGCCTCTTTCTCTCAAATAAATAAATAAAATATATTAAAAAGAAAAAAGAATAACCAGGCGTGGTGGCACATGCCTTTAATCCCAGCACTCAGGAGGCAGAGATAGGAGGATCATTGTGAGTTCAAGGCTACCCTAAGACAATATACTGAATTCCAGGTCAGCCTAAGCTAGAGTGAGACCCTACCTCGGAAAACAAAAACAAAAACAAAACAAACAAAAAAAAGAATAGCCAGCCTGGCAGCCATGTGTGGGGGGTTGTGGGACAAACTGCAGGTGGTTAGAGAAGCAGACTGGGCAAGGAGGGGCTGTCTGCTTCAACAAAAACTACCCAGAGTCAAGAAACAAGCTCTCTGTCCAGCTCTGGGCAACAGCAACTGGATTACACAGGGGTACACAACTGTCAAGATACCTAACACTGGGGCACATACATGTTGTTGATTCAACGGCCATGAAATAATTAAAAGAAGTGAGGCTGGTCTAGCAGGGCATGGTGGCACACACCTTTAATCTCAGCTCTTGGGAGGCAGAGGTAGGAGGATGGCCATGAGTTCAAGGCCACCCTGAGAATACTGAGTAAATTCCAGGTCAGCCTAGGCTAGAGTGAGACCCTACCTTGAAAAATAAAAAATTAAAATAAATAAAAAGAAGTGAGGCTGTAGAGATGGATCAGCAGTTAAGTATACTTCCTATAAGCATGAGGCCTCTGCAAATAAACTCTAGACATATGCACCACTTTGTGCATCTGACTTTACTTGGGTACTGGCAAATTCAACCCATGCTGTCAGGCTTTACAAGCAAATACCTTTAACCATGGAGCCATCTCTCTAACCCCAGGAGTAATAATAATTTAAAAAAACTTTTTTGGGGCTGGAGAGATGGCTTATAGCAGTTAAGTGCTTGCCTGTGAAGCCTAAGGACCCAGGTTCAATTCCCCAGTACCCACGTAAGCCAGATGTACAAGGTGGCACCTGCATCTGGAGTTCGTTTGCAGTGGCTGGAAGCCCTGACTTGCCCATTCTGTCTCTTCCTATCAGCCTCTTCCTATCTCTCATCAGCCTCCACCATCCAGTCCCCTACTTCTGTGGGGCTCAGCAGGCTTCAAACTCACCAATTCTGCAGGTGTTAAAAAGGTGATAGGCTAACATATTCCCCAGCTCTTTCCACAATATCCCACAACCAAGCGCATCTCTACAGTGAAATGTGTCACTGAGTCACACTGAATCATGTACACAGATATTATAAAGAACCCCATGTGGCAGTTTATGGAAGATTTTTGCCAATGCACAAGTTCAAGTAAGGTCAGAGCATGCTGTCAAATGATAATCAAACCAAGTTACACTGTCAGAACTCTTGCATTTCCAAATTGCAGGCAAGGGATCCCAGATCTGGGCAGGATGCAGGTAAGGAGGATAGGGACTGGGAGGCAAGGACTGAACATAGGTGGGTCCAGGGACCATATTCACCTGCAAGGATCTCAAATTCAGTTGCCAAAAGGAAAGGGCTGGGCTCAATGAGATGACATTTATCCACACATATAAAAAAGGTATATCTAGATTCAAAAAAACAAATTAGGCCGGACATGGTGGCACATGCCTTTAATCCCAACACTGGGAAGGCAGGAAGCCCTGACTTGCCCATTCTGTCTCTTCCTATCAGCCTCTTCCTATCTCTCATCAGCCTCCACCATCCAGTCCCCTACTTCTGGCACTCAGCAGGCTGGAAACTCACCAATTCTGCAGGTGTTAAAGGTGATATGAGCTAACATGAATTCCAGCTCTTTCCACAATATCCCACAATCTCTACAGTGAAATGTGTCACTGAGTCAAAATCATGTACACAGATATTATAAAGAACCCCATGTGGCAGTTTATGGAAGATTTTTGCCAATGCACAGTTCAATGCAGGTCAGAGCATGCCTCAAATGATAATCAAACCAAGTTACACTGTCAGAACTCTTGCATTTCCAAATTGCAGGCAAGGGATCCCAGATCTGGGCAGGATGCAGGTAAGGGAGGATAGGGACTGGGAGGCAAGGATCCTTCATAGGTGGGTCCAGGGACCATATTCACCTGCAAGGATCTCAAATTCAGTTGCCAAAAGGAAAGGGCTGTGGTGCATGCCTTAATCCCAGCACTCAGGAGGCAGAGGTAGGAGGATCGCCATGAGTTCGAGGCCACCCTGAGACTACATAGTTAATTCCAGGTCAGCCTGACCAGAGTGAGAACCAAAAAAAAAAACCAAAAATAAATAAATAAGTAAGTAGGTAAATAACCAAACAAACTAATTGAGGCAGGTGGTGGCACACACCTTTAATTCCAGCACTTGAGAGGCTGAGGTAGGAGGATCTCTGTTAGTTCAAGGCCAGACTGGGCTACAGAATAAGTTCCAGGTCAACCTAGGCTAGAGTGAGACTCTGCTTCTAAAAAAACTGATTTACGTGAAAAAGCAAACCATTATAAGGGCAGATGCAGGACAGAGGCAATGTATCCATGTGCCTTTTGAGCATGTAGGCAAAGGTTGACTGCTCAACCAAATTTTCAAAATCCCAAAGCAGATGGGCATAGTGACACACACCTTTAATCCCAGTGCTTGGGAGGCCAAGGTAGGATCACTGTGAGTTTGAGACCACTCTAAGACAACATAGTGAATTCCAAGTCAGCCTGGGCTAGAGTAAGACCCTACCTCGGAAAAGAAAAAAAGAAAAGAAAAGGAAAGGAAAAGGAAAAAAAAGAAGAAATTGGATGTGGTGGAACACACATTTAATCCCAGCACTGAGGAGGCAGAAGTAGGAGGATCGCTGTGAACCTGGGACTACACAGTAAATTCCAGGTCAGCCTGTGCTAGAGCGAGACCCTACCTGGGGGGGGGGACTAAGCAAAACAAACTACACACATATCTATATATATTGGGATAGGGACTGGTGGTGGTCCAGGTCTGTAATTCTAGCTACTTGGGAGAAACAGGCAAGTAGATTATAAATTAAAGTCTAGATACTGAGCTATATCTTCAATTCTGCAATTTTCTTTCTTTTCTTTTTAATGGTATGGGGGATGAGACACAGGTATCACCCATTGCTCATCAAATTAAAAACACTGATAGGGCCAGGCATAGTGGTATACATGCCTTTAATCCCAGCACTCGGGAGGCAGAGGTAGGAGGATTGCATAAATTCAAGGCCACCCTGACACTACATAGTGAATTCCAGATTAGCCTGGGCTAGAGTGATACCCTACATCAAAAAACCAAAAAAAAAAAAAAAAAAAAGGCCTGGCGTGGTGGTGCACATCTTTAATCCCAGCACTCAGGATGTAAAGGTAGGAGGATCGCCGTGAGTTCGAGGCCACTCTGAGACTACATAGTGAATCCCAGGTCAGCCTGAACTAGAGCAAGACCCTACCTAAGAAAACTAAAAAAAGAGAGAGAAAGAGAGAGCCGGGTGTGGTGGTGCGTGCATTTAATCCCAGAACTTGGGAGGCAGAGGTAGGAGGACCACCATGAGTACAAGGCCACCCTGAGACTACATAGTGAATTTCAGGTCAGCCTGAGCTACAGTGAAACCCTAAAAACCGAAAACAAAGAAAAGAAAAAACACAATTCTTCCCTGGCTGGGCATCGTGGTACACACCTGCACCCTAGCACTTGGGAAGCTGAGGCAAGAGGACTGTGAGTTTGGAGTCATTCTAGGGTACATAATGTGTGATGCCAATTCAACCCTGCTTTTGCTTGTAGTTCCTTCTTTCCTCAGAGGGGACCTTTTGCTCCAAACCAGTCAGCTGTCACCACCTTCCATCCCTCTGTAGCCCAGAAAAAGTCACTTCAGCCAAAGTGACTGCCAGTATGTCCTCTATCCACACAAATGGCAACCATGACTTTTAGCTGAGCACATAGATGCTTGGAGTGAAGGCAATATTTCTCAGTCTCCTTAGCAACTAGCCAATGAGATGGATGTCCTCTGAGGCAGCTTTCAGGAACTTTGCTTACAGGCATCTGGTCCATGCTCTTTGAACAATTCCTCCTTAATGCTGCTGTCTGGAGATCAGGGTGTGATGGCTGGACTACAACAGTCATGCAGAGTCATGAATGAAGATAAGGCTTCATTTTAGTAGTGGAGTTGTGGTGGGGTGAGCTCCAAGGACCTGGATCTAGGGTCTTCTAAAACACTCCACACAAGTCCAAGGTACCAGATACCTGCTAACCTCCACACTTAAGGATGGGAGCATAAAACATAGTATGTCATCTTATTTATAACACTGCTACTTGAGGTCTCTATTCACACACAGATAAAATACACCTTTCATTTGCCGAACAACCTACAAACACAGGTAGCTCTACACTCCCAAGCTAGCTCTGCTGCCCACAGGCCATGTCACTTGATCAAGAAATATCAAGAAGCCCTTTTATCTGTTTCCTATCAGCAAATGGGATTGGAATTCCCAACTTCACTGTTTTTTGTTTGGTTGGTCTTTTTGTAAGGTAGTCAAACAGGTTAGCCCAGGCTGACCTGGGATTTGAGTCTCAATGGTGGCAATGAACTGACTGACCATCCTTCATTTTTGATGTGTTGGAGTGTCATGATTAAAGGTGTGCACCACTATACCCTGCTAGCTGGGCTTTTTAAAGAATAGTGGCGACATATACAGGGACCACAGCCTGTCCGCAAACTAGCCTATACCATCCAGAAAGTATACTTGGAGACGCGGAGGCTCACATCTTTAATCCCAACACTCCAGAGGCAGAGGTAGAAGGATGGCCGTGAGTTCAAGGCCACCCTGAGACTACAGGGTGAATTCCAGGTCAGTCTCAGCTAGAGTAAGACCCTACCTTGAAAAACAAAAAAATGAATAAATAAAGTATACCTTTATAGTTTGTTTGCAGTGGTTAGAGGACCTGGTGCACCCATTCTCGTTCTCTCCCTCCACCCCACCCCCGTCTCTCTCTCATAAAAAAAAATTATTGCTGGGCTGGACAGATGGCTGAGCAGTTAAGGGGCTTGCCTGCAAAGCCTAAGGACTCATGTTTGAGTATCCAGGTAAGCCAGAAATGCACAGCGACACAAGTGCACAAGGTCGCACATGCACACAGGGTGGTATACTTGTCTGGAGTTCAACTGCAGTGGCTGGAGGCACTGGTTTACCAATTCTCTCTCTGTCTTTCATTAAAAAAAAAAATTATTGCAAGCCAGGTGTGGTGGCACACACTTTTAATCCCAGCACTCTGGAGGCAGAGGTAGGAGGATTGCTGAGAGTTTGAGGCAACCCTGAGACTATATAGTGAATTCCAGGAGAACCTGAGCCAGTGAGACCCTACCTCAAACCCCCCCCCCATAAACTGGGTATGAGGATGCACACCTGTCAT
Organism: Orientallactaga sibirica; assembly: GCA_036365145.1. Taxonomy (NCBI): domain Eukaryota; kingdom Metazoa; phylum Chordata; class Mammalia; order Rodentia; family Dipodidae; genus Orientallactaga; species Orientallactaga sibirica. Next base: position 4,872,598 of record JAEOAD010002278.1, on the reverse strand, counting down.
CCCATCACTCTCAAGAGGATCAGAAGTTCAAGATCATCTTAAACTACATAGCAAGTTTGATGCTTGCCTGGGCTATATAAGACCCCACCTTAAAAAAATATTAGGCAGGGGCCTAGAGAGATGGCTTAGTGGTTAAGCGCTTGCCTGTGAAGCCTAAGGACCCTGGTTCGGGGTTCAATTCCGCAGTACCCACGTAAGTCAGATGCACAAGGTGGCACATGCATCTGGAGTTCATTTGCAGTGGTTGGAGGCCCTGGTGCACCCATTCTCTCTCTCTCTCTCTCTACCTCTTTCTCTGTTGCTAATAAATAAATAAAAATAAACAAACAAAAAAGATATATAAAAAAAGTAGGCAGGAGGGGACCATTAGTGAGGAACACAAACGTGCCCTCAGCTAACCAAAACTACTTTATTTGTTCAAGGATCTCCATGACCGAGGTCTTAAAAAATAAATGTTTGTTTGTTTATTTAAAGACAGAGAGAATGGGCCAACCAGACCCTCTAGCCACTGCAAAGGAACTTCAGATACACACACCCACCACCCAGGTACATCTGGCTTTCATGGCTTCTGGGGAATAGAATTTGAGTCCTTAGGCTTCACAGGCAAGTGCCTTAACCTCTAAGCCATGTCTCCAGTCTGACTCAGGCCTTTAAATAAAGATATGTATATATTTAAGCTTTCTAACAATAATTTTTTAAAGATTTTATTTTTATTTATTATTAGAGATGGGGGGGCGGGGAGTGAGAATGGGTGTGCCAGGGCCTCCACCCACTACAAATGAACTCCAGACACAGGCGCCACCATGTGCATCTGGCTTATGTGGGACCTGGAGAATTGAACCGGGTCCTTAGGCTTCACAGGCAAATACCTTAACTGCTAAGCCATCTCTCCAGCCCTAGCAATAATTTTTTAAAATTATTTTTATTTATTTGAGAGAGAAAGGTAAATAGAAGAGAGAGAGAGAATGGTCACACCAGGACCACCAGCTGCTACAAACGAACTCCAGACAGATGCGCCACCTTGTGCATCTGGTTTACATGGATCCTGGGGAATTGAACCTGGATCCTTTGGCTTTGCAGACAAGTGCTTTAACCACAAAGCCATCTTTCTAGCCCAGCAATAATTATTTTTAATTTAATTTAATTTAATTTAATTTTTTTTTTTTTTTTTGGTTTTTCAAGGTAGGGTCTCACTTTAGCCCAGACTGACCTGGAATTCACTATGTAGGCTCAGGGTGGCCTCAAACTCATGGTGATCCTCCTACCTCTGCCTCCTGAGTGCAGGGATTAAAGACATGCACCACCATGCTCGGCAATTTATTTCATTTTTAATTTATTTTTAAAAATATTTTTATTTTTCTTTTTTAGAATTTAATTAATTAATTAATTTATTAGAGACAGAAAGAGGGGAAGAGAGAGTGAGAGAGAGAACAGGCACACCAGGGCCACTAGCCACTGCAAATGAACTACAGATGCATGTGTCACTATTTCACATCTGGCTTATGTGGGACCTGGAGAATTGAACCTGGGTCTTTAGGCTTCCCAGGCATGCACCTTAACCACTAAGCCATCTCTCCAGCCCTATTTCTTTTTTAAGTTTTATTTATTTATTTGAGAGAGTTAGAGAGAGAGACAGACAGACAGACAGACAGACAGAGAGACAGACAGAGAGAATAGGCACACCAGAGCCTCCAACCACTGCAAACAATCTCCAGACACACGCGCCACCTTGTACATCTGGCTTACGTGGGTCTGTTGATTGGTAGTTGTTTTTTTGTTGTTGTTGTTTTTTTTTGTAATTTGAGAGAGAGAGAGAGAGAATGGGTGTGCCTGCAGTTTCTCAGCTGCTGTGAACAAATGAACTCCAGACACGTGGGCCCCCTTGTGGGCAAGTACGGCATTGGGCCTTGCGTTACTGTTTGCGTCTGGGTAAACATGGGACCTAGAGAATAGAACAGGCATTCTTAGGCTTTGCAGGCAGGCACCTTAACTGCTAAGCCATCTCTCTAGCCCACTTGGTAGCTGTTTTTTATTTTCAAGCCCTCAAAACTGCTAAAGCTAAAAAGAAAATTTTTTTAAAGGACTGGAGAGATGGCTTAACGGTTAAGGCGCCTGCCTCCTAAGCCTAAGAACGCTGGTTCCAATCTCCAGCGGTTCCAATCTCCAGGTCCCACGTTTAGCCAGATGCAAAGTGACGCAAGGGCGCAATGCTGCACCTGACCACAAGGGGGCACACACATCTGGATTTCATTCTCAGCAGCTGAGACACTGCTGGCACTCCCATCTCTGTCTTCCTCTCCCCTCTCCCCTCTCTCTGTCTCTCTCTCCAAAAAAATTAAAAAATAAAAATAAAAATAAAAAAACTGCTAAAGCGTCTTGCTCTGACAGCATAAAAATAAAGCCACAGGGGGCTGGAGAAATGGCTTAATGGTTAAGCGCTTGCCTGTGAAGCCTAAGGACCCTGGTTCAAGGCTCAATTCCCCAGTATCCACATAAGCCAGATGTACAAGATGACGTATGCATCTGGAGTTCGTTTGCAGGGGCTGGAGGCCCTGGTGTGCCCATTCTCTCCTTCTCTCTCTCTCTCTCTCTCTCTCCCTCTCTCTCTCCCCCCCCGTCTGTCACTCTCAAATAAATAAAAATAAAATAAACAAATAAAATTTAAAAAATAAAGCTACAGGTTCCATTTGGCCCACAGGCCTGGATTTATATTGTCTTTGACTGTCCCCAAGGTCAAGTATTTGATTTTATCAACAGAATTTCTGCAGAGTTTGGCATACACTAAGTGCTCAATAAATGACAACCACCACCAGCAGTGAGTAGGCACCACTAACACAAGATATCCTTCTGTATTTCTTAGGTTCTCAACCTCACCTCAGCGCCACAGTAAAACATATACCAAAGCACATGACTCTAATCCCAACACTTGGGAGGCAGAGGTAGGAGAAGTTCAAGGCCACCCTCAGGCTACATAGTGAATTCCAGGTCAGCCTGGGCTAGAGTGAAACCCTACCTTGAAAGAAACAAAAATATACTAAAGGGGGACTGGAGAGATGACTTAGTGGTTAAGGCATTTGCCTGCAAAGCCAAAGGATCCCGGTTTGATTCTCCAGGACCCATGTAAGCCAGATGCACAAGGGGGACATGCATCTGGAGTTTGCAGTAGCTGGAGGCCCTGGCATGCCTATTCTCTCTCTCCCCCTCTTTCTCTCTCTCAATTAAATAAGTAAATAAAATATATTTAAAATAGACTAAAGGCCAGACACACAACTACAGTTCCAGTGGCCAGAGGATCCAAGGAGTATGACAAAGGGGAGTCATAAAGGACCCAGGTTCTGTAGCAGGCATGCAGTCTATTCCTCCTGTCTCTACCTCCCCAGAGCTGGGGTTGTAAATGTGCACAATATCTGATTTATTTGGGGTTGGGAATAGAACCCAGGGCTTGGTGCACGCTAAGCAGGTACTCTACTAACTGAGCCTCATCCCCTGCCCTGACACAGTGTTTTCCCCTCCTCAAAACCAAACTCAGCCCATCACAGCCAGTATGCTCTGTGTCTCTTCCTAGCTAATTGGGTGGGGGGTATCCAGGGTGCTCACTTGTGCTGACCAAGACAGAAAAATGACAAGGTCATCTCCAGAACTGAGTTCATGTACTCGCCTCCCAATGAACCAGGGCTTTCCCAGAAACTGCTTCCTTCTAGGGGTGGTAGCCTGCACCCCAGAGCTCTGGAAGCTGTGCCAACACTTCCTCAAGGCCCAGGAAGCCCATGCCAAGGAAAGTGGCCTGGTTTTGGTAACTGCCTACTGTGTTTCCAATCCCATGGACAAAGGCCAGGGCGACTTCAAATGGCCAAAATGGCTTGGGAGGGTTACTGCTCTGTCTGCCACAGCTGTCATCTCTCCCAGGGTTCAGATGGCAAAGAACAAGACCCAGTGGTCATCCTCCTTCCCTATGCCACCTTAATGGCATCTATAATGAATGGGCTATTAGGGCTGGGGAGATGGCTCACTAGGTCAAGAGCTTGCCTTCCAAGCATGAGGACCTGAGTTAGATACTCAGCACCCACACAACATGCCAGGGATGGCAATGTGCTCATGTAGTCCCAGCACTGGGGAGGCAGAATCAGGAGAATATTTGGAGTTCACTGGCTAGCCTGTCAAGCTTAATTGGTGAGCTCCAGACAATAAGAGGCCATTTCAAAAGAGCTGAATGGCATCCTTGAGGATGACACCTCTGGCCTTCATATGCACACACACACATGCATCCCACAACTGTGCAAGCATGGAAACATATCACACCACACACAAACTAAATAAAGCAAAAAGAATGGGCTGTTGGGCTTAGCAGTTAAGGCACTTGCCTGCAAAACCTAAGAAACCAGGTTCAACTCCCCAGGAGTCATGTAAACCAGATGCATAAGGTGGCATATGTGTCTGGAGTTTGTTTGCAATGGCTACAGGCCCTGGCATGCCCATTCTCTCTCTATATATATATCTGCCCATTTCCCTCCCTCCCTCTCTCTCATAAATAAATAAATTTTTTAAAAAAAAGCTGGGCATGGTGGGGCACACGTTTAATATCAGCACTTAGGAGGCAGAGATAGGAGGATCAACATGAGTTCAAGGCCACCCTGAGACAACACAGTGAGTTCCAGGTCAGCCTGGGCCAGAGTGAGACTCTACCTCAGAAAACAACAACAACCAAAAACACTGTTGACAAACACTTGCTCTGTAACAGATCACTGCTGCATACCTGATCTCCTCCACATATATCCCTCAACCAAGGACAGTTCTTAAAGGTAAGGAGACAGACCCACACATCACATGGCTACCTCAAGGCCACAAGGCTGACCAGCAACAGTCAGACTCTGAATTCAGTCCAGGACCCTCATTGCTTCCACAGAAACTTCTGGTCCACCCCCAAAATTGTAGGCTCTAGAAGATTCCTCCCTGTGTCCTTACAGACCCTCTTTATGGCTCCAAGTACAGACATGAATTCCAGCGTCTGAAGACTCAAGTGGTTTGTAGCATCTGGCCTCACAACACACACATATAGGCAAGCATTGGCATTTCTGATAATGACTGGATGGATGAAAGCATTCAGACCCCAGGAGTGGGGAAGACAAAACTGGAAAGTAGCTCACTTCAAGCAAAGGGCTTGAAGCCCCCAACAGCCTGACCTGGTTCATCCCCAAACAAAGAGCTCCTCCATGGCCCACCCCACTACTATCATGTCACCTTCTCAGGTTCCGGAAAGGCTGGCCTAACTCTGACCTTTCTCAGCATACTGTAGACCAGCCATACTCTGAGATCAGGATGTACACAACCCCACACCTCTGCCTCCCAAGTCCTGGGATTAAAGGCATGCGCCACCACACCCAGCTAACAACTGCACTTTGAGACTTTACACTTATGAGACATACTTCAGAGTAATTCTTTCAGTGCTACCTGACACAATGTAAAACCAGCCTAATCTGAAGGCACCAAAGCCTTTGAGGGAAGTAAAGTCATTGAACACACACACTCTGGGCCCTAGTGGCCTGAGTGCACAGCTCCCCAACGTCCGCCTTCTGCCCATGGATGAAACGGAAATATATAGTTCCACAGCCCAAGAAAGATGCCCTAAGTTTTAGAGTCCATGAAGAGGTTCTTATTTGGAAACAGGGCCTTTGTCGATGTAATTAAGGATCTCAGGGTGACATCATCCTACATTTAAAAGCTAGGTGTGGTGGTCTATACCATTACCCTCCACACTTGAGACTCCATCTCAAAAAGACAAAGACAAGAAAGAGAGAAGAGACAAAAATTGATAAAATTAGAGATGAAAAAGGCAACATCACAACAGATACCAAAGAAATTCAGAAAATCATATGGTCATACTTTAAGAATATATATATGCCGCTAAGTTTGAAAACCTGAAAGAAATGAATGATTTCCTTGATTCATATGACCTACCAAATTTAAATCAAGATGAGATAAACCATTTAAATAGACCTATGACGACTACAGAGATCCAAGCAGTTATAAAAAGTCTCCCTGGGCCTGGAGGGATGGCTTAGCAGTTTAGGTGTTTGCCCGAAAAGCCAAAGAACCCAGGTTCAATTCCCCAGGATCCACATAAGCCAGATGCACAAGGTGGTGCATGCATCTAGAGTTCATTTGCAGTGGCTGGAGGCCCTGATGCACCCATTCTCTCTCCCTCCCTCTCTCTCTCTCTCTGACTCTCTAAAATAAATAAATAAACAAACAAACAAATAAATAAATAAATAAAACTTTAAAAAAAAAAAGTCTCCCAACTAAAAAGAGCCCAGACCCAGATGGATTCACTGCTGAATTTTACCAGACATTCCTGGAAGAACTAACACCAATGCTTCTCAAACTTTTTCATAAAATAGAAAAGGAAGGAATCCTACCGAAATCCTTCTATGAAGCCAGCATCACCCTGATACCCAAACCGGACAAAGACAGATCAAAAAAAGAAAATTACAGACCAATCTCCCTCATGAACATAGATGCAAAAATTCTCAATAAAATACTAGCAAACAGAATACAAGAATATATCAGAAAGATTATTCACCCAGACCAAGTAGGCTTTAACCCAGAGATGCAGGGATGGTTCAACATACGCAAATCCATAAATGTAATACACCATATAAATGGCCTGCAGGACAAAAATCACATGGTCATCTCAATAGATGCAGAAAAGCATTTGACAAAATCCAACACCCCTTCATGGTGAAAGTATTATAGAAACTGGGAATACAAGGAACATATCTCAACATAATAAAAGCTATTTATGACAAACCTACAGCCAACATAATACTAAATGGGGAAGAACTTGAAGCTTTTCCACTAAATTCAGGAACAAGACAAGGGTGTCCACTTTCCCCACTTCTATTTAATATAGTACTGGAAGTCTTAGCTATAGCAATAAGGCAAAAGACACACATAAAAGGGATGCAAATTGGAAGGGAAGAGATCAAATTATCATTATTTGCAGACGATATGATTCTATACATAACAGACCCTAATGACTCCACCAGCAAACTGTTAGAGCTGATAAACACTTTTAGCAATGTAACAGGACACAAAATAAACACACAGAAATCAGTAGCTTTTCTATACACTAACAACAAACATGCAGAGGATGAAATCAGGGAATCTCTCCCATTCACAATTGCCTCAAAAAAAACAAAAAACCTTGGAATAAACTTAACCAAGGAAGTGAAGGATCTCTACAATAAGAACTTTAAAAAACTAGAGAGACAAATTGTAGAAGACACAAGGAAATGGAAAGGCATCCCATGCTCATGGATTGGAAGAATCAATATTGTGAAAATGTCAATCTTACCAAAAGCAATCTACACATTCAATGCAATCCCTATTAAAATCCCAATAGCAAGCCGGGCGTGGTGGCTCACGCCTTTAATCCCAGCACTCAGGAGGCAGAGGTAGGAGGATCACCGTGAGTTCAAGGCCACCCTGGGACTACATAGTTAATTCCAGGTCAGTCTGGGCCACAGTGAGACCCTACCTCAAAAAATAAAAAAATAAAATAATAATAATAATAAAATAAAATAAAATCCCAATAGCATTCTTCACAGAAATAGAAAAAACAATCCTAAAATTCATCTTGAAAAACAAAAACCCTCGAATAGCCAAAACAATTTTGTGCAACAAAAATCAGGCTGGTGGTAGTACCATACCTGATTTTAAGTTATACTACAAAGCCATAGTAACAAAAACAGCATGGTACTGGCACAAGAACAGACAGGTAGATCAATGGAACAGAATAGAAGACCCAAATATTAATCCAGGCAGCTATAGCCACCTGATTTTTTTTAAACTTTTTATTTTTTATTATTTTTTTGGAGAGAGACACAGAGAGAGGGAGAGAGAGGGGGAGGAAGACAGATAGAGATGGGAGCGCCAGCAGTGTCTCAGCTGCTGAGAACGAAATCCAGATGTGTGCGCCCCCTGGCGGTAAAGTGCGGCATTGCGCTCTTGAGTCACTTTGCATCTGGCTAAACGTGGGACCTGGAGATTGGAACCAGTGATCTTAGGCTTAGGGGGCAGACGCCTTAACCCGTAAGCCATCTCTCCAGCCCAGCCACCTGATTTTTGACAAAAATGCCAAAAATAAACCGGGCGTGGTAGTGCACGCCTTTAATCCTAGCACTTGGGAGGCAGAGGTAGGAGGATCACTGAGAGTTCGAGGCCACCCTGAGACTACATAGTGAATTCCAGGTCAGCCTGAGCCAGAGTGAGACCCTACCTTGAAAAACAAAACAAAACAAAACAAAAAAAAAAAATGCCAAAAATATTCATTGGAGAAAAGATAGCCTCTTTAACAAGTGGTGCTGGGAAAACTGGATATCTGTATGTAAAAGGATAAAAATAGATCCTTGTCTCTCTCCATGCACAAAAATCAAGTCCAAATGGATCAGGGACCTTAATATTAGACCTGAAACTCTGAAACTGCTAGAGGAAAAGGTAGGGGAAACCCTTCAACATATTGGCATAGGCAAGGACTTTCTGAATATCACCCCAATTGCTCAGGGAATAAAACCACTGGTCAACCATTGGGACCTCATGAAATTACAAAGCTTTTGTACAGCAAAGGACACTGTGAATAGAGCAAAGAGACAACCTACAGAATGGGAGAAAATCTTTGCCAGCTATACATCTGACAGAGGATTAATATCCAGAATATACAAAGAACTTAAAAAAACAGAATAATAAAAATTCAAACAACCCAGTTAAGAAATGGGCTATGCAGATGCAAAGTGACGCAATGCCGCACTTGACCACAAGGGAGTGCACACATCTGGATTTTGTTTGTAGCAGCTGAGACACTGCTGGCACGCCCATCTCTGTCTTCCTCTCTCTCTCTCTCTCTCTCTCTCTCTCTCTCTCCCAAAAATAAAATAAATAAATAAATTAATTAATTAATTAAAAAAAAAGAAATGGGCTATGGAACTAAATAGAGAATTCTCAGAAGATGAAATACAGATGGCATATAAACATCTAAAAAAGTGTTCCACATCCTTAGCCATCAGGGAAATGCAAATTAAAACCACTTTGAGATTCCATTTCACTCCTGTCAGAATAGCTACCATCAAGAAAACAAATGATAATAAGTGTTGGAAAAAGAGGAACACCTCTACACTGTTGGTGGGAATGTAATCTGGTCCAGCCATTATGGAAATCAGTGTGGAGGTTCTTGAGACAGCTAAAAATAGATTTACCATATGATCCAGCTATAGCACTCCTAGGCATATATCCAAAGGACTCTTCTCACTACCTCAGAGATACTTGCACAACCATGTTTATTGCTGCTCTATTCACAATAGCTAGGAAATGGAAGCAGCCTAGATGTCCCTCCACAGATGAATGGATAATAAAGATGTGGTATATTTATACAATGGAGTTCTATTCAGCGGTAAAGAAAAATGAAATTATGAAATTTGCAGGGAAGTGGATGGATCTAGAAAGGATTATACTAAGTGAGGTAACCCAGGCTCAGAAAGCCAAACATCACATGTTCTCTCTCATATGTGGATCCTAGCTAGAAATGTATAGATTTGTGTGTGAACTGGAACCAAAAATTGGTACCAGAAATCAGTAAACTGGTAAAAGGCTATAAGGGAGGGAGGGAAGGGAAGGACTTAAGTGTATGGTATTGCACATATGTAAGTAGAAGAACAGATTACAAGGAGGGAATTGGACTAAGCGAGGCCATGGGAAGAGAATGCATAAAAGAAGGGCAGGGGGAGAGTCAATCAAAATTCCAGATATTGTGAATAAGACTTATGTAAACCTACTTTTTTGAATAATGGCACATCTAGAGGCTGTAGACTGTTACTAGAAATTTTTCAGTACCTGGGATGGGATACCTTCCAGTGAGTTGTTGGCCAAGGAGGTCCCGGTAGCCTCCAAAACATTAAAGGCTTTTGCCAAAGCCCTTGGTTTCCCTTGAGAAACAGATAGTAAGACTCTATTGCTGAAGACATCTCTTGCCTGAGAGGCAAGGTCACTGAGAAAGCAAGCTGGTGCTGAGCAGAAAACCTTCTCCCTGTAGACCAGCCAACTGAAAGCTGGAAAAAGCTGCATTGCATGCAGCCGTGTGGGAGACAGAAGTCATCAGAAATGAAAACAGTGGACACTGAATATTCAAGTTTGGCCATACAGGCCCAATGATTGAACGGGTGCAATAGTGGCATGTCTACTCTTGGGGTAACCAACTGCTCCATAATTGGACTGAAGGCCCTCTCTACAGGAGGGAATACATGCCTGGTACTGAAAAACCTAAGCAAAAGTCTATAGCAGGTGAGGTCATGAGCCTTAGGGGTATAAAGCCTGCTCTTGTCTGACTAAATGTATATATTATTCCCACCAAGATGCCCTGGGGGCACTACATTTAATGTTCATGTTTACATATTAACGCTACTCTCACTTCTGGTTAGAGAAGTTTCTCTTTTCAGATGGCGATGACCACTGGGATCATCCAAAAGGCAACATAGTGCTGAGAAGAAGGGATAGAGGAGTGCCCAGCACTGAAACACTTCTGTCACACCCTCCAAGGCTCAGGGACCATTGCGGAAGAGGGGGCGGACAGAATGGAAGAGCCAAAGGAAGGGTACGACTCCTTACAATGCAACTGCCCAGACAGAAATTGGCCTCGATATCCATGGCCTTGCAGTGCCTAGCAATACCTTCACAAGACCCTCAAAAATAGAAGAAAAAGATGATGACATCAAATTAAAAGACAGACTAATGGAGAGAGGGAGGGGATATGATGGAGATTGGAGTTCTAAAGTAGAATGGGGGAGGGGAGGGAAATATCATGTGTTTTTTGTATGAAAATATAGAAGTTGTCAATAAAAAAATAATAATTAAAAAAAAAAAAAGACAAGCCGGGCGTGGTGGCGCACGCCTTTAATCCCAGCAGTCGGGAGGCAGAGGTAGGAGGATCGCCGAGAGTTCGAGGCCGCCCTGAGACTACATAGTTAATTCCAGGTCAGCCTGGACCAGAGTGAGACCCTACCTTGGAAAACCAAAAAAAAAAAAAAAAAAAAAAAAAGACAAAGACAAACTTGGCGAGGTGGCGCACACCTTTAATCCCAGCACTCGGGGAGGCAGAGGTAGGAGGATCACCTTGAGAAGGATCACAGTAAATTTGAGGCCACCCTGAGAGTGGGTGAATTCCAGCTCAGCCTGAGCTAGAGTGAGACCCTACTTCAGGGGGTGAGGGGAGGGACAAAGATAACTCAGTCCATAAACTGCTTGCTGTACATACATGAGGACCTGAGTTCAGATCCTTCCAACTCACATAAAATCCAGATGCCAGCTCTGGGAAGGCAGAAACAGAAGGATCCCTGAGGCTAGCTAGCCAGCTAAGTATCTGTGAACTCCAGGTTCAGTGAGGAACCCTATTTCAAAACCGAAGGTGGCCAGGTGTGGCGGCACACGCCTTTAATCCCAGCACTTGGGAGGAAGAGGTAGGCGGATTGCCGTGAGTTTGAGGCCACCCTGAGAATACATGGTGAATTCCAGGTCAGCCTGGGCTAGAGCAAGACCCTACCTCGAAAAACCAAAAAAAGAAAAAGTTTTGAAAAAGTGCTAGAGGGATGGCTTAGCAGTTAAGGCATTTGCCTGCAAAGCCAAAGGACCCAGGTTTGATTTTCCAGGACCCACATTAGCCAGATGCACAAGGGGGCACATGCAACTGGAGTTCATTTGCAGTGGCTGAAGGCCTTGGCACGCCCATTCTCTCTCTCTCTCCCTCTTTCTCTGTCAAATAAATAAATTAATGAACATAAAATATTTTAAAAGGGGGGGATGCTGGAGAGATGGCTTAGCAGTTAAGCGCTTGCCTGTGAAGCCTGAGGATCCCAGTTCCAGGCCAGATTAACCAGTACCCACGTAAACCAGATGCACAAGGTGGCGCATGTATATCTGGAGTTTGTTTGTAGTGGCTGAAGGCCCTGGTGCACCCATTCTCAATCCCTCTAGGCCTCTTTCTGTGTGTGTGTTTAAAAATAAACAAAATTTAAGCTGAGCGTGGTGGTGTACACCTTTAATCCCAGCACTTGGGAGGCAGAGATAGGAGGATTGCTAGGAGTTCAAGACCAGCCTGAGAGTACATAGTGAATTCCAGCTCAGCCTGGGCTAGAGTGAGACCCTACCTTGAAAAACCAAAAATAAATAAATGATTTTTTTAAAAAAGGTGGAAGATGGGCGTGGTGGAAAATGCCTTCAATCCCAGCACTTGGAAGGCAGAGGTAGGAGGATCACTGTGAGTTCCAGACTACCCTGAGACTACAGAGTGAATTCCAGGTCAACCTGGATTAGAGTGAGACCCTACCTCAAAACAACAACAACAAAAAAGGTAGGGCCTACCATAGAGGCACATGCATTTAATACCAGCACTGGGAGGCTGACATAGGAGATTCAAGAGGAGTTCAAAGCTAATCTGGGCTACAGAGTTCTAAGTGGGCCTAGATTGGAGTGAGACCCCGCCTCAAAAAAAACCAAAAAAGCCAGGCATGGTGGAGCAAGCCTTTAATCCTAGCACTCGGAGGCAGAGGTTAGAGGATTGCTGTGAGTTCCAGGCCATCCTGAGGCTACAGAGTGAATTCCAGGTCAGCCTGGACCAGAGTGAGACCCTACCTCGAAAAAAAAAAAAAAAAAAAAAAAAAAAAGAGCCAGGGCTAGAGGGATAGCTTAACAGTTAAGGTGCTTGCCTGCAAAGCCAAAGGACCCAGGCTTGATTCTCCAGGACCCATGTAAGCCAGATGCACAAGGTGGTGTATGCATCTGGAGTTCATTTGCAGGGGCTAGAGGCCCTGACACACCATTTTCTCTCTCTCTGTCTCTCTCTCCAATAAATAAATATTTGCCAGGTGTGACAGTGCATGTCTTTAATCCCAGCACTCGGGAGGCAGAGGTAGGAGGATCGCCATGAGTTTGAGGCCAGCCTGAGACGACATAGTAAATTCCAGGTCAGCCTGAGCTAGAGTGAGACCCTACCTTGAAAAAAGAAGAAAAATATTCTTTTAAAAAAAAAGGACAAGAGGGGCTGGAGAGATGGTTTAGGAGTTAAGGTGCTTGCCTGTGAAGCCTAAGGACCCATGTTCAACTCTGAGTCCCACATAAGCCAGACACACAAGGTTACTCAAGTGCACAAAGTAGTACACATGCACAAGGTGACCCACATGTCTGGAGTTCAATTACATGGCTGGAGGCCCTAGTGCACCAATTCTCTCTGCCTCTCTTTAAAAAAAAAGGTGGGGAGCTGGAGAGATGGCTTAGCAGTTAAGGCACTTGCCTGCAAAGCCTAAGGACCCAGGTTAATTCTCCAGATGTACATGGTGGTGCATGCATCTGGAGTTTGTTTGCAATGGCTAGAGGCCCTGGTGCACCCATTCTCTCTTTGTCTCTCTCTCTCCCTCTCTCTGTCTCTAAATAATAATAAAATTTTTTAATAAAATTAAAAGAAAAAGCAGCCAGGCATGGTGGCGCACACCGTTAATCCCAGCACTAGGAAGGCAGAGGTAGGAGGATCACCATGAGTTCAAGGCCACCCTGAATTCCAGATCAGCCTGAGCTAGAGTGAGACCCTACCTCAAAAAAAAAAAAAAGAAAAAGAAAAGAAAAGCTGGGCACGATGATGCATACCTTTAATCCCAGTACTCAGGGGGCAGAGGTAATAGGATCACTGTGAGGCCAGCCTGAGACTACATAGTGAATTCCAGGTCAACCTGGGCTACAACAAGACCCTACCTTGAAAAATCAAAAATAAAAAAAAGAGAGACAAGAGAGCTAGGAGTGGTGATACATGCCTTTAATTCAAGCAATTGGGAGGAAGAAGTAGGAGGATCACACTGAGTTGGAGGCCAGCCTGGAACTAGAGTGAGTTTCAAGTCAGCCTGGGATAGAGTGAGACCCTGGGTGCGGGGGTGGGGGGGACTGGATGACAACAAAAGAACAGAGACAAAGGAAAGGCCACAGGAAGACAGTGGAGCCTGGGGTTTTGCAGCCACAAGCCAAGCAATACCCAGAGGCACTGGAAGCTCCAAGTGTTGGACTGCAGGCTCTGCAGATACTCTGACTTCGGAATTCTGGCAAGAACTAGGAGAATACATTCCTGTTGATCTAAACCACCCAGTCTGTGGTCATTTGTTATGGCATCCCAGATAAATTAATACACCAAGCTTAGGCTGCCTTATACCAATGCTACCTAAACCTAAAGGCTAAAAATTACTTCTTTTTAAAAAATGTTTAAATATTTTTTTATTTATTTATGAGAGAGATAAAGAGAGAGAATGGGCATGCCAGAATCTCTAATCACTGCAAACAAACTCCAGATGCATGTGCCATCATGTCCATCTGGCTTATGTGGGCTCTGGGGAATCAAACCTGGGTCCTTAGATTTTGCAGGCAAGTGCCTTAACCGCTAGCCATCTCTGCAGCCCTTTAAAAAAAATTTTTCTCACGCCTTTAATCCCAGCACTTGGGAGGCAGAGGTAGGAGGATTGCTGTGAGTTCGAGGCCACTTTGAGACTACATAGTGCATTCCAGGTCAGCCTGAGCTAGAGTGAGACCCTACCTCAAAAAATAAAAAATAAAAAAAAAAAAATTCTGACCCGAGAGAATATCAGGGATAGAGAACAGAGCAGGACCTGAGCATGGATAAAAATTTTTCTCAAAGCCCGGTGAGGTGGCAAATCTTTAATCCCAGCACTGGGAAGCAGAGGTAGGAAGATCACCATGAATTTGAGGCCACCCTGAAACTACATAGTGAATTCCAGGTCAGCCTGGCCCAGAGTGAGACTCTACCTCAAAACACAAAAAAACAAATCTGGGCGTGGTGGCGCATGCCTTTAATCCCAGCACTTGGGAGGCAGAGGTAGGAGGACTGCTGTGAGTTCAAGGCCACCCTGAGACTACATAGTGCATTCCATGTCAGCCTGAGCTAGAGTGAGACCCTATTTCGGAAAAAAAAAATTCTCAAGATGATTTCAATTACGAATTATCTGTAATAGAAGATTATCTATATGACTTCTAACACTTTCATTTTTTTTTTTTAAGACAGGGTCTCCTGCAGCCAGCTGGCCTTTAAGTCCTAGTTCTGCCTCTACCTCTTAACAGCTAGGATTATGGGCACATACCACCAAATCTGGCTCTCTTGGGCTGGAAAGATGGCTTAGTGGTTAAACATTTGCCTGTGAAGCCTAAGGATCCCAGTTCAAGGCTCGATTTTCCAGGACCCACGTAAGCCAGATGCATAAGGGTGCACATGCGTCTGGAGTTCGTTTGCAGTGGCTAGAGGCCCTGGTGCACCCATTCTCTCTCTCTCTCTCTCTCTCTCTCTCTCTCTACCTGCCTATTTCTGTATCTCTCTCTCAAATTAATAAATAAATAAAAATAAAATATTTAAATCTGGCTTTCTTTTGTCTTTTGCAGGGGGTGGGGATATTTAAAGCAAGGTCTCACTCTAATGTAGACTGACCTGGAACTCACTCTATAGCCCAAACTGGCCTCAAACTCACAGCCATTCTCCTCAGCCTTGGGGCTGGGAATAAAAGAATGTGTGACCACACCCTGTGTTTCTTTTCTTGTTTTCTTTTGGGGAAAGAGTGAAGTGAAGGTAGGGTCTCACTCTAGCTCAGGCTGACCTGGAATTCACTCTGTATTCTCAGGGTGGCCTCAACTCTTGGCAATCCTACCTCTGCCTCCCAAATGCTGGGATTAAAGGCATGTGCCACCATGCCTGGCAAATTCTATAAAATTTAAAACTGTTCTATAATGTTTCCTTGGCCTGGAGAGCTTATCGGTTAAGGCGCTTGCCTGTGAAGCCTAAGAACTCATGTTCAAATCTCCAGGTCCCACATAAGACAAATGCGCAGTGACGCAAGCACATAATGTCGCACATGCACACAAGGGGATGCACACTTCCGGAGTTCATATGCAGCAGCTGAAGGCCCTGGTGCACCCATTCTCTTTCTCCTCACCCCCTCTCAAATAAATAAATTAAAAATATATAAAATGTTTCCTTGAACTTTACTTAGACAGGGCTACAGTGATGGCTTAGTGGTTAAGGCGACTGCCTGCAAAGCCAAAGGTCCAAGTTCAGGGGCTGGAGAGAAGGCTTAGCAGTTAAGGTGTCTGCCTGGAAGGCCAAAGGCTCCCGGTTCAATTCTCCAGGACCCACATAAGCCAGATGCACAAGACAGCACATACATCTGGAGTTTGTTTACAGCAGCTGGAAGCCCTGACGCTCCCATTCTCTCTCTCTCTCTGCCTCTTTCTTTCAAATAAATAAATAAAATATATTAAAAAGAAAAAGAAATAAAAAGAAAGAAACAATGATCAAAGACCCCAGTTCGATTCCCCAGTACGTACTTAAAGCCAGATGCACAAAGTGGCACATGCATCTGGAGTACGTTTGCAGCAGCTGGAGGCCCTGGTGCGCCTATTCTTTGTCTCTCTTTCTGTCTGCAAATAAATAATTTTTTTTTATAAAAACACTCATGTATTAAAAAAATTTTTGAGGTAGACAGAGTATGGCAACATCATCCAGGCTAGCCTCAAACTTGAAGTCCTCCTGCCTCAACCTACCAAATGGGGGAACCACAGGCTTGCTCCACCACACCCAGCTTTCCAGAACTAGTTTACATTAATCATAGGGCCAAATAAATGGGCTTGGTTAGGAATCTGGGGTCAAGCTGGGTTTAGAGGTAGTTCTGAGCTCCTAACCAGTGAAATTCCTTTCTTCCTTGTCCTCATCTGGTTCACTGAGAACAAGGCTCTACCCTAGACGCAAAAGGTGTCACACTTGGTGGACAGGTGACACTCCTTTAAGTTCTGTTTTCAAAGTCAAGGCAACAGGAGAGAACCCTGTGTGAACAGGCTGCTCTATACTTTTTACCTTTGGAATACCCCATTCCCAGAGTGACAAAAAAAAAAAAAAAAAAAAAAACTCCCAAAGACAGTACTGGCCTCTCTTCAGTGCCCCCTTGACTATCAAAGCAAGAAAACCTAGGAGACAAAGCCGAATGAAACAGAATAGCAACATCGGACTCAGAATCTGGGAGAAGAGACAAGAAAGAGTAACAAGAGAACGAAAAAGATAAAAGTAAAAAGGCTGGGGTAGGGGTGGGGTGGAGGCTTTGCAAACGTATTTGAGATTTCCCGCACCCCACTGAAATGTCAGTTTTGAAAGCAGTTTCTGAGAATGTCACCAGCTTCTCACATCCTCAAAAAGACAGTGAAGCGCGTGGTGGTGGTGAGGGAGGTAGCTGGGTTATCTCTGACTCCTAAGCAGGGCCATCAGAAAGCTGGGCTCTCTCTTCCACGTTTCCCACGCAGGACCCCCTTCCAGCTTGTAGCACCCTCGCATGGGGTCCCCCAGCTCTCTAAGTTTTCCACTCTAGATGGGAGGGTAATTCCTAAACGCCAAAGCGTCCACAAGGGCGATACCCAGGTTCTCTTGGACTCACCAAACTGGGACCCACTTTAACTGTCCTTAGCAGTCCAGGCAGGGGGATGGGGGGGGTCCCTGACACCGACAGGAGAGATCTAGTTCACACCACACCCTCGTACACACCACCCGGACCCCGAGCCTCCTGGAATCGCCTTGCACCCAATTCCCCTTCTACTCTCGGGAGCCCCCCACTTCCTGCTCGGGGCCCCCCTCCTAAATCTCGGGCCCCTCACTCGCATTTCCCGCGTCCCTCCGGGTGCCCCTCGGGTCACCACACGCACGCCCTCCTCTTCCCTCTCCGTTCCTTTGACGCGGGGTCCGGGCCGCCGCTCAGCCGAGCCCGCGGACCCACCGCCAGGTGGTCCCCTCCCCCTCGGCGCCCCGCCGCGGCCGGCCGCGTGCGCAGTCCCCCGTGCGCGCCCCGCACCCGGTCACCGGGGGTCCCTTCACTCACGGCTGTAGAGGGCGATGCCCGCCACGTCCGGCCCGGCGCGCACCTCGAGGCGCAGCGACTGCTGCTCCGCGTGCCGCTGGATCTCTCCGTTCGCGTCGCCGATGGTGAGGAGGCGGGCGCCGGGGAACACCGACACGGTCGCACAGGGCCCCGCGCCGCCGGGGACCGCCGCTCCTGCGCCACCCGCGCCCGGTCCTACCGCCGCCGCCGCCGCTGCCATCTTAGATCCAGCTCCAGGCCCCGCCGCCACCGCCGCCGCCGCCGTGCCCGGGCCCAGGCCGCCGCCGCCGCCGCTGCCGCGCAGACCGAGGCCGAGGCGGGCAGCGCGCCGCCTACCGGCCACGCGACGCCTCGTCACCGCTACCGCTGACGGCGCCACGACCCCGCGGTCGGTGGCGCAGCGACCCCTGCTGGTAGTCGGAGGCAGCCAGAAGGAGCGAGCGCGGCCGGCCGGGGGTGGGGCCCGCCCCGCCCCGCGCCGCCCCGCCCCGCGCCGCGCCTCCCCGCGCCGCCCCGCGCGAACGGTCGCTGCTTTGTGAGGTGGCGTCGGGGCCTGCGGGCGGCGGAGGCAGGGGCGGGGGTTCTACGGCGAGCACACGCCCCGAGCTGGGCCACGCCCCCCACCGCCGTCGCGCCAATGACCGCGCGCGGCCCAGCTGCGCGAGCGCTCGGGGCGGGGCGTGCGTCACGGGGTGGCCCCGGCCGTTTGGACACGCCCCGCTCGCGTTGCATGGCTCCAGCGGGAGGGGAGGGGCATGGAGGGGCGGGGCGGAAGGCGGCACTGCGCCGTGGCCCGGGCGGGGCAGCGTAAACGGCTGCTCAGCGAAGGCGGCGGCGGCGGAGTGTGCGTAAGGGGCGGCGTGGCCGCGCCCCCGGCGAGCGTCCTGCTCTTTGTAGCGTCTGGACGGAGCGGGGCGTGGGGGAGGGGCGCCCCCCCTCCCCGCCGCGGAGACGTGCAGGTGTGGGCTCCTCACTCCCCCTGAGGGCACGACGCGGGCACGACTCCCGCTGGCTAGCGCGGGACCAGGGAAGAGTCGGTTCCCAGTCGCTGCCTGGCTCTCTCCGCACAGGCCTTGTGCTGGTCATGGTCAGGTCCTATAGTCACGCCCATTTCTCGAGGTCCCGTTCGCCGGCTTAGCGCGATTCCCGCCGCCAGCCCCGGAATTCAGTCTATATGTTTACTGTCCTAGGTGTCTCTCCCCGCCCCCCTGGTCCTTTCCGGAAAGCCCGAGTTAACTGTCCTTCCCCAGTGGCAGCCAGTGAGCCCAATCTGCTATTTTCGGGAAGACACAAAGGAGCTTGGGGCCAGTTCCCATCTCACCTCTTATCCTGGCCCTTTCATTTACCCATTAGTCCTTTGTCCACACATACCCATCATTCCACCCGCAGTGCAAGAGCCTAGGCAGAGCCCCTGCTGGGCACCACTCCTTCCTGGCAACACCACATTGTACCTCATATACCACCTTGACTGCTGTTCAAGAGTGCCTTGAACAATGGTGCCTACAACGTGGCCAATTCACACATGCATCCCATTCCTCAACCATCCCACGCATGGACCCGCAAAGTTCCAGGCTTGAAAATTAAATATGAAGTCTTCTAGACATGCCAGCAAGCATACACACAAAGCACATCCCCCTGGAATCCTGTGTTTAAGAGACCCAGTATGGAGGGTTGGTTTAGCTGTTAATGCGTTTGCCCACAAAGCCGAAGAACCTAGGTTCAATTCCCCAGGACCCATGTTAGCCAGATGAACAAAGTGGCGCATGCTTCTGGAGTCTGATTGCAGTGGCTGGAGGCCCTGGTGCACCCATGCTCTCTCTTTCTCCCTCTTTCTCTCTGTCAAATAAATTAAAATAAAATAAAGAGGACCCAATAGGGAGCCAAGCATGATGGTGCACGCCTGTAATCCAATCACTGGGAGGAGGCTGTGACAGAAGAATCATGACTTTGAGACCAGCTTGAGCTACAAAGTAGAATTAGGCAAGGCCCTAAAAAAATATCCTGGTCCAGAAGAGTCTGGGGACCACAGCAAAGTAGGCACTGAGAGTGTGGACTTCTTAGAGCCAAATGGGTGAGCCAATGTGATCATGACATGTTCTGGTGGTCTGGCCAAGCTGGCTTCCTGCTTTCTGTTCAGCCTCCAGGCCAATGCCGTCACCTCATTTCTTATTTCTGTGTACAAGGTCCCCAAAGCAGGAGTCCCCTTCCCCTTGCCTGTTTGATTCCCTGAGAAAGCAGTAGCAGGTGTTCCCATCCAAGTTGCCAGATAGAACTCTAGCTCCAAAAGGTCTAGACAGCTCCAGAGAGGAGAGATGGAGGGGTCCTTATCCTTAGCCTTATTGGCAGGCCCGGAAAGTGCTGAACTCAGGGAGCTCTGGTGAAGATGACATGGAAGTGCGTCCCTTTCCCGGACCAGAGTTGCAGGAGTGAACATCCACAGTCGCTGTTGGGTCCTCTTCTGAAGTAATTTTCTTTGTCCATTGAAGGAAAAGAGAGAGAGAACTGGGTGATTTGGAATATCAAAGCTTAGGGTTTCCCCATATCCTGAACTTGAACTTTCTTCAGCCCCTTGGTGGCTCATCTCTTTCCCCAAACCCCAAGCTTTGGTTACTCTGAAGTCTTCCCTGTCTTCCCTTCAGCTGAGGAGGACCACTCATTTCTGCCACTTCATGAGTCTGTCCTCACTTGAGTGACTTAACCCCCCTGTGCCTTGGTTTCCCTCTCTGAAAAAAATCGAGAATTCTAGTACCCATCTCCCATAGTGGCTATGGGGCTTGAGAATATAGAATACCTCTGTCTCTCTCGCTCGCTCACTCTCTCCCTTCTGTATTTCTCTCTATGCTTGCAAATAAATATTTTTAAAAAGCTGGATGTGATGGTGCACGCCTTTAATCACAGCACTGGGGAGGCAGAGGTAGGAGGATTGCCATGAGTTCAAGGCCACACTGAGACTACAGAGTGAATTCCAGGTCAGCCTGGGCTAGAGTGAAACCCTATCTCGAAATAATAAATAAATAAATAAATAAATAAATAAATAAATAAATGAAAGAAAGAAAGAAAGAAAGAAAGAGAAAGAGAAAGAGAAAGAGAAAGAAAGAAGGGCTGGAGAGATGACTTAGTGGTTAAGGCACTTGTCTGCAAGGCCTAATGACCCAGGTTTGTTTCCCCAGTACTCACATAAAGCCAGATGAATAAAGTGGCACATGCTTCTAGAGTTCCTTTGCAATGGCTAGAGGCCCTGGAATGTCTATTCTCTCCCCCACCATCCTGTATGCCTGTCTCTCTCTGCTTGCAAATAAATATTAACAAAAAAAATAAAAAAAAAGGCTGGAGAGATGGTTTAGCCATTAAGGCTAAAAGGCCTGCAAAGCCTAAGGATCCAGGTTTGATTCTCCAGGTCCCACATAAGCCAGAGGCACAAGGTGGTGCATGCATCTGGAGTTCATTTGCAATGGCTAGAGGCCCTGGCGTACCCATTCCTCTCTCTAATAAATTAAAAAAAAAAAAAAAAGAGCTGTGTGTGGTGGCGCACACCTTCAATTCTAGCACTCGGGAGGCAGAGGTAGGAGGATCGCCATGAGTTTGAGGCCACCCTGAGACTACATAGTGAATTCCAAGTAAGCCTGGACCATAGTGAGACACTACCTAAAAAAAAAAAAAAAAAAAAAGCCGGGCATGGTGGTGCATGCCTTTAATCCCAGCACTCAGGAGGCAGAGGTAGGAAGATTACTGTGAGTTCAAGGCCACTCTGAGACTACATAGTGAATTCCAGGTCAGCCTGGGATAGACTAAGACTCTACCTTAAAAAAAAAAAAAAAAAGCCGGGCTGGGAGAGATGTCTTTGCAGTTAAGGCACTGGCCTACAAAGTCTAAGGACCTATGTTCTAGTTCTCTTCAGGTCCCATGTAAGCCAGATGCACAAAGGTGATGCAAGCACAAGGTTACACATGCACACTAGGTGGCACAAGTGTCCGTAATTCAATTGCAGTGGCTGAGGCCCTGGTGGGTCAATTCTATCTCTCTTACTCGCTCTTGCTCTAGCTCTCTCTAAGAAAAACAAAAAGGCCAGGCATGGTGGCTCACACCTTTAATCCCAGCTCTGGGGATGCAGAGGTAGGAGGATTGCTATGAGTTCAAGACTACTCTGAAACTACATAGTGAATTTCAGGTCAGCTTGGGCTAGAACAGGACCCTACCTTGAAATACCAAAAAGAAAAAGAAAAGAAATGGGACTTTCTGGTTAAGGTGGTGACGTAGGAACCATACCAAAGCAGCCTAGGGGAGAAAAAGGGGGGAAAAAAACAGCAAAATACACTCTTCTACTAAAAAGTGAGGTGTATAAAAAATTATCAACCACAACAGAGAAGAAGGAGAGATCCAGAGCCTCTAGAACCCACAGAAGCAGGCAGAAGTGGCTCCAGCAGTGGTGGCACCAGGTCCACCCAGCCACAGTTGCCAGGCTTGGTTTGAGCTGCAGGAAAAGCCAGGTGAGGGGATTTTCCACTCTCACCAGCCTCCTTGCAAACTTAAGAAACGTGAAGGGAGGAGACCAGCAGAGTGGTTCATGAGGAAGAGGATTGTGAGGGCCAGTGGGAGAACTTCAGCCACCACCCATAGCCTCCCCTCCCCTCCACGCACTACCAGCACAAGCAGCAGCAAGCACCAGAGACCTGGGGAAGGGAGCTCACCTACACAGCACCCAACACAGGTGATCGGAGCAATGACCCAGCCAGCCAGCCAGCCTATCTGAGCCCACAGCAAAGAGGGACCAAGCTGGCATGCACCATAGCTGAGACCAAAGCCATCCCAAAAGGTAAGTGGGATTACACCAGGTCAGTACCCACCAAAAAAGCCTGGTATATAGGCTTACATTTTAAGTGCTAATTACACCTTCCATGGCAGGGTAAATTATATGTTAAATCTGATGGATGCTGGATTTGCCATTCTTGAATAAGCTATATTTTGGGCTGCTCATTTGTTGCTTCCTGATTTATAGTGCCTTTGTTTCCGCTTCTGTTGTTCGTTGGGGAAGGGTCTCACTCAGTCACAAGCTGACTTTGGAACCCTTGACAGACCAGAAATCTCAGCCTCCCAGTTGACAGGATTAAGGGTGTGGGGCAACACACATCCTTAGGGATTGTGACTTTGTTAGATGATCTGTTTTTTGTAATACCTACTCTTGCATAAATACTCTATGCTGTTTTCATTGAATGTGTATATTGTTTAATTAAATTTTAGAATTTGCCTGTATTTTGTTCCACTCAGCCTACTTGAATACTCTCATAGCAGGCAAACCCAACACCTAGGGTCACTTTTGTGGTTACACTGAGCGTCTTAAGAGCCACACCTAGCACATTAAGCTCCTACCCTGAAGATATATAACATCAGATTGATTGATACATCTAATAATACTGCAAATAATTAGAATATACAAGCATTAAATTAATACAAGTTGCAAAAATCTCTACATTATAATATAAGAAGCACAAAATAATCAAGACAAGGGCTGGAGAGATGGCTTAGCAGGTAAGGTGTTTGCCTGCAAAGCCAAAGAACCCTGGTTCGATTCTCCAGGACACACATAAGCCAGATGCCAGAAGTGGATGCATGCATCTGGAGTTTGTTTGCAGTGACTGGATGCCCTGGTGTGCCCATTCTCTCTCTCTCTTTTCCTCTTTCAAATAAATAAAATATTTTAAAAAATGAAACCAGGCGTGGTGGCACATGCCTTTAATCCCAGCACTAGGAGGCAGAGGTAGGAGGATTGCCATGAGTTCAAGGCCACCCTGAGACTGCATAGTGAATTTCAGGTCAGCCTGAACTAGAGCAAGACCCTACCTCAGAAAAAAAAAATCATGACAATATAAATCCACCAAGATGTATTAATCCATCAGAGACTGATTTAGAGGAAATGCCTGAGAAAGATTTCAAAAGAATGATTATAAATATCCTCCAAAAAATCAAAGAGGAAACCAAAGGAATCAAAGAAGACACATGAAACCAATTTAATGAAATAAGGAGGTCAATACAAGACATGAATAAAGAAATAGAAATAATAAAGAAAAACCAGTCAGAAATACTACCAATGAGAAACACAGTCAGTGAAATAAAAAAACTCTGTAGAAAATCTCACCAGTAGAATGGATAAAGGAGAGAAACAGTAGAATGGATGAAGGAGTAGAATGGATGAAGGAGACCAGGTGGCAGATCTAATACAGTCCAACAAAGAGAAAGACAAATATGAAGGTATGAATGGGAATTTCAAGATATTGAGGACACTCTGAAAAAATCACACATAAAAATTCAAGTTAGCTGAGTGTGGTGGTGCACACCTTTAATCTCAGCACTTGGGAGGCAGAGGTATGAGGATTGCCAAGAGTTTGAGGCCACCCTAAGAGTACATAGTGAATTCCAGGTCAGCCTGAGCTAGAGCAAGACCCTACCTCAGAAACAAAACAAACCAACAACAAAAATTCAGGGTATATTAGAAGGAGAAGAATTTCACTACAAAGGCATAATAGGTGTTTTCAACAAAATCATAGAAGAAAAATTCCCCCAAATTGGGGAAGCGATGCCAGGAAGCCTTTAGAACACCAAACAGATAAAACCTGGAAAGAACCTCTCCTTGCCATATTATAATTAAACTGTTAAAATACCAAACATACAAACCAAAGAAAAGATATTGAAAGCAGTTAGAATGTCGGGCATGGTGGCACACGCCTTTAATCCCAGCACTTGGGAGGCAGAGTTAAGAGGATCGCTGTGAGTTCCAGGCCACCCTGAGACTACATAGTGAATTCCAGGTCAGCCTGAGCTAAAAGTGAGACCCTACCTCAAAAACCAAAAACCAAAACAGAAAGAAAGAAAGAAAGAAAGAAAGAAAGAAAGAAAGAAAGAGAGAGAGAGAGAGAAAGAAAGAAAGCAGTTAGAAAATTCAAGTCACATCACAAACTTTATTTAAAAGCCAGAGGGGCCAGGCATGGTGGCACACACCTTTAATCCCAGAGGTAGGAGATTTGCCAGGAATTCAAGGCCACCCTGAGACTACATAGTGAATTCCAGGTCAGCCTGAGCTAGAGTGAGACCCTACCTGGAAAAACCAAATAAATAAATAAATAAATAAATAAATGCCAGAAGGGCTTGGAATGATATATTCCAAGTTCTGAAAGATAACAGCTGTCAACCAAGGTTACTTTATCCTGTAAAGCTATCCATTCAAATAGATGGAGAAATAAGGACATTCCCCAACAAAAGCAGGCTAAAGGAACATATGAAGACAAAACCAGGCCGGGCGTGGTGGCGCACGCCTTTAATCCCAGCACTCGGGAGGCAGAGGTAGGAGGATCGCCGAGAGTTCGAGGCCACCCTGAGACTACATAGTTAATTCCAGGTCAGCCTGGACTAGAGTGAAACCCTACCTCGAAAAACCAAAAAAAAAAAAAAAAAAAAAAAAGACAAAACCAGCTCTATGGAAAATACTTGAAAGGATCAGCCATGCTGAAGAGAAAGAAAAGCACACATGTAAGGAACCTGGAAAAAAACAAATCATACTTACATATTAGTTAATATAAGAGAGAAAAGGTAAAACTGGAAGAACTACAAAACAAGAAAAATGGCAAAAATAAATACACACCTTTCAATAATAACTCTTTTTTTTTTTTTTTAGATAGGGTCTCACTCTGGCCCAGGATGACCTGGAATTAACTATGTAGTTGCAGGGTAGCCTCAAACTCATGGCAATACTCCTACTTCTACCTCCCAAGTGCTGGGATTAAAAGCATGAGCCACCATGCCTGGCTAATAATAACTCTTAATATTAATGGCCTCAATGCTCTAACCAAAAGACATAGGTTTGCAGAATGGGTTAAAAAACAAGATCCTTCAATTTGTTGCCTCCAAGAAACTCATCTTTCTACAAAGGATGGATCTACCTTAGGATGAAAGGTTGGAAAACAGTGTTTCAAGCAAACGGGCCTAGAAAACAAGCAGGGGTCGCTATCCTAATATCTGGCAGGGTAGACTTCAGACCAACATAAGATAGGAAAGATAAGGAAGGTCATTTTATACTGATTAAAGGAACACTCCAACAGGAGGACATTACAATCCTAAACATATGACCTTACATGGGAGCTCCCAATTTCATCAAACAAACACTATTAGAACTAAGGTCACAGATAATACCAAACACAGTTGTAGTGGGTGACTTCAACACCCCACTCTCACCAATTGACAGGTCATCATAGAGATGCATCTGGATTAAGTGAGGTCATAGAAAAAATGGACCTAACAGATATATACAGGACATTTCATTGAAATGCTGCAGAATACACATTCTTTTCAGCAGCACATGGAACATTCTCTAAAATAGACCACATAGGGGCCAGAGAGATAGCTTAGCAGTTAAGGCATTTGCCTGGAAAGCCAAAGGATCCCAGTTCTACTCACCAGGACCCACATAAGCCAGATGCACAAGGGGGGTGCATGCATCTGGAGTTTGTTTGCAGTGGCTGGAGGCACTGGTATGCCCATTTTCTCTCTCTCTCTCTGCCTCTTTCTCTCTTTCAAGTAAATAAAAATATATATATATATATATATATATATATATATATATATTTTTTTTTTTTTTTTTTTTTTTTTGGTTTTTGCGGTAGGGTCTCACTCTGGTCAGGCTGACCTGGAATTCAATGTAGTCTCAGGGTGGCCTCGAACTCTCGACGATCCTCCTACCTCTGCCTCCCGAGTGCTGGGATTAAAGGCGTGCGCCACCACGCCCGGCATAAAATATATTTTTTAAAATAAATAGACCAAGAGCCGGGCGTGATGGCACACGTCTTTAATCCCAGCACTCGGGAGGCAGAGGTAGGAGGATCGCCGTGAGTTCGAGGCCACCCTGAGACTACATAGTTAATTCCAGGTCAGCCTGGGCCAGAGTGAGACCCTACCTCGAAAAACCAAAAAAATAAATAAATAAATAAACCAAAAAAAATAATTAGACCATATATTAGGACACAAAGCAAATCTTAAATACAGGGAAATTGAAATAATTCCTTGCACTCTATCAGATCACAATGGGATCAAACTACAGATCAATAGCAAGAAAAGCTATAGAGGGAGGCCAGGCGTGGTGGCGCACGCCTTTAATCCCAGCACTCGGGAGGCAGAGGTAGGAGGATCTCCGAGAGTTCGAGGCCACCCTGAGACTACATAGTTAATTCCAGGTCAGTCTGGACCAGAGTGAGAGCCTACCTCGCAAAAAAAAAAAAAAAAAAAAAAAAAAAAAAAAAAAAAAAGAAAAGAAAAGCTATAGAGCATACACAATATCATAGAAACTAGAACTTCCGGTTAAGATGGTAGCATAGGAACCATGCCAAACAGCGTAGGGGAGAAAAAGCAAAAAAAAAAAAAAAAAAAAAATACACTCTTCTACTAAAATGTGAAGTGTATAATAAATTATCAACTGCAGCAGAGAATAGGAGAGATCCCAAGTGTCTAGAGTCCACAGAAGCAGGCAGAAGTGGCTCCAGCAGCACTGGTGAGTTCCCCGCGGCTACAGCTGCCAGTCTCAGGCTGAGCCACAGGAAAAAAAAAAAAAAAAAAACCAGGTGAGGGGATTTTCCACTCACATCAGCCTCCTCACAAATTCAAACAGTTATAAAAAATCTTCCAACTAAAAAGTCCAGGCCCAGATGGATTCACTGGTGAATTTTACCAGACCTTCATGGAAGAACTAACACCAATGTTTAAACTTTTCCATAAAATAGAAGAGGAAGGAATCCTACCAAACTCCTTTTATGAAACCTGCACCACCCTGATGCCAAAACCAGACAAAGACAGAACAAAAAAAGAAAATTACAGACTAATCTCCCTGTGAACATAGATGCAAAAATTCTCAGCAAAATATTGGCAAACAGAATTCAAGAATATATCAAAAAGATTGTTCACCCCAACCAAGTAGGCTTTATCCCAGAGATGCAGGGATGGATCAACATATGCAAATCAATAAATGTAATACCTTAGATAAACGGACTGAAGGACAAAAATCACATGATCATTTCATTAGATGCAGAAAAAGCCTTTGACAAAATCCAACATCCCTTCATGATAAAAGTCCTACAGAGACTGGGAATAGAAGGAACATATCTCAACATAATAAAGGCTATTTATGACAAACCCACAGTCAACGTAATACCAAATGGAGAAAAACTTGAAGCTTTTCCACTAAAATAAGGAACAAGATAAGGGTGTCCACTGTTACCACTTTTATTTAATATAATACTGGAAGTCTTAGCCATAGCAATAAGGCAAGAGACACACATAAAAGGGATACAAATTGGAAAGGAAGAGATCAAGTTATCATTATTTGCATATGCTATGCTTCTATACATAAAGGACCCTAAAGACTCTACGAGTAAACTGTTAGGGCTGATAAATACCTATAGCCACGTAGCAGGATACAAAATAAACACACAGAAATCAGTAGCCTTCTTATATGCTGACAACAGGGGCTGGAGGGATGGCTTAGCCATTAAGGTGTTTGCCTGCAAAGCCAAAGGACTCAGGTTCCATTCCCCAGGATCCACGTTAGCCAGATGCACAAGGTGGTGCATGTGTCTGGAGTTCGTTTGCAGTGGCTGGAGGCCCTGGCATGCCCATTCTCTCTCTCTATGTCAAATAAATAAATAATTAAAAATAAAAATAATCTTATATGCTGACAACAAACACACAGAAGATAAAATCAAAGAATCACTCCCATTCACAATTGCATCAAAAAAAAAAAAAAGTACCATGGGATAAGCCTAACCAAGGAAGTGAAGGATCACTATAATGAAAACTTTAAAACTCTCAAGTGAGACATTGCAGAAGACACTAGGAAACGGAAAGACGTCCCTTGTTCTTGGATTGGAAGAATCAACATTGTGAAAACGGCAATCTTACCAAAAGCAATCTACACATTTAATGCAATCCCCATCAAAATTCCAATGGCATTCTTCACAGAAATAGAAAAAACAATCTGCCTTTAATCCCAGCACTCAGGAGGCAGAGGTAGGAGGATCACCATGAGTGTGAAGCCACCCTGAGACTACATGGTGAATTCCAGGTCAGCCTGGGCTAGAGTGAGACCTTACTTCGAAAACAAACAAAGAAAAGAAAAGGAAAGGAAAGGAAAGGAAAGGAAAGGAAAGGAAAGGAAAGGAAAAGAAAAAACAATCCAAAAATTAATTGGGATACACACACACACACACACAAAAAAAAAAAAAAAAAAACCTCAAATATCTAAGACAATTTTGAGCAACAAAAATAAGGCTGGTGGTATCACCATACTGGATTTTAACCTATATTACAGAGCTATAGTAAAAAAAAAAAAAAAAAAAAAAAAAAAAAAAAAAAAAAGCACGGTACTGCCACAAAAACAGACATATAGGTCAATGGTACAGAATAGAGGACCCTGATGTAAGTCTGGGCAGCTATAGCCACCTGATCTTTGACAAAAATGTCAAAAATACTCATTGGAGAAAAGACAGCCTTTTCAGCAAATGGTGCTGGGAAAACTGGATATGTATCTATAGAAGGATGAAAATAGATCCTTGGGCTGGGGAAATTGCTTAATGGTTAAGGCGCTTACCTGCAAAGCCAAAGGACCCAGGTTCAATTCCCCAGGATCCACATAAGCCAGATGCACAAGGGGGCGCATGCATCTGGAGTTCATTTGCAGTGTTTAGAGGCCCTGGTGTGCCCATTTCTCTCTCTCTCTCTCTCTCTCTCTCTCTCTCTCTCTCTCTCTCTCCCTGCCTATGTATCTCTTCAAATAAATAAAAATAAAATATTTAAAAAAAAAGAAAATAGATCCTTGTCTCTCTCCATGCACAAGAATTAAATCCAAATGTATCAAAGACCTTAATATCAGACCTGAAACTCTGAAAGTGCTAGAGGAAAAAGTAGGGGAAACCCTTCTACATATTGGTCTTGGCAAAGACTTTCTGAAGATAACCCCAATTGCTCAGGAAATAAAACCACAGATCAACTGCTGGGACCTCATGAGATTACAAAGGTTTTGTACAGCTAAGGGCACTGTGAATAGAGCAAAGAGGCAACCTACAGAATGGGAGAAAATCTTTGCCAGCTATACATCTGACAGAGGGTTAATATCTAGGATATACAAAGAACTCAAAAAATTAAATAATAAGAAATCAAACAACCCAATTAAAAAATGGGCTATGGAACTAAATAGAGAGTTCTCAGAAGAAATACAGATGGCATATAAACATCTAAAAAAATGTACATTCCTAGGCATCAGGGAAATGAAGATTAAAACTACATTCAGATTTTATCTCACTCCTGTCAGATTTAGCTACCATCATGAAAACAAATGACCAATGCTGGTGAGGATGCAGAAAATGAGGAACCCTTCTACAAAATTGGTGGGAATGCAATCTGGTCCAGCCATTGTGGAAATCAGTGTGGAGGTTCCTGAGACAGATAAAATAGATCTACCATATGGTCCAGCTATACTACTCCTAGGCATATATCCTAAGGACTCATCTCATTACCTTAGAGATACCTGCTCAACCATGTTTATTTCTGCTCTATTCACAATAGCTAGAAAATGGAACCAGCCTAGATGTCCCTCAATTGATGAGTGGATAATGAAGATGTGGCACATTTACACAATGGAGTTCTACTCAGTGGTTAAAAAAATATGAAGTTATGAAATTTGCAGGAAAATGGATGAATCTGGAAAGGAGTACACTTAGTGAGGTAACCCAGGCCCAGAAAGCCAAACATCACATGTTCTCTCTCATATAGCTACAAATGGATGGACTTCTGTGTGAGTAGGAATAAAACTCAGTAGCACAAGCCAGTAAGCTAGAAAAGGGATAAAAAGGGAATAGAAAGGGAGGGAGGGGGACTTAAAAGGATGGTATAGTATATATGTAAGTAGAAGAACAGGTTAACAGGGGTGAAAAGGCCTAAGTGAGGTCAGGGGAAGAGATTAAGTAAAGGAAAGGTGGAGAGAGGGCTAATCAAAATCTAAGAGGATATAAATAAGTCATATGGAAACCTACTTTTCTGGACAATGGAACACTCAGAAGCAATAGATTGTTACTAGAAAATTTTCAGTGGCAGGGATGGGATACCTTCCAGTGAGTTGTTGGCCAGAGAGGTCACAGATACCCCCAAAACATGATAGGCCATTGCCAAGGCCCTTGCTTTCCCACCAGGAATAGATGGTAAGACACTATTGCTAAAGACTCCACATACTTGGGCTGCAAGGTCACTGAGAAATCCTGCTGTAGCTGAACTGAAAGCTTCCTCCATGTGGACCAGCTGACAGAAAGCTGGAAAAAGCTAAACTGCATGCAGTTCAATGGGAGAGAGAGAAAACACCAGTGAAGATATTCAACAGTGGACACTGCAAGCTCTAAGTTTGGCCAGCCAGGCCAAATGAGCCAACAGGTGCAATAGTGGCATGTCTGTTATGAGGGAAACCAACTGCTCTCTAATTGGACTGGAGGACCACTCCACAGGAGGGAATACATCCCTG
The DNA here is from genome assembly GCA_036365145.1 of Orientallactaga sibirica. Classification (NCBI taxonomy): domain Eukaryota; kingdom Metazoa; phylum Chordata; class Mammalia; order Rodentia; family Dipodidae; genus Orientallactaga; species Orientallactaga sibirica. The sequence continues at coordinate 4,841,113 of JAEOAD010002278.1, read as the reverse complement.
ATACTGAAAACCTACAACAGGGGTAATCATGAGCCCTAGGGGTGTAACGTCTGCTGGTGTCTGGCTAAATGTATATTCTATGCTCACCAAACTACCCAGTAAGCACTTCTCTTAATGTCCACACCCATATATTAATGCTACTCTCACTTTTGGTTAGAGAAGCTTCTCTTTTCAGATGGTGGTGACCTTTGGATGAATCAGAAGGCACCATGATGCTGAGAAGAAGTGACAGAGGAGTGCTCAGCACTGAAACATCTCAAACACACCTTCCAAGCCTCAAGGTCTGTTGCGGAAGAGGTGGTGGAAGAATGTAAGAGCCAAAGGAGAGGTAGGACTCCTTACAACATGCTCCTCCAGACACAAAATGGCCTGGATATCCATGACTTTGCAGTGCCTGAAACTATCTACACAAGACCATCATAATAGGAGGAAAAGATCATGACACCAAAAAAAAAAAAAAAAAAAAAAAAGAGAGAGAGAGACTGATTGAGAGGGGGAGGGGATATGATGGAGATGGAGTTTCAAAGGGGAAAGTTGAGGGAGAGAGGGAATTACCATGGTTTATTGTCTACAATTATGGAAGTTGTCAATAAAATAAATAATAAATAAATAAATAAGGGGGAGAGAGAGACTATAGAATATATGAAGGGTCTGGGCTGATACTTCATAAGCTATACATTCACAGTGCTGGGAGGTTGTTCAGTGGATAAAGCTTTACTGTGCAAGAATGAGCACTTGAAGCTGGGGGTGGTGGTGCACACCTTTAATCCCAGCACTTGGGAGGCAGAGGTAGGAGGATCCAAAAAAAAAAAAAGAATGAGCACTTGAGTTTGGATCTCCAGCACCCATGTAAATGCCCAACACAATGTTGTGCATCTGTGATCCTAGTCCTGAGCACGTGGAGACAGAATCCTTGGTACTCACTGGCTGGCTAGGTTAGCCTATAATCAGTGAGCTGTAGGTTCAGCAAACCTCAAAGCAATCATGAGAACCCTAGCACCCATGTAAATGGTTGGGTGTGGCTAGCTCACCTGTAACCACAGCACTAAGAGGGCCGGAGACAGTAGGATCATTGGGGTTCACTGGTTAGCTAGGCTAATCAAAAAATATCTTGGGGCTGAAGAGATCGCTTAGCGGTTAAGGCGCTTGCCTGTGAAGATTAAGGACTCAGGTTTAGTTCCCTAGTACCCACATAAGCCAGAAGCACAGGAGGCACACATGTCTGGAGTTCGTTTGAACTAGTTAGAGGCCCTGGTGCACCCATTCTCTCTCTCTCATAAATTAAAAAAAAAAAAAAAAAAAGCCAGGCGTGGTGGCGCACACCTTTAATCCCAGCACTTGGGAGGCAGAGGTACGAGGATCACCATGAGTTCAAGGCCCTGAGACTACATTGTGAATTCCAGGTCAACCTAAGCTAGAATGAGACCCTACCTCGAAAAACAAAAAAAACAAAACAAAACAAAAAAAATATATATATATATATTTAAAAAAAAAGGTGAACTATTGAGGAAGACACCTGATATTGATCTCTAACCTACACACACACCTGCACACACTTGGCTTACACGTAATACACATACATGCACACCATACCTATACACAGCAATAAACAAAGAAGGGCGTGGTGGCGCACGCCTTTAATCCCAGCACTCGGGAGGCAGAGGTAGGAGCATCGCCATGAGTTCGAGGCCACCCTGAGACTACATAGTGAATTCCAGGTCAGCCTGGGCCAGAGCAAGACCCTACTTTGAAAAAACAAACAAAACAAAAAAAAAAGAAGAAGAAGAAGGGGGAACAGGGTGTGGTAGTGTATGCCTTTAATCCCAGCACTCAGGCTGAGGTAGGAGGATTGCTATGAGTTGAAGGCCACCCTGAGGCTACAGAGTAAATTCCAGGTCAGCCTGGGCTAAAGTGAGACCTTACCTCAAGAAAAAGAGAAGTGCGAGGAGGGCTGGAGAGATGGCTCAGCAGACACTTGCCTACAAAGTCTAACAACCTGGGGTTGATTCCCCAGTTCCAATGTACTGCCAGATGCACAAAGTGGTACATGCATCTGGAGTTTATTTGCAATGGTTGGAGGCTCTTGCATGCCTATTCTCTCTCTGTCTCTCTGTATGAAAAAAAAAAGTAAATTTAAAAGGGGGAGGCCTGGATGTGCTTGGTGGTACATGCCTTTAACACTCAGGAGGCTGAAGTAGGAATTTCAGTGTGAGTTCAAGCCAGCCTGGGGCTACAGAGTGAGTTCCAGTTGTAACAGGGTTTGGGGGGGGGGGATTCAGGGAAAGTCCTCAAAGTCCAAACCCTGAGTTCTTACCTGATTTGAACTAAGAATTGAAATAAACAGACTGAGAAGGATTGTTCATAAACTATTACATTTATTCAGAGGAGGAAAAGTCAGCAAACCAACAAAAGCAGAATGGATGCACCCATGTGGTCTCAGAGCCCATGTGGGAGTTGAGCATGGGCCAGGGGGAAAAAGTGAAAAGAGATTTTCTAAAAAGGTTTGTGCTTTAAGAGATTAAAGGGGAAAGGTGTGGTGGTGATACACACATGGACACCTTTAACCCAGCACTTAGAAGGTAGGAGGATTGCTATGAATTTGAGGCCAACCCTGAAACTACAGAGTGAATTAAGGTCTAGCCCAGCTAGACTAAGACCCTGACTCAAAAAAAAAAAAAAGAAAGAAAAAAAAAAAAAGCTGGCGTGGTGGCGCACACCTTTAATCCCAAGATTTGAGAGGCAGAGGTAGGAAGATCACCTTGAGTTCAAAGCCACCCTGAGACTACAGAGTGAATTCCAGGTCAGCCTGGGCTAGAAAGAGACCTTACCTCAAAAAAAAAAAAAAAAAAAGCTGTCCATTTGTCCTCCCCCCCCCCCTCTTTAACATAGGGTCTTGCTCTGGCCACCCTGAGACTACATAGTCAATTCCAGGTCAGCCTGTGCTAGAGTGAGACCCTATTTCGAAAAACAACAACAACAAAAGTTTATTTTTAAAAAGTTAGGGGGCTAGAGAAATGGCTTAGTGGTTAAGGCACTTGCCGGCAAAACCAAAGGACCTAGGTTCTATTCCCCAGGACCCATGTAAGCCAGATGCACAAGGTGGTGCATGCATCTGGAGTTTGTTTGCAGTGACTGGAGGCCCTGGCACACCCATTCTCTCGCTCTCTGTCTCTTTCTCTCTCACTCTCTCAACAAACTAACTAAATAAATAATAATTTTTTTTTTTTTTTTTTTTTTTTCGAGGTAGGGTCTCACTCTGGCCCAGGATGACCTGGAATTCACTCTGTAGTCTCAGGGTGGCCTTGAACTCACGGCGATCCTCCTACCTCTGCCTCCCGAGTGCTGGGATTAAAGGCATGCACCACCATGCCCGGCTAAATAATAAAAAATTTTAAAAAGTATTTTTACCCTAGCATAGTGGCGCATGCCTTTAATTCCAGCACTTTGGAGGCAATGGTAGGAGAAAGTGCTATGAATTTGAGGCCACCCTGAGACTACATAGTGAATTCCAGGTCAGCCTTGGCTACAGTGAGACGCTACCTCAAAAAACCAAAAAAATTTTTTAATTAAAAAATCAACAGTATATAAATGAGCATTTAATTAATCGAAAGGAGATGACAGAAAGATAGATTTACAGACAGTATTTGAGAGAGAAAGAAGCACAGAAAGAGAGAGAACAAGCCGGGCGTGGTGGCACATGCCTTTAATCACAGCACTTGGGAGGCAGAGGTAGGAGGATCACCATGAGTTCAAGGCCACCTGAGAATACATAGTGAATTCCAGGTCAGCTTGGGCTGAGTGAAACCCTACCTCAAAAAACAACAACAAAAAAAAAAAAAAAAAAAAAAAAAAAGGAAGGAAGGAAAGAAGGAAGGAAGGACGGGGAAAGAAAGAAATAAAAGAGAGAGTGAACTCCAGATATATGCATCACTTTGTGCTTCTGGCTCTTATGTGAGTACTGGGGAATCTAACTGCAGACCAGCATGCTTTGTAAGCAAGTGCTTTTAACCACTAAACCATCTGTCCAGCCCAAGATGTTAATTACTTTAAATATTTTATTTATTTATTTATTTATTTATTTATTTATTTATGAGAGGCAGATAGAGAGAGAATGGGTGCTCCAGGGTGTCCAGCCACTACAAACAAACTCTAGAAGCATGTGCCTCCTTATGCATCTGGCTTACATGGGTACTGGGGAATCAAACCTGGGTCCTTTCCATCAGCTGGTCCATAGGAAGAAGGTTTTCAGCTTAGCTCCAGCTTGATTACTCAGTGACCTTGCAGCCCAAGCATGCTTCCTGCCCTGTTTTTATTTATTTAATATATATAGAGAGAATGGGCATACCAGGGCATCGAACCACTGCAAACTCCAGAAACATACACCATCATGTGCATCTGACTTATGTGGGTTCTCGGAAATTGAACCTGGGTCTTTTGGCTTTGCAGACAAGTACCTTAACCGCTAAGCCATCTCTCCAGCCCTAATTTTTATTTTGTTGGACAAGAGCCTCACTATGTTTTGCAGGCTGGTCTCAAACTTCTAGGCTCAATCCATCCTCCTTCCTCAATCTTCTAAGTAGCAGGGATTACAAGTGTGTCTCATAGGACCTGGTTTTGATATATATTTGCATGTATTTTATCACAAAAAAAAACTATTAAAAAATTTATACTGGCTGAGACTACATAGTTAATTCCAGGTCAGCCTGGACCAGAGTGAGACCCTACCTCGAAAAACCAAAAAAAAAAAAAAAAAAATTATACTGGGGCTGGAGAGAAAGTTTAGCAGTTAAGGCGCCTGCCTGCTAAGCCTAAGAACCCGGTTCCAATCTCCAGGTCCCATGTTTAGCCAGGTGCAAAGTGACGCAAGGACGCAATGCATCACTTGACCACAAGGGGGCACACACATCTGGATTTCGTTCACAGCAACTGAGAGGCTGCTGGCATGCCCATCTCTATCTGTCTCCTTCTCCCTCTCTGTCTGTCTCTCTCTAAAAATAAATACAAATTAAAAAAAAATTTTTTTAATTATACTGAGCCGGGTGTGGTGGCACACGCCTTTAATCCCAGCACTTGGGAGGCAGAGGTAGGAGGATTGCCGTGAGTTCGAGGCCAACCTGAGACTACAGAGTGAATTCCAGGTCAGCCTGGGCTAGAGTGAGACCTTATTTCTAAAAACAAAACAAACAAACAAACAAAATTATACTGGGCCCAGAGAGATGGCTCAGTGGTTAAAGTCTCTTTCTTTCTTTCTTTCTTTCTTTCTTTCTTTCTTTCTTTCTTTCTTTCTTTCCTTCCTTCCTTCTGTTTTGCTTGTTTGTTTTTTGTTTTTTTCTTTTTATGGTTTTTCAAAGTAGGGTCTCACTCTAGCCCAGGCTGACCTGGAATTCACTATGTAGTCTCAGGGTGGCCTCAAACTCATGATAATTCTCCTACCTCTGTCTCCCAAATGCTGGGATTAAAGGTGTGCACCACTACCCCTAGCTAAGGGCTCTTTCTTTCATTCTTTCTTTTTTTTTTGGGGGGGGTGGGGGGGTTTCAAGGTAGGGTTTCACCACTCTAGCTCAGGCTGACCTGAAATTCACTCTGTTGTCTCAGGGTGGCCTTGAACTCACAACGATACTCCTACCTTTGCCCCCCAAGTGCTGGGATTAAAGGTATGCACAACCACGCCCAGCTAAGGGCTCTTTCTTGAAAAGCCTGCCATGCTGTGTTTGATTTCCTAGTATCCATGTAAAGCCAGATACACAAAGAGGTGCATGTGTATGGAGTTCATGTACAGTGGCAGGAGGACCTGGCACACCCATTCACTTTTGCTCTCATAAAATCAATCAATCAATAAATAGGGCTGGAGAGATGGCGCAGTGGTTTAGACACTTGCCTGCAAAGTCTAAAGACCCAAGTTCAATTCTCTAGTACCCACATAAAGCCAGATACACAAAGTGGCACATGTGTCTGGAGTTCACTTGCAGTGGCTAGAGGCCCTGGCATGTCCAATCTCTCTGTCTGTGTCTCTTCTCTATCTCTCTCTGCTTACAAATAAGTAAAAATATTAAATATCTCTATAGAATTTTCTATGAATGAAACATTCTAGGAGCTGGGGACATGGCTCAATGGATGAAGTACTTGAGGAGCTGAGTTTGGATTCCAGCACTCACATAAAAGCTGGGCTTGATGCATGCAGCCATATGGGACACAGAAGTCATCAGCAGTGAAAACAGTGGACACTGAATATTCAAGTTTGGCCATACAGGCCAAATGACTGAATGGGTGCAATAGTGGCATGTCTACTCTTGGGGTAACCAACTGCTCCATAATTGGACTGAAGGCCCTCTCTATGGGAGGGAATACATACCTGGTACTGAAAAACCTAAGCAAAAGTCTATGGCAGGGGAGGTCATGAGCCTTAGGGGTATAAAGCCTGCTCTTGTCTGGCTAAACTTATATATTATTCCCACCAAGCTGCCCTGAAAGCACTATACTTAATGTTTATATTCACATATTAATGCTACTCTCACTTCTGGTTAGAGAAGCTTCTCTTTTCAGATGGTGATGACCACTGGGATGACCCAAAAGGCAACATAGTGCTGAGAAGAAGGGATGGAAGAGTGCCCAGCACTGAAACATCTCTGTCACACCTTCCAAGGTTCAGGGCCCATTGCGGAAGAGGGGCAGATAGAATGGAAGAGCCAAAGGAATGGTACGAGTCCTTACAGTGCAACCATCCAGACAGAAATTGGCCTTTATATCCATGACCTTGCACTGCCTAGCAATACCTTCGCAAGACCCTCATAATAGAAGAAAAAGATGATGACATCAAATTAAAAGAGACTAATGGAGAGAGAAAAGGGATATGATGGAGATTGGAGTTCTAAAGGGTATGGGGCAGGGGAAGGAAATATCATGCACTTTTTGTATGTAAGTATAAAAATTGTCAATAAAAAATATTAAAGAGAAAAAAAAAAGCTGGGATTGACACCCCATCACTTGCGATGCAGAAGCAGGAGGGTCTCCAAGGCATGCTAGCTGGCTGGTATAGCTGAATCTGTAAATTCTGGGTTCAATGAGAGAACCTATCTCAAAAATAAGGTAGAAGGGCTGGAGATGGCTTAGTGTTTAAGTGCTTCCTGTGAAGTCTAAGGACCCTGGTTCAAGGCTTGATTCCCCAGTACACACATAAGCCAGATGCACAAGGTGGCACATGCATGTGGAGTTCGTTTGCAGTGGCTAAAGGCCCTGGTGCACCCATATTCTCTCTCTCTCTGCCTTTCTCTCTCTGTTGCTCTAAAATAAATAAACAAAAATTTAAAAAATTAAGGTAGGGCTGGAGAGATGGCTTAGCAGTTAAGGCACTTGCCTTTGAAGCCTAAGACCCAGGGGATATAAAGGGAATAGAAAGGGAGGGAGGGGGGACTTAATGGGATGGTATTGTATATATGTAAGTAGAAGAATAGGTTAATGGGGGTGAAAAGGCCTAAGTGAGGTCAGGGGAAGAGATTGAGTAAAGGAAAGGTAGAGGGAGGGCTAATAAAAATCTAAAAGGAGGGCTGGAGAGATGGCTTAGGGGTTAAGGTGCCTGCCTCCTAACCCTACGAACACTGGTTCCAATCTCCAGCGGTTCCAATCTCCAGGTCCCACGTTTAGCCAGATGCAAAGTGACGCAAAAGGGCGCAATGCCGCACTCGGCCACAAGGGGGCGCACATCTGGAGGCAGCTGAGGGTCTTCCTCCCAACCTCTCTCTCTCTCTCTCTCTGTCTCTCTCTCTCTCTCTCTCTGTGTCTCCAAAAAATAAGATAAAATAAAAAGTTTAAAAAAAAAAAAATCTAAAAGGAAGCCGGACGTGGTGGCGCACGCCTTTAATCCCAGCACTCAGGAGGCAGAGGTAGGAGGATTGCCGAGAGTTCGAGGCCACCCTGAGACTACATAGTTAATTCCAGGTCAGCCTGGACCAGAGTGAGACCCTACCTCAAAAAAAAAAAAAAAAAGAAAAAAAAAAAAAAAAAAAAAGAAAAAAGAAAAAAAAGAAAAAAATCTAAAAGGATATAAATAAGTCATATGGAAACCTACTTTTCTGGACAATGGAACACTCAGAAGCCATAGATTGTTACTAGAAATTTTTCAGTGCCAGGGATGGGATCCCTTCCAGTGAGTTGTTGGCCAGGGAGGTCACTGAGACCCCCAAAACATTATAGGCCATTGCCAAGGCCCTTGGTTTCCCAACAGGAATAGATGGTAAGACCCTATTGCTGAAGACCCCACATACTTGGGTGGCAAGTTCACTGAGAAAACCTGCTGGAGCTGAGCTGAAAGCCTCCTCCATGTGGACCAGCTGACAGAAAGCTGGAAAAAGCTACGCTGCATGCAGTTCAATGGGAGAGAGAAAACACCAGTGAAGATACTCAACAGTGAACACTGCAAGCTTTAAATTTGGCCAGCCAGACCAAATGAGCCAACAGGTACAATAGTGGCGTGTCTGTTATGGGGGAAACCAACTGCTCTCTAATTGGACTGGAAGCCTGCTCCGTGGGAGGGAATACATCCCTGATACTGATACAGGGGTAGTCATGAGCCCTAAGGGTGTAATATCTACTGGTGTCTCCCTAAATGTATATACTATGCTCACCAAACTGCCCAGTAAGCACTTCTCTTAATGTCCATACCCATATATTAATGCTACTCTTACTTTTGTTTAGAGAAGCTTCTTTTTTAGGTTGGTGGCAACCTTGGGATGACTCAGAAGACACCATGGTGCTGAGAAGGGAACAGAGGAGTGCTCAGCACTGAAACATCTCTAACATACCTTCCAATGCTCAGGGTTCATTGCGGAAGAGGGGGCGGAGAGAATGTAAGAGCCAAAGGAAGAGTAGGACTCCTTACAATGTGCTTCTCCAGACACAAAATGGCCTTGATATTCATGACCTCACAGTGCCTGACACTACCTACATAAGACCATCATAATAGGAGGAAAAGATGATGACATCAAACTGAAAAGAGAGAGTGAATGAGAGGGGGAGAGGATACGATGGAAAATGAAGTTTCAAAGGGGAAAGTAGGGGGAGGGAGGGAAAGACCATGGGATATTGTCTACAATTAAAGAAGTTGTCAATAAAAGAAATAAATAAATAAGGTAGAAGCCAGGCATGGTGGCACACACCTTTAATCCCCGGCAGAGTTAGGAGGATTGCCATGAGTGAGTTTAAGGCCACCCTGAGCCTACATAGTGAATTCCATGTCTGAGCTAGAGTGAGACCCTACAGCAAAAACCAAAATAATAATAATAATAAGATAATAAGATAAAGAGGCTGGGAAGGTGTTTCAATGGATAAAGCACTAGCTGTGCAACTCTGAAGACTGGAGTTCAGATCCCCAGCACCCATGTTAATGCTAGTTGGGCAGTGTGGCCTGCCTGTAATCCTAGGCCTTGGGAAACAGAGACTGGATCCCTGAGGCAGATTGGTGAGCCCTGGGTTCAAGTGACAGATCTTGCCTCAGTAAATAACGTGGAGAGTGAGGGAAGAAGATAGCCAATGTAAACCTCTGGCATCCACGAACATTTGCCTACATGCATAGATGTGTGCACATACACATATAAATACATTCAAAAACATCAGGTATAGAGCAATCACAGACACATGATGTCAGCATCTGACCTCCACACACATGTGCACTCCTACCCCCAACAAGAACATAACCAAAATAAGTAATCCAAGCTTAACATTCTGGACAAGGTCTCGTGGTTGGCTTATATAGCCCTGGCTGACCTCAAATTCACCCCTGCAGTTCTATCTCAGCCTCCCAAGGGCTGGGATTATAGGTGTGATCCACCACACCCCACTTTTTAGGCTTGAGTTGACAGGATTTGTTCCTGGAGCTGAAACCTCCATAGGTATCACAGGTCCATGTTTTGTTTGTAGTACAACGAATGGAACCCAGGGCTTCATGCAGGCTAGGCGAGCACTCTACCACTGAGCTACACACTTAGTCATTGTTATTTTTAGGGGGGAGGTAGTATGTGTGGTACATGCACATGTGCATGCAAATGTGTCCCCCTTGTACATCCACAGAGAAGGCTGTTTGGTATCTTCTATAGTCTTTCCACCTCATTTCTGTGAGAACACGGTGTTCAGTGAACCCAGAGCACTTGCTGTTTTTCAGTTATACTGGTTGACCTTCAAGCCCCAGTGACCCTCCTGACGCTGCCCTCCCTCAATGCTAAGGTTTCAGGCATGTGCAGCCTTTTAGGCTAGTGCTGGGGATTGAACTCAGGTCCTTATGCCACCGAGCCTGAGGGTTAGGGGACTGGGCCCAGAAAATGAAAAGTAGGAATGTCCTTGAGTCTGCCCTCGAAGTCTCCACTTGACTGAAGGAGTTCCCTAGATCTGTTTTTCCAACTGGAGTCCCTCCCTGGGAAGGAGTTCCTCTTTCCTAAAATTAAGGTTTAAATCTGATCCTGGCATTGTGGTTAAGCTTAGCTCCAAAACTTGGCACCATGGCTGGCCTCTTCTTGGGCCAGCTCCTGAGCCAAAGACCAATCAGCTCTCTCGTAGATTCACCCTAGCCTGAGGGTAAAGTCCACCACAATAAAATTTATAATAGATGCTTACTAGGTGGGCACAGTCTCTTTTTGGCTGTTCACCTCCTCAACTCTGAGGTCTCTGCTCTGTAGGGCTGACAGGTAGGGGGGAAACCCCTATTCCCAAGTGGGCTTCCTCCTGCCTTCCACATGGCAGGAGGTCTCTGTACTTTTTTCTTTTCTTTTTCTTTATTCTTTATTTTTTATTTTTTTAATTTTAATTTTATTTTTATTTTTTGGTTTTTTGAGGTAGGGTCTCACTGTAGCCCAGGATAACCTGGAATTCACTCTGTATTCTCAGGGTGGCCTTGAACTCATGGTGATCCTCCTACCTCTGCCTCCCGAGTGCTGGGATTAAAGGCATGCACCACCACGCCCGGCCTTTTTCTTTTCTTTTTTAACATTTTTATTTATTTGCATGCAGAGAGAGAGAGAGAAAAATGTGCATGCCAGGGCCCCCAGCCACTGCAAATGAACTCTAGATGCATGTGCCACTGTGCATCTGGTACTGAGGAACTGAAACTGGTTTGTTAGACTTTGCAGGCAAGCACCTTAACTACTGAACCATCTCTCCAGCCCACTTTTCTTTTCATTTATTTATTTGAGAGAGAGAGAGAGAGAAAGAGAGAGAGAATGGGAGCACCAGGGTATCCAGCCACTGCAAATGAACTCCAGATGCATGAGCCACCTTGTGCATCTGACTTACGTGGATCCTGGAGAATTGAACCTGGGTCCTTTGGCTTTGCAGGCTAACCACTAAGCCATCTCTCTAGCCCTCTTTTTTCTTTTTTTTTTTAATTATTAAATTTTTTTATTGACACCTTCTATACTTACATACAAAAAACATATGATATTTCCCTCCCCTCCCCCATTCCACTTTAGAACACCAGTCTCCATCATATCCCCTCCCTCTCTCCATTAGTCTTTCTTTTAATTTGATGTCATCATCTTTTTCTTCTATTTTGAGGGTCTTGCGAAGGTCTTTTTTCTTTTTCTAAAAATATTTTATTTTAATTTATTTGAGAGAGAGAGAGAATGGGCACGCCAGAGCCTCCAGCTGCTGCAAAGGAACTCCAGATGTATGTGCCACCTTGTGCATCTGGCTTATGTGGGTCCTGGGAAATTGAACTGGGGTTCCCTGGCTTTGCAGGCAAATGCCTTAACCACTAAGCCATCGCTCCAGCCCCTTTGTTTTGCTTTTTTTGAGGGGTGGTTTTCCAAGGTAGGGTCTCACTCTAGCTCAGGCTGACCTGGAATTTACTATGTAGTCCCAGGGTGGCCTTGAACTCATGGAATTCCTCATACCTCTGCCTCCAGAGTGCTGCGATTAAAGGCGTCCACCACTACGCCCAGCATATTTTTTGAAGTAGGGTCTCTAGCCTAGGCTGACCTGAAATTCCCTCACTATGTAGTCTCAAGGTGGCCTCAAATTCTCAGCGACCCTTCTACCTCTGCCTCCAGAGTGCTGCGATTAAAGGTGAGCACCACCATTCCTGGCAGGCTTTGATATTTTATAGTCACCTGTTTTCTGTTCTCTCTTTACTTCCTCCCTACTGATAGACCAGTGTGATGCTGGCTCTCTTTTCTCACCATGCTTTCTTCACCACGATGGACTCTACCCTCCAGAGCTGTAAGTAGAAATAAATTCTTTCCTTCCTTACGCTGCTTCTGCTTAAGGATTGTTTATTTTATTTCAGCAACAAGAAATAACTGATACAGCTACTTACCATAGAAATGGCAAACAGAGAGTTATCAAAGGACATGTCTGAAACAGAGAAGGAGAGGAAAGCCAGGATGAGGTCCATGTTCATGTTTGTGCCACAGACCACTTGTTCCCAGCACCAAAGCCCAATGTCACTCTTGCAGAAGGGGTTGGGGGATGGTCCTCAGCAAGAGTGCCTTGCACCTGTGCCTTCCCACCCACTCCCTAGGAAGTGGGGTGAGGAGCTTAGGGTCTCACTAGCTTTGAACTTTTTTTTTTTTCAAGTTTTTCAAGATAGGGTCTTGGCCAACTTGCTGACTTGGAATTCACTCTGTAGTCCCAGGCTGGCCTCAAACTCACAGTGATCCTATAGGTCAGCCTGGGCTAGAGTGAAACCCTACCTCCAAAAACAAAACAAAACAAAAAAAACAAAAAAAGAAGCCAGGTGTGGTGGCGCACACCTTTATTCCCAGCACTGGCTGGGAAGGCAGAGGTAGGAGGATTGCTGTGAGTTCGAGGCCAGCCTGGGACTACAGAGTGAATTCCAGGTTAGCCTGGGCTAGAACAAAACCCTACCTTGAAAAATAAAAACAAATAAACAAACAAAAGAGCTGGGTGTCCTGGTGTATTCCTTTATTCTCAGCATTTGGGAGGTAGAGGTAGGAGTACTGTGAGTTCCAAGTCAGCCTGGGATTACAAGTGAGTTTCAGATCAGCCTAGGCTAGAGTGAGACTCTACCTCAAAATAGAAACAAAAACATAGGCAAGGGCTGAAGGTGCTTACGGTGCTTTCCTGCAAAGCTAAAAGGACTCAGGTTCTATTCCCCAGGACCCACATAAACCAGATACACAAAGTGGCAAATGTGTCTGGAGTTCGTTTGCAGTGGCTGAAAGCCCTGGCATGGCCATTCTCCCTCTCATTATCTCTATCTGCCTCTCTCTCTTTCTCTCTCAAATGAATAAAATAAAAAATTTAAAATTTAGCTGGGCGTGATGGCTCTTGCCTTTAATCCCAGCACTCAGGAGGCAGAGGTAGGAGGATCACCATGAGTTTGAGGCCAGCCTGAGACTACATAGTGAATTCCAGGTTAGCCAGGCTAGAGCGAGACCCGACCTCAGAAAAAAAAAAAAAAAAAAAAAAAAAAAAAGGATGGATGGATCATTCAGTGGTTAAGGAGCCTGCAGGAAAAGCCAAAGAACCTGGATTCAATTCCCCAGTACCTATGTACAGGCAGATGCAAAGTGGTGCATGTGTTTGGAGTTCATTTGCAGTTTGGAGGCCCTGGCATGCCCACTCTGTCTCTCTTTCTGCTTGCAAATATGTAAAAACATTTGAAGAACTGTGAAAAATAAAAATAAAATATTAGGGCTGGAGGGATGGCTTAGTGGTTAAGGTGTTTGCCTGCAAAGCTAAAGAATCCAGGTTCAATTCCCCAGGACCCACGTTCGCCAAATGCACAAGGGGGCGCACGGGTCTGGAGTTCATTTGTAGTGGCTGGAGGCCCTGGCCCCACTCTCTCTCTCTTCCTCTCTGTCAAATAAATAAAAATAAATAAATAAATAAATAAAATATTAGCCAGACTTGGTGGCACACGTCTTTAATCCCAGCACTCTGGAGGCAGAGGTAGGAAAATCACTGTGAGTTTGAGGCCACCCTGAGGCTACATAGTGAATTCCAGGTCAGGATAGACTAGAGTGAAACCCTACCTCCAAAAACAAAAATAAACAAATAAATAAAGTAAAAAGGCCAGGCATGGTGGTGCACCTTTCATTTTATTTGATCCTAGTACTTGGGACTGAAGTGGGAGGATAGCTATGAGTCTGAGGCCAGCCTGGAGCTAAGGTGAGTTCTAGGCCAGCCTGCGCTAGAGTGGGATACTGCCTTGAGAAAAAATTAGTGGGCTGAGGAGATGGCCCAGTGGTTAAAAGCACTTGCTACCCAAGCCTGTTGACTGGAGGTCAGATTGCAGAATCCACACAGGGCTGGACACTACAGCACAAACATCTGTAATCCCAATGCACCTAGGAATTGCAATGGGAGGAAAAGTCAGTTGACTACTGAAATTGGCAATCCAGCTAGTCTGGCATTGCAGCACCAAACAACCTTGTCTGAAAGCAGGTGGAAGGGGGAGACTGACGCCCCACGCTCTCTCACTTCCACACTTGCCCTGTGCATGCGCATGCTCCTCCCCACACACAATCTACTCCACTAACTAAACAACAAACCCCTCCTTCCTTCTAGAAGTTCCTGTTGGCTCCTTCTATTACTGCCCAAGTGCTCCCTTGATCGCTTAAATTGCTTCACCTGGGAACTTCCTGCCTTTTTCCAGACCAGTAAAGCACCGCCATGGCGTGTCTGCGCCTGTGGGCAGATACCATATGTGTTTTGGTCATCATGGTCCCCTCTCAGATCTCAGCACAAAATAGGCGCTGGGGGCTGGAAAGATTACTTTAGCGGTTAAGGCATTTGCCTGCAAAGCCTAAGGACCCAGGTTTGATTCCCCAGAACACACATAAACCAGATGCACAAGGTGACTCATGGATCTGGAATTTGTTTGCAGTGGCTAGAGGCCCTGGTGTGCCTTTCTCTCTCTCTAATTGCCTTTATCTCTCAAATAAATAAATATTTTTAAAAATATGCGCTCAATAAATAGGCGGGGCAGTTAATGAAGTATAGATAATGGAGCTTCTGAGTTTGCTGGCCCCTTTGCAGAGGGCATGGCCCATCAGACTGGCCACCTCTCGCCCCCTGGTGGAGGCTGGCGGAATGACCCACATCCTGGAAGGCAAGCCAAAAGGAACTTTCAGGAAGACAGCGCAGTTCCCCTGAAGAACTAGCCACTCAGCAGAAGTGAGTACTAATTTTATTTTGAGGTAGGGTCTTACTCTAGCACAGGCTGACCTTGAACTCAAGCTTGGTCCTCCTACCTTATCCCAGACAGGAGCCACCACATTTAGCTCTTTATTTTATTTTATTTTATTTATTTTATTATTTTTTCAAAGTAGGGTTTCACTCTAGCCCAGGCTGACCTGGAATTCACTATGTAGTCTCAGGGTGGCCTCGAACTCATGGTGATCCTCCTACCTCTGCCTCCCAAGTGCTGGGATTAAAGGCGTGTGCCACCACACCCAGCTATTTTATTTTATTTTATTTTTATTTTATTATTTTATTTTATTTTATTTTTTTTTTTTTTCAAGGTAGGGTCTCACTTTGGCTCAGGCTGACCTGGAATTCACTATGTAGTCTCAGGGTGGCCTCGAACTCTCAGCGATCCTCCTACCTCTGCCTCCCAAGTGCTGGGATTAAAGGTGTGCGCCACCACGCCCGGCTTTCAGCTATTTTATTTTTGACATTAGGGATTGAACCCTGAGCCCTGCACATACTAGGCAAGTACTCTACCCCTGTGCCACATACCCAGCAGTTGTTTTTTTCCAGGGAATCTTACCCACAGCCCTCTTTATTTATTTTTGAAATTAATTAAATAAGTTTTGTTTTGTTTTTTTAAGGTAGGGTCTCTCTAGCACAGGCTGATCTGGAATTCACTCTGTATTCTCAGGGTGGCCTTGAACTCATGGTGATCTTCCTACCTCTGCCTCCCGAGTGCTGAAATTAAAGGCATATGCAGGGCTGGAGAGATGGCTTAGCAGTTAAGGCATTTGCCTGGAGAGCCAAAGGACCTCAGTTTGATTCTCCAGGACCCATGTAAGCCAGACGCACAAGGGGGCGCATGCATCTGGAGTTTGTTTGCAGTGGCTAGAGGCCCTGGCGCACTCATTCCCCCCGCCTCTTTCTCTCTCTCAAATAAATAAATATTTTTAAAAAGGCATACACCACCATGCCCAGCGTTATTTATGAGAGAGAAAGAGGCAGATAGAGAATGGGCACACCAGGGCTTCTAGGCACTGCAAACGCAGTCCAGATGCATGAGCCACCTTGTACATCTGGTGTTATGTGGGTACTGGGGAATCAAACTCTGGTCCTTAAGTTTTGCAGGCAAGTGCCTTAACCACTGAGCCATCTTTTTACTTTCTCTTTCTTTCTTTCTTTGGATTTTTAAAAATTTAATTTTATTTATTTTTGGAGAGAGACACAGAGACAGACAGAGAGGGAGAGGGAGACTGATAGAGATGGGCACGCCAGCAGTCAGTCTCTCAGCTGCTGTGAACGAAATCCAGATGTGTGCACCCCCTTGTGGTCAAGTGCGGCATTGCGCCCTTGCATCACTTTGCATCTGGCTAAACGTGGGACCTGGAGATTGGAACCGGGTTCTTAGGTTTAGCAGGCAGGCGCCTTAACTGTTAAGCCATCTCTCCAGCCTTTTTTTTTTTTTTTTTTTTTTTTTTTTTTTTTTTTTTTTTTTGAGGTAGGGTTTCACTCCAGTCCAAGCTGACCTGGAATTCACTCTGTAGTCTCAGGGTGCCCTTGAACTCATGGTGATCCCCCTACCACTGCCTCCCAAGTGCTGGGATTAAAGGCGTATGCTACCACCGTGCCCAGCTTTATTTACTTTTAGACAGGTTCTCCCTATGTTGCCCAGGCTGGCTTGGAATTCACTGTGAGGCCCAGGCAGGTCTTGAACTTGCAATCCTTCTGCCTCAGCCTTCTGAGTAGCTGGGATGACAGGCATGTTCCACCAGGCCTGGCTGCCAACAAGTATTAGATACACAAACCCCCAGTGATCTCTAAGTGTGCTTCTAGCATGAAGTGAGAAGAATGACAGGAGAGCAGGGGCTGGGGAGATGGTTTAGCAGTTAAAGTAGCTTGCTTGCAGTGTCTGTTCATCCTGGTGTCAATTTCCCAGTCACTGCACGAAAGACTCTGGAGTGCCTATCCATACACACATGCAAAAAATAATACAAGAATGAGTGGGAACAGGCAGCTTGCCAGCAGCAAGCACAGAGCTGTTGGGCGAGTCTGGGAAGGTTTCTGGGATGAGGTGACCTTTACATTGAGTCTGGAAGAACAGTGTTGGAATTAGTGGGCTGAGCTAGTGTAAAGGGTGGGACAAAGAGAAAAGAAAAAAAAAATCAGGGGAAGGGACAGGGAGAGATTTGGACCCCAAGGACAACAAGTACTCATAGAAGATCCACATAGCAAAGTAGTTCTGAGGTACAAAGCACAAACCTGTGGTGGGGACATTAATCTGGGCCCAGCAGGATTCTCGTTCTCTGCAAGTATTCAAAAGAAAGGATATTCTGTGAGATGGGATGCTCACTCTGGACTGTCTAGCCATCCAACCACTCCCAAAATTTAACCTCTACCCCTGAGCCACGCCCCCAGCCTTCACTATGGGTTCTACGCAGGAGCTCTACCCCTGAGCCACGCCCCCCGCCCTGACTGTGGGTTCTAGGCAGGAGCTCTACCCCTGAGCCCTGCCCCCAGCCCTCACTGTGGATTCTAGGCAGGAGCTCTACCCTGAGCCACGCCCCCAGCCTTCACTGTGGATTCTACACAGGAGCTCTACCCCTGAGCCACACCCCAGCCTTCACTGTGGATTCTAGGCAGGAGCTCTACCCTGAGCCACGCCCCAGCCCTCACTGTGGGTTCTAGGCAGGAGCTCTACCCTGAGCCACACCCCAGCCTTCACTGTGGATTCTAGGCAGGAGCTCTACCCCTTCCCCAGCCCTCACTGTGGGTTCTAGGCAGGAGCTCTACCCCTGAGCCCTGCCCCCAGCCCTCACTGTGGATTCTAGGCAGGAGCTTTACCCTGAGCCACGCCCCCAGCCTTCACTGTGGATTCTACACAGGAGCTCTACCCCTGAGCCACACCCCCAGCCTTCACTGTGGATTCTAGGCAGGAGCTCTACCCCTGAGCCACGCCCCCAGCCCTCACTGTGGGTTCTAGGCAGGAGCTCTACCCCTGAGCCACGCCCCCAGCCCTCACTGTGGGTTCTAGACAGGAGCTCTACCCTGAGCCACTCCCCCAGCCTTCACTGTGGGTTCTACGCAGGAGCTCTACCCCTGAGCCACACCCCCAGCCTTCACTGTGGATTCTACGCAGGAGCTCTACTCTGAGCCACGCCCCCCGCCCTGACTGTGGATTCTAGGCAGGAGCTCTACCTCTGAGCCACACCCCCAGCCTCTCACTGTGGATTCTAGGCAGGAGCTCTACTGCTGAGCCACGCCCCCAGCCCTCGCTGTGGGTTCTAGGCAGGAGCTCTACCCCTAAGCCATGCCCCCAGCCCTCCCTGTGGGTTCTAGGCAGGAGCTCTACCCTGAACCACGCCCCCAGCCCTCACTGTGGGTTCTAGGTAGGAGCTCTAAAGATGTGGCACAGGCACAAATGCTCACTAGGCACCATGGCTGTCCAGAGCCAGGACCAGCACCAGTGCAAGTTGAACATTGCACAACCCTAGGGAAAACCTCAGAAATCCATCATGGGTATCAAAAAATATTAAAAATCCACTGTGAGGGCTGGAGAGATGGCTTAGCAGTTAAGCGCTTGCCTGTGAAGCCTAAGAGCCCGGTTCGAGGCTCGATTCCCCAGTACCCACATAAGCCAGATGCACAAGGTGGTGCATGCATCTGGCGTTTGTTTGCAGTGGCTAGAGACCCTGGAGTGCCCATTCTCTCTGCCGCTATCAAATAAATTTTTTTTTAATCCACTGTAAATAACTAGAGAGCTGTGACAATTGTGTAGCAACTGGCTTTGAGTGGAGGTGAGAAGGCTGTGCCATCTGCTCCCTGTGTGACTGACCCCTGTGCCTCAATGTTCTCATCTATACAAATGGGCTTCTTCATTGTGCCTGCTGTCAAGACTGTAGGGCTGATAAGGTGAGTGCTGGTCCCATAGCCTCTTACACACAGTAGGTGCTCAACAAATGATGCCTATTCCCCATAAATCACCCCTCCCACACAGGGTACTCTAAGGGTCTCCAGGAAGGGCCTCACCTTTGCTTCTGTAGATTTTTTACTTTTACTGGAACAAAAAATAAATGAGCATTTGTTAGACTTTTGGTTCTGGTTGCTTCCAACAAGTTTTTTTTTTTTTTTTAGAGAAAGAGAGAGGGAGAGAAAGACAGAGAAGGGCACGCTACGAAATCCAGATGCACGCGCCCCCTTGTGGTCAAGTGCGGCATTGCACTCTTGCGTCACTTTGCATCTGGCTAAACGCGCGACCTGGAGATTGGAACCAGCGTTTTTAGGCTTAGGAGGCAGGTGCCTTAACCGCTAAGCATCTCTATAGCCCCCAACAAGTTTTTAAAACCAGTAAATCAAATATTCTCTCTCTCCCTCTCTCTCTCTCTTTTTTTTTTTTTTTTTTGTTTTTCAAGGTTGGGTCTCACTCTAGCCCAGGCTGACCTGGAATTCACTATGTAGTCTCAGGGTGACCTCGAACTCATGGTGATCCTCCTACCTCTGCCTCCCGAGTGCTGAGATTAGTGGCGAGTGCCACCACACCCGGCAAATATCCTTCTTATACCTTTGCACTCAAATCAGTCTTGCCTAGCTCGGGCAGATTTGCCACACAACACAAAAACTATAATAGCCAGGCATGGTGGCACAGGCAAATCCTAGCACTCGGGAGGCAGAGTAGGAGGATCACTGTGAGTTCTAGGCCAGCCTGGGACTACAGAGTGAGTTCCAGGTCAGCCTGTATTAGAGACCCTAACTTGAAGAAAAAAAAAAAAAAAAAAAGGATATAGGGTCAAATGTGATGGCTCACACCTTTAATCCCAGCACTGAAGAGCCTGTTCTACAGAGTGAGTTCCAGGTCAGCCTTGTCTAGAGTGAGACCTGCCTTAGGAAAAAAAAAAAAAAAAACTGGGTGTAGTGGTACACACCTTTAATCCCAGCCCTTGGAAGGCAGAGGTAAAATTTCTGTGCATTTGAGGCCAGCCTGAGACTACATAGTGAATTCCAGTTCAGCCTGGGCTAGAGTGAGAGCCTAAAGCTGGGGGTGGTGGTGCACACCTTTAATCCCAGCACTTGGGAGGCAGAGGTAGGAGGATCGCCATGAGTTCAAGGCCACCCTCAGATGACATAGTGAATTCCAGGTCAGCCTGGGCTAGAGTGAAACCCTACATGGACCCCCCCCAAAAAAAAAGGGTTGGAGGGATTGCTTAGTGGTTAAGGCGTTTGCCTGCAAAACCAAAGGACCCAGGTTTGATTCTCCAGGACCCACATTAGCCAGATGCACAAGGGGGCGCACATGTCTGGAGTTTGTTTGCAGTGGCTGGAGGCCCTGGCATGCCAATTCTCTTTCTCTCTCCCTCTTTCTGTGTTAAATAAATAAATAAATAAAAATAAAATATTAAAATTTATTTATTTGAGTGAGAGTAAGAGGCAGATAAAGAATGGGCATACCATTCTTTGTGGCCTCTAGCCACTGCAAACAAACTCCAGACACATGTGCCACATTGGTTTTGCAGGCAAGTGCTTTAACCACTAAGCCATCTCTCAAGCCTGGTTTTATTTCTTTGCTAAACTACAAGATGTATGTTGATGCAATGAAAATGCCCGTTTAATCCCAGCACTCAGAAGGCAGAGGTTGGAGGATTGCCTTGAATTCCAGGTCAGCCTGGGCTAGAGCGAGACCCTATCTTGAAATTGCCCCCACACACACACAAAAAGAAAAGAACAAATACATAAAAAGAAAAAAAGAAAACAACAAGAAGAATTTCTTTGGTTGTCAGTCACTGAGGGTGGAGGGAAAGGAAGTTATGCTTACTGTACAGGAGGAAATTTCTGGAGATGGATGGAGGGATGGTGGGTTGATTTGATTCAAGTGTCCTCCATAAACTTAGGTTCTGAATGCTAGGTTCCCAGCTGATAGAGATTTGGGAATTAACGCCTCCTGGAGACAGTGTATTGTTGGGGGAGGGCTTATGGGTATTATAACCAGTTTCCCCTTGCCAGTGTTTGGCACACTCTCCTGCTGATGTTGCCCAGAAGGTGATGTCCACCCTCTGCTTATGCCATCGTTTTCCCCTGCCATTATGGAGCTTCCTCTTGAGTCTGTAAGCCAAAATAAACCCTTTTTTCCTACAAGCTGCTCTTGGTCGGATGATTTCTGCCAGCAGTGCAAACCTGACTGCAATAGATGGTCACACACTAATGTGAATATACTTAGTACCAGTGAATTTTTTTCCAAGGTAGGGTCTCACCCTAGTTCAGGTTGACCTGGAATTCACTATGTAGTCTCAGGGTAGCCTTGAACTCATGGTGATCCTCCTACCTCTGCCTCCCGAGTGCTGGGATTAAAGGCATGGGCCACCACACTCGGCAGTGCCACTGAATTTTATGCATCTACTTTACCATAATTAAAATATTTATATGGGTGGCTGGAGAGATGCCTGTGAAGCCTAAGGACCCAGGTTCGATTTCCCAGAACCCACATAAGCTAGATGCACATGGTGGCGCATGCATCAAGTTTATTTGCAGTGGCTGGGGCCCTGGTGCACCCATTCTCTCCCTCTCTCTCTCTTTCATAAATAAAAATAAAATATTTAAAATATATATATAGAGGCTGGAGAGATTACTCAGCAGTTAAGGCACTTGCCTAAAAGCCCAAGAACCCAGGTTAATTTCCCCAGTACCCATGTAAATCCAGATGCACAAGGTGGCACATGCGTCTGGAGTATGTTTGCAGTGGCCAAAGACCCTGGTGTGCCCATTCTCTCTCTTTCTCTCTATAACTGCCTCTTTCTCTCTTTAAAATAAATAACTAAAATAAGATAAAATAAAATAAATATAAAGTCAGCTGAGCATGGCGATGTATGCCTTTAATTCCAGCACTTGGGAGGCAGAGTTAGAAGGATCACTGCAAATTTCAAGTCAGCCCAGACTAGAGTAAGACTCTAACTCAAAACAAAACAAACTCTGTAGTGGTCTGATTCAGGTGTCCCCCATAAATTTAGGTATTCAGAATGCTAGTATCTCCAGCTGATGGCAATTGGAAATTAAAGCCTCCTGGATGCAGAGCATTGTTGGGGGCGTGCTTATCAGTGTTACAGCCAGCTCTCCCTTGCCAGTGTATGGCACACTCTCCTGTTGCGATGGTCCACCTTATGTTGGCCAGGGGATGATGTCCACCCTCTGCTCATGCCATTGTTTTCCTTGCCATCATAGAGCTTCCCCCTTGAGCCTGTAAGCCAAAATAAACCTCTTTTTCTCTCATAAGCTGCTCTTGGTCATGTGATTTCTACCAGCAATGCAAACCTGACTGCAACAGTCTCTCTATATAAAGTTTCTCTCTCTCTCTCTCTCTCTATATATATATATATAGTTTCTATCTCTGTCTATATATATGTGTGTGTATATATATATCCCAGTATCACAAATAGGTAGGTAGATAGGTAGATAGATAGATGATAGATAGATAATAGATAGATAGATAATAGATAATGGATAGATAGAAAGACAGACAGACATATAGCAGGGCGTGGTGGCACATGCCTTTAATTCCTTGGGAGGCAGAAGGAGGAGGATTGCTGTGAGTTTGAGTCCACCCAGAGACTACATAGTGAATCCCACACAGACAGATAGAGAGATGCCCTGTTCTAGTATGTTTACAGTCCTGGTCCCAGAACCTTCCCCTAAAGGCTAAGATTACAGGTGTACTCACTATGCTTTCCTCTGTGTGTAAAAGTGCACATGTATGTGATGTATGTGTGTACATGAGTGCACATACATGTGGAGGCCAGAGAACAACCTTGGGTGTTATCCTCAGGAAAACTGTCTACCATTTTATTTTGTATGTGTGTGTGCATGTATGCATGTGTGAGTGTTCATGTGCTTGTGGGCACACATGTGTACAGGTGTGTGGGCATGCATGTGAAGGTCAGAGGTTGACACTGGATATTTATCTTTATCACTGTCCCCAGAGCTCATGGATTCAGCCAGCCTAGCTAGCCAGCTTGTCCCAGAGGTCCCCTAAGTTTGCTTCTGCAACACTGACATTATAGGTGGGCTACTATGCCCACCCTGCATTTGCTGGGGATCCAAACTCAGGTCCTCATGCTTGTGGAGCAAGCGCTTTATCCCCTGAGCAAGCTCCCTTGTCCCATTGTCCACATTTTTTTCAGACAGGATCTCTCACTGGCCTGGAATTCACCAATTAGGCTAGACTAGCTGGCCAGAAAGACCCAAGATTCTTCCTGCCTCTACCTCCCAGTGCTGGACTTACAAGCATGTACCACCATGCCTGGCTTTCTTACTTGGCTTCTTAGGACTGAACTCAGATCCTTATGTTTGGGAGGCAAGTACTTAATCAACTGAATGATCTCCCCAGCTGCACTATGTCATTTATTTAAGGGACTTGAGCATCCCCATGCATTTTGGATGGGGTGGGGGGTCCTGGAATCAACCCACCATATGAATACTACTGTGTATCAATCAATTTCCACCATCACCTTCTTCTTCTTCTTTGGTTTTTCGAGGTAGGGTCTCACTCTAGCTCAGGTTGACCTGGAATTCACTATGTAGTCTCAGGGTGGCCTTGAACTCTCCGCGATCCTCCTTACCTCTGCCTCCCAAGTGCTGGGATTAAAGGCATGCACCACCACGCCTGGCAAAAATATATATATTCTTTTTTTAGAGATGGGGAGGGCAGAGAGAGAGAGAATGAGCACTGCAGGGACTCCAGCCATTGCAAGGGAACTCCAGACACATGCACCTCCTTGTGCATCTGGCTTACGTGGGTACTGGAGAATCAAACTTGGATCCTTAGGCTTCTCTGGCAAGTACCTTAAATGCTAAGCCATCTCACCAGCCCCCAAAAATACATTTTAAAAAAAAGAAAGAAGCCGGGCGTGGTGGCGCACACCTTTAATCCCAGCACTCGGGAGGCAGAGGTAGGAGGATCGCCGAGAGTTCGAGGCCACCCTGAGACTACACAGTTAATTCCAGGTCAGCCTGGACCAGAGTGAGACCCTGCTTCGCAAAACCAAAAAAAAAAAGAAAAGAAAGAAAGAAAGAAAAGCCGGGCGTGGTGGCGCATGCCTTTAATCCCAGCACTCGGGAGGCAGAGATAAAAGAATCTGCAGGAGTTCAAGGCCATCCTGAGACTACATAGTGAATTCCAGGTCAGCCTGAACTGGAGTGAGACCCTACCTTTTTTTCAAAAAAAAAAAAAAAAAAGGCAGCTGGGCGTGGTGGCTCACTCCTTTAATCCCAGCACTTGGGAGGCAGAGGTAGGAGGATTGCCATGAGTTTGAGGAACACCCTGAGACTACATAGTGAGTTCCAGGTCAGCCTGAGTTAGAGTGAGACCCTACCTCGAAAAACCAAAAAAAAAAAAAAAAAAAAAAAAAAAAAGGCAGCTGGAGAGATGGTTTAGTGGTTAAGGCGCTTGCCTGCAAAGCCAAAGGACCCAGGTCCAACTCTCAGAACTCATGCAAGCCAAATGAACAAGGGGCGCATGCATCTGGAGTTCATTTGCAGTGGCTGGAGGCCCTGGTGCGCCCATTCCTTCTCTCTCTCTCTTTACCTGCCTATTTCTGTATCTCTCTCTCAAATAAATAAATAAATATTTATTTTATTTATTTATTTATTTGTTTTTGGTTTTTCGGGGTAGGGTCTCACTCCGGCTCAGGCTGATCTGGAATTCACTATGTAGTCTCAGGGTGGCTTCGAACTCTTGGTGATCCTCCTACCTCTGCCTCCCAGGTGCTGCAATAAATATTTTTTTAAAAGGCTAAACAGTAAGCTAGAAAGGGGATATAAAGGGAATAGAAAGGGAGGGAGGGGTCTTAACAAGATGGTATTGTATACATGTAAGTAGAGGAACAGATTAATGGGGACAAAAGGCCTAAGTGAGGTCAGGGGAAAAGATTGTGTAAAGGAAAGGTGGAGGGAGGGCTAATCAAAATCTAAAAGGATATAAATAAGTCATATGGGAACCTACTTTTCTGGACAATGGAACACTCAGAAGCCATAGATTGTTACTAGAAAATTTTCAGTGCCAGGGATGGGATACCTTCCAGTGAGTTGTTGGCCAGGAGGTCACTGACACCCCCAAAACATTAAAGGCCTTGGCCAAGGCCCTTGGTTTCCCACCAGGAATAGATGGTAAGACCCTATTGCTGAAGACTCCACATACTTGGGCAGCAAGGTAACTAAGAAATCCTGTTGGAGCTGAGCTGAAAGCTTCCTCCATGTAGACCAGCTGACATAAAGCTGGAAAAAGCTGTGCTGCATGCAGTTCAATGGGAGAGAGAGAAAACACCAGTGAAGATACTCAACAGTGGACACTGCAAGCCTTAAATTTGGCCAGCCAGGCCAAATGAGCCAATGGGTCTGTTATGGGGGAGACCAACCACTCTCTAATTGGACTGGAGGCCTGCTCCATGGGAGGGAATACATTCCTTATACTGAAAGCCTATAACACGGATAGTCACGAACCCCAGGGGTGTAACATCTGCTGATATTTGGCTAAATGTATATACTATGCTCACCAAAATGCCCAGTAAGCACTTCTCTTAATCTTCATACTCATATATTAATGCTACTCTCACTTTTGGTTAGAGAAGCTTCTCTTTTCAGATGGTGGTAATCTTGGGATGACTCATGATGCTGAGAAGTGACAGAGGAGTGCTCAGCACTGAAACATTTCTGTCACACCTTCCAAGGCTCAGGGTCCATTGCAGAAGAGATGGCAGAAAGAATGTAAGAGCCAAAGGAAGGGTAGGACTCCTTACAATGTGCTCCTCCAGACCCAAAATGGCCTGGATATCCATGACCTCACAATGCCTGACACTACCTACACAAGACCATCATAATAGGAGGAAAAGATCATGACATCAAAATAAAAGAGAGCCAGGTGTGGTGGCACACACCTTTAATCCCAGCACTCAGGAGGCAGAGGTAGGAGGATTGTCGTGAGTTCGAGGCCATCCTGAGAATAGATAGCGAATTCCAGGTCAGCCTGAACTAGAGTGAGACCCTATCTTGAAAAACCAAAAATAAAAATAAATAAATAAATAAAAGAGAGACTGAGAGATGGAGGAGATATGATGGAGAGTGGAGTTTCAAAGGGGAAAGTGGGGGCGGGGGTCAGAGAATTACCATAGGATATTGTTTACAATTATGGAAGTTGTCAATGAGAAAAAAAAAAAAAAAAAAAAAAAAGGCTTGAGAGATGGCTTAGTGGTTAAGACGCTTGCCTAAAAAGCCAAAAGACTTGGGTTTGATTCTGCAGTACCCACATACAGCCAGATGCACATGCTGGTGTATGCGTCTGGTATTCTTTGTAGTCACTAGAGGCCCTGGTATGCCCATTCTATCTGCCCCTCTCTTACTCTAGAATACATAAAATTTTTTAAATAAAAAAAGGGTAAGGGCTGGAGAGATGGCTTAGCAGTTAAGACATTTGCTTGCAAAGCCAAAGGACCCAGGTTCTATTTCCCAGGACCCACATAAGCCAGATAGATATACAAAGTGGTACATTTCATTTATAGCAGCTGGATGCCCTGGCATGCCTATTCTCTCCCCCTGCCTTTTTCTACCTATTCTCTTTCTCTCAAATAAATAAAAAATAAAAATATGTTTTAAAAGACTAAAAAATAAAAATTGCACTGAGCTGGGCATGGTGATGTATGCCTTTAATCCCAGCCCTCAGGGGAGGCAGAGGCAGGAGCATTCATTGTGCATTCAACACCAGCCTGGGACTACAGTGTGTGTCAGGTCAGCCCAGCCTAGAGTGAGACCGTACCATGAAAAAAAAAAAAAAAGGGCTGGAAGCTGAGTGTGACACACACCTTTAATCCCAGTACTTGGGAGACAGAGGTAGGAGGATTTCCATGAGTTTGAGGCCACCCTGAGACTGCATAGTGAGTTCCAGGTAAAAAATAAATAAATAAATAAATAAATAAATAAATAATTAAAAAAAAAATATATATATATATATGCAGATACATAGATACATACATACATAGATGATAGATAGATATATAGATAGATAGAATAATAAAATAAAATAAAATAAAATAAAATAAAATAAAATAAAATAAAGGGTTGGAGAGATAGCTTAGAGGTAAGGCACTTGCCTGTGAAGCCTAAGGACCCAGTTTCAAGTCCCTAGTACCTATGTAAGCCAGATGCACAAGATGGCACATGTGTCTGTAGTACCTTTGCGGTGGCTAGAGGTCCTGGTATGCCCATTCTCTGTCTCTTTTTCTCTCTCTTAAATAAATAAATTAAATTAAATTAAAAAATTAAATTAAATTAAACAAAGAGGGCTGGAGAGATGGCTTAATGGTTAAGGCACTTGCCTGCAAAGCCTAAGGACCCAAATTTGATTTCCTACTACCCACATAAGCCAGTTGCACAAGGTGGTACATGTGCCTGCAGTTCCTTTAAAGAGGTTAGAGGCTCTAGCACGCCCATTCTTTCTCTATCTGCTTCTTTCTCTTTCTGTTTCTCTTTCTCTCTCTCAAATAAATAAATAAAACATTAAAAAAAGGAAAAAGAGCCTGGACCAGAGTGAGACCCTACCTTGAAAAAAAAAAAAAAAAAAGAAAAAAAGAAAAAAATTTTTAAAAATAAAGGAAAAAGAGCCAGGCGTGGTGGCGCACGCCTTTAATCCCAGCACTCGGGAGGCAGAGGTAGGAGGATTGCCATGAGTTCAAGGCCACCCTGAGACTACATAGTGAATTCCAGGTCAGCCTGAGCTACAGTGAGACCCTACCTCGAAAAACCAAAACAAAAGAAAAGAAAAGCCTGGACCACAGTGAGACTCTCCAGAGAGAGACAGAGAGAGAGAGGAGAGGGTGGAATGAGGGCAGTAGAGTGCTTGTCTAGCATGTGCAAGAATCTAGTTTTAATCATCAGAGAGGGAGAGAGAGAAAGAGAGAAATGAGAATGCAGAGGAAATCTGGGAAGTGGGTTCAACGGATAAAATGCTTATTGTGTAAGCATGAGGACCCGAGTTCAGGTCCCCAGAAACTATGTAATGCCAGCCAGACTTTGTCGTGCCTCTATCTGTAATCTGAATTGGGAGGCAGACACAGGAAAATCCCCAGAAGTTCATGGGTCCACTAGCCTGGAAACAACCCCCAAGGTTGTCCTCTGATCTCCACACATAAGTCGTGACATGCACAACCCCATATTCACATCCATGGACACACACAAACAAGTTCATGTGAGCCTGTCTGCACATTCAAAGGTTGTCATGCTTGCTCCATGTGTCATTACCTTTCCTTATAACCATGGTGACAGCCACCAGCCCCACAAGGAGGAAGACTCCAGCCAGGCTCAGTGAGAGTACCAGGATCCAGGTGGGCACTGGAGGAAAACAGAAGAGATGTGGGCAGGCCATGAAGCTGTGGAGCACACGAGAGGTTGGAATACTTTCTATCTCTCCAGGGCATACTTTGGAGCCACCCTCTCCCAAGAGACACCTTCTCAACCATGGAGTTGAGTATACTAGACCTGGGGAACTTAGCATCAATTAGCATAGCTCCTCCCTGCCCATTGTGATGGTCATGGGGATAGGCATAGGACTGAAGCTGAGCCAATAAAAACTAAGAGCTGCAGGGCTGGAGAGATGGCTTAGTAGTTAAGGTGTTTGTCTGCAAAGCCAAAAGATCCCAGTTCTACTCTACAGGACCCATGTAAGACAGATGCACAAGGTGGCACATGCATCTGGAGTTCGTTTGCAGTGGCTGGAGGCCCTGGCACGCCTATTCTCTCTGTCTCTCTTCTCCCTCTCTCTTTTTGGCTTTTTTTTTTTTTCAAGGTAGGGTTTCGTTCTAGCCCAGGCTGACCTGGAACTCACTATGTTGTGTTAGGGTGGCCTGGAACTCTCAGCAATCCTCCTACCTCTGCTCCCAAGTGCTAGGATTAACAACATACACCACCATGCTCAGTGTGGTTCCCCATAAACCCTTTCCTCCCACAAGCAGTGCTCTTGGCTGGGTGTTTTCTGCCAGCAACATGAAGATGACAGCAACACCCAGCTTTTTTGTTTTGTTTTGTTCGAGATAGGGTCTCGCTCTAGCCCAGGCTAACCTGGAATTCACTATGTAGTCTCATGGTGGCCTCAAACTCACATTGATCCTTCTACCTCTGCCTACTGAGTGCTGGGATTAAAGGTGTGCTCGGCTTTATTTATTTATTAGGGGAGAAAAAGAGGCAGAGAGAGAGAGAGAATGAGAGAGAGTGCTAAAGAGAATGAGCACACCAGGGCCTCCAGCCACTGCAAACGAACTGCAGGTGCATGTACCACTTTGTGCATATGGCTTTATGTGGGTACTGGGGAATTGAACTCAGATCCTCAGATTTTGCAGGCAAGTGCCTTAACAGCTGAGCCATTTCTCCAGACTGCACCCCCCCTTCTTTGAGATTGGATCTTAAGTATCCCAGGCTGGCCTTGAACTCACTATACAGCCAAGGATGACCTTGAACTCCTGACCCTTCTGCCTCCACCTCCTGAGTGTTGTGATGACAGGTGTGTGTACCATATGCCCGGCTTTATAGAGTGCTTTGGGGGCTCAGAAGTTAAAGACACTTCTTTATAGAGTCTTTGAATGGAGCCCAAGGCTTCATGCCTGCTAGTTAAGCACTCTACCAACTTAGCCACATCCCCAGCACCTAGACAGGGTCTTGCTACATAGCTCAGGCTGACCTAGAACTTGCTATCCTTTTGCCTCCACCTTTCAAAGGCTGGTCTGTGTCATCATGTCTGTCCGGTGATGTCTGGGTTTTGGGGTCCAAAGGTCTACCACCTCTGCTATCTATTAGAAGTGTGACTAGGGTTAGTCTTTGCATGTGTTTTGACTCAATTTCCATATCTGAAGATGGATAGAGTCATGGCTCCCAGCTTGTAAGGTGGCTGTGAAGATGTACATAGGGAATGAGTGGCAGACCTGGCTTTCCTATGAGACCTTCCGAAGGGGGATGAGGGGTGGCAGGGACAATCTAGCCACAGCTTAGGCCCTGGGGAGGTCTCCTTACCTGGGAAAGAGACTTGTACAGGCTGGCTCAGGTCTGACAGTTGGGGCTGGCTATGTTCGCCCATCACGCCATACTGGCAGCGGAAGTTCCCCCAGGGAGCCTCACTGCTGCTGTTGCCACCGCCTCCAGCACCACTCACATTGAATGTGACCCCAGGCTGGTCTGCGGGTGCCTGCAGGAGCTGAACCACCTGTCCCCCTTGGTACAGTGTGAAATTGGCTCCTAGGAAGTCCTTTGGGGCTGTGCACGAGATGTGGATGGGGTCCTCTTGGCTGCTTGGGTAAGGAGGCACCAGAAAGATTGATGGTGCTGGGATGGCCAAGGAGCCTACAATGCAGAGGCACAGGCAGGGTGGGGACTGGTTAGATCGCAGCCTGACCTGGGGCTGTGTGGTGTCAGGTAAGTAGATCACTAAACCTTTTGTTTATTCCTCTGGGATCACACTATGCTCTACCATTAAGCTTACACCTCTAGCCTCCCGGCTTTGACATTCTCTGTGTATTCATAGTACTAAGTAAGTACTCCTAAGTACTTACTATAATGTTCAGGACATTGAGTGCTTGGTACAAGTGAGGGGTCATTGAATCATTTTATACCAATACCAATGATTTTTTTTTTCGAGATAGGGTCTCACTCTAGCCCAGGCTGACCTGGAATTCACTGTGTAGTATCAGGGTGGCCTCAAACTCACAGTGGTCCTCCTACCTCTGCTTCCCAAGTGCTGGGATTAGAGGCATGCGCCACCATGCCCAGCTCAATAGCAGTGATTTTTTTTTTCGAGGTAGGGTCTCACTCTAACCCAGGCTGACCTGGAATTCACTTGTAGTCTCAGGGTGGCCTTGATCCTCCTACCTCTGCCTACCAAGTATTCGGATTAAAGGCTTGCACCACCACGCCTGGCCCAAAATATTTTTTAAATATATTTTTATCTATTTATTTGAGAGAGAGAAAGAGAGAGAGAGAGAGAATGGGCACGCCAGGGCATCCAGCCACTGCAAACGAACTCCAGATGCATGTGCCCCCTTGTGTATCTGGCTTACGTGGGTCCTAGAGAATCGAACCAGAGTCCTTTGGCTTTGCAGGCAAACGCCTTAACTGCTACGCCATCTCTCCAGCCCAATACCAGTGATTTTTTTCTTGTTTGGTTTGTTTTTCAAGGTAGGGTCTCACTCTAGCTCAGGCTGACCTGGAATAGTCTCAGGGTGGCCTTGAACTCATAGCGATCCTCCCACCTCTGCCTCCCATGTGCTGGGATTAAAGGTGTGAACCACCACACCCAGCTAATACCAGTGATTTTTATGTAGCCAATTATGATCGCATTACTTCAAGCAACACTACACAGGAGGCCCTGGGACAAAAAATGAACTACAGAAATGAACAGAAGTGCTGGCCTCAGGTAAGCTCAAGGGTAATGGGGAAGGCTGCATGTATTGAGGTTACCCCAGAGGACTTCCTGGAAGAGGTGATATGTGAGCTAAATCCTGTGTAAGTGAAGAAGGATACTTGTGAAGGCACAGAGAAGAACCTTTCAGCCTGACAGGATGGAATGGGCAGGTAGAGGGATGCCTGCAGGAGAGAAGTTGGGGGCGTAGCTCAGCAGTAGAGCTGCCTAGAATCCCTCAGAAGGAGCTGGGTCATGCCTTGGTGGTAGATTGCTTGCCTAGCATGTTGGAGGCCCTAGGTTCATCCCTAGGACCTGACAAGGAGATAAAATCCAGGACATGAGTTCAGGGTGGTCGGTGAGGGATGAGCAAAGGACAGTGAGAGAACAGGAGGATGCTTATTCCTCAGCTTGGCTGGGGAAGGGGGTGTCCTGAAGTAGGTCTTTCCCCAGGTAACAGCTTCTCCAGAGACCAGCACCCACAAGGTTGGGAGTATCTGAGGCTGAGGCAGCCGTTTTGGTTGCTTCCCATGCTGGAGGGATGGACCCTAAAGCTACACATTGCTAGGCAGGCACTCACTCCATCACTGAGTCACAACTCCCACCTCTGAGAAGGTAAGATCCCAGAAGCACTTCCTGTCCTACTCTTGTGCCCCTTCCATCTCTGCCCTGGTGTCCTGAGTCTGGAGGCCAAGTGGGGCTCAATCATGGGGTGTGAGCAGTGCTAGCTCCAGCTGGTGGCATGATATTTCTCCAAAACTGACTTGAGGGGTAAGGAGCCTCGATGCAGAAGCTGAGTGGTTTCTAAGGCTCTTGACTGGATCTGGATCTCTGGAGAAGCTTCCTCCACCCACTAGGAAGGGCAGCCCTGCAGTGTTCTTGTATGGTGGAGTGCCGCAGTGAGGGGTGGGGGGTTCAGACTCACCTGCTGCAAAAAGTAAGATGGTCCAGGGCATCTCTTCTTCTGAGTTTGGCTGGAAAACCTGGCTGTGGCCAGACGGGTCCAGCTGGGGCAACCTGCCAACTCCTGAGAGGTCAGAGAGGAGAAAGAAGAACCAAAGGCTGATTCAAACTGAGTCTTTCCTCAGAGGCAGGAAGTTGCATACATACTTGGGCACCAAAGGGACTCTCTCCTGTCCCCACCCCTTCCCTAAATTCATAGCCACTCACCCCGCTGTAACCCCGTCGGCTATGGTTCTGTAGATGAGGAGGGTGGCAGATAAAAACCAATGAGGGGCTGGAGAGATGGCTCAGTGGTTAAGGCGTTTACCTACAAAGCTAAAGCCTCCGGGTTCAACTCTCCAGGACCCACATAAGCCAGATGCACAAGGGGGCGCAATGCATCTGGAGTTCGTTTGTAGTGGCTGGAGGCCCTAGCACGTCCATATTCTCTCTCTCTCTCCCTTTCTCAAGTAAATAAATAAATACATTTTTAAAAAATGAGATGTTTCAGTGTTTGCTTTCTTTCTCTCTCTCTCTCTTTTTTTTTTTTTGATTTTTCAAGGTAGAGTTTCACTCTGGTCCAAACTGACCTGGAATTAACTATGTAGTCTCAGGCTGGCCTCGAACTCACGGCAATCCTCCTACCTCTGCCTCCTGAGTGCTGGGATTAAAGGCATGTGCCACCACGCCTGGCTTCTTTCTCTCTTTTTTTAATTAAAACCTTTTTTTTTTTGTTTGTTTGAAGTAGGTTTGAGGGTAAGGTTTGCACCACCACACCTAGCTTAAACTATTTTTTTAAGTGTTAAAAAAAAATTTTTTTAAAGTACCAGGAGTGGTGGAACATGCCTTTAATCCCAGCACTCGGGAGACAGAGGTAGGAGTACTGCAGTGAGTTCAAGGTCACCTTAAGACTACATAGTGAAGAGCTGGAGAAATGGCTTAGCGGTTAAGTGCTTGCCCGTGAAGCCTAAGGACCTCGGTTTGAGGCTTGATTCCCCAGTACCCATGTAAGCCAGATGCACAAGGTGGTGCATGCATCTGGAGTTCGTTTGCAGTGGCTGGAGGCTCTGGTACATCTTTTTTTTTTTGCTCTCCCTCTCTCTATCTCTCTCTGCCTCCTTCTCTCTCTGTCTGTCGCTCTCAAATAAATAAATAAAAATTATTTAAAAAAAAAGACTACATAGTGAATTCCAGGTCAGCCTGGGCTAGAGTGAGACCTTACCTCAAAAAAACAAAATAAATAAATAAATAAATTTTGTTTTAAAGTATATATCTTTTAATTTTTATTTATTTATTTGAGAGATAGAGAAAGATGCAGGGAGAGAGAGAGAATAGGCACGCCAGAGCCTTCAGCCGCTGTAAACAAAATCCAGATGCATGCACAACCTTGTGCATCTGGCTGGGTCCTGGGGAATTGAACCTTGGGGATGTGAGGGCGATCTGGCTGCGACATCTGTCACCCCATTGATCGCCAGGGTTGATTCGGCTGATCTGGCTGGCTGTGCAGGTGTACCCTTCCTCCCTCACCCCTCCATGTGAGTCCCTCCCGAAGCTGCGCACTTGGTCGAAGAGGACGACCTTCCCCAATAGAGGAGAACTGGTCTTCGGTCAAGGGTATATGAGTAGCTGCTTCCCTGCTAGAACCTCCAAACAAGCTCTCAAGGGAATTGAACTTTGGTCCTTTGGCTTCACCACTAAGCCATCTCTCCCGCCCTAAATTTTTTTAAACTTTTTATTTTTTATTTTCTATTATTTTTTTTGGAGAGAGACACAGAGAAAAACAGAGAGTGAGACAGAGAGAAAGGGGGAGAGGAAGACAGAGATGGGCGCGCCACCAGTGTCTCAGCTGCTGCGAACGAAATCCGGATGTGTGCGCCCCCTTGTGGTCAAGTGCAGCATTGCGCCCTTGCGTCACTTGGCACCTGGAGATTGGAACCGCTGGAGATTGGAACCAGTGTTCTTAGGCTTAGGAGGCAGACGCCTTAACCTCTAAGCCATCTCTCCAGCCCCCCCCCCTAAATTTTTTTTTTTTAAAGATTGTATTTAAGCTGGGCATGGTGGCGCACGCCTTTAATTCCAGCACTTAGGAGGCAGAGGTAGGAGGATAGCCATGAGGTCAAGGGCAGTCTGAAATGACATAGTGAATTCCAAGTCAGCTTGGGCTAGAGTGAGACCCTACCTTGAAAAACAAAAAAAAAAAAAAAAAAAAAAAAAGGGGGCGGGGGGCTAGAGAGATGGCTTAGTGATTAAGGTGTTTGCCTGTGAAGCCAAAAGAGCCAGGTTCAATTCCCCAGTACCCAAATCAGCCAGATGAACAAGGGGGCGCATGCATCTGGAGTTCATTTGCAGTGGCTGGAGGCCCTAGTACACCCATTCTCTCTCTGTCTCCTCTATCTCTCTGCTTGCAAATAAATAAGTAAATAAAGTTAAACAAATCTTTAAAAAATGATTTTATTTATATGAGAGAGGAGAGAGAGAAGCAAATAGATAGAGAACGGGGGCACCAGGGCCTCTAGCCACTTTAAACAAATTCCAGACACATGCGTTACTTTGTGCATTTCACTTACATGGGTTCTGGGGAACTGAACCTGGGTCATTACGCTTCAGAGGCAAGTGCTTTAACCACTAAACAATCTCTCCACCCTTAATTTTTTTTTAATGTTTATTTGTTTATTTGCAAGCAGAGACAGACAGACAGACAGACAGACAGACAGACAGACAGACAGAAGAGAGACAGAGAGAATAGAATGGGCACTCCAGGGCTTCCTTCCACAGCAAACAATCTCCAGAAGCATGTGCTACTTTGTGTATCTGGCTTATGTGGGTACTGGGGAATCGAACCTGTGTTTTTAGGAAAGCTGAGCTCTCTCTCCAGCTCATGTTTTCTTCCTCTCTTGAAATCAGAGAACTGCTGAGCTGTTTGGGAAACCTGTGTTTAAGAAACAGAAACAGAAGCTGGGCGTGGTGGCGCACGCCTTTGTTCCCAGCACAAGGGAGGCAGAGGATTGCCATGAGTTCGAGGCCACCCTGAGACTACAAAGTGAATTCCAGGTTAGCCTGAACTAGAGTGAAACCCTACCTCGGAAAAATAAAAAAATTAAAAAACAGAAACAGCAGGAGCCAGTAGCCAAACTGAAATCAGTGCCTGATGGGGTGGTCAAATCTAGGGGTTAGGGCTTTGCTGGAGTTGTTGGAAGCCTCAGTTTGTTACTTTGGAGTGGCATTAGCTGCAAAGAAGTCATGGTATAAAATCCAGTGTCTCTGGGTGTGGTGATACATGCCTTTAATCCCAGTACTCAGAAAGCAGAAGTAGGAGGATCATTGTGAGTGCAAGTTCAGATTGGGTTGGGACTACAGAGTTCCAGGTTAGCCTGGGCTAGAAGAGTGAAACCCTGCCTCAAGAAAAAAAAAAAAAAACCCTGGTGTGGTGGCACACACCTTTAATCCCAGCACCAGGGAGGCGGGGAGGCAGAGGTAGGAGGATCACCATGAGTTCGAGGCCACCCTGAGACTGAATTCCAGGTCAGCCTAGGCTACAGTGAGACCCTACCTCGAAAAACCAAAATAATAATAATAATAAGTAAGTAAACCATGAGAGATTACATGTGAGCTTACATGAAACTTTTACTTCCCAGGCCCTAGAAGAGCAAGACTGTTGAACCATGGCTATACAGCAGGTGATAGGTCAGAAAGCCAGAAGCGAGCATGGTGCAGTCTGAATTGCTGGGAGCAGCTTCTGGATGGTTTGCTTGGGTCCAGAATATGGAGGCCTTTTAAGTGAAGGTGTTCCTAGTCAGCTGCACTGATGTACAGTATGGGCTTCATGCAAAGGTGGACAGGTGGGCATGCTGTCCTGCAAACCCTTGGTGAGGCAGCTGTGTGGAAGCTCTGGGATAGAAAATTAAACAATCATAAATAAAAACACAAATTTCTTAAACATGAAAACAAAACAATGGGCTGGAGAGATGGGTTAGCAGTTAAGGTGCTTGTTGCAAAACCTAATGACCTGGGTTCAATCCCCCAGACCCCAGGTAAAGCCAGATGCACAAAGTAGTGCATGTGTCTGGAGTTTGTAGTGGCTAGAGGCTCTGGGGCTCCCATTCTCTCTCTCTCTCTCTGCTTGCAAATAAATAAATAAAATATAAAAACAACAACAAAAATCTTCAGTGTTGGGTTGGAGAGATGGCTTAATGTTTAATGTGCTTGCTTGGGAAGCCTAAGCACTCATTCTATCTCTTTCTAGATCCCACGTAAGCCAGGTGTGCAAAGCTGAGGCAAGCACAAGGTCACACATGTGCACTAGGTGGTGCAAATGTCTGGAGTTCAATTGCAATGGCTAAGGCCCGCACACTAATTCTCTATTTCTCTCTCTCTTAAAAAAAAAAAAAAAAGGGGGGGAGGGAGGCTGGAGAGATGGCTTAGCAGTTTAGGCACTTGCCTGCAAAGCCAAAGGACCCAGGTTCAATTCCCCAGAACCCACATAAGCCAGATGAACAAGGGGACCCATGCATCTGAAGTTCGTTTGCAGTGGCTGGTGGCCCTGGTGCACCCATTCTCTCTGGTTCTCTCTCTCTCTCTGCCTATTTCTTTCTCTCTCAAATAAATAAATAAATATTTTATTTATTTATTTTTTGAAAACCACAGTAAGGTCTGGAGAGATGGCTTAGCAGTTAAGGTGTTTGCCTGCAAAGCCAAAAGATCCTGGTTCAGTTCTCCAGAATCCATGTAAACCAGATGCACAAGGGTGCGCATGCATCTGGAGTTTGCAGCAGCTGAAGGCCCTGATGTGCCCATTCTCTCCATCTCTCTCTCTGCCTCTTTCTCTCTTTTAAATAAATAAATAAAATATACTTTTTAAAAACTGCAGCAAAATTTTTTAAAAAGTCAGGGGTTGGAGGGATGGCTTAGCGGTTAAGGCGTTTGCCTGTGAAGCCAAAGGACCCAGGTTCGATTCCCCAGGATCCACATTAGCCAGATGCACAAGGGGGCGCACACGTCTGGAGTTCGTTTGCAGTGACTGGAGGCCCTGGCATGCCCATACTCTCTCTCCCCCTCTTTCTAAAAAAAAAAAAAGTCAGGTGTAGTGGTGCACACCTTTAATCCCAGCATTAGGGAAGCAGAGATAGGAGGATCACTGTGAATTCAAGACCACCCTGAGACTACTTAGGGAATTCCAAGTCAGCTGGGCTAGAGGGAAATACTATCTCAAAAAACCAAGAAACACACACAAAAAAAACCAGTGTCTTAGACTGCAGTTATAGCTCAGCAGTAGGTGGCTTTCTAGAATCATGCACCATGGGTTGGGTGTGTAGTTCAGCAATAGAAATCCGGCCTAGAATCCACCAAAGAGTAGCTGAGTGTCTGGTTTGGTGGTAGAGCTCCTGCCTAGAATCCACAGTGAGGACTGGGGGAGTGGATCAGGGGTAGAGCTCCTGCTTTAGAATCCAGATGGGAGGCCAGGGGCATGGCTCAGTTGGTATACTGCTGAAGGCTCTTGGTCCTAGTCCTGCCAAAAAAAAAAAAAAAAAGTTGGGCATGGTGGCACAGGCCTTTAATCACAGCACTCAGGAGGCAGAGGGTTTTTTTTTTTTTTTTTTTTTTTTTTTTCCAGGTAGGGTCTCACTCTAGCCCAGGCTGACCTGGAATTCACTATGTAGTCTCAGGCTGGCCTCGAACTCAAGGCGATCCTCCTACCTCTGCCTCCTACATTCTGGGATTCACTATGTAGTTTCAGGGTGGCCTTGAACTCACGGTGATCCTCCTACCTATGCCTCCTGGGTGCTGGGATTAAAGGTGTGTGCCACCACGCCCGGTTAAAAAAAAATTTTTTTTTCGAGGTAGGGTTTCACTCTAGTCCAGGCTGACCTGGAATTCACTATGTAGTCTTAGGGTGGCCTTGAACTCATGGTGATCCTCCTATGTCTGCCTCCCAAGTGCTGGGATTAAAGGTATGTGCCACCACACCCAGACACAAAATATATTTAAAAAAAATACATTATAGGGCTGGAGAGATGGCTTAGCCCTTTAGGCACTTGCCTGCAAAGCCTAAGGACCCTGGTTTGATTCTCCCGGTCCCACTCAAGCCAGAGCACATGGTGGTGCATACATCTAGTGTTTGTTTGTAGTGGCTAGAGGCCATGGTGCACCCATTCTTACTCTCTCTCTCTCTCTCTCTCTCTCTCTGTCTCAAATAAATAAATAAATAAATAAATAAATCTTTAAAAAGAATACGTCATAGCCAGGCATGGTGGTGCACACATTTTATCACAGCACTTGGGAGGCAGAGGTAGAAGGATCACTATGAGTTTGAGGCCAGCCTGAGACTACATAGTGAATTCCAGGTCATCCTGGACCAGAGCAAGGTCCTACCTTAAAGAAAAAAAAAAAAAGCTGGGCATGGTGGCACATGCCTTTAATCCCAGCACTCGGGAGGCAGAGATAGGAGGAGTGCCATAAGTTCGAGGCCATCCTGAGAATACAGAGTGAATTCCAGGTCAGTCTGGGCTAGAGTGAGACCCTACCTCAAAAAACAAAAACAAAAAAATTAGGGCTGGAGATATGGTTTAGCAGTTAAGGCCCTTGCCAGTAAAGCCAAAGGACCCAGGTTTAATTCCCCAGGACCCATATAAGCCAGATGCACAAGGTGGCATATGCATCTGGAGTTCATTTGCAGGGGCTAGAGCCCCTGCTGTACCCATTATCTCTATTTACCTCTTCCTCTCCTATTTCCCTCTCTCTCTCTCTCTCTCTCTCAAATACACAAATACTTTTTTTTTTTGGTTTTTCAAGGTAGGGTCTCACTCTAGTTCAGGCTGACCTGGAATTCACTGTGTAGTCTCAGGGTGGCCTTGAACTCATTCATGGCAATTTTCCTACCTCTGCCTCCCGAGTGCTGGGATTAAAGGCGTGTGCCACCACACCCTGCTCACAAATAAAAATTTTTTTTGAAAATCATATCATGAGGGGGCTGGAGAGATTGCTTAGTGGTTAAGCATTTGCCTGTGAAGCCTAAGGACCCTGGTTTGAGGCTCTATTCCCCAGGACCCATGTAAGCCAGATGCACAAGGTGATGCATGTGCAAGGTTCTACATGCTCACAAAGTGGCATGTATCTGGGTTTTGGTTTGATTGGCCCTGGTGCACCAATTATCTCTCTCTCATTAAAAGAGAAAAAAAGAAGTAAAAAAAAAAATTGGTATTTCCAGATCTCATTCTATTCCAGGATAAATTGGAATTCACTATATAGTTTCAGGGTGGCCTCCTTGGCCTCATGGGTGCTGGGATTAAAGGTGTGCACCACCACACAGGATTGTTGTTGTTTTGAAGCAGGGTCTCACTCTAGCACAGTCTGACATGGAACTCACTCTGTAGTTCCAGGCTGATCTCGAACTCAGTGTCCCCAGTGCTGGCTGGGATTAAAGTCCTGAACCACCATGCCTGGCCATGTTTTTCAAGGTAGGGTCTCACTCTGGTCCAGGCTGACCTGGAATTAACTATGTAGTCTCAGGGTGGCCTTGCTTCATGGCTGTAAGTGTCCAAAAAAATCGCTGAAGAAAGACCCCAGAGTCAAATAGTATGTAAAAGCAAAGAGCGTTTATTCTGCAGAATCAGCCAGCATGCTGGGGTCAACCATTTGTACAAAATAGCGACCCCCAGAAGAGCATGCAGGCCCCATTTAAACACATCTAGGGGGAATTTCGGCTGGTTAGGTAATCTTTTAACATGATTGGCTAAGCAAACAGCAGTTACATTTGTACATCTTTGATTGGTTAGGGCAAAAGGGACATGTCTGGGCATGTTTGGACATGTCTCCAGGAACTGACTCAGCCCCCAGAGCCCACCCCTCCAGGAAACTGAAACTTAGGCCTAGTCAGAGTGGCACCTTACTGAAGCCTGTCATGGCGTCAGTTTGGTCCCTTCATTCCCCCTTGAGTATGGCCCCATCTTGAATCCTTGAGATGAATCCAAAGGTTGGTACTGTTGTCTCAGAGCAATTAATTGTACTGTGGCTAAGCGATCCTTAACAAATTTGACCAAGGCATTAAAAATACAGGGCCCACAAGTGAGGGCAAGCAACAAAAGGATAAGGGGACCTGTCAGGGCAGAAATTAAAGTTGTTAACCAGGGGGACCAATTAAACATAGATTCGTACCAGCTTTGGGATTGTTTCCTTTCAATTTTCTTTCATGAAGCCTTTTCCTAAGTGTAGCCATAGATTCTTTTACAACACCAGAATGATTAACATAGAAACAACATTCCTCCTTTAAAGTAACACAGAGACCCCCTTGTTGTAGGAATAGTAGGCCTAAACCTCACCTGTTTTGTAGAACTACTTCAGCTAGGGAAGAGAGGGAGTCTTGTAGATTGTTGCAGACAGCTTCAGGTTCGCTGAGATGAACTTCCAGACCAGGCACAGTTATAGAGGAAGGGATATTATTTATTGAAGCTTACAGATCCAGGGGAAGTTCCATAAGGGCAGGAGAAGCGGCCTGCTCTCCACAGCGCCAGGCAAGAGAGAAAAAGCCAACCAGCCACCACAGCACACAGAGCAAAACACAGCCAAAAGGTCACAGAGCACACTTCAGGAACTCCTGGAGGCACATTTGCATATCTTTACAATGGAATCTCAAACCCACACCTTAAGACCAGCCCCCAGTGACATTGCCTCTAGCAAGGTGATTGCAGATGCAAACTATAACTAATAAAACACTGAATATATTGGGGGACATATATTCAAACTACCACATAGATGTACCATAGATTTTTCTAATTGTTCTAGGTCTGTATCTATGGCTAGCCTTAGGACCCTTGTTTTATAAAAAGTAAGTCTAAGATTTGGATAGAAAGAAGCATTTCATTAGTAAAGTCAGTTATCTGTTTAAGATCCATCAGGGCAGGATGGGGGGTATCCACGCATTTACGTAAGGGGTACACTTGGCTCTTAACAGGGCGAAGGGAAGGAGTTCCATCCGTCCTTCGCCAGTCTCTAGGGTTTATTTAGTTAAAGTCTCCTTTAAGGTCTGATTCATTCTTTCTATCAGTCCTGAACTTTGGGGATCATAGACACAATGTAATTTTCAATTAATCCCCAGTGTCTTGGTCAATTTACTAGTGATTTCTGACATAGAGGCAGGCACATTATCTGATCCTATCTTGAGGGGCAACCCATAGCAGGGAATTATCTCTAACAATTCCTTAACTATCATATGGGCTGTCTTAGACTTGGTAGGGAAAGCTTCTATTTATCTTGAAAAGGTATCAACATAAACAAGTAAATATTTATGCCTATATTGTCCTGGCTTTACATCTGTGAAATCAACTTCCAAATATCTTCCTGGTTCTGTCCTTCTTTATTTTATTTTTTATTTTATTTATTTTTTTGGTTTTTTGAGGTAGGGTCTCACTCTGGCCCAGGCTGACCTGGAATTAACTATGTAGTCTCAGGGTGGCCTTGAACTCACGGCGATCCTCCTACCTCTGCCTCCCGAGTGCTGGGATTAAAGGCATGCGCCACCACGCTGTCCTTCTTTATTTTGACCCCATTGATGGCATGTTACCAGAGGATGCATTTGTCTGTTGGCAGGCCTGACAGCGGGTGGTGGTGTCCTTGATGACTAAGTCCATACCTGGGAAGAAAAGCTCTTTCCTTATTAGCTCAGCCAGCTTGTTGCTGCCTAAGTGAGTTTCTTCATGTAGTTGTTTAGCCAGTCTCTGTCCTAGGGCTTGGGGCAGCAA
This sequence comes from Orientallactaga sibirica, assembly GCA_036365145.1. Taxonomy (NCBI): domain Eukaryota; kingdom Metazoa; phylum Chordata; class Mammalia; order Rodentia; family Dipodidae; genus Orientallactaga; species Orientallactaga sibirica. The sequence continues at coordinate 4,798,888 of JAEOAD010002278.1, read as the reverse complement.
CAGTCGTCCATTCTTCAGTTAGTGCCATCCTTATGGGGTCTGTTCTTTTATCAGATGAGAGGTAAGCTATAGGTCCTGTTCTGTGTATGCTGGTCTCTCAGGAGTGAGTGCTGGGAGGGTGACCAGACAATCTGACGGATGCTGAGAAGCAGCACTCTTTACTGCTAGGTTTGTCAGTCTGTTCCCTCTTGCTTCTGTGGTCTCCCCTTTCTGATGACCTGGACAATGAATTATAGCCACTTTAGCAGGCTCCCAAATGACAGCCATTAAGTCCAAAATTTTATTTTATTTTATTTTTAAAATATTTTTTATTTTTATTTATTTATTTGACAGAGAGGAAGAGGGAGATAGAGAGATAATGGGTGCACAAAGGAACTCCAGACGCATGTGCATCTGGCTTACGTGGGTCCTGGAGAATCGAACCTGGGTTCTTTGACTTTGTAAGCAAGTGCCTTAATCGCTAAGCCATCTCTCCAGCCCTTTATTTTATTTTTCATGTCTTTACTTTCTGCCATTAATAGCCTTTGTCCCTGGTAGATGGCCCCATGGACATGAGCCAAGGCAAAGGCATAATGGCTATCTGTGTAGATATTCATTGTCTTGTCTTTTCCCAATATCAGGGCCTTGGTCAGTGCTATCAGTTCAGCTTTCTGAGCCAATGTACTCTGAGGCAGGGCCTCAGTCCACAGGGTTTCTTCCAAAGTCTCCATAGCTGCCCCTGCATACCTGATTCCGTCCATGACAAAGCTGCTCCCATCAGAGTACATCACCAGATCAGGGTCCAGTCAAGCCACATCTGTCAGATCCAGGCGGAGCCCATGGAAAGTGGTGGTGATCTCTACGTAGTCATGCAGAGGCATTGATGCCTTATCTGTCTCAGGCAGCAGGGAGGCTGGATTCAAAGCCACAGTTTGGTGAAACTGTATCCTTGGTTGATCTAAAAGCAAGGCCTGATAGTGGGTTATGCAGGAATTGGAGAGCTATCAGTTGGGAGGACTTTTTAGAAGAGCCTCTATCACATGTGAGGCTATAATTGATAAAGTCTGTGCCAAGGTTAGTTTGTCAGTGTCTTTTGTCAGAATAGCAGCAGCTGCAATAGCCCGGAGGCAAGGAGGCCAACTGGTGGCTACTGGGTCTAACTTCTTAGACAAATAGGCCACTGGGCAATGCTGTGGCCCCAGTCTCTGGGTTAGGACGCATCTGGCTGTCCCCTTCTCTTTATCCATGTACAAGTGGAAGGGTGTGGTTAGGTCTGGAAGTGCCAGGGCAGTTTTTGGAAGGTTTGTTTCTCATTTTCAGTCCAATTAAAATCTTTTTCTTGCCCTCTAGTGGCCTCATATAGAGGCTTGGCTAATTCAGCAAACCTTGGAATCCAAATTCTGTAATACCCCACAGTTCTGAGGAATTCTCAGATTTGTTTGTTAGTCTGAGGTGTGGGGATCTGAGTGATGGCCTAAATTCTAGAGGAACAGTATTTTTTACCTCCTTGGAGTTCATATCCCAAGTAGGTTGCCTTCCACACACACAGCTGAGCCTTACTGGCTGACACAGGATAGCCCAGAGAGCCCAGATGTTGTAAGGTGTCCAGAGGATGTTCTGTGGCAGCGAGACATTTTTCCTCTGTTTCTGCAGCTAGGAGGAGGTCATCCACATATTGCAGGAGTGTTGCCTCAGGCGTCTCATTGCAAAAAACCTGCAAATCCTTATGGAGAGTCTCATCAAAGAGAGTAAGTCTAGTCCAGGTCAATTGCCCACTGATGCCTCATTCCATATCTGTCCATTTAAAGGCAAAAATGGGTTGACTTCCTTTCACCAATGGGATGTTAAAGAAAGCGTCCTTTAGGTCCAGCACAGCACATGTCTTTCAGGTGGAATCATACTGAGCAAAGTATGAGGGCTGTCTCGTGGGGCCTTGTGTCTTCTAGAAGGTAGCCACCATAACTTTAGTCATTTTCTTAGCCTGTCTTTAGAGTGTCTTTATTATTATATAGCCTGGCATTAATCTCTATTAACTCTGAAAGAAGTTTCCTTTTAAAGCCTTTTATTTTCTTTTATTTTTTTTTTTTTTTTTTTTGGTTTTGCGAGGTAGGGTCTCACTCTGGTCCAGGCTGACCTGGAATTAACTATGTAGTCTCAGGGTGGCCTCGAACTCTCGGCGATCCTCCTACCTCTGCCTCCCGAGTGCTGGGATTAAAGGCGTGAGCCACCACGCCCGGCTAGCCTTTTATTTTCTGAATTTCCTTTTTAATATCTGGAGCGGACTGAGTTACAAAAGCAATGTTAATAGTTCGCCATTCTCAGGGGCATCAGGATCTATGGAGGGGGGAGGGGTATGTCCTACATGCTTCCTGCAGCCTTTCATGAACCCTAAGAGTGAAACACCTGCTCTTATCTGGCCAAATGCCTATACTATTGTGGTAGTTTGAATAGATGGCCCCCAATATATTCAGTGTTTTATTAGTTTGTAGTTTCCATCTGCAACCTCCTGGCTGGAGGCAATGTCACTGGGCACATGGTGGTGTATTTGAGATTTCAATCTAGAGCTATGAAGTATGCCTAGCTGGAGTTCCTGAAGTGTGCTCTGTGGTTTTTGGCTTGTGGCTTTGATCTGTGTTTGGTCCTGTAAAGGCAGACCAACTTCTTCTGTCATTATGGAACTTCCTCTGGATCTGTAAGCTTCAATAAATATCCCTTCCTCCACAACTTTGCCTGGTCTACAAGTTCATCTCAGTGAACCTGAAGCTGTCTGCTACAACTGTGCTCACCAAACTGCCCTGTAAGTACTTTTCTTAACATTCATACCCATGTATTAATGCTACTTTCACTTTTGGTTAGAGAAGCTTCTCTTTTCAGATGGCGGTGACCACTGGGATGACCCAGAAGGCATTACAGTACTGAGAAGAAGTGAAGGAGGAGTGCTCAGCACTGAGACATCTCTATCATACCTTCCAAGGCTCTGGGTCCATTACAGAAGAGGTGTAAAAACATAAGAATGTAAGACCAAAGGAAGGGAAAGCTGCTTACAATGTAGCTGTTCAGACACAAATTGGCCTTCATGTCCATCACTTTGTCTTCGCAAAAGCCCAATATAATTGCGATTTTGAAGATGTAGATAAGAAAATTGAAGAGCCTGACATGGTGACACACACCTTTAAATCCCAGCACTTAGGAGGCTGAGGTGGGAGATTCCCTGTAAGTTTGAGGCCAGCCTGCGCTTGAGTGAGACCCTGCCTGAAAAAACAAAAAATAGGGGGCAGGAGAGATGGCTCAGCAGCTAAGGCACTTGCCTGTGAAGCCTAATGGCCCAGGTTTCATTCCCCAGTACTCACATAAGCCAGATGCACAAAGTGGCACACACATCTGGAGTTCCTTTGCAGCTATGAGTACGTGGTGAGCCCATTCTGTCTCTGTAACATTTGCCTGCAAATAAATAACTAAATAAAATATCTAAAACTAAAAATAATAAAGATAGAAAGAAACCTGAGGCTCAGCAGGATGGCAGACTGCCTTAGTTTTTGTGTGGTATGCATGCATGGTTCTAAGTGTGTGTGTGTATGTGTGTGTGTGTGCATGCCCGCATACATGTGTGGCAGCCAGAGGACAATATTGTGGTGATGTCTATCATTCCTCAGGAACAATGTCCACCTCTTTTTTTTTTCTTTTTCTTCAGACAGGGTCTGTAGCCAGGCGTGGTGGTGCATGCCTTTAATCCCAGCACTCGGGAGGCGGAGGTAGGAGGATCGCCGAGAGTTCGAGGCCACCCTGAGACTACATAGTTAATTCCAGGTCAGCCTGGACCAGAGTGAGACCCTACCTTGCAAAACAAACAAACAAACAAACAAACAAAAACAACAGACAGGGTCTGTATTGGTGAATCTGGAGTTCTCCAATTAGGTTAGACTGGCTGCCAGATAGCCAGGGATCTTCCAGTCTCCACTTCCCCAACACTGGAATTCCAGGTGTACAGCAGCACACTCAACATTTATGGAGTTTCTGGGGATGGAATTCAAATCCTCATGCCTGTGAGGCAAGCACTTTACCAAATGAGCTATCTCCTTGGTCCAACTGTCTCAAAGGGAAGCATGTGAATTAGACAACCTGGTTTCCAGACTCATATTCTTGTTACCTTAGTTGTCTTTTTGGGGGGGGTGGAGGTGGGGGTAGGGGGGGTGGTTTCAAGGTAGGGTCTCACTCTAGCCCAGGCTGACCTGGAATTCACTATGTAGTCTTTGGGTGGCCTTGAACTCATGGCGATCTTCCTATCTCTGCTTCCCAAGTGCTGGGATTAAAGGTGTGAACCATCACTCTCGGCTCACTTTTTAGTTTTGTTTTTTGAGATAGGATCTCACTCTAGCCCAGGATGACCTGGAATTCACTATGTAGTCTCAGGGTGGCCTTGAACTCACAGTGATCCTCCTACCTCGGCCCCCCCGAGTGCTGGGATTAAAGGAGTGTGCCACCATGCCTGGCTTCTTTTTTTTTTTAAGATATTATTATTATTATTATTATTATTTTATTTTTTGCAAGGTAGGGTCTCACTCTGGTCCAGGCTGACCTGGAATTAACTATGTAGTCTCAGGGTGGCCTCAACCTCCTACCTCTGCGTCCCCAAGTGCTGGGATTAAAGGCGTGCGCCACCACGCCTGGCTAAGATATTATTTTTATGCATTATTATTATTATATTTATTTATTAGAGACAGAGGAAGAGTGAGAATGGTGCACCAGGGCCTCTAACCACTGCAAACGAATTCCAGACATGTGCACCACCATGTGCATCTGGCTTATGTGGGACCTGGAGATTTGAACTGGGGTCCTTAGGCTTTGCAGGCATGTGCCTTAACAGCTAAGCCATCTCTCTAGCCCCTCAATTGTTTTCTAAGGGGCTTTTATGGTCTGTTTTGTGGTGCTGGTAAAGGGACCACACTGACACCATGATAGGCTTTAGTAAGGTGCTGCCCTGACTAGGCCAAAGTTTCAATTTCCAGGAGGGGTGAGTTCTGGGGGCTGAGTCAGTTATTAGAGACATGTCCCTTTCACCCTAACCAATCAAAGATGTACAAAAGTAACTGCTGCTTGCTTAGCCAATCACGTTAGGAGGTTACCTCACCTTCCTGAAATTCTCCTAGACCTGGCCGCCAAAACCTTAGAACCAATAAAAAAAAAAACACAGGCCGGGCGTGGTGGCGCACGCCTTTAATCCCAGCACTTGGGAGGCAGAGGTAGGAGGATCGCCGAGAGTTCAAGGCCACCCTGAGACTACATAGTTAATTCCAGGTCAGCCTGGACCAGAGTGAGACCCTACCTCGAAAAACCAAAAAAAAAAAAAAAAAAAAAAAAAAAAAAAAACACAAGTACAGTTACTGTTCAAATTAGCTAATAAAAAAAAAAATAGCTAATCATGTTAAAAGACTAAAAACCTGCCAAAATTCCTTTAGCTGTACTTAAAAGGAGCCTGCGAGCTCCTCTGGACATCGCCATTTTGTACGAGTGGTTGACCCCTGCATGTTGGCTAATTCTGCAGAATCCAAGGCCTTGTGAATGCTAAGAAAGTGCTCTACCTCTGAGCTCTATTCCTTATTTATTTATTTTCAAGGAAAAAAAGAATGAGAGAAAGAAAATGAACATGGGCTTGCCAGGGCCTAGGGCCACTGCAAACAAACTACAGATATGTGCCACTTTGCGCATCTAGCTTTACGTGGGTACTGGGGAATAGAACCCAGGAGGTCAGGCTTTGCAAGCAAGTGTCTTTAACTGCTAAGCCATCTCCCCAGGCCGTGCTGTTTTTTTGAAACATAATCTCACCATTGGCCAGGGAAGTTTCTAAATCACTCTGCAGCTCAAGCTAGCTTCAATCTTATGGCAATCCTCCTGCATTCAACCACTCGAGGACTGGAATTGCAGGCTGGAAGCACCATAGAGAGCTACTTCAATCACTCTGTACCTGTTGGCCAAGGAGACTGAAACTCTTGGGTTGCAGAGTGTGACCATGTCCCTCTGCAGTTAAGGAAGCTCACTATAGGCCAAGCCCAAATGACACAGGTAGCCTATAGGATGGGAGTTCATCAGCCCCAAGTTACAGATAACAACACTTACAACACTTATATAGTGATGCTCTAAGGAGTAAATGGAATGAAGATTTGGGGAGTCCAGGGAGGCTGTGCTCACTATCCAAAAACACTACCAGTAACTCAACATTAAAATAAAAATACCCTGTTCAGGTGAGTCCTTTTTTTTTTTTTAATTTGAGGTAGGGTCTCACTCTAGCTAAGGCTACCTAGAATTCACTATGTAGTCTCAGGGTGGCCTCGAACTCTCAGCGATCCACCTACCTCTGCCTCCCGAGTGCTGGGATTGAAAGAATTCACCACCATGCCCGCCTTTTCTTTTCTTTTCTTTTCTTTTTTTTCTTTTTTTTTTTTTTGGTTTTTCGAGGTAGGGTCTCACTCTAGTCCAGGCTGACCTGGAATTAACTATGTAGTCTCAGGGTGGCCTCGAACTCTCAGCGATCCTCCTACCTCTGCCTCCCGAGTGCTGGGATTAAATGAGTGTGCCACCACGCCCAGCTTTCTCTTTTCTTTTCTTTTTTTTTTTCAAGGTAGGGTCTCACTCTAGCCCAGGCTAACCTGGAATTCACTATATACTCTCAGGGTGGCCTTGAATTTAGGGCGAGCCTCCTACTTCACCCTCGGAAGTGCTGGGATTAAAGGTGTGCGCCACCATGCCGGCTGGTTGTATCCTTTTTTTTAAAAAAATTTTTTTTTACTTTATTTATTTTTGGAGAGAGAGACAGACAGAGAGAGAGGGAGAGGGAGACAGAGAATGGGTGTGCCAGCAGTCTCCCAGCTGCTGTGAACGAAATCCAGATGTGTGCGCCCCCTTGTGGTCAAGTTCGACATTGCGCCCTTGCGTCACTTTGCATCTGGCTAAACGTGGGACCTGGCGATTGGAACCGGGTTCTTCGGCTTAGCAGGCAGGCGCCTTAACCGATAAGCCATCTCTCCAGCCCTGCTTGTATGCTTTTATAGGTAAGACCTACGGGTAGGGAGCAGTAGCAAACCACCTCGCTATTCAGTATGGCTCCCAAAACCACAGCGAGTCCATGCAAAAGGACCCTTAGACGTCTTAACTTCTGCCTGAAAAAGGTGAGCTTTTGTGACTATTTTTATCATTGTCCCTATCCGCCAACGATGCAGACTACATCTGGATAACTTTTTGGAAAAAGATTTCAGGCGGTGGAGCGGCTCCAAACGGGTTAGGCACTCACTAGGGCAGTTTGCCTTTCAGGGGGTCCTTCACACTGTGTGCTGCGTCTTTCCACACCGCTAAAAGCAGCTGCCAATGAGCTCTGGGACAAGCAAAGGGGGCGGGACTACTTCTTAAAGGAACCGCGAACTTTAGACAACCAGAGGGTGACCCGGAGAATGGCGGCCGGCGCGGCCCTGGCCTTGGTTCTGTGGCTGCTACTGCCGGATGCGTGCGTGGGAGAGGCGGGACCGCCGCCGATCCAGGACGGCGAGTTTACATTCCTGTTACCCGCAGGGAAGAAGCAGTGCTTCTACCAGTCCGCGCCGGCCAACGCGAGTCTTGAGACAGAATACCAGGTGAGAGGGTCCCAGCCCGCAAAGCAGCGGGGCCATTGGGAAGGGGGCGTGGTCAGCGCCCCAGACGAGGCCTGCGTTAAAGCGGGGAGGGGTGGAGCCAGGGCTGGGGTGTGGCCAACGGGACAAAAGGAGCCATTCAGAAGGTAGTAGTCCTGGCCAGTGGTTGTGGTCTAGTGCTCAAAGTCAGGCTAAAAAAAGGGGCGTGTTGGTCCGCATTTTTTTTTGTCGTCCTCCCCCCCCCACTTTCCAGGCGGCTGACCTGGAATTCACTCTTTCAACACCAGGCTGGTTTATAGAACTCACCGCGATCCTCCTATTTCTGCCTCCAGAGTGCTGAGATTAAAGTATAGCACCACCACGCCTATTTTTTTCCTGTTTTTTTTTTTTTTAGATTTTATTTTTATTTATCTATTAGATAAAAAGAGAATGGGCACGTCAAGGCCTCTAACCACTGCAAACGAACTCCAGACACGTGTGCCACATGTGCATCTGGCTTACGTGGGACCTGGAGAATCGAACCTGGGTCCTTAGGTTTTGCAGGCATGTGCCTTCACCGTTAAGCCATCACTCCAGCTCCTGTTTTTTTGTTTTTTCGAGGTAGGATCTCGCTCTAGCCCAGGCTGATCTGAAATTCACTATGTAGTCTCAGGCTGGCTTCCAACTCACGGGTGATCCTCCTACCCCTGCCTCCCAAGTGCTGGGATTAAAGGTGTGTGCCACCACGTCCGGCTGATTTATTTTATTTTTATTTATGAGAGCGATACAATGGGTGCTCCAGAGCCTCCAGCCACGGCAAATATACTCCAGACTTACGTGGGTACTGGGGAGTCGACCCTGGGTCCTTAGGCTTAGCAAGCAATCGCCTTAACCGCTAAGCTGTCTTTCCAGCCCTTCCCCCCCTTTAATTCATGGCGATCCTCCTGCTTCAGTCTCATGAGTGATGAGATTATAGGTGTGAGCCATCCCACTCCGCTCAGTGTGATTTCTGGGATTGGTTAATGACTGGTTCCTCATTTGGGATGGTACCAACTGAAGATCTTTTCTTGGGGACTGATGAACCTACCTGACCTGGTGTGGTGGCACATGTCTGAAATCCCAGTACTGAGGAAGTTGAGCCATGAGGATCAGGAGTTTAAGGGCAGCCTCAGTTATGCAGTGAGCTTGAGGCCAGCCTAGGCTACTTGAGAGCCTGTCTCAAATAACTGCCCAGCCTGGTAGTCTCAGCATTTGGGAGGCTAAGGTAGAAGGATTCCCCATTAGTTCAAGGCCAGTTTGGGCTAGACTTGTCTTAAAGAAAACAAGAAACTCATCTGCAGTTGTTTTGAACCAGAGCAGAGAGTTGTTAGATGTCAGCATGCATATAAGCTCTTCTGGTCCATGGAGGTTGGTTCAATCCAGGTTTCTCTGGCAGGCGCCCTTGGCCTATCCATATCCATCCACCCATTCTTACCTTCCTCCTAGGTGATTGGAGGTGCTGGGCTGGACGTGGACTTCACGCTGGAGAGCCCTCAGGGTGTGCTGTTGGTCAGTGAATCCCGTGAGACTGATGGGGTGCACACGTGAGTTAACTCCTGTTGCCTGCCAGGGTTCAGTTACAGCCCTGCTGCTCCGCAGTGGCCTCAGGTTACGATCCAACCTGCCCCAGAGATGGGCTGGCTGGCCACTCAGGGTCATGTCAATGTTTGTGTCTGTCTATCCAGGGTGGAGCCAACAGAGGCTGGAGACTACAGGCTGTGCTTTGACAACTCCTTCAGTACTATCTCGGAGAAGCTCGTGTTCTTTGAGCTCATCTTTGACAGTTTACAAGATGATGAGGAGGTGGAGGGCTGGGCCGAGGCTGTGGAGCCAGAAGAGATGCTGGATGTTAAAATGGAGGACATAAAGGTACGCTCCAGCTGGGCTGGGACTACTGCTCCCAGACCTCTAGCAGTTAGCAGCAGGACACCTCTGCCTTTCTGTGACTGTGGTCTTCCCCTTAGCCTGACCCAACCCCTTCCCCAGCTTAATTAGTTCATAGCCAGGCAGTGGCTCATGCTTCTAATCTCAGGACTCTGGAGGCTGAAGCAGGAGAATTGTCACAAATTGAAGGGTATGCTGTGCTACCTTGTGCATCTGGCTTACATGATCCTGGGGAATTGAACCTGGATTCTTTGGCTTTTCAGGCAAGTACCTTAACTGCTAGGTCATCTCTCACCCTGTTTTTTTTTTTTAAGATTTATTTTTATTTTATTTATTTGAGAGAGGTGGAGAGAGAATGGGCATGCCAGGGCCTCTAGCCACTGCAAACGAACTCCATATGCATGCGCCACTTTGTGCATCTGGTTCATATGAGACCTGGAGAATTATTCCTGGGTCCTTTGGCTTTGCAGGCAAGCACCTTAACCACTGAGCCATCTCTCTAATTCAGGCTGCTGTAAGTTTTTTTTTTTTCAAGGTAGGGTCTCACACTTGCTCAGGCTGACCTGGAATTCACTCTGTAGGCTCAGGGTGGCCTCGAACTCACAGCTCAGGGTGGTATCGAACTCCTCCTACCTCTGCCTCCCGAGTGCTGGGATTAAAGGCGTGCACCATCACGCCCAGGTAATTTTTTTAAAAATATAGAAAAATATTTATTTTGGACTGGAGAGATGGCTCAGTGGTTAAGGTGCATGCCTGCGAAGCTGAAGGACCCAGATTTGATTCCCTACTACCCATGTAAAGCCAGATGTATCTGGAGTTTGTTTGCAGTGGCTAGAGGCTCTGACACACCCATTCTCTGTCTCTGTTTTCGAATAAATTTTTTTTTAAGTTTTTGTTTTTTTTTTGCAAGCAGAGAGAGAGAGAGATAGGAGACAGAGAGAGAATGGGCACTCCAGGGCCTCTAGCCACTGCAAACGAACTCCAGATGCATGTGCCCCTTGTGCATCTGGCTTACGTGGGTCCTGGGGAATTGAACCTGGGTCCTTTGGCTTCACAGGCAAACGTCTTAACTTCTAAGCTATTTCTCTAGCCCTGCAATAATTTTTTTTTTTTTTTGGTTTTTCAAGGTAGGGTCTTACTCTGGCTCAGGCTGACCTGGAATCCACTATGAGGTCTCAGGGTGGCCTCGAACTCTCAGCGAGCCTCCTACCTCTGCCTCCCGAGTGTTGGGATTAAAGGCGTGCGCCACCACGCCCGGCTCATAAATTTTTTTTTTTTTTTTTGGTTTTGCAAGGTAGGGTCTCACTCTGGTCCAGGCTGACCTGGAATTCACTATATAGTCTCAGGGTGGCCTCGAACTCTCGGTGATCCTCCTACCTCTGCCTCCCGAGTGCTGGGATTAAAGGCGTGCGCCACCACGCCCGGCTGCGGCTCATAAATTTTTAAAAATAATTTTTATTTATTTGCAAGATGAGAGAGAGAAAAAAAGAAGAGAATGTGCGTATTAGGGCCTCCAGCCATGCTAGAGTGGGGAAACTGAGGCACAGCATGCTAAATAACTCATCCAAGGCCAGATCATGTATTGGCAGAGCTGGTATTTAAACATAAATAGTGTGGCTAGTAAATATTTTGTATATTTATCTAGGCTGTTCTCTGAGCACTAGCCCTCCTGTTTTCACAGCAATGTTAAGGTTTATAGACTCATGGGTAGTGGCAGGCATGTGCATGTAATCCCAGTGGTGGCTATTGCACTCATGACTTCATAGCAGCTGTTATGACCTAAACAATACTGGGCCCATCAGCAAGTCTTTATGGATGATGTAGGAGGGGAAAAAATTAAGATAGCAAATTAGAAGAGAGATCCGGGTGTGGTGGCATACGCTTTCAAACTCGGGAGACAGAGGTAGGAGGATCACTGTAAGACTACATAGTGATTTCCAGATCAGCCTGGATTAGAGGGAGACCCTACTTGAAAAATTAAGAAAATAGGGCTGGAGAGATGGCTTAGCGGTCAAGGTGTTTGCCTCCAAGGCCAAAGCATCCCGGTTTGATTCTCCAGGACCCACATAAGCCAGATGCACAACAGGGTACACACATCTGGAGTTGTTTGCAGTGGCTGGTGGCCCTGGTGTGCCTATTCTCTCTCTCAAATAAATAAATAAACGATTTTTAAAAAATTAAGAAAACAAAAAAAAAGGGCTGGAGAGATGGATCAGCAGTTAAGGTGCTTGCCTGCAAAGCCTAACAACCTGAGTTCAATTCCCCAATACCCATGTAAAGCCAGATACACAAAGAGGCATGGCTGGAAGCTCTGGTGTGCACATTCTCTGTCTCCCTTTGTTCTTAAATAAGTAAATAAATAAGTAAGTAACACCCCCCACCCAAAAAAAAAAAAAAAAAATAAGAAAAAGGGCTGGGGATATAGCCTGGTAGAGTACTTGCCTAGAATACATGATGCCCCACAATGCATATGCTAGGTATGGTGGCGCAGGCCTTTGTGTCAGGAGGTAGAAGCAGGGGATCAGGAGTTCAAGGTTAACTTATTCCAAAAAGCAGGTTCCAGGTCTGCAATACATGAGATGATATTTTCAAAATAAATAAAGATTTATAGAAGAGTACATGAGGCCAAAGAGGCTATTGAACTTGCTGATGATTACACAGCCAGTGGTAGGGTGAGGATTCCAAGTTAGGCATCCTGGCCAGATCCTGTACCCTCAGCTTTCCCACCCACTGTCTACCACCTCACCCCGTTGTTCCTGGAAACCTGAGTCTACTTCTCCCTGTGCCTCAGCAGGAATCCATGGAGACCATGAGGACCCGGCTGGAGCGTAGCATCCAGATGCTGACCCTACTGCGGGCTTTTGAGGCACGTGACCGCAACCTACAAGAAGGCAACCTGGAGCGGGTCAACTTCTGGTCTGCAGTCAATGTGGCTGCGCTGCTTCTAGTGGGGGTCCTGCAGGTCTGCACGCTCAAGCACTTCTTCCAGGATAAGCGCCCCGTGCCCACATAGCCCCTGCCTTGGAGGAGTAATGAGAGATGGAGGGGCAGGGGCAGAGTGTGATATGAGAGTTTCTCCCAGACTGAAGAGGGGGACGCTGTGTAGTCAGAGCCTCAAGGAGTGACCCATGTGTCTGCCTCCCATCCTGGGCCAGGCTCAGAGTACCAATGGCTTGTTTGTAGGCCTGGGACCCCTGGAAAGGGCAACTCAGTGATAGTGCCTAACACCCTGGAAGTTCTCCATGATGGGTGCTATAGTGTGGGACTGCAGCGCTCGGACTTTCTGCTTTTCTGTGATGTGCCTTAGCTCAAGTCTTCCGCCCTGCAGCCTGGGTCAAGACTCTACTCCCTGCTTCCCCCCCACCATCCCCCGGCAGAAACCCCTTTCCTTTGCCTTCTCTTCTAGGTGTGGGAAAGCCTGCAGGGAAGAAGACAACAGCTGGAGTGCTTCCAGGGCAGTCACTTTATTTGACAGGAAGGAGCCCTGGCCCCTCAACCTAGTAGAGAGAGGCTAGCTAGCTGGGGGGCCTGGTAACAGAACTCTAGAAGGGGGGCTTATTGGACCACCCAACAATCCACCCCTCCTTTTCCCCGCAGGACCCTGGGCAGAGGCAGCCCCAACAAAGCCTGCCCCGACAAAGTAATACTGTCCATCCTGGGCACTGGAGTCAATAAATTATGGGCAGAAAAATCAGTGCCTGGTGACTGGGGCTCATGGACACCAGCTGGGGCAGACCTGCCCCCAAGGGAGGGAGCAGCCACACAGGCGGGAGGGCTCTCCCACGAAGGAAGCTCAGAAGAAAGGTCGGGCAGGAGCCGATGGAGGTGGTCGCCTGGCACGAAAGAAAAATCAGAAAGTTTAACTGTGTCCCTACCAAGCAGAAAGGTCTAGGGGCCCCTGAGAGGGCAAGAGACAGTGGGTATCTGGATAGGCCTAATCACAGGGAGGTCTGGTTGGTTTTCTGTTGCCACTGCTAAGGTAAATGAGTACAGTAAAAGCTTTGCTCTTGAGCTTGGCATCCTCAGGAATGTGAGCAAAGACATGATCACCAGCCTCCAGAGAATAAGGGGAAGGGGAGGTCTCTCAACAGCGACACAAAAGGCCCACACAGCAGCCACCAGAAGGTTCTTCCCTTTATTTTAGTTTATTAATAGGATACAGAGTACAGGCACTTACAGTGGTCAAACCGAGCAAGGAGCAGTGAGATCTGCTCAGAGAGATGCCCAGGGCTCTCCCTGTGGGGGAGGCCTGGCTGAGAGCTGAGAGGCCTCCCTCACAACCCACACAGAGCCTAAGCCACTTGGGAGTCCAGGAGAAGTAAGGGCATAGGGAGGGGTGGCTGAGAGACAAAAGAGGCCAGCCCGGGGCTGAGGGCTCTGGGCTTAGCAAAGGCACCTTCCGGCCACTGTGGCTGGGCCGGGCTCAGAATGTGTGGTTAATATGGCCAAGGAAGAAATATATACAACTTGAGCCAGGGGCTGGTAGCACTGTGCCCACTGGGCTTGGCTTGCTGCTAGGGAGCCTTTGGGAAGTGGTGGATAACTCCTTGTGCCCCAGGAAGGACTGAAGGGCTTACAGATGCCCTGGGAGGGGGTTGTAGCTTCTAGAAGGTTTTGATACAGAACCTCCTTGGCAAATTTGTCCATTCTAGCCCATTCATCCAAGATGGCCCCCAGTGTGCAGTCCCAGCTTTGCCTGGAAATCCTGTCCCCCAAAGTGCAAAGCCCCTAGCCTCTACTGCCTGGGGCTCTTGGGTACCCTCAGCACAGTGATTGCCAGGGCTAGGGAGGAAGGGGCAGAGGCTGCCCACAGTGAGCCTGGTCCCAGCATGGGGGGGGGCAGCGGAGAGGCCCAGACTACCGTAGCTTCTGCAACCGCGGGTGTGTGAAGCCCCCTAGAACAAGCCCCTGTGCAGCCTAGTCGAGCAGGGATGGCTCGGCTGGGCGGATAATGGTGGGCCGGCTGGGTGCAGCAGGGGGTCTTCTGCTGCAAAGAGAATAAAGACAGATGGGGGAGGGGAGGGCAGTGAGGCCAGAAGCAGGAAAGAGAATGAGGACCCAGTCCCACACCCCACCCCAGGGTGCTCCTGGTACAAAGACACTAGTAGGGAATCTGCCAAAGCCATTTGCCTGGTATCCCTGCAGTTGCTTGCTGGGCAACTGTGGGTGAGTCCCCTGCCCTCCCTGGACCTTAGCTTAATTTGCAGAAAATGGGGAAGACTAGAACCAGGCATTCAGGGTACATGTATCCTCAGAAAGGGACAAGGTAAGAAACTGCATGTACCTTGAGTCAGGGGTTATAAACTGTGTTGTGGCCCACACGATAAGAGGACAAGCGAGGTATACAGCTGACTCCACCACTCTGACAAAGGCTAAAGGGCTTGGCCTCTCTGAGTCTCAGTTTCCTCACCCCTAAACTGGGTTGGTGATGCCCCTCCATGTCCTGCTAGGAGCCATTAGGAGGGAGGGAATCATTATCACAAAGGGGCCCAGGAATCAGTCTGGGGACCTTACCTGGGTACTCCAGGAGGGATGCCAGGGGGAATCCGTGCTGGCCGAGATGGAATCTGAGGTGGGGCTGAAAAAGGGTCGTTGTTGGGAAACATGCTCTGGGGTCCAGGTCGGGATGGGATGGGGGGTGCTGAGAAGGAGGCTGCAGCCCCTACAGGCATAGGAATCAGTGGAGGCCCAGGGGTGGGGCCCCGCACTGCAGGAGGCCGGCCTGGTGGGTGTGCACTGGACCCTGGTCGGCGCTGGGGAGTGGGGCTGTGGAGAGACGGGAAAGAGGTTTAAGCCAACAGACGGTGTGAGTACCAACAACAGCAGAGTCGTGACCATGGAGGTTCAGGCAGAGGCACTGGGGAAGACCACTACTATCCCTAGCCCTGTGTCACCAGGGAACTTATCTTACACCAGGCAGGTCCAAACTCCCAAGGGGCAGGCATTTCCCATGTACCAGACCATCCTTGGGCTTCTGACACCCTTACACACCAAGATCATTCCAGAATCCAGGCCTGCCCTCCAAATCCAGCACGTCTACCTTTGTATGTGTGATGCCTACTACCTGTGCCAGGTCCAGATGCTAGTTCTCTCCCCTTAAGGCTCCACGGTGCCTTGTAGTCTCAGCAGGGCCACACCCTGAGATTCCTGAGAGACCCTTTATGCCACAGCTGCCACCTGCTCTGTGACTGGTTAGAGGCCCCCGCCTGATGCTTCCATTACAGGACCGATAGGGTTCCAGTTCTATGGGAGAGCACTGGCCAGTTTGCCTTCTAGAACCTTACTGGCCCATCTCTGCTCTAGGAGGCTGACCCTTGTGGTGGCATCCCTCAGACTTATTTTGCACCAGACGGCAGGAGGGGACTTGAAGCATCTATGGTTCCCCTGCAGCCTGGTGGACTGGAAACTTGCGACTCATCTATCCCCTTGTGGTTTTAGGCCCAACAGCTGCTTGGGCTTGCATGCTTGTACCAGCTGGGGCTGGATGTGTCCTCCTGCCCATAGTGAGTTGTGCCCTGTTTCCTGCATGAGGACATAGATAGCAAGCTGGGGACCTTTAAGGGGCCACTTCCATGTTGCATGGGGAACAGGCCTGTCCAGACCTGTGGCTGCTGGTATTCTGGAGCCAAGTGTCATCAACAGGTGGGGGCACAGGTGTGGACACGGTGCTGGTGCTGATGTCTCCGATGATGTTGAGTGCCTCCTTCAGTGCATGGTACATGCGCAACATGTCATCTCGCCGCTGGGCCTGGTCAGCCGACTCTTCCATGAGGCTATTCTGGTCCGCCGAGGAATATAAGTAGGCTAGCAGTTCATGGTGGATGAAGGCCTTTGTCTGGGGACAAAGGTGGGAGAGGTCATGCTCCCTCCATAGTGGCCAAGCCCTATTGGCCAACTGTGACTGGAAAAGCATCTATCACAGAATGGGGGCATGGCTTAGCACCTCCCTAGAGTCTACCAGTGAGGGGCTGGGCGTGTGGCTCAGCAGGAAAGTGCTTGCTTAGCATGTGCCAGGCCCTTGGTTTCCATCTCTAATACTAAGAAAATATGAATTAAATAAAAATACAAATAAAGTAAGGATAGAAATCTCTCTTTCTAGAGATTTCACACGTGAGCCTGTGGGGGAAATTTTACATTCCTATCACCATGCTATATTTGCCAAGATTTTGCATAGCCCAAGGTGGCCCACAATCCCCTTGCCAGTCTCCCATGTACTGGGATGACATATCTGTGTCCCCAGGCCTATTCAATCCTGATGTTCAAAAGGTATGACTGATTGGGATGTAGCTCATGTGGTGATCACTAGCTTAGTATTTGCAAGGTTGCAAGGTCTTGAATTTGATCTTGGTGTGGAGGAGGATTACTATGAGTTCAAGACCAGCCTGGGACTACAGAGTGAGCTCCAGCTCAGCCTGGGCTAGTGAGACCTTACCTTGAACCTTTGCACTGCAGAAAAGAAAGAAAAAAAGATTGTAGAATTTTAGATGGAGCCTTTCTGGAGGAAGTGTGTCACTGAGGGCAGGCCTTGAGGTGTTAAGCTCATTTGTTGTTAAGCCCATTTGTTCTCCACTCTCTCCCTGCCGATGTGATAATGTGACACCAGCTTCCTATTCCTGCCATGTGTTACCCACCATCATAGACACCACCCTCTGGAACTGTAAACCCAATTGAACCCTTTTTCTTTTATAAGTTGCTGCTGGTTGGGTATTTTATCCCAGCAACATGAATGCAACTTCCACACACAGCAGGCACTTCAATGACTGAGCCATCTCCCCAGAGCCTCTTGCTCTGTGAACACAACACTCACGTTGTTGATCATGAGGTGCATGATGGTCTTTGGCATGAGGTCACGGATGGACTTGTTGATGATGGCCACATAGGAGTCCACCAGGTTGCGGATGGTCTCCACCTGTCGCTCCAGCTGCGGGTCCATAGAGAAGGTGTTCTCCTGCGCCCCATCCTCATTCTCTGCCTGCAAGGGAAACAAGCAGTGAGTGGTCACACAGCCTGAGCATCTGAGGTGAGCCCTCCCTCTCTTAGAACTCTGTCTGTTAGGCCGACAACAACCTTTCAAGGCTTGCTACGACAGGCCTGTTGGCACCAGGTACCCTTGCTTGACCTGGACCAGAGCTTCCCCAAACTGGCATGATCATGACTTCAGTGGGGCTGGACCCCTTCCCCAGGAGACTGGAATGAATACATTTGGAAATGTTGTCAACTAGAGGTCCAGGGTGTCCACAGTCACTCCACCTCAAGGGCAAGAGGACAAAAATAGAACAAAGCAGACAAGACTCAAGTCTCTGTACATTCTAGTCTATGGGTATTGCTGGAGAACTTCCTGGAACCTGATAACACACCACTTTCTTTCTCCTTTATTTGCTCAAGTGTATGTCAGCTATTTACCTTTGGAGAATCTTGGCAAATACGGAATGTTGATAGGAATGTAAAATTTCCCCCATAGGCTCATGTGTGAAAGCCTAGGTCCCCGCTGCTGGTGCTATTTTGGAGGTTCTGGAAGCTTCTTAGGAGGTTGGGCCTAGCTAGAGGAAGTAGGTCCCTAGGGGTGGTATGTCCTTGGGGGTATCTTTTTCCTCTTCTCTTTTCTTTTCTTTTCTTTTGAGTTAGATTCTTGTTCTAGCCCAGACTGACCTGGAATTCACTCTGCACTCTCAAGGTAGCCTTGAACTCACAGTGATCCTGCTACCTCTGCCTCCTGAATGCTGGGATTAAAGGTGGGGGCCACCATGCTGAGCCCTTGGGGATATCTTGGTCTGACTTTTCCCTGTTTTCCTCTTTGCTTCCTAACCACCATAAGGCGAAAACCTCTTCTACACTCTTACCGACATGTTCTGCCTGAGCATATGAACCAAATTCTGAAACTGTGGGACCCTCCTTTAAGCTATTTCTGTCAGGTCACAGCAATAAAACACTGATTAGTACACATGGCTAAACCTGAACTGACCCTTCTTCTCCTAGGTGGGGTCAGCTTAGCCCAAGGTGTAGTGGCCAGGCAGGGCAAAATGGAGCCTCACCTGGTCCTTTTCTGGGTAGACTCCAGCTCGCAGGAAGGAGGCCTTCCAGCTGTCAACGTCCTCTTGGGAGTCACAGGCCAGCTCAATCTGCCGCAGGTCCTTGTAGACATTCCTGGGGTAGGAGGAAAGGCCTGTGCTTGGCCCTGCCCATGGACCTGACAGCCAAGTGGTGGGGAGTGTCTTTGCCTGACCTGGCTTTCAGAATGGTTCTAGGACCTTCCTCCAGTGCCAGAGGATTGCTGGGCAACAAGGTCTACTGTACATACAGCAGCACCCAGCACAGGACACCAGAGCTAGGCTCTGGCATTTATGGTTTTTTTTTTTTTTTTTTTTTCCTTTGTGACTGGGTCTTGTGACATAGTCCAGGCCAGCTTCAAAACTTGGGATCCTCTTGGCTCAGCCTCCTGCATGTTGGGATCACAGGCATGCACCACTATGCCTTGCTAGTCTTTATCTCCTTGAGATGAATCTCTCACTGAGCCTGGAACTATCGTTTTCAGTCAGACTGGTTGATCAGCAAGCCCCAATGATTCTCTGTTCCCATGGGACCAAAGTTACAGGTGTGCATGAGCATGTCCACTGGATTACCCAAGTGCTGGGGATCAGATCCAGTGGGAGCCAGACCTTCTGGCCTTCAGGCTGCTATGGCATTTTTATCCACTAGCCATCTCCCTGGCCCCATGCTTGGCTTTTCTGCTCTGCAGAAACCAAAAGCTGCCAACAAGCCCCATGTTGGGTCTCATGACACCCCCATACTGGCTTAGGAGTTCCCACTGAGGTGTCTTCAAGAAGTCTGTAGCAGTAAAGCCCACTAGAACTTTCTATGACGGAAAAGTTCTCTACCTGGGCTGTCCAATGAAGCAGTTCTGAGCCACAGGTGGCTTCTGCTAAATACCTTTGCTTATTTATTTGGCAGTGCCAGGAATGGAGCCAGTATTTATGGGCAATGCTCCATAGGCCAAGCTGGGTCACATGTCCTAAGTGTTCCTCAATCTTATTTTTTTGACCTAAGGGCTAGCTAAGGTGGCCAACCTGCTCCCAAAGCTTCCAAGTGACATGGGTTTGAGGTCGGGCATGTGACATCATGATGTAACCCTGAACAATCAGCAGTCAGCAGTCGTCCTGAAACATTTCCAAAGCCATAGCGGTTAAGTGCTTGCCTGTGAAGCTTAAGGACCCCGGTTCGAGGCTCAATTCCCCAGGACCCACGTAAGCCAGATGCACAAGGAGGCGCATGCATCTGGAGTTAGTTTGCAGTGGCTGGAGGCCCTGGCGTGCCCATTCTCTCTCTCTCTCTCTCTCTCTCTGCCTGTTTCTGTATCTCTCTCTCAAATAAATAAATAAATATAAATAAAATATTTAAAAAAAACATTTCCGAAACCAAACATGGTGGCTCAGGCCTGCAATCCCAGGAAGCTGTGGTAGGAGGATCACCAGAGTTTGAGCCCACAAAACCACTCCCTCCCCTCCAAAAAAATACAATAGCTCCAAGCTGACCCAAGAGCAAGCACTCAAGGCTCTGAGAAAAACCCCAGAAACAAAGCTGTTTGTGTGCACCAAGCCTCCCAGGAACGCTATAGGCTCCTCACCTCTGCTCTGTGTTGAAGATGGCGAACACATGCTTGTTGGACATGAAGCCCTTCTCCACATCACGGATTTTGAGGTTGTCCAGAGGGAGCATGTACTTCTTCTCTTTCTCCTGAGGGTGGAGACACTTAAGCTGGCTAACTTGAAACCTGGGGAAGATCCAGGCCCAGTGTGCAGCCACCTGAGGACCACTTGAGGACATCTACTCCAGTGCTGAGGCTCCCTTACTGCCAATGCTCCCCCCTTCACTCCCGTTCTCTCTGAGGATCCCTGAATGTCTTCCACCCCAGGCCCTTTGGACATCCTAGGCCTCAGCCCAGAATGTGGCTATCTGGATACCTACATGGCTCCCTCCTTGTCTATCTCAGGTGTTTGTGTAGAAGGAACCCTAGGGGGCCAACCCCACACCACCTTGGATACTGCACTGTGACCTTGGTGACAGTCTGTCTGTCACCTAATTGTATCAGTAGTTCCCAAAGGGCAGGGATTCCTTTTTGTTTCGTTTATGGAAGATGTACATGAGATGGTGTTTGAGCTGCTCAGCTCTGTGTGAGGAACCCTGCTACTCCCAGGTGCTCTCTAGGCTTTGGCCTTGTGCTAGTGAGTTACCATGGCAATCCCATTTTATGGGGAGGGAGGGAGACTGAGGCAGAGACAGGCAGAGGTTCATACCCTTCAGTGCTTCAGATCCCAGAGCAGGAAAGCTGATGCCCAGGCACCAATATCACTAAAGTCTCACTGGCTTTGTGAGGATGTACCCCAAATGCCAAGCATGGTAGACGGTAAAAGCCATGGCCAGGGGTATAGGCCTCCGAGTAGAGTTGGGGAGGCATCAATAGTCTTCATAGTATGAAGGGACATGAACTAAGTTTCTCCTTCCTTCCTCCCTTCCTTCCTCCCTCCCTCCCTCCCTCCCTCCCTCCCTCCCTCCCTCCCTCCCTCCCTCCCTCCCTTCCTTCCTTCCTTCCTTCCTATTCCTCCCCTCCCCTAAAAAATATTTTATTACTTATTTGAGAGAGAGAGGCAGATAGAGATAGAAAGAATGGGCATACCAGGGCCTCCAGCCACTGCAAACAAACTCCAGATACATGTGCCACCTTGTACATCTGGCTTACGTGGGTCCTGGGGAATTGAACCGTGGTCCTTTGGCTTTGCAGGCAAGTGCCTTAACCGCTAAACCATTTCTCCAGCCCTCTTTCTCTCCCTTTTTTTTGGTTTTCCCAGGCTGACCTGGAATTCACTATGTAGTCTTGGGGTGGCCTTGAACTCACAGCGATCCTCCTAACTCTGCCTCCCGAGTGCTGGTATTAAAGGCGTGCGCCACCATGCCTGCCAAGTGCTGGTATTAAATGTGTGCACCACACTCCTGGATTTTTTTAAATTTACCTCAGTACATTTTATTTTATTTTATTTCTTTGAGAGAGAGAGAGAGGTGGAGTAAGACACAGAGAGAGAATGGACATGCAAGGGCCTCCAGCTGTTACAAACAAACTCCAGACACATGCATCACCTTGTGCATCTAGTTTATGAGGTACTGGATCCTTTCACAGGCAAGCGCCTTAACTGCTAAGCCATCTTTGCAGCCCTTCTTTTTGTTTTTTAATTTTAATTTATTTATTTGCAAGCAGAGAGAGAGAGTGAGAGAGAGAGAGAGAGAGAGAGAGAGAGAGAGAGAGAGAGAGAAGTGAGGCAGACAGAGAGAGGACAGACATGCCAGGGCCTCTAGCCACTACAAACGAACTCTAGATGCATGTGGCCCTCGTGCATCTGGCTTATGTGGGTCCTGGAGAATTGAACCAGGATCCTTTGGCTTTGCAGGCAAACACCTTAACCGCTAAGCCATTTCTCCAGCCCTCTTTTGTTTTTTGGGACAGGGTCTCAGCACAAGCCCAGGCTGGGATTCACTATGTAGTCTCAGGGTGGCCTCAAACTCACAGTGATCCTCCTACCTCTCCCTCCCAAGTGCTGGGAATAAAAGCCTAAGCCTCCACACCCGGCTTTTTTTTTTTTTTTAACTTTTTCTTTTGGCAGTGGGGGTTGGAACCGAGGAGATACCACAGACAAGTGTTCTACTGCTAAGCCACACCTCCAGCCCTCACTGATGGATTCTAGACTGGTGTGTTCTACTGCTCAGCTACACCTTCTAGCCCTCTTTTTACTTGAGATAGAGTCTCATTATGTTACGTAGGCACACCTTGAATTTATGGTCATCCATCTAAGTAGTTGGGATTACAGGCTAGGCACCAGTTTGGTACATCATAGACAACAGAGCAAACTCAAGAAAAGAGTCCCCAACTCCCACATCCATGTGACCCCGCAGCCACCGCAGCAGCAATAGCAGTGACCAAAGCCATGCAATGCTCATCCATCAATTCATGAAGCCTTCCTTTTCAATCTACTTAGGAAGACACTGTGCTCAGGGAGGGAAGATGCTATTCAGGGACACACAGCAGGTGGCATGGGTCGCTGTGGAACCTAAGTCATTTCTCAGTGGGAGCCTTTCTGCACCACCTGGACATCTTTGAAAACTCCCCCATGTGTCTGACCACACACTAATGGAAGCCCCCAGAATGAAGCCTCACTAGGCCACCACTCTCCAAGTTCTCAGAATTCCTGAATAGCCACAGTGATCAAGGGCTCCCTGCAAGGGACCAGGTTGAAGATTCATGAGTTTTGTACAGGTGCCTGGTTGAGGTCAGATGTCTGCTCTTCCTTTCCTGGCTTGTGCTTTTAGCCCAGTTGCTTCCTGGCTCTGTGCCTCATCTGTCAACAACCACTGGGAGGTACAGACTGCCACAATGTAACGCTCCGGCACTGATGCCCAATGGCTCTGAGGTAGGAAGGAGCAGACACAGGGGCAACACAGGCTTGGAGAACTGAGCACTGCTGCCCACACACGCACTCATTACACACTGGGACAGCAGCTGGGAGAATCTGCTGAGTTGACAAAGGTGAGCTGGAGACTTGGGGATACCTGCACTCTTTGAGAAGGGCTTAAGGACTATAGACGGGGCAGTTTAAGAGTCCCTGCAGGAATTTTTGGCCTGCCCTGCGCAGAAGTTTGTAGAAGGGCCTGTGACACCCCCATCCTATGGTGCCATGAAGGAGGAAGCTACCCACTTAACAGGTCAGGCCAAATAACTGAGTCCGAGATCAACAGAGCTTGAAGCAGGCTGCCACATCTGCAATTGCTTATAGCGTGATTCAGCCTAGAATGCTGGTGGCTGCTGTTCTGGGGCTGTTGGCACAAACATGCACAGCATACAAGCATGCATACAGGGTGCAGGGTGGGGGAGGACTAAGGAGACCTCCTTTTGAGGCTGGCTGAGGCCACCAACCCAAACCCTCCCCCACCCATTCCCTAGCTCGCCTGCAGCTTTCTCCAGATGCAAGCCAGCAATCCTAGCCTTGCTGAGTCTGGAAAACCATGGCGCTGACCAAAGTCTACAGGAGGAACCAGATTCCTTGCCTACCCAGTGTGGCCATCCCCTGGGGAACCAGGAGGGATAGCGAGCCTGCCCTGCCAGCCCAGTGTCCAAACTACCTGTTCAGGAAGTCGCTGTGTGTACAGTAGTCTGCACATTGGGTAGGCTGGGCCTGGGCCAGCGGCACTGGGACAAGCTCCCACCAGCCCTTAAACCCGTGGCTGAACCCAAAGTGAGGCTGATCAGAGGGAGGTCCTCAGATGAGGGGAAAAGAAGAGAAGTTCTAAAGACTTGACTTGTCATGCCATGCCACGCCACCCTGCAGCCCTTGCACCTTCCCATGGGACCCCAGAAGAGCCCCACATCCCTAAGCCGCCCAGAGGCAGTGACTAGCCCTCAGCCTGATTTCATTGGGGGTGTTGGACATGAACGAGCCTTAGTCTTGGGCACCCACCCCACCCAGGGGCTACAACACTCTGGACAGTTGATATTCTATTTTTTTTTTTTTTTGAGGTAGGGTCTCACTCTAGCCCAGGCTGACCTGGAATTCGCCATGTAGTCTCAGGGTGGCCTTGAACTCATGGCGATCCTCCTACCTCTGCCTCCCGAGTGCTGGGATTAAAGGCGTGCGCCACTACACATGGCTTTGAACAGTTGATATTCTACATCCTTTCAGTGGGAGCCCTCCAAGCTCACACAGGTGAGAATAAAAAGAGGGGAGGAGGGCCCACTTGAGGAGTCTAGGGCAGCAGAGGCAGAAACTATGCCAGGTTTTCTTCTCCCTCTGGCTCCCTACCCTGTCAGACTCTCTGGGTCTGGGGTTCTGGAAGCTTCCAGACACCCCCAAAAATGCCTCTACCGAGCCTGGGTTTTCAAGAACCACCAACAAGGTCGTTTGGGACGCAGGACTCCTCAGGACTCAGAACTGTCCTGAGATGCGCCCATAGCTCATGTAGAGAGGGATGATCACATTCCTCCTCCCAGCATGCTCTCCTGGAGGAACTGCATTTAGCCTGGATAGGGGAGGGGAAGTGGCTTGGATGTGGGATAGAGGTTTCCCTTAGGAGAGCCCCTATGATGGAGTGTCTACCACTCATGGACCACCCTCATCTGTGACACAGGGCAAGTTACTGTTCAGGGCCCCAGTTTCCCCACCTGGCAATGAAACTGCCAACCCTAAGGTGGCCCTGAGGATTTTCTGAAGGGGATGAGTATCTTCTACATGTGGCCATTTGGGCCTCTCCTGGCCTGCTTCTCCCAGAGGCCAGCTGGGGCACGTGACAAGCTCCACCTGTAGCCTGTGATGGAGAGACACACAGCTGTCTCTGGGCATGCCTGTTCCAATGAGACTCTGGTGTGGGATCCTTCCATCTGCTCTTTCTGAACCCCTAAGTTGGGCAGAGTCAGGTGGGGTGTGGCTCCAAAAGTTATGGAGTAGGCTAGAGATGTGGCTCAGTCAGAAAAGGGCTGGCCTAGCATGCACAAAGCACTTACACTTAGTTCAATTCCCAGCACCATATAAATATAGTGGGGCAAAGCATGCCTTACAATCCCAGGAGGTCAAGGTTCATCCTCAGTTATATAGTGAGTTTGAGGCCAGCCTGGGGTACATGAGAATCTGTCTCAAAACAAAACAAAGTTAGCTTGAGCTATTTCACTCCTTGTACCTTCTTAGGGACCATGACACTGGCAGACCAGCTTATACCTATGGGCATGCACAGACAGTGTGTCTACAGACATGCATGCCCAGGTCATGAGCGACATGATCTTGGGCCAAAATGCCCTACAAGTGGCCCTAATAACAACAGGTCATCACCTTGGAGAAGTGGCTTCATTCTCAAGCTGCTAAACTGGGAATACTGCTATGGCCAAGAAACTCCACACATCAAGCTCAGATCTCCCCAGTGTCCACTTCCTTCTTGGAGAGTGATAGAGTATTCCCCAGACACCAAATTCCCACATATAATGGCTTTGTGAATATATCCATGGAGGCCTGTATGCACCTTCCTTCTCTGGTCCTTCTTCTTGGGGTTGCTACAGGCCACCCACCTTTGATGGGTCTAGTAGGAGCCATGTGTTGAGGTAGTGATAGGTAAGGTGGAGCCCAAGCTCCAGAAAACCTCAAAAAGAGGGATACCAAGCTGATGGAGATCTGAGCAAGAAAGATTTCTGTCTTTTTAATTTTTATTCTTTTTTATTCTATTTTATTTTATTTTGAGGTAGGGTCTCATTCTAGCCCAGGCTGACTTGGAATTCACTATGTAGTTTTAGGGTGGCCTCGAACTCAGAGCTATCCTCCTACCTCTGCCTTCCAAGAGTTGGGATTAAAGACATGCACCACCACACTCAGCTCCTCTTTTTAACACTAAAAAAAATTTTTTTTTCTTTTTGAGGTAGGGTCTTACTCTAGCTCAGGCTGACCTGGAATTCACTATGTAGTCTCAGGGTGGCCTCAAACTCACGGTGATCCTCCTACCTCTACCTCCCGAGTGCTGGGATTAAAGGCATGCACCACCATGCCCAGCTTTTTTTTAAATATATTTTTTTAATTTTTTAATTTATTTTTGGATAGAGACACAGAGAGAGATAGACAGAGAGGAAGAGGGAGACAGATAGAGATGGGCGCGCCAGCAATCTCCCAGCTGCTGTGAACAAAATCCAGATGTGTGCGCCCCCTTGTGGGCAAGTGCGACATTGTGTCCTTGCGTCACTTTGCATCTGGCTAAACGTGGGACCTGGAGATTGGAACTGGCGTTTTTAGGCTTAGGAGGCAGGTGCCTTAACGGCTAAGCCATCTCTCCAGCCCACGCCCAGCTTTTTAAAAAAACGTAAAAATATTTTATTTTTATTTATTTATTTACTTGAGAGAGAGAGAGAGAGAGAAAGAGGAAGGGAGAATAGGTGCACAAATGAACTCCAGACACATGTGCCACCATATGCATCCGGCTTATATGGGTCCTGGAGAATTGAACCTGAGTCCTTTGGCTTTACAGACAAGTGCCTTAACTGCTAAGCCATCTCTCCAGCCCTTTTTTTTTTTTTTTTTTTTTTTGTTTTTGAGGTAGGGTTTCATTCTGGTCCAGGCTGACCTGGAATTCACTATGTAGTCTCAGGGTGGCCTCAAACTCTCAGCGATCCTTCTACCTCTGCCTCCCGAGTGCTGGGATTAAAGGCGTGCACCACCACGCCTGGCTCTCCAGCCCTCTTTTTAACTTTTTTGAGACAGGGTCTTGTGTAGCCCAGGCTGGCTTCAAACTTGCTATATATATAGCCAAGGACAGCCTAAAATTTCTAATCCTTCCACTTCTATGTCATAAGTGCTGGGATTACAGGGGTGCACCACTACACACAGTTTATGTGGTGCGAGGGATTGAACTCTGGGCCTTATTCAAGCACTCTATGAACCACATCCTCAGCCCTCGCTGCAGTTCTTCATGTCACTATCCCCAAACCTTTCCTCTCCTTCTCCCTATGACACAGATGTCCAGATTGTTCAAAACATGTTCATTGTGGCTACACGCTGCATGAAAGGCAGGAACACTTAATCTCACTTCACAGATGTGGAAAGTGAGGCCTAGAGAGGCCAAAGGCCTGGATGAGGCCATTGGCAACACCCTACAGCCTGGCTGTGTATCTGTCTCTGACCTTCACCTGTGGCCCCTTTCATGAGAGCAAGGATCCTTCTTTGTGGTGCTTGTGGCAGGATCCACTGCTGACTGGTGGCAGCTCCCCCCCACAGGACACTGAGAGGTACCTAGGGTACCTTGGCTGCCCTCCAGTCCTGGGTGTCATGATCGCAGCAATAAACTTGGTTACACAGTGGAGTAGAGAGAATACCTTTTTTTTTAAAAAAAATAGTTTTTATTTATTTATTTGAGAGAGAGAGAGATACAGAAATAGGCAGGTAGAGAGAGAGAGAGAATGGGTGCACCAGGGCCTCCGGTCACTGCAAAGAAACTCCAGATGAATGCGCCCCCTTGTGCATCTGGCTTACATGGGTCCTGGAGAATTGAGCCTCAAACCTGGGTCCTTAGGCTTCACAGGCAAGCGTTTAACCACTAAGCCATCTTTCCAGCCCAAGAATACCTTTTTTTAAAAGACATAAACAGATCTGGAGAGATGGCTTAGTGGTTAAGGCACATGTCTGTGAAGCCTAAGGACCCAGGTTTGATTCCCCAGTACCCATGTAAGCCAGATTCATATGGTGGTGCATGTGCCTGGAGTTCGTTTGCAGTGGATGGAGGCCCTGGCACACCCATTCGCTCCTTCTCGCTCTCTAATAAATAAATAAAACAAAATTTAAAAACAACAGCTGGAGAGATGGCTGAGTCTTTAAGGCTCTTGCCTGCAAAGCCTAACTACCTGGGTTCAATTCCCCAGTACCCAAGTAAAGCCAGATGTACAAAGTGGCACACGTGTCTGGAGTTTGTTTGCAGTGGCTGGAGGCCTGGCATGCCCCTTCTGTCTGTCTCTTCTCTCTCTCTCTCTCTCTCTCTGCTTGCAAATAAATAAATATTTTTAAAAATTTTAAAACAACAACAAAAATCAGGCTGGTCTGAAACGAATTATGTAGCCAAGAATGACCTTGCATTTTGATCCTCCTACCTGCACCTGAGATTACAGGCATGCACCATCACTCTCAATGTATGCAGTGTTGAGGATGGAACCCAGGGTTTCTTACATGGTAGGCAAGCACTCTACCAAATGAGCTACATTCCTAGCTCCCTCTTTTTGAGCCAGGTTCTCAATTTGTTGCCCAGGCTGGCCTTCAACTCCCAATCCTCCTGCCTTTGCCACCCCAGTGCTGGATCACCACCTGTCACTCACCTCATCATCCTTGTACCACGACAGTGACTCAGCTGTCAGCACAAACCAATACTCTTTGGAGCCACCCTTCATCAAACTGATGTTGTTGATGGTCAGCCAGCCTCTGCGAATCACCTGGTGGGGGAGGACATGGCTTAGTGAGGGACAATGCCGGTTGCCCCAGCCACCCCAAGCACAGCACTTTTGCCACCCCCTCCCCCAGCCAGGAGGGAAACCTGGACTATGGTACAGGTACTTCCAGCTCCAAGACAGGATCCCAACACCCTCTTGTCCCAAGCAGCTCCAGGGGCAGTTGTGGGGACAGATAGACAGCAACTCACTGGCCGAGGGGCTGAAGGGGGAACAGGACTTCATGACCCTCTCTGTGCTTGGGGATGGCTTTCTCAACTCAAGAGGCAAAACATATGCCCTTGCAATGATAAGAGGTGCAGGCAAGGAGACTGGGGCTGGGTGCAAGGTCACACAGAACGTGATATCAGTGAAGTTGCACTTCTGGTCAGACAAGGTTGCCAGGCATATCCTCAATCTGGCCCCTCCTGCACTTTAGCAGATGGTTAACTCAGGAGGGCTGTGGGTGTTGCCCACATGATGGAATGGTTGTCACCATCCTATTGGGGGGGGGGGCATTCCTACCCAGAAGACTGGGGACAAAGCAGCCTCCCCAGGGAAGGTAAAAACCATGCCTTGGCTGCTGCAAGCTGTAATCCTCCCTTTCTGTGAATGACAGCTCAGGGTGTAAGGTAGGAGATTTGTGGATTGGGCCCATCAGACTGTAGCTGCCATATGTGAGGAGAGAGCAAACACAAGCCTATCTAGGGACTCACCTGACGACTAGACGTAGGCAGCCTGGGGGGCCACGTTCTCATGCTCCCATGCTACCTGGGATATAGAGGCTACCACCTGGACTGGGGACCCCGGGGGCAGTGTGAAGCGTGCAGAGGCACCTGTAGGGTCGCCTAAAGCAAAGGCAGCAACACGTGGACCAGGCCGCAGGAAGTGTGCTGTGTGTAGCCATAACAGCTGGGAAGGGCTGGTGTTGGGAGCCCTGGGCAGAATGGGGCAGAAGCAGCTAAGATGGTGCTGTCAGAGGCCAGCTCAAGGGCTGAATATCTTTCTATGGGGCAGCTCCGAGCAGAGGCTTCACTGTGCCTATCAGAAGACCCCCCAAGCCTGGACAACATATCAGGGCCACCAGGCATGGCACCTATGCTGTTATGGTGAGGCTCCATGCTGCAGAAGGCCATGAAGGCTGAAGTGGTCACTGAAGGCCCAGGGACCCTGCATCCTGTTGAAGTTCCTGCCCAGCTGGGGAAGCACAAATTTCCACTTGACACCTTTAGTTAAGGCCAAGGGCACAAACTCAGGCATTCTTCCTTCCTGGAATGATGAGATCTTAGCACTCCACAGCTGTCTGAGCAGAAGTGATCCGTGGCTAACAACCTCAGACAGGACTTGGTGTCTTCCTTAGGAACAGGGTGACTGAGACATTCTGTTTTTTCCAGGGTGGCTTGGGTTTGTTTATTAATTTATTCAGGGTTTTCAAGGCAGGGTCTCACTCTAGCCCAGGCTGACCTGGAATTCACTATGTAGTCTCAGGGTGGCCTCGAACTCACAGCAATCTTCCTATCTCTGCCCCCCGAGTGCTGGGATTAAAGGCCTGTGCACCCATGCCTGGCTGGATTTATTGACTTATTTATTTAGTTTTTTGAGACAGGGTATCAGGGAGTCCAGGCTGTACTTGCTGTACAGCTGAGGATGACAGGCAGACACCAACATGCCTGGTTTTATGTGGTACTGGAGATAGAGCCAAGGCTGCCTGCATGATAAGCAGGCATTCTAACAACTGCGCTATATCCCCAGCGCATGGCATAAATTTAGCACTAGAAGCCTAGCATCTGGGAATGACCTGAACCCAGGTCATTAGGATTACAGCAGAGCTCATGACCTGTACAGGACCCAGGAGAAAGCTCCCTGCTTCTGGTGACAGCATCCAGCTTAGGCTAGGTTCTGCCCTACCAGGGCCAGGCACAAGGATGCCCTTGGCCAGTCTTAGCCCTGCACAAGACCTTAGTGGATCTGTCCACAGAAATCAGGGCCCAAGCTGCTGCTGCTCCCTGAGAAGAACCATCCCACATGGCATGGCATGTCTTAGCTTCTGCACTCTTGGGACACAGCTGGCCCCCAGCCTCCTCTGAGGTTAGCAGCAGTCAGAGCTAGCTCACTGGCTTCAAGGTGTATGGGCTGCTGGCCCCCAAGCTACCCTTTCTATTAACCTCCTAGACAGCTGCCTGTGTGGGTGCTCCAGTGGGGTCCAAGACCAAACCCTTCCCTGGGAAGATGTGGACTAGACACAGGGCAGTGAAGAGTGGGGTGCCTTCATCTCCAAGGTAGTTTTGTAGTCTAGGGGCACATCCCTAGGGACCCCAGCTGAGAAGGAAGTGGGGGTCAGGTGGGACGAAAGGCAGGGGAGGCTCCCACAATCTGGGGTGTACAGTGACAGGCATGCAGACATGCAGGAGAGGGATGGCCAGCCCTGGCAGCATGGGCAGCAGATGGAAGCAGTGCAGTAAGGTCAGTTGTCAGGCTGGGCCTGCCTCCTCTCTGGATGAAAGTCATAGACAAGGAAGGAAACCATGGCTAGGGCTTCTAGAGTCTATGGATGCACTCATGGTTTTGTGGGCAGGAAAATAGAATGAGGTAGGAAAAAATGACTACATACCTGAGGTAGAGGGGGGAGTATTACTATCTTAACTGTTTGGGGAGGAAACTGGTCTCAGTTTAAGGCTGATCTAGTCCTCCACCCTTCTACCACAGGCCTATGTTTTGGCTTTGACCCTGTCTGCATTTTCCAGGATGCATGCCCATCAAAGCCCTGGCACAGAATTGGATCATCCCTCAGAAAAACTCCAAAATCACCCAAAGATTTCTGCAGAGGGCAGCAGTGGTTGGCAATGGAAGAATATTCCAGAGCAGGGGGCCTGCCTGGGCTGGAGGCCAGCAGCCTGTAGGGAGCACCTCAAACAGACTCAGCACTCAGGTGTGAGCAGCCTCTGCTCCCCACAGGACCCAGCTAGGCCTCAAACCCTCAGGACCTAGGGCATTGTGTGAAGGAAGAGTTACCTACAGCTGGGATGGAAAATTCGAGTCACACAATTGGAAGAAGCTGCCCACAGAACTGTGGTGGGAATTCTGGGCATATCAGGAAAGGATGCTAGGATCAATTAGTTACGTCTGTCTCAGGATAAGGGAAGGATCATCAGCAAATGGGTAAGAGAAGAGGGCAAGAGGAACAACATAGCTGCACCAATCATTATCAGCCATGGAAGCAGGAAGCTAGTACACCTGCCATGGGCATAAGAGGGAGCATCACATGGTAGAATACAAAAAAAAAAATTGCCATCAGTCACATGGGCCACAGAATGGGTAGTGATAACAAGTTTAATAAGAAACATGGTGGTGCACACTTTTAATCCTAGCACTTGGGAGGCAAAGGTAGGATGATTGCCATGAGTTCAAGGCCACCGTGAGACTACATAGGAAATTCAAGGTCAGCCTAGGCTAGAATGAAACTGTACCTCCAAGAACCAAAATAAATCAATAAATAAATAAAAAGAAAGAAAGAATTATGGCAAATTTATTAGCAATGCTTGCTCTGGGCACAAAATGGATCAAACACCCAGAAAAAGTTTCAGATCAATGAATTATGTCTGCCACAGGCACAGGAAGGGAAAATTTCTGCATGTATAAAACATGCTCTGATCTACGAGTACAGAAGGAGGGATGGCAACTCAAGAATAAAATCCCCGCAGGGCTTGATCAAAATCCTCCATGGGATGGTGATGGCAATTAGGGCAATGTGTGGACTGAGTACTGGCCATCCCTGACCTATAGGACACCAGATAAACCTGCCAGGAACCAAGTGGAAGGATAGACCTCCA
This sequence comes from Orientallactaga sibirica, assembly GCA_036365145.1. Classification (NCBI taxonomy): domain Eukaryota; kingdom Metazoa; phylum Chordata; class Mammalia; order Rodentia; family Dipodidae; genus Orientallactaga; species Orientallactaga sibirica. The sequence continues at coordinate 4,766,579 of JAEOAD010002278.1, read as the reverse complement.
AGAAAGGTGAGATCAGGTTAGTGTTTGAGAGCAACAGAGACACGGGACAATGTCAAGTCCACTGACAGTGCAACGTAGGGTTTCTGGGTTAGTTCAAATTTTAGATTTTTGGGGGGTGGAGGGTGAAGGAAGGGTTATAGAATGGGCAGGCCTTCAAGGCTACTGGATTTTCTAACATTTGCTAGCATACTAAGCAGGTACTTACCAAGATCTCCCCCTTTGAGAATGCATAGTTAGGGTTGTGGGTAAATCAAGGAAGAGTGGCAGAAGGAAAGAGATGGAAGAGGACATGAGGGAACAGAGAAGAAGCAGGAGAAAGCATAGTAACAGGAGAAGAGCAGAGAAAACAAAGCAAAAGAAAAAAAATGACATGCTATTAATTATATTCATGGTGTTAATATTTAATTCATTATCATTTCTTGAAACAAAAAAAAGCAACATATGTATTACCTATGGCAAGCGCAAAAAAAAAAAAAAAGTCATGCAATGGTTACATTGTCTTTTCCAATGTGGCTCTATAATCGTGCAAGATAAACAAAACAGCACTCATCCCACCCCACCCTCACAGGGAAGGGGGAACAATAGCAGCAACTCTATTAAACATCTAATACTGGTATTTATAAAGCCATGCATGTTTTGCAAGGCCTCTAGAAGCTAGGGCAAGGCTCAGGGATTCTGCAGGTATGGGGTTCAGACCACCCCCTTCTTCCTCACTCTACTTGTGGCAATGCACTGACTATGGCTCCCACCTATAGGCCTCCAGTCCTTAGGGAAGGTGTTGGTAACGTGGTTTTCTTGCATACATCTCAAGTGATTGACACAGGCCCCTGACTTTGAGGGTCAAGTTCTAACCTGGGCCTTCGATATCACACAGCCTTCCAGTGTATGAACTGTACCCCTCAGGCCCAGGCAAAATTGCACCACTGATCCCCACCCCCACCACTGTCCCAAGGCTGACAGGATGGGTGGCCTGGTACTAAGTGTCAGCTGCAGGATCAAGAGGTATGATAGGGGCTTGGTCACCCCAGGGTGCCCTCCCACCCCCAGGAGGAGTGGCAGCCAAAGCTGGGGAGCTACCTGATTGGGGATGGCTCTCTTCTTATTCAGCTGCGTGCTCCTCTGCTGGGCACTAAAGCAAAAGCAAAAGCATACAGAAGGCAAATTCAGATGGGATGTAGGAGGGATGCAGGGTCAAGTTCTTTCCCTGGGTATCCACTGATCTACTACAGGCACAGACAAAGAGAGGCTGCCTATACCTGAAGAGTGGCTGGAGCATGCAGAACAAGAAATACACTTCTGACTAGGCCACAGGTTCTAGAAATTCCTAGACGACATTGGAAGTACTACTTACTTCTACAAGTCATCGGAAGCTGAGCCTCCACAATGAGGAACGAGATGCAGGAGGGCCACATGACTAGAAGGCTACTCCTGGGGTGCCTGAGTACCAGAACTTCTTCCTGTTTCTGACCCAGCCAACACCAGGCTACAAGCACTTAACGACAAGGACATTTGACCTGGAGTTCATCCTACCTCAAGGCAGGAGTCACTCAAAGTCAATTAAGGTGTTTCTCCAAGTTTTCTTGTCAGTAATCCCAATCTATTTTCTTTTTTTCCTGGTGCTGGTGACCAACCCAGAGCCTCATGCAAGCCTGGCAAGTACTATCACCTCCAGCTTCTTAATTTTTTGAGACAGGATCTCATGTAGCCAAGGCTAACCTCAAAGTCATTATGTAGCTGAGGATGGCCCTGAACTTATGATTCTCCTGCCCCTGTCTAAGTACTGGGATTACAGACATGCACTGCACTACCATACCTGGTATACATATTGCTGGGGACCAATCCCAAGGCTTCATGCATACTAGGCAAGCACTCTACCAAGTGAGCTAAAGCCATAACCCCTTGATGAAGGCCCCTGTGTTTTATGTGGGTACCTACCCCACCCTCTTAGTGGTTCTCATATATACATCCTGCTGTAACAGTCATATTGCCTGAAAAATCAGCTGTACCTCCTGTTAGATATCAGTCATATATCTTATTATTTTAGCTGGAAATTTCAGAACAATATCAAATAGCACACTAGCTTGGTTTTATGACTTTGTTGACTGTCCTGGCTGTGGTGGTGCATACCTGCAACCCCACTACTTGGGAGGCTGAGGCAGAGGATCTTGAGCTTGAGGCTAGCCTGGGCTATGAAACAAGACCCTGTCTCAAACAACAACAAAAAAAATTTACATTGGCTGTTGGATAAGGTGGAGTATGTGTGCAGTTGTAGCTAACAGGCAACTTAGGCAGATTGGTGAAGAATGGAAAATTGAGAATGGAGTAGGATTTTTTTATTTGTTTGTTTTTTTTTCGAGGTAGGGTCTCACTCTAGTTCAGGTTGACATGGAATTCACTGTATTCTCAGGTAGCCTTGAACTCATGTCGATCCTCCTTCCTACCTCTGCCTCCGAGTGCTGGGATTAAAGGCATGTGCCACCACGCCCAGCTCTGGAGTAGGATTTTTTTGTTGCCTTTTTCCCCCACCCCCCTGAGTTAGGGTTGCTAGCCCAGGCTGATCTTGAACTCACAGCAATCCTCTAACCTTTGCCTCCCAACTGCTGGGTTTAAACTGGCTTCAGAGGAGGATTTTACCCAAGGCAATTCCTGACATTCAATGAGACTGTTGTAGGGCTATCTCTCTCTCTCTCTCTCTCTTTTTTTTTTTGTTTTGCGAGGTAGGGTCTCACTCTGGCCCAGACTAACCTGGAATTAACTAGGTAGTCTCAGGGTGGCCTTGAACTCATGGCGATCCTCCTACCTCTGCCTCCCGAGTGCTGGGACTAAAGGCGTGTGCCACCACGCCCGGCGCTCTCTCTCTCTCTTTTTTTTTCCAAGGTAGGGTTTTACTCTAGTCCAAGCTGACCTGGAATTCACTATGTAGTCTCAGGGTGGCCTCGAACTCAGGGTGATCCTCCTACTTCTGCCTTCCAATCTGCTGGGATTAAGGTGTGCGCCACCACGCCCGGCTGTTGTAGGGCTTTCTTGCTGGGCTCTGTCTGTCAGGTGTTAAGGACAGTGACAAGCCCAGAAGATCAAAGCACAGGAGGAATGTGATGAACAGTGTCTGAAGGAGGTGAGACTGAACAAAGCCGCCACTCACAGCAAGGTCCCTTCCTGGCTCCCTCCAACAGTAGCCCACACACTGACCCTTTTCCCTTACCAGGACCCAAAGAGAGATTTCTAGGTACCATGGCAAGAATCCAAATTTCTCCCCTTAGTTTGAAAGGCCTCCTGGTGAAAGATGTCATCATTCACCACCTCCACTTTGCCTTGTTCACCCCATGCTTCTGCCTCTTTAGGCCTTCTTTCCCTGTCACCAATTCTCTGAGGTCCCTTGCCTGTCACCTACTGTTATGATTTCCTCATGCTACATCCCTTATTCTCTTTTGCTACCCCGTGATAACCTGATCACCAAATCTGTCATCCCCACTCTTTGAGCCCCAAAGGACAAAGGCTACACAGGCTTGTCCATGGTTCTCTTCCCAAAGCCTGTAAAGCACCTTTACTCAGAAAAATTGCTCTATTATAATTCAGTGGGCCCCTGGGATGCCCTCGCCCCAGGCCTGGAGCCACCCAACCAGGGGTGGCCCTTGTTCACACACCAGAGAAAATGGCACACAGCAGGCAATACCCACCCTGTGACCAGCTCCTCAGTATAATAACAGCTGGGATAAGTGGGAAGGCCCCAGAATCCAGAGGAAAGAGTGGAGTGGTCAAAGGAAAAACAGGAGAGATTGTGAGAAGGAACTGTGGATGAAGTGTGAGAAGCAGAGACGTCAAGGTGAGGAAAACAACAAGCAAATCAAAGAAGGGGACCAGCGCTTTCCGCCCACGAACAGCTGGTGACTGGGAGAGAGCTCTGAGAATTTGGCCTGTGCCCGGCCTATCCATAGCCCCCCAGCGCACCCTTTGTGTAGATGGCCCAGCAAGGGCCCTGGGTTTGCCTGTGCTCAGGGAAGAGCTTCTCATCATTTATTCAATCCATTCATCTGCCGAGTGCCCAGCACAGCACAGAGGTTCCGTCAAGGAAAATAAGAAGTCCATGACTTGAGTCTTGGGCCCAGCAGACTCTTCTCCAGGAAGGCCCCAGGCTCCATGACCACCTTCTGGGCTCTGAGTATCTGGCTCTGAGCATACTGTGTCCCAGCTGCCTGCTCCTTGGACAGGGACTTTTTTGTGGGTGAAGAGCTAGACTGGCAGGGCTTTCAGGATGGGTTGGCACTTGCTCACTGCCCCCAGTGTTCCTGGCATGATAAGGCACACCAGCAGTCTCTGCTACATGGACACAAGGAAGTTGGCTTCTGGTGGATGGGGAATCTATGACTTAAGGGAATTTTCTTCTTACATTGGCCACCACAACCCAAGTGAAACCCACTTGTCTAGCAAGTCCACAGATGATGAAACCAGGGGTGACACCCATCATTATTAGTTTTGTCTATGTCTTGCCTAAATCAGAGCCCATTGTACATCTAAGTGGCATGGAAGGTTCTGGTTTTAAATCTATCATGCTGCAGGCCTGGAAGGCAGGCAGATCCAGAGATCAGCATGTCTCAAACAGCAACCTCAGGGACTGAGAAGCTATGGGATATTCTAGTCATAAGAGAGCCAAGTTTGGGACAAGCTCAATGCTGGTCCAGCAGTGAGGGGAAACTGCAGCTGGTAGGCCTAACTCTTGCCTGAAACTGATTACAGGACAGCCATTTCTCCTTATAGTAACCTCCGTGATGTCCACAGAAATGCATGGGAACACTGTGACAGGGGTCACAATGAACCCAGGTAAACTTCTAGGTATTCTCAAATGGCTGTGTCTCAACCTGCATTTCCAGACACACAGACCCTTCTAGATCCCACCCTCCAAGGGAATGCCAACTCCACCACCTCCCTCAGGGGTCAGGTGCTGCCCACCCCCACCCCCATTGTCCTTAAAAGTACATACTTGGCAAATCCAATGAAGTCTTCATGGTTCGTGTTGATGTAGGACTGCTCGATATCAATCAGAAGAAGAATCTAGGAGGAAGTAGGGGAGGCTGAGCACAAAGCCCAGGGCAGCAGATAAATGTGCTTCCTGCACCCACCATGGAAGAATACCACCCAGCCTCTCAGACAAGGAGTCCAGCAGGCGGGCCACACCCCATGCACAGCAGAGTAGGGGGTAGACCTGCAGGTGAAAGGGGTTGTTGGGCAATTCCAGATGCCAGGGCCTCACAACCAGGTGTGATGGTCATGGCTGTAGCCTTGAGGGCTTATCACCAGGACTAGCATTTTGTTTTGACCTCATGACTCTGGACCTCACAGTACCAAGCTATGGAATGGACTGGCAGTTAGACTTTTTTTTTTTTTTTTTTTTTTTTTTTTTTTTTTTTTTTTTTTTTTGGTTTTTCGAGGTAGGGTCTCACTTTAGCTCAGGCAGACCTGGAATTCACTATGTAGCCTCAGGGTGGCCTTGAACTCACAGCAATCCTCCTACCTCTGCCTCCCAAGTGCTGGGATTAAAGGCGTGCCACCACGCCCGGTGTGTTAGACTTTTTGTCTTTTTGTTTTCTCTTTTGTGACACTGCTGTCAGTGAACTCAGGGCTCTGCTCCACCTCACTTATGCAGTGTCTTTTTCAGACTAGCCTTCAGAATGTTGCTGTGCTCAAACTGAAATGCTCACAAGCACAAATATATGCATGTGTGCACTGGTGTGCATGTGTAGATACAATATTGCAATACATATATACAGAATGAATAAGGAGGTAAGTAGCTGTTGTCCCAGCACTTAGGAGGTCAAGGCCATGCTCAGCTGCATAAAGAGCTACAAGCCAGACTGGGCTATATGAGAGTGTTTCAAAAAAAAAAAAAAAAAAAAAAACCTAACCTAGGCTGGAGAAATGGTTTAGTGGTTAAGGTGTTTGCCTGCAAAGCCAAAGGATCCCAGTTCGATTCTCCAGGACCCACGTAAGTCAGATGCACAAGGGGGCACATGCATCTGGAGTTCATTTGCAATGGCTGGAGCCCCTGGCATGCCCATTCTCTCTCTTTCTCTAAAAAAAAAAAAAAAACCACAACCCATGGGGCTGGAGAGATGGCTTAGCAGTTAAGGTGCTTGCCTGCAAAGCCAAAGACCACAGTTCGATTCCCCAGGACCCACGTAAGTCAGATGCAAAAGGAGGTGCACGTGTCTGGAGTTTGCAGTGGCTGGAGGCCCTGGCACGCCCATTCTCTCTCTCTACCTGCCTATCTCTGTATCTCTCTCAAATAAATAAATAAATAAATAAAATACTAAAAAAAAAAACCCTTAACCTAAATTAAAATTAGGGCTGGGGATGTTGTTGAGTGGTATAGTGTTTGCACCTGGCAAGTGTGAGATGCTGGGGATGGAACTCGGCACTACACATACATACAAGGCTTAGACACACATGCAAGTACCCCTGCAAGTGCCCACATGTGTGCACGCACACAAAGAGTCTGCAGTCTCAGATCTTCAACAGGCACAGACACTCCCAAATATGTTCTCCTGCCAATTCCCATACCACTGCTTGCCTACCTGACTGCTTCTCCTGGTTTGTCCAGGCTCAGGTTAGTTGGTGGAAAATATGGGCTCACATAGCTTTTTGGACTGCTTCCAATTAAGAATAGGCTGGGGCCAAGCATGGTGGTGCATGCCTTTAATCCCAGAACTGGGGAGGCAGAGGTAGGAAGATCACTGTGAGTTTGAGGCCACCCTGAGGCTACATAGTGAATTCCAGATCTGCCTGGGCTACAGTGAGACCCTGCCTTGAAAAAACAAATAAATAAATAACTAAATAAAAATAATAGGTCGGGGTCTGAGGAGACTGCTCAGTGATGAAAGGCACTTGCTTGCAAAGTCTGCCAGCCTGGATTTACTTCCCAAGCACCTATGTAAAGACAGACATACAAAGTAGCACATGTTCACTTGTAGCGCAAAAGTGTCTCAAATAAATAAATGAGAAAAAAAATTTTTTTTTGGTTTTTCAAGGTAGGGTCTCACTCTGGTCCAGGCTAACCTGAAATTAGTTATGTAGTCTCAGGGTGGCCTCGAATTCATAGTGATCCTCCTACCTCTGCCTCCCATGTGCTGGGATTAAAGGCGTGCGCTACCACACCCAGCCAGCCTGTTCTTTTAAAAAATATTTTCACTTAGCCGGGTGTGGTGGCGCACACCTTTAATCCCAGCACTTGGGAGGCAGAAGTAGGAGGATTGCCATGAGTTCAAGGCCACGCTGAGACTACATAGTGAATGCCAGGTCAGCCTGAACTAGAGCGAGACCCTACCTCAGAAAAACAAAATTAAAAAAAAAAAAAAAATTTAAAAAAAAAAAAAAAAAACAGGCTGGGTTGTCTAGACAGAGGAACTCAGTTACCCCAAGAGTCTCTTGGGCAGTCATTCTGTCGTCAGTGTGCTTTGCATCCTCACCTATAAAAGCAGTGTCTACAGTGGGGCACTAGGGGTTGTATGTGCAAGGGACAGTGGCATTCTTGCCAATGATGACAAAAATCAATCAAGATCTCTCACACTTTTTTGGTTCAGTTTTATTTTCAGACAGGGCTTCACTACGTAACCCAGGCTAGCCTTCAATTCTCAATTACCCAGTCTCAGTCTCCTAAGTATGGGCATTATAGACAAGCACCTCCCTCATCTTGCAAGGTTTTGTGAGGCCAGGGTTTCATTCTAGCCTAGTTTGACCTGGAACTTGCTCTGTAATCCAGGCTGGTCTTGAACATATGGTGACCCTCCTACCTCAGCCCGGATTATAGCCTGGCAAAGTTGTTTTATGCCCATGTATGTATGTGGTGTTCATGCATGCATGTGGAGACAAGACATCTGGTGTGTTCCTGACTCACTTTCCACCTCTTGAATGGGGTCTCTTGAATGTAGTGATCACTGATGTGGTTAGTCTAGCTAGTCAGCATGCCTAAGGCATCCTCTTGTCTACACCTCTGAAGAGCTGGGATCACAGGAACATGCCACCATGCTTAGCATTTATTTGAGTGTTGGGGATCTGAACTCAGGTCCTCATGCTTACAAGTCAAGCACTTTACCAACTAAGCCATTTCTCTAGCCCCTTGTTTGATTTTGAGACAGGATCCCACTTTTTTTTTTTTTTTTTTTGAGGTAGGGTCACTCTAGCCCAGGCTGACCTGGAATTCACTATGTAGTTTCAGGGTGGCCTTGAACTCACGGCAATCCTCCTACCTCTGCCTCTCAAGTGCTGGGATTAAAGGCGTGCGCCACCACGCCTAGCTTCAAATTCTTTATCATTCTGCCTCAACCTCCAGAGAAAATGGAGTTATATTCAGGCACTGCCACCATACCTCTTTTTGTTTTCTTTTTCCTTTTAGGAGTGAAGCTACCTGTTGGTCAGATTTTTGTTGGTGATGGTGTATGCATATGTGTGTGGAGGCTAGAGGAGAATATTGGTGGTCTTTCATTCATCTGTTTATATCCTTGAGACTGGATATTTCCCTCAACCCATAGCTGCTGTTCTTCAATGAGCCTCAGAACACACACTCCCCTCCCCCCCCCCGAGGTCTCACTCTAGCTCAGGCTGACCTGGAATTCACTCTGTAGTCTTGGGGAAGCCTTGAACTCACAGTGATCCTCCTACTTCTGCCTCCCCAGTGCTGGGATTAAAGGCATGTGCCACTATTCCCGGCCTAACACCCAGGGTTGTTTTTTTTTGTTTTGTTTTTTAAGATTTTATTTTTACTTATTTATTAGAGACAGAGGGAAAGAGAGAGAGTGAGAGTGAGAATGGGTGCGCCAGGGCCTCTAGCCACTGCAAACGAACTCCAGATGCATGCACCCCCTTGTGCATCTGGCTTATGTGGGACCTGGAGAATCGAACCAGGACCCTTAGGCTTCTCAGGCATGTGCCTTAACCGCTAAGCCATCTCTCCAGCCCACACCCAGGTTTTTAATATGGGTTCTGGGGAGTCATACTTGTTAGTCTTGCCAGAGAAGTGCTTGTGCTTAAGCAGCAAGATTCTAAACTGCTGAGCCATTCATTTCTTTAGCCCCTGATCAGGTTTTTTTGTTTTGTTTTGGTTTTGGTTTTTCAGGATAGAATCTCAGTCTAGCCTGGGCTGACCTGGAATTCACTACGTAGTCTCAACATGGTCTTTTATTTTTTTATTTATTTTTTATATTTTTTATTTTTATTTATTTATTTGACAGAGAAGGAGGGAGAGAGAGAGAGAGAATGGGCACTCCAGGGCCTCCAACCACTGCGAACAAACTCCAGACACATGCACCCCTGGTGCATCTGGCTTATGTGGGTCCTGGGGAATCGAACCAGGGTCCTTAGGCTTTGCAGGCAAATGCCTTAACCGCTAAGCCGTTTCCCCAGCCCCTCAACATGGTCTTGAACTCATGGCAATCCTCCTACCTCTGCCTCCCGAGTGCTGGCATTGAAAATGTGCATCACCATGCCCAGCCTTGATGAGGTTCTTTTTTTTTTCATGATGCATGTTGGGGAGGGTGTGTGTGTTCATGTGTATATGGGTACACATGTGTATGAATGTGCACGAAGAATAGAGAATGACCTCAAATGTTCTCCTCAAGAATATGGTTCACCTCCCCCCCCCCGAGGTAGGGTCTCACTCTAGCTCAGCCTGACTTGGAATTCACTCTAGTCTCAGGCTAGCCTCGAACTCACAGTGATCCTCCTACCTCTGCCTCCCAAGTGCTGGGGTTAAAGGTGTGCACGACCACGCCCAGCATGGTTGACCTCTTTATGAGACCGACCAGGTCTCCCACTGGCCTACAGCACATCAATAGGGTAGACTAGTTGGCCAGTGAGCTGCAGGGATCCACTTATCTTCTCCCCAGTGCTGGGATTATACCCTCTGCATATCACACCCAGCATTTTTAGTTTGTTTGTTTACGTGTTTATTTATTTATTTATTTATTTAAGAGCGACAGAGAGAGGCAGAGAGAGAATGGGCACACCAGGGCCTCCAGCCACTGCAAACAAACTCCAGATGCATGCACCACCTTGTGCATGTGGATTATGTGGGTACTGGGGAATCGAGCCTTGAACCAGGGTCCTTAGGATTCTCAGGCAAGCACTTAACCACGAAACCATCTCTCCAGCCCCACACCCAGCATTTTTACACAGGTGTTGGGGATCCAAACTTAGGCCTTGATGCTTGCATGGCAAGCACTTCACCCACAGGGCTGTCTTCCCCAGCCCTTGTCCTTTTTTTTTAAATTTATTTAACTTATTTGAGAGGGAGAGAAAGACAGACAAGGAGAGAGAGAGAGAGAATGGGCGCACTAGGGCCTCCAGCCACTGCAAACGAACTCCAGATGCATATGCACCACCTGTGCATCTGGCTTACTTGGGTACTGGGAAGTCGAACCAGAGTCCTTAGGTTTTGCAGGCAAGCACCTTAACCGCTAAGCTGTCTCTCCAGCCCATCTCTTGGGCGGTTGTTGTTGTTGTTGTTATTATTATTATTTTGGTTCTTCGAAGTAGGGTCTCACTCTAGCTCAGGCTGACCTGGAACTTATTATGTAGTCTCAGGGTGGCCTTGAACTCATGGCAGTCCTCCTACCTCTGCCTCCCGAGTGCTGGGATTAAAGGTATGCGCTACCACGCCCGGCTATTATTATCATTATTTTTATTTTTTAAATTTTAGTGGTGCTGGGAATTGAACCCAGGGCCTCACACATGCTTGGCAAATGTTCTCCCCCTTAGCCAGGGAGAGAATGGGCACAACAGGGCCTCCTCCAGCCACTGCAAACGAACTCCAGATGCATGTGCCCTTTGGGCATTTGGTTTATGTGGGTCCTGGAGAATCGAACTGGGATCCTTTGGCTTTGCAGGGAAACACCTTAACTGCTAAGCCATTTCTCCAGCCCAGGTTTTTATTATTTTTAATTAAATTAATTAATTAATTAATTAATTAACTTAATTAATTACTTGAGTGATAGAGAGTAAAAGAGGCAGATAGAATGGGCACATCAGGACCTCTAGCCACTGCAAATGAACTCAGATGCTTGCACAACCTTGGGCATCTGGCTTTACGTGTGTAAAAGGAAATTGAACCTGGGTCCTTTGGAAAGTGCCTTAACCCCTAAGCCATCTCTCCAATCCTCTCTCGGGTTTTAGACAGAACTTTCATACTACAGACGCTATGGGGACATGCGGCAACAATAGACTAGCTCACAGGAAATAATCAGTTTCACAGAAAGCTGAAAGGCCCTGAGGACAAATGAGCCAGATTCTTCCTATCAATGGCAGGGAGACTGCTTTAACCCAAGTGAGATACAAGCACTGGCAATGTGTCATAGAGGGAAAGGGATAATGACTTGACACAGATGCTGGGCCCAAGGCAGGGAAGGGGACAGATGAGACTGGTGCAGAGGGTGGCTTAACAAGGGGCAGGCCCACTCCCTCTAGAGGCTCTCAGTTGTCCTCCAGCAGCCAACCAGTGAACAAGCTGTCATGTATCCAAAGCAGAGTCCACAACAGAGCACTGGAGAATAGCCAATAAGTACACCATGGTAAATGACCTGAAGATCCTAAATGTATGAGGTTTCTTCTGTCACAAGGCTACATCCTGTAAGAGTCCACCCAGAACTCAGCGGGGAAGCCCCAACAACCCTACCTTTATCTTGAGATGTTAACAAAGACGTAGCCCCCCCCACACACCCCTACATGCACAGAACTATCTGTAACTGTTCATACATGTCAACAGAGCTTAAACAATCAACAATGGGAGACTGAATGCAGGACAAGTGGTATAGATAGGATGGTGGTGATGGAACCACTGTGCTGTGCTGTGTGTGTGTGTCTGTTGTGATGGGACTGGAACCCAGGGCCTCTCACATACTATACCAGTCTTCACTGTGGATTCTAGGGAGGAGCTCTACCATTAAGCCATACCTCTAGCCCCTCACTGGGGATTCTAGACCATTCTTCTACTGCTAAGCCATGCCTTTAGTCCTCCACCAGGTATCTGAACTGAGGTGGGGCTACACAGCTGTACTCATTTGTCAAAGCTCAAAGAACTATACACTCAAAACTGACTGCCCATAACTTCTAAGTGAAAAAGAAGACAGCAGCCGGGCGTGGTGGCCCACGCCTATCTCAGCACATGGGAGGGAGAGGTAGGAGGATCACATGAATTCGAGGCCACTCTGAGACTACATAGTTAATTTCAGGTCAGCCTAGACCAGAGTGAGACCCTACCTCGAAAAACAAAAAAAAAAAAAAAAGAAAGAAAGAAAGAAAGGGAAGACAGTGAATACCAACCTGGTCCTTGGTTCTCCCCTCTCGCTCCCTTATATACGTGGTAACAATTCGCTCTGTTTCTTCTCGCAACCGAGGGTAGGAGCTGAGCTAGGGGGAAAGCATAGGGGCCATGTTGGCAAGGTCTTTGTGGCCCAGCCAGAGAGGAACATAAATCACACGAATAGACAGTGCAAGGGGAAGGAAATGGGGGAACCACTGAATCCCACTCTACTCCTCTTTCCCAGCTGTTCCAGCTCAGAGACAAGTGTAGGAGAGTGGGGGGGCAGTGGAGTGGAGAGGGTGCCCATGCATGCCAAGAGCTGCTCTGCAAGCCAGCAATCGAGAGGCAGAAGGTGGCAGAGAAAGCAAGTGATATGTGTTTGCTACCCAGAGGTTACAGACAGCCCCTTCACCTGGCACTGCATGAGAGGGGCCCATTCAGGGTCCTTGCCAAGCATGTGAGCACATATCACCTGCTCTATGATGACAGGGGTGTGGCATCTGGGCCATCTACCTAGGAGGGGAACCCCTTGCTGGTAACCACTCCTGATTATTTTACCCACATGGCCAGTATACCCAGTGCCCTTGGGTAGGGACTGAACCAAACCACTGCTGTGGGGGAGACATACTCTGGAGTTTGCAATCAGTCCACAAATTGGGGAAATGGAGGGGATGGTCACACTGCTCATCAAAGCCTCCTAAATATGACATTAGAACACACAGGTCTACATACTGTCATGGTTTGCTAGTTTGGTGACAGTAGGATATGAGCTTTCCTTTCCTTTCTTTTCTTTCTTTCTTTCTTTCTTTCTTTCTTTCTTTCTTTCTTTTTTTTTTTTGAGGTAGGGTCTCACTCTAGCCCAGGCTGAACTGGAACTCACTCTGTAGTCCCAGGCTAGCCTCAAACTCACAGAGATCCTCCAATCTCTGCCTCTTGAGAGCTGGGATTACAGGCGTGTGCTACCGCGCCCAGCTGAAACCAGCTTCACACATGAGATGGATCTGATATCAAAGGCCTCCTATTCCTACAGATCCTTTAAACTGTAAAGGTGGGCATGTGAGTGATGCTTCTCCTCTCCCCATTCTGTGTGATGCACAGCTGGCATTGCGATGGGTGACACAGAAGAGGGAGCCTCTCAAGGCAGGATTTTGCAGGTGCTCAGGGTTGACACCAGTGAATGGAAGGGAGATGATAATGGGGATGCAGGGGGTACCAATGCAGGGATGGTAAGAACAAAACTGTTACCTTCTCAGCACACTTTTTAATGACTGTGGCCAGTTCTGAGACCACGAGATCAACACACTTCAAACTTGGCTCTTTGAGTTTTACAATCTGTTTTTTCACGATGGCTTCAAAGGCCATGTCAGGGGTGAAGAGCCCCGTCCTGGGTCATGCGGAGGGTGGGACGAGGTAGAAAGACACCAGGGGCAGCACAGGCCACACACGTGGGATAGAAGACAGTCAGAGAAAGAGAGACAAGAAAGGAGAATCCGCTGGTTAGTATGGGGCAGAAGCATGCGCCCACATTTGCCCCGGAAGCTGCTTCGGATCAAATAGGCCCAGGAGGGGAGGGCTGGTCTAAGGGACATTGGCATCATACAAACAGGGAAGGTATGTGGGGGAATGGGTTGAATGGTCACGTCTATGGTAACAGCCTGGGTGATGACATCAACAGCCCATTCAGGTTTGTTTTCTTTTCCTCTCCCCTTTCCAATCGAAGAAGCTTAAGAAGCAAATGGGGGCTTCTCCAGGCTAACAACAGAGGTCTCAAGCAGAAACTCACTGCCAATGGCGACCCAGAGCGCTGGGGACATGGAAGTGGCACAAGCAGGTGGCCAAGGGGGAAGCATTCTAGCTGCTTTGGCAGGCGTGTGCTCCTGGGGGAGCCTGGCACATCCTGCCCGGTGGAGGCTTTCACCCGGGAGCAGTAGTACACAGGCCCTTGTGAATAGGTGCGCCAAGCACAGGCTGGCCCACGGAGGGGAGGGGAACAGCATGGAGTGCTGCAGGCCCACTGAGGAGCCTAAGCAGCTTTGTGAAACTGCGCACTGAGCACTGGTAATGCTGTTGGCATTGTTGCTTTTTTTTTTTTTTTTAAGCAACATGGGGACAGAAAAGTGGCTGGCTCCAAAGAAGCCAGGCATTTGTCAGGAAGGGGAACAACTAGGGAGCTTTAGGGGGCCTGGCCTCCAGCAGCTGCCGCAGGGATCCCAGTCTGCTTCCCAGAAGGCAGCAAAGCGACAGCCAGATGACAGCCCAATTCCACCAGGCACATGCTAGGCTTGGTATCAGGGTCCCAGGAGGCCTGCCCACCTGTCTTACTGATTTTAGAACCCCAAAAGGCGTTGGTTCCAGGGCTGACTAGCTCCTATCCCTGCTACATCCTTAGAAATGGAAGTCACCTGGGGCCTGTTCGGTCCTGGGAGCCTGATACCAAACCACTAGGCCCCTGTGTTCGAGGGTGCGATACCTTGCTGGTGCACTGCCTAACTGTATTGATTAGCTCCTGGATAACCAGATCGACACATTTCAGACAAGGCTCTTTCAGCTTTACCACCTGCTTTTTCACAATGGCTTCGAACGCCAAGTCCGGCGTGAAGAGCCCCGTCCTAAACACATCCGTACCCAGGGGGCAGGGGAGATAAGTCAGAAAGAAACAAAGAATGGTCAGCCGATTTCTAGGCAAGGGCTGGGTCCCCAATAAGGAGAATAGTCACATAATGTCGGAGGAGGGGGAAGGTCAGTACAAAGCTGGGGAAATTGCAGGGTGAACTGAGGACCCCAATGGTCAACTACACTGGTTGGAATAAGGAGGGGATCTGTGATGGGGTGAATTCCTATTACCTTGGCTTTGTCCCCCACCCCTACCCCAGACAAACTGGCAATGACATTTCTTAGTTTACCATGGGGAGTAAGATCACACAAACATACATATTTAACCTAGGATCCATGTTTGACTGTGACAGTCAAACTGCCCTTGTAGACTACAAGGAGATCCCTATTTAGCCAGCCTTATCAAGTCCTAACAACTGGGTGCCCAGAGATTTAGGGGTCCCAATTGGCTGCAGCAAAAAAAACTTGGTGACTCTGTGTGGAACTTGCCTGACTCCATGGATGTTCTTAATGGCGTAGCTGATTTCCCGCCGCAAGTCTTTTTCATCAAACTCCATCTGAAAAGAGACAAGCCAAATTTAAGCTAAGAGGTCCTCGGGACACCCCACAGCACATGTGGATTCTGGGAAAGTTCCTATGCCTAGTTGTAGTTTACAAGGCAGAACTTTTTTAAAAATTTATTTATTTGAGATAAAGAGAAAGAGGCAGATAGAGAGAATGGATGCACCAGGGCCTCTAGCCAGTGTAAATGAACTCCAGATACATGTGCTTCCTTGTGCATCTGGTAGGTTTGAAGCCACCCTAAGACTACATAGCGAATTCCAGTTCAGCCTGGGCTAGAGCAAAACCCTACCTCGAAAAACAAAAGGAAACAAATAAAAAAGGCATACATCACTCCTGGCTTATTTTTAAATTTTGAAGTAGGGTCTCACTGTAGTACACACTGACCTGGAACTTTCTGTAGCCCAGGTTTGCCTTAGACTCATGGAGATCTTCTGCCTCTGGGATTAAAGGCATTTGCCACCATACCCAGCTCCATTTTTTTTTTTTTTAAGACAAAATGAAAACTTTTACTAGCTGTTTGATTATACCAAGTCTAAATGGAAATAATCTGGATGATTAACCCAACAAGGTGCTTCCTTTCAAAACTAGCAGCAGTAATTCATTGTGCAATGCCTTCTAATAAGTTGGTTTTCCTCTGTTCTCCTTTGCCCTATAGATGTTCAGTCTAATAGACTGCCTTCTGCCGCTGCCTCTGAAAGCAGAGAAGCCAGGGTAAGAGGAACAAAGTATGCCTGAGGGGTCCTGGGGCTCAAGAATACATGCTGTGGCTGTGCAGGGCCAGAATGCTTCCACACAGAAGGCCAAAAGACTGTTTCCAGGAGGAAAAGGGATCAGATCCTGGCTGTCTGGTCACTTTGAGTGAGACACACAGCTAGTTACAGGCAGCAGCCTAAAGCTCTTGGGTAGTGGTCAAAACAAAAACCTTTCAATTTTCCTTCTGAAAACTTTGATTCCACTTTTTGTTGATGCTTTGTCCATAATTTACTGACTTAATGACACCAACTTATTTAGGCCAAATAGGAACAAAGCCAAATTGCATTGTTAGTGGGTCTAATTAGCTGATATATCACATATTGCTAGTGACTTTGTCATGTAACCTTTAATAAAAACTCACAAGTTGCATTGATTATTCCCCAAGAGACTAGAGACCGACGGTAATACAGATGAGCACCTCTGAAAAGATTTGCCAGTTTCCTGTCCCTGTCCTGACGCTTTGAAAACCAGAGAGCGGTTTTGAAAACCCAGCACTGGAGAAGGACTGAAATTCCCACCAATCTGAGACTGTTCCAGGTCAGCCTGGACTTTTACAACACTAACTGGAATCCCAACTGAGGCTGTGGCACCTAACTGGAAAAATCAAGAATCCACAGATGAAGTCATTGATGAAGTCATTGACCAGATGAGCACTATGTGTTGTCGCCCTGGGCGCATGCTCCTTAATAGGTCCTCAAAGGCCAAAGAAAAGGACATTGCTAAATCCATTTCTGAAAAGAATAGGCACCAAACCCTGATAATATTCCCCAATCCCATGGCATTTCAATGTCCGGAAAACCTGGTAAGTGTTTGTGAATTTGTCGTGATACTTATGATCTTGAAGCAATGTCTGAACTCTTTCCAATGGTGTGAAAATGGCTTCTGTTGTCCCTGCAAGTATTGCTGCAACGCTACAGGTTATAAACTCAGGAGCACTGACACCTTTCCAGAAAAGGCAAGATAAATCCTCATAGAGACCAAACATAAGGGCCAGGGTAGTTGTTTTTTGCATCAATGGGGGGGGGGTGGGATTCCATGATACAGGTTTCGAAATCCATCCATCCTCAACAGAAGTATTGCATCCTGGGTTTTGATCCCATATAGCTGCTGCCAAAAGAAAATCTGAACAGGGTATGTGATTGCTATGTTGTTGAAAGCTGTGCAGCAGCCACACAAGTAATGCTTCATTTCTCCAACATTTGTAACGTGAGGAGACAGATCTTGTTTTGAAGATGTTAGGATCTGTGATCTCTTTTCATGAGCTTCTGAATCCATCGTGTTGCTTAAGATCTTTCTTCTTCAGGAAGGCCTCTTCAGCCTCATAGGCTGGCTCAATTCATTGAGCTAACACATGGGAAGCACTCAAGAGTAGTCTGGAATACAGAAGGTACTCCACAAGGCTGAACTATGTTATTGCTCTCTGAAGTATTAGATGTATAGATGTTCCTCTGGTTGCATCCTGTGACACCAGGTAAGCTTGGTGTCAAGGATGACAGCTTTTTGGTAACTCTCCCAATTTCTTCCATTGTTATTGGCTTATCAGGTTTGCTCTTCTTTAATCAATTTTGATAACTGGGTTTCCAGCCATGGACCCAGCAAGGGACACTTCACATTTCAGTACTTTTGATTCTATAAATACTTTCAAAAGCTCCAACCGGCATGGCCAGTTCACCTGTATTTATTTCAGACTTCTTTGGTAGCAGGTGCCTGCCCCACACCAGGAGTCACCCGCCTGCAGGACTGCTGGCAAGCGAGCCCGCACCCATGCAGGTGCAGACCTCCCCAGCTCCTTTTTGTTTGTTTGGGTTTTTTTGGGGGGGTTGAGGTAGGGTCTTACTCTAGCTCAGGCTGACCTGGAATTCACTATGTAGTCTCAGGGTGGCCTCGAACTCATGGCGATCCTCCTACCTCTGCCTCCCAAGTGCTGGGATTAAAGGCGTGAGCCACCATGCCCGGCTCCCGGCTCCCAGCTTCTTTTTGAAGCAGGGTGTCTCACTGAAATATACCAATTAGGCTAGACTGGCCAAGCAGTGAGCACCAGAAATCCTCCCATATCTACCTACCCAGTGCCAGTAAATGCATGTAATGGTGTATGTAAAGTCAGATGCACAAAGTGGCACATGCATCTAGCTTGTTCATAGCAACTACTTCAAACACTCCAAATGAAGAGCTGTTTTTCCATTAAGATTCCACTAGGTGGGGTAGGAGAGATGGCTCAGGGACCAAAGGCCCTTGCTTGCATGCCTACCAGCCTGAGTTCAACTGGACAGCATCTACATAAAGGTAAACACAAACTGGCACACTTTCTGTGATCACAGTGCAACTATGAAAATGGAATACAGGGCCAGCTATACTTGTGCATATAAAGAGGGAAGAAACAAAACAACAGGTAGCCTGTTTCAAGCAAAGTGGAAGAAGAGGATGAACACCTCAAGGTTGTCTACAGATCTGTCTACACATGCACTGTGGCATGCATATGCCCATACATGCTCACAAACACATTCATAGACATTCACATATACTTACCAATACAGTAACAAACATACATTCATGCCTTTTCTTTTCTTTTGTTTTGTAAACCCACTGAATTAAATTAGGTTTGCTTGCAAGATCATGGATAGAAAGTTACTTGCTATGGAATACCACCAGTGAACCTGACTCCCTAATTCCAACAACCACTAGCTGGCTAGCTACCCTGGGAGGTGTGTGGGGTCTCATATATTTTTCCCCAATTTAATTCAATGAGTTTTAAAAAAAGGCATGAAAATAAGGTTAGGATTAAAACTGGGTGCCGTGACACATGCCTTTAATCCCAGCACTTGGGAGGCAGAGGTAGGAGGATCACTGAGTTTGAGGGTACCCTGAGACTACATAGAGAATTTCAGGTTAGCCTGGGCTACAGTGAGACCCTACCTTGAAAAAAACAAAAAAACAAACAAACAAACAAACAAACAAAAAAACAGAAGAGTTCGAGGCCACCCTGAGACTACATAGTGAATTCCAGGTCAGCCTGGACTAGAGTGAATGAGACCCTACCCTGAAAAACAAAAATAACAAGAGATTAGGATTAATGGGGGAAGAAGAAAGGTACTACTCAGAGGGAATAAGAAAGGGTAATTGGGCCAGGCATAATGTCAAATGCCTTTAATCCCAGCACTCAGGAGGCAGAGATAGGAGGATCACTATGAATTCAAGGCCAGCCTGGGACTACAGAATGAGTTCCAGGTCAGCCTGGACTAGTGAGACCCTACTTCAAAAATCAAAAACAAATTTTTTTAAAAAGGGATAATTGGGGGGAATGAGATAAAAATACATTACCTAGAGCCGGGCGTGGTGGCGCACGCCTCTAATCCTAGCACTCGGGAGGCAGAGGTAGGAGGATCACCGAGAGTTCGAGGCCACCCTGAGACTACATAGTGAATTCCAGGTCAGCCTGGACCAGAGTGAGACCCTACCTCACAAAACCAAAAAAAAAAAAAAAACACATTACCTTTGTTATAACTGCTTTCACTTAGCAACACAAACAAAAAATAAACTCCACTGAGAATAAAAAAATATATATTACCTACATATATGAAAATGTCAAAAATTAAGCTGACCATGGTGGCTCACGCCTTTAATCCCAGCACTCAGGAGGCAGATGTAGGAGGATCACTGTGAGTTTGAGGCCACCCTGAGTTTACTACATAGTGAATTCCAGGTCAGTCTGGGCTGGAATGAGACTCTCTTAAGAAAGGAAAAAAGTGGGGCTGGAGAGATGGCTTAGCAGTTGAGCCTGTGAAGCCTAAGGACCCTGGTTCGTGACTAAATTCCCCAATACACATGTAAGCCAGATGCACAAGGTGACACATGCATCTGGAGTTCATTTGCAGTGGCTGGAGGGCCTGGTGTGCCCATTCTCTCTATGTCACTCTCAAATACATAAATAAAAGTAAACAAAAAAAAAAAAAAAAAAAAAAAGGAAAAAATTTTTCCCTTTCTTTCTTTCTTTCTTTCTTTCTTTCTTTCTTTCTTTCTTTCTTTCTTTCTTTCTTTTTTCTTTTTTGAGGTAGGGTCTCATTCTAGCCCAGGCTGACCTGGAATTAACTCTGTATTCTCAGGGTGTCCTTGAACTCATGGTGATCCTCCTACCTCTGCCTCCTGAGTGCTGGGATTAAAGGCGTGCGCCACCATGCCCAGCTTGA
Source organism: Orientallactaga sibirica (assembly GCA_036365145.1). Taxonomy (NCBI): domain Eukaryota; kingdom Metazoa; phylum Chordata; class Mammalia; order Rodentia; family Dipodidae; genus Orientallactaga; species Orientallactaga sibirica. The sequence continues at coordinate 4,746,179 of JAEOAD010002278.1, read as the reverse complement.
AAATTTTTTTTTAAAAAAGATTCCTCTAAGCCAGGTGTGGTGGCACACGTCTTTAATCCCAGTACTCGGGAGGCAGAGGTAGGAGGATTGCTGTGAGTTCAAGGCCACCCTGAGACTACATAGTGAATTCCAGGTCAGCCTGGACCAGAGTGAGACCCTACCTCGAAAAAAAACCAAAAAAAAAAAAAAAAAAAAAAAAAAAGATTCCTCTAGGTGGAGCAAGCCTGCATCCCAGCATGTAGAAGGCTGAGGCAAGACAACCTCAAGTTCAAGGCCAACCTGGGTAACAAAGCTTAGTTGGCAGAATACTTTCCTAACATGCACAGTTCCTGGGTTCTGTCCTCAGTATATTCTCTCCCTAAAAACTAATATCTATCTATGGTTAACTTATTATTATTCCTTGAAAATATAGGAAATAAAGACATGTAATTTGGTTTTATATTATGTATGTGTCTTTTGTGTGTGTATAGTATATGTGTATATGTATAGTTTATATGTGCCACCTGTGTGTGAAGGACAATCTTGGGGTGTTGGTCCTTGTCACTGCACTGTGAACGCCAAACTAGTTGGCCCAGGAGCTTTAGTGTCATCCTAAGTCTGTCCCATTGCTGCAAGTACCATGTACACGATTTGGGTACGTGGATTCTAGGGATCTAAACTCTTGTCACCAGGCTTGCACAGCAAGCACTTTTAACCACCTGACCCATCCTCCCAGATCTCCCTTCTTCCCCCCCCCTCTTTTTTTTCTTTGAAATAGGGTCTCTCTCATGGGGCCCAAGGCTGGCTTTGAACCCATGACTCTCCATGCTTCAGTCTGCAGAGACCTTGAATCACAGGGCTGGCCTCATGTATTTTTTCCCCACCAAGGTAGGGTTTTGCTCCAGCCCAGGCTGACCTGGAATTCACTATGTAGTATTAGGGTGGCCTCAAACTCACAATAATCTTCCTACCTCTGAGTGCTAGGATTAAAGGTGCATGTCACTACACCTGGCCTGTTTTATGTAAGGCAGGGTCTCATTCTATTCCAGGCTGACTTGGAATTCACTCTGTAGCCCCAGGCTCTCCTCAAACTCACAAAGATCCTCCTACCTCATCTTCCTAGGTGCTGGAATTAACAACGTTCACCACCATACCTGACATGTACTTTTATTTGGCCAGTGGAAGAAAATTGGACTTTCAGAAAAATAAAAAGTAGAAATAAAAGAAGAAAATGGGGGTGGGTAGGAACTGGAGAGATAGCTTAGCAGTTAAAGTGCTTGCCTGCAAAGCCAAAGGACCAAGGTTTGATTCCCCAGGACCCACATACAACTACAGGACCAAGGTGGTGAGTGTGTCTGGAATTTGTTTACAGTGGCTAGAGTACTTGTCACGCCCATTCTCTCTCAAGCTATCTCTCTCTTTCTCTCTCAAATAAATAAATAAATAAAAGAAAGTGGGACTTTATTCATAATGTTTTACACAAAGCACTTAAGCATGAACTCTTAGAAAAAGACCATAGCAGGCTAGAGGGATGGCTTAATGGTTGAGGCACTTGCCTGCAAAACCAGAAGACCAAGGTTCAATTCCCCAGGACCACATAAGACAGCTGCACAAGATGGCGCATGTGTCTGGAGTTCATTTGCAGAGTCTGGAGACCCTGGTGCACCCATTCTCTCTGTCTGTCTGTCTGTCTGTCTGTCTGTCTCCCTCTCTCAAATGAACAAACAAAGAAAAGAAAAGAAACCATGGGGATACCTTCTCCTGGCCAAACTTGGGTGACAACAGGGGCTGAAACCTCATGGCTTGCAAGGTGGCTAAGATGGAGGCTAAGAAAAGGAGGACCAAGGGGCTGGAGAGATGGCTTAGTGGGTAAGGCACTTGACTGTGAAACCTGAGGACTCAGGTCCAATTTCCCAGTACCCACATAACCCAGATGCACAAGGTGGCACAAACTTCTGGAGTTCATTTGCAGTGGCTAGAGGCCCCAGCATGCCCATTCTTTCTCTCTCTGCCACCTCCACACATAAAAAAAAAAAAAAAAAAAGAAAAAAAAAAAGAAACGGAGGGCCAAGCCCCAAAGTAGCTACTACCTTCACCAACTCAAAGGGAAAGCGCTCATGGAAGATGCGATTGATTCGGGCACCGCCAGAGAGCTCAAGTGTGTCCACTTGGTCTCCAGAGCCCTCGATCCGCTTCTCAAAGTCCACACCAAATTGCTGAACCATCCTGCAAGGAAAAACAAAATACGAAAGTCAAAGACAAAGTTTCTTCATGGCCCTGAGATTATGTTCTAAGTGAAGCATGACTAATTTTTCTCTCCCCCAGCCCCCCGAGGTAGGGTCTTGTTTTAGCCAGACTGACCTGGAATTCACTATGTAGTCTCAGGGTGGCCTTGAACTCATGGTTATTCTCCTACTGCTGCCTCCCAAGTGCTGGGATTAAAGGCATGTGCCACCACGTGTGGTTTCTTTCAAGTTTTTCGAGGTAGGGTCTCACTCTAGTCTAGCCTAATCTGGAACTCACTCTGTAGAGCCCTTGGCTGGCTTCAAACTCTCAGTAATCCTCCTTCCTCTGTCTCCCGAGTGCTGGGATTAAAGGCATGCACAACCATGCCCAGCTTTTGTCTTTTATTATGAATCTTTTTTATTTTATTTTATATTTTATTATTTTATTTATTTTATTTATTTTATTTTATTTTATTTTATTTTTTTATTTTTTTTTTTATTTTTTTTATTTTTTTTTATTTTTTTGGTTTTGCGAGGTAAGGTCTCACTGTAGTCCAGGCTGACCTGGAATTAACTATGTAGTCTCAGGGTGGCCTCGAACTCTCAGCGATCCTCCTACCTCTGCCTCCCAAGTGCTGGGATTAAAGGCATGTGCCACCATGCCCGGCTTTTTATTTTATTTTTATGTTATGTTATGTTATGTTATTTTATTTTATTTTTTGGTTTTTCAAGGTAGGGTCTCACTCTGGCTCAGACTGACCTGGATGGAATTCACTAGGTAGTCTCAGGGTGGCCTCCAACTCTCAGTGATCCTCCTACCTCTGCCTCCCAAGTGCTGGGATTAAAGGCATGTGTATGTGTGAGCATGTACATACACATGTGGATGTGGAGGCCATAGAACAACCTCAGGGAACATTCCTCAGGAATGCCATCTTCTTCGTTTGAGACTTTCTTAGAGTTCAGCAATTAAAACACCCCCAGTATTTACTGAGGTCCTCATGCTTGTGAGAAAACACTTTACTGCTGGAGCTATCTCCCCAGCCTTCTTGTATTTAATTATTTTTTTTTTTTTTATTTTTTTTTTTTTTTTTTGGTAGAATCTTTAGCTCAGGAGGACCTGAACTCATTATATAGTTCTAAGATGGCTTGAACTCACAACAATCCACCTAACTCTGACTTCTGGGTACTGAGATCAAAGGTGTGCATCACCATGCTGGACTTTGTTTGTTTGTTTGTTTGCTTTTATTTGAGACAGAGGCAAAGAGAGAGAATAGGTGTGCCAGGGCCTCCACCCGCTGCAAATGAACACCAGATGCATGTGTCACCTTGTCCACCTGGCTTACTTGGGTACTGGGGAATTGAACCTGGGTCCGTAGGCTTCTCAGGCAAGTGCCTTAACCACTAAGCCATCTCTCCAGCCCCAATATTCTTTTTTGTTTTGTTTTGTTTTTTTGAGGTAGAGTCACACTTTGACCCAGGCTGGCTGACTTGGAATTAACTATGTAGTCTCAGGGTGGCCTCGAACTCATAGCGATCCTCTGCCTCCTGAGTGCAGGGATTAAAGGCATGCTCCACCATGCCCAGTTATATTCTTGAGTTATGGCTATGCAACCTTTGCTCTGAGCCCCAACTGATTTGTTGCATGTAGGAATGTAAAGACAGTCCTCCACACAATCTATGGGGCATTCAAGAGTTCCTGCCACCTCCCCACTCAGGTCATGTGAGAACTCTACCACTGATGGCTTGTAAATGCTTAAACAGGTCTGCCCCTCTGAGCCTGTTTCTACCTGTGCATATTGGGCTGATGGAATGAATGTCTACCTCAGAGTCACTCTGAGGACAGAAGGCCTTTGAAGACATCCTTTACTTAAAGAAGTCACTTATCCTAAAAAAAATTGATATTCTTTACACACACAAAAGAACTGATAGTAACTTACCTCAGACTGCTGACATGATGTTTCTTTTTAAAAAATATCTTATTATTTATTTACTTATGAGAGAGAAAGGGAGAAAAAGGGAATGGGTACACTAAAGCCTGTAGCCACTGCAAACAAACTCCAGATGCACGTGCAACCTGTTGCATCTGGCTTCACATGGGTACTGGGGAACTGAACCTGGGACCTTAGACTTTGTGGACAAGCACCTTCAGAACTGAGCCATCTCTCTAGCTCCTGAACTTTTTTTATTTTTTAAAATTTATCCTTTGACAGAATCATCCACGTATGTAATATATCTCGAGCATATTTACCACCATTGCCCTCTCCTTATCTCCCTCCCATTCCCACTGAACCCCCTCTTCTTCCAACAACTCTCCCTCTTACTTTGATGCCTTTTTCAAGGCAATTCATTGAGTTTAATTAGAGCTGTCTAAATGAGCAGTTTACTAGCAGCTCCACCATTTAAGAAAATGTCTGGGGCTGGAGAGATGGCTTAGCAGTTAAGATACTTGTCTGCAAAGCCAAAGAACCCACGTTTGATTCGCCAGTATCCACATAAAGCCCAATGTACAAGATGGTGCATGTGTCTGGTATTTGTATGTAGTGGTTAGAGGCCCTGGTGAGGCCACGTTCTCCATCTGCCTCTCTCTCTCTCTCTCTCTGTCTCTCAAACAAACAAATAAATAAATAAATGCACTTGCCTGCGAAGCCTAAGGACTCAGGTTCAATTCCCCAGAACCCATGTAAGCCAGATGCACATAGTGGCACAAGCATCTGGAGTTTGTTTGCAGTGGCTAGAGGCCCTGGTGCACCCATTCTCTTTCTCTCTCTCCCTGTATCTAGTAAATAGATACTGTGTTTTTTTTTTAAATAAAAAAAATATGTATTTAAAAAAAAAAAAAAATATATATATATATATATATATATATATATATATATACATTTATACACACACACACACTATTTACTGAAGCTGGGTGTGGTGGCTCATGCCTTTAATCTCAGCACCTGGAAGGCAGAGGCAGGATTGCCATGAATTCAAGGCCACCCTGAAATTGATTTATTTGAGTGTGAGAGAGAAAATAGATATACCTTTAATCACTGAGCCATTTCCCAAGCCCTGATTATACCTTTTTTTGTTTTGTTTTTTGATTTTTGAGGTAGGGTCTCGCTCTAGCCCAGACTGACCTAGAATTCACTATGTAGTCTCAGGGTGGACTTGAATTCATGGCGATCCTCCTACCTCTGCCTCCCAAGTGCTGGGATTAAAGGTGTGTGCCACCATGCCCAGCTTCCATCAAACTTTTGATTCTCCTACCTCCACCTCTACCTCCCGAGTGCTGAGATGACAGGTAAATACCAATATTCCCAGCTCACCATCATTTTTTTAACTTATTTTCTGTCCACTAGTACCTGCTACTTTTGTCACTGGGTAGCTTGGGGACAGGCTGGCCATTTGCCATACATTGTAAAGACCCAGGAAGCTTAGGACAAGAAGCTCACTAGAGATGCTTGTGAATGAACAAATACACAGACTGGCAGGTAAGGCGGAGCGCACATACTGCAACAGGGCTTTGGTCTTGCGTGTGGGATCATCGGGCCGGAAGTTCTTGTACTCCTCCACTTCCTTCTCCAAGGACAGAAGTTGGCTCTGCAGTTTGCTGCGCAGGGTTGGCAGTGACTCCCGGATGTGGTTGGTCAGTTGCTACAGGGAAGAAGGTGGAGATCAGAAAGAGCAATGCAACATACAGGGAGCTCGCAGGAACTAGCCCACTGTGGGCTGATGTCACCCTTAGCCCAGCACACCCCCACTCAGGTGCAAGCCACAACAGCTAACTAGAGGTCAGTTGCCCAGGACAAGGAAACGTGGCAGACAAGATGCTTCACAGGACACAGGACAGACCAAGAGGGGCCATATCAAGGTAGGCATGCAGCAGGCAACTTGGAAGGACTTGGTGTGAGGCCTCCATAACTCCAGTATGGGTTGGCGTACACCCCAGCAGTCCCACAGGGCCCATGGACTGATGGATGCTGGACAGAGAATAGGAGACACTCAAGAAGTGAACAGCCAAGCTAATACACAGGCCTGGGCCAGCCCTACAAACCAAGACCGAACTAAAAACAAACCCCTTAAAAGTAGTTTCTACCCCCCAAGTGGAAAAACAAGAATTCTACTGCCATCTGTCTGCAGACAGACAAAAGTTTACAAATATCCATCATAGTACAAGAGAGGTGGGAAGGAGACTCTGGCCTGGGTGTGAACCTGACATGTACCACAAGCCCTGGGTGACCAGGGGTACTGGTCCTATACATAAAACCACAGTTCCTCATTGTGGAGGCTGCAAGTATCAAAAGACAAGGCTCTATGCTCAGATCTCTGGGGACCTTGGCTCTGAGCCACACATCCACTCCCTCACTGATGGATTCTAGGCAAATGCTCTATCATTAAGCCACACTCCCAGCTGCAGATGAGCCACACCGCCAAGGTTCTCAGTGGGGGATTTATGCTACTGCTATACTGTGTGGAGCCACACCCCAGCCTATTGTTTATGATTATGACTTTTGCAAATACCCTACTTATTAAAAGAATAGGGGCTGGAGAGATGGTTTGGCGGTTAAGACATTTGCCTGCAAAGCCAAAGGATCCCGGTTTGATTCTGCAGGACCCATGTAAGCCAGATGCACAAGGTGGTGCATGCATCTGGAGTTTGTTTGCAGTGACTGGAGGCCCTGGCGTGCCCATTCTCTCCCTCCCTGTCTCTCTCTTTCTCTGCATCTTTCTCTCTCTCAAATAAATAAAATATATTTAAAAAAAAAAAAAAAAAGAATGATGGAGTGGAGCACACACCTTTAATCCCAGCACTAGAGAGGCAAAGGTAGGAGGATCCTTGTAAGTTTTGAGGCCAGCCTGACACTACATAGTGAATTTCAGGTCTAGCCTGGGCTAGAGTGAGACCCTACCTCGAAAAAACAAAAACAAAAAACCACCCAATAAATAAATAAAAGAATGATGGGAAGAACAGTTCCAGTGTCACTGTGTGGTTGGATACTACTCTCTTTTTAAAAATATTATTTATTGCCAGGCATGGTGGCACATGCCTTTAATCCCAGCACTCGGGAGGCAGAGGTAGGAGGATCACCGTGAGTTCAAGGCCACCCTGAGAATACAGAGTGAATTCCAGGTCAGCCTGGGCTAGAGTGAGACCCTACCTCAAAAAACCAAAAAACCTATATATATATATATATGTATAATTTATTTATTTATTTGAGAGAGAGAGAGAAAGAGGCAGGGGGGGGAGGGGGAGAGTGAGAGCATCAGGGCCTCCAGCCACTGCAAACAAACTCCAGATGCATGTGCCACCTTGTCCATCTGGTTTACGTGAGTCCTGGGGAATCAAACCAAGGTCCTTTTTGGCTTGATAGGCAAGTGCCTTAACCACTAAGCCATCTCTCCAGACCTACTGTCACTTTTCACACAATATATGTCCTGCCCCATTTAAATGTCACCCTCAAACCTTCAGCATACCTGATTCAGGGTCTTCTGCAGGTGGGGGGTGCCCATGCGGTCTGCCATATGCCGATAGGCAGGGTGGGAAAGGAAAAACTTCCTTTCGGCTGCCAGTGCTGCACGGATATCCTTCTTGCCCTCGATGTCTTTCTGGCTGCGGTTTACCACACCAATGTAGCCTATAGAGAGACAGAGGGTCAGCACAGCAGCTAGACCCAAAAGGCCAGGTGCTGTGCATCCACTGTGGACCAGCCATGGGCTGGCTCAGTGGTAGAGCCAGCCCTTCTTTGAAAGGGGAGAAATGTGAGGAAGAGAGTGCAAATAGAGGCCACCCATGAGTCTTAGAGGAAGAAGAGATGTCAGTCTTGGAAGATGAAGGGTGACAGGGGTGGTATGATGTGGCCATTGGTGAGGAATGGATGGATGAGATCCTGAGATCTGGGTCAGTGAATTTTTGTTGTTGTTTTCTTCAAGGCAGGGTCTCACTCTAGCCCAAGCCGACCTGGAACTGTTGTCCCAGGCTGGCCTTGAACTTACTATGATCCCAGTGCTGGGCTTGTTTGTCAGTGAATTTTTGTTGTTTTTTTTTTTTTTTTTTTGAGGCAAACCCAACAGATTACTTTTTTTTAATGTGTGAGAGAGAGGGGAAAGAGAATTGGTGCGCCAGGGCCTCAGGCCACTGCAATCGAACTCCAGATGCGTGTGACCCCTTGGGCGCATGTGTGACCTTGAGCACTTGTGCATAGGGCTTATGGGGGACCTGGAGAGTCAAACAAGAGTCCTTATGCTTTGCAAGCAAGTGCCTTAACCACTAAGCCATCTCTTCAAATTTTTTTTTTTTTTTTAAGGTTTTTCAAGGTAGAGTTTCACTCTAGTCCAGGCTGACCTGGAACTCACTATGTAGTCTCAGGGTGGCCTCGAACTCACAGTGATCCTCCTACCTCTGCCTTCCAAGCGCTGGGATTAAAGTCATGTGCCACCATGTCCAGTCAGCCAAATTTTTTTTTAATCATTTTATTTATTTGGGGCGGGGGAGAGGAGAGAACGGGTGTGCCACAGCAAACAAACTCCAGATGCATGTGCAACTTTGTACATCTGGCTTTAGGTGGGTACTGAGTAATCAAACCTAGGTTATTAGGCTTTGTAGGCAAGCATCTTAACTGCTGAGACATCTCTCCAGCACCTTATTTTTACTTTTTTGGTGACTTCTGAGTTTAATAGGACTGCTTACAGAAGCACGGCTGAGGACATTTTTATTGGACTATGGGCAACTTATCAGTGGCTACACCCCTGAGGAAAATTTATCCTCATTTCTTTTTTTTTCTTTTTTTTTTTTTTTTTTGGTTTTGTGAGGGGGTCTCACTCTGGTCCAGGCTGACCTGGAATTAACTATGTAGTCTCAGGGTTGCCTCGAACTCTCAGCAATCCTCCTACCTCTGCCTCCCGAGTGCTGGGATTAAAGGCGTGCGCCACCACGCCTGGCTTATCCTCATTTCTTAACAACTCAACTGCCAATAACTCCTTAGAAGAGGTGGAGCCTTATGAGTCCTACCTCCACCCAGGATGGAATGTAGATGGCCCAAATCTGCATGCATGTCTCCTAATGTCTCTGAAAGTAGCAGTTCAATAGCCAGTGTGTACAAATGTGACACAAAAGACACTCTCACCGCAGCTGATGCCCTCTCCTTCCCAGCCTCCCACACACCTCTTCTCAAGGGAAGCAGCTTATTCTCCAGGACATCCCTGGCATCGGTGCCTTCATCCATCAGGTCCAATTTGGTGATGACGCCAATGGTCCGTAGGCCTGCAAGAGCCCCACAGTCAGAGGGCACTAGGAGGAAGGCCACCTGGAGTTTGGTCTGAATGTAAAATGTCCCCCATAGACTCATGTGTTTGAGCATTTAATCTTCAGTTGGTGGCACTGTTCAGGAAGGTTATGAAACCTTTAGGAGGTGAGCAGTTCTGCTCTGTCATGTGCTTCTGTCCTGAGGTGCTGCCTCATCAAAAGACACAAACCAACAGGACTACTACCCACAGATTAGGATCTCCAAAATGGCAAGCCCTTTAGAAAGACCTGTGATGGGACTGGGGGAGGGAATTATTGTGGTTTATTTTCTATGCTTATGGAAGCTGTCACTACAAAGTTTAAAACAACAACAACAAAAAGACCTGTGGTCTTCATAAGCGGATTGTGTCAGGTATCTGCTACAGTGACAGAAAGCTGACTTCCACAGTAGGGCTGTTCCCACCCTTCTGAACAAGCAAAGGGAGCCCCTTCATGTGGGAGGAGGAATGACCACCAGCACCACTCTCCTGTGTCTCATAGTGCCTTTTTATAACAAGGCCTTGTGACAGAGGAGGCCCACAGACATGAACCCAAGGGTGTTGGCACTACTTCTCTGGGGCAGGGGGTTACCTTGGGGGTCCACCTCCTTAGCAAGCTTGAGGGCATCTGAGTTGGCTAAGTCCATGTTGGCAGGTGTGACAGCCAGGATCAGGCTGCTCTCACGGCTAATAAACTGCAGGATCATGTCCTTGATCTGATATTCAATGTCAGGAGGCTGGTCCCCGACCGGCACCTTGGTGATGCCCGGGAGATCGATGAGAGTCAAATTCAACACTGGGAGAGAAATCAGAGGGAAGGGTGATCAGAGCTCAGGAAAGGAGAGGCACATACAAAGCCCTGTGGCCACTAACTGAGGCCTCCAAGTTCTGGGAGAAGGTCATTTCTGAGGTAGACTACAGCATGTGTATTTGCGTATAGAGGCCAGGGGTCAACACTGGTGTCTTCCTCAATCAGTCTCTATCTTATTTTCAAGATAGAATCTCTCTCAGAATAAAACCCTACCTCAAAAAACTAAAACAAACAAACAACCCCCGCACAACAACAACAAAAAGGTAGAATCTCACACTACCTGGAGCCCATCAATTCAGCTAGATTAGCTAGCCAATGAGCCCCTGGGGATCCCCAAAATCCACCTTCCCAGTGCTGGGAGTACAGACACACATTGTATCACCAGGTTGTTACACAAGGGTTGGGCATCCGAACCAAAGCCCTCATGATTGACCAGCAAGTGTTTTACCCACTGAACTACCACTTCATCAACTGGTTTCTTTCTTTTTCCCTCTCCTCCCCTTCCTCCCTCTCCTCCCTAACCCAACAGGTTCAAACCCCCAGTAACCACATAAAGCCAGATGCACAAAATGGCACATGGGTCTAAGAGTTTGTTCACAATGGCCTTGACACATCCATACTCATTTTTTTTTCTGAGGTAGGGTCTCACTCTAGCCCAGGCTGACCTGGAATTCACTCTGGGATTAAAGGCGTGAGCCACCCCACCCGGCTCTTTTCCTATCTCTTTCTGTGAACTAAATAAAGAAAAATGTATTTTTTTTGTTTTTTGAAGTAAGGTTTTGCTCTAGTCGAGGCTGACCTGGAATTCACTATGTATTCTCAGGGTGGCATTGAACTCACAGTGATCCTTCTACCTCTGCCTCCTAAGCGCTGAGATTAAAGGCATGTGCCACCATGCCTGGCTAAGAAAAAAATTTTTAAAAAAGAAAATGCAAGGTAAGGCTGGGATGATAGCTGAGTGGGTAAAGGTGTTTGCTTGCAAAGCCTGCCTGCCCAGGGTTCAATTCCCCAGTAGTAAAGCCAGATGCACAAAGTGGCACATGCGTCTGGAGTTCTTTGCAGTGGCTGCAGGCTCTAGTGTACCCATTCTCTCTCTGTCTCTTTCTCTCGCCCATTCTCTGTCTGTCTCTCTCTCAAATAAATAAGTAAGTAAATAAAAAAGGTGGGAGCTCTCTGTACTCCCTCCTCAATATAAGTCTCTAAATCTTTATTCTTTTTTTTTTCTAAACCTTTTTTTTAAAAAAAGAAAAGGGCCAGGCGTGGTGGAGCATGCCTTTAATCCCAGCACTCAGGAGGCAGAGGTAGGAGGATCGCCGAGAGTTCGAGGCCACCCTGAGACTACATAGTTAATTCCAGGTCAGCCTGGACCAGAGTGAGACCCTACCTTGCAAAACCAAAAAAAAAAAAAAAAAAAGAAGAAGAAGAAGAAAAAGGAGGAGGAAGGGCTGGAGAGATGACCCAGCAGTTAAAGCACTTGCCTACAAAGCTTAATGACCTAGGTTTTATTCCTCAAAGTGGCACATGCATCTGGAGTTGGTTTGCAGAGGCTAGAGACTCTGGTGCACCTATTGTGTCTCTCTCTGCTTACAAATAAATAAATAAATAAATAAATAAAGAGAAATAAATAAAGAGAAAGAAAAAAGAAAGAAAGAAAAGAAAGAAAGAAAGGAAGGAAGGAAGGAGAGAGAGGGAGGGAGGGAAGGAAAGAAGGAAGGGGGGAGGGAGGGAGGGAGGAAGGAAGGAAAGCCAGGTGTGGTGGTGCATGCCTTTAATCCCAGTACTTGGGAGGCAGAGGCAGGAGGAATGTTGTGAGTTTGAGGCCACCTGACAGTACATAGTGAATTCCAGGATAGCCTGGGCTAGAGTGAGACCCTACCTTGAAAAACAAAACAAAACAAGCAAAAAGAAATGCAAGGTAAGGGCTGAGACTCAGTGGTTATAATTGCTTGATTGCAAAGTCTGCTGGCCTAGGTTCAATTCCTTAATACCCATGTAAATTCAGATGCACAAAATGGCACATGTGTTTCAGAGTTTGTTCTAACGAACCCATTCTCTCTCTCTCTCCCACACCCTGGTAAATAATTTTTTTTTAAATGCAGTCTAGGAGCCGGGCGTGGTGGCGCACGCCTTTAATCCCAGCACTCGGGAGGCAGAGGTAGGAGGATCGCTGAGAGTTCGAGGCCACCCTGACACTACATAGTTAATTCCAGGTCAGCCTGGACCAGAGTGAAACCCTACCTTGCAAAACCAAAAAAAAAAAAAAAAAAAAAAAAAAAAAAAAAAAAATGCAGTCTAGGGCTGGAGAAATGGCTTAGCGGTTAAGGTGCCTGCCTCCTAAGCCTAAGAACGCTGGTTCCAATCTCCAGGTCCCACGTTTAGCTAGATGCAAAGTGACGCAAGGGCACAATGACGCACTTGACCTCAAGGGGGCGCACACATCTAGATTTCGTTCGTAGCAGCTTAGAGGCTGCTGGTGTGCCCATCTCTGTCTTCCTCTCCCTCTCGCTCCAAAAAAAAAAAAAAAAAAAAAAAAAAAAAGCAGTCTACCTCCTTTGACAGAGGATCTCTTGTTGGCTGGCCAGGGAGACAGGGGTCCTGTTTCCATCACCCCAGTACTAGGATAACAGGCATACAACATTTTTTTTTTCTTTTTTCTGTGCAGGTTCTCACTCTAGCCCAGGCTGACCTGGAACTCACTCTGTAGAGCCCTTGGCTGGCTTCAAACTCACAGTGATCATCCTACCTCAGCCTCCTGAGGGCTGGGACTAAAGGTATGTGTCACCATGCCCAGCAAGAATACAACATTTTCTGTGTATACTGGTGTTGGAATTCAGGTCCTCAGGCTTGCATGGCACACACTTTATTCACTGAATTATCTCCCCAGCCTCCCATTCTTAGTACTTTTTTTCTTTTGATTGAGAGAGATTTTCACTATATAAAGCCAAATTTGGCCTGGAACTTGCAATCCTTGCCTCAGCCTCCTGACTGCTGGGATTCCATGCATGTGCCACCATAGTCAATAGTATTCCTGGCCCATGATGTTTATCTCAGAGTTATGTATATGTGAAGAAACGTGGGCAGGAGCATATGTTTGGCAAATAGCTAGATCCTAGCCATGACCATGAGGCAGTCAAGATTCCCTCAGTCCCTACATGTGATGGATGGGTCCCTACCATGCTACCTACCATGTGGTGAGTAGACCCGCAGGTTGATGGGCACTGGGGAGATGCCTTTGTTGGTCCCCGTCACCCGGTCGGTTTCTGCTTCAATCTCCTGCCGGACTTCATCAAAGTCTGTAAACTTTTTAGACTTGCAGTGCAAAAACTCGGCATATTCTGAAAAGGGAAGAGACATGCAAAATGAGGGAGATGTGGCTTCTGTAGGAAGCAGAAGGAGTTTTGAGGATCCACACTTTGTCAAGAACAGAAAGCAGTGATATGCCACAATCATGACAGGAATTTGAGGAACAAGAGATTAATTCCATTTTGTTTGAGACAGCATTTTGTGTAATCCAAGCTGGCCTCAAACTCACTGTGTAGCCGAGGATAACCTTGAATTCCTGAGCCTCCTGCCTATACCTCCCTAGTGTTGGGATAACATATGTCACCACACCCACTTTAATTCTCATGACAAGTACTGAGGGGGCTCCCATCATTAGAGCCCTCTTGCAAACCCTAGATAATTCCATGGGAATGAGACAGGTGAAGGATCCCTAAACCAAAATGCCAGGGCCCATGGAGCTGCGAAGACATCTCAGTCAGTTGAACAGTGGCCTTATAAGTACAGGGCTGAGTTCAACATGCAAAACCTACATAAAAACACCAGGGCTGGTGGTAGGTGCTTGTAATCCCAGTGCTATGGAGGTAGTACAGGAGGATCTGAGGATCACTGCCAGCCAGCTAGCTTACTTGGTGAGTTCTAGGCCAGTGAGCAACTCTGTCTCAAAGGAAGAGAGTGCCTGGGGAATGATGCCTAAAGTTATCCTCTGGCCTCCACACACATACACACAGGCACACATATGTACACCTGCACAAAGAAAATGCCTAGGACCAGAAGTATTTTCTATTTGGGCTTTTTATTCACTTCAAATTTTAGGATACCTGTATATGCATAGTGAATTATTTAGGCAATGGGACCTCTACATCTAAGAATTTCAGGATGAGTTGGGGTTACATAACCCCAGCTACTTAGGAAGCTGGAGCAGAAGGACCATAAGTTCAAAGCCAGCCTAGGATTACAGAGTTCAAGGTCAGCCTGGGCTACAGCAGGGTGGGGGTGGGGGTGTGAAAACTGAAATAACCTCAGTATCCACTAGGAGGAAACATGGCAAAAGAAATCCCACAAACTGTCCCCAAGAGAAGGCCCAAGAGGGGCCTCTGGGATGCAGGTAGGAGGCAGGATATCTCCATCTGGAGGTAGAAGGAGGTTGGAAGAACTAAAGATGAGGGCAATGTGACTCGGGTGGTACAGTGCTTGCCTAGTGTGGTGGTTTGAAACAGGTGTCCCTCATGAACTTAGGTATTCTGACTGCTAGGTCCCCAGCTGATGGAGATTTGGGAATACACCTCCTGGAGGCAGTGTATTGTTGGGGGTGGGCTTATGGGTTTTATAGCCAGTGTCCCCTTGCCAGTATTTGGTATACTTTCCTGTTGCTGTTATCCATCTGATATTGGCCAGGAGGTGATGTCCACCCTCTGCTCATGTCATCCTACTCCCTGCCATCATGGAGCTTTTCTTCAAGTCTGTGAGCCAAAATAAACCCCTTTTTCCCCACAAGCTGCTTTTGGTTGGGTGTTTTCTACCAGTAATGCAAACCTGACTGCAACACCTAGTATACATGAAACCCTCAGTTTCATCCCCAAAACTACATAAACCACATTTTAGTAGATCTGAGAGGTGGAGGCAGGAGGATGAAAAGTTCAAAATCATCCTTGGCTATATAGTGAGTTTGATGTCAGTCTGGGCCAAGAGATCTTGTCTGGAAAGAAAGAGAGGAAGAAAGAAAGAAAGAAAGAAAGAAAGAAAGAAAGAAAGAAAGAAAGAAAGAAAGAAAGAAAGAAAGAAAGAGAGGAAGGAGAGAGAAAGAAAGAGAGAGAGGAAGAAAGAAAGAAAGAAAGAAAGAAAGAGAGGAAGGAGAGAGAGAGAGAAAGAGAGAGAGAGGAAGAAAGAAAGAAAGAAAGAAAGAGAGGAAGGAGAGAGAGAGAGAAAGAGAGAGAGAGGGAAGGAAAGAAAGAAAGAAAGAAAGGAAAAGAAAAGAAAAGGAAAGAAAGAAAAAAGAAAACAAGCCAGCCAGCTGGGCATGGTGATACATGCCTTTAAGCACAGCACTCAGGAAACCCTACTTCGAAAAACTAGAGAGGGAGGGATGGAGGGAAAAAGGGAAGGAAGCCAGCCAGATATGGTGGCACATGGTTTTAATCCTAACATTTGAGATCTGAAGTAGGAGGAGCCAGGCTGGGACTACAGAGTTCCAAGTCAGCTTGGGCTAGAATGAGACCCTACTTCACAAAAGCTTTATAAAAAAGTTTAAAAAAGAATATTATCTGAATATACTACATTCTGGCCAACATTCAACCTTCCCTCCTAGCCAGGCCAGGTACATAGACTCACACTCCTTACCTGGTAGATACCTCCATAATACCTTTATTTATTTAATGTATTATATAGAGAGAAGACAGATAAAAGTCTGACAGGTGCCAGAACCTCTTACCACTAAAAACAAATTGCAGATGCAAGTAGTCATTTTGTGTGTCTGGCTTTACATGGATATCAGGAAATGGAACCTGGGGCAGCAGGCTTTGTAAGTAAGTGCCTTCAACCAGAGCCATCTCCCCAGCACCACACCCTCCCTGTGACAGCTGATACAGACAGTGGAAGGGACTGACCCAGCTCAGTGATAGAGCTCAGACCCAGTGCAGACAGGGGTGGGGGTACTCAGCAGGGTCAGGTCCACCCAGGGACAGAGAGACTGTGAGCTGAAGGATCTGGAATGCCCTTCCCCACTCCACTATCAGCTCACCGAATTCCCAAAGATAGTCCCACTCTGGCCTTCCACCTGGACAACAGGAAATGTGTGTGTGGCTCCTCTTCCTGAGGCACATACTAAAAATGGAACAATTCCCCAACCCCCACAGAAGCTTAGGTGACTTCAAGATCCAAGGTATGCAGGACGTATGAAACGGGAAAGGGGCAGGGAACCAGGAGCAGGGACCTTTCTATAGCAAGCCTAGTCTACCAAGGTCTGGGGTTTAGGGGCCTGGCTTCTCCCTCCCCTTCTGAGCCTATCCATCTGCTTCCATCTTGGCCTCCTTCCCCTCTGAGCCAGGCCACTTTGAGTTGTGTTTATTGGACTGGAACGAAAGGCCTGGTGTTTCCTGGAAGCTGTCAGCTTAGTCAGCATTAGAAAGCCAACCTAGGCTTCAGTCTCCTGATCTATTAAATGGATATTCAAACCAACAAGAAGTGTGGTAGCCAGCAACTGCTGCTACTCAACTGGGCAGAGGACCCCAAGGCACAATGTGCCTGTCATTCCCAACTTGCATAAGAGGGAACCCAGAGAGGTAAATCATTCAACCAAGACACAGCACCTCACCATCTTCTACTGGCCCTCATTCAAATGTCCTCCTTGAGCTAGGTATGGTGACACATGTCCGAAAGCCCACCACTCAGGAGGCAGAAGCAAGACAATTGAAAGTGAGAGGCTAGTTGGGGCTACAGGGAGGGAACTTGCCTCAAAAAAGTCTGTCTGGGACTGGCGAGATGGTTTAGTGGGTAAGAGAGCTTGCTATGTGAGCACAAGGACCTGAGTTCAATTCTCCAGTACCCATGTACAGCTGCCATGACCACACATGCCTGAAGCCCCAGTGCTGAGATGGGGCAGAGACAGGAGGATCTCTGGGGTCCCTAATCAAGCAGATTGAACTCAATTCAGTGAGAGACTCTGTCAGGGAGGAGGAAGAGTGAAGAGTGACAGAGGACACCTGAAGTCTTCCTGTGGCCTCCACACATGTGCAGGTCAATGCACACAAAAATGCACACGCATGCATGCATACCCCCCCCAACAAAACAGACCAGAATCTGGGTGTGGTGATGAACACCATTTATCCCAACATTCAGGAGGGAGATGTAGAAGGATCGCCCTGAGTTCAAGGCTACCCTGAGACTACATAGTGAATTCCAGGTGAGCCTAAACTAGAGTGAGACCCTGCCTTGAGAAACAAAAACAAACAAACACAAAAAACAACAACCAGAGGCTTACAATGGTTTCTATCGATTGTCACTGAGGATTAGTTAGGTCAATTAGGTTATCTGAGGTGGGACCCATCGCAAACATGGGTGGTGAGCTGTGGTCCATGGGCTGGAGTCTTTGGTGAGCTGCAGAACTCATTGATCTACTTCCTGCCTGCTGAGGCGCTGAAGTGCTGCTGGCTGGCATCCTGCTCCTACTGGGTTTTTTCCCCCATGGTGGACTCTACCATCTGGAAATGTAAACTGAAACAAATCCTTCCTCCCTTAATTAACACAGTTTTTTTTGTTGTGTTCTTGATTGTTTTAGGACCTCCAGCCACAGCAAACAAACTCCAGACCCAAGCACCACTTTGCATTTGTCTTTAGGTGGGTACTGGGAAATTGATGCTGGGTCATTAGATTTTGCAGGCAAGCACCCCTAGCCACTGCGCCATCTCTCAAACCCTTTTTGGGGGCTTTTTTCGAGGTAGGGTCTCACTCTAGCTCAGGCTGACCTGGAATTCACTAGTTTCAGGGTGGCCTCGAACTCACAGAGATCCTCCTACCTCTGCCTCCCAAATGCTGGGATTAAAGGTGTACGCCATCACTCCCGGCTTCTTGTTTTTGTTTCTTGAGATAGGGTAGTGGTCTCAAACTCATGGGATTCTTCTATCTCAACCCCCTGAGTGCTAGAACTAAAGGCATGTCCATCAATGCCCAGTTTCTTTTAAGATTTTATTTTTATTGATTGATTGGTTGAATTGAGACAGAGGGAGGAAGAGTGAGAATGAGCGCACCAGGGCCTCTAGCTACTGCAAACGAACTCCAGACACATGCGCTCTGGAAAATCGAACCAGGATCCTTAGGCTTCCCAGGCAAACACCTTAACTGCTAAGCCATCTCTCCAGCCCAATGCCCAGCTTCTTAAACTGATTTTTTTTTTGGGGGGGGGAGGGTAGGGGAAGATTTCAAGGTAGGGTTTCACTTCAGCACAGGCTGACCTAGAATTCACTATGTAGTCTCAGGGTGGCCTTGAACTCACAGGGATCCTCCTACCTCTGCCTCCTGAAAGCTGGGATTAAAGGCATGTGGTGCCAATACACCTGGCTCTTAGACTTTTTTGTTTTGTTTTGAGGTAGGGTCTCACTCTAGCCCAGGCTGGCCTGAAATTAGCTATGGAGTCTCAGGGTGGCTTTGAACTCACGGTGATCCTCTTACATCTGCCTCTGAGTGCAGCTAATACTGCAGATTTTGACAGTGACACTACCTATAGGCAACAACATGAATTCTCCCTGATACCACCCAGTGAACCAAGCTAGATGGACTCCCTCCAGGGGATGATAGCCAAGACTAACAATGGTCCAAAGCCTAGGTCCTGCCATACAGTAGGGATAAAGAAAGAAACCAAGCCAGGCATGGTGGCGCATGCCTTTAATCCCAGCACTTGGGAGGCAGAGGTAGAAGGATCGCTGTGAGTTCAAGGCCACCCTGAAACTACATAGTGAATACCAGGTCAGCCTGAGCTAGAGTGAGACCCTACCTCGAAAAATGAAAAAAAAAAAAAAAAATTAAGGTCTTCCTCAGCCACAACATGAGTGTGAGACCAATTTGGGCTAATGAGATCTGTGTTGTTGTAGTTACCATCTCCTTGCTGGAACAAAGTACCTGCTGATGGGAGGAAAGGTGTTTACTTGGCTTACAATCCTGAGGGGAAGCTCCCTGATGGCAAGAGAAAGGACGGCATGAGCAGAGGCTGGACATCACCTCTGCCACAGCATGTGGAAAACAGCAAGAAAGTGAGCTGACTCTGGCAAGGGGAAGCTGGCTATAACACCCCTAAGCTTACCCACAACAACATACCTTGTCTAGCAATGTTCCACCTCCCAAAATGCCACCAACTGAGGATCAAGCATTCAGAGCACCTAAATTTATGGGGGACACCTGATTCAAACCACCACACTCTGTCTCAAAAACAAAACAATGGCCAGAGAGATGGCTTAGGGTTTAAGGCATTTGCCTGCAAAGACAAAGGACCTAGGTTCAATTCCCCAGTAGCCACATAAGGCCAGATGCACAAGGTGCTTCATGTACCTGGAGTTCATTTGCAGTGCCTAATCTATCTGCCTCTCTCTCTCTCTCTAAAATAAATAAATAAATAAATAAATAAAACAAAACAAGAGCCAGGCATCGTGGTGCACGCCTTTAATCCCAGCACTAGTGAGGCAGAGGTAGGATTGCCATAAATTCAATGCCACCCTGAGACTACATAGTGAATTCCAGGTCAGCCTGGGCTAGAGTGAAACCATACCTCGAAAAACAAACAAACAAAACAAAAACAAAAACATGGACAGAAGCCAGGAGTGGTGGTGCTGCCTAGAATCCCAGTATTGAGGTAGGAAGATCACAAACTCAAGACACACTGAGCTGCATAAGTCTATCTCAGAAAGAAAGGAGGAAAAGGAGGTTGGTAGAAATTAATTTAAAAAATAAAAGGGCCAGGTGTGATGGCTCATGCTTTTAATACCAGCACTTGGGAGGTAGAGGTAGGAGGATTGCCTTAAGTTCGAGGCCACCCTGAGACTACATAGTGAATTACAGGTCAACCTGGGCTAGAGTGAGACCCTACCTTGAGAACAAAAGAAGGCCAGGCATGGGGGTGCACACCTTTAATCTAAGAACTCAGGAGGCAGAGGTGGGAGGATCACTGTGAGTTTGAGGCCAGCCTGGAACTATAGTGAGTTGCAGGTCAGCCTGGGCTACAGTGAAACCCAACCTCGAAAAAACAAAATAAATAAATAAAAACTAAAGGGGAGCTGGAGAGATGGCTTAGTTCTTATGGTGCTTGCCTGGGAAGCCTAAGGGACCTAGGCTCAACTCCCCAGAACCTATGTAAGCCAAATACACAAGGTAACACATGTGTACAAGGTGGCACATGTGTCTGGAGTACGATTTAAGTAGCTAGAAGCCCTGATGCACCAATTATCTCTCTCTCATAAAAAAAAAATTTTTAAATAAAGGATTGAAAGCTGGACATGGTGGTGAGTGCCTTTAATCCCAGCATTTAGGAGGAAGAAGTTTGAGGCCACTAAAAGTGAATTCCAGGTCAGCTTGGGCTAGAGTGAGACCCTACGTGTGAAAACCCAAAAATAAAAAAATTAAAATAGGCTGGAGAAATGGCTTAGTGCTAAAGGGGCTTGCCTACAAAACATAAGGACCCATGTACTACTCTCTAGGTCCCACATAAACCAGACACACAAAAGGTGAGGCAAGCACAAGGTTGCATATGCCCACTAGGTGGCTCGAGAATCTGAAGTTTGATTTCAGTGGCTGAGGCCCTGGTGTGCCAATTCTCTCTCTCTCTCTAAAAACAAAAAATTTTAAAATTAAAAATAAATAAAAATAAAGAGGTTTGAGTATGGCAGTGGTGTATGCCTTTAATACTAGCATTCAGGAGGTTGAGATAAGAAGATCACCAGGAGTTTGAATCCAACCTGGGCTGCAATGAGAAAAAAAGTCTGGGGGAAGGGTCAATCAAAATTCAAGATATTCTGAATAAGACATATGAAAACCTACTTTTTTGAATAATGGCACATCCAGAAGCCATAGATTGTTATTAGAAAATTTTCAGTGCCAGGAATGGGATACCTTCTAGTGAGTTGTTGGCAAAGGAGGTACTTGTTGCCTCCAAAACATGGCAGGCTATTGCCAAGGCCCTTGGTTTCCCTTGAGAAACAGATGATAAGACCCTATTGCTGAAGACTTCACTTGCCTGAAAGGGCAAGATCACTGAGAAATCAAGCTGGTGCTGAGCAAAAACCTTCTCCCTGTAGACCAGCCAACTGAAAGCTGAAAAAAGCTGTACTGCATGCAGCCCTATAACAGACAGAAGTCATCAGTGGTGAAATCAGTGGACACTGGAAGCCTCTAGTTTGGCCAGACAGGCCAAATGACCAAATGAGTGCAATATTGGCATGTCTGCTCTGGGGGAAACCGACTGCTCTCTAATTGGACTGAAGGCCAACTCTATGGGAGGGAATACATGCCTGGTACTGAAAAACCTAATCAAAAGCCTATCGCAGGGGAGGTCATGAGCCTTAAGGGGTACAAAGCCTGCTCTGGCTAAATGTATGTATTATTCCTGGCAAACTGTTCTGAAAGCACTACACTTAATGTACATATTCATGTATTAATGCTACTCTCACTTCTGATTAGAGAAGTTTCACTTTTCAGATGGTGATGACCACTGGGATGACCCAAAAGGCAACACAGTGCTGAGAAGGGACGGAGGAGTGTCCAGCACTGAAACATCTCTATCACACCCTCCAAGGCTCAGGGTCCATTGTGGAAGAGGTGGCAGAAAGAATGTAAGAGCCAAAGGAAGGGTATGACTCCTTACAATGCAGCTGTCCAGACAGAAATTGGACTCAATATCCATGACATCACAGTGCCTAGCAATACCTTCACAAGACCCTCATAATAGAAGAAAAAGATGAGGACATCAAAATAAAAGAGAGACTACTGGCTGGAGAGATGGCTTAGCAGTTAAGGTGTTTGCCTGCGAAGCCTAAGGACCCTGGTTCAATTCTCCAGGTCCCAAGTAAGCCAGACGCACAAGGAGGCGCATGCATCTGGAGTTTGTTTGCAGTGGCTAGAGGCCCTGGCACGCCCATTCTCACTCTCCCCCTCTCTCTTTCCCTCTGTCTCAAATAAAAATAAAATCTTAAAAAATAAAATACAAGAGAGACTAATGGAGAGAGGGAGGGGCTATGTTGGAGAGCGGAGTTGTTAAGGGGAAAAGGGAGCAGGGGAGGAAATATGATTTACTGTCTGTAAGAATATAAGTTGTCAATAAAAAGAAATAAATAGAGAGCTGGAGAGATGGCTTAGCAATTAAGATGCTTGCCTGCAAAGCCAAAGAAACAAGGTTTGATTCCCTACTACCCACGTAAAGTCAGATGCACAGGGAGGCACATGCTTCTGGAGTTCATTTGAAGTGGCCAGAGGCCCTAGAGTGCCCATTTTCTCTCTCTCTCCCTCTAATAAATAAACATTTTTTAAAAAGTTTCTGGGCTGGAGAGATGGTTTAGCGGTTAAGGTGCTTGCCTACGAAGCCAAAGGACCCAGGTTTGATTCCCCAGTACCAACATAAGCCAGATGCACAAGGGGGCGCATGCATCTGGTGTTTGTTCACAGTGGCTAGAGGCCCTGGTGCCCATTCTCTCTCTGTCTGTATCTCTTCTGTCTCTCTCTCTCTCTGCTTGCACATAAATAAAATAAAATAATTTTAAAAAATGTTTCTGGGGCTGGAGAGGTGGCTTAGCGGTTAAGGCGCCTGCCTGCTAAGCCTAAGAACCTGGTTCCAATCTCCAGGTCCCACATTTAGCCAGATGCAAAGTGATGCAAGGGCGCAATGCCGCACTTGAACACAAGGGGGCGCACACATCTAGATTTCATTCGCAGCAGCTGAGACTGCTGGCGCGCCTATTCTCTGTCTCCCTCTCTCTGTCTCTCTCCAAAAATAAATAAAATAATTTAAATTTTTTTTTAAAATGTTTCTGAAGGCAAATCTGCTTCCACACTAGGCCAGCGGGCTTGGGGAGTGTGAGCGAGGAGGAAGTGATGGGCAGAAGAGCAGAAAGGGGAAATGCTGAGGCTCTGGATGGCTTCACAGTCTAGCCCTGCCCAATCCTCCCCCCATGCTTGTTTCCATAGACAATGCAATGGGCTAGCACAGAGCCCTGTGCTAAAATAGCTGTGAGAATGAGTTCAAAATACACATTGTGAGCAAAGTATGGCTGTCACCCTAGCCCTCAGGAGGTGGGCCTGTAGAATGCATAGCAAGACTCTGTCTCAAAAAAAAAATTAGGGCTGGAGAGATGGCTCAGCAGTTAAGGTATGTACCTGCAAAGCCTAATGACCCAGGTACATGACCTAGTACTCAGGTCATTCATCTGGAGTGATTTTGCAGTGGCTAGAGGGTCCGGTGTGGCCATTCTCTCTGTAGCCAGGTGTGGTGGTGCATGACTTTAATCCCACCACTTGGGAGGCAGCGGCAGGAGGATTATTGTGAGTTCTACGTTACTCTGAGAGTACATAGTGAATTCCAGGTTATCCTGTGCTAAAGTGAGACCCTACCTCAAAAAAAAAAAAAAATAGGGCTGGAGAAATGGCTTATCAGTTAAGGCTCTTGCCTGCAAAGCCAAAGGACCCAGGTTTGATTCCCCAGGACCCACGTAGGTCAGATGCATAAGGTGGTGCATGCATCTGGAGTTCACTTGCAGTAGCTGGATGCCCTGGCATGCCCATTCTCTCTTCCTTTCTCTGCCTCTTTCTCTGTCTCTCAAATAAATAAATAAAAATAAAAATTTTAAAAGCTGGATGTGGTGGCACACGCCTTTAATCCCAGCACTTGGGAGGCAGAGGTAGGAGGATCACTATGAGTTCAAGGCCAGCCTGAAACTACATAGTGAATTCCAGGTCAGCCTGGATTAGAGTGAAAAACCAAAAAATAAATAACCTTCCTCCCCAGATGTGTGCACTCACAGGGAGAACACAAGAAGCTTAGCTGCCAGTTGAAAGCCAGCCTTGGGCATTTCACATTCTACACAGAGCTGCCTGATGTCCCTTACCCAGGAACATGAGGCCTGCCTTCCCCAAACCTGACATTGTGACAGACAAGCCTGGGCAAGAATGACTGGGAGCTCAGTCAAGACTTTAGAGACCTCTCCTTACCATACAATCAAACAGGGTCTGTCAGGCAAATATGGTGGCTCATGTCAGCAATCCTTATACTCAGGAGACTGAGGTAGAAGGGTCCCCTGGGGTTCAAGGCCAGTCTGGGCTACAGTGTAAAATCTTATTTCAAAATACCAAACTAAAGCTGGACGTGGTGGCACACACCTTCAATCCCAGCACTCGCGAGGCAGAGGTAGGAGGAATGCCGTGAGTTTGAAGCCACCCTGACACTATATAGTGAATTCCAGGTCAGCCTGGGCTAGAGCGAAACCCTACCTTGAAAAATAAAAAAAAAATTTAAAACCTGGGCTGGAGAGATAGCTCATTGGTTAGGGCACTTGTCTGCAAAGCCTAACAACTGGGGTTTGATTCCCCAGGACCCATGTAAAGCCAAATGCAAAGTAGCATACATCTGGAGCTACTTTGCAGTGACTAAAGGCTCTGGTGCACCCATATTCATTTTCTCTTCTCTCTCTGTGTGTCATCTACATTGGGCAGAAAAAAAAGTCCACACCCAGGGTTTAGAAGGGTTCACCCAAGGGCAGTAGGTTTCCTTGTGGCTGTGGTCTTTGGTAAATTTTATTTTATTTTTTGATTTTTTTTTTTGAGGTAGGGTCTCACTCTAGCCCAGACTGACCTGGAATTCACTATGCAGTTTCAGGGTGGCCTTGAACTTATGGCAATCCTCCTACCCAGCCTCCCAAGTGGTGAGATTAAAGGCATGTGCCACCATGTCCGGCTTTAGGTAAATTTTAAACAGCACCTGACATTGGTCATGCCTTACCAGATCAGCCTAAACAAGATGCCATTCAGCCCTGGCTGTCTCAGGAGCCAGAGGGGAGCCTCAGAAACCCCACAGAAGGAGCCAGCCTCACCTTGGCAAAATGGTTTGACATGGACATGAAGGAACATACCATTTACAGATGAGGAAACTGAGGCATAGAAAGGTAAACTGGCAGCTGGACATGGTGGCACACACCTTTTAATCCTAGCACTCAGGAGGCAAAAGAAAGAGGATCGTTGTGAGTTCAAGGCCAACCTGAGACTACATAGTGAATTCAGGTCAGCCTGGGATAGAGCGAGACCCTGCCTTTAAAAAAAAAAAAGAAAGAAAGAAAGAAAGAAAAGAAAGTTGAACTGGCTGCTTGAGTTGCTGATTAATCTCCTGGCTCTGCAGCTTGGTCTCCAAGAGCCAATTTGAGGAATTTGCAATTTCTAGGGCTAACTTATCACACAGGCCTCCAGGCCCTGCCACAGCAAATATCTCTCTCCCAGCTCTAGGCACACAACTTGGTTTAGTCTAAAATATTCTCCCAGGACCCCTAACCCCAAGGTAAATTTGAAGGCAGACACTCTCTCCCGCAGATGTGTGGATTTCCTCTTCAGTCAACTGACCATAGTGAACTGGCACTTGTTGCACCTGCTAGGATAGGCCTAGTGGTAAGGGTGACAACAGGACAACTTCTCATTGCTGGGAGAAGACATCTGACCCAGATCAGCTTAAGGGAGGCCAGTAAACTTGTAAGTATATTAACGACTGAGCCATCTCCCCAGCCAAAAAACGCCTGCTATTTTTATGTGGGTTATGGAGTTTGAACTTGGTTCCTCATATTTGCAAAGCAAGTACTTTACTCACTGAGCATCTCCTTAGCCCTTCAGTCCCTTCTATACCACCATCAGCCTAAGGCTACATCACAAGAACAGGCTTCCAGCTGAGTGACCCTTCCTTATGGTAGGGAAGCTGCAACTTTCTCCTGTGAAATGAGACAGTAAAGAATGGATTTGAGGGCTGGAGAGATGGCTTAGTGATCAGTGATCAAAAGGACCCAGGTTCTTTTCCAGCCTTCAAGATGCCAAATGGACATTTGCCAGGTTTGATTTTCCAGGACCCCTTTCTCTCAAATAAAAAAAAAAAGAAAAAAAGATGCACAAGGTGGTGTATGCAACTGGAGTTCCCATTTGGGAGGCAGATGGAGAATCTCTGGGAACTACATAGTAAATTCTCAGCCTAGGCTGGACTGCCCATTCTCTCAGCCACTGTGAACGAACTCAGCATCCCTTGTGTCACTTTGCATCTGGCTAAACATGTGACCTGGAGACTTAACCGACCATATCTTTTTAATTTTAAAAATTCTCAAATTAAAAATAACTGATAGCAGATAAAACACAATGAACATATTCATACAACATAAAAAAGTGAAAAGGTAGATTTGAGGCCAGGTGTGTGGATAAACAAAGTGTGGTGCTATACAGGAGTCCCAGCCTTGGGAAAAACAAATTGGCAGAGGGTGGAGAATCCCTTGGGAGGCAGAGGTTCGAGGACCACCACCCTGAGACTACATAGTTAATTCCAGGTCAGCCTGGACCAGAGTGAGACCCTACCTCAAAAAAACCAAAAAAAAAAAAAAAATTGTTGGGCTGGAGAAATTGTTTTTTTTTTTTTTGGGCTCACTCTGGTGGTTACCTGGCGTTTGCCTCAGAAGCCAAAGGATCCCAGTTCAGAGGTTCTTCCAGAGACTACCACAGGTCAGCCTGGACCAGATGAGACCCTACAAAAACCAAAAAAAAAAAAAAAAATGTTGGGCTGGAGAAATGCATCTTAAGGCAGTTCCTTTGAAGTGGCTAGAGATGCTCAAAGACACATGCATCTGGAGTTCATGTCTGTCTCTTTCTCTTTCTATCTCTCTCTTTCTCTGCTGGCAAATAAATAAAAAAATAAAAACAATTTTAAAAAAATTGTTGGGGCTGAGAGATGGCTCAGCAGTTAAGGCACTTTGCTTACAAAGTATAAAGGCCTGGGTTTGATTTCCCAATAACCATGTAAAACCAGATGCATGGAGTGGCATCTGGAGTTTCTCAAAACAAACAAACAAAAAGAATGCTTGCCTAGCATGCTTGAGCCCTAGGATCAATCTTGGATACAAAAAAGAAAGGAAGGGAAGGGCCTGCCATCTTCATCTATACTGTCACTTTCTTAAGAGAAGCCCAGGAGGAGCAGACCTACCACCTTTTCAGCATCTCTTCCCTGAAGAACATAGGAGGGCAGAAGGTGACATTCTAATGCTGGGACCAGTTTGTGATACCCTAGAAGTGCTCAATGGGCCACTGCTAGGTGCTATGACCAAAGCAGTCAGCTTGCTGCAGAACTGTTCTCAGCACACCATTCCCAGACTGTCTGGAAGTAGCAAGCAAAAAGCTACAATGTAGTTGGGTGTTGCAGTCAGTTTTGCATTGCTGGCAGAAAACACCCAACCAAGAGCAGCTTGGCTTACAGACTCGCGGGGAAGCTCAATGGTGGCAGGGAAAAACAATGACATGAGCAGAGGGTGGACATCACCTTCTGGCCAACATCAGATGGACAATAGTAACAGGAGAGTGTGCCCAACATTGGCAAGAGGAAGCTGGCTATGATAACCATAAGCCTGCCCCCAATACACTGTCTCCAAGAGGCTTTAATTCCAAATCTCCATCAGCTGGGTACCTAGTATTCAGAGCACCCAAGTTTATGGGGGACACCCGAATCAAACCACCACACCCACTGTGGTGGCTCCTGCCTGTTACTCCAGGATTTGGGAGACCAAGGCAGAAGGAATGCAGAAAGTTCCTTCCTAGAAGTAAAAGTTTGGTCCAAGCTGGGCATGGTGGTGCATGCTTTTAATCCTAGCACTCAGGAGGCAGAGGTAGGAGGATTGCTGTGAGTTCAAGGCCACCTTGAGAATACAAAGTGAATTCCAGGTCAGCCTGTGCCAGAGTGAGACTAGGATCCAGGTGAAACCACAAAGGAATTGGCAAGATGAGCAAGACTGCTGCTTCTGTGGTGAGCCTGACAACCATTGCCAAGGTGATAGAGACAAACACTGAGGATACTCAAAACGTACCAAAGCAGAAATTCAGAAGCTATGGAGAACTCAACACTAAATAGACTTAAAACACACCGACCACAGCTCAGGAAATTTTGTGAAAGAGGTATTGCTGCCCCTGCAGTGACTTACTGCTGCTTTCACAACTCATAGCCCACAACTCCATGGTGAATACCAGCAATTCCACTCAGGAGGGCCCTCAGCGGAATGGGGGCAGGGAGGAAGTAAAATGATGGTATCAACACATGATGTATCCATTTGAAAATTCTACTTAATCACCTTCTTTATTTATCATTTATTTATTATTATTTATTTGAGAGACAGAAAGAGGCAGAGAGAGAGAGCGAGTGAGCACTGTGAGCGAGCATGCCAGGGCCTGGGCCTTCAGCAACTGCAAATCAACTTCAGATGCATGTGCCCCTTATGCATCTGGCTTACATGGGTCATGGATAACCGAACGTGGATCCTTTGGTTTTGCAGGCAAACGCCTTAACCACTTAAGCCATCTCTCCAGCCCTTCAATCACCTTCTAAATAGGTGCCATAAATATATTTATAAAAACAATCCAGCCGGGTGTGGTGGCACATGCCTTTAATCCCAGCACTTGGGAGGCAGAGGTAGGAGGATCGCTGAGGGTTCGAGGCCACCCTGAGAATACATAGTTAATTCCAGGTCAGCCTGGACCAGAGTGAGACCCTACCTTGCAAAACCAAAAAATAAATAAATAAATAAATAAATAAATACCCACAACTTTTGTGAATATAAAACTTTATCAAAACAAATCTCTGTTTAAGGGCTGGAGAGATGGCTTAGTGGTTAAGTTGCTTGCCAGCAAAGCCTAAGGATGCATGTTCAACTCTCCAGATCCCACATAAGCCAGACACAGAAAGGTGAGGCAAGCGCAAGGTTGCACATGCCCACTAGGTGGTGGAAGCATCTGGAGGCTGAGGCCCTGGTGTGCCATTTCTGTCATTCTCTCTCTCTCTCCCACATACATACATACATACATACATACATACATACATACATACATACATACATAAAATCTCTATTTGAGTTTCAGAAATTTGCTTGTATTACCAAAGAAGTATACATGTCACCGGCCCTGAAAGTTGAGGACTCAAGGTGGGGGTTGCATTATTCATAAGATGTGTGACCTCAACCCAACTGACAGCCTAGGACTTGTAACAGCTCCCTCAGCCTAGCTCCTTCCAGTCACCACATCCACCCTCCTGCCCTGAGATGGAGGACCATATGATATCTATCTTCCTTTCCTTTCCCCTTTCCTTTCCTTTGGTTTTTTGAAGTAGGGCTTCACTCTAGCCCAGGCTGACCTGGAATTCACTATGTAGTCTCAGGGTGGCCTTGAACTCATATAGCGATCTCCCTACCTCTGCCTCCCCAGTGCTGGGGTTAAAGGCGTGCGCCATTGTGGTAGTTTGAATAGATGGCCCGTAACATATTCAGTGTTATTAGTTTGTTGTTTGCATCTGCAGCCACCTGGCTGGAGGCAATGTCACTGGGTGGATCTTAAGGTGTGGTGGTGGGTTTGAGATTCCATTGTAAAGATATACAAAGTGTGCCTAGCTGGAGTCCTGAGGTATTCTGTGCTTTGGGGCTTGTGGCTCTCTCTCCCTTGCCTGGTCCTGTAAGAGCAGGCCAGCTTCTCCTGGCATTATGGAACTTCCCCTGGATCTGTTAAGCTTCAATAAATAAATATCCCTTCTTCCATAACTGTGCCTGGTCTGGAAGTTCATCTCAGCGAAACTGAAGCTGTCTGCTACAGCCACCATGCCTGGCGTGACACCTGTTTTTGATGTTTTATGTAGTTATTGTTTGAGGAATACATTAAGGTAGGGTCTTACTCTAGCCCAGGCTGACCTGGAACTCACTCTATAGCCAGGGATGGCCTCAAACTCACAGGGATATACCTATCTCAGCCTCTCTGCTGGTGGGGTAATAGGTATGAACCATCTTACCAGGCTCTTATTTTTATTTTTTTTCTAATGATCTTTTTTTGGTTGTCATTTTCCTTTTTCTTTTTTTTTTTCTGTTTATTTCAGACAGGGTATCATGTAGCCCTGGCTAGCCTTGAACTTGCTATGTAGTCAAGGATGAACTTTAACTCACTGTCCTGCCTCTATGCGTGCACTCAGTTTGATAGCGTGATGAGGATGAACCCACAGCTTTTTATATGCTAGGTAAGCACTCTACCAACTAAGCTACATCCACAGACCTAATTATATTCGGTTTTGCTTTGGTGTGAGTAGATGTGTAAGGTATATGATATATAATGTGAGCGGTGTATGCATGGAGGCTAGAGAAGAATTTCAAGTGCCTCCTCTATTGTGCATTTGTGTTATTTCCTTGAGACACAGTCTCTCCCTCAACCTACAACCAGAGAGCCTTAGTAATTCTCTGCCCTCAGCAGGACTGGGGTTGCAGATGTGTGTGGCACTTTTCAAATTTTATTTATTTATTTATTTTTATTTTTGGAGAGAGACACAGAGAGAGAGGGAGAGGGAGACAGATAGAGAGAGAGAGACAGAGAATGGGCATACCAGCAGTGTCTCAGCTGCTGTGAACGAAATCCAGATGTCTGCGCCCCCTTGTGGTCAAGTGTGGCATTGCGCCCTTGTGTCACTTTGCATCTGGGTAAACAAGGGACCTGGAGATTGGAACTGGTTCTTAGGCTTAGCAGGCAGACGCCTTAACCGCTAAGCCATCTCTCCAGCCTTTTTTTTTTTTTTTAATATGAACACCTAGCTGTTTTTTTGGTTTTTTTATTTTTTAATGTGGGTGCTGGGGAATCCAACTCAGGCCATCTGAGGTCCTCTCAGGCCCTCATTCTGATGTGGCAAATGCCCTAAGCCACAGTCTTATTCGTGTATGTGTGTGTGTGTTTTTCAAGATAGGGTCTCACTCGCTCTAGCACTGGCCGACCTGGAATCCACTATGTGGTCTCTCAGGGTGGCCTCAAGCTCTCAGTGATCCTCCCACTTCTGCATCCTATGTGCTGGGATTCAAGGCGTGTACCACCACACATGGCTATATGTTTTTTTAATCTTATTTTTGGTACCTGTTTTTGAGAAGATTAGCTGCAGAATGAGAGGCCTCCGGGTGACGATTCCTGAACCACGGGGAAGGAAGTCCCTGTGAGAAGAAAAAGGGGCAGAAGTTACTCACATGCATAGCTAGAGGGACAGGATGTGTGACTACATACTGTGGAGCAACTCTTTCCTGCAAACCTCAGCAAATCCAACACTACCAGCAGGTAGTCCAGGGGCTGTGGAGGGTCCTGAGGCCACACAGGCACGGGAAGATCAGGACTAAGGTCAAGAGCATAGCACTACTACGCAAGCCATTCAAGCCTACTTGGTGATTTCCAGGCCAATGAGAGACCATGTCTCAAAAAAGGTGGATGAAAGCCAGGCATGGTGGTGCACGCCTTTAATCCCAGCACTCGGAGGCAGAGGTAGGAGGATCACCATGAGTTCAAGGCCACCCTGAGACTACAGAGTGAATTCCAGGTCATCCTGAGCTGGAGTGAGACCCTACCTTGAAAAACAAAAAACAAAAACAAACAAACAAAAAAAGATGGATGAGGGCTGGAGAGATTGCTTAGCGGTTAAGGTGCTTGCCTGAGGACCCATGTTCAACTCCCCAGATCCCATGTTAGCCAGATGCACAAAGGTGAAGCAAGTAAAAGGTTGCACATGCCCACTAGGTAGCGCAAGCGTCCGAGTTTGACTGACGTGGCTGTGGCACTGGCACATCAGTTCTCTATCTATCTCTCCTCTCTCTTGCTCTAAAATTAAAAAACAAAAAACAAAAAAAGGTGGATGGTTAAGCTGGGTATGGTGGTACATGCCTTTAATCCCAGCACTTGGGAGGCTGAGGTAGGAAGAAACCAGCCTGGGCTAAAGAGTGATTTCCAGCTCAGTCTGGGTGAAACTAACCTAAAAAAAAAAAAAAAAAAAAAAAAAAAAGGTGGATGGGCCTGAGAGATGGCTAAGTGGCCAAAGGCTTGAAAAACCTGATGACCCAGGTTCAATTCCCCAGTACCCACATAAAGCCAAATACAAAAAAGTGTCACATGCATCTGGGATTCATCTGAAGTGGCAAGAGGCCCTGGTGTGCCCATTCCTTCTCTGTTTTTCTCTTCCTCTCCCTCTCTCTGTTTGCAAATAAATAATTTTTTTTAAAGGTTAATGCTGTATCCACACATATTCATGGCATGTACACCTTCACTGCTATACACAAAGACAAAAAATTTTTGCTCTAAATATGCTAAGACACTCATAGTGTTTACATGGTGCTAGGTTTTGTACATTATCCTATGTGTTCTACTGTGGAAATACATCATTCTAGAAGGCATAAAACTGCCTACACCAACTTCCTCAGCATATACCAAGACTGACACAACACTGTAAGTTCTGAAGCCATCAAGCCATCAAGAATGGACAACTAGAGCCGGGCGTGGTGGTGCACGCCTTTAATCCCAGCACTCGGGAGGCAGAGGTAGGAGGAGCTCCTAGAGAGTTCGAGGCCACCCTGAGACTACATAGTGAATTCCAGGTCAGCCTGGACCAGAGTGAGACCCTACCTCGCAAAACAAAACAAAAAGAAGAATGGACAACTAGGCTGGAGAGAAGTCAGTGGTTGAAGTACTTGCAAAGCCTAAGGACCTAGGTTCAATTCCCCAGTACCCATGTAAAGTCATATGCACAAGGTGGTGCATGAGTCAAGTTCGTTTGCAGTGGCAAGAGACCCTGGTGTACCCATTCTCATCCTCTCTCTTTCAAATAAATAAATAATTAATTTTAAAAAAAGATGGATGAGGGCTGGAGAGATTGCTTAGCGGTTAAGGTGCTTGCCTATGAAACCTAAGGACCCACGATCGTTTCCCTAGTACCCACGTAAGCCAGATGCACATAGTGGCACATGTGTCTGGAGTTCGATTGCAGCAGCTAGAGGCCCTGACACATCCATCTCTCCCCTCCCCACTCACTCTAATAAATAAATAAAAATTTAAAAATCCATTTAGAAAAAAGGACAATGGGGGAGGGGGCATGGCACACAAACCTCTAATACCAACACTTGGGAGGCAGGACAAGCACAAGCTTGAACATGTACTGAGTTGTTGGTCAGACTGATTACAAAGGCAGACCCTGTTTTAAACAAAAAGGAAATCAGAGAAAAGCAATGGACTAGGCAGGTGGCTTGATAATAGAGTATTTGCCTAGAATGTATTGAGGGTCTGTGTTCATGTCTATCTATCACCACAAAAATATAAGGTAGGAAAAAGGCCCAAGTGAATCAGGAGACTGAAATAGGAGGATTGCTTGAGCCCACAAGTTCAGGGCAATATAAGAAGACCCCAGTTCAAAAGAAAATGAAAGAGAGCCGGGCGTGGTGGCGCACGCCTTTAATCCCAGCACTCGGGAGGCAGAGGTAGGAGGATCGCCGAGAGTTCGAGGCCACCCTGAGACTACATAGTGAATTCCAGGTCAGCCTGGACCAGAATGAAACCCTACCTTGCAAAACCAAAAAAAAAAAAAAAAAAAAAGAAAAAAAAAGAAAAAAAGAAGGGAAACTGGGATATAGCTCAGATAGTAGAGTGCTGCTATAAACTTGTTAAAAAAAAAAAAAAAAAAAACTTATGCTGGGCGTGGTGGCGCACGCCTTTAATCCCAGCACTCGGGAGGCAGAGGTAGGAGGATCGCCATGAGTTCGAGGCCACCCTGAGAATACAGAGTGAATTCCAGGTCAGCCTGGGCTAGAGTGAGACCCTACCTCGAAAAACAAACAAAAAAAACCAACTTGTAAATCCAGCACTAAGGAGGTAGAAGCAGGAGGATCAGAAGTTCAAGGTCATCTTTGGCTACATTGTAAGTTCGAGGCTTGCCTGGCCAACACGAGACATCCTGTCTGAAAAACAAAAACAAAAAAATTACACAATAGCCAGGTGTGGTGGCGCATGCCTTTAATCCCAGCACTCGGGAGGCAGAGGCAGGAGGATCACCATGAGTTCGAGGCTACCCTGAGACTACATAGTGAATTCCAAGTCAGCCTGAACTAGAATGAGACCCTTCCTTGAAAAACCAAAAAAAAAAAAAAAAAAAAAAAAAAAAAAATTATACAAGACACTGGAAGAGTGGTTCTGAGCAGGTGTGCTCAAACACCAAGACAGGGCTGGAGAGATGGCTTAGCAGTTAAGCACTTGCCTATGAAGCCTAAGGACCCCAATTTGAGGCTTGATTCCCCAGTACCCACATAAGCCAGATGCACAATGTGGCACATGCATCTGGAGTTCGTTTACAGTGGCTGGAGGCCCTGGTGAGCCCATTCTCATCCCCCCCTCTGTCGCTCTCAAATAAATAAAAATAAAATAAACAAAACAAATTTTTTAAAAATAACAATACAGAGCCGGGCGTGGTGGCGCACACCTTTAATCCCAGCACTCGGGAGGCAGAGGTAGGAGGATCACCGAGAGTTCGAGGCCACCCTGAGACTCCACGGTTAATTCCAGGTCAGCCTGGACCAGGGTGAGACCCTACCTTGTAAAACCAAAAAAAAAAAAAAAAAAACAATACAGTACACTAGGTCTGTGATTCAGTGTGGACAAAATACAATTGGTACAACTAACTGTCCTCACAAGGACAGGGGCTTTGAACTTGATATAAAGCAGAAGCTAGCCTTGAACTCCTGGTCCTTCTATCTCTTTCTCCCAAGTGCTGGGATTACAGGAGTGTGTAACCACACCCAGTAAGATTCCAGCTTGTGTATGCATGTATGTGTGCATGATATGTGTGTGTGTAGGCCAGAAGTTAGCTAGCCAGTGAGCCCCAAGGATTCCCTTTCAGCACCTCCCAGCACTGGGGACACAGGTGCACCCCACCCCAATTGGCATATAAATACATGGTGTTGAAAATCTGAACTCAGGTGTTCATGCTAGCATTGCAAGCACTTTATACACTGAGTCAACTCCCCAGCTCCTGGACTTCAGCTTTTAATAAATTTTTGTTTTGTTTATTTATTTATTTATTTATTTATTTGTTTGTTTGTTTGAAAGAGAGATGCGCATAGAGACAAACAGAGAATGGACACACCAGGGCCTCTAGCCACTGCAAACAAACTCCAGACTCAGGTGCCACCTTGTGCACCTGGCTTTATGTGGGTACTGGGGAATCAAACCTGGGTTCTTTGGCTTTGCAAGGCAAGTGCCTTAACTGCTAAGCCATCTCTCCAGCTCAATTTCAGGTTTTTTTTTTTTTTTTTTGTTTTTTGATGAGGTAGGGTCTCGCTCTAGCCCAGGCTTACCTAGTCTCAGGGTGACCTCAAACTCACAGCAATCTTCCCACATCTGCCTCCTGAGTGCTGGGAGATTAAAGGTGTGCGCCACCATGCCCGGCCCAATTTCAGCTTTTCAAATGCCTTTTCAATTACTGCATTGTAGGTGGGAGCAGGGGATGAAAGGCAGACAAAAGATAAGGGATCTAGAAGTAGAAAGAGGAAGAAGGACCCTGGGCTAAACCAAGGCAGCATAGGAAAGAGATGACCATGATCTAGGGCTGGAGATCTCCAGCTGTCTCCTGAACCTGGAGCTCCCTGTTTAACCTTTAGAGTTGCTGACCAGGAAGCAAGCCCCAGCAATCCTCCTGCCATAAGCCCCTCAGTGCTGGGGTCATGGGCATTTAAGATGTGCCTAGCTCCTTATGTGGAAGCCAGGATTAAGGTTGTCATGTTTGCATAGCAAGCATTCCTACCTGCTGAGCCATCTCCCCAGCCCACCTAAAAGGTGCTACAAGGGTGCAATGCCACTGGTGCACCCATTCTCATTCATTCTCTCTCTCTCTCTGTGTGTGTGTGTGTGTGTGTGTGTGTGTGTGTGTGTATATATCAAAAATATAATAAAAATTTAAATATATCAAAAAATAAATAAAAATTTAAAAAGGGGGGCTGGAGAGATGGCTTAGTGGTTAAGGCAGTTGCCTGCAAAGCCAAAGAACCCAGGTTCAATTCCTCCAGGACCCATGTAACCCTGATGCACAGGTGGCACATATTTGTGGACTTCGTTTGCAGTGGCTGTAGGCCCTTGTGTGCCCATTCTCTCTGTCTCTCTCTCAAATAAATAAACAAAAGTTTACTATTTTATTTATTTTCTTTTTTGGAGAGAGACACAGAGAGAGAGAGAGAAAGACAGAGATGGGCACGCCAGCAGCGTCTCAGCTGCTGAGAATGAAATCAAGATGCGTGCGCCCCCTTGTGGTCAAGTGCGGCATTGCGCCCTTGCGTCACTGCATCTGGCTAAATGTGGGACTGGAGTTTGGAACCGCTGGAGATTGGAACCAGCGTTCTTAGGCTTAGGAGGCAGTCACCTTAACCCCTAAACCATCTCTCCAGCCCAAAAGTTAAAAAATATTTTAAGACGGGCGTGGTGGCGCCTTTAATCCCAGCACTCGGGAGGCAGAGGTAGGAGGATCGCCGAGAGTTCGAGGCCACCCTGAGACTACATAATTAATTCCAGGTCAGCCTGGACCAGAGTGAGACCCTACCATGCAAAACCAAAAAAAAAAAAAAAAATATATATATATATTTTTTTAAAATAGCTGGGCGTGGTAGTGCACACCTTTAATCCCAGCACTTGGGAGGCAGAGGTAGGAGGATCGCTGTGAGTTCGAGGCCACCCTGAGACTACAGAGCGAGTTCCAGGTCAGCCTGGGCTGGAGTGAGACCCTACCTTGAAAAAAATATATATATTTAAGAAAAAACTTTACAGTCCAGCAAGGGGGGGAGGGTAAGCAAATTCATAATGACAGCCCA
Source organism: Orientallactaga sibirica (assembly GCA_036365145.1). NCBI lineage: Eukaryota > Metazoa > Chordata > Mammalia > Rodentia > Dipodidae > Orientallactaga > Orientallactaga sibirica. The sequence goes on along the minus strand of JAEOAD010002278.1, from coordinate 4,709,247 downwards.
TCTGGGTCTTGTTGCTGTGCAGCCACACAGAAGAAAAAAGCAAGCCTATTACCTCCTGATGGGGATTTCCTTCCGGGTGTATCAAATGAGGAGAAAGAAGACAGGCTGCAGGAGGATCGCACTTTGATACTACAGGAAGCACAAATGGAAGACAATAGGGAGTTGTGCCTGCTCTCCAACATCCCCAGCTCAAGTAGTATACACATTACTGATTCCAAAAGTATTTGTTCAAATAATTAAGAAATATCAGTTTTTTGCCGGGCGTGGTGGTGCACGCCTTTAATCCCAGCACTCGGGAGGCAGAGGTAGGAGGATCGCCGAGAGTTTGAGGCCACCCTGAGACTACATACTTAATTCCAGGTCAGCCTGGACTAGAGTGAGACCCTACCTCGAAAAAAAAAAAAAAAAAAAAAAAAAAAAAAAAAAATATCAGTTTTTGAGGCTTCTGCAAAATTGAATTCATCAAGATTTCAACAGTATGGAGAGACAGCTTAGCTGTTAAGGCGTTTGCCTGCAAAGCATAAGGATCCCAGTTTGATTCTCCAGGACCCACGTAAGCCAGATGCACAAGGTGGCTGGAGGCCCTGGTGCACCATTCTTCTTGCTCTCTCTCTACCTCTTTCTCTCTCGCAAATAATAAATAAATAAATAAATAAATAAATAAATAAATAAATAAATAAAATATTTTTAAAAATTTCAACATGAATGATGGAGAAAGGAAGAAAAAAAAGTTACCAAAGTAGAAGAGAGTCTAGGTGGAAGAAATAGGTCAGTGAAGTGGAATCATTGGGGAAACACAAAAGAAGGTACTGGGAAGGGATTATGATTACATTATATTCATGTTTGAAAATTGTCATTAAAAAAGTTAATAAAAATAATTATGAGCTGGGTATGGTGGTGCACGCCTTTAATCCTAGCACTCAGGAGGCAGAAGTAAGAGGATCACCATGAGTTCGAGGCCACCCTGAGAATACAGAGTGAATTCCAGGTCAGCCTTGTGCTAGAATGAGACCCTACTTTGAAAAAACAAAACAAAAAAAAAAAATTATGAGAACTGGGCATGAAGGAGCCTATAATCTCACAAATGGAGAGGTGGAGGCAAGAGGATCAGTAGTTCAAGATCATCCTCAGCTATGATTTGGATACCAGCCTGGGATACTGGGTGCTCAAAAAGAAAATAAAAGAGGGGAGGGGCATGGCTTAGCAGTAAAGGTGCTTGCCTGCAAAGCCTTACGGGTCCAGGTTTGATTCCCCAGTACCCATGTAAAGCCATAAGCTCAAGGTGGCACATGTATCTGGAGTTCTTTGCAGTGGCTGGAGGTCCAGGCGCAACCATTCTCTCTCTCTCTCTCTGCTTCTTCTTTCTCTCAAATAATAAATAAATATTTTTTAAAATGGAAGAAGAAACCTGAGTGTGGTGGCACATGCCTTTAATCCCAACACTTGGGAGGCAGAGGACTGCACTTGGGAGAGGAGGACTGCACCGAGTTCAAGGCCACCTTGAGACTACCCAGTGAATTCCAGGTCTGCCAGGGCTATAGTGAGCCCCTACCCCCAAAAAACAAACAAGCCGGGCATGGTGGTGCACACCTTTAATCCCAGCATTTGGGAGGCAGAGGTAGAAGGATCTCAGTGAGTTCAAGGCCACCCTGAAAATACAGAGTGAATTCCAGGTCAGCCTGGGCTAGAGCAAGACCCTACCTCAAAAACAAAACAAAAAACAAAAAAAAAAATAAAGAGGAAACAAGGAAGGAGGGGAGGAAGTGGAGGAGGAAGAGGAAGAAAATAAAAATAGTTGTGGAATGCTCACTATATGCCAAGTAAGGATCCAAGATTGTTCCATAAATTCACACATTTAACCATGGTAAGTGCAACTGAGGAGCAGAAGCTGGGTGCCTGCCCAAAGTCATACAGCATCTGGAAGTGTCAGGAATCTGAACTGAATGTCTTCAGACCACCAGGCAACCAGACCTCTCCACTCACCCCTGGATGCAACCCCTACTGAAGGCTAGACCTCATCTTTGATTTTGGCGGAATGCAACCCAGAGCTTACAAATGTCAGGTAAGGTCTCTATTTATAAGCAACATCCCCAGCCCTCACTGTGGATTCCAGGCAGGAGCTCTACCTCTGACCCACACCCCCCCAGTCCTCACTGTGGGTTTTAGGCAGGAGCTCTACCTCTGAGCCATGTCCCCAGCCCTCACTGTAGATTCTAGGCAGGAGCTCTACCTCTAAGCCATGTCCCCAGCCCTCACTGTGGATTCCAGGCAGGAGCTCTACCCCTGAGCCACACCCCCAGTCTTCACTGTGGATTCTAGGAGCTCTACCTCTGAGCAATGCCCCCAGCCTCCAGACTTTAAACCACTGATATTTTCTGGCATGTGCTGGATGAATGTACCCTGGCCAAGTCCAAGGTGCCAGGCAAGAACTGTGAGGACAATGGTACCACTCCACATACCAGCTTTCCACCCTGACAAGAATCAATAACAACCTCAAAAGGAAAAGGGTGTGATGCCTAAGACAAGCACCAGCCCTGGCAGGAGAAGGTGGCTTCCTAGGGCTGTGGTTTTGCCTGTGGGCAGTGCAACAAAGAATGCATAGTCCATGGAAGAAAAAGCTGAGGACAAGCATGGCCACCCATGTTAGTTCCCAGGCTGGTAATATCAGGAGCCTGGAAAGTCACCTGAATGGTACAAACACCCACCCATGGCTCTCATGGTCACAAAAAATACCTTTATCCTGAAATTTCCCAAGTGTGGGGTGGAGGGGCCTGGCCCTGCCTAGGGTCTTCTGGGACTAGGCAGCAGAAGCACCCTTGGGACTTTCGTGTTTTGTTTTTGTTTGTTTGTTTGTTTGGTTGGTTGGTTGGTTTTGTTTTTTGAGGTAGAGTCTCACTCCAGCTCAGGCTGACCTGGAATTCACTATGTAGTCTTAGGGTGGCCTTGAACTCACGGCAATCCTCCCACCTCTGCCTCCCGAGTGCTGGGATTAAAGGCGTGCGCCATCACGCCAGGCTTCACCCTTGGGACTTTCTAGAAATGCCTGCCTAGCAACTCTTCCCAGAATACCATCTGTCCTTTGGATCAAAATGGACACAACCTCATCCATTTATTCTTTCCCTAGATGAACTGGTCACCAAGTTCCTACTAGCCACCGAAAGCCTGCCACCCCTTTTAGTCTCCATTGTTGCTATGACATTTCCTGTGCATCCTGGCTGCCCTATGCTGCAGCTTCTGGCTTAGCCACTTGTGTGCTATGTGACCTGATACTGCCATTCCCGCCTCTCTGGTCCCGGTTTTGTGATCCATAAATAATTCTGCTGACCTCGATACCCCCAAAACATTATAGGCTATTGCCGAGGCCCTTGGTTTCCCACCAGGAATAGATTGTAAGACCCTATTGCTGAAGACTCCACATATGTGGGTGGCAAGTTCACTGAGAAAACCTGTTGGAGCTGAGCTGAAAGCCTCCTCCATGAAGACCAGCTGACAGAAAGTTGGAAAAAGCTACACTGCATGCAGTTCAATAGGAGAGAGAAAACACCAGTGGAGATACTCAACAGTGAACACTGCAAGCTTTAAATTTGACCAGTCAGGCCAAATGAGCCAATGGGTACAATAGTGGCGTGTCTGTTATGGGGGAAACCAACCACTCTCTAATTGGACTGGAGGCCCGCTCCATGGGAGGGAACACATCTCTGATACTGAAAACGTACAACAGGGGTAGTCATGAGCCCTAAGGGTGTAATGTCTGCTGATGTCTGACTAAATGTATATACTATGCCCACCAAACTGCCCAGTAAGCACTTCTTTTAATGTCCACACCCATATATTAATGCTACTCTTACTTTTGGTTAGAGAAGCTTCTCTTTTCAGATGGTGGCAACCTTGGGATGATTCAGAAGGCACCATGGTGCTGAGAAGAAGTGACAGAGGAGTGCTCGGCACTGAAACATCTCAAACCTACCTTCCAAGGCTCAGGGTCCATTGCGGAAGAGGGGATGGTAATAATGTAAGAGCCAAAGGAAGGGTAGGACTCCTTACAATGTACTCCTCCAGATACAAAATGGCCTTGATATTCATGACCTCACAGTGCCTGACGCTACCTACATAAGACCATCATAGGAGGAAAAGATCATAACATCAAACTGAAAAGAGAGACTGATTGAGAGGGGGAGGGGATATGATGGAGAGTGAAGTTTCAAAGGGGAAAGTGGGGGGTGGGAGGGAAATAACAGGGGATATTGCTACAATTAAAGAAATTGTCAATAAAAATAAAAAAAATTCTGCTGACCTCATGGGACCTCTGGTCCCAAATACACCCTTCAGACACTCCTCACAACCTACCCATCTTCACTCACACACACAACCAGCTCCCTGGTCGGGGGTCCTACCTTCTGTTTCCTGCTCTAGTGCAGGAACCACACAGCAGATCCTCAGTTGGGCACAAACTGGTCCATCATTTCTCATCCACAGCCCTATCTATCCTCCCTCGCTCCATTACACTTCTAAATGAAAGACCTGCACAATTCTCCCCTGCAGAAACTAACTTTCTGCCACAAGACCCTTTTCCACAGGCCCTGAGCACCTAGTCATGGTAGGAGGCCATGTTGGAACCTAGCCCTTCTCCAGTAAACGCCCCTTCCTATTCCTGCCAACATGGCCTATGGGAAAGTTAGTCTCAGGCCAGAGCAAAGCTTCTGTACCTGGCCAGGTCACAAGCATCTGGAACAGAGCCTTGAAGATAGCAGGCACCATTCAATCACAGGCCAGCCTGTGGTCCTCCTAACTATACAACAGTCTGGCTTACAAAACCAGCTGCGGTTCTTTGAGCTGTGTGGCCCTGGATAAGTGTACCTCTTTGGGTACTGGCTTGGTCACCTATGGGATCCAGGACCTGGTGTAACTCAGAGCTCACAAGTGGGGCTCCTTCCAGGGGATAGGGATGAGGTAGCAGCCTGGCCCATCAGAAGTCTAGGCTGACTGTTGTCTCTAGTAGAGAGCATGAGGCCTTACCTGGAGCTCTTTGGCTGTTTCCAACCCCAGGAGAGTAAGGAGGGTGGGAACAGCTGTGTGTACTAACAATGGAGGCTGAGTCCTCAGATCTTCCCAGGAGAAAACAAAGTGATAAGTCAGGAGAGTATGAGTCAGCGTCTCACCTGCCACCTGAGTAGCCTGGCACTAGCAGCATACCAAGCAAAGGCCTAGGGCAGGGATATCTTCCTCATCACCATAGACTCATAGGGATGTTATAATTTCTTACAGCCTAAAAGTACCTGAAAAGATTCTAATACCACTGCCAATAAACTTGGCATGATGGCACACACATGTAATCCCAGCACTCAGGAGGTTAAGGCAGAAAGACTATGAGTTCAAGGTCAAGATCTTGTCATCATTCATTCATACAAACATACAAACTATATTGAACTTGGGAGTAGTAGCTCACATCTTTAATCCCAGCTGAGGTAGGAAAACCTACTACTGTAAGTTTGAAACCAGCTTAGACTACACAGTGAGTTCCAGGTCAGCCTGGGCTAGAGTGAGACCCAGCCTTAAAAGAGAGGCCAAGGGGCTGGAGAGATGGCTTAGCGGTTAAGGCACTTGCCTGCGAAGCCTAAGGACCCAGATTCAATTCTCTAAGACCCACGTAAGCCAGATGTGCAAGGTGGCGTATGCAACTAGAGTTCGTTTGCTGGAAACCCTGGTGCGACCATTCCTCTCTCTCTCTGCCTCTTTCTCTCTCTGTCTGTCACTCTCAAATAAATAAATAAAAATAAACAAAATTTAAAAAAAGAGGCCAAGAGCTGGGTGTGGTGGTGCACGCCTTTAATCCCAGCACTAGGGAGGCAGAGGTAGGAGGATTGCCAAGAGTTGGAGGCCACCCTGAGACTACAGAGTGAATTCCAGTTCAACTTGAGCTAGGGTAAGACCCTACCTCGCAAAACCATAAATAAATAAATAATTAATAAAGTGGAGAGTGATTAAGGAAGATGTGTGCTGTTGATCCACACACACATAGCTGCATAAACACATGCACCCCCACCATACACAGATACACATGCAAAACAAACAACAAGAAATATCACTGCCAGACCTTGTTAAAGTGCCACAAGGAGTCCCTTAGCAGGTACCTCCCACTCCTAGGCACAAGTCTTCTGGACTCCTCCAGGGTTCTGATATGACACAGGCACAGCAAGCTAGCTCTGACCCCATCACATGCAACATCCTGGCAAATCCTTGTTCAACCTGAAGACAATAATTCCAGGCCAATCTCTCCACTCTACAGATGGGGAGACTGAGGCTCAGCATTTCAGGATTGGCCCTGGTAACCCACTAAGGAAAGGCCGTGGCAGGAATGTAAGTCCCTTGGCTTGGGTGAGGGGGGAAGCTCCTTTTGTGGTTTTACTAGAACAGAAGTGAGCCACCTCCACCCTGTGCACAAATATCACCCAGTGCTGCTGAGGTCCTAAAGTAGACCCCAGCCCCACTTGGCACTGCAGGTGAGTGCGATTGCAAGTTCTGGTTGCTCCTGACTGAGGGTGTAGGCCTCAACTCCCTCCCAAACTTGTCTGCAGCCTGTGTCTAACTCCAGCAGGGAGCTTGCTGGCTTTACTTCTGAACAGAGTCTGTGCTTGCTCAATGTGCTCCTCACCAAGGCTGTCAGCTGGGTAACAGCATCACTTACCACAAAGGCACCCCTCACAGCAGCTATGAGGTGCCAGTCAACACACAGTCAGGGTGTTGCCCCACCTCCCTTATTTTGGTGACAGAGTCTCCAGGGCTAGCCTCCAATTCACTATGTAACATCCAAGGATGACTTTGAATTTCTCAATCTCTGGCCGCTTACTCCACCTCCTGCTGGGATTATAGGCATGCACCAGCCTAACTGATTCATGTGGTATTGGTGATGGAACCCAGGGCCAAGCAAGCACTCTAAACACAAAGATACATACCCAGTACTTCCCTCTTTTCATTGTTATGAAATAGGCAATTCTTCTGCCTCAGCCTTCTCAGTGCTGGGATTACAGACATGTGCTACCACACCAGCTACAGTCAATCCCTTTTCTGCCAAGACCTTCCAAGACCACTTGGCCCATGGCTCCCACCTCACTCAGGCGAAAGGCCCAAGTCCTCCAGGTGGTCCACCAGGCTCTGCCACAGCCCATGCCTGTTCCCTTCCTGTGTACACAGGATTCATCCATGCTCCTGAAATACACAGACAGAGACACACCTTCAGCTCCCCTACAGCCAAGCACACAGATCGTGCAACCTGCTGGTAGGATAAAGGACCAACTTTGTACATCACAGTTAGGGAGACAGAGGCTCAGGTGGAAGTGGAAGTGGAAGAGGCCGGAACCCACGCAACCTTCATGAACTCAGGCCTGGCACAGTATACCTTTGTGTTTCCAGCTTGGCAACTCCTCCCTGCTCAAGAATCCTGTAGAGGCCACAGAGAGCCCTGCCCTTGGCTCAGGCTAAGTGTCACCCGCTTCACAGTCACATCTGAGGACCAAACACTGTGGGGAGCAAAAGCAGGAAGTGGCTCAGGGTGACTTGTAGCTGACTCTTAAGACTCTCCAGGCCCAGTTGGATTCCAGATACTGATAGGTACTTCCTGAATAATCTAAGACATCAGGTCACCTCTGGCACCTCAGTTTCCTTGTTTGTTAAGTGGGTATGGTACCAGCTGCCTTAGAGAGGAGTTGGTCTTACAAAGTTTTTACCCTAAGGTGGGTGAGATGATTCACATCTCTAATCCCAGCAGTCAGGAGGATGAGTTTGAGGCCACCCTGGGCTACAGAGTGAGTTCTGGATCAGTCTGGAACAAGTTTTTCTTAGTGCCCAAAACAGACAGCATCCGCCTATACAATCAAAATAAATACAAGACAACAGAAAATCACACTTCTCCTCAGACCACAACCCTCAGGTGCTACACCCCCAAGGCCTGAGAAGCTCTGTCACGCTGGCTACCTTCACATCCCCCTTCTCTTCGTTTACTACCTTTAGTTGCTCAGCAGAATGCAAACACATTCCTGCCTTAGGCCTTTACACAGTCTGTGCTTAGAGACCTTCACTTCTAAGCATTCTGACTGGCTGTCTCTGGGCACTGAGCTGAGATATTCCCTCTGAAGACAGGCTAGGCGGTTCCTTCCTGAGTCCACCAACACCTACCTCAAGTTGCCTTGTTTTCATTTTCTACACACCATTGGCTTCACTAGCCAGCACTTTAGTGTTATCTGCTTATAGAATGTGAACACCCTGAGGTAGGAGGTCTCAGAGAAATCACCATGCTGGGACATGACAGATGACTGCTTAGGGCCATGTTTTTGCCGTGCTTTTTCTAAAAGAAAACCGTTCATGACCTAAATGTCCACTAGCAGGAAATAGGATCACAGTCAACCTTGGTCTGGGAAGCCAGCCAGCTTGGCTGCCTGCCAAGCACAGAGCACAGAGTGGGTACAAGATGCAGGAAATAAACTTGTTACTTCAGGGAAGTGCTTTGTTAGCATTTATGTATGTGTTTGGAGACCAGAAGTTGACATTGGGTTCCTTCTTCAACTCTCTCATCTTATTTATTAAGACAAGGTCTCACAGTGAACCTACAGCTCACCCTCTCAGCTAGCCAGCCCCCCAGTATTGGGTTTACAGGCATATAATGCCATATCTGGCTTCTAAGCAAAAGCTGAGGATCCAAACTCAGTTCCTCATGCTTACACAGCACTTAACCCACTGAGATATCTCTAAGACACCCCTCCAATAATTTATTTATTTATTTATATTTGGTTTTTCAGGGTAGGGTCTCGCTCTAGTCCAGACTTATCTGAAATTCACTATGTACTCTCAGGCTTTGAACTCACAACGATCCTAGCTCTGCCTCTGCTGGGATTAAAAGTGTGCAACACCATTCTGGGCATAAGAATCCCCTTTTTATTTATTTATTTGAGAGTCAGAGAGAGAGAAAGAGAGACAGTCAGACGGACAGAGAGAATGAGTACACCAGGGCCTTCAGCCACTGCAAAAGAACTCCAGATGCATGTGCCACCTTGTGTATCTGGCTTATATGGGTCCTGGATAATCAAACATGGGTCCTCTGATTTTACAGGCAAGCACCTTAACCGCTAAGCCAGCCCTCCAGGCCAAAATAGCACCCCCTTTAAAAAATATTTTTATTTATTTGAGAGAGAGAGAAAAAGATGCCAGGAGAGACAGAGAGAGAGAATGGGCATGCCAGGTATCTAGCCACTGCAAACGAACTCCAGTCCTTGTGCATCTGGCTTACATGGGTCCTAGGGAATCGAACCTGAGTCCTTTGGCTTTGCAGGCAAGCACCTTAACTGCTAAGCCATCTCTCTAGCACCCATTTTTTGGAGACTAGGTCTAATGTAAATAAAAATAACCTTAAACTCCAAGTCCTCCAAACTACATACTCAATGCTGGGATTTCTGCTTGGTGTAGCATGCTCCCCCCTGTGATCCTAGTTCTGGGAAAGTAGAAGAAGGGGCACTAGACCAAAAAACAAACAAGAGATAAAAATCTGTTTCATTATCTGGGCGTGGTGGCGCACACCTTTAATCCCAGCACTTGGGAGGTAGGAGGATCAGCGTGAGTTCAAGGCTACCCTGAGACTACAGAGTGAATTCCAGGTCAGCCTGAGACCCTACCTCAGAAAACAAACAAACAAACAAAAAAAATCTGTTTCATAGTCTCCAATGTGATGTGAATTTCAGCTTTTTATAGCTGGCTTCTAACCTGATTACTCTGTAACAGGCAAATGTTTAACTTGTCATGTGTGTGTCACTATGCTGAAAAGTCCCAAGCATGCTGGGCGTGGTGGCGCATGCCTTTAATCCCAGCACTTGGGAGGCAGAGGTAGGAGGATCGCCAAGAGTTCAAGGCCACCCTGAGACTACATAGTTAATTCCAGGTCAGCCTGGGCCAGAGTGAGACCCTACCTTGCAAAACCAAAAAAAAAAAAAAAAAAAGTCCCAAGCAGGCCTTTTGAAAAAGAGAAACTACTAGAATTATATGACCATATGATCTTAACTCTACCCTTCTGGGGTCGCTGCAACTGTAGCACACAGGCTTTTGCCCCATGGCCTGCCCTGCTCAGTGGCAGTTAGGTAACCTTAGCAAAGGAGTGATTCATATCGTGGGCGAGGTAAATTCTGTGGGGCTCAGAGGGCAAGGCCAGGAATGGATTGGTGCAGAAAAGCAGGTGCAGGGATGAAGCCTCTGCATATAAGCTAGGGACTGTAACAGCATGAAGATATTCAGAACATTCCAGTGTCATCCTTCTTTTAAGCAAGACAAAGAGCAGGGAGGGCCCAACACTTCTCGCCATTGATATAATACCATATCACAAGAGACTGTCCAGACAGCCCGGGGCCACAGTGTCACACTCCCACACAACAGCCCATTACTTGACAAATCAGGAGGCAATGTCTTCCAGCACACCCAGGTCACATCCCTAGGTCCCAGACTCATCTCCATGACCCCAGGCCAAGTCCACCAGTCAGGAGGATGTCTCTTTAATGTGTGGCAGCCCAGGCCAAGGCTTTCCAAAAGCCAAGTCAGACTACATTGTGCCTTCAAGAAACCAGATCAGCCTGGACTAGAGTGAGATCCTTCTTCAAAGAAAGATCCTGCCATGGTGCACAACTTTAATTCTAGCACTCGGGAGACAGAGGTAGGAGGAGTGCTGTGAGTTCGAGGCCAACCTGAGACTATACAATGAATTCTAGGTCAGCCTGGACTAGAGCGAGAGCCTATCTAAAAAAAAAAAAAAGATCCCACTGTGCTTAAAGCCTACCTGTGAGCTTTCCAGACAAAATCCAGGCCATTCCCTCTGGCTTACATGATTACCCTATTACTACTCTAGGGGTACTGCATTGGCAGATCCCAGGCCTATAAGTTCAACCATTAACGGACCATACATTGAGTCACAGGCCATTTGGCACCTATAGGTGTCTCTGTCTCCTCCCTCTGAAGGATCTCCCCCACCCCCCACACACTTTTTTTTTCTGAGGTAGGGTCTCATTCTAGCCCAGAATGACCTGGCACTCACTCTGTAATCCCAGGTTGGCCTTGAAATTACATCAATCCTCCTACCTCAGCCTTCAGAATTCTGGGATTAAATGTATGGAGCCACCCCACCCAGTTTAATACATTTTTTTCTCACTGTAGTGGCCAGTCTCCCTGTCCAAGAGGCTGACAGTCCCTTACAAACAAGGAAGTTCATCTGCTATGTTTACTGTCCCCAGACCTGCCTGGCATACAACAGGTGTTTAATAAATGCTTGCTGGGCAGATGTAGCTCAGTGAGTAGAGTGCTTAATTAATATACATGAAACTCTGGGTTCAATCCCAGCATCATGTAAACCAAGCATGGTGGCACCGAGCACTTGGGAGGATTAGGAGTTCAAACACATCCTTGGTCACATGTGGAGTCGGGATACATGAGACCATGTCTCAAAAAAATAAAGTGGGGCTGGAGAAATACCCCAGGTTTAATTCCCCAGGACCCATGTAAGCCAGATGTGCAAGGTGGCATATGCGTTTGGAGTTCATTTGTCCTGGTATACCCATCTTCTCTCTCTCTCTCTGCCTCTTGGGTAGGGTAGGGCTGGAAAGATGGCTTAGTGGGTAACATGCTTGCCCTGGCAAGCATGAGAACCTGAATTCCATTCACAGTTACCCATGTAAAAATGCTAATTGTGGTGGCTTGTGCCTACATCCCCAGTGCTGGGGGGCATAGACAAGAGGCTTCCTGGGGCTCACTGGCCAACCAGTGTCACCTAATTGGTGAGCTCCTAACCAGTGAGAGACTGTGGTAGTTTGAATATATGGCCCCCAATATATTCAGTGTTTTATTAGTTTATAGTTTGCATCTGCAGCCACCTTGCTAGAGGTAATGTCACTGGGGGCTGGTCTTAAGGTGTGGTGATGGTTTGAGATTCCATTGTAAAGATATGCAAAGTGTGTCTAATAGGCTTCCTGAAGCGTGCTGTGACTTTTGGCTGTAGCTTTGCTCTGTGTGCTGTGTGGCTGGTGGCTTTGTTTTTTCTCTTCTTGCCTGGTCCTATGAGAGCAGGCCGCTTCTCCTGCCATTATGGAACTTTCCCTGGATCTGTAAGCTTCAATAAATAAAATCCCTTCCTCCATAACTGCCTGGCCTGGAAGTTCATCTCAGCAAACCTGAAGCTGTCTGCTACAGAGACCTTCTCTCAAAAAAGTTGGATGAAGCCGGGTGTGGTGGCTCACGCCTTTAATCCCAGCACTCGGGAGGCAGAGGTAGGAGGATCGCCATGAGTTCAAGGCCACCCTGAGACTACATAGTTAATTCCAGGTCAGCCTGGGCCAGAGTGAGACCCTACCTCGAAAAACTAAAAAAAAAAAAAAAAAAAAAAAAAAAAAAAAAAAAAAAAAAAAAGTTGGATGGGCTTGGCGTGGTGGCACACTCAGGAGGCAGAGGTAGAATTGCTGTAAATTTGAAGCCAGCTTGAGGCTATATAGTGAATTGCAGGTCAGCCTGGGCTAAAGACCCTACCTCAAAAAAAAAAAAAAAAAAAAAGAGATGGCTTAAAAAAAAAGGACCCCAAGGCTCGAAGGACCCACGTTAAAAAAAAAAAAAAGAAAGAAAAATAAATAAATAAACAAAATAAAATATATTTAAAAAAAAAGAAAGAAAGAAAAAAAGAAAGAAAGAAAGAACGAACGAACGAACAGCACTCCAAGCGCCAGGGAGTAGCTCAGTGATAGAGCACTTGTCTAGTATGCACCACCAGCACTAAAACAGAACTGTAACAAAACTGGTTCTTTATAACAAAATTGGTTCTTTGAAAAGATCAAAATCAGGCTGGGGATGTTTTCAAACATAGATGTAGTTACTTTAAGAGGTTCTGCTGCCCAGAATCAAGACCAGGTGTGAAAACAAGATCAGTCCCATTGCCAGGAAAACCCAAAGCCACCAGAGTTATATGACCACATCTAGTGTATAAGTGCTACTTATACAATACAATAAAACCTGCGTTCCAGCCTGGCGTGGTGGCGCACACCTTTAATCCCAGCACTCAGGAGGCAGAGGTAGGAGGATCGCCATGAGTTCAAGGCCACCCTGAGTCTACAGAGTGAATTCCAGGTCAGCCTGAACTAAAGTGAGACCCAACTACAAAAAAAGCAACAAAACAAAATCCTCCCATAAAGAAAAACCCAGAATTGAATGGCTTCACACCGAAATTCTAACAAACACAGAAAGAGAAACTAACACCAATTCTTCACAAACTCTTCCAAAAAAAAAAAAAAAAAAAAAAAAAAAAAAAGAGAAACCAGGTGTGGTGGTGCATGCCTTTAACCTACAAACTCAGAAGGTTGAGGTAGAGTATTATAGTTAGATAGGGGCCAGCCTGGGCTAAAAAGTGAACTCCAGGTCAGCCAGAGATACAGTGAGACCCTGACTCTAAAAAAAATATATAGGGGGGATTATAATCAAAATTATGTACATATACCGGGCATGGTGGTACATGCCTTTAATCCTAGCACTCAGAAGGCAGAAGTAGGAGAATCACAGTGAGTTTGAGGCCAGCAGGAATACAGATTGTCTTCCAGGTCAGCCTAGGCTAGAGAACCTACCTCAAAAAAAAATTAATTTTTTTAAAAGTGTCTGAGGGGATAAAGGCCCTTGCTGTGCAAGCAAGAGGGTGTGAGTTTGATCCCAAGCCCAGGTATGGCCACAAATGCCTGTACCCCCAGTGTAAAGGGGGACAGAGACAAGAGGATGGCAAGGCCTTGCTGGTCAGCAAGCACAACTAACTAAATAACAAACAAATGGCTCTTCTTGGCTGTTCATCTTTCCTGACACCTGAATTTCAGATCCCTACTCTGGAAGGCCTTCCCTGGTCCCAGCCCAAATGGGCTGGGTTGAGGGGAGGGGACCCTTACTCCCAACATGAGCTCTCTAACCCCTCCTGCCTTCCACTTTGCAGGATCTCTCTGTACTTTCTTCTTTTAATCTAATAAAGTCTCTCTAAACTTTAAAAAATAAAATGAAATGGGGCTGGAGAGATGGCTTAGTGGGTAAGTGCTTGCCTGTGAAGCTAAAGGACCCAGGTTCAGTTCCACAGTATCCACATAAGCTAGATGCATATGGTGGCCCTTGTGTCTGGAGCTCATCTGCAGAGGCTAGAGGCCCTGGTGTGCCCATTCTTTTTTACTCTCTGTCTGCCTATTACTCTCTCTCGTAAATAAAATATTAAAAAAAAAAAAAAAACAGGAAGCCCCTGGTTCTCAGAGAAAGGTGAAGGAGCAATAGCGGACCCCTGATATCTTCCTTTGGCCTCTGCATGCATGTGCACAAAGGGTGTATGCATCTGCACACACACATGCATGCACAAGGCACAAAAGAACAGACTAGGGCTGGGAGGATGGCTCAGAGATTGAAGGTGCTTGCTTGCAAAGCCTGCAGGCCTGGGTTTAATTTCTTAGTACTCACATAAAACCAGGTGCACAAAATGGTGCATGCAGCTGGAGTTAGTTTGCAGTGCCTAGAGGCTCTGGTGCACACATTCTCTATCTGCCTCTTTCTTTCTCTCTCTCTCTCTCTAATAAATAAGTGAATCAATAAGCAAACTTTTTTTTTTTTTTTTTTTTTTTTTGCAAGGTAGGGTCTATCCTGGTCTATCCTGACCTGGAATTAACTATGTAGTCTCAGGGTGGCCGCGAACTCTCAGCAATCCTCCTACCTCTGCCTCCTGAGTGCTGGGATTAAAGGCGTGCACCACAACACCCGACTTAGTAAACTTTTTTTAAAAAAAAAAAAAAGAAATGAGAAGTTGAGCTGAACCACCAAAAACACTGAAAGTCAAAAAGCACAGAAATATACATCAATGTTTATTGTAGCAGTATTCACAATAGCTAAGTAATGGAACCAATTTAAGTATCTTTTGAACAAAATTCATCAAGAAAGGGCTGGAAGCCAGCATGGTGGTGCATGCCTTTAATCCCAGCACTGGGGAGGCAGAGGTAGGAGGATCACCAAGAGTTCAAGGCCACCCTGAGATTACATAGTGAATTCCAGGTCAGCCTGGGCTAGAGTGAGACCCTACCTTGAAGAAAAAAGAAAAGTGCTGGAGAGATGGCGTAACAATTAAGGCACTTGCCTGCAAAGCTTAAGGACCCATGTTTGACTCTCCAGATCCCACGTAAGCCAGAGACACAAAGGTGAAGCATCTGAAGGTCGCTCATGCCCACTAGGTGACACAAGCATCTAAAGTTCGATTGTAGAGGCTGAGGCCCTGGTGCGCCATTTCTCTCTCTCTGTCTCTCTCTCACTCTCTCTAAAATAATTTTTAAAATATCATCAAGAAAATGTAGTTTGGGCTGGGCATGGTGGTGCATGCCTTTAATCCCCATACTTGGGAGGCAGAGGTAGGAGGATTACTGTGAGTTCAAGGCCACCCTGAGACTACATAATGAATTCTAGGTCAGCCTGGACTACAGTGAAACCCTAACTCAGGGAGGAAAAATGTGGTTTGGGCTGGAGAGATGGCTTAGAGGTTAAGGCACTTGCTTATGAAACCTAAGGACTCAGGTTCAATTCCCCAGTACCTACGTAAGCCAGATGCACAAGGTGGCACATGTGTCTGGAGTTCGTTTGCAGTGGCTAGAGGCCCTGGTGCACCCATTTTCTCTCTCTCTCCAATATATAAAAAAGAAAATATGGTATATACATACATAATGAGCCTTTTTCAGTCATAAGGAACAAAGTTACATCATTTTCAGGAAAACAGACATAGCTAGAGATATATTAAACAACCCAGACTCAGAAAGACAAATATCACTTTTTCTGTCATATGTGGTTCCTAAATGCATCTGAGTTCATTTGCAGTGGCTAGAGGCCCTGGCGTGTCCATTCTCATTCTCTCTCTCTCTCCTTTTTGTTATCTCAAAAACAATTAAAAAAAAAAAAAAAGATAAAACAGCCGGGCGTGGTGGCACACGCCTTTAATTCTAGACCTTAGGAGGTAGAGTAGGAGGATTGCCATGAGTTCAAGGCCACCCTGAGACTACATAGTGAATTCCAGGTCAGTCTGGGCTAGAGCAAGACCTTACCTCAAAAAACCAAAAAATAAAAATAAATAAACAAGATAAAACCTTGACAACATAGTGAATTTCAGGTCAGCCTGAGCTAGAGTGAGACCCTACTTAAAAAAAAAAAAAAAAAGAAAGAAAGAAAGAAAGAAAGAAAGAAAGAAAGAAAAAAAAGAAAGAGAGAGAGAGAACAGAATGAAAGAAACAGGATGAGGAATGAGGAGATAGTTAGGTGGGGAAAGGACTTACTGTGCAAGCATGAAGACTTGACTTCAGACCCACAGACCAAGCAAAAGCCAGAAACTGTGGCAGGTTTCTGTAATCCTGGCAAACCTAACACAAGATAGAGGGCAGAGATGGGAGAATTTCCCAGGAGCTCATGGACTAATTAGTCTAGTGTACATAGTGATGAACCAGAGACCTTGTCTCAAATGAGGTGAGGACCTACATAGGTCGTCCTCTAATTCCCACAAGCACTCACTGGCACAGCCATGTTCACACACACAAACATGAATGTACATACACATCAAAAAGAAAACAAGATAGGGCTGGAGAGATGGCTTAGGGGTTAAGGCACCTGCCTCCTAAGCCTAAGAACACCCGTTCGATTCTCCAGGTCCCACGTTTAGCCAGATGCAAAGTGATGCAAGGGTGCAATGCCACACTTGCCCACAAGGGGGTGCACATGTCTGGAGTTTGTTCACAGCAGCTGAGAGGCTGCTGGTGTGTCCATTCTCTATCTGTCCCCCCCACCAAAGACTCTCTCAAAAAAAAAAAAAAAAAGAGCTGGGCGTGGTGGCACACGCCTTTAATTCCAGCACTTGGGAGGCAGAGTTCAAGTGCTGTGAGTTCAAGGTCACCCTGAGACTACATAGTAAATTCCAGGTCAGCCTGAGCTAGAGCCAGACCCTAACTCAAAAAAAAAGATAAAAAAATTAAATATATATATAAATAAAATTTTTAAAAAGGAAGAAAAAAAGAAGAAAACAGGCTAGTGTGGTGTGGTGGCACACGTCTTTAATCCCAGCACTTGGAGGCAGAGGTTGGAGGATCATTGTGAGTTTGAGGTCAACCTGGAAATACAAAGTGAGTTCTAGGTCAGCCTGAGTTAAGTGAGACCCTACCTGGAAAAAAAAAAAAGAAAAAGAAAAGAAAAAGAAGAATCCAGGTATGCAGGTACACACCTTGCTGGCTTTTTTTAAAAAAGGGACCCAGTTCAATTCCCTAGGTTTGCCAGATGCACAAGGGGACCACACGTTTCAAAAATAAGATGGTTAGAGCTGGGAAGAAGGCTCTCTCTTTAAAGGCCTTCTCTGTCAAATAAATAAATAAGTAAATAAATAAAAGTTATTGACAACCCCAGTTCCCCAATAAACCATAATTTGGACCCTCCAAATACTTTCTCATTCACAACTGCACTCTCTATCATTTCCCCTTTTCTCTATCCCTCTCTCTTTTATTTTGATGTCATCACCTCTTCCTTCAATTAAAAATCTTGTGTAGATAGTGTCAGGCACTGCTGGTGCATACCTTTAATCCTAGCACTGCACACAGAGATAAGAGGACTGCTATGAGTTTGAGGCCAGCCTTGGGACTAGAGTGAGTTCTAGGTCAGCCTGAGCTAGAGACCCTACCTTGAAAAAAAAAAAAAAAAAAAAAAAAAAAATAAAAAATTGTTGGATTCCTGGATGTAAAAGCCAGATGTGGTACTGCATGCCTGTGATCCCTGCACTAGAAAGACAAAAAGAAGGACATTCGTGGGGCTTGCTGGCTAGCAAATTAGTGGTCTCTAGGTTCCACAAGAGACCCTGTCTCAAAGAATAAGATGGACGAGCTGGGAAGAAGGCTCAGTATTTAAAGGCACTTGCTTATAAAGCCTGCCATCCTGGAGTTCGGCTCCCCAGTTCCCACATAAAGCACAACATGGACTAAATGCACAACATGGCTCATGCTTATGGATTTCATTTGCAATGTCTAGAGGCCCTGGCGCACCCATAACCTTTCTTGCAAATAAATAAAAATATTTAGCCAGGCATAGTGGCTCTCCTTTAATTAAGAAAATTGCTGTGAGTTCAAGGCCAACCTGAGACCACATCTCAGCCTGAACTGAGACTTGGCTCAAAATATCAAAAAATAAATAAATAAAAATAAAAATTGGAGAGATGGCTTTTTAAGGCACTTGACTGAGGTAAGGGTCTCACTCTGGCTCCAGATCTTACCTGGAATTAGATGCCACAAGCACACAAAATGGCACATGTGCACAAGGGGACGTGTCTGGAGTTTGACTGCAGTGGCTGGAGGCCCTGGCACACCAATTCTCTCTCTCTCTCTCTCTCTCTCTCTCTTTCATTAAAAAAAAAAAGACAGTCTGTTGAGCTTGTCTCAAAAAAACTTTTTTTAAATATATATATATATTTTTGGCCAGGCATAGTGGCACATAACTTTAATCCCAGCACTCAAGAAGAGGTAGGTGGACTGCCTTTAGTTTGAGGCCAGTCTGAAACTACATAGTGAATTCCAGAGTAAGACCCTACCTCATATATATATATATTTTGTGTGTGTGTAAAATAATAAGGTTGGGAGTGACTAAGAAAGACTTCCAACATAGGCTTCTGGCCTCATACACACACACATGCATACGAATATGGAATACACAGTGGGGCATGGTGGTGCACACCTTTAATCCCAGCACTTGGGAGGCAGAAGTAGGAGGAGCGCCATGAGTTAGAGGCTACCCTGAGATTATATAATGAATTCCAGGTCAGCCTGGGCCAGAGTGAGACCCTACCTCAAAAAAAAAAAAAAATCAAATATGGAATACACATAAGCATGTTCAACACACACATGAGGAAAAAAAATAAAAAACAGCTTCCCAGGCTGGAGAGATGGCTTAGCAATTAAGGCGCTTGTCTACAAAGCCAAAAGGTCCCAGGTTCCTCGATTCCCCAGGACCCACATAAGCCAGATAGATGTACAAAGTGGCGTGTACATCTGGAGTTCATTTCCAGTGGCTTGGAGGTCCTGGTGTGCACATTCTCTCTTATTCCCTCTCAAATAAATAAATAAGTAAATAAATAAATGTTTAAAAAAATTTTAAAAGCTTCCCCATACAAAGGCCACCAGTAAGGCCTTGCTCTGTTCTCATTTGGACCTCCTGAAGCCATGTTCCCTAGAGGCCTGCCGTTATCTAGAGCCTGCACCCGCATGCTGTAGGGACTGCTTTGGACCCCTCTCCCCAAGACCTCCCAACAAGAAGCAACATGCAGGTGGGTTTGCCCCCACACCCTGGGAGGAGCCCAGGTCAAAGTGTGACAAAGAGCAGGCCTGCCTCCCTTGCTGAGTGACTGAGGCACAGATGGATCTTAAGTTGACACAGGGAGGGACATGGGCCAGGCACTCTGCAAGACTGGGGCACACCTAGGAAGAGACCAATATGCCAAACCATCAGGTAGGACAAACACTGGGAATGATAAGTGCTTAAAAAAAAAAAATTACAGAGGGCAAGGGACAGAATGGCAGGGTGGTGACACTTGAGTGGAATGGCCAGAAAGAGCATCTAAGGGAGGGGACATTTACAGAGTCCTGATAAGGCAAGGGAAATGAACCACAGGGCCATCAGAGTAAAAGAGAGGTCAGGGCAGTGGAAAAAGCATGTGCAAAGGGCCAGAGGAGGAATGGAGCCCAATGGTTTGAATACTATGAAAAAGTCAAACAGACTTAAGGAAGCAGGTGTGAGCGGGAAGCAAAGAAGCAGACAGACCATAAAGTGGGGTGGGGTCTGGGAGCTGAGGAGATCACACAGGACCATGGGCTGCAGTGTGGTTTTAGCTCCTACGTTGACTTTGAGAGCTTACAACCAGTGAAGTTTCTGGGTGGAGGATGATACACATTCAGACCTTGGTACCTGTGCCTTCCATGTTTGCAGAGTCAACCAACTTCAAGCAAAATTATATGGAAAAAAATTGCATCTGGGACTGGGAAGAGGGTTCAGAGGTTAAGGTGCTTGCCTGCAAAGCTTAACAACTGAGGTTTGATTCCCTAATACCCATGTAAAGTTGGATACACAAAGTGGCTCCATGCATCTGTAATTCATTTGAAGTGACTAGAGGGCCTAGTACACATAATTTCTATGTCTCTCTTCCTCAAAAAAATATTTTAATGTAAATGTTATTTATCTATTTACTGAGAGAGATGGCTTAGATGTTAAAGCACTTGCCTGCAAAGCCTAAAAACCCATATTCGACACCCCAGATCCCACATAAGCCAGATGCACAAAGTAACACTTGCCTTTAATCTGAGCACTCCAGAAACAGAAGTAGGAGGATCTTTGTGAGTACAAGACCACCCTGAGGCTACACAGTAAATTCCAGGTCAGCCTGGACTAGAGTGTGACCCTACCTTGAAAAAACAAAAATAAATATATTAATTAGGGGCTGGGTGTGGTAGCGCACACCTTTAATCCCAGCACTCAGGAGGCAGATGTAGGAGGATTGCTGAGAGTTCAAGGCCACCCTGAGAATACATAGTGAATTCCAGGTCAGCCTGGGCCAGAGTGCAACCCTACCTTAAAAAAATAAAATAAAATAAAATAAAAATAAAATTATATATATATATATATACATACATATCATATTTACATTTAAAAATATACAATTATATTAAATATATATTATATATTTATATATAGGTATATATATAAAAATTAATTCTAGAAGGTATAAGGAGAGGATAAACAGTATGAGGTTGTCCTTACACACACACACACACACACACACACACACACACTCAGAGTGGCAAGTGGCATGCATACACACACATACACATATATAATAAAATATAAACTTTAAAAAGCTGGACACTGTAGTGGGAACATCTGTAATCCCAGTACATTTATGGTGACATGGAAAGTGGAGCTAGGAAAGCCAGATGTGTGGTGGCGCACGCCTTTAATCTCAGCACTCAGGAGGCAGAGGTAGGAGGATTTCCTTGAGTTCGAGGCCAGCCTGAGAATACATAGTGAGTTCAATGTCAGCCTGAGCTTGAGTGAAACCCTATCAAGAAAAACTTTTAAAAAATAAAGAAAAAATGGAGATAGGAGAATTGCCTAGAATCTTGGTGACCAGCTAGCCTAGCCAGCAGTGATCAACTAGACACCCTGACTCAAACAAGGTTGGAAGGTGAGAACCAATACTACAAGTTGTCCTCTGACTTCCATAAGCTTAATGTAACACACATGTACCTGTACTCACATATATGACCACATCATAAACACACATAAAATTAGGTAGAGCTCTTGCCTAGAATCCACAGTGAGGGCTGGGGGCGTGGCTCAGGAGTAGAACTCCAGCCTAGAATCCAAAGTGAGGGCTGGGGGCGTGGCTCAGGGGTAGACCTCCTGCCTTGCATGTGTAAAGCCTTGAGTCCATCACAGCACTGCAAAAAAAAAAAATCAATAATCCTGGATATGTAGAAAAGATAGAATATGGGAAAACCTGGCAGACACTACCCTCACCAAGAGACCACATCCGGCGTTCTCAGTCACACACATGTTGCAATCACTGACCCTTGACAAAATGGAAGAAGACAGCCTCATTAATGTAGTTTTTTCACCCAAAACTAATGATTCCATAAATTGAGGGACATTCTATCAAATGCTAAGGTCATGGAAAATAAGAAGACAGAGGAATCACATCTCAGAGGAAGGTAAGGATGACAACTAAATGGCATGTGTGATCTTGAAATAGAAAGGGGACACTGGGAAACACTGAAAAAACTTGAATAGCATACTTTCTTTAATGGTAACATACCACAGTATAATAATTCTTATGAGAAATGTGTAATTAGGAGAAGCTAAGTAAGGAAGGAGAAAGGAGCTCTCTGTCTTCTCTGTGCAGCTTTTCTGGAAATGTGAAGTTTATTGCTGAGGATATGGCTCAGCAGTAGAGTGCTTGCCTATCATGTATGAAACCCAAGGTTTAATCTACAGCACCACAAAAAAAATAAATAAAAGACTGATGAAATTGGTTAGCCTGGTAAAGTGCTTGCCTTACAAGCATGAGGGCCTGAGTTAGATCCCCAGAGCTCATATAAAAATACCAGGGCACCTATACACATATGAACAAACTTACATATGCACACCAAACACATGCAAAAAAAAGATGGATGAGAAAAAAAAGATGGATGAATGCCTTTATCCCAGCACTTGGGAAGCTGTGAGTTTGAGTTCAACTTGAGACAAATAGTGAATTCCAAGTCAGCCTGGGCTAGAATGAGACCCTACCCCGAAAAAATAAGAAAAAAACAAAAAAGGGCCGGAGATGGCTTAGTAGGACCCAGGTTTGATTCTCCAAAACCCATGTAAGACAGATGCAAAAGGTGGTGCATGTGTCTGAAATTCATTTGCAGTAGCTGAAGGCTCTGGCATGCCCATTCTCCCTCTCTTTCTATCTGCCTCTTTCTCTCAAATAAATAAGAAAAAAAAAAAAAGGAGGGCTAGAGAGATGGCTTAGTGGTTAAGGCACTTGCCTATAAAGCCAAAGTACTCAGGTTTGATTCCCCAGGACCCATGTAAAGCCAGATGCACAAGGTGACACATGCATCTGGAGTTCATTTTTAGCAGCTAAAGGCTCTGGCATGCCCATTCTCTCCCTCTCTCTCTTTCTCTTTCTCTAAAAAAAAAAGGTGGACAGTTTTCTTAAAGAATGACATCCAAGGTTGTCCACTAGCCTACATGCACACATGCACAAATCAAATTTTAAGTCAGGCATGGTGGTGCACATCTGTAATCCCAGCACTTCTGGGGCTGAAGCAGGAGGATCAGGAGTTTGAAGACAGCCTGAGCTATACAGTGAGACCTTGTCTCAAAAAAATAAAAAGTTTAAAAATCAGTCAGGCACTCTCTTCTTTGAGAAGCCCACACCTATACTGTGCTGGTAGGTCTGACTTTCTTTCTGGGCGCCTCTTTTCTGATAAGCCTCAATTTGGGGGTTGACTCAGTGGGTAAGAGCATCTACAGTGCAAGCAAGAAGACCTGAAGCTTCACCACCAAAAAGCCAGGCACGGTCTGGAAACAGGAGGATCACTGGAGCTCCCTGGTCAACAAGTCTAATTAAAAACAGGGGAGGGCCTGGAGAGATGGTTTAGCAGTTAAGGCGCCTGCCTCCTAAGCCTAAGAATGCTGGTTCCAATCTCCACATTTAGCCAGATGCAAAGTGACACAAGGGCGCAATGCCGCACTTGACCACAAGGGGGCGCATGCATCTGGATTTCATTCACAGCAGCTGAGAGGCTGCTGGCGTGCCCATTTCTGTCTACCTCTCCCTCTCTCTCTCTCTCAAAAAAAAAAAAGTGCAAGAGCAATAGAGGAGGACAACAGAAGTCTTTCTTTGGCCTCCACATCCATACCCACCAAGCACATGCACCTGCACACATGTGCATCCACCACATACATACAATACCAAAAAAAATCTTTAGTAAAACTCTAATTCTTGCCAATTGTGTTGGCTCATGCTTTTTTTGTTTTTTGTTTTTGGAGGTAGGATCTCACTCTAGCCCAGGCTGACCTGGAATTCATTATGTAGTCTCAGGGTGGCCTCAAACTTAAGACAATCCTCCTACCTCTGCCTCCCAAATGCTGGGATTAAAGGCATGCACCACCATGCCTGGCTGCTCATGCTTCTAGTCTCAATACTTGGGAGGCAGAGGTAGGAGGATTGTCATGAGTTCAAAGTCACCCTGAGACTATAGAATGAATTCCAGGTCAGCCTGGGTTAGAGTGGGACCCTACCTCAAAAAACAAAACAACTCTAATTCTTGGGGCTGGAGATATGGCTTAGTGGTTAAGGCCTAAGGACCCAGGTTGATTCCCTAGTACCCATGTAAGCCAGATGCACAAGGTGGCACATGCATCTGGAGTTCATTTGCAGTGGCTAGAGGCCCTATCTGCCTCTTTTTCTCTCAAATAAATGAATAAATATAAAATATTTAAAGCCCTAAGTTTGGTTTATACAACAACAACAATAAATCAGCCAGTGCATCAGTTTTCATCCAGTGCAGGACTAACCCCAGGAGAAAACCCTAGGTGGGGCCTTTCCTCTCAGAGAACAGCCTGCGCTATACTACTGGCAGCCTGTGCCTGGCAGTGCCATGGGGAGAGGTCACCAAAGCAGAGACTATAGGAGCCAGGCTTCTATCTTATTGGCTTCCATCCAGATGACAGAGAACCAGTGTTACAAAACAGAAAGACACCAACCTAAACCACAGGAATATACTCTCAAGCTGAGACAGGGTGTCTGGTCACAGGGCCTCATCTTGACTTACAGGTCTCAGCCACTCCTCTGCCATACAAGGTGACAAGCTACCTTGTGCTCCTGCTGCCATACCTTTCCCACAATGATGGACTGTATACCTTCTTACATTGTAAGCCCTAACAAGCCCTTACTGCCTCTACTAGAAAAGAGGAAGAAACCGGGTATGATCCTCCAGGATCTCCTGACTGCCTCCCACTGCCATAGGTATGGTGGAATCACAGCTGAGTAGCCTCTGCATCCAGACGCATGTGGGTTCTGGGCTCAAAACTCCAGTTATCAGGCTTACTCAGCAAGCACTTTTAATCTCTAAGTCATCTCCCCAGCCCTGGTGTTGGGCTCATGTGTGTGCTGTGTATGTGTGTTTGTAAGTGTATGGGTGTACATATCCAGCTTTATGTGGGTGGCTAGGGAACTGAACCTGAGACACAGGTTTTACATGTAAGGAAATACCTTTAACTGCTGAGCCACTTCCCCAGCCCCTGGTTTTGTTTGTTTTTCGAGGTAAGATCTCGCTCTAGCCCACGCTGACCTGTAATCACTCTGCACTCTCAGGCTCCTACCTCTGAGTGCCTTAACCTCTGAGCCATCTCTCCAGACAAGATCTTATGTAGCCCAAGCTGGTCTCAAACTTGCTATGCAGCTGAGGCTGACCTTGAACTCACAGCAATCCTCCTACCTCACCCTTTCAATGCTAGGATTGTAAGCATGATCTACCACACCCAGCTTGGGAAACTAGGGAAACTAGTGAATGTTAAAGGGCGTGGTGGCGCACGCCTTTAATCCCAGCACTCGGGAGGCAGAGGTAGGGGATCTCAGCCACCCTGAGACAAGTTAATTCCAGGTCAAAAATGAATGACTTCATTAACAGTGCTCCATATCTTCTGTAAAGTACCAGCAAGTTCACTACACACAAGGTCAGGCAGGACAGGCTCCAAACTGACAATAGTGCTTATATTTGAAGCTGTGGGGAGGAGACAGGGTGGCCAGTGTGTTCTTCCTCATATGTCATCATTTCCCCTTTTACAGAAATGCCATCTTCCCACTCAGCTTAATGATTAATATGTAGGCAAAGTCAGGAAGTGGCTGGCAACTTCCTGACCTTCATGGACCTGCAGAACCATCCCAAGTCTGCAGCCAGCAAGCAGTAAACCAAGAACGTGCAGAGGCCCCTGTACCTGCTGTTCCCTCGCCTAAATGCTGTTCCTCCTCACCTCAGCTTCAATTAGCACCCAAACCAATGTCTCCCTTCTGCCCCCTCACTTTCACTGTACTTGTTTGCAGTGGCGGGAGGCCCTGGTGCACCCATTCGCTCTCTTTCTCTCTCTCTACCTGCCTACTTCTCTATCTCTCTCAAATAAATAAATAAAAATAAAATATTTTTTAAAAAAAGACAGGCGTGGTGGTGCACACCTTTAATCCCAGCACTCGAGAGGCAGAAGTAGGATTGCCATGAGTTCAAGGCCAGCCTGAGACTACATAGTGAATTCCAGGTCAGCCTGGGCTAGAGTGAGACCCTACCTCAAAAAACTAAACTAAAGGCCAGGTATGGTGGCATATGCCTTTAATCCCAGCACTCGGGAGGCAGAGGTAGGAGAATCACCATGAGTTCTAGGCCACCCTGAGACTACATAGTGAATTCCAGGTCAGCCTGGACTAGAGTGAAACCCTACCTTGAAAAAACAAAAATATGAATAAATAAATAAATAAAATTAAAAAAAAAAAGCCACCCTGAGACTAGCACTAGTGAGGTAGGAGGATCCTGGTCAGCCTGAGACTACATGGTTAAAGGTCAGCCTGGATCAGAGTGAGACCCTGAAAAAAAAAAAAAAATGCAAAAAAAAAAAAATAAAATAAAATAAAAATAAAAAATAAAAAATAAAAAATAAAAAAGCCAGGCGTGATGGCACATGTCTCTAATCCCAGCACTTGGGAGGCAGAGACAATTGCTGTGAGTTTGAGGCCATCCTGAGACTACATAGTGAATTCCAGGTCAGCCTGGACTAGAGAGAGACCCTACCTCAAAAAACCAAAAAGAAAAAGAAAAAAAAGAAAAAAAATCATTTTAAAAAAAGAAGAAGGGAGCTGGAGAGGTGGTTTAGTGGTTAAGGTGCTTGCCTGCAAAGCCAAAGGACCCAGGTTTGATTCCCCAGAACCCACATCAGCCATATGCACAAGGTGGCACATGTATCTGGAGTTTGTTTGCAGCAGATGAAGACTCTGTCACGCCCATTCTCTACCTGTTTCTTTCTCTCTTTCAAATAAATGGAATAAAATAAAATAAAATTTTAAAAATGTTAAATTCCCACTGCTGTCATCTTAGCAGTGGAAATGTAAAGACAAGGAGCTCTCTAGAGCTTTTTGGCTATCTAATCCAGCCTAATCAGTGAACTACAAGGTTCAATGAGAGACTCTGTCTCAAAAAGTAAGGTGTCCATAATAATAATAATAATAATAAAGGTGAAGAAAGGGCTGGGGATATGGCTCAGCAGGTACAATCTCTTACCATGCAAGCAGAAGAGCCGGAGTTCTATCCCCAGCACCCATGTAAAAAGCTGGGCATGGCCACGCACATCTATAACCCTAGTCCTACAGGGGACCGGAGAGCTGAGAATCACTAAGGTGGCTGGTCAACAGTCTGACCAAAAAAATGGCAGCTCCAGGGTATGTGACATACTCCATCTCAAAGAAAGAACATGGAAGTTGAGAGTGGTGGCTCATGTCTTTAACCCTTGCACTCAGAAGACTGATGTAGGAGGACTTCAGTGAGTTCAAGGCCAACCTGTGCTACAAAGAAAGTTCCAGTTCAGCATGGGTTATAATGAGACTCTGCTTCCAAAAAAAGAAGAGAAAAAATGAAGGAAAGATATGAAAGATGGACACTCATGTTCTCCTCTGCACAAATATGCATACACTATTTACACACACACACAAACAAATGCTAAAAAAAAAAAAAAAAAAAAGTATGCACTCGGGAGGCAGAGGTAGGAGGATTGCCAAGAGTTCGAGGCCACCCTGAGACTACATAGTTAATTCCAGGTCAGCCTGGACCAGAGTGAGACCCTACCTCGAAAAACCAAAAAAAAAAAAAAAAAAATGTAGTGAAGGTGTCTGGTGTTTGCAGTGGAAAGTCTCTGTCCGGGGCACATACACACATATACACAAATAAATAAAAATTGAAAACCAACAAAAACATTACCAAAAAAACAAAATTCTAAATGTCAGGCCAGGGAGATGGCTCAGTGATTAAAGGCACTTCCTTGTAAAAGGCAGCCTGCCTGAGTTTGACCCAAGTTCAAATATCCCCAGTACCCATGTAAAGCCACAGGCACAAAGTGGCCCACCCATATGGAATGAGTTTGCAAGAAGCCCTGGCATGCCCATGCTGTCTCACTTTCTCTCTCTCCCTGCAAATAAATAAATAAATACAATATTGGCCAGGTCTAGTGGATCTCTCTCTTTTCTCTCTCTATCTAATAAATAAAAATTTTAAAAATTGCTGAGTGTTGTGGCACATGCCTTCAATCCCAGCACTTGGGAGGCATAGGTAGAAGGATCACCATGAATTTGAGGTCACCCTGAGACTACATAGTGAATTCCAGGTCAACCTGGGCTAGAGTGAAGCCCTACTTCAAAAAACCTCAAAAAAAAAAAAAAAAAAACTTAATGGAGATCTTTGGAGCCCTAGTGCAAGCAAACCAGAGAAAACCTGCCTCATGTTTCACAGCAACAGCTCATCTGAAGTGGTCCATTCCCACCAGCTAAATCAGCATAATCCCAGTTTCCAGATGAGGAGTCCAAGGCCCAAACAGGCGAGACTGCTTATTTGGAGACGGTAGTACCAGCACAGCCACATTCCTACCCTTTAGAGCTGGTGTGGAGCATTTGTGGCTTTTTTTTTTTTTTTTTTTTTGAGATAGTTTCTAATGTAACCCTGGCTGGCCCAAATTCCCTATGTAGTTGAGGATGATGTAGAATTCCAGATCTTCCTGCCTCCTTCTCCCAAGCGCACCCATCCAACATAACATTTTTGGTTTTTGCTTTTGGACACAGTATCAGGTAACCCAGACTGGCCTCCAACTCACTATGTAGAGGGTGGCCTTAAACTCCTGATCCTACTGACTCCACCCTCCAAGTGCTGTGATTATAGGAGTGGACCACCACACCCAGTTTATAACATGCTGGGCTGGGCTAACAAGCATGCTAGACAAGCACTCTGAACTACAGCCCAGCCTCTTATATGGAATGTACAAGATGCAATTTGCAGCTGGGCATGGTGTCACACATCAGTAACCCCAGCACTTCAAGTTCCAAACAAACAGGGTCTACATAACAAGTTCCAGGCCAGCCAGGCTACATAAAAAGAACTTGTTTTAAAAAACAATGTGGGAGCTGGAGAGATGGCTTAGCGGTTAAGGCGCTTTCCTGCAAAGCCAAAGGACCAAGGTTCGACTTCCTAGGACCCACGTAAGCCAGATGCACAAGGGGGCGCACACATCTGGAGTTCATTTACAGTGGCTGGAAGCCCTGGCGCGCTCATTCTCCCTCTCTCTCTCTACCTGCCTATTTCTGTATCTCTCTCAAATAAATTAAATAAAATATTTAAAAAACAAACAAAAAAAAAAATCAATGTGGGCCGGGCGTGGTGGCGCATGCCTTTAATCCCAGCACTTGGGAGGCAGAGGTAGGAGGATCGCCGAGAGTTCGAGGCCACCCTGAGACTACATAGTTAATTCCAGGTCAGCCTGGACCAGAGTGAGACCCTACCTTGCAAAACCAAAAAAAAAAAAAAAAAAATGGTGGCTCACGCCTTTAATCCCAGTTTGGGAGACAGAGGTAGGAGGATCACTGTGAGTTCGAGGCCACCCTGAGACTACATAGTGAATGCCAGGTCAGCCTGAGCTAGAGTGAGACCCCACCTGGAAAAACAACAACAAAAAGATCTAGGTAGATGGCTCCACTGGTAAGGGGCTTATTGCACAAACATGAGGACCTGAGTTCAGATCTCCAGAGCCTCCCCGCAAAAGTAGGGCATGCCTAACCTACACCTGTAATCCCAGCACTGTGGAGGTAAAGACAGAAAAACCCCTTGAATTTACTGTCTACAAATCATGCGTCCTGGGTTCAGTGTGGAAGAGCAATTGAGGAAGACACCTGATGTTGACCTTTAGGCTCCACAGCCATATGCTTACATGCATTCACTCATATATGCCCATACACACATGACCATACATAAACACCCACAAAAATTAAATTGAGGACTGGAGAGATGGCTTAGCGGTTAAGGCGCCTGCCTCCTAAGCCTAAGAACGCTGGTTCCAATCTCCAGTGGTTCCAATTTCCAGGTCCCACGTTTAGCCAGATGCAAAATGACGCAAGGGCGCAATGCCGCACTTGACCACAAGGGGGCACACGCATTTGGATTTCGTTCGCAGCAGCTGAGAGGCTGCTGGCGTACCCATCTCTATCTGTCTTCCTCTCCTTCTCTCTCTCTCTCAAAACAAAAAATTAAATTGAGATTGGAGAGATAGATGGCTCAGCAGTTAAGGCACTGGCCTGCAAAGCCTAATGACCAGAGTTTGATTCCCCAGTACCCATGGCAAGCCAGTTGCACAAAGTGGCATTTGCAATGCTAGAGGACCTGGTGCACCCATTCTCCCTCTCTCCCAAGCCATGTGTGGTGGCACATGCCTTTAATGCCAGTACTTGGGAGGCTGAGATAAGAGGATTACTTCAAATTCCAGATAACCAAGGTCTATATAACAATTGAGTTCTAGGCCAGCCTGAGATTACATAGTAAATTCCAGGTCAGCAATGGCTAAAGGGAGACCCAATCTTGGAAAAAAAATTAAATTAATAAGTAGATATATAGAAATAAAAAGGTGTAATTTGGCCTTGGGCAAAAAGACAAGTCAACGTAAACAAAGACTGTCACTTCCAAGTAGCTCTGAATGCCTGAGATTCCTCAACAACAAGGAAGAAGCCCAATGGGTAGATCACATGCCCTATAGTATGACAGGGACTTGAGCCAATGTCATCTGACATGGATTCATCCAGTATCCACTTAGGCACAAGCACTGATTCTGTAGCTCACCTGCCACATCATGTCACCATGATTGAGCAGCTGGAGATATGGTTCATCCACAGTAGCTTGTTTAAAGAAAAATGGTACCCCCTCCCCATAGCTATGCAGAATCTGCTGACCAAGATCAAGAGAAAGCCTCAAGTCTGGTTAGCAGGTCAGGAGCCTCATGAGCTATTCCAAAGAGATCAGATCGGTACCTCAGGCCACTGTCCCTGGTCTCATATTCCTCCCTGACCTCAAGGCAAGAGGTGGCCGGCATCAAGTTCCCACCCAATTCCTCATATTTTAGCTCCAGGTATACCTGAGTGTACCCTAGCACTGGCTGTTGCTGGAGAAGCAAGGAAGGGAATAGCTTAATCACCCAAGACACCACTTGGCTTAGACAGTGAACACATCCCTTTCTTAACACACTTAGCAACACACCCATTAGCATCCTGAACCCCTACCTGCAAACTTACTTGTATACCTGATTTAAACAATGGAATTAAGTTACTTACCTTGACAACCCTTTGGTAATGCCCCATTTCTATTCAAATATTTTTCAAGCCAGGCGTGGTGGCGCATGTCTTTAATCCCAGCACTCAAGAGGCAGAGGTAGGAAGATCACTGTGAGGTTAAAAGCACTTGCTTGCAAAGCCTGACAGCCCAGGTTCAATCCCCTGTACCCAAGTAAAAACACATGAACAAGGCTGGAGAGATGGCTTAGCCATTAAGGCGCCTGACTCCTTAGCCTAAGAACGCTGGTTCCAATCTCTAGCGGTTCCAATCTCCAGGTTCCACGTTTAGCAAGATGCAAAGTGACACAAGGGCACAATGCTGCACTTGACCACAAGGGGGCGCATACATATGGATTTCGTTCTCAGCAACTGAGAGGCTGTTGGCGCGCCCATCTCTATCTGTCTTCCTCTCCCTCTCTGTCTCTCTCCAAAAAAAAAAAAAAAAAAAAAAAAAAATGAACAAGCTGGGCATGGTGGTGCACGCTTTAATCCCAGCATTCGGGAGGCAGTGATAGGAGGAAAAAATCAATGTGGGCCGGGCGTGGTGGCGCATGCCTTTAATCCCAGCACTTGGGAGGCAGAGGTAGGAGGATCGCCGAGAGTTCGAGGCCACCCTGAGACTACATAGTTAATTCCAGGTCAGCCTGGACCAGAGTGAGACCCTACCTTGCAAAACCAAAAAAAAAAATGGCTAGGCGTGGTGGCTCACGCCTTTAATCCCAGTTTGGGAGACAGAGGTAGGAGGATCACTGTGAGTTCGAGGCCACCCTGAGACTACATAGTGAATGCCAGGTCAGCCTGAGCTAGAGTGAGACCCCACCTGGAAAAACAACAACAAAAAGATCTAGGTAGATGGCTCCACTGGTAAGGGGCTTATTGCACAAACATGAGGACCTGAGTTCAGATCTCCAGAGCCTCCCCGCAAAAGTAGGGCATGCCTAACCTACACCTGTAATCCCAGCACTGTGGAGGTAAAGACAGAAAAACCCCTTGAATTTACTGTCTACAAATCATGCGTCCTGGGTTCAGTGTGGAAGAGCAATTGAGGAAGACACCTGATGTTGACCTTTAGGCTCCACAGCCATATGCTTACATGCATTCACTCATATATGCCCATACACACATGACCATACATAAACACCCACAAAAATTAAATTGATGACTGGAGAGATGGCTTAGCGGTTAAGGCGCCTGCCTCCTAAGCCTAAGAATGCTGGTTCCAATCTCCAGTGGTTCCAATTTCCAGGTCCCACGTTTAGCCAGATGCAAAGTGACGCAAGGGCGCAATGCCGCACTTGACCACAAGGGGGCACACGCATCTGGATTTCATTCGCAGCAGCTGAGAGGCTGCTGGCGTGCCCATCTCTATCTGTCTTCCTCTCCTCTCTCTCTCTCTCTCAAAACAAAAAATTAAATTGAGATTGGAGAGATAGATGGCTCAGCAGTTAAGGCACTGGCCTGCAAAGCCTAATGACCAGAGTTTGATTCCCCAGTACCCATGGCAAGCCAGTTGCACAAAGTGGCATTTGCAATGCTAGAGGACCTGGTGCACCCATTCTCCCTCTCTCCCAAGCCATGTGTGGTGGCACATGCCTTTAATGCCAGTACTTGGGAGGCTGAGATAAGAGGATTACTTCAAATTCCAGATAACCAAGGTCTATATAACAATTGAGTTCTAGGCCAGCCTGAGATTAAATAGTAAATTCCAGGTCAGCAATGGCTAAAGGGAGACCCAATCTTGGAAAAAAAATTAATAAGTAGATATATAGAAATAAAAAGGTGTAATTTGGCCTTGGGCAAAAAGACAAGTCAACGTAAACAAAGACTGTCACTTCCAAGTAGCTCTGAATGCCTGAGATTCCTCAACAACAAGGAAGAAGCCCAATGGGTAGATCACATGCCCTATAGTATGACAGGGACTTGAGCCAATGTCATCTGACATGGATTCATCCAGTATCCACGTAGGCACAAGCACTGATTCTGTAGCTCACCTGCCACATCATGTCACCATGATTGAGCAGCTGGAGATATGGTTCATCCACAGTAGCTTGTTTAAAGAAAAATGGTACCCCCTCCCCATAGCTATGCAGAATCTGCTGACCAAGATCAAGAGAAAGCCTCAAGTCTGGTTAGCAGGTCAGGAGCCTCATGAGCTATTCCAAAGAGATCAGATCGGTACCTCAGGCCACTGTCCCTGGTCTCATATTCCTCCCAGACCTCAAGGCAAGAGGTGGCCGGCATCAAGTTCCCACCCAATTCCTCATATTTTAGCTCCAGGTATACCTGAGTGTACCCTAGCACTGGCTGTTGCTGGAGAAGCAAGGAAGGGAATAGCTTAATCACCCAAGACACCACTTGGCTTAGACAGTGAACACATCCCTTTCTTAACACACTTAGCAACACACCCATTAGCATCCTGAACCCCTACCTGCAAACTTACTTGTATACCTGATTTAAACAATGGAATTAAGTTACTTACCTTGACAACCCCTTGGTAATGCCCCATTTCTATTCAAATATTTTTCAAGCCAGGCGTGGTGGCGCATGTCTTTAATCCCAGCACTCAAGAGGCAGAGGTAGGAAGATCACTGTGAGGTTAAAAGCACT
Source organism: Orientallactaga sibirica (assembly GCA_036365145.1). Classification (NCBI taxonomy): domain Eukaryota; kingdom Metazoa; phylum Chordata; class Mammalia; order Rodentia; family Dipodidae; genus Orientallactaga; species Orientallactaga sibirica. The sequence goes on along the minus strand of JAEOAD010002278.1, from coordinate 4,675,667 downwards.
TGCTTGCAAAGCCTGACAGCCCAGGTTCAATCCCCTGTACCCAAGTAAAAACACATGAACAAGGCTGGAGAGATGGCTTAGCCATTAAGGCGCCTGCCTCCTTAGCCTAAGAACGCTGGTTCCAATCTCTAGCGGTTCCAATCTCCAGGTCCCACGTTTAGCAAGATGCAAAGTGACACAAGGGCACAATGCTGCACTTGACCACAAGGGGGCGCATACATATGGATTTCGTTCTCAGCAACTGAGAGGCTGTTGGCGCGCCCATCTCTATCTGTCTTCCTCTCCCTCTCTGTCTCTCTCCAAAAAAAAAAAAAAAAAATGAACAAGCTGGGCATGGTGGTGCACGCCTTTAATCCCAGCATTCGGGAGGCAGTGATAGGAGGATCACCATGAGTTTGAAGCCACCCTGAGACTACACAGTGAATTCCAAGTCAGCCTGGGCCAGAGTGAAACCCTACCTTGAAAAAACAAAAAATAAAAAATAATAAATCCCAGGGGAGGCAGAGGTGGGAGGATTGGCTTCGAGTGAGACTTATAGTGAATTCCAGGTTAGCCTGGACTTGAGTGAAACCCTCAAAAACCAAAAAAAAAAAAAAATAATAATAATAATAATAATAATGGGCTGGAGAAATGGCTTAGTGGTTAAGGCGTTTGCCTTCGAAGTCAAAGGATCCCGGTTCGATTCTCCAGGACCCACGTAAGCTAGATGCACAATGGGCACATGCATCTGGAGTTCATTTGCAGTGGCTAGAGGCCCTGGCATGCCCATTCTCTCTGTCTGCTGCTCTTCTATCACTCTCTCTGCTTGCAAATAAATAAATAAAAATTAAAAAAAATAAAATAAAAATAAAAGATAGGGACTGGAGAGATAGCTTAGTGGTTAAGACGCCTGCCTCCTAAACCTAAGAACGTCTGTTGGATTCTCCAGGACCCACATTTAGCCAGACTCAGTGATGCAAGGGCGCAATGTGGCACTTGCCCACAAGGGTGCACACACATCTAGAGTTGGTTCACAGCATCTAAGAGGCCGCTGGCACACCCATTCTCTATCTGTCTTCCTCTCCCTCTCTCTCTGTCTGTCTCTCTCTGTGTCTCTCTCCAAAAATAAATAAAATAATTTTTAAAAACATTTAAAAAATAGCTGGAGGGGGGAAGGGAGGGAAATAACATGGTATACTGTCTACAATTAAAGAAGTTGTCAGTAAAAAAAAAAAAAAAAAAATAGCTGGAGCCAGGTGTGGTGGCACACACCTTTAATCCCAGCACTCCATAGGCAGATGTAGGAGGATCGCCATGAGTTCGAGGCTACCCTGAGACTACATAGTGAATTCCAGGTCAGCCTGAGCTAGAGTGAGACCCTACCTCAAAAAAAAAAAAAAAAAAAAAGCTTGGGTCAGGCGTGGTGGTGCACATCTTTAATCCCAGCACTGGGGAGGCAGAAGAATGAGGATCGCCATGAGTTCAAGGCTACCCTGATACCCTGAGAATATAGAGTAAATCCCAGGTCAGCCAAAGCTAGAGGAAGACCCTACCTAGGGAAAAAAAAAAAAAAAAAAAAAAAACTGGGCGTGGTGGGATACACCTCTAATCCCAGCACTCAGGAGACTGACACAGGAGGATCTCCAAGAGACCCAGCCTCAAAAAAAAAAAAATAATAATAATAACATAGTACTGTAAAAAGTAAATACTAATATGTTAGAGGCTGAGTGTGGTAGTGCAGTCTTATAATTTCAGTACTCAGGAGGCTGAGACAAGAGGATCACCATCTTGGGTTACATAGTGAAACCTCAGCTAAATGAATAAAAGAGTTCTAATAATGCTCCTTTCTTAGGCTTGAGTCTCATTTGACCATAATCATTTAAATGTTTGGAATGTCTTTTAGTACTTGGGTGCAAATTCACTTTGTGTCTAGGAACATGGCCTCTAGCATGATACCCAACCTCCTTGCCTGGGGGAGTTGGCCTTCTAGCAGTGAGCAGATAAAAGACACTGGTGGGCAGTGATAACAATTACAGGGGGGAAAAAAAGAGAGGAGAGATTAAATATCAAATGGAGAAATCCAGGCATGGTGGCAAATACCTTTAATCCCAGCACTCTGGCATGAGACCTATCTGGGGAAGAAAAAAAGGGGGGGGGGTGCCTGGAGAGATGGCTTAGCGCAGTGAAGTACTTGCCTGTGAAGCCTAAGGACCCTGGTTTGAGGCTTGATTTTCCAGGACCCAAGTAAGCCAGATGCACAAGGAGGTGCATGCATCTGGAATTCGTCTGCAGTGGCTGGAGGCCCTGGCATGCCCATTCTCTCCCTCTCTTTCTCCCTCTCCTCTCTCTCTCTCTCTCTCTCTGCCTCTTTCTCTGTCTGCCTGTTGCTCTCAAATTAAATAAAAATTTAAAAATATATATCAAGTGGTTACAGTCAGGTGGAAGTTCACTTACATGTTTGCATTTGGTATGATGTATAATGCATACACATGTGTGCTATGCATATCCCAAGAGTGTGCATGCTGAGGCCAAAGGAAAACATCTGGTCTCCTCTTTTGCTTGTCCATGTAATTCCTTGAGAACCTAGCGCTGCTATCCATCACTGAGCACAGAGTTGCTCTGACCTCTGACAACCCCCTATGCAGATGAGGTCACAGACCTTCATGGTCATGGAAGTTGAATTTGGTGATCTCCAGCTGGAGAGAGCCTTATGTCAGTTATGCAAGTGCTCTTAACCACTTGGTCATCTCCCCAGCCTGATGTTTGACTTTTTGTTGTTTCTGAGACAGGGTCTCTCTCTAGTCCAGGCTGACCTGGAACTCAGACGATCCTCCTACTTCAGCCTCCAGAGTGCTGGCATTCAAGGAGTACACCACCACACCATGTACTTTTGTTTTTTTTTGTTGTTTTTTTTTTAAATATTTTATTTTATTTATTTATTTGAGAGAGAGATACAGAAATAGGTAGGGAGGAAGAGACTATGGGTTCTCAGGGCCTGGCCTGCAAACGAACTCCAGATGCGCGTGCACCCCCTTGTGCATCTGGCTATCTGGAGAATCGAGCCTCCCGGTCCTTAGGCTTCATAGGCAAGCGTTTAACCGCTAAGCCATCTCTCCAGCCCCACCACGTACTTTTGTAAAAAGAAACTTGAAGCAGGCAAAGAAGGTGCCATAGACACTGGGCAAAGCATTCTAGGCTGTGGGAGGGTAACTAGTTCTTTCTGGGTTTCCAGGTTCTCTGGGCCTTCAGATTGGTGCCCTAGGTCTACAGGCCCTATCACTAACCTCTCTAGCTTGGCAGAAATTTGGATTTCACATGAAATCTATGAAATGTCTGCAGCTGTTGGCTCCCAGGGCCACCCGTCTGTATAAAATCCTCATACAGAACTGGGCAAACAAACTGGACTGCTGCCACTTGGCAACAGCACTCTTGGAAAATCCAAGAGTTAAAAAAAAAAAAAAAAGAAAACAGGGGCTGGAGAGATGGCTTAGTGGTTAAGGCACTTCACTGCAAAGCCAAAGGACCTAGGTTCAATTCCTCAGGACCCATGTAAGCCAAATGCACAAGGTGGCATATGCATCTGGAGTTCATTTACAGTGGCTGGAGGCCCTGGCGCGCCCATGCTCGCTCTCATGCTCCATCTTTTTCTCTCTCAAATAAATAAATAAAAATATATTTTAAAAATCCAACATAGTGCTGAGAAGAAGGGATGGAGGAGTGCCCAGCACTGAAACATCTCTGTCACACCCTCCAAGGCTCAGGGCCCATGGCGGAAGAGGGGACAGATAGAATGGAAGAGCCAAAGGAAGGGTACAACTCCTTTCAATGCAACTGTCCAGACAGAAATTGGCCTTGATATCCATGACCTTGCAGTGCCTAGCAATACCTTCGCAAGACCCTCATAATAGAAGAAAAAGATGATGACATCAAATTAAAAGAAAGACTAATGGAGAGAGGGAGGGGATATGATGGAGATTGGAGTTCTAAAGTGGAATGGGGACAGGGGAGGGAGATAGCATGCATTTTTTGTAAGTATAGAAGTTGTCAATAAAAAAGTTTAAAATTAATAATAATTTAAAAAGGAAAGTTAGGGCTGGAGAGCTAGCTTAGGGGTTAAGGTGCCCGCCTCCTAGCCCTAAGAACACTGGTTCCAATCTCCAGGTCCCACGTTTAGCCAGATGCAAAGTGACGCAAGGGCGCAATGCCGCACTTGACCACAAGGGGGGCGTGCACATCTGGATTTCGTTTGCAGCAGCTGAGACACTGCTCGCGCACCCATCTCTGTCTTCCCTCTCTCTCTCTCTCTCTCTCTCTCTCTCTCCAAATAATAATAATAATAATAATAATAATAATAATAATAATAATAAAAAAAGAAAGTTAAAAAAAAAAAAAACAGCTCCTACTTGACCCAGGTGCCTAGACAGCCCCAGCCCCTGACACACTGTCCTTTGCTCCTACATGTATAGGGTATAAGGAACAAGCAAGGACAGGTTCTCAGCTCTGGCCGAACTCACAGTAGGAAATAGGGAGTGGAATTCAAAGTAAGATCCACCAAAGGTACCCTCTCAGCAGGGCTCTGTAGCTGAGAGGTCTTAAGAGCATTCCAGAACAAAAAGACTTTTTTTAGGCATGGTGGTGCACACCTGTCATCCCATCACTGAGGAGGCAGAGGTAGGAGGATCACCCTGAGAATACATAGTGAATTCCAGGTTAGCCTGGGCTACAGTGAGACCCTACCTCAGGAAGAAAAAAAAAAAAAAAAAAGAGCCAGGTGTGGTGGTGCACACCTTTAATCCCAGCACTTGGGAGGCAGAGGTAGGAGGACTGCCATGAGTTCAAGGCCACCCAGAAATTACACAGTGAATTCCAGGTTTGCCTGAGCTACAATGAGACCTATGTCAAACAAAACAAAAAAAGCCACCATGGTAGCACATGCCCTTAATTCCAGCAATTGGGAGGCTGAGACAGAGGATCTCCATGAGTTCAATGCCAGCCTAGGACTAAAGAATGAGTTCTAGGTTAGCCTAAACTAGAGCGAGACACTACCTCAAAATAAAATAAAATAAAATAGCAAAAAATATTGAGGGAAACCTTCAGTTTAGATAAGCCAGACCACCACTGCCAGATTCCCTCCCAGGGCAAATGAAATCCAGAACTCTGCAGGTGCTCACCGGAAGCCTGGGTGGCAAGGAAGATAGCCATGCAATTTTCAAACCAGGTCCAGCTGTCTGGAATGTCACACCTTCTTGACCCAGTAGACAGAAGGTACTGCTCTGCAGACATAAGGAACTAAGGAAATTGGGGCTGGTGGGAGCAAACTTCAGGGAAGGGTGATAGGGATGTTGCTCAGTGGGTCGAGTACTTGCCTAACATGCACAAAGCCCTGAGTTCCATCCCCAGCACTGCATACACAAAGCATGGTGATGCACACTTGTAATCCCAGCACTTGGAAGGTACAGGCAGAAAGGTCAGGAGTTCAAGGCCAACATACATACAAGAGCCCCTATCCCAAGTTAAAAAACATCTCAGGAAAAGAAAAAAAAATTGAAAAAATGAGAGTGAGACCCTACCTTGCAAAACCCAAAAAAAAAAAAAATCTCAGGGTAGGAGCAGGGCTGGGTACAGAGCCAAACTCTGCTATGCAATAGAAACTCTGTTTTTGCATCTGGCTATGTAAGTGGCTGGGGAATTGAACCCTGGGCAGCAGGCTTTGCAAGTAAGCACCTTTAACCACTGAGTCATCATCTCCCCAGATGCCAGGTTCATTTTTTCTCTTTCTTTCCTTTTTGATTGATATATTTAAAAAAATTTTTTTTTTCCCGAGGTAGGGTCTCACTCTAGTCCACGCTAACCTGGAACTCACTAAGTAGTCTCAGAGTGGCTTCGAACTCATGGAGATCCTCCTACCTTTGCCTCCCCGAATGCTGGGATTAAAGGTGTGAGCTACCACACCCAGCCTTGTTTTTGGCTTCCTTGTTGATATTTTTGAAACTTTTTGGAGGAACTGGGAGATGGCTCAATAGAAAAAATACTTGCCACGCAAGCCTGAGGCTGAGTTCTGATCCTCCATCATCCACTTAAATGCTAGGTGTGCATGGCTTCCCACCAGTAATCTCAGCCCTGGGGCGGTGGAGACAGGGTATCTGGCTAGTTAGACTAGACAAATCATCAAGCTCTAGGTTCAAATAAGACACTGCCTCAGTAAACAAGGCAGAAAGTGATCAAGGAAGCTATGAGCATCTGCTTCCACACACATGCACACACACACTCATAAACCTAAGTGTGCCACACATGCAAACTCACATATGTGCACACACCCAAAAGAAAAGTAGTTAAGGGGCTAGAGAGATGGCTAAACAGTTAAAGCTCTTGCATGCAAAGCCAAAAGGACCCACGTTCGATTCCCCAGGACCCAGGTAAGCCAGCTGCACAAGATTGCACATGCATCTGGAATTCGTTTGCAGTGGTTGGAGGCCCTGTCAGGCTCTGCCTGTCTCTCAAAGAAATAATTTTTTAAAAAATATTTTTTAAAGTAGCTGAGGCTTGCCAGTAACTTCTATGCAGCCCAGGCTAGCCTCAGACACAATCTTCCTGCATCAGCCTGGAATTACAATGCCAGATGATGCCCAGTTTGGCAAGTCCTTATGAGCCTCCTGGCTTATCTGTAAGATAGATGGTGGTGGCAATAAAACCCCCATTCCACTTCATTAGGGGATTCAAGATACTGAGCCAAGATAGAGACCAGCGGGAGGCTAGCTTCATGAATATCTAAAGACTGATAACAGTAATAATGACATGAGGACCAAAGCAAGGAGAGATGTTATCACTCTGTATGCACCCCATCACTAATGGGGGCACTTCCTGGGATGGAGAACAAGCACCATAAGAAAAGCAGAAACCTAAGAAGTAGGGGAAAAGGGAGACAGATAAATCAATGTCCCTCATCCACTCACTTCCTGAAGCTCCTGGAAACAGGCTGCATCCCAGATCCTGCAAATCAGGCAAAGAAGCCCCAATGCGCAGATTTCAAAGAGCTAGGGTCTCACTCTGGCCTAAGCTGACCTGGACCTCACTACTCACAGTAGAGGTCATCATGGGCAGCTAGCCAGACAACAGGGGACTTCCGGGTGGGTCTTGACAGATGGACAGCCAAATGGTTGCTAATAAAGAAGGCATATCCAGAACGAGGCAGGGGAGAGGGAGCCAGCCAACCAAACGGCGGGACCGTTCCAGATAAATTAATAACCAGCCAGACTGAGTCAGTGCCAGGTATGGCCCCTAAACAGATGAAAAGAGGAACCTATACCCGCCGGCAAATGTCAGTCACCACGACAGCTGGGACCAGATGCACGACGAGGGGTCCACTGCTCCTCTGGTTCAAACCTCTCCTATCCCGAGCAATCACCCTCATGTGGAGCGGGCATCCCAAAGCCTTGCAGAGAGCGCTCCGGTCAGGGTGTCCCCCAGGCCCGCCTCCCGGTCCCTGCCGCCGTGGCCCGCACGCAAGCGCCGCAGCTGCGCCGGCAGCGCAGGGCGCGCCATTCCCGTTCCGCCCTCCGCGCCCTAGGCCGCCGCCCGCCCGCCCGGACGCGGCGCTCGCTCACCGGCCCACGAAGTTCTCGAGCACCGAGCTCTTGCCGGCGCTCTGGCCGCCTACCACGGCGATCTGTGGCAGGTCTAGGTGGCAGCTCTGGCCGATGGAGCTGAAGGCGTCCTGAAGCTTGTTCACCAGCGGAATCAGTTCCTCCATCCCGCGATTACCCATGGCGCCGGCGAGCGGCCTTCCCCTGGCCCTGAGCGGGCCCGCGCTCCTCGGCCCTGGGCTTCCCTAACCCTTAACGACCCGGCCCCGCGGTGGATGCGGCCGTTGCTTCCTCGCCCGACAGCCCGCCTGGCCGCCCAGGGCCTCGGCGCGACAACCCGTTCCCGGCTCGGACTCACGGTCGCCGCCTCATCCGGTTCTCAGGTGACACCCGACCGGAGCGACCTCCCGCCCCGGAGCTGTTGAGCCCAAAGCCATCAGGCTGCCTCGGATTGGCCGAATGCGCTGCCCACTAGTCAGCAAAAGCCAATCAAAGCGAGGCATCGGCATAAACTAATTAAGACTGCCCGCTGCAAAGCATTCCGCAAGCTCCATTGGATACCAGAACTGTCACTTTTTTACAATAGCCAATAAGAAAGGAAAGCGAGTTGTCAAGGCGGGGAAGCGGTTTCAGGAAAAGACTCGTCACCCCCACCCACTAGCGAGACCCTCAGTCTTATTGGGCAAACAGAAAAATCAATCAGCAAAGATGGCCAATGAGCTTAGATATCAGCTGGCTTATCAACGTACCTATCTAGTTCCCTAAAAATTTTCAATTGGTTTATATAAATATCACTTCGTTCCTCTAGCCAATAAGGTGAAAGGGGGTAGGTTTTAATGTCCCAATCTTTTTAAATTTTAATTTTTTAATTAATTAATTAATTTTTATTTGAGACAGAGACAGTGGGCACGCTAGGGCCTCCAGCCACTGCAAACGAACTCCAGACACGTGCCACCTTGTGCACCTGGTTTAGCAGACAGGTGGCTTAACCACTAAGCCATCTCTCCAGTCCCCCCCGCCCCTTTTTGACAGGGTCTCAAACTCGCAATCGGCAAACTCACGGTCATTCTGCCTCAGCCTCAAGACTGCTAGGATTTCAGGCGTAAACTACCACGACGGGCTAATAACGTACCATTCCTTTTTTTTTTTTTTTTTTTTTTTTTTTTTTTTTTTTTGTGGTTTTTCGAGGTAGTGTCTCTCTCTAGTCCAGGCTGGCGTCGAACTCACGGCTATCCTCCTACCTCTACCTAACCAGTGTTGGGATTAAAGGCGTGCGCCACCACGCCCGGCACTTCCCATTCTTAATTATGAGATCTATATCTATCAATCAAAGAAACTCCCATTGTTATTGGTTTGTTGTAATTTTAGTCTTTTTAGATAGAATATACACTGTACTTGGGGAAGCCTGACCCCTAGTGGTTTGACTGGCTTATTGTCACTTTTCTGAGTTTAAGGAACTAGAGAAAACAAGTTGCTAATATATCCGTCCAGTTTGCAAACCATTTCTGGAAAAAGACTCTCCTGTAACAGTAGCACACTGGATGCTGAGATAGAGGGTCAACGGGATTTGAGGGCAGCCTGGGCTACAAAGTAAGTTCCAGGTCAGTCTGGGCTACAATGAGACCCTGCCTCAAACCTATATACCCTTGAAAAAAAAATAAAGGTTCCTCATGCGCTTTGAGGCGAATTAAGATATAAAGTTAGACATTTCCAAATGTAGTAACCTCCTTAGCTTGTGACCCACTTTTTTGTTTCAGGGGATTTTTATTGTTTTTGGTAATGTGGTGCTGTAGATGGAATGCAGAAGCTTCACCCATGCTAAGCAACACTCTACCACTACACTACAGCCTCAGCTTATATTTACTTTTCTTGTTTGTTTGCTTGTTGTTTCCTGAGGTAGACTCTCACTCTAGAGCAGGCTAACCTGGAATTCACTATGTAGTCTCAGTGATCCTCCTACCTCTGCCTCCCGAGTGCTAGAATTAAAGGGTGAGCCACCATGCCTGGCCTATTTTTATTTTGAGACCAGGTCTCATTGTTACCCAGGCTGGCCTGGAATTTTTAGTCCTCCTACCTTGGTCTCCCCAAGTAGCTGGTATTATAGTTCTGCACCAGGTCCCTAAGAACCCACTTGAGGGAGGAGTGAGTAATGCTCCAACGGTGTCTCCTGTTTAACATCCTTGATCTTGTATGTGCATATTGTCATTGTGTGTGGGCACAGAGGCCCTCACATGTCAGAGGGCCTCAGGAGCACTGTCCACCTTTGTTGTTTTTTTCAAGGTAGAGTCTCACTTTAGCCCAGGCTGACTGACCTGGAACTCACTCTGTACCATCAAGCTAGCCTCGAACTCAGCCCCCAAGTGATGAGATAAAAGGTGTGGGCTACCACGCCTGGTTCACTCCTCTTTTTGAGAGGGTCTCAATGATCTGGAGCTCACCAATTAGCCTATACTCGCTGGGCAGAACCCAAGGAACTTCCTGTCTCCACCTCCCCAGTGCTGGGATTGCAGGAGTGCTGTCACATTGAGCAACTTCACATGGGTTCACTTTACCAACTGAGCCAACTCCCTAGTCCCATCTTGAAGCTTTCTTCCATACTTTCTTTTTTCTTTTTTTTTTTCTTTCAAGGTAGGGTCTCACTCTAGTTCAGGCTGACCTGGAATTCACTATGTAGTCTCAGGGTGGCCTCGAACTCACAGTGATCCTCCTACCTCTGTCTCCCAAACTGGGATTAAAAGTGTGAGCCACCACGCCTGGCTCATACTTTCTTTTTAAACAGGGTGTCCCATATCCCAGGAGGGCCTCAAATTACAAGGTAGCCTGATCCCCCAATTTCTACCTCCCAAGTGAACTACACTCCCAAGGCCACTACTCTCAACCTGGATTTTTTTTTTTTTTTTTTTGGTTTTTCAAGGCAGGGTCTCCCTCTAGCCCAGGCTGACCTGGAACTCACTATGTAATCTCAGGGTGGCCTGAACTCACAGCAATCCTCCTACCTCTGCCTTCCGTGTGCTAGGATCAAAGGTGTGCACCACCATGCCTGGCTTCAACCTGGATATTTTTAAATATACAATGAAACCCAAAAACACATTCCCTAATGGAAGAACGCATGGAACCACTCTTGTGCAGGCAAAGTTGGATGTTCTGGGCAGTGTGACAGTTTTATTATCATGTTAGTTTATTTATTTAGCAGGTGTGTGATGGGTTTACATATGCCACAGCACACATGTGGAACCACCTTCTGAGTCAGGGTCTCTTACCACCATGACTATGAGTTTCAGACTGCATCCAGTTTTACATGGATCTAGGGAATTGAACCTGGACCAGCAGGCTTTGCAAGCAAGCACCTTTAACCACTGAGCCATCTCCTCAGCCCTGTGTGTGTGTGAATGCTGGCCCACTCAGTGAAGGTGGAGGTCGCAGAACAACCTCAGCGTGTCAGTGCTCACCTTCCATCTTGTTTTGAGGCAGGGTCGCTCTTGTTCACTGCTGTACTCAGTAAGCTAACTGACTCTTGAGCATCAGGAGTCTCCTGCCTCCACCTAATTCCCTTCTCCTATTCCTTTCTTACCACAAGCACACTTGGATTACAACTCATGCTACCTGACCAGCTTTACATAGAAATCTTGAAAATCTGAGCTTGGATCATCAGGCTTTCTCAGCAAGCACTTTAACCACTAAAATGTCTCCATACATAGCCCTGAAACTGTCGTCTGTCGTTTTTTTGTTTTGTTTTGTTTTGAGGTAGGGTCTCACTCTAGCCCAGGATGACCTGGAATTCACTATGTGGCCTGGAACTCATGGTGATCTGCCTACCTCTGCCTCCCAAGTGCTGGGATTAAAGGTGAGTGCCACCATGCTGGGCTGGGTTTTGATTTTGTTTGGTTTCTTGAGTCAGGATGTCCTGTACTCAGGCTGGCCTCTAATTTATAAGCTTGTTAGCTAAAGCTGTCCTGAAATTTCAAAACCCCTCCCCTCCCCTCAGTCAACAGCCAACTCTGTGATGGCTCATATCTCAGATCCTGGGTTTACATGTTTACAAGATGATTGCTTGGTCTGAAGGTTTCTGACCATCCCACCAACCTTCATGTATTGACACTTGTCCCTCAATGTGATGGCATCTGATGGGATTGAGTAATAAAGACAGAGCACTCAAAAACATAATTAAGGGGCTGGAGAGAAATGGCTTAGCAGTTAAGGCACTTGCCTATGAATCCTAAGGACCCAGGTTCAATTCTCCAGGTCCCATGTTAGCCAGATGCACATCATAATGCATGCATCTGGAGTTTGTTTGCAGTGGCTAGATGCCCTGGTATGCCCATTCTCTCTCTTTCTCTTCCTATGTCCCTCTGTCTCTAATAAATAAATAAAGAAAAAATAAGTAAACAAACATTTTTAAAAATATTTTTTAAAAAAACATAATTAAGTACCAGGTGTGGTGTCACACGCCTTTAATCCCAGGACTTGGGAGGCATGGGTTAGGATCACCAAGAGTTTGAGGTCACCCTGAGACTACATAGTGAATTCCAGGTCAACCTGGGCTAGAGCAAACCCCTACCTCGAAAAACCAAAAAAAAAAAGCCAAAGGAAGGCTAGGGCTCCTTACAATGCACTCTTCCAGACACAAAATGGCCTAGATATCCATGAGCTTGCAGTGCCTGTCACTACCTACACAAGACCAGTATAATAGGAGGAAAAGATGATGACAAAATAAAAGAGAGACTGATTGAGAAGGGGAGAGGATATGATAGAGAATGGAGTTGTGAAGAGGAAAGTGAAGGGGGAGGGAATTAACATGGTTTATTGTCTGTAATTATGGAAGTTTTCAATAATAAAAAAATTAAAAGCCGGGCGTGGTGGCGCATGCCTTTAATCCCAGCACTAGGGAAGCAGAGGTAGGAGGATCAGCGTGAGTTCAAGGCCACCCTGAGACTACATAGTGAGTTCCAGGTCAGCCTGGACTAGTGGACTAGGGTGAAACCCTACCTCAAAAAACAAAAAAAAAAAACAGGATTGGAGAAATGGCTTAGCCGTTAAGGCATTTGCCTGTGAAGCCAAAGAATCCTGGTTCAATTCACCAGGACCCACATAAGCCAGATACACAAGGGGCACATGCATCTGGAGTTCATTTGCAGTGGCTAGACACCCTGGCGTGTCCATTCTCTCTATGCCTGCCTCTCTTCTATCTCTGTCTGCTTGCAAATAAATAAATAAATAATTTTTTTTTTTTTTTTTGGTTTTGCGAGGTAGGGTCTCACAATGGTCCAGGCTGACCTGGAATTAACTATGTAGTCTCAGGGTGGCCTCGAACTCTTGGCGATCCTCCTACCTCTGCCTCCCGAGTGCTGGGATTAAAGGCGTGTGCCACCACGCCCAGCCATAAAAGTTTTTTAAAAAATTAAAAAGACCCCCCCCTCAGGGGGCTGGAGAGATGACTTAGCAGTTAAGGCGTTTGCCTGCAAAGTCAAAGGATCCCTGTTCAGTTCTCCAGGACCCATGTAAACCAGATGCACAAGGGGGCACATGCATCTGGAGTTCGTTTGCAGTGGCTGGAGGCCCTGGTGGGCCCAATCTCTCTCTCTCTCTCTCTGCCTCTTTCTCTCAAACAAATAAATAAAATATATTTTAAAAAAAAGAGAACCCCCCCAAAAAAAACAAAATTAATGCCTGTATAGGATAGAAATCCCCCCCATACACACAGAAGCACACAAACTTGCATAATGGCTCACACCTATAATCCCAGCACTCAAGAGGCTAAAATTGCTGTAAATTTGAGGACAGCGTGGGGTCCATGATACCGTGTCTGGAAAAAAAAAAAGAACTGAAGCCAGGTATGGTGACACACACCTTTAATCCCAGCACTTGGGAGGCAGAGGTAGGAGGTCAGTGTGAGTTAGAGGCCAGTGTGAACTACAAAGTGAGTAGCTCCAGGTCAGCCTGGGCTAGAGTGAGACCTTACCTAAAAAAAAAAAAAAAAAAAAAAGCCGTGGTGGCGCACGCCTTTAATCCCAGCACTCGGGAGGCAGAGGTAGGAGGATTGCCGAGAGTTCGAGGCCACCCTGAGACTACATAGTTAATTCCAGGTCAGCCTGGACTAGAGTGAAACTCTACCTCAAAAAAACCAAAAAAAAAAAAAAAAAAAAAAAGAATAAATAAGTGAGTGGGGAAAGCCGGGAAGGGTAGCATACTTTTAATCCCAGCACTGGGGAGGCAGAGGTAAGAGGACTGTTGTGAGTTCAAGGGCAGCCTGAGACTACATAGTGAATTCCAGGTCAGCCTGGGCTAGAGCAAAACCCTACCTTGAAAAACAAAAAAAAAAAAAAAAAAAAGAAAGAAAGAAAGAGAGAGAGAGAGAGAGAGAGAGATGGGGGAGATGGCTCAGTGAATAAAGCACTTGCAACACAAATATGGAGATGAGTGTTTGAATCCCCAGCACCCATGTAAATGCTGGGTAGGTGTGGCAGCCACCTGTAATCCCAGCACACTGGAGGTAGAAATGGAATCCCAGGGGCACCTGCAAGTGCTGGGCTCAAGGGAAAGACTAATTCAGTACATAAAGTGGAGAACAACTAAGGCACACGATGTCAACCTCTAGCCTACACCTACACACACACACACACACACACACAAACACACACACACGAGCTTGTACATCCACACACATTAAATAAATATATATTTTTTTATTTTATTTTTTTTTTTGGTTTTGCGAGGTAGGGTCTCACTCTGGTCCAGGCTGACCTGGAATTAACTATGTAGTCTCAGGGTGGCCTCGAACTCTCGGCGATCCTCCTACCTCTGCCTCCCGAGTGCTGGGATTAAAGGCGTGCACCACCACGCCCGGCTTTAAATAAATATATTTGTACTAGAGGGTCTGGGGTTGAAAGTCAGTGGTAGAGAGCTCCCATGTAAGCCAGATGCACGCACATGGTGGCGCATGCGTTCTAGAGTTCGTTTGCAGTGGCCAGAGGCCCTGGCACACCCATTCTCAGTCTTTCTCTCTCTCTCCCCCTATTTCTGTCTCTAATAAATAGATAAATAAAAATTAAAAAAAAAAAAGTTAGTGGTAGTGTGTGTGCCAAACTTGTGTGTCCCTGGGTTTAATCCCTGGTGCACACACACAAAAACACAGCGCCACCTGCCATGTTGTTCCTGTTATCGGTATAAGCTTACAGCTATACTGAACTATGAACCTAGTTCAGGCTGACAGCCAGAGCAGCAAAGGCACACTGCCCCTTCTTAGATGTGACCTTGGGCGAAGGTTCTCCTGGGGGGTGGGGGAGACAAAAGTGCTTTCTTCCAGGGTAGCTAGAAGCTTGGGCCACAGGAGAAAGCTCCCACTAAGGCTACATCCAATATCCTGGGTGTGTCTAGGGGTACCCAATTACCCTGCTGTTGCCATGGTTACAGGTGCATTTCTCTTTGTTTTGTTTTGTTTTTCAAGGTAGGGTCTATAGTCCAGGCAGACCTGGAATTCACTCTGTAGTCTCAGGGTGGCCTTGAACTCACAGAATCCTCCTACCTCTGCCTCCCCAGTGCTGGGATTAAAGGCTTGTGCCACCACGCCTGGCTTTTTTTTTTTAAAGATAGGGTCTCGCCACTATATAGGCCTAGATGGTCTGGATCTTGGAACTTGCTATGTAGACTAGCCTGTCCTTGAGCCTGCAGCAATACTCCTGCCTGTCTCCCAAGTGCTAAAACTACAGGCATGCATATGCACTACCATACCCTGTGAAATATTCTCTTCTGCTCTCTCTCCCCTCCCTTCTCTCCTATGTCTCATCTCTTTTCTCTCCTCTCTATTCTTTGAGACAGAGTCTCTTGTAGCCTCAGGCTGGCCTCAAATTTCCTATATAGCTGAGAATGACTTTGTACTTCTGATCCTCAGGTCTCCACCTCTCATATGTTGGAATTATAGGTGTACACCACAAGATCCAGTTTTATGTCGTGCTGGGGATTGAACTCAGGGCTTCCTGCATGATAGGCAGGCACTCTGCCCACTGAGCCATAACCTTAGTCTCTGTCTTTTTTTTTTTTTTTTCCTGGGGTAGGGTTTTGCTCTAGCCAAGGCAGACCTGGAATTCACTATGTAGTCTCAGACTGGCTTCAAACTCACAGCAATCCTCCTACCTCTGCCTCCTGAGTGCTGGAATTAAAGGTGCGCACTGCCACGCCTGGCTCTTTTTTTCCTCTTCCTTCTCCCTCTCTGTACTGGGGTGGCACTTAGGGCCTCCCAATGCTAACATACACTCTACCATTGAGCACTGAGCCCAACCCCCATCCATATGGCTACTTCTTCCTGTCAGTAGGAAACAATCAAACTGCAGTGACTAGGCCTCAAAGGGGATGCAGACAGTCCCTCCCCAAAGACACACAGACACATGCAATTAGGTTAACAAATTAATAATAAAAAAAAAAACTCTGCTACATTATCTCCCAGCCCTCAGCCTCCCTCTCTCCCACATCAGGTCATCCAAGGGTGATTCCCACAAAGGCCAGGGCTTCAGCCGCCCAGGTGGGGCACAGGGAGTGGTCCCCATACATGGTTCGAATGAAGTTCCGCACAAAGTCAGGGAAGCGCTTCTCCATGATGCTCCTGCGCATGGCATTCATCAGCTGCAGCTGTGGGGCAGGGTCTCAGCACCGGAACCACATCCACGCCCCATCCCACATCAGGTCCCCCCCACTGCCATCCTGGGCCCACCTGGTAGGCGATGTTGTGCACAGTAAGATGGTGCAGCGCGGCAGTGTTGTCGCTGTGCAGCAAAGCATGTAGGAAAGCCCGGCTGTGCCTGTGGGTCAGCAAGTGGCAGCTGAGCAGGGCCTGTCCCCATCCCCTCTCTCATGTCCCCAATTTTTATCACCTACTTCTGGCAGGTAGGGCAGGAACATTCCGGGTTTATGGGAGCAAAGTCTTTGGCATACTGCTTCTTCTTCAACTGCAGGTTCCCGGTGGGCACGAGGGCGGAGCCAAAACGCTGGGGACAGGACAAGGAAGGGCAGGGTCATCAGAGTCTTCACCCTCCCCACCCACCCTCCACCCAGCCTCCCTGCCCAGAGCCTCACCGCTGTGCGTGTGGGGTACACACAGTCGAACATGTCACATCCAAGAGCCACGCAGACCACCAGATCGGTGGCATAGCTGGAGGTGTAGCCATGGAAAGAGGGGAGCAGAAAGAAAGCCTGAAGACCTAGGGTGAGCTTCCCAGGCTACCACTCCACCCGGAATTGGATATTTCCTCAGAACCACCCCCACTGCAGCTAAGTCTTCCTTAGCCCCCTCTCCCACCAACATCCTAGCTGTAGCCTTTTCTTCCATAGGCCCCACCAAGAGGGAGTGTTTCAACATACCCAACCCCCATCAGGTATCGGGGTTTGTCCTTAGGCAGCATAGAGGTACTCAACGCCACCATCTTCCAGAATTGGGCCTTGCTCTCACCCCCGCTTAGGCCACCGATGGCAAAGCCAGGCACATCCCGCTTGGTCATCTCTGAGGGTACAGATGGTCCCAGCTTAATAGGATTGACTAAGGATTTTGTGGCTTCCAAAAGGTTGAGTATATGCATACAACAATTCTGCTTTTCTCTCTCACAGCACTCAGTAAACTTCATGACAAACTGCACTTTATAATAAGAGAAGCTTGGACCCAGGCAAGGGGATCCACTCTAATCCCAACACAAAGGAGGATGAGGCTGGAGGACCATGGGGAGGGGCTACATAGTGAGATCATTTCAAAGGAAGGGAAAGCAAAAGAAAAGGGAAGGGACAGGAAGAAAGGGAAGTAAAAGAGGAAAGGAAAGGGAGGAAGGGAAGAGAAGGAAGAAAGAGGGGAGGGAAGGAAAGAGTAGAGAAGCCAGGTGTGGTGGTGCATACCTTTAAACCCACCATTTGGGAGGCAGAGGCAAGAGGATCTCTGTGAGTTTGAGGCCAACCTGAGACTACAGGTCAGCCTGGACTAGAGTGACACCCTAACTCGAAAAAAAACAAAAACAAACCAAAACAGAGCAGCACCAAACTGCCCAGTAAGCATTACTCTTAATGCTCATACCCATATATTAATGCTACTCTCACTTTTGGTTAGAGAAGCTTCTCTTTTCAGATGGTGGTGACCTTGGGATGACTCAGAAGGTACCATGGTGCTGAGAAGAAGTGACAGAAGAGTGCTCAGCACTGAAACATCTCTATCACACTTTTCAAGGCTCAGGGTCCATTGCAGAAGAGGTGACGGAAAGAATGTAAGAGCCAAAGGAAGGGTAGGACTGCTTACAACACACTCCTCCAGACACAAAATGGCCTGGATATCCATGACCTTGCAGTGCCTAACACTATCTACACATGATCATCATAATAGGAAGAAAAGATCATGACAAGCCTCGAAAAACAAAACAAAAAGAAAGCAAGAAAAAACAAATCATGAGAGCTGGGCATGGTAGGAGGATCACCCTGAGTTCAAGGCCACCCTGAGACTACATAGTGAATTCCAGGTCAGCCTGGGCCAGAGTGAGACCCTACCTCGAAAAACAAAAAACAAAAACAACAACAACAATAAAAAAAAAAAATCATGAGCTATTTACTTATTTATTGTATTTTTTGTTGTTATTTGTTTTTGTTTTCAAAGTAGGGTCTCGCTCCAGTCCAGGCTGACCTGGAACTCACTATGTAGTCTCAGAGTGGCCTCAAACAGCAATTGTCCTACCTCTGCCTCCTAAGTGCTAGGATTAAAGGCGTGTGCCACCACGCCCAGCTTATGAACTATTTATTTATTTATTTATTTTTTTTGGTTTTGCAAGGTAGGGTCTCACTCTGGTCCAGGCTGACCTGGAATTAACTATGTAGTCTCAGGGTGGCCTCGAACTCTCGGCGATCCTCCTACCTCTGCCTCCTGAGTGCTGGGATTAAAGGCGTGCGCCACCACGCCCGGCTTGAGCTATTTATTTTTGCATGTGTGTGTGTGGTGTGCATGTGTGTGTGGAGTGCATGCATGTAGATGTATGCTTATGTTTGTGGGTCCACATATGTGAGGGTATGTATGCCTGTGTGTATGTGAGTGTAGAGGCCAAAGGACAACCTCAGATATTGTTCCTCAAGTGCCATTCACCTGTTCTTTGAGACAAGGTCTCGCACTAGCCTAGAGTTTGACAAGTAGCTTAGACTGGCAGGCCAGCAAGCCCCAGGGAGCCACCTTTCCCCACCTTTCCAGCACTACATTATAGGCACATGCCACCACACCCAGTGTTTATGTGGGTACTAGAGGTCAAACTCAGGTCCTCATACTTGCAAGGCATACTTTTCTAACTGAGCCTCAGGTCTCCATGACCTATCTAAATTCCTTCATTCTCCAGATACTTTCCAAGGTATGTCACCTCATTCTCCAGATACTTTCCAAGGCATGTCACCCCAGGACCTGCCTCTTCCATGCCTTCAACTTATAGCATGTTTGCTCACTAACAAACACTGCTGAAGCATGCACTATGCCTGGCACATATGGGAGCCTCAGTAAAGGACAGATAAACCCCAGTCCTACAGCTCACAGTACCTTTAAGACAGGTGGCCCGCAGATCCGTATCCAGCCCGCCCTGGATGATGGCAAAGAGGTTCTGCCTGTCTGGCTGTTGATGGGCTGCGATGCACCGGTCCAGCCAGCGAACTGACCTGCAAGAGTCCAGACTGGCTGGGGAGATGCTGACGAGATAAGAATACATGGGCCAAGCATGGTGACCCACGCCTCTAATCCCAGCATTGGGAAGGCAGAGGAAGGAGGGTGGCCATAAATTTGAGGACAGCTTGAGACTACATAGTGAATTCCAGGTCTGCTGGGATACATTGAGACCCAACCTTGAAAAACCAAAAACAATAAATAAATAAAAGAATGCGGGCTGGAGAGATGGTTTAGTGGTTAAGGCGCTTGCCTACGAAGCCTAATGACTCAGGCTTGTCCCTGAGAACCCATGTAAGCCAGATGCACAAGGTGACACATGTGAACAAAATGGAACATGTGTCTGGAGTTTGACTGCAGTGGCTAGAGGCCCTGGCACACCAATTATCTCTCTCTTGCATGCTTTCTCCCTCATAAATAAAAATAAGATTTTACAGCTGAAGGGATGGCTTAACGGTTAAGGCATTTGCCTGCAAAGCCAAAGGACCCAGGTTCAATTCCCCAGTACGCACATTAGCCAGATGCACAAGGTAGCATGCATCTGTAGTTCATTTGCAGTGGCTGGAGGCTCTGACATGTCCATTCTCCCCTCCCCCCGGTCAAATAAATAAATAAATAAATAAAAATTTATCTGGGGCTGGAGAGATGGCTTAGTGGTTAAGGTACTTGCCTGCAAACCCAAAGGACCCAGGTTCTATTTCCCAGGACCCACATAAGCCAGACGCACAAGGTAGCACATGTGTCTGGATTTCCTTTGCAATGGCTGAAGTCTCTGGCACTCCCATTCTCTCTTTGTATATCTGCCTCTCTGTCTCTTTCTCTCTCACTCAAATAAATAAAATAAAAATAAAATAAAAAGAATTTATCAGGCTGAGACATGGCTTAGCAGTTAAGGTGCTTGCCTGCAAAGTCAAAGGACCATGGTTCGATTCCCCAGGACCCACATAAACCAGATGCACAAGGTGGCACATGCATCTGGGCTTCATGTGCAGTGGCTGGAGGCCCTGGCATGCCCATTCTCTTGTTCTTTCTATCTCTATTTGCCTCTCTGTCTTGAAAGAAAGAAAGAAAGAAGGAAGGAAGGAAGGAAGGAAGGAAGGAAGGAAGGAAGGAGGGAGGGAGGGAGGGAGGGAGGGAAGGAAGGAAGGAAGGAAGGAAGGAAGGAAGGAAGGAAGGAAGGAAGGAAGGAAGGAAGGAAACAGAGGGCTGGAGAGATGGCTTAGTGGTTAAGGCGCCTGCCTACCTGCTAAGCCTAAGAATGCAGGTTCCAATCTCCAGGCCCCATGTTTAGCCAGATGCAAAAGTGAGGCAAAGGTGCAATGCCACACTCGCCCACAAGGGGGTGCATGCACCTGGAGTTCATTCACAGCAGCTGAGAGGCTGCCAGTGCACCCATTTCCATCTGTCTTCCTCTCCCTCCCTCTCTCTCCCAAAAAAAAAAAAAAAAAAAAAAAAAAAAAAAGGGCTGGAGAGATGGCTTAGCGGTTAAGGCGCCTGCCTCCTAAGCCTAAGAACGCTGGTTCCAATCTCCAGGTTCCACGTTTAGCCAGATGCAAAGTGATGCAAGGGCGCAATGCCACACTTGCCCAGAAGGGGGCACAAACATCTGGATTTCGTTCACAGCAGCTGAGAGACTGCTGGCGTGCCCATCTCTATCTGTCTCCCTCTCCCTCTCTCTCTCTCTGTGTCTCTCTCCAAAAATAAATAATAATTAAAAAATTTTTTTAAAAAGAAAGAAAGAGAGAGACAGAGACAGACAGAGAGAGAGAAGGAAGGAAGGAAGGAAGGAAGGAAGGAAGGAAGGAAGGAAGGAAGGAAGGAATAAAGAGAAAAAATGAATCTATCTGCCAGGTGTTCAAGGCCACCCTGAGGCTACATAGTGAATTCCAGGTCAGCCTGAGCTAGAGTGAGACCCCACCTCAGAAAAATAAAAAAAATTAAAAAAGCCAGGCGTGGTGGCGCATGCCTTTAATCCCAGCACTCGGGAGGCAGAGGTAGGAATTAAAAACTTTAAAAAAAATTATATAAGGAGGCTAGGGAGATGACTTAGAGCTTAAGGGACTTAACTGCAAAGCCTAAGGACCCAGGTTGGATTTCCCAGTATCCACATATGCCAGATGCACAAGGTGGTACATGCATCTGGAATTTGTTTGCAGTGGCTAGAGGCCCTGGAATGTCCATTCTCTCCCTCTATCTGCCTCTCTCTCTCTCTCTCTCTCTCTCTGCCTCTCAAATAAATGGATAAAAATAAATATTTTTTTCTGATTTTTATTTTTTTATTTTTACTTTTTGGTTTTTCAAGATAGGGTCTCACTCTAGCCCAGGCTGACCTGGAATTCACTATGTAGTCTCAGGGTGGCCTCGAACTCATGGCAATCCTCCTACCTCTGCCTCCCAAGTGCTGGGATTAAAGGCGTGCGCCACCACGCCCAGCTGATTTTTATTTTTACTTATTTATTTATTAGAGACAGAGAGAGGGACACAGAGAGAGAGGGTGAAAATGGGTACACCAGGGCCTCTAGCCACTGCAAATAAACTCCAGATGCATGTGCTACCACGTGCATCTGGCTTACGTGGGACCTGGAGAATTGAATCTAGGTCTTTAGGCTTCACAGGCAAGTCTTAACCACTAAGCCACTCTCCAGCCCATAAAATATTAAAAAAAAAAAAAAAAATGGGTGCTGGGTGTGGTGGCACACGACTTTAATCCGAGTACTCAGGAGGCAGAGGTAGGAGGATTGCCATGAGTTCAAGGCCACCCTGAGACTACATAGTGAATTCCAGGTCAGCCTGGACTAGAGTGGGACTCTACCTCGAAAAACCAAAAAAGAAAACAAAGAATGTGTGCTGCATAAGCATGAGGACCAAAACTCAATCCCCAGCACTCACGTAAAAAGCCGAGCATGGCTGTGCCTGCCTGCAACCCCAGCTGAGTAGAAAGGATGGCTGGGGCTCCATGTTCAGCTATTATAACCCCCCAAAAATGGTAGCTCCAGAATTAGTGAGAAACTTGGTCTCTGGGAAATGAGGCAGAAAAGGGATAGAGGAGATAGGTCCCCCAACACTCACACACATGTGCACAAACCTTTTCATGGCCTCCTCCACACGTGGGCCTGTCACAGTACTGCTGACCACATCATCCAGCTGCATGATGATGTCTGAGCCTGAGGGTGACAAGAGGAAATCTAGCTATCCCAACAGGACATGCAAGCATGAGTACCTGAGTTCAGATTCCCAAAACCCATATAATCCCAGCGCTTCCTTGGCAAGATGGGAGGTAGAGACAGAATCCTCAGAAGCTCACAAGCCAGCAAAAAACAAAACAAAAAAAAAAAGGGTAGCCGGCCTTGGTGGCATAAGCCTTTAATCCCAGCACTTAGAAGGCAGAGGGTCACTGTGAGTTCAAGGTCAACCTGGTACGACTAAGTTCAAGGTCCACCTGGGCTAAAGTGACACCCTACCTCAAAAAACAAACACATACTTTCAAAACACAAAGAAACAAACAGCCAGGCGTGGTGGCACATGCCTTTAATCCCAGCACAGAGGAGGCATAGGTAGGAGGATAGCCACGAGTTCAAGGCCACCCTGAGACTACATAGTGAATTCCAGGTCAGCCTAAGCTATAGTGAGACCCTACCTTTAAAAACCAACAAACAAAAACAAACAAACCAAAAAAAAAAGCCGGGCGTGGTGGCGCACGCCTTTAGTCCCAGCACTCGGGAGGCAGAGGTAGGAGGATCACTGAGAGTTCGAGGCCACCCTGAGACTACATAGTTAATTCCAGGTCAGCCTGGGCCAGAGTGAGACCCTACCTCAAAAAACAAACACAACAACAAGAAAAAAAAATTATACAATTGGCCATGGTGGTTCATACCTTTAATTTTGGCACTCTGGAGGCTGAGGTAGGATCACCGAGGTAGTGTTCCAGGTTGTTCTGGTCTAGAGTGAGACCCTGTCTCAAGCCCCGCCCCCCCACCTAAAAAAAAAAAAAAAAAAAAAGGAAAAAAGAACAGCCGGGGGTGGTGGAATACGCCTTTAATCCCAGCACTCAGAGGCAGAGGTAGGAGGATCACCGTGAGTTCCAGACCATCCTGAGACTACATAGTGAATTCCAGGTCAGCCTGAGCTAGAGTGAGACTCTACCTCACAAAACCAAAAACCAAAAAAAAAAAGGGAAAAAGAAAGGAGACTGTAAACTGTGGAGCTTGCTTGTAATCCCAACATTGAGGAAGTAGAAGGATCATGAACTTGAGATCTTCTCTCAAAAAAATTTAAT
Organism: Orientallactaga sibirica; assembly: GCA_036365145.1. Lineage (NCBI taxonomy): Eukaryota > Metazoa > Chordata > Mammalia > Rodentia > Dipodidae > Orientallactaga > Orientallactaga sibirica. The sequence continues at coordinate 4,652,173 of JAEOAD010002278.1, read as the reverse complement.
TGCTTGAGACTGGTGTGGAGGCATATGCCTTTAATCCCAGCACTTGGGAGGCACAGGTAGGAGTTTGAGACCATCCTGAGACTACATAGTGAATTCCAGGACAGCCTGAGCTAGAGTGAGACCCTCAACGGTTAAGGTGCTTTCCTGTGAAAAACTAAGTATTCTGGTTGAATTCCCTAGTACCCATGTAAAGCCAGATGCACAAGACGGTGCATGCCTAGAGCTCATCTGCAGTAGCTGGAGGCCCTGGTTTTCTTGCTCTCCAAAAATCAAGGTGTGGACCTGGAAAGGGCTTAGCAGTTAAGGTGCTTGCCTACAAAGCCTAAAGGACGATTTGATTCTCTAGTAGCCACATAAACCAACTTCACAAGGTGGAGTTAAGTTTTTATTGGCTAGAGGCCCCCATCCTCACTCTCTGCTTACAATAAAAACATTTTTTTAAAGGAGAGGGTGGGTGGCTGGGCATGGAGGTGCACGCCTTTAATCCCAGCACTTGGGAGGCAGAGGTAGGTAGATCGCCATGAGTTTGAAGCCACCCTGAGACTACATAGTAAATTTCAGGTTAGCCTGGGCTACAGTGAGACCCTACCTTGAAAAAACAAAAAATAAAAATAAAGGGGGGACTGGAGAGATTGCTCAGTAGTTAATGTCACTTGCTTGTAAAGCCTAATGATTGAAGCTCAATTACCCAGTACTCACATAAAGCCAGATGCACAAAGTGGTGCATGTGTCTAGAGTATATTTGCTGCAGGAGACCCTGATATGCCCAATTATCTCTCTTTCCTTCTCCCTCTCTCAAATAAATAAATATTGGGGCTGGAGAGATGGCTCAGTGGTTAAGGCTCTTGCCTGCACAGTCTAACAATTCAGATTTAATTTGCCAGTGTCCACGTAAAACCAGATGCACTACATGGATCATGTATCTGGAGAATGCAACAGCTAGAAGGTCTGGCATGCACATTCTCATCCATATTCTCTCTCCTTGGAAATAAAATATTTAAAAAATAATAAATATAAGCTGGGTGTATTGGGGCATGCCTTTAATCCCAGCACTTGGGAGGCAGAGATAGGAGGATTACTGTGAGTTCAAGGCCACCCTGAGACTACATAGTGAATTCCAGGTCAGCCTGGACTAGAGTGAAACCCTACTTCAAAGGACTGGGAGGTGTGGCTCAGTGAATACATATATAAAAATACCATGACTAGGGTAGATACACAACATTGACCTCTGGCTTTTACTTGTACACACACAATCTGCATACACATGTACACAACCAAACACACATGCAAAAAAAAAAAAAAAAAAAAGGCATTTTGGGGGCTGGAGAGATGGCTTAGTGGTTAAGCACTTGCCAATGAAGCCTAAGGACCTGGGTTCAAGGCTCAATTCCCCAGGACCCACATAAGCCAGATGCACAACATGGCGCATGTATCTGGAGTTCGTTTGCAGTGGCTGGAGGCCCTAGTGAGCCCATTCTCTCTCTCTCTCCCCCTCTTTCTCTGTCAAATAAATAAATAAAATACTTTTTTCAAAAAGGCATTTTGGGGCTGGAGAGATGACTCAGTGGTTAAAGCACCTGCCTACAAAATTTAATGATTAGAGTTCAGTTCACCAATATCCATGTAAAGCCAGACGCACAAAGTGGCACATGCATCTGGAGTTCACTTGCAGGGGCTGGAGGCCCTGGTGCACTCATTCTCTCTACCTCTCTTCTCTATATCTCTCTCTCTCTGCTTGCAAATAAAAATAAATAAGTAAGTAGCTGAGGTGCTACAGGCCTTTAATCTCAACACTCAGAAGGCAGAGGTAGGAGAATCACTGAGAGTTTGAGGTCACACTGCTGAAGAATGAATTCCAAGTCAGTCTGGGCTAAAACAAGACCCTCCCTCAAAAAAACCAATATATAAATAAATTTTTTTTCAGAGGCATTTTGGTTGAGAAGTGGGGATTAAGACAGGGTTCTAACCAGGCATGTGGCTCACGCCTTTATTCCCAGCATTCCAGAGGCAAAGGTAGGATTGTAGTGAATTCCAGGTCACCCTGGGCTAGAGTGAGACCCTACCTCAGAAAACCAAAAATAAATAAATAAATAGGGCTGGAGCAATGGCTTAGCAGTTAAGTGCTTGCCTGTGAAGCCTAAGGAACCCGGTTCAAGGCTCGATTCCCCAGTACCCACGTAAGCCAGATATACAAGATGGCTCATGCATCTGGAGTTCGTTTGCAGTGGCTGGAGGCCCTGGTGCACCCATTCTCTCTTTGTCTCTCTCTGCCTCTTTCTCTGTCACTCTCAAATAAATAAATAAAAATAAACAAAAAAATTTAATAAATAAATAAAACATACTTAAAGCTCCCTTTCCTCCCTTTCTGGGTTTGGGATTTGTTTCCTCTCCTTTTTCTTCTCCCCCCTTCCCAAGCCCCTCTCCTCTTCCCGGCCCTGTCCTCTGCCCCAAAAGAAAAAAAAAAAAAAAAAAAAACCAAACAAAGAAAAAAAGAGATTTCTCTGTGTATCCCTGACTGGCCTGGAAGTCACCATGTAATCAGCAAGTGACCTCGAATTCATGACAATCCTGTATCTGCCTCCCTAGTGTTGAGATTACAAGACGATCCATTTGTGTGCACTTTGTTTTGTTTGTGGACCCCAGGGCCTTGGGCATGCTGGCTGAGCATTTACCACTGGGCTGCACATCCACCCGTCCTTGTCCTTCTAGTCCTATGCCCATTAGGCAGAAGCCAGTCTCACAGGTGAGGATCAATTCCCCCGAGGGGCAAGGCCTCCTCATCACCACCACTACAGACCAGTGCCCGGGCAGAGCTCAACCTGTGTGTGCTCACCTAGAGCGTTCTGGATCTCCACCGACCTCTCTGGGCTCAGAAGTGTCTCCTCGCCGTCATAGGGGGAGCGGAAGCGGACGCCCTCTTCAGTCACCTCAGACAAGGACACCAGAGACACCATCTGGAAGCCACCGCTGTCCTAGGGAACCCCGAAGTGGGGCAGTCAGGGGGTGGGGATGGGGGACTTTCGCCGACACAGAAGCGCCTTTGAACCCTACCCCAGCTCACCGTCAGCAGGTTGTGGGGCCAGTTCATGAAGCCATGAAGTCCCTGGGCTTTCTGGATGAGCTCAGGGCCCTGGCGGGGAAAGACAATGGTTATAGGTTCGCTTTGCTGATCTTTGTTTTCTTGAGGCAGAGTTTTACTCTAGCCCAGGCCGACCTGAAACTCATTCTGCAGCCCCAGCTGGCTTCGAGCTCACAAACAAATGAATGCTAGCTGCAGCTGCCGGGTCGAGTGCCGGGCTGATGCAAACGCGAGCCGCCACGTGCCTAGCTCTCCCGACGAAGCCGGCCAGCGCTCGAAGCGTCTGCGGCTTGGCTTTTACCGGAGTCACGGACCCGGGTCGTGACCGCACTTGGGTGACGGAGGAACACTCCTCCGCGCCCCGAGTTGCCCTCTCGGGAACGAATCCACCCACCGGCCTCAAACCCAGATGGTAGGTGTTGCCCAAGCAGATTCGGCAGCCCAGGGCGTCCAGCTGCTCGGCTGTGATACCCTTCATGGTGGCTTGCGTGCCCACGGGCATGAACACTGGAGTGGCCACGGATCCGTGTGGCAGCCGCAGCTCGCCCGCCCGGGCTCTGGAGCGACTGCACTCGGCCGCCAGCCTCAGGATCCGCGGAGTAGGCTCCAGCGAAGCCGCGCTGCCCACGGCCGCCATCTTTGCTCCTGGAACACGTGGTCTGAGAGCGCAGTGGGCGGCGCCATATTGGTCGAAATCACGTGATGTCTGGGCGTGCTGCACCTGAGGGGAAGCGTCAGACAACCATGGCAACGGCCTCCCGGGCACTCCTCGCATCTAGGCTTCCAGTTCTCTGGCTCTTGGGTCGCTGTGATGCTAAGAGCAAAATTGTTCATACGGGCGCTGGGGAAAATGCTTCAATAGTTAAAAGGTTAAAAACCTGCCAGCTCGAGTTCAATTCCCTAGTCACCCACGTAAGGTAGACACAAAAAGTGGCGCGTACTAAAAAAAAAATAATAATAATAAAAATAATAGAAGAAGAATAAGACCATGCCAGGCGTGGTGGCCCATCATTCGAGAGGTACAGATAGGAGGATCGTCGTGAGTTCGAGGCCACCCTGAGAATACACAGTGAATTCCAGGTCAGCCTCGACCAGAGTGAAACCCTACCTCTGGAAAAAAAAAAAAAAAAAAAAGTGGCGCACAAGGATCTGGTGTTCGTTGGCCCCGGCAAGAGACCTTGGCATAACCACACTCCCACACATGCACAAAAAGTGAGACCCTACCTCTAAATAAATAAAATAAATAAATAAATAAATAAATAAATAGAAAGAAAGAAAGAAAAAGAGAAAGGGAGGGAGGGAGGGGAGGAGGAAGGAAGGAAGGAAGGAAGGGAGGGAAACTCGTGTGCTGGTGCACGCTTTTAATGCCAGCACTACAGAGGTTGAGGTAAGAGAATCGCTGTGAGAACCGCCTGGGCTACAGAGTGAATTCCAAATCAGCCTGAGTTAGAATGAAGCCCTACTAGGGAGGGACGGAGGAAGGGAAAGAAAATATATGGCGAATCATACTACCTTCCCATAAGGCAGTGCGATGACTGAGTGAACAGAACAGGTGTGGGGTAGGAGCTGGCTGGTAAGTCAGTACTTGCTGTGAAAGCACGAGGATCTGAGATCGATTCCCTAGCACCTGGGAAAAACACCTGGCATGGCTGCGCATGCCTGTAGCTTCAGTGCTAAGCCGGACAGAGACAGGAGGATCACTGCTCTCCCTAGTCATGAGCTCCAGGTCCAGTGAGAAACTCTGTCTCCAGTTAAAAAAAAAAAAAAAAAAAAAAAAAAAAGGAAAAGCCATAAAGGACACCTGCACACATGTGCATGGCTGCATACACACACCCTAAAATTAAGGACAGATATACTGACTGCTATATATCTTTACAGTCCCTGACACTGGCTTCTCTCATCTCATCTTGTTCATTCATAAAAGCTTAGAATATGATGTCGGGCGTGGTGGCACACGCCTTTAATCCCAGCACTCGGGAGGCAGAGGTAGGAGGATTGCCGTGAGTTCGAGGCCGAGGCCACCCTGAGACTACATAGTTAATTCCAGGTCAGCCTAGACCAGAGTGAAACCCTACCTCGAAAAACAAAAAAAAAAAAAAAAAAAAAAAAAAAAAAAGCTTAGAATATGAACCAGGGCCTGAGGAGATAGCTGAGCAGGTAAAAGTGCTTGCTTGCAAAGCCTGCTGTCCTGAGTTCAATTCCCAGCATTCATGTAAAATTAGATGCAAAAAGTGATATATTCCGAGGGGGGAAGGGATATGATGGAGAGTGAAGTTTCAAAGGGGAAAGTGGGGGAGGGAGGGAAATACCATGGGATATTATCTACAACTAAAGAAGTTGTCAGTAAAAAATAAAAATAAAGCCGGGCGTGGTGGCACACGCCTTTAATCCCAGCACTCGGGAGGCAGAGGTAGGAGGATCGCCTAGAGTTCGAGGCCACCCTGAGACTACATAGTTAATTCCAGGTCAGCCTGGACCAGAGTGAAACCCTACCTTGCAAAACCCAAAAATAAAAATAAAAATAGAAATAAAACAAAAAATTTAAATTTAAATTAAAAAAAAAACAGGAAAAAAAAAGCGATACATTCTGCGGGGTATGGTGACACAAGCCTTTAATCCCAGCACTCGGGAGGCAGAGGTAGGAGGATTGCAGTGAGTTCAAGGCCACCCTGAGAATACAGAGTGAATTCCAGGTCAGCCTGAGCTAGAGTGAGACCCTGCCTCGGAAAAAAAAAAAAAAAAAAAGTGATACATTACATGCTTGGTGTCCCACACCTTTAATCCCAGCACTCAGGACTCGGAGGTAAAAGGATCACTGTGAGTTCGAGGCCAGCCTGAGACTACATAGTGAATTCCAACTCAGCCTGGAATAGAGCAAGACCCTATCAAAAAAAAAAAAAAAAAAAAAAAGATAAAAGAAAAAAGGTGGCACTTGGGAGGCAGAGGTAGGAGGATCACCGTGAATTCAAGGCCACCCTGAGACTACAGAGTGAATTCCTGGTCACCCTGGGATAGAGCAGGACCCTACCTCAAAAAAAAAAAAAAAAAAAAAAAAAAAAAGCTGGACATGGACATGGACATGGTCATGCACACCTTTAATCCCAGCCTTCAGGAGGCAGAGGTAGGAGGATCAAGGTGAGTTTGAGGCCACCAAGAGACTACAGAATGAATTCCAGGTCATCCTGAGCCAGAGTGAGACCCTACCTCGAAAAAGCAGAAAAAAAAAAAAAAGAAATAATAAAATAAATAAATAAGGAAAGCTAAAGCCCAGATTATGTCCACAATTATTACTTCATTTGCTCACTGCATTTGCTCTCGTCAGCAGTAAAAGAAGCTGTGGCATGGATTTATTGGACACTGGATGTGCTCCATTAATAATCATAATAAATAAATACAAGCCGGGCCTGGTGGTGCATGGCTTTAAATCCCAGCACTCAAGAGGCAGAGGTAAGAGGATCGCTTTGAGTTTGAGGCCATCCTGAGATTACATAGTGAATTTCATGTCAGCCTGGGCTACAGTGAGACCCTATCTCAAAAAAAAAAAATCAATAAATATAGATCCCATGTTTTTTTTTTTTTTTTTTTTGGTTTTTCGAGGTAGGGTCTCACTCTGGTCCAGGCTGACCTGGAATTAACTATGTAGTCTCAGGGTGGCCTCGAACTCTCGGCGATCCTCCTACCTCTGCCTCCCGAGTGCTGGGATTAAAGGCGTGCGCCACCACACCCGGCCTAGATCCCATGTTTTTATTGCTCAAAACCTATCGATAGGCTAGAGGGATGGCTTTGTGGTTAACACAGTTGCCTGCAAAGCCCAAGGACCCAGGTTCGATTCCCCACCTGCACAAGGTGGTACACGCTTCTGGAGTTCATTTGTAGTGGCTGAAGGTCCTGGCATGCTCATTCTCTCTCTCTCTCAAATATAAATAAAAATAAAAAATATTTTGAACAACCTAGCTGGGGGATGAAAAGATGGCTTAGTGGTTAAGCGCATGCTTGTGAAACCTAAGGACTTCAGTTCGAGGCTCCATTCCCCAGTACCCACGTAAGCCAGATGCACAAGGTGGCGCATGCATCTGGAGTTCATTTGCAGTGGCTGGTGGCCCTAGTGTGCCCATTCTCTCTCTCTCTCTCTCTCTTTCTTTCTCTCTCTGTCACTCTCAAATAAATAAATAAAAATAAAAAGTTTGATCTTTACAAAAAAAGCCTAGCTGGGTGTGGTGGTGCATGCCTTTAATCCCAGCACTTGGGAGGCAGAGGTAGGAGGATCGCCATGAGTTTGAGACCACCCTAAGACTACATAGGCAATTCCAGGTCAGCCTGGGCTAGAGTATAACCCTAGCTCAAAAAGACAAAACAAAAACCCTACTGATGGGCTGGAGAGATGGCTTAGCAGTTTAGGCACCTGCCTGGTAAGCCTAAGAACGCCGGTTCCAATCTCCAGGTCCCATGTTTAGCCAGATGCAAAGTGACGCAAGGGCGCAATGCTGCACTTGCCCACAAGGCGGCGCACAAATCTGGAATTCCTTCACAGCCACTGAGAGGCTGCTGGCGCGCTCATTCTCCATCTGTCTCCCTCTCTCTCGCTCTGTGTCTCCCTCTCTCTCTCAAAAAAAAAAAAAAAAAAACCTATTGATGAGCTGGAGAGATTGCTCAGTGGTTACAGCCCTTGCCTGGGAAGCTTAGAGATCCCGGTTCGAGCCGGGTGTGGTGGCGCACGCCTTTAATCCCAGCACTTGGGAGGCAGAGGTAGGAGGATCTCCGAGAGTTCGAGGCCACCCTGAGACTACATAGTTAATTCCAGGTCAGCCTGGGCTAGAGTGAGATAGAGTGAGACCCTACCTTGAAAAACCAAAAAAATAAAAAAATAAATTAAAAAAAATTAAAACTTATTGATACAAATTTGGCCAGAAGAGGGCGCCGTTGTTCCAGAAAACATCCTGTCAAATGACAGCCACTCTGAACTGGCTCTCTGAGCTGTTCAATTCTTTTATTGGGTATAAAAAATAATAAAAGCAATTTATCTAGCCGGGCGTGGTGGCACATGCCTTTAATCCCAGCATTTGGGGGCAGACGTAAGAGGATCGCTATGAATTCGAGGCCACCCTGAGATTACATACTGAATTTCAAGTCAGTTTGGGTTTAATGTGAAACCCTATCCCGAAAAAATAAAACTAACAAAAAAAGACCAGTTTCTCAAAGTGGTGTTGTGGCCAGGGCTGAGAGTATAGCTCTGTGTGCTTTTACCTCGCATGTTCAAGGATTGAGTTTAATCCTCAACACAGAAATAAACCCAAATTGGAGATGCACCTCTAGGACCGCACCTGCTGCACCTAAAAAATCATTCTCCCTGAGTTCTCTAAGTATGGTTGTCATTGTGAATTTCCCTAGGAAAATTCTGACAATCCTATCCAATCTTGTCTCACTCTAGCCCAAGCTGAGTGAATTCACTATGAATCTCAGGGTGGCCATGAACTCACGGTGATTCTCCTACATCTGCCTCCTGAGTGCTGGGATTAAAGGTGCACGCCACCACGCCTGGCTTCTTTCTTTTTTTTTTAGAAAGAGGGAGGGGGGGGAGAAAACGGGCACACCAGGGCCTCTAGCCACTACAAACTCCAGACACATGTGCCCCCTTGTGCATCTGGCTAATGTGGGTCCTGGGGAATCGAACCTGGGTCCTTTGGTTTTGCAGGCAAACGCCTTATCCACTAAGCCATCCCTCCAGCCCCATGCCTGGCTTCTTGCTGTGTGTTTGTAAACTATAGGCATGCCAGGAGCTCTTCCTCCTACAAACTTTAGACACATACATCACATTGTACACCTGCCTTTATGTGGGTACTGAGGCTATGAACCTAGACCAGCAGGCTTACAAGCAAGGTTTTTTTTTTTTTTTTTTTTTTTTTGATTTTCGAGATAGGGTCTCATAGTAGCTCACGCTGACCTTGAATTCACTCTGTAGTCTCAGGGTGGCCTTGAACTCACGGCGATCCTCCTACCTCTGCCTCCCGAACGCTGAGATTAAAGGCGTGCACCACCATGCCGGGCTGTTACAAGCAAGTGTCTTTAACCAGTGGGCAATCTCTCCACACTACTCTACCCAATTTTAAGAACACTTTGGGCTGGGGAGATTATACAGTGCTAAGAGCACTTGCCATTTATCCATGAGAACCTGAGACCGAGAGTGCCCAAGTTTAAAACTCCAGAACCCATATAAAAAGCTGGGTGTAGGGCTGGAGAGATGGCTCAGTAGTTAAGGCACTTGCTTGAAAAGCCTAATTACCCAGGTTTGATTCTCCAGTACCCACATAAAGCCAGATATACAAGGAAGCATATGCATCTGGAGTTGTTTTTTTTTAATAGGAGGCTCTGGTAATGCCCATATTCACTCTCACACACACAAATACAACTTTTTTTTTTGAGGTAGGGTCTCACTCTAGCCCATGCTGACCTGGAATTCACTATAGTCTCAGGGTGGCCTTGAGCTCTCAGTGATCCTCCTACCTCTGCCTCCCAAGAGCTGGGATTAAAGGCGTGCGCCACCACGCCTGGCCTTTGGTTGGGTTTGTTTTGCTTTCTTTTGTTTTTCAAGGTAGAGTTTCACTCTGGTCCAGGCTGACCTGGAATTAACGATGTAGTCTCAGGGTGGCCTCGAACTCACGGTGATCCTCCTACCTCTGCCTCCCAAGTGCTGGGATTAAAGGTATGTGCCACCACACCCGGCTTAGGTTGGATTTTTTAATGACATTCTGGAAGAACACGGTGTTCCAGGCAGTAGAAACAGAAAGTGCCCAGAGCTCAAAATGTGTCCAGGGCAGCCGGGCGTGGTGGCGCACGCCTTTAATCCCAGCACTCGGGAGGCAGAGGTAGGAGGATCGCCGAGAGTTCAAGGCCACCCTGAGACTACATAGTTAATTCCAGGTCAGCCTGGACCAGAGTGAGACCCTACCTTGCAAAACCAAAAAAAAAAAAAAAAAAAAAAAAATGTGTCCAGGGCTATTTGCACTGCAATAAGGTAGGACTGAGTTCAGAGTGGCAGAAGTGACAGCAGGATTTGAAACACTTTGGCCTGAGACAAAAAAAAAAAAAAAAAAAAAAAAAAAAAAAAAAAAAAACCTTACAATGATGGAATAGTGTGAGTTGGTCAGAGGACCAAGAGCACTGGCTTAATGGAATCTGCCTTCAAGTGTCAGTGGAAGGCTGGTGGTGCCCTGAGCTAAGCCTCCCCATCTAGGAGGGCCTGAGAACTCGGCTTCAGCACAAGGGACAGCTCCACAGTTGCCTGGAGACCAGCAAGCTGAGGCAGCATCCTGTCACACACACCAGGAACACACAACCCATGGAACCCAGCCTGTGACTGTGTACCAGGTAGTTTGATGGAAAGCCTGGGTGGCGTTACTCAGGATATCCTATTACAAGAGGCACTTGATTATTGGGCAGGAAGGGACAGCATGTGCCAACAAACAGGGTTGAAAGGGGTGATGGTTGTAGAGGCTGGGCCTGGCAGTATTTCTTTGGACCAAGGGTCTGTGCATGATGCTTTTTTTTGTTGTTGTTGTTCAAGGTAAGATTTTGCTCTAGCCAAGGCTGACCTGGAACTATGTGGTCTCAGAGTGGCATCGAACTCATGGCGATCCTCCTCCCTCTGCCTCCTGAGTGCTGGGACTAAAGGTGTGCACCAAGGCATACATCAGTTCTTAAACTAAACCTACGGCTCCCTCACCAAGTCCACATGTTGCAGAACTCCTCTCTGCCTTTACCCCCCCATACACTTTCACGTACACAGCCCCAAGGATTGCTCTAAAGTGCAGTCTCCGGCTCAGAACCCTTTCAAGGACCATGGCCCTCAGGATAAATTTTGGGGCCTGTAGAACAGTGACACCCACCAGTGTCAACAAGCCACTGCCACACCCCTCTTTTTGCATTCAATGTTTCACCATGAAGTCAGCTTCCTGAAGCCCACCCCCAACTCAATACTGGTGTGTGCTACTCCTTTGGCCTGGCATAAGTGTCCCTCACCCACCCCAAACCCCACTTCCTGGCTGCATTTTGCTCAACCTGGCTCATTTGACATGGGATGCTTTCTTGAACACTTGGATCCTCCTGCTTTGGCAGCCTCTTCAGCAATTTCGGCCAGTGTGTGCTGCCATAACTGGCGTGTAAACAGCACAGAACCCAACACATCTATGCCATCAATAAGCTGTACTGAGTGAATGAAACAAGAAACCAGGTATGTTTTGGTTCTAGAAGCTAGGATGCCGAGAGGCAAAGCAGCCTACAGTTAGGCCATGTCTCAAAAAAACCAAAGAAACAACAAACACAGGAAGTCTCTTTATTCTGGCAAGGGTTGGCATGAGCATCAGAACCTCCAATACTCTTTGCTGTGTCGGTGCCCAGAACGGTCTGTTGTTTCATGAAGTGCATGGCCTGGATGGATACTGAGGGCCAGGAACAAACAGTGAGCTTTAGGACAAGAAGCAGTCAGGGGGGCTGGGGAAATGGCTTAGCAGTTAAGGCATTTGCCTGCAAAGCCAAAGGACTTTGGTTCAATTCCCCAGAACCCACGTAAGCCAGATGAACAAGGGGCGCATGTGTCTGGAGTTCGTTTACAGTGGCTGGAGGCCCTGGCATGCCCATTCTCTCTTTCTACCTGCCTCCTCCTCTCTCTCTCTCTTGCAAATAAATAAGTAAAATATTTTTTTTAAAAAAAGAAGCAGTCAGGGAGGGAGTCACAGGAACTCTGCTCAAGCAGGAAGATGCAAATCTCCCTTCCCAGCCACATTATCTCCAACACCCCTCCCAGTTTCTCTGCATGGCCCTGCCTCTTCTCCAATGGACCTTTCCTCTCGCAGGTGTCCGGAGCCCTCTGGGCCAGTGCCTGATACTCAGTCTCTGACCTCCATGGCTTGTATACTAAATACCTCATGACAAAACACCACTGAGGAAACAATGCCTCCGTTCTCACTTGAAGCTTCTGGTGACCTCCACTGGCAGATGGGAGACACACAATCAAATGCAACCAACCTTGAGCACTGTGCCCACTTGCTGTGGAGCACAGGATTGCCCACAGGTCAGCATCCTTCAGGTATGCATGCATGGGACCTTTGCATCTGTCTGCTCAGATGACATCCAGCTTTCTGGGATATCACCACAGGCCAATAGCAGCACCAGCACAGCACACTCAGCACTGGAGATGCCACTGAATTGGGAAACTCCAGATATTTGAGTATGGGATCTCCTCATTTAAGGTGAGTCTCTACTGAGAACTTTGTACGTGGCAGTAATCACTGGCTGGGAGGCTGGTGCGAAGACCAGGGTGCAGGCACTCATCTGACTTTGGAGGTGGGGTTAAGGTGTTTTTCAGGATGCCTTCCACAGCTGTTATCCTATGAACACAAGGTACCAATAAAAGTTTTTTATTTTATTTTTTGTTCTTTTCAATGTAGGGTCTCACTCTAACCCAGGCGCTGACCTAGAATCCACTATGTAGTCTCGGAGTGGCCTTGAACTCTCGGCAATCCTCCTACCTCTGCTGGGATTAAAGGGTGCTACCACACAGGACTTAGGAGTCTATTTTTATCCCAGCCCTGGATGTGTCCAGAAGCGGGCTGCAGACATCACAATGAAGGTTGAGACCATCTTTCCCTACAGAATGCCTAGGTGGCACCCAGGGCTCTTACAAGGGCATTTTGGGTCACCTTTCAGCTCAGATTCAACTGGTCAACCTCTTCTTCCTTTCTGGCCTAGGCCACTTGGTACCTCTACAGTAGCAGGAAGCAGATGGCCTCCCCAGTTTTCTTTCCATGCAGTCTTTCTTTCACCTGGACTTTCTGTGCCAGCTGAGGGATCCTGGGTGGAAAACACATCTTGATTTTCTCAGTGGCATGTTATAGATGGAGAGTCAGCTGATAGGCTGAGGAGAGGACCCTGTTGAGAGGCATACAGGCTCTTTCTAGGCAGGCTGAAGCAGAGTCCTGGAAATGGCCAACTGGAGCACTGCCCTAACCACCCCCTCATTCCTCCCTTTCCAGAGCAGGTCTTCAACTCCACAAGCAGCATATAGCACATTCTTTGGCATGGGGTACTTTTAATGCAGTACATGTGTTTAGAGCATTCTTGGCTTTTACCTACAACATGCCCACAAACACCCCATAAATAGTGCAAAACTTCAACTGAGAGGGAAATGCTGGAATGAGACTGAGCCCCAATTCTGTGTGAGCCTGCCTCTGACAGGGCTAAAGCTGCTTCACAGCTACCAGGCTCCTGACTAGTTAGCAGCTGGGTGACACAGACTGTCCTGACCCTCTTCAAATTGTTTTACCCATACCACCAAACACATTTTGCTCTACCAGGATGTGAACTTCTACTCAAACCACACCCAGAAGCTAGGAATGGTGGCTCACGCCCACAACCCCAGCACTCAGGAGACTGAGGTAGGAGGATCACTGCCAAGCTTAAGGAGCAACATGTGACCTGGAAGCAGAGAACAAAGGCCACCTCCATTTCTCAGTTGAGATGAGCATGGGCCGACAGATGACACCACCACCAGACAAGCAGGTAGCTGCCCCTTGCCAAGCTTGGAGTAAAGCTGCCTGAAGGCCTAGAAGGACCCTCTGGAGACCAGGGATTGTCCTTGCAGTCCCCACCCTGTCCCTACACTGCTGCCCAGACTGGGAACAGGGAACAGCCTAGTGCATGGCTGTTGGGCCAGACACCAAGGCCTGAGATGGTGCCAATTTTTTTTTCCTTTATTTGTCTACATTCAGCTGAATTCAGATGTACTGCCTGAACGATCCAGACATTTAAAAAAAAAAAAAAAAACCCACTCTTTCCCACTGGTTTTTAAAATAAAATCTTCACTTATAAAACTGAAATGCTAAAGCATTAAAATACAGAAAGCTCGTGGAAACTCACATCACAAAGCATGAACAGAGGAACCATCCCTCCACGACTACTGAAGACAACACTGACACCAAGTGTAAATAGACAGAGGGATGCTGAACGGGCAAGAACGCAAACTACCCAGACGAGGCTGTAATGGCAACTAACAAACCACTGAAGACATGGAGTCCCAAATACAGCTAAATATGGGTCACAGCACGGGTCCTGGGGGACCGCTGCACCTCACAACACGGCAACGTGGACGGGTGGGACGCCTGCAGCACAGGCGGACGTGTTAACTGTGTGATGCGTAGAACTCAATCTTCCAATGGGCTGACGGTTTAAGTGCAGAAGGTACAAGTCGGCAGCCCAAGGGCTTTATCTGTACTGGTAGTTCATGCTGTGATCTGCATTTCGGCTGTAGCCACCCTGTGAGGACTGGTAGGAGCTGGAAGGACCGCTGTAGTTCTGGCCAGATCCTGGGGAGTTGTAATTCGACTGTGATGAGTAGCCTCCTGTGAGAGAGGAGGTGAGTTAGAGGTAGGGTCAAAGCTACACCCAGGACCAGGACTCAGGGCACCAGCTGCCTCAGTAGGTGGGCAGTCTTGTGGGCCATCTGTTCCTTCTTTTGATCATCATCAGATCTGCCTGTCATTAACACACTGAGAGATAGGACTGTGATTCTAGCTTCTAGGGGACAATAACAAATGGTGACTGCCTGATCACAGAAATGAGGGCTGCATGAGCCTGCCATCCGTAAGGAGAGATCACACCTGAGGCCACAACTGACTGATATTCCTGTCATATCAGTCTTCAAACAAGTGCCAAGACCTAAGAGCTGGGCAACTTGGGAGTCTCTGCCTTGTGCAAAGCCTGTGTACCTGGTGCTCAAGCCAGTTTCTTCTCGAGACCACAGGCAGCTGCCAGTGCAGCCCCACCCACATAGTGCCCTGCTTCTCCATGTCCTGTCCTCTTCATAGCCTCCACAGCACTAGGCCAGGCCAGCTGCTGCCCCAGGCCCACCTTGTTTGCCTTGGTATGAAGAGCCGCCCCCAGAACCTCCGCCGTAGCCCCCGTGTGAGCCTGGATTGTAGGATGACCCACCAGAGCCATAGCTGTTCCCACTGCTCCGGCCTCCACTACCACTGTAGTCTGGGGAGAGAAACCGAGTGGTTAGGGCAGCCTTGGCAAACCATGGCTGAGGCAGGTCAGGGTCCCAGTGGTGAGGCTTCTCAGTCTGTCTACCCAATTCTGGCACATGTCCATTGAGTAATTGTCAGGACCCAGCAAACTGCAGTATCACCCTGCCCTGGGGAATCTTCCCACCTGCTCCTCCAATCCCAGCTTGCTAGAGACTATTCTCCGCTGGCCTACTGTCTTCTGACCCACAATGCCCTCTCCCAGCCTATACACACACAGCTTCTTTCAAGTCCCCAGTCTGCTGGCGATTGCTGTGTCACGAGGACAGACCCACCCGCATTCTGCATAGCTGGCCCAGCAATGCAGCTGAACCCTCTGGGTCTACACATGAGGCAGAAGGCAAAGACTGGTCCATACAGGGCCTCTTGAGTTGTCCCAGGAGGCAGCTGTGCCACCTCCACTTGTGTGCCCAGCCAGGGCCTCATGGAAGAGGACAGGGAAGGGAGGAGCAGAAATCTATGAGGAGTATTGCCTCCAGATTTCTTATAATACCCACCCAGGGCCAAAACAGCCTGAGCTCCTCACAGTCCCTGGGAGAAGCATCTGTCCCTCAAGGCTGAGGGGTGGAAGCCAACTCACTGAATTTACTTTCGTAGCTATAGTCGGAAGCCCCGCTGCCACCGGGGGAGTTGTAGGAGTTGGAGTAGGAGGAGTAGTTGCTCTGTCCATGGCTGTAGCCTTTCTGCTTGCCCTGTGGTGGGCCGTAGTTGCTGTACTGGCTCTGATTGTAGGACTGTTGCTGGCCCTGGTGGGACTGGTAGCCTGAGCCATAAGAAGTCTTCTGCTGACCTCCATGTTGTGGCTTCTTCCCAGCATGTTTCGAGGACACTGGTGAGTTGTAGCTGTCTCCTTGGTAGTAGGAGCCATAGCTGGATGAGCCACCACCGCCCCCGCTGCCGCCACCACCAGCATTCCCAGAATGCCCTCCATTGCTGTAGAACTGACCTAAAGAGGGAGGCAGCAGGTCAGGAAGAGGATCGGGAGGGCAAGGGGCTGGGGAGGGAGCATAGTGACAGCTGTGGACCCTGAAGGCTGACCGGTAAGCCCACTGCACAGAGCAGTGAGGGACAGGAAAGACAGCCATGGATCTCCTGGTTGAGGCAGCCTGGCTCCAGCTGGCCCAGCCTTCAGCTCCACTCACCCATTGGCTGGTGACAAGGGATCTTTGCCAAGCAGCAGCACGACAGTGGCTTTGCAGCAGATGTCAACATTACAATGAGATGGACTCCAGGTGGATGACACTCAGGACTAGCTGACGGGCTACCCAGATGTCCCCAATGGTGACAGAAAAAGCAAAGCCCCAGAAAAGCAGCAAACCACCCTACCTCCTCCCCTTCATGCTGGGAATAGGCATGGTAAGCACAAGACTTGGGGACCCCAGGAGATGCCTTGAGACAAAGTGACCCAAGGCTCTGGAGAGTGAACTAGACTGAGACTACTGATGTGGGGACCTCCCAACTTCCTTTCCAAGGTGTGACGCACACATGTCTGAGAGAGCATCCAGTCCCCATACTCAAAAGCAAAAGGGGCTCAGGTCAAGGTGTCTGGGTGGGATGTGGGCTGCACACTCCTTCCCCATTCCTTCCTTGTTTCCAGCATGGTTGCTGGGGCATAGGTGGGATGGAACAGCAGGACTGATGAGCTTGGCACTGTAGCTGCCACATTCTTGGGGCTCCACTTCTGGTCACTGGGTTTGTCAACATGTTTTCTGTTGGACACTTAGGGGCTAGGCTGTGTTAAGGTGCCAGTCCCCAGTGGCAGCTCCAGTCCAGCATTCCCTAGTGTTCAAGCAGGGGCTGTGGAGCACTTGGGCTTTTCTAGTAGTTGGGCCACAGCATACAAATGCCTGTGCCTGTAGACAGCCCCACCCCCGCAGCCTATCCTTTCCAGGTTGAGAACTGAGGTTTTCCACATCTGGATGTGAACAGTTTGGGAGTCATCTTCTGCTCTCTACCTACTGACTGGATGCATACCCCATTCTGATGGGTCTCCAGCTTTCTTCAGAGAGGCCTTTTCTCCCCTTTCCCCGACATAAAGCCACAACACTGAGGGGGAGGATGTGTCCCACAATGCAAGAAAGCAAACATGTGGACGCTCAGTGAGGAGACTGGGTGGCCCAGAGCTTCAGAAACCCACTCCATTAGAGCAACCCTGGCTTCCCCAGGGTCCTGCACTGAGCAACCACCTTGCCCCGCCTGAAGCCAGGAATGAATGAAGACGCAAGGACCGAGGGCTTATTACTTTCACATGTATTCATTTAAAAAAAAATAATAAAATAAAGGGAAGGGAAATTTTCAACGTCATTCAAGGTAACTATGTCCTGGTATAAAAAGACATTATTTGCAAACAATAACTTCCTAAAAAAAATACATCATGCAATCAAAGTGTTAAGTTTCACTGAATGTTTCAAACTTCAGGGAACAAATGATACAATAACCTTTTTGACTAGTTTTTGCCTGAATCAACGCAAAATCTTGCAAGTCAAGAGAGGTGGGCTTTGCAGCAGAAAGAACTGCTAGGGAGAGGTGGAAATCACAGTACCAAGAGGACTGTGACTGGGAACCTGTCTCAGTGAAGAGTCCAAAGTGCCTCTTATCTTTGCACACAGGGACCACTCTGGGCTCAACAGTTTGTGGCTGCATGCCCACCAGGACAGACCTAAGTAAAGCCAAAGTCAGGTCTCCACTGGAAAATGTGGGAATGTACTAGGTTCTTTCTGTTCATTTTAAAAGCCCCAATGTTTAAAACAAATGAACAAAAAACAAAACAAAACAAAACAAAAAACACAAAAACCCAGAATCCCTTGCATTTGCAGCTGTGATCAGGACTTGCAAAATTTCACATTTTTCTCCCCTTTAAAGCCTGTCTGTTTCTTGCACAGGTAGTGATGGAAGCATAGTTTTGATACCTTTGAGAGTTCACTCTCTAGCTAAACAAGGTAGCACAGCCCAAACAAGAACCCACCAGAGCATTTACAAAAGGTGCGAGGACTTCGCTGTGTAGAGTATACAATTGCCCATATTCGAGTTTTACATGTTCGTTCAAAAGAGAAAAAAAAAAGCCAGTTGCTCTGGATTCAGACGTGGTAAAATAGTTTATCACTGTCAAAGGCATCAACCAGACTTGGGAATTTGATAAAAGGTTAAAAATTCATACAAAACCTGCTGTAAATTAAGACAAAGGTAGATTAAAATGTGTCATTATCTATCTCTTTAAATAAAGAAATGCTTTCCATAAAAAGCAAAGGTGGGCTTTTGCTTTGATGCTGAACAACGCTGGCTCTAGAATTCTGTGCAAGGCTGCACAAAATACATTCTCTGAGAAAGTATTTTCCACTTATTGTGAACTTCAAAATGACCAAGTTCAAAGGCAAATTCACGATAAAAACTGCCATTGTCTTAAATCTGCAGGCTAAGAGTTTCAGACAAGCTGCGGTGGAAAGGCACGGTTGAGAAACCCAGTGAAGCACAGGGACACAGCACGGACACTTTGGGTTTTGGAGTTGGAGGAAATTGGAGTGAAAAGTTGATTTTGTGTGCAATACTTTTAGACGCTCTAGGAAGACCCAAAATCATGATAGCCGTAGCAGTCTGTGAAAAAGTCACCTACAAAAGGGGGAGACAGAGCAGAGAGAAGAAATTAGAATTCTTTTGAAGAAGGGCACAGAGCGCCACATTTGAAATTCATGTTTTAGATTTCTCTGCTCGTGTGACCCCCAAATGAAGGCTCCTTTCTCAAGACAAGAGCAGTGCACGGTGGGAAAGGCGCACTTGCAAAGACTGGTCGTCCTTCGCATGGCTCAAAGCAGAGAAATTTAAAATTTGGACTTCTTATTTGGTATACAAGCTGACAAGTCAGCACTTAAAAGTCAAGGATGCTTGCAGAATAGGGGCTCAAGGGCCAGCTGACCAAATTCACCACAAAAAGGTACGGGTGGTGGCTCCAGAGCCTCGGGGAGCTGTGGTCAGTGCCCTGCCCTAACTCAGGCCCCCTGACTATGCTGCTACTTCTTCCCAAGTGGAGAGAGAGAGAACACACTTACTGTAGCCTGCAGTCGCTGAGTTGCTTCCATACCCATAGCTTCCATACCCAGCGCCTGCAAGAGAGGAGACAGTTTACTGCATGGAATTGGGTCCAACCAACCCATAATCACTGAGCCTCTCCACCAGATTCAGTGGACCTGCAATTCCAAGGAAAAGAACACAGACATCCCTGGAGCACATAAGCTGGAGATGTATGAGTTAGGGGCCCTCACCTGTATTCATGTAGCCTCCATGGTTGGCTCCACCAAATCCTCGACCCCGACCACGCCCCCGGATGTTGCCTCCTCTACCTCGCCCACGGATATTGGGAGGTGGGGGCACTTCATTATGCATGGGACCGCCCATGCCAAAGCTGGGGTTGTGTGGCTGAATAAGACAGAACACAGGCTAGTGAGTGTCACCCCACCCTCAGATCATGGGATTGAATTCAACATAGGCAGAGGGGTCAAGCACAAGCACCCACCTTGGCAGCAAATTTGGGCCCGCCTCTGACCGGTACTGGGGTTCTCTTCTTTTTGTTGGCTTCAAGAGTGATGGGAGCATCAGGGAAAAGCTTTTCTAGTGCAGCAAGGGCAGCGTAAGCCTTTGCCACCTTTTTGTTTGACCCAGCACCCTGAAACTTCTGTCCATCCACCTCAACCTGCAGAGAATGGATGGGTGCAGGGCTGATCTGGGACCTCTTCCAGGGCTGAATCCACATCAAAGAGCATCACTAGGCTTCCCCAAAGCACCACCCTTTCCAGGAAGTTCCCAAGCCACTTGCTCACTCACCTCCATGACAAACCGCTTGTCGTGGCTGCCCCCAGTCTCAGAGATGAGCTCATACTTAAGCCCACGCCTCTTCTCATTAAGCTCCATAACTGGGTTTTTGCCATGTTTAGTCAAAATCGGTCCCTGCTGTTTTACGTTCTCAGGGAAAACACAAAAGAAACCCAACAAATTCAGATTAGGGTTTTCCATCCACACCATGGCCCAGCAGCACTGGAATGAGGCCCCTGGTGACCCTGCCTGTGTGCCTGCCAGCTCAAATGTGAGCCTCTTGGTCATGTGACCACCACCTCCACCCACACCACTCTAGGTGGCCAGAATGGTTCCTGGATGCCAGAGCTCCAAGCTTCAAGGCTACCTCAACTCCCTGTGCAAGCAAGTTGCTGGAAGATTATAATATGTGAAAGATAAAAGGACTAGTGGCTGCCTGTTCTGCCCTAGCAATACTCCCAACACACACCACAGGCTCACCTCAGTAGTGGCATCTGAGAAGGCTGCACTGGGAGTGGAAAGAGTTTCCACCACAGGGGGTGGGACCACTACCGAAGGCTTTGCCTCTGTCTCCTCAGCCGAGTCATCTCCCTTGCTTGAGTCCCTGCCTTCAGCGCCTGTTGGCAAGCCCATGTCCTGTAACACCTACAGAAAGACCCAGAGCCCAAGAGAAGGAAGGTTTGCATGCAGCCATCCACAGAAGTCCTACCCACATCCTAGAGTTGCTTGGGCTACCCTGGGAAGAGTCCAGTTACTTACAAGGGGTTTTCCCGTTTTTATGTCTCTAGAGTACCCCATGCCTTGCTATGTTTGAAGCCCTTATGAAAAACCACTGCTATGTGATTTGGCAAATGTTCAAAAACCTAAACACTTGTGGGTCTTAATGCCCTCCCCAAGATGAGAATGTAGTCCCTGTTAGGAAAAGGGTACTGAGGTACTGCCAGACACACTTACTTTAACGGCCACGTGCAGCTTAGCAGTCTTTTTGGATGGCCCGGAGGCCTCGAATGAACTGCCATCTACCTCCACTGACATGGTGAAGATAGGGGCGTGGACAGGGCCTGTTTGGGAAACCAGCTTGTACTGCAGCCCTGGCTTCAGCTGGTTCAGCCTCATCAGGGCATTCATGGCTTGGGGAGGTTCTGCCTTCTCCTCTGAGGACAGAACAAGAAAGTGTGGGATGAGACTTGCACAGCCTACTAGAGTTCCAAAATGCTAAAGCCTGGGGACTAAGCCAGATGACTGTGTGTGTGGGCTGTCTGGCCTGAGCCTGTGGCAGCTACCAGTGGAAACACATCATACATATCCTTGTTTTTGTACCTATGCTCTATAGTTATTACACACTTGTTTCCTTGGGAAGAAAGGAGGTGGGAGCAGGGCCTTACTCTGTAACTCAGGCTGGCTTTGAACTGGCATGAGCCAGCATGCCTGTTAGGGTTTTTTTTGTTTTGTTTTTCGAGGTAGGGTCTGACTGTGGCCCAGGCTGACCTGGAATTCACTATGTAGTCTCAGGTTAGCCTTGAACTCTCAGTGATCCTCCTACCTCTGCCTCCCGGCCCACGCCCAACCCTAATTAGGTTTTTTGGTTGTTTTTTTTTTTCTCAAGTAGGGTCTTACTTTAGTCCAAGCTGACCTGGAATTCACTATGTAGTCTCAGGGTGGCCTCAAACTCATGGCAATCCTCCTACCTCTGCTTCCCAAGTGCTAGGATTAAATGCATGCGCCACCATGCCCAGCTTATGACCTAGAATTTAGTCTCAGGCTGGCATTAAACTCATAGTGATCCTCCTACATCAGCCTCCTGAGTGCTAGGATTAAAGGTATGTGCCACCATGCCCAGCTGCCTATTAGATTTTGTGTTTCTTTTTTTTCTTTATTTATACGAGAGAGAGAAATAGGCAGTGAGAGAGAGAAAGAAAGACAGATAGAAAGAGAATAACCGTGCCAGGGCCTCCAGCCACTGCAAATGAACTCCAGATGCATGCGCCCCTTGTGTATCTGGCTTACTTGGGAACTGGGGAATTGAACCTGGGTCCTTTGGCTTCGCAGGCAAGCACCTTAAGCACTAAGCCATTTCTCCAGCCCCAGATTTTTGTTTTTCGAGGCATGGTCTCACTCTAGTCCAGGCTGACCTGGAATTCACTCTATAACCCCAGGCTGGCTTCAAACTCACAGTGATTCTCCTACCTCTGCCTCCTGGGGAGTCCTGGGATAAAAGGCATGAGCCACCATGCCTGACCTATTAGTTGTTTTTTTTTTTTTTTTTTTTTTTGAGGTAGGGCCTCACTCTAGCCCAGGCTGACCTGGAATTCACCCTGTATTCTCAGGGTGGCCTCGAACTCATGGTAATCCTCCTACCTCTGCCTCCCGAGTTTTTTTTTTTAACTATCTTGTTTGTATGAGAGACAGACACACAGATAGAAAGAATGGGCACACCAGGGTCTCCAGCCACTACAAATGGATTCCAGATGCATGTGCCACCTTGTGCATCTGGCTTATGTGGGTACTGGGGAATCGAACCTGGATCCTTAGGGTTCACATGCAAGCGCCTTAACCATGAAGCCATTTTTATGGCCCCTTTAAACATATAGAGTGGCCTCGAACTCATGGTGATCCACCTACTTCTGCCTTCCAAGTGCTAGAATTAAAAGCATGCACCATCACGCCCAACCCCTTTAAATATTATTTATTTATTTGCAAGCAGAGAAGACAGGTAGATGACAGCATTTCCAGATGCACATGCCCATCTGTACATCCAGCTTCATGTGCATACTAGGAAGTGAACCCTGGTCATTAGGGTTTGCAGGCAAGCATCAGCCATCTCTCCAGCTCTGTCCCCTCCCTCCCCCGCTTTTTTTGTTTGTTTGTTTTTGTTTTTCAATGTAGGGTTTCACTCTAGCCCAGGCTAAACTGGAGTTCACTATGTAGTCTCAGGGTGGCCTTGAACTTATGGTAATCCTTCTACCTCTGCCTCCCAAGTGCTGGCATTAAAGGTGTGCACTACCATGCCTGGCTTTCTGCCCACTTTTTTGAAGTAAGGTCTTGCTCTACCCCAGGCTGATATAGAATTCACTGTGTAGTCTCTGGCTGGCCTCGAACATACATTGATCCTCCTACCTCTGCCTCCTTAGTGCAGGGATTAAAGGCTAGTGCCACTAGGCCAGGCTATTTTTTTCTTTTTCTTTTTTGGTTTTTCCATGTAGGGTTTCACCCTACTTCAGGCTGACCTGTAATTCACTTTGTAGTTTCAGGGTGACCTTGAACTTATGGCAATGATCCTACCTCTGCCTCCCTGGGCATTATAAAGGCTGCTGGGATTAAAGGCGTGCGCTACCACACCCGGCTGGGCTATTATTATTATTATTTTTTTTTAAAAAAAGATTTAAATATTGGGCTGGAGAAATGGCTTAACCGTTAAGGCATTTGCCTGTGAAGCCAAAGAATCCCGGTTCGATTCTCCAGGAGCCACATAAGCCAGATGTTCAAGGGACACATGTATCTGGAGTTCGTCTGCAGTGGCTAGAGGCCCTGGCATACCCATCCCCTCTCTCTCTCTCTCTCTCTCTCTCTCTCTGTCTGTCTGCCTCTATTCTTTCTTTCTCTCCCTCTCTTTCTCTCTCTCTCTCCGCTTGCAAATAAATAAATAAATAAATTTTTAAAAAGGTTTAAATATTAAATACGAGAAAACTTGAAATAGGAATAAGCATCACATTCTCACTTCACGAGAAATGGGAACTGTGACAGATGGAAAGCGTGAGGAGCACCACCAGCTAATATGGCACATGAGCATACCTTTCTTCTGAATCTTTTTCTTCTTTTTGCTGGGAGACTTCTCCTCCCCATCCTCCTCCATGGGCCGCTTCATGGGAGTAATGGCGTAAGTTGTACTGGGAGGGATTTGCACTGCAAGACACCAGGTAGAAGTACTGAATCATGCAGGCTGCCTGTCTGGATAGAGCCCTGCTCCAGCAGCACCAGAGTGCTCTTACCAATATAGTCCACAGGGTTCTCATTCTTTGGTTTCTTGGGCATCTTGGAAGGCAGGGGGTCCATTCCCAGGACTTTATGGAGCTGACCAAAGGCAGCGAGCCGCAGGGCATGCTGGAGAAGGGAAGAGGAGTCTGACTTGGCTGCCTGCTTTACTAGAGCCATGATATGTGTGCTCACTAATGTCTTCTGAAATGGGGTAGTGGCTGGGAAGGGGAGGGGCTAACAGTCTTCCCTATGTCATCAAAGGGTCCCCTGACAGCTAGGCCAGGGCCTGACTGGGGGGGAGGGCCAGCCTGTGACCAACCCCCCTTGAGAGGAATACAAGAGACCTCAACCTGGGGACTGGTTGCCACTCGGAGCCATGTGGTTAGCCTGCATGGGAAAATCCCCACACCAATCCTCAGAGCAAACATGTCACCCACTGCCTTTGATGTGCAAATGTGGCACTTAGGCAGGCTGAGGGGCAGACTACAACCACACATGGCACCAGGGGAAAGAAGAAGCCCAGATTGGGGCGCCCTGTATCAGACACCGTGCCTTTGCCTTGATCCCCGACCTGAGCCTACGTTCTAAGGGCTGCCCTGAGAATGCCCAGTAATGGAACTGGGAGCCAGTGAGTGCAGACTGGGTAAGGGCTCACGTTGGCAATGGCGATGACTATACCTGCGCACTCTGTGTGATATCTTCCCGTTGCTGTCTGTCTAGATGCCCAATAGCATCAGTGGCTTCTTTTTCACAAGGGTCATAAATGCCAGAACCATCTGAAGGCAGGAAACAAGGAAGATATGCAGAGGATTATCTTTTGTATTTCGGAATTGTGGTGCTGGCTGAGGGAATCAGGTGCATTACCCCCCACGCCCCATCCACACCCAGCTCTGGAAAACACGCCGAGCTCGGTGACCCACTCGGCATCCAGCCCTTGTCAGAAATAATCCACATGTGTATCAGAGCAAAAAAGTCACGTGGGAGTGGGTCACCACTGCCTCTGGGTCCGCCCTCCAATTCTCGGTTGCGGACCCGGCACAGGGCTGGATATGATGGTGCAAGAGGGTAGTCACATGCTTTAGCCCTAATGGGGGACATGGAACTGCTGTTGCCCTAACCCAATCAGTGGACCAGTGAAGTGGTGGCCACAGGGCCTTCATCCCTGTCACTTGCAAAGCACAAGGCCCCAACCTGGCATCACGATGCCGGACGCCAGGCACTCCAGTACTCTCCGCAGGGCCTCGCCAGCACCCATTGGCCTGTTGGCTGTGCCAATGGACTTCTCACAGAGCAGTTCCAGGGGCTGAAAGGCAAGAGGGATAGTAAATGACCAGCTACAGGATGTGACTAGCTGCCTCCCAGAGACAATCTATCAATGTCTTCTAGTTAAGTGTAAATCAAACACAAGACAGCAAAGCTGGAGCAGACTGATTCTTAAGACCAGACCTAGTCAGGGGTGGTGGCACACGCCTATAATCTCAGCATCTGGAAGGCTGAGATAAGGAGTTGTGAGTCGATGGCTAGGAGGGTCTAGAATGAGTTCCAGATCAGCTGGGGGTATAGTGAGACACTGCCTCAAAAAAAAAAAAAAAAAAAAAAGGCAGACCTAAAAGAAAGGAAGCTAAATAGATAAGTATACTTGAAAACATTCTTAGCAGTGACTTCTAGCAGAACTGACCTCAGGCCCTAGTGAGCTGGCTGCCTAAGAACACATCACAGATCATATGCTATTGCCCAGGCAGGTCTCCTCCTTGCCCATCCCAGGCAGAGCCACAGCCCTCACAAAAGGTCTTGATCTTATTACCACCTTGGATCTGATGGACCATAGTAACTACTCTTAAAACAGCCCTGAAGATAGGTGAGGAGCTCACCCTGAAAGGGCTTCCCAGCCCTGTACATGTTCCTGAGATGTCTGGTAAAACCCCAGCCCTAGCTACAAGCTGTCTTACCCATCCTCTGAGGGGACCCCAGGTGGGCACGCGGGTACACAAGTCCCTCAAGACACGGATGACAATGACACATGACTTCAGCCCATTGGCTCTGGCCTAAAGGAAGAAAGCACAGACTCTTTACACAAAGGTACCTGCTGGGACAGTAGGCAAACACAAACAACACAAGTCTCACAGTGCTGCTTTACCAAGGGTAACCTGTCGGCGGGTGCAACCACCAAGTGTGTGGCTGGCAGTGAGCCTCTGCTCATATAGAACACTGTTACTCTTAGCGCAAAGCAGCAGCAGCCCATGCTCTGGCGTGAGCCTCTCGGGGGTCAAACTGGTTTAGGTGCACTCCATTAGCGGCTGAGCACCTCAGGTGCTAAAGAAGATTGGCACAGCTATGCTCAACACTATGGAAACTTTATGGTCACAATTAGCCACGTTAAAACTTGGGAATTCTCTACCAAAGACAAAGAAAAGAACAAAATGCAAACCTGGAACCACTTGGCGTGACGGAGGGACGCCAAGGCAGCAAGGCATTTCTGCCTGTCCAGAACATCCGGGGGATCGTTGACTGATAGCGTTTCTATTCATGGATGGAATAAGAAGACAAGGCACAGTTTGACCAAGGGGTTCTGTCAGGTGGAAAGGGGATGTGGCAGCTTCCTAAAGGGCAGCTGAGTCTCCCAGAATTTGAATGTCTCCACCCTGGACCAGGGAAGGAGAAGCTAGAGTACAATCAACTCTGCTGTGAGAGGAAACTGGAAAAAACAGGAGGCCCTCTCCAAAAACAAAAGCAAAAAATAAAAACCACAGAAACAAAAAACAAAATCAAAAGTGGGAAGTTATTCTAGAAGAAATAATCCATGGGAAAGGGAAAGATAGGTGGAGCCTATCTTCTAATAGACCATTCCCTTGCTTCCTCCCCATAAATTAGCTAGGCTAGAATTTACAATACGAAAAACAAAAAAGAGGTGGGGGGAGTGGAAATGAACTCCCTCTGTGCTTCCCACAGTCATCCACACAGGCATCTGCCTGCGGCATAGGGGACCACCTCCGCCCACCAGGCGGGACTGCCCTAGCCCCAGCCCTTGACAGAGAGAGTCCTGTTGGTCAAAGGTCCAGCGTCCCTAAGTGGATAAGGTAGAAGGGCTTTGGTCACTGGCATCAGATACACGTGCCAAAGGAAATCCACAGGGAAGGGCACCATGTCAGCTTCCACTGCAGTCCAACTGGGGTGTCTGTCTGCTCTACCATCAACAGGGTTTTGGATAAGGTCTGACACCTGGCCCAACAGCCCGAGGTAATCTATGAATTGTGGATGCTGTATTAACTTAGCACCTGAGGTGTAAAGATTGGCTTAAAAGGTATTAGAATGGATAAAACCTTATCCAAAACTCTGCCTCAGCTCTTAGCCTCACAGAGCCTGAGTTAACCCAAGTGCCAAAGGCAGAGGACACCCAAAGTCCTACTGCAATGCAAGCTGACCTCACAATTCCTTCATGACGTTCATATAGAAGCCATCTGGTTGTTTGGGAATGAATGTAAAACTGGAAGATTACCAGGGGACACAATTTTCCAAGGCCAGAGAATGGTTCAATAGGGAAACAAGTTTAACATTTATGTTCAAGAACATTCAAGGAACAAGAAAAACAAAATGGCACAATCTCCTATGAAAAGTGCTACTCACTTTTAGTGCCACCATTTGGTCAAACACCCAAGAGCTCAAGAATGTGTGAATTCAAAGTAAAGGTAGTCAGAGCTACACCAATACCCTCTCATCAAAGCAGCCTAAAACTGAATAGCACGTTTGAGCGGTGTGGGAACACCAAGTGTTCAAAATCCTGTGGGCCTGTCTCGGCCTCCCTACCTCCAGCTAACAGTTTCTCCATCTCTTCTCTGACCACAGGGGACGTCAGGTGGATGGTCAGGGACAAGGGGGGTTCTTTTGTGTTTTTTATCACAATCGCAGCATCATCCACAGATTGAAGAATTTCATACTTGTCTTCAGTTACAGTCTGGAAAAAAAAAAGTAGCTTTCAGAACACTTCTGCAGCATAGTCAGTAACTGATCGGCTCCACTGGTTTCTGAAGCAAAACGACCTACCTTCTCTGCCTGTCTCAGGCCCTCCCTTTACCAGCTGACCAGGTATTTGGGCATTTTGTGGGCATACTCAGGGAGGAGGCTCTAACTCTGTAGCCAGACAGGTCATTTCTTCTGGGAACATTAAATGTAAAAGGAGCTAGATGTGGTGGCTTGTAACTCTAACATGTGAATGGCTGAAGCAGGAGGATTACATCAAGTTCAAGGCCACCCAGGGCAACAGAAGAGTATTACATCTTAAAAAAAAAAAAAAAAAAGAAGAAAGAAAAAGAAAGTGGTGGAGCATGCCTTTAATCCCAGAATTTAGAAGGCATAAGTAGGATTGCCACGAGTCCAAGGCTAGACAGGGATTACAGAGTAAGTTCCAGGTCAGCCTGGGCTAGAATGAGCACCCTGCCTTGAAAAAAACCAAACCAAGCCAGGCATGGTGGTACATATCTTTAATCCCAGCACTTGGGAGGCAGAGATAGGTGGACCACTGTGAGTTTGAGGCCACCTGGAGACTACAAGTGAATTCCAGGTCAGCCTGGACTAGAGCGAGACCCTACCTCAAAAAACAAAACAAAACAACCCCCCCCCCAAAAAAAAGAGCCGGTCATGATGGCTCACACTTATAAGCCCAGCACTCAAGAAGCTGAGAGAAGATTGCTGTAAATTACAGGCCAGCCTGGGCTAGAGTAATAAGAAGGTGCCTCAAAAATAAATAAAAGATAGTCCCGGCTGAGACTGGAGGATTACTTTAGCCCAAAAGTTCAGGATTAGCCTGGGCAACTTATATAGACAAATATGGGGGGCTGAAGAGATGGCTTAGTGGTTAAGGCATTTGCCTGCAAAGCCAAAGGACCCAGGTTTGATTCCCCAGGTCCCACGTAAGCCAGATGCACAAGGGGCGCATGCGTCTGGAGTTAATTTGCAGTGGCTGGAGGCCCTGGTGCACCCATTCTCTCCCTCAATTAAAAACTTCAAGGAGGGGGCTGGAGAGATGGCTTAGCGGTTAAACGCTTGCCTGTGAAGTCTAAGGACCCCGGTTCGAGGCTCGATTCTCCAGGACCCACGTAAGCCAGATGCACAAGGGGGTGCATGCATCTGGAGTTCGTTTGCAGTGGCTGGAGGCCCTGGTGCACCCATTCTCTCTATCTCTCTCTCTCTACCTGCCTTTTTCTGTATCTCTCTCTCTCAAATAAATAAATAAATAAAATATTTAATAAAAAAAAAAAACTTCAAGGAGGATGTCTAGAGAGATGGCTTAGCAGTTAAGGGGCCTGCCTGTGAAGCCTAAGAACACTTGTTTAAATCTCCAGGTCCCCACATATAGCCAGATGCAAACATGACGCAAGTGCGCAATGTTGCACATGCACACAAGAGGGCACGTGCCTCTGGAGTTCATTCATGGCGGCTGAAAAGGCCTGGGCACGCCCTTTCTCTCTCTGCCTCTTCGGCTCTCTCTCTGTAACTCTCAAATAAAAAAAAAATTCAGGGTGGACTGGAGAAATGGCTTAGTGGTTAAGGCACTTGCCTGCAAAGCCAAAGGACCTAGGTTCAATTCCCCAGGACCCACATAAGCCAGATGCACAAGGTGGCACATGCTTCTGGAGTTCGTGTGCAGTGACTGGAGGCCCCGGAGTGCCCATTCTCTCTCTCTCTCTGCTTCTTTCTCTCTCTCAAATTAATAAATATTTTTTTAAAAAATCAGAGAGCCCAGTGTGCTGGCACATGCTCTTAAACCCAACATTCAGGAGGCAGAGATGGGATGAGGCCAGCCTGGGCTAGATTAAGACCCTACCTTGAAAAACAAAAAAATGCAGGAAGAGGGGCATGGTGGTGCATTCTTTGAGTTCCAGGACTCTGAAGACTGAAGTAGGAGGATCACTGAGAATTTGAGGCCAGTCTGGGCTACAGAATGAATATAGGTCAGTATGGGATACAGTGATATCCTGCCTCCCAAAAAAAAAAAAAAAAAAAAATCAAGGGGCTGGACAGTTGGCTGGTGGTTAAAGATGTTTGCTTGCAAAGCCTGCAGGCCTGGGCTTAATTCCCCATCACCAACATAAAGACACATGCAGAAAGTGGTACAAAGGCTAGAGAGATGGCTTAGTGGTTAAGGGGTTTGCCTGCAAAGCCAAAGGTTCAACTCTACAGGACCAACGTAAGCAAGATAAAGTGGTGCATGCATCTGGAGTTAATTTGCAGTGGCTGGAGGCCCTGGTGTGCCCATTCTCTGTCTCTCTCTCTCTGCTTCTCTCTCTCTTATGTTAAAAAAAAGGCTGAAGGGCTGGAGAAATGGCTTAGTGGTTATGATGCATGCCTGTGAGGCCTGAGGACCCAGGTTCGATTCTCCAGGTTCCACATAAGCCAGATGCTCATGTATATGGAGTTCATTTGCAATGGCCAGAGCACCCATTTTCTCTCTGTCTCCCTCTCTCTGTCCCAAATAAATAAATAAAAATAAGTCTTAAAAAAAAAAAAGGCTGAAGAGATAAATTAGCAGTTAAGGGCTTGCCTGTAAAGCCTAAGGACCCAGGTTCAATTCCCCAGGACCCATGTAAGCCATATGCAAAAAGTGGTGCATGCATCTGGGGTTTGTTTGTAATGGGTAGAGGTCCTGCTGCACCCATTTTCTCTCTCTTTCAAATAAATAAATAAAATTTAAAAAAAATTAGTGGTGCAAGCATCTGGGCTATGTAATGAATTCCAGGCTACCATGTTATGTAATGAAATACCATCTCAAAACAAAACAAAATCTAAGTGGTCATAGGAGTCAGGAAGGCACATGCCTGTAATTCTAGGACTCAGATGCTGAGACAGGACGATTTTGAGTTCAAGGCCAGCCTAAGGTATAAAGGAGAACATATCTCAAAAACAATCAAGGGCTGGGTGTGGCAGCACATGCCTTTAATCCCAGCATTGGGGAGGTTAGGAGAACTGCCAGAGTTCGAGGACACCCTGAGTGAATTCCAGGTCAGCCTGGGCTAGAGTGAAACCCTACCTTATAAAACACAACAACAAAAAACCAATAAATAAATTAATTAATTTAAAAAAAACAAAGACCAAGATTTTCTTTCTTTTTTTTTCATTTTGTGGGACACAGTCTTCTATGATAATCCCTTGCCTCAGCCTCCCTCCCAAGTGCTAGAATTGCACCATCACAAAATCAAAACCAAGAATTCTTTTTTTGTTTGTTTGTTTGTCTTTCAAGATAGGGTCTCATTCTGGCCCAGGCTACCTTGGAATTTACTGTGTAGTCTCAATGTGGCAAGTATAGCAACTGTAGCAGAGCAAGCCCCTCCCTAGCCAGTACTAGATCTATGCTGCAAGAAGCAGCTATCAAACAGCATGGAAGAAAAGTACATGAAAATACAACAAACAAAACCAAAAGCATACAATGCAAATACCTGCAACCAATGATGCATGTGTTTACTGCAAATTCATGTGTAGGACGGTCTAATTCCTTTTCTTTTTTAATGCTTGTCTGCTACTTGAACCCATGATTCACAGATTCGACTGGTCTGGCTAGCCAGCTTGCCCTAGGGATCACCTGTCTCTGCCACCCCAATGCTGGGATTACAAGTGTACCACCACTTATGCCTGTATTTTCATAGCTGCTGGGGACCTGAACTCAAGTTTTCAAATTTATGTGGCAAACACTTTATCTCCAGCCCCTCTTCATTTTCATTTTTCTTCTTCTTCTTTTTTTTGACATAGGGTCTCTCTCACTCTAGCCCAGGCTGACTTTGAACTCACAGTGATCCTCCTACTTCTGCCTCCCAAGTGCTGGGATTAACAGTATGCACCTCTCTCCTTGTCCCTTATTTTTATTATTTTTTTAGAGGGAGGGAGAATTGGCAAGCCAGGGACTCAGTCACTCCAATCAAACTCCAGACACTTGCACTGCCTAGTGGGCATGTGCGGACTTGCACTTGTCCTCACCTTTGTGTCTGCCATATGTGGGATCTGGAGAGAGATCGAACATGCAGGTACATGCAGTTAAGGCACTTGCCTTCTAAGCCAAAGGTCCCAGGTTCGACTCCCTAGTACTCACATAAGCCAGATGAGCACAAGGTGGCACATGCATCTGGAGCTTGTTTGCAAAGGCTGGAGGCCCTGGTGTGCCCATTCTCTAACCCCCCCCAATAAATAAAATATATATTTTTAAAAATTGGCCGGGCGTGGTGGCGCACGCCTTTAATCCCAGCACTCGGGAGGCAGAGGTAGGAGGATCGCTGAGAGTTCGAGGCCACCCTGAGACTACATAGTTAATTCCAGGTCAGCCTGGGCCAGAGTGAGACCCTACCTTGCAAAACCAAAAAAAAAAAAAAAAAAAAAAAAAAAAAAATTGATCTTGGCCCGGCATGGTGGTGCACGCCTTTAGTCCCAGCACTCAGGAGTGCAGAGGAAGGAAAATCACTGTGTTCGAGGCCAGCCTGGGCTAGAGTGAGACCCTACCTCGAAAAACAAAGAATTACTCTGCACAAAGGTTCTTTCTTTAGTAATATTTACGTAAGTTTGAGGCATGTAATATACTTTTAGACAGGGATGATATTAATTGTACAGTTACCACAAAGAAAAAACATTTTAAGCCAGGCATGGTGGCACACACACCTTTAATCCCAACACTCAGAAGTCAGAAGTAGGAGGCGCGCTGTGAGTTCAAGGCCACCCTGAGATTTAGTGAGTTCCAGGTCAGCTTGGGCTAGACTGAGACCCTACCTCCAAAACAAACAAACAAACAAACAAACAAAAAAGCCGGGCATGGTGACGCATGCCTTTGGGAGGCAGAGGTAGGATGATCACCGTGAGTTTGAGGCTACCCTGGGACTACAGAGTGAATTCCAGGTCAGCCTGGGTTAGAACAAGACCCTACCTTCAAAAACCAACCAAAAGGGGGGGTGGGGGAGTTGCTGGAGGGATGTCTTAGCAGTTAAGGCATTTGCATGCAAAGGCAAAGGACCTAGGTTCGATTCCCCAGGACCCACGTTAGCCAGATGCACAAGAGGGTGCAGGCGTCTGGAGTTTGTTTGCAGTGGCTGGAGGCCCTGGCATGCCCATTCCCTCTCTCCCTCTTTCTGTCAAATAAATAAATAAATAACCAAAAAAAAAAAAAAAATTCAGCCTGGCAAGGTGGCACAGCACAAACATTTAATCCCCAGCACTTGGGAAGCTGAGGTAGGAAAGTCTTTTTGAGTTCAAGGCTGACCTTGGGTACAGAGTAAATTCTAAGTCAGCCTGGGCTAGAGTGACATCCTACTTTAAAAAAAGAAAACAAGGAGCCAGGCGTGGTAGCACAGGCCTTTAATCCTAGCATTTGGGAGGCAGAGGTAGGAGGATCACGATGAGTTCGAGGTCGAGACCACCCTGAGACTACATAGTGAATTTCAGGTCAGCCTGAGCTGGAGTAAGACCATACCTTGGAAAAAGAAAAGAAGAAGAAAAAAAAAGGGGTGTGTGTGTGTGTGTGCTAGAGAGACGACTTA
Organism: Orientallactaga sibirica; assembly: GCA_036365145.1. Lineage (NCBI taxonomy): Eukaryota > Metazoa > Chordata > Mammalia > Rodentia > Dipodidae > Orientallactaga > Orientallactaga sibirica. The sequence goes on along the minus strand of JAEOAD010002278.1, from coordinate 4,618,730 downwards.
GTGGTTAATACACTTGCTTGTAAGCCTGACTTCCCAGGTTTGAATCCCCAGCACCTACATAAAGCCAGATAGATGCACAAAGTAATGCATGCATCTGGAGTTCATTTACAGTGGCAAGAGGACCTATTGTGCCCATTCTCATTCTCACTGCTTGCAAATAATAATTTAAAAAATTTTAAAAATAGGGGTTGGTCACTGTGAGTTCGAGGGCGCCCTGAGACTACATAGTGAATTCCAGGTCAGCATGCGCTAGAGTGAGACCCTACCTCGAAAAATAAATAAATAAATAAATAAATAAATAAATAAATAAATAAATAAATAAATATAAGGGTTGGGGATTTAGCTCAATGGATGAGCGCTCAGCACCAAAAAACAAACAAACAAACAAACAAACAAAAAAAAAAAGGGCTGGAGAGATGGCTTAGGGGTTAAGGTGTCTGCCTCCTAAGCCTACGAACGCCCTTTCCATTCTCCGGGTCCCACGTTTAGCCAGACGCAGTGATGCAAGGGTGCAATTCCACACTTGCCCACAAGGGGGTGCACGAGTCTGGAGTTTGTTCACAGCAGCTGAGAGACTGCTGGCACGCCCATTCTCTTATCTGTCCCTCTCTCTTTCTGACTCTCTCCAAAAAAAGAAAAGCACAACCTTATATAGTTTCATCAGAGTTAATAATATCCCATACTCAACTCCAGCTCTCTACTTTGATCTCTGTTCTGAAACCTGAATCTGTCAGCTCCAAGATAGAATGCACATTTACATGGAAGAGTTTTTATTCAAAGTAACATTTAAAAACTACTTTGAAGCCGAGCGTGGTGGTGCACACTTTTAATCCCAGCACTTGGGAGGCAGAGGTAGGAAGATCGCTGTGAGTTCAAGGCCACCCTGAGACTACAGAATGAATTCCAGGTCAACCTGAGCTAGTGTGAGACCCTACCTCAAAAAAACCAAAAAATTAAAAGTAAAAAAATTTAAACAAGGGCTGGAGAAATGGCTTAGCAGTTAAGGCGTTTGCCTCCGAAGCCAAAGGATCCCGGTTCAATTCTCCAGGACCCACATAAGCCAGATGCACGAGGAGCACATGCATCTGGAGTTTGTCTGCAAGGGCTAGATGCCCTGGCATGCCCATTCTCTCTCTGTCTGCCTCTCTTCTACCTCTCTGCTTGCAAATAAATAAATAAATAAATAAATAAATAAATAAATAAATAAATAAATAAGATAAAACTCATTAAAAAAAATTTAAACAAGCTACTTTGCTTCTGTTCATCTTGTACATAAATTCAGCACTGTTCTCAAAATGGAGCATATGGCAGTGATGCACTAAGGTTCTGCCATCTCCCACTTCCCAGCTGGGGACCATGGGACAAACTCCTCAGCTACCTATAACCTCAGTCATATCACCCTTGACACTCCAGACAAGCATGAAATTGTCCATGGCAGCCAGGAGGTGCATGTCTGTAATCCCCACAAATGGAAGGCAGAGATAGGAGGATCAGGTAGACATGGCCAGCCTGAGCTAGAGGCCCTGGCATGCCCATCTCTCTCTCTAATAAAAAAAAATCTTAGAAGAAAGAAAAGAGAAAAGAAAAGAAAAGAAAAGAAAAGAGACAGACACAGAGAAAGAAGACACATCTGGCCTAAGGTCTGACTTAATAAATGTTCAATGCCAGTGACCATCACTTTTATAACAACAAATGATTAGGGTTTTTTTGAGTTAGGGTCTTACTCTTGCCTAGGCTGGCCTTCAACTTGTCCAATCCTCCTGACTCAGCCTCCCTAGGGCAGGGATACAGGCATGTGCTGACATAGCCAGCTGTTCCCCTTCCCCCACTTTTTTTTTTTTCAAGATAGGGTCTTGCTCTAGTCCAGTTTGACCTGGAATTCACTATGTAGTCTCAGGGTGGCCTCAAACTCCTTTCTTGAAATATGCCTTCCAGGTAGACACTCTGTTGCTTAGCTACAGCCCTAGCCTGACAAGACCATTATTATTATTATTATTTTATTTTTTTTGGAGAGACAGAGAAAGAGAGAGAGAGAGAGGGGAAGACAGAGATGGACGCGCCAGCAATATCAACTGCTGAGAACAAAATCCAGATGTGTGCGCCCTCTTGTGGTCAGGTGTGGCATTGCACCCTTGCATCACTTTGCATCTGGCTAAATGTGGGACCTGGAGATTGGAACTGCTGGAGATTGGAATCAGCGTTCTTAGGCTTAGGAGGCAGGCACCTTAACCCCTAAGCCATCTCTCCAGCCCACAAGACCATTTTTTAAGTATGCCCAGGTCTGACTCATGGAAAAAGAGTTAGATCTTTCTATCTATCCAATAAAGCCGTATGTGATATTCCCAACCTAATGGCCCTAGTGCCGTGCAGCCTGGCACATGGTGGGTACCAGGTAACTTCCCACAGTCTCTCAGTGACTCTGTGACACCAGACATATTACCTATGGAGGTATGTGCGTAGGAAGTACAAGCAAGAGCCTGCTTCCCAGTGCACAGACAGGCCATCCCTGCCTCTGGCATCTTCTCCACAGCCCCCAGCCCCTACTCTGGCATGTTGGTGGTGATCACTCACAGTGAGCTGGATGGCCAGGTTGTCAGCCACCTTGTCCAGGAGGGCAGTCGTGGGCTTCTCCTTACAAAGCAGAACCAGCTCCAGATCCAAGTCCCCCTTGAGCAGAAGACCCTTGGCTACCAGGCCGACCCGCATCACACCCCTCAGGGTCCTAGTCATGTGTTCCGCCTTCTGCTCTCTGAGGGACAGAAGAAAAGTCGGGCTCAATGGCTAGCACTTTTTAGAAAGAGATGCCAGCCCCACATGGTAACACAGGCCTGCAATGCCAGCTCTGAAGCAGCTAGGCAAGAGGACAGCTGTGAGTCTGAGGCCAACCTAGGCCACAGAGTAAATACGAGGCCAGCGTTGACTACATAGTAAGTCTGAATCCAACCTGGGCTATCTGAGATCCTATTACAAACACACACACCAGGCAAGGTGGCACATATCTGTAATCTCAGCACTTAGGAGGAGGAGGTAAGAGAATTAGGAAGTTCGTGGCCAGCATAGGCTACACATTGAGTTCACAGCCAGCCAGGGTTATATGATAGCCTGTCTCAAAATATTAAAAAAGGGCTGGAGAGATGGCTAAGCGCTTAAGACATTTGCCTGAAAAGCCTAAGGATCCAAGAGCTCAATTCCCCAACATCCACATAAAGCCAGGTGCAGTGGTGCATGTATCTGCAGTTAGGTTGCAGCAGCTGGAGACCCTGACATAGCTCTTCACTTGTTCACTCTCTGCTTGCAAATAAATAAAAATATGCCTGAGCCACAGTGAGACCCTACCTCTAAAAACCAAAAAGAAAAAAACAAACAAACAAACAAAAAAAAGAAACCTAAAAGACTAGAGAAATTGCATAGTGGTTAGAGCATTTGCCTGTGAAGCCTAAGGACCCAGGTTCGATTCCCCAGTACCCACACTGGCCAGATGCACAAAGTATATCTGGAGTTTGTTTGCAATGGCTAGAGGTCCTGATATGCCCATTCTCTCTCTCTCTCAAATAAATAAAAATCCTTTTTTCTTTTTCCTTTTTTTTTTTCTTTCTCTAACACAGGCTGACCTGGAATTCACTATGTAGTCTCAGGGTGGCCTTGAACTCACTGCAATCCTCCTACCTCTGCTTCCCAAGTGCAGGGATTAAAAGTGTGTGCCACCACGCCTGGCAAATAAAATTTTAAAAAAGTAAAAAAGCTTAGGAGATCATAAGCACTCCCTTCACCATACAGTCTCCAACTTACCCAGCCCCTTCTTTGCTTTCATCATCTGGGGGTGCATCCATATTTTCGGACTCAGCAAGCTCACCACTGCCCTTCTCCTGCTCATCAATCCAGTCAGACACAGCTTTGAGAGCCCGCTCAGTGTGGGATACCATGTTCTGCACGGCCTCCAGCTCCTCTTGTGTTGGATAAACTGAAGAGTGCTTTGCCATCACGTGGCGATCATCATTCACAAAAATTCTCATTGGACGCTGGAAATGTGAAAACTACGCTAAAAATGATGCAAAGACACCAAGCCACATGCCACTTGTCATTGAAGCTACCAACTCCACAGGGTGCTTGTCATTCAGATAAAACACAGGGACACAACTGAAGGACTGAGAAGGCAGATAACCAAACAGTTGTTCTCTCCAGGCAGTGGGAGGAATGGGGCACATTATATATTTCTATACTACAGTAGTCCCCCCTTATCCGCGGGGTACACATTACAAGACCCCCAATGGATGCCTGAAACCGCGGACCGTACTAAACCCAAAATATTCTGCTTCTGTCCCGTCCATATATCTGTATGATAAAGTTTACTTGTACTTTAGGCAGAGAAAGAGCTTAACAAGAGCTAACAGACTGCAGTAAGCTATGTGAGTGTGGTCTCTCAAGGTAGCTTACTGTGCTGTACTCACCCTTCTTCTTCTCGTGATGAAGTGATGATGGTACAATGCCTACGTGATGAGATGAAGTGAGGTGAATGACGCAGGCATTGTGACGGTGCGCAATTTAAAATTTATGAATTGTTGCTTTCTGGAAATTTCCATTTAATATTTTCAGACCGCGGTGGACCGCAGGTAACTGAAACCGCGGGACGGATAAGGGGGGACTACTGTATTTGAATTACAACACGTATTACTTTACATTAATCCAAAATATCTAATATAAAAAAGCCTGATAAAATCAAACACTTCTGGGGAAATGCTACAAACATCTTAGTACATAAATGAAATTGTTATCTATGAACAAAGAAAAAAACTTTCTTACCATTTTTGCTTCCTTTTTCTGTAGTGTCTGGAAATCAAACTTTGCTTATCTTTTCAAACTGTGACAGATTTCCTTGGTGTTATCAATACTTCAACTATCTATAAGACCAGAAAATCTTTTTAGTTTCCAGTATTTCATAGATGGCTTCATTTTAGCAGACAGATACCAATACGGGTACTACCTCATAAAGAGGCCAGTTTCACCACACATTCTTATTCCCCAAGTAATACAGACAAACCCAAACACTAAGTAACTATTAACAAATTCCCTCAAAATGAAGACAAATGGATTCCAGAAGCCAAGTCTGAATTCAGCCTCACACTGAGATGGGTTTTGCTTTTCCCCCCTATCATTTCTCCTACGTATCACACAAATTTATTTGGATTTTTTTTTTTTTTTTTTTTTAAAGAAAGCGTCTTGCAGACGTGGTGGGCAGGCCTTTAATCCCAGCACAAAGGTAGGAGGATTATCCCAAGCTCGAAGCTACCCTGAGACTACGTAGTGAATTCCAGGTCAGCCTGGGCTAGAGTGAAATCCTACCTCAAAAAACTAAAATAAGAAAAAGTCAGCCGGATGTGGTGGGGCATGCCTTTAATCCCAGCACTCGGGAGGCAGAGATAGGAGGATCACTGTGAGTTCAAGGCCACCCTGAGACTACATAGTTAATTCCAGGTCAGCCTGGGCCAGAGTAAGAACCTACCTCGAAAACAAAAAGTCTCGTGTAGGTCATGCTGGTCTGAAACTTACTATATAGCTACCAGATTTGGCTTTTATTTCTTTGCAGTTCAGAATTAAATAAGCTCAGGCAAATGCTCTATAACTGGCTATATTCCCAATCCCAAGTATGACATTTTTAGAAATTAAATACACCTAGAGATTAGCTCAATGGTGGAGAATGTGCTTAGTATGTGTCAGGCCCTTCAGCATTAAAACCTACACCAAAACAAAATGTTAAACCAGATGTGGTGGCACACACCTACAATCCCAGCACTTGGGAGTTCTAGACCAGCCTAGGGCTATACAGCAAGATCCTTTTTCAAAAGAACAAAAAAACAAACCAGGTATGATGGCACATGCCTTGAATTCCAGCATTCAAGAGGAGGCACAGGGTAGAAGGATCACCGAGTTTGAGGCCAGCTTGGAACTATAGTGTGTGTTCCAAGTTAGTCTGGGCTAGAGTTAAACCTTGCCTTGAAAAAAATATATATATATACATATATATATGTATGTATGTATGTATATAAAACAAGACTCTAAAAATGCTACACACTGAAATGTTCATCAGTATCTTATTGTTTACCAGGTATGGTAACACACATCTGTAACACCAGCACCCAGGAGGCAGAGGCAGAAGAAAGGCTACAAGTTAGTGGCCAGAATGATCTACAAAGTAAGTTCCAGGAGCACACCTGAAGCCCTGTATTCAGAAGGCAGGGATTGCCAAAAACCCTGGTATTTGGAAAAGGAAAAGGAAGGAGCTCTGACTGGGTGAAAGGGGCAGAGCATAAGATACAGGGTCCCAAAGGGCTTTTGTCAAATGGAAAAGCAAGAACCTTTGGAAAAGCTAACAGGATAAAATGAAAAGTACACCAAGGGAATACCCTTTTTGGTTCACCTTTGGAAAAGCTGACATATAAAAATGCTTACAGCCGGGCGTGGTGGTGCAAGCCTTTAATCCCAGCACTCAGGAGGCAGAGGTAGGAGGATTGCCATGAGTTCAAGGCCACCCTGAGCTAGAGTGAGACCCTACCTCAAAACAAACAAAAAAGCAATCCTGAAACCAAAGGAGCTTCATTCACAACTCTGGTCTCTAAACAGCACACCAACTACATAAGCCATGAAATTCCCATTCTGCAAAAGGTTTGTGCATACATGGGCTGGGGAGATGGCTTAGAGGTCTTAGATGCCTGTGAATTCTAAGGACGCTGGCTCAATTCTCCAGGTCCCACATAAGCCAAATGCACATGGTGGCGCATGTCATTTGTAGTGACTAGAGGCCCTGGCATGCCCATTCTCACACTCTCTCTGTCTCTAATAAATAAATAAAATAAAAACTTTTAAAAAAAAGTTTTCTTAAAAAAAAAAAAAGGTTTGTACATCTAAAAGCCTCCCAGGCAAGTACCAGCTAAGGAAACAGCACAGCCCTAGCCCATGAGATGGGCATGAAAACACCCTCCTGGTCATACAAGGCGTGCCCCTTCCATTTACACAATTACAGGCCAGATAGGCTCAAGCCTGGTCAAAAAGAGAATTTCCCACAGTGCATCAGTATTACCAAGCAGCTGAAACTGCAAAGTTATGGACTAGGGAGATGACTAATCACAAGCATGAAGGCTTGTGGCCTGATTTGCTGATTCCCAAACACATACAAACTGTGAATGGCAGAGACCTGAGAATCACTGGTGCTCAGTGGTCAGCCAGTCTCACTGAAAACAGCAGGCTTCAGTGGAGACTGTCAGAGAAACACATATGGACTATAGAGGACACCTAAAGAGGCACATGCATCAACACACATGTGCATGCCATACGTACTACACACGCAAAGCACATGAGCAAACATTAAAAAAAAAAAAAGTAGCCGGGTGTGGTGGCACACGCCTTTAATCCCAGCACTCGGGAGGTAGGAGGATCGCTGTGAGTTCAAGGCCACCCTGAGACTACATAGTTAATTCCAGGTCAGCCTGGGCGAGAGTGAGACCCTACCTCAAAAACCAAAAAAAAAAAAAAAAAAAAGAAAGAAAGAAAGAAAGAAAGAAAGAAAGAAAGAAAGAAAGAAAGAAAAAGAAAAAGAAAAGAAAGTGAGGAGATGGCTTAGGGCCTAAAGGCACTTGCAAAGTCTGCTGGCCCTAGTTTCATTCCCCAATAATACCTATGTAAAGCTAGATGTACAAAGTGGTACATGCATTTTGAGTTCATTTGCAGACTTGTGCCCATTCATTCTCATCCTCCCTCTCGCAAATAATAATAGTAAATAACAACAACAGAAGTTATAAAGTTATTTATATTTTAGCACCTAAGAGGAGCCTGGCAGGTAACACCCTAGAGGATCGAGGAAACAGGTTATGGTAAGATCAAAGCCTTTAGGGGAGGAAAAAAGACAGGAGACCAATCCCTTCAACTGGGAGCTCCTGAACAAACCTGGACACTGCTTAGCCAGGGGCTGTACAGCCTTGAACTCTCTGGAGCTTCCTTCTTAACCTGCAACAAGGAAGTGTGCTCTACAGAGCAATGTAAAAATTAAGTGAATCAAAGCACTTAACACAAATCCCATGGCCATTCAAAAATGAAACCAAGGGGCTTGAGAGATGGCTTAGTGGTTAAAAGGCATTTGCCTGCAAAGCCTAAGGACCCAGGTTCGATTTCCCAGATCCCACATAAGCCAGATGCACACGGTAGCACCTGCATCCAGAGTTCGTTTGCAGTAGCTGGAAGCCCTGGCATGCCCATTCACACTCTCTCTCTCTCTCTCTCTGTCCCCTCTGTCTCTAATAAATAAATAAAAATAAATCTTTAAAAAATGAAACCAACTTCAATTTTCATACCACCAAATGCTGAGGGCTGTGCACCCTCTATAAAGGGACTGATGCTCCATAGGGAGTCAATGATACTATGTTGTATTAGAAAAGGATGGCTTTAGAAAAGGTGACATATAGCCAGGTTGCTCACGCCTTTAATCCCAGCACTCTGGAGGCAGAGGTAGGAGGATTGCCTTGAGTTCAAGGCCACCCTGACACTACATAGTGAATTCTAGGTAGGTCAGCCTGAACTAGAGCAAAACCCTACAAAACCAAACCCTACAAAACCATAAAAGGTGATATACAGCTGGGCGTGGAGTTGGAGGTAGGAGGACTACTGTGAGGACAGCCTGAGGCAACATAGTGAATTCCAAGTCAGCGTGGGCTAGAGCCAGACACTACCTTGAAAAATCAAATATAAACAAGGGCTGGAGAGATGGCTTAGCAGTTAAGGCGTTTGCCTGCAAAGCCAAAGGACCTCGTTTGATTCCCCAGGACCCAGGTAAGCCAGATGCACAAGGGGGCACATGCATCTGGAGTTCGTTTGCAGTGGCTGGAAGCCCTGGCGCGCCCATTCTCTCTCTATCTCACTCTGCCTCTTTCCCTCTCTCAAATAAATAAAAAATATTTAAAAAAATAATAAACAAATAAATAAAAAATAAAGGAAAAGGTGACATATGCTTATAATCCCAGTTATTTGGGAGGTTGAGGCAGGACCTTGTCTGAAAAATACGGTTAAGGAGCACGGCGTCATGGTACACACCTTTAATCCCAGCACTGGGAGGCAGAGGTAGGTGGATCACCATAAATTCAAGGCCACCCTAGACTACATAGTGAATTCCAGGTCAACCTGGGCTACAGTGAGACCCTACCTGGAAAGAAAAAAAGAAAAAAGATAAGGAGAAGCCGGGCGTGGTGGCGCACAAGAGGATTGCCGAGAGTGTGAGGCCACCCTGAGACTACATAGTGAATTCCAGGTCAGCCTGGACTAGAGTGAAACCCTACCTTGAAATCCCCCCGCCCCAAAAAAAGATAAGGAGAATTGGAGAAATGCCTTAGTATTTAAGGTACTTGCCTGTGATGCCTAAGAACTTATGTTTGAATCTCAGGTCCCATGTAAGCCAGACAAACAGTGATGCAAGCACACAATGTCACACATGCACACAAATAAAAAGAGGGGAGGGGAAGAGTGAGGAGGGTGAAGAGGGATTATTTTATTTTCTTGCTCCTTACCTACTCCAGATATGTATCTGGACTTACAAGGCAGGCACTTTCTCTGAAACACTGCACAGAGGGGAATGCAGAAGGATGAACTAAAGATTGCAAAGCACTGGCAGGCAACTGCTGCAGCAGCCCAGAGCTGGTACTCTGGACTCACTTGTCCATGTCTGGGAACATCTAGGACAGGTTTCTGCTCTATGGACCTCAGGATACACCCAGGACATGGTAGGCAAGTGCTCTACCACTGAGCTACACACCCCTAGCCCATTTTGATAGACCAAGTTGTCCTGGCTAGTCTTGAACTTGCTACCCTCCTGCCATAACATGTCCACACACAGCTGATTTTTTTTCTTTCCCTCTATTTATTTATTTTGTGTGTGTATGTGTGCACGTGCATGCATTTTGAAATGGGATCTCACTCTAGCTCAGGCTGACTTCGACGTGAGTAAAAGTAAAACTCAGTAGTAGAAGCCAGCAAGCTGGAAAGGGCATATAAAGGGAACAGAAAGGAAGGGAAGGGGGACTTAATAGGATGGTATTGTATATATGTTAAGTAGAAGAACAAATTAATGGGGGTGAAAAGGCCTAAGTGAGGTCAGGGGAAGAGAAGAATAAAGGAATGGTGGAGGGAGGGCTAATCAAAATCTAGGGATATAAATAAGTCATATGGAAACCTACTTTTCTGGACAATGGAGCACTCAGAAGCCATAGATTGCTACTAGAAACTTTCAGTGCCAGGGATGGGATACCTTCCAGTGAGTTGTTGGCCAGGGAGGTCACAGATACCCACAAAACATTACAGGCCATTGCCAAGGCCCTTGGTTTCCCACCAGGAATAGATGGTAAGACTCTATTGCTGAAGACTCCACATACTCAGGCTGCAAGTTCACTGAGAAATCCGGCTGGAACTGAGCTGAAAGCCTCCTCCATGTGGACCAGCTGACAGAAACTTAGAAAAAGCTACACTGCATGCAGTTCAATGGGAGAGAGAAAACACCAGTGAAGGTACTCAACAGTAAACACTGCAAACTTTAAATTTGGCCAGCCAGGCCAAATGAGCCAATGGGTGCAATAGTGGCATGTCTGTTATGGGGGAAACCAACTGCTCTCTAATTGGACTGGAGGCCCGCTCTGTGGGAGGGAATACATCCCTGATACCGAAAACCTACAATGGGTAGTCATGAGCCCTAAGGGTGTAATGTTTGCTGGTGTCTTTGGTAAATGTATATACTATGCTCACCAAACTGCCCAGTAAGCACTTCTCTTAATGTCCACACCCACATATTAATGCTACTCTCACTTTTGGTTAGAGAAGCTTCTCTTTTCAGATGGTGGCGACCTTGGGATGACACAGAAGGCACCATGGTGCTAAGGGACAGAAGAGTGTTCAGTACTGAAACATCTCAAACCCACTTTCCAAGGCTCATGGTCCATTGAGGAAGAGGTGGCGGAAAGAATGTAAGAGCTAAAGAAAGAGTAGGACTCCTTACAATGTGCTCCTCCAAATTCAAGATGGCCTGGATATGCATGACCTCACAGTGCCTGACACTACCTACACAAGACCATCATAAAAGGAGGAAAAGATCATGACATCAAACTGAAAAGAGCCTGATTGAAATGGGGAGGGGATATGATGGAGAGTGAAGTTTCAAAGGGAAAAGTGGGGGGAGAAAGGGAAGTACCATGGGATATTGTCTACTATTAAAGAAGTTGTCAATAAAAAATAAAATTAAAAAACAAAAGAAAAAAAAAGAAAAAAAAAGAAAAAAACCAGTCAGGCACGGTGGCACACACCTTTAATTACAGCACTTGGGAGGCAGCAAAGGTAGTAGGATTGCTGTGAGTTCAAGGCCACCCTGAAACTACACAGTGAATTCTAGGTCAGCCTGGATAGAGTGATACCCAACCTGGAAAAAACCAACAAACAAAAAATAGGGCTGGAGAGACGGCTTAGCGGTTAAGGCATTTACCTGCAAAGCCGAAGGATCCTGCTTCAGTTCTCCAGGACCCACGTAAGCCAGATGCCCAAGGAGGCACATGCATCTGGAGTTCATTTGCAGTGGCTAGAGGCCCTGGCGCATCCATATTCATTCACTCATTCATTCTTTCTCTCTCTCGCGCGCCTCTTTTTCTCTCGAATAAATAAATAAATCCTAGTGTTTAGGAGGCAGAGAGGTAGAAGGATCACTGAGAGTTCCAGGGCCACCCAGAGACTACATAGTCAATTACGGGTCAGCCTGAGCTAGAGCGAGATGGTACCTTGAAAAACAAAATATAAAAATAAATAAAACCAAGGCTGAGCCAGGCATAGGGGAGGTGTGTGCCTTTAATCCCAGCACTCAGGAGATCAAGGTAGTAGGATCACCATAAGTTCAAGGCTAGTCTGGGGTAGAGCAAGACCCTGTCTCAAAAAAAAAAAAGGCTGGAAGCCGGGCGTGGTGGCACACGCCTTTAATCCCAGCACTCGGGAGGCAGAGGTAGGAGGATCGCCGTGAGTTCAAGGCCACCCTGAGACTACATAGTGAATTCCAGGTCAGCCTGGGCCAGAGTGAGACCCTACCTCGAAAAAAAAAAAAAAGGCTGGGCCAGGCATGGTGGTGCACATCGTTAATCCCAGCACTTGGGAGGCAGAGGTAGGAGGATCCCCATGAGTTTGAGGCTATTTGAGGCTATTCTGAGAATACAGAGTGAATTCCAGGTCAGCCTGAGCTAGAGTGAGACCCTACCTTGAAAAACCAACCAAAACAAAACAAACAAACAAACAAAAAGGCTGGGCATGGAGGCATACACCTTTAATGCCAAGACTTGGGAAGCAAAGGTAGGAGGATTGCTATGAGTTCAAAGACAAATAGTAAATTCCAGGTCAGCCTGAGCTAGAGGGAGAACCTATTTCAAAAAACAGAAAGAGGTCAGGCGTGATGGCGCACGCCTTTAATCCCAGCACTCCGGAGGCAGAGGTAGGAGGATCGCTGAGAGTTCGAGGCCACCCTGAGACTACATAGTTAATTCCAGGTCAGCCTGGACCAGAGTGAGACCCTACCTTGCAAAACCAAAAAAAAAAAAAAAAAAAAAAAAAGAGGGGCTGGAGAAACGGCTTATTGGTTAAGGCATCTGCCTGTGAAGCCAAAGGATCCCAGTTCGATTCTCCAGGACCCATGTAAGCCAGATGCTCGAGGGGCACATGCATCTGGAGTTCGTTTGCAGGGGCTAAAGGCCCTAGCATGCCCATTCTCTCTCTGTCTGCTTCTCTTCTATCTCTCTCTCTGCTTGCAAATAAATGCATAAAAATTAAAAAAGAAAGAAAGAGAGAGAGAGAGAGAGAGAGAGAAAAGCCAGGTGTTGTGGCACACGCCTTTAATACCAGCACTCAGGAGGCAGAGGTAGGAGGATCACCGTGAGTTTCAGGCCACCCTGAGACTACATAGTGAGTTCCAGGTCAGCCTGGGCTAGTGAGACTCTACCTTGAAAAAAACAAAGAAAAAAGGGCTGTTGAAATGGCTTAGCAAAGCTGGGCGTGGTGGCGCATGCTTTTAATCCCAGCACTCAGGAGGCAGAGGTAGGAAGATCACTGAGAGTTCGTGACCACCCTGAGACTACATAGTGAATTCCAGGTCAGCCTGGGCCAGAGTGAGACCCTACCTCGAAAAACCAAAAAAAAAAAAAAAAAAAAAAAAAAAAAAAAGCTTAACAGTGAAGGCACTTGCCTGCAAAGCCTAAGGACCCAGGTTCAATTCCCCAGTACCCACATAAGCCAGATGCAAAGTGGCACAAACTTCTGGAGTCAGCGTTGGCTAGAGTGAGACCCTACCTTGAAGAAAAAAAAAATGTCGCTGGGCGTGGTGGCACATGCCTTTAATCCCAGCACTTGGGAGGCAGAGGTGGGAGGATTGCTGTGAGTTAGAGGCCACCCTGAGACTAATTCCAGGTCAGCCTGAGCTAGAGTGAGACCCTACCTCGAAAAACCAAAAAAAAAAAAAAAAAAAAAAAAAGTCTAGAAAGACGGCTTAATGCTTAAGGCACTTACCTGCAAAGCCAAAGGACCCAGGTTTGATTCCCTAGGACCCTTTTAAGCCAAATGCAGTAGGTGGCATATGTCATGCCTAGAGTTTGCTTGCAGTGGCTGAAGGCCCTGGTGCACCCATATTCTGTTTCTTTCTCTCTCTCTCTTGGTCTGCCACTTTCTCTCTCTCAAATAAATAAAGTAGAAATAAAAATAAAAAGAGGGCTGCAGAGATGGCTCACCAGTTAAAGGTGCTAGCTTCCAAAGCCTGACAGCCCGGGTTCGATTCCCCAGTACCCACTTAAGTCAGATGCACAAAGTGGCATGCAGACAGATTGTCTGGAGCAACAGGGGCTCTATGTCCTCCTCCCTTTCTCATAAGTAAATATTTTGAGGGGGGGCTGGAGAGATAGCTGAGTGGTTAAGGTGCCTACCTGTGAGGCCTAGGAACACCTGTTCAATTCTCCAGGTCCCACGTTTAGCCAGCCGCAAAAAGTGATTCAAGGGGTTAGCTGGGCGTGGTGGCACATGCCTTTAATCCCAGCACTTGGGATGCAGAGGTAGGAGGATCGCTGTGAGTTTGAGGCCAGCCTGAGACTACAGAGTGAATTTCAGGTCAGCCTGGACTAGAGTGAAACCCTACCTCAAAAAAAAAAAAAAAAAAAAAAAGTGATGCAAGGGCGCAATGCAGCACTTGCCCACAAGGGGGTGTACGCATCTGGAATTCATTCACAATGGCTGAGAGGCTGCTGGAGCGCCCATTCTCTATCTGTGTCTGTCTCTCTCTCAAAAAAAATTGAGGGGCTGGAGACATGGCTCAGCAGTTAAAGGTAATGGCTTGAAACCCCTGATGCCTCTAGTTTGATTCTCCACTACCCATGTAGAGTCTGATGCAAAGTGGGACCTGTGTCCGGAGTTCATTTACAGTGGCAAGAGGCCCTGGCACACCCATATTCACTCTCTCTAGTCTCAAATAAATAAAAAAATAAAATTTAAAAAATATTATTTTGAAGCTGGGCATGGTAGCACATACCTCTAATTCCAGCACTCAGGAGACAGAGGTAAGAGGCCTGCAGTGAGTTCAAGGCCACCCTGAGACTACATAATGAATTCCAGGTCAGCCTGGGCTAGAGCAAGACCCTACCTAGAAACACCAAAAAAAAAAAAAAAAAAAAATTAAAAAAAATTTTTTTTTAATTAGCCTTGAGTTTGAGGCCACTCACACCCAGGCTCAGAAAGCCAAGCATCACATGGTTCTCTCTCATATGTGGATCCTAGCTACAAATGTATAGACTTGTGTGTGAACTAGAACCAAAAATTGGTACCAAAAACTGGTAAAAGGCTATAAGGGAGGGAGGGGAGGGAAGGACTTAAGTGAATGGTATTGCACTTATGTAAGTAGAAGAACAGATTACAGGGAGGGGAATGGCCTAAGCAAGGCCATGGAAGAGAATGCATAAAAGAAGGGCAGGAGGAGGGTCAATCAAAATTCAAGATATTGTGAATAAGACTTATGTAAACCTACTTTTTTGAATAATGGCATAGCTAGAAGCTGTAGACTGTTACTAGAAAATTTTCAGTGCCTGGGATGGGATATCTTCCAGTGAGTTGTTGGCCAAGGAGGTCCTGGAAGCCTCCAAAACATTAAAGGCTATTGCCAAAGCCCTTGGTTTCCCTTGAGAAACAGATAGTAAGACCCTATTGCTGAAGACATTTCTTGCCTGAGAGGCAAGGTCACTGAGAAAGCAAGCTGGTGCTGAGCAGAAAACCTTCTCCCTGTAGACCAGCCAACAGAAAGCTGCACTGCATGCAGCCGTATGGGACACAGAAGTTATCAGCAGTGAAAACAGTGGACACTGAATATTCAAGGCCCAACGACTGAACAGGTCCAATAGTGGCATGTCTACTCTTGGGGTAACCAACTGCTTCATAATTGGATTGAAGGCCCTTTCTACAGGAGGGAATACATACCTGGTACTTTAAAACCTAAGCAAAAGTCTATGGCAGGGGAGGTCATGAGCCTTAGGGGTATAAAGCCTGCTCTTGTCTGGCTAAATGTATACATTATTCCCACCAAGCTGCCCTGAAAGCACTACACTTAATGTTCATATTCACATATTAATGCTACTCTCACTTTTGGTTATAGAAGCTTCTCTTTTCAGATGGCGATTACCAAAAGGGAACATAGTGCTGATAAGAAGGGATGGAGGCCGGGCGTGGTGGCGCACGCCTTTAATCCCAGCACTTGGGAGGCAGAGGTAGGAAGATTGCTGAGAGTTCGAGGCCACCCTGAGACTACATAGTTAATTCCAGGTCAGCCTGGACCAGAGTGAGACCCTACCTCACAAAACCAAAAAAAAAAAAAAAAAAAAAAAAAAAAAAAAAAAAAAAAAAAAAAAAGAAGGGATGGAGGAATGCCCAGCACTGAAACATCTCTGTCACACCCTCCAAGACTCAGGGCTCATTGCGGAAGAGGGGATGGATAGAATGGAAGAGCCAAAGGAAGGGTACGACCCCTTACAATGTAATTGTCCAGACAGAAATTGGCCTTGATATCCATGACCCTGCAGTGCCTAGCAATACCTTCGCAAGACCCTCATAATAGAAAAAAAAGATGATGATATCAAATTTAAAAAGACTAATGGAGGGGGGGGATATGATGGAGATTGGAGTTCTAAAGGGGCATGGGGGCAGGTGAGGGAAATATCATGCATTTTTTGTATGTAAGTATAGAAGTTGTCAATAAAAAAATTTTTTTTAAATAGCCATGAGTTTGAGGGCACTCTGAGACTACAGAATGAATTCCATGTCAGCCTGAAGTATACAACAAGACCCTACTTAAAAAAAAAAAAAAAAAAAGCTGGGTGTGGTGGCACACGCCTTTAATCCCAGCACTCAGGAGGCAGAGGTAGGAGGATCACTGAGAGTTTGAGGCCACCCTGAGACTACATAGTGAATTCCAGGTCAGCCTGAGCTAAAGTGAGACCCTACCTCGAAAAACCAAAAAAACAAAAAAACAAAAAAAAAAAAAAGGCTCTGTAACGAGGTGGACACCAAAATGCAAATCTTTGTGAAGACCCTGACGGGCAAGACCATCACCCTAGAGGTTGAACCCAGTGACACCATCAAGAATGTCAAGGCCAAGATCCAAGACAAGGAAGGCATCCCACCAGACCAGCAGCGGCTGATATTCGCTGGCAAGCAACTGGAGGATGGCCGCATTCTCTCTGATTACAACATCCAGAGAGAGTCCACCCTACACCTGGTGTTGCACCTGCGTGGTGGCATCATCGAGCCCTCCCTGCGCAAGCTTGCCCAGAAGTACAACTGTGACAAGATGATCTGCCCCAAGTGCTATGCTCGTCTGCACCCCTGTGCTGTGAATTGCCATAAGAAGAAATGTGGCCACACCAACAACCTTCGCCCCAAGAAGAAGGTCAAGTAAAGCCATGGCCTTGGGGCCCTAATAAAGTCCCCATACGTTGACTGCAGCAGGAAAAAAAAAAAAAAGTTAGGACTAGAGAGATGGCTCAGTGGCTAAACGTGCTTGCTGCTCCCAAAATGTGATGGCCCAAGTACCCAGTACCCACATAAACCAGATGCACAAAGTAGCACAAGGCCCTGGCATGCCCATACTCTCTTTTTCAAGTCTCTCTCTCTAATAAATAAAAATATTTTCTTGAAAAATTAAAGTTAAGGGCTGAAGACATGGCTTAGTGCTTGCCTGCAAAGCCTAAGGACCCCAGTTAGATTCTCCATGAACTGCATAAGCCAGATGCACATAGTGACACATGCATCTGGAGTTTTGTTTGCAGCAGGTAGAAGCCCTGGTATGCCCATTCTATCCCATTGCCTCTTTATCTCTCAAATAAATTTAAGAAAAAATTAAAGTTAAAAAAAACAAAAAAAAAAAAACGCTTGGCATGGTGGCGCACGTCTTTAATCCTAGCACTTGGGAGGCAGAGGTAGGAGGATCGCCATGAGTTCGAGGCCACTGTGAGACTACATAGTGAATTCCAGGTCAGCCCGAGGTAGAGTGAGACCCTATCTCAAAAAAAAGGGGGGGGGGGCTGGAGAAATGGTTTAGTGGTTAAGGCGTTTGCCTGCAAAGCCAAAGGATCCCGGTTCGATTCTCCAGGACCCACAAAAGCCAGATGCGTAAGGGGCACATGCATCTGGAGTTCGTTTGCAGTGGCTAGAGGCCCTGACACGCCCATTCTCTCTGTCTGCCTCTCCTCTCTCTCTCTCTCTGCTTGCAAATAAATAAATAAATAAAAAGTTAAAAAATATTTAAAAAGCCGGGCGTGGTGGCGCACGCCTTTAATCCCAGCACTCGGGAGGCAGAGGTAGGAGGATCGCCGTGAGTTCGAGGCCACCCTGAGAATACATAGTGAATTCCAGGTCAGCCTGAGCTAGAGTGAGACCCTACCTCGAAAAACCAAAAAAAAAAAAAAAAAAACCAAAGACACCTGGTGGCTCACCTCATTAATCCCAGCACTCACTAGGCTGAGGCAGGAAGATTCCCATGAGTTAAAGGCCAGTCTGGGCTACAGAATGAGTTTCAGGTCAGTGTAGGATACAGTGAGACCCTGCTTCAAAACAAAAAAAGAAAAAACACGCACATGCCTGGAGTTCATTCACAGCGGCTGAAATGGCCCTGGTGCGCCCATTCTCTCTCTGTCTCTTCCTCTTTTTCTCTCTCTCAAATAATAAAAAATAAATAAATAAATAACATTAAAAAAGAATGATTCGAGCTAGGCTTAGTAACATAGGCCAGTAATCCTAGCAGGAGAATCAGTTCAAGTATGAGGCTAGTATGGCCTATACTGCAAGTTCTGGGCAGCCCAGAATACACTGTTGAGACCCTGTCTAAAGAAGGAAAGAGGCCGGGCGTGGTGGCGCACGCCTTTAATCCCAGCACTCAGGAGGCAGAGGTAGGAGGATCGCCAAGAGTTCGAGGCCACCCTGAGACTACATAGTTAATTCCAGGTCAGCCTGGACCAGAGTGAGACCCTACCTCGCAAAACCAAAAAAAAAAAAAAAAAAAAAAAGAAGGAAAGAGACAGCTGGGCATGGTGGTACATGCTTTTAATCCCAGCACTTGGGAAGCAGGGGTAGGAAGATCACTGTGAGTTCAAGGCCAACCTGGATCTACAGAATGAATGAATTCCAGGTCAGCCTTGGCTACCTCACTCAAAACAAACAAACAAACAAACAAACAAAAAAAACAGTCAGGTGTGGTGGCACACGCCTTTAATCCCAGCACTTGGGAGGCAGAGGTAGGAGGATCGCCATGAGTTCGAGGCCACCCTGAGAATACAGAGTGAACTCCAGGTCAGCCTGAACTAGAGTGAGACCCTACCTCAAAAAACCAAAAAAAATTAAAAATAAAAAAAGAGGAAGAGCGTCTTTCCAATAGTAGGAATTAAAGTTTGTTGGGTTAAATCCTCACCCCATCACACATGTCAAGCACAATACACCCTTCTCTATCAACCTATCTTCTTCACACCATCAGCCACAGCCACTGCTGAACAAGAGAAACATGGGCATGCCGCTTGACTCCATTCTCTCCTCCAGGTAGCTCCACTGTGGCTGGCCCTTTGGTCAGAAATGGAATGATAGAGTATTTTCTGATTCAGGTGAACAAAACAAGTGAGAGCACTGATGATCTTAGCTAAAACCTCCCATCTGCAGCTACTCTGCCTTTGCAGATCAATACAACAAGCCTCACTGAACACCCCATGGGAGTCCAGCTTTGTCACCCTTCTTATGAACTCACACAGTCTTCCCTCTAATAAGCAGAAACCTATTCCAAACATTCTTAGGAAGGTACAATGCTGACCACAGGCTCACAGTACCCACTCTGTGAAAAGCTCCACTGCCCCATAACCTAGTCTACACAAAAGCTGCTCCTGTGACCATGGTCACAAACCAAACCAGCACCAGGACACCAGACACTCTGAGAAAGCCAAGGAAGGAAGTAGGAAAACAAGACCCCATGATTTTTAGAATGCCTATCCAAACGTTTCGGATGCTCTAACAAGCACAGATAGCGTTTCCTGGCCTTGTTCATGAAAGCAGCCCTCTCACAGCCTGCAGAATTGAGGTTTAAACCACAAAGGCTTAAGCCTGTGTGGCATAAAAGCCGGATCTCCAACCTCTCTCTTCCTAATTACAAGAGGTTCACAGAACTTGTGGGGTGGGGGGAATATCAAGCCCAAATCATCACACATGTAGGAACAATGACTAGAAAATGAACACATGGGTTCATATTTTGAAGCCTTCCCAGATACTTGGCATTAGTCCTGAAAGAAGTTAATGTCCATTTTACAGGCATGGAAATAGGGCTTTAAGGTGCTTGCCTGCAAAGCCAAAAGACCCGGGTTTGAGCCGAGCGTGGCTTTAATCCCATCACTTGGGAGGCACAGGGAGGCGGATCATTGTGAGTTCGAGACCACTCTGAGACCACATAGTGAATTCCAGGTCAGCCTGGGCTGGAGTGAGACCCTACCTCGGTGGGGGGGGGGGGGAACAGGTTTGATTCCCCAGTACCCATGTAAAGCCAGATGCACAAGGTGGCACATGCGTCTGGAGTTCGTTTGCAGTGGCTGGAGACCCTGGTGTGCCCATTCTCTCTCTCTCTCCCTCTTTTTCTGTCAAATAAATAAATAAAAATAAAACATTAAAGAAAAAAAAAGATTGGCCAGCCAGGCCTAATGTGCCAGCTGGTGCAACAGTGGCATATCTGTTATGGAGGAAATCAACTGCTCTCTAATTGGACTGGAGGCCTGCCCCATGGGAGGGAATACATGCCTGCATTGAAGACAGTCAAAAACCTATGGCAAGGTGGGCGTGGTGGTGGTGCACACCTTTAATCCCAGCACTGGAGAGGCAGAGATAGTTGGGTCACCATGAGTTCCAGGACACCCTGAGACTACACAGTGAATTCCAGATCAGCCTGGGATAGAGTAAGATCCTACCTCGATAAACCAAAATGATGGCACCAAAATAAAAGAGAGACTAAATGTGAGAGGGAAGACATATAATGGAGAGTGGATTTGTCAGAGGGAAAGTGGGGATGGGGAGGGAATTTTCATGGTTTATTGTCCATAATTATGGAAGCTATCAATAAAAGTTTAATAAAATGAAAACAAAAAAATTAATAAAATATAAAAAATTTACATGAGGCTGGCTGTGGTGGCACATGCCTTTAACCCCAGCACTTGGGAGGCAGATATAAGAGGATCACCATAAGTTCAAGACCACCCTGCAATTACATAGTGAATTCAAATTCAGTCTGGGCTCCAGTGAGACAGTACCTCAAAAAAAAAAAAAAAAAAAAAAAAAAAAGGGGGCTGGAGAGATGGTTTAGCAGTTAAGGTGTTTGCCTGCAAAGCCAAAGGACCTAGGTTTGATTCCCAAGGACCCACGTTAACCAGATGCACAAGGGGGCGCATGCTTATGGAGTTTGTCTGCAGTGGCTGGAGGTTGTCATGCGGAAAGAGACAGCTGGGCATGGTGGTACATGCTTTTAATCCCAGCACTTGGGAAGCAGGGGTAGGAAGATCACTGTGAGTTCAAGGCCAACCTGGATCTACAGAATGAATGAATTCCAGGTCAGCCTTGGCTACCTCACTCAAAACAAACAAACAAACAAACAAACAAAAAAAACAGTCAGGTGTGGTGGCACACGCCTTTAATCCCAGCACTTGGGAGGCAGAGGTAGGAGGATCGCCATGAGTTCGAGGCCACCCTGAGAATACAGAGTGAACTCCAGGTCAGCCTGAACTAGAGTGAGACCCTACCTCAAAAAACCAAAAAAAATTAAAAAATAAAAAAAAGAGGAAGAGCGTCTTTCCAATAGTAGGAATTAAAGTTTGTTGGGTTAAATCCTCACCCCATCACACATGTCAAGCACAATACACCCTTCTCTATCAACCTATCTTCTTCACACCATCAGCCACAGCCACTGCTGAACAAGAGAAACATGGGCATGCCGCTTGACTCCATTCTCTCCTCCAGGTAGCTCCACTGTGGCTGGCCCTTTGGTCAGAAATGGAATGATAGAGTATTTTCTGATTCAGGTGAACAAAACAAGTGAGAGCACTGATGATCTTAGCTAAAACCTCCCATCTGCAGCTACTCTGCCTTTGCAGATCAATACAACAAGCCTCACTGAACACCCCATGGGAGTCCAGCTTTGTCACCCTTCTTATGAACTCACACAGTCTTCCCTCTAATAAGCAGAAACCTATTCCAAACATTCTTAGGAAGGTACAATGCTGACCACAGGCTCACAGTACCCACTCTGTGAAAAGCTCCACTGCCCCATAACCTAGTCTACACAAAGCTGCTCCTGTGACCATGGTCACAAACCAAACCAGCACCAGGACACCAGACACTCTGAGAAAGCCAAGGAAGGAAGTAGGAAAACAAGACCCCATGATTTTTAGAATGCCTATCCAAACGTTTCGGATGCTCTAACAAGCACAGATAGCGTTTCCTGGCCTTGTTCATGAAAGCAGCCCTCTCACAGCCTGCAGAATTGAGGTTTAAACCACAAAGGCTTAAGCCTGTGTGGCATAAAAGCCGGATCTCAACCTCTCTCTTCCTAATTACAAGAGGTTCACAGAACTTGTGGGGTGGGGGAATATCAAGCCCAAATCATCACACATGTAGGAACAATGACTAGAAAATGAACACATGGGTTCATATTTTGAAGCCTTCCCAGATACTTGGCATTAGTCCTGAAAGAAGTTAATGTCCATTTTACAGGCATGGAAATAGGGCTTTAAGGTGCTTGCCTGCAAAGCCAAAAGACCCGGGTTTGAGCCGAGCGTGGCTTTAATCCCATCACTTGGGAGGCACAGGGAGGCGGATCATTGTGAGTTCGAGACCACTCTGAGACCACATAGTGAATTCCAGGTCAGCCTGGGCTGGAGTGAGACCCTACCTCGGGGGAACAGGTTTGATTCCCAGTACCCATGTAAAGCCAGATGCACAAGGTGGCACATGCGTCTGGAGTTCGTTTTGCAGTGGCTGGAGACCCTGGTGTGCCCATTCTCTCTCTCTCCCTCTTTTTCTGTCAAATAAATAAATAAAAATAAAAATAAAACATTAAAGAAAAAAGATTGGCCAGCCAGGCCTAATGTGCCAGCTGGTGCAACAGTGGCATATCTGTTATGGAGGAAATCAACTGCTCTCTAATTGGACTGGAGGCCTGCCCCATGGGAGGGAATACATGCCTGCATTGAAGACAGTCAAAAACCTATGGCAAGGTGGGCGTGGTGGTGGTGCACACCTTTAATCCCAGCACTGGAGAGGCAGAGATAGGTGGGTCACCATGAGTTCCAGGACACCCTGAGACTACACAGTGAATTCCAGATCAGCCTGGGATAGAGTAAGATCCTACCTCGATAAACCAAAATGATGGCACCAAAATAAAAGAGAGACTAAATGTGAGAGGGAAGACATATAATGGAGAGTGGATTTGTCAGAGGGAAAGTGGGGATGGGGAGGGAATTTTCATGGTTTATTGTCCATAATTATGGAAGCTATCAATAAAAGTTTAATAAAATGAAAACAAAAAAATTAATAAAATATAAAAAATTTACATGAGGCTGGCTGTGGTGGCACATGCCTTTAACCCCAGCACTTGGGAGGCAGATATAAGAGGATCACCATAAGTTCAAGACCACCCTGCAATTACATAGTGAATTCAAATTCAGTCTGGGCTCCAGTGAGACAGTACCTCAAAAAAGGAAAAAAAAAAAAAGGGGGGGGGGCTGGAGAGATGGTTTAGCAGTTAAGGTGTTTGCCTGCAAAGCCAAAGGACCTAGGTTTGATTCCCAAGGACCCACGTTAACCAGATGCACAAGGGGGCGCATGCTTATGGAGTTTGTCTGCAGTGGCTGGAGGTTGTCATGCCCATTCTCCCCCCCCTCCTCTGTCAACTAAATAAATAAATAAAAAGAAAAAAAAGCCGGGCATGGTGGCACATGCCTTTAATTCCAGCACTCGGGAGGCAGAGGTAGGAGGATCACCCATCACCGTGAGTTCAAGGCTACCCTGAGACTACACATAGTGCATTTCAGGTCAGCCTGGACTAGACTGAAACCCTATCTTGAAAAACTTTAAAAGAAAAAAAAAAAAAAAAAAGAAAAAAAAATTTAGCCAGGTGTGGTGGCACATGCCATTAATCCCAGCACTTGGGAGGAAGAGGTACAAAAGGATCCCTGTGAGTTGGAGTCCACCCTGAGACTGCATAGTTAATTCCGGGTCAGCCTGGGCTACAGTGAGACTCTACCTTGAAAAAAACGTTTACATGAATCAGGGCTGGAGAGATTGCTCAGCAGTTAAGGCACTTGCCAGTAGAGCCTAACAACCAGAGTTCAATTCCCCAGTACATACACGAAGCCAGATGCACACTGGTGCATGCATCTGGAAGCAGTTTCCAGTGGCTGGAGCCCCTGGTGTACCCAATCTCTTAGTCTGTCTCTCCCCTCTCTGCTTGCAAATAAATTAATGAAGAGAAATTCTAAAAAGTATTTACACAGCTGGGCATGGTGGTGCACACCTTTAATCCAAGCAATCAGGAGGCACAGTAGGAGAATCACTATGAATTTGAGGCCACCTTGACACTATAAAGTGAATTACAGATCAGCCTAAGCTAAAGCAAGAACCTACCTTGAAAGAAAGAAACAAAAAATTAACATGAATCCCAAGCTAAGGCAGCTTTCCTGAGCCAGGCAACCCCAGGCTGAGAGAATAAATGGTGTAACCTTGCCACTCTGATTCTTAAGACTCCAGTCACCAAGGACACATGGAAATTCTTAGCAAAGCAACCTAGCCATATGATACCAATTAAAATCTACTTATATATGCTACATGAGAGATATAAAACTTCAATACACATCTGCAACCATGTTTCTGCAGCAGTGTTCAAGTTAAGAATAAAGACTTTAAGAAAGCTGGGTGCTGGGTATGGTGGTGC
Source organism: Orientallactaga sibirica (assembly GCA_036365145.1). Taxonomy (NCBI): domain Eukaryota; kingdom Metazoa; phylum Chordata; class Mammalia; order Rodentia; family Dipodidae; genus Orientallactaga; species Orientallactaga sibirica. The sequence continues at coordinate 4,594,201 of JAEOAD010002278.1, read as the reverse complement.
ATGCCTTTAATCCCAGCACTGGTGAGGCAGAGGTAGGAGAATCACCGTAAATTCAAGGCCACCCTGAGACTACATAGTAAATTCCAATCAGCCTGGGAGACTTTACCTGGTGAAAACAAAATAAAACAAAACTTTAAGGTATATATTCTTTTTTAAAAAAAAAATTATTTAGGGCTGCAGAGATGGCTTAGCAGTTAAGGCATTTACCTGCAAAACCAAAGACCTTAGTTCAATTTCCCATGTAAGCCAGGCTCACAAGGAGGTGCATGCATCTGGAGTTAGTTTGCAGTGGCTGGAAGCCCTGGCGCAACCATTCTCATTCTCTGTCTCTCTCTGCCTCTTTCCCTCTCTCAAAATAAATAAATAAAACAAAAATATAAAAATATCTGGGCGTGGTGGTGCACACCTTTAATCCCAGCACTTGGGAGGTAGAGGTAGGAGGATTGTCATGAGTTAGAGGCCACTCTGAGACTACATAGTGAATTCCAGGTCAGCCTGGGCTAGAGTGAGACCCTACCTCAACCCCCAAAAAAAAAAAAAGGGAAAGAAAGAAATACTTTCAATATAAAGGACTGTCTTTCTTCTTTTTTTTGGTATTAAAACATCTTTTCTAGCTGGGTGTGATGGCGCACGCCTTTAATCCCAGCACTCAGGAGGAAGAAGTAGGAGGATTGCCGAGATTCGAGGCCGCCCTGAGACTACAGTTAATTCCAGGTCAGCCTGGGACAGAGTGAGATCCTACCTTGAAAAGCCAAAAAAAAAAAAAAAAAAAAAAAAAAAAAAAAACTTTTCTGGGTGGGGTGATAGCTAAAGACACTTGCTTGCAAAACCTGATAGGCTTGATATCTCAGCACTCATGAAACACCAGATAAAGTAGTGCGTGCATCTGAGTTCCTTCTGGCTTTCTCACTCTTTTATTCTCTCTCTGCAAATAAATAAAATAGTTTTAAAACTACTGGGCTGGAGAGATGGCTTAGCAGTTAAGCGTTTGCCTGTGAACCTTAAGGACCCCGGTTCAAGGCTCAATTCCCTAGTACCCACATAAGCCAGAGAAGGTGGTGCATGCATCTGGAGTTCATTTGCAGTGGCTAGAGGCCCTGGTACACCCGTTCCCTGCACCGCCCCGCTTCTTTCTCTCTCTTCCTGTTGCTAATAAATAAATAAAATAAACAAAAAATTTTAAAAATATATTGGAGTCTGGGAGCCGGGCGTGGTGGTACGCCTTTAATCCCAGCACTTGGGAGGCGGGGATGGAGGATCGCCATGAGTTCGAGGCCACCCTGACAATACAGAGTGAATTCCAGGTCAGCCTGGGCTAAAGTGAGACCCTACCTTGAAAAACAAAAAAAATCCTTTCTGAGCTGGGTGTGGTGACATACTTACTGTAACCCCTATATTTAGGCAGCCAAGGCAGAGTAGTACATATATCAGTCCAGCTTGGGTGGCACACCAAAACAAAACAAAACAAAACAAAAAACAAAAAGCTACCCCCCATACACAATGACTGACTGCTGCTCTCAGAACTCATAACCCTCAACTTCATGGTGAATACCAACAATTCCTCTGAGGGGGGCCCTCAGTGGAATGGAGGCAGGGAGGAAACAATGGTACCAACATATGTGTCCATACAATCTCTCTACTTAAGTTTTTTTTTTTTTTTTTTTGGTATTTTTTTCAAGGTAGGGTCTTGCTGAAGCCCAGGCTGACCTGGAATTCACTGTATTCTCAGGGTGGCCTCGAACTCATGGCGATCCTCCTACCTCTGCCTCCCGAGTGCTGGGATTAAAGGCGTGCGCCACCACGCCCAGCTCTCTACCTAATTAAAAAAAAAATTAGGGCTGGAGAATTGCTTAGCAGTTAAGGTGCTTGCCTGCAAACCCTAAGGACCCAGGTTTGATTCCCCAGTACCCACATAAGCTAGATGAACAAGACGGTGTACATCTGGAATTTGTTTAATTAAAAAAGAAAGAAAGAGGGCTGGAGAGACGGCTTAGCAGTTAAGGTGATTGCCTGCAAAGCCAAAGGACCTCGGTTCGATTCCCCAGGACTGGCGTGAGCCAGATGCACAAGGGGGTGCATGCATCTGGAGTTTGTTTGCAGTGGCTGGAGCCCTGGTGTGCCGTTCTATATCTATCTATCTATCTATCTATCTATCTATCTATCTATCTATCTATCTATCTAATTATCTCTGCCTCTTTCTCTCATTCTCTCAAATAAATAAATAAATAAATAAATAAATAAATAAATAAATAAAGTGGAAGGATGGAAGGAAGGAAGGAAGGAAGGAAGGAAGGAAGGAAGGAAGGAAGGAAGGAAGGAAGGAGGGAAGGAAGGAAGGGTGGGTTTAAAAAAAATTTTTTTTAAAAAGCTAGGCTGGTGAGATGGCTCAGTGTTTATGTCCCTGCATGTAAAGGCTTCTGGCCCAGGGCTGGAGAAATGGCTTAGCAGTTAAAGCTCTTGCCTGCAAAGCTAAAGGACCAAGGTTTGATTCCCCAGGACCCATGTAAGCCAGCTGCATAAAGTGGTGCAAATATCCGGAGTTTAGAGGCCCTGGCAGGCCCATTCTCTTCCTCTCTGCCTCTTTCAAATAAATAAATAAAAATGGAGGGATGGCTTAGGAGTTAAGGCATTTGCCTGCAATGCCAAAGGACCCAGGTTCAATTCCCCAAGACCCACGTTAGCCAGATGCACGAGGGGGCACATGTGTCTGGAGTGGCCGAAGGCTCTGGCGTGCCCATTCTCTCTCCCCCACTTTCTTTCTGTCAAATAAATAAAAGCCAGATGTAAATAAAATGTAAAATATAAGCACCTGGTGTTATTTGCAGTACCAAGAGACCTCGTGCGTGGTGGTGCATGCCTTTAATCCCAGCACTCTGGGAGGCAAAGATAGTCTTGAGTTGAGTCCACACTGAGAATACATAATACATAGTGAATTCCAGGTCAGCCTGAGCTAGAGTGAGACCCTGCCTCAAAAAACCAAAAAAAAAAAAAAAAAAAAAGCCTATGGCAGCCAGGTGTGATGGCCCATACCTTTAATCCCAGTATTCATGGAGGCTGAGGATTTCTGTTAGTTCCAGTGAATTCCAGGTCAACCTGGGCTAGAAGGAGACCCTACTTCAAAAACCAAAACCAAAAAAAAAAAAAAAAAAAAAAAAAAAAAAAAAAAAATACAATGTATCAAAATGTTTAACTATTTTTGAATGGTTCAATAGAAAAACCTTTAAATGTGCCTGTAAAAGAACACAGTACCACAGGAAATGTTTAACCAACTGTACATGGAAATTATCAAACCTTCCCACAGTGAAAGAAGCTAACTTATATAAAGGCAACCTTCCCATACCTGGCTGAGACAGAGGCAATTCTGCAAGATACTCTCTGGAGGAGGCACTGGTTTTTTGTTTGTTTTTTTTTTTAACTTATTTTGCAACTTAACTATGTTTACTTCTCAACATGCTTCTTTCCCTCTCTGAGGATGTTTATTTAACATACTGATGTACACTGCTGCAGTAGTAAGTTTTCTTTTTGGCAGTGCTGGGGACAGTCCTACCACCAGTGAACAGTAGTTCCTCCTGCTGTTGTTGAGACCAGGTCTTGCTATGTTGCCAGGCTGGGCCCACCAACACCTGGGCTCAATCCTCAGCCCCCCAAGTGGCTGGCCAAGTACAAATGCTTGACATGTACTGGGTGAAACTTTGAAGTAACTACAGCTTCATGTGCAGTTGTCTGGAGCCATAGACAGACATGCTGCACTCTTTCCTTCAATGGAACAAGCTTGTAAAACTATTGCACACTACCCCCACCACAATCCTGACCTCCATACAAAATACTGTCTGGGGCTCAATGATTCGATCCTTGACACATACCTCTTCACATCTGCTCTAACCTTCACATCTCAACTCTAACCACAGACAACCCATTCATTCAATCACCAATGTTTGTATCTTATCATTTCAAGAATGTCAGAGGGCTGGAAGGATGGTTTAGTGGTTAAGGCCTGCAAAGCCAAAGGTCTATGGTTCCATTCCCCAGGACCCATGTAAGCCAGAAGCACAAGGTGGCACATGTGTTAAGTTCGTTTGCACTGACTGGAGGCCCTGGTGCACCCACTTTCTCCCTATCTAAAAAAAAAAAAAAAAAAAAATGAGCCAGGCATGGTGGCACAGGCCTTTTATACCAGCACTTGTGAGGCAGAGGTAGGAGGATCACCGTGAGTTCAAGGCCACCCTGAGACTACATAGTGAATCCCAAGAGTCCAGGTCAGCATCAAAAAAGGAAAAATTAAAAAAAAAAAAAGGGCTGGAGAGATGGCTTAGAGGTTAAGCCTGCGAAGCCTAAGGACCCCAGTTCAATTCTCTAGGTCCCACATAATCCAGATGCACATGCGTCTGGAGTTCGCTTGTAGTGGCTAGAGGCCCTGGTGTGCCGTTCCCTCCCTCCCTCTCTCTGTCTCAAGTAAATAAAATAAAATAAATCTTTTAAAAAAAGAAAGAAGGAATGAATGAATGAATATCAGAGGGCACAGTTTAGTGGCAGAGTACATGAGATGCCCCAGGCTCAATCCCTACAACCACAAGACAGTTATAGAAACAGGACTATACAATATAGAAACTTTCAAGCACCACTGGTTTGTTTCCCTGCCAAAGCTGTCTGCCTCATGCCTCTAATCCCAGCAGTAGGGAGGCCGAGGCAGGAAGCCTAGTCTATGTAGTGAGTTCCAGGCCAAGCAGTATAGTAAGACTGTCTCTAAAAACAAACACTCAAGTTTCAGCTGCACTGTTGCAAAGCAGTATTTCATGGGATGTATGTGCTAGTTTAACCATTTGCAGGATGAAGAACACATGAGTTACTTTATTAATTTTGGGGGAGGGTTTTGGTTTTTCAAGGTGGGGTCTTGCTTTAGCCCAGGCTGACCTGGAATTCACTATGTAGTATCAAGTTGACCTCAAATTCACAGCAATCCTCCTACCTCTACCTCCCAACTGCTGGGATCAAAAGCCGGGCTTACTTTTAAAAAAAAAAAATTTTATTTATTTGTGAGAGGGACAGGGAGGGAGGCAGATAGACAGAATGGGTATGCCAGGGCCTCTAGCCACTACAAATGAACTCCAGACGCATGTGCCATCTTGTGCATCTAGCTTACGTGAAACTGGGTCCTAGGCTTCCCAGGCAAGCACCCTAACCACTAAGCCATCTCCCCCCTCCAAGAGACTGAGGCCTCTTGGTTCCCACAATGAATACGAATAACCTCACCAAAGACTCTCAGCAGAATTGGGGTGTTGGGGAGGCAGTCTAAGAGTACAACCTTTTTTTTTTTTTTTTTTTTTTTGGTTTTGCAAGGTAGGGTCTCACTCTGGTCCAGGCTGACCTGGAATTAACTATGTAGTCTCAGGGTGGCCTCGAACTCTCGGCGATCCTCCTACCTCTGCCTCCCGAGTGCTGGGATTAAAGGCGTGCGCCACCACGCCCGGCTTAACCTTTTTTTATTTTTTTGAGGTAGGGTCTCACTCTCGCTGACCTGAATGTATGTAGTCGCAGGGTGGCCTTGAACTCACAGCAATCCTTCTACCTCTGCCTCCCAAGTGTTGGGATTAAAGACATGAGCCACTATGCCTGCCTTAAAAGTACAACCTTTTTATTTAAAAAAAAAATCAATAATACAAAATTTTTAAGTATAAGTGGGATGGAGGTTTGCAGAGTGAGTGAGACCCTACCTTAGAGGGAACAAGAAAGAAAGAAAGAAAGAAAGAAAGAAAGAAAGAAAGAAAGAAAGAGAGAGAGAGAGAGAGAGAGGAGGGAGGGAGGGAGGGAGGGAGGGAGGGAGGGAGGGAAGGACCCTTGGTTTGAGGCTCGATTCCCCAGGACCCACGTAAGCCAAATGCACAAGGAGGCACATGCATCTAGAGTTTGCTTGCAGTGGCTAGAGGCCCTGGCGTGCCCATTCTATCTGCCTCTTCCTCTGTCTGTCTCTCTCTCTCAAATAAATAAACAAAAAAATAAATTAAAAAAAAAAACTGAAACAACTAGGCAAGTCCCAGCTCCAGAATATAGGGAGATTGATAAATCAGGGTCCAGCGCTGGCAAGGCTGAGCTTGGCAGAGATGAACAACCTCCAATCTCAACTACAACATCCCCAAGCCAACTTTAGGGCTAGAATAGATTCCACTCACCAATCCCAAACACCAGGAGCCCCCACATGGCCAGAGGCAAAGACCTCAGTTCTGGTGGACAGGAACAGTCACACCTGTCAATGTGCTGGGACCATTTTCCTTCGATTGTGAATGAGGCTCTGATTGGCACATTTCATTCAGTGTGAGCTTGAGCAGCTGCGGTAGCTATTCCAGGAGGTCACACTCAGAGCATCACACTCACAGCACAGTAGCAACACTGGGAGCTTCTCAACCACAAACACCTGAGAAAAAGTGTGTAAAGTCCGAAATATGAACCCTAACGTCGGGTGGCACCTGTCCTCCAGAAGAACAATGTCATCACATTTAGAGTAAGAAAGACATTAGTCGTGAGAAGCTTATTACAGAACCTGTTTCCTTTCTCATCCATCATGTTCCCTAAGCAGAGACTTTGGAAATACAGAGAAGCGATTGTTTATCTTCCCAAGTTTGGGTAATTAACAGGGGAAAAAAAAAAAAAAACACGCAAACCAGCCGGGCATGGTGGCGCACACCTTTAATCCCAGCAGTAGGGAGGCAGAGACAGGAAGATCGCCTTGAGTTCAAGGCCACCCTGAGACTACATAATGAATTCCAGGTCAGACTGGACTAGAGTGAAACCCTACCACGGAAAAAAAAAACCACGCAAACCATTCATTATACATCCCCAACTAATTCATTCAAGGCAGTGGATTGAACGGGGAAGAAGCCACTCAACTACCTGAAGAAATAAAGAAAAAAGACTACACACTCCAATCTCGCAGAAGTCAGAGCCTTCAAATATTGGACCCCATCAGTCTGGGAGACTTATGATTTCTAAGCGACCTGGCAAAACACTCATCATCAATGAATAGCAAGTGGTCTAAAGAAACGAGAAGGCAGTAGCACTCCCAAGTTTGCAGCTACATAAGGGGAAGCCTGGACAGAACTTTGGGGTCCGGATGAACCAACCCACTGCAAAGCGTCTGAGGAAGGAGTTGCCAGCGAAAGAGGATCCGTTTCTCCATGAACCAGTGGAGGACAAAGAAGACAAAGTTTACCCCGTGAGAACCCAGGGATAAAAAGGGAGAGAGGAGCAACGTGGGGGTCAGTCCCAGGCGCGCCTGCAGGGATGCTCTGGACCAGAGGGGGGTGTGTGCCGCAAGCACGTGCGCGCGTGCGCCGGCCACAGCAAACAGACAAAAGCTCAGCCCCGGGGAGGCCAGGGGCATGGGTGAGCGGTGCGTGCGCGGTGCGCGCGCAGCCCCCGCGTGCGACACCGCGGAGGTGAGGGGGCTACGCGGGGGAGCGGGGCATGGATGCGCGCGCACCGGGCCCTCGCCGCCGCCATCTTGTTTCTCGGGCACAATGGGGGAGAGTAACGGCCAAGCGCGGGAGCGAGGCCGGAGAGGGAGGAAGGACCGAGGCGCAGGAGGACCCAGGCAATCAAGTGAAAGAGAAGGTCTCGGAGCCGTCCACAGCCTTGTCAGCGCGGACTCTCCATCCCAGCCCGCGTTGACAAGAGGAACGGGCCGGGGGGAGGGGCCGAGGTGCGGGCCCGCGGCCATGGCTACATTGACGCTTACCTTATCGGCGTCCCCTCTCCCCGGCCGCCGCCGCCGCGGCCCTCCTGACACAGCCCACCGGGGTCTAACCCCCTCCAAAAACAGCCACGCGGACCTCGTGCCGGGCTGTTCAGTCCAACTGCAATGGCGAGAAGAGGAGGAGGAGCCGGTCCGGGGGCGAGCGGGCCGGCGGCGCGCGCCGGGAGGTGCGGGCTCACGTGACCTGCGCCGGCCCCGCCCCTCGGCGGCGCGCCGCCGCTCTTCGGAGGCCCGGCCCACTGGGTGGGCGGGGAGAGGGGCGGGGTTGGACGCATGACGTGTCAGGGGCGCCCTTCGTCTCGTCACGTGACACCTGAACCTCTGTCCCCGCGATTCAAGGTTTTGCTTTGGCACGTGGTTTGCAATTCTCCAATGCCTCTGTAGACACGTGATAGGACTTTTTTCCCCTTCCTCTTCTCCCACTGGTAGGTATCACCCTGAGCCTCTTTTTTCTTTCAATGGCGGGTAGGTTGTGGCTGGTGTCACGTGACTAGCAGCGCGGCGCCGACCCTGGGGGCGCCTTGGCGTTGGTGCGCTTGCGTGGGCGCCATCTTACGTCTGTCTCGGCTAGTGCGACGGCGGGAAACGCTCGCGGGCACCGGAGTGTCTAATGAACATCTTGGGATCTCGGTTGGCTGGAGATAGGCTTCCACTGGACACGGAAGTTGCGGCTCTGGCTCGTCTTCCGAGAGATATGAGTTGCAAACAAGCTGGGCAGCGGCAAGAAGTACTCGGAATGACCGGCGAGCACCTTGCTGCTGTATCTCCAGCTAGAACCTGCGCTGGAGAGTGGCCCAGAGGTTTGATTGCGGAAACGTCCCGACTCTGGACCTGAGATTGCAAAGGCGAGAGAGGATGGGTCGACATCCTCTGGGGATGCCTAACCCTCTTGCATTTGAGTCCCTAAAACGAAAAGCCCTCTCTAGAGATGACTTAGTGGTTAAGGCGTTTGCCTGCAAATCCAAAGACCCTGAGCTGGATTCCCCAGGACCCACATAAGCCAAATGCACAAGGTGGCGCATGCAAATAAAGTTATTTTGCAGTGGCTAGAGGTCCTGATGAGTCCATTTTTTTTTCTTCGAGGTAGGGTCTGAGGGCTTTAATTTTTTGAGAGAGATAAAAGGACAGATAGAATGGGCACGCCAGGGCCTCCAGCCACTCCAAATGAACTCCAGACGCCTGTAACCTGGCTTAGGTAGGTCTTGGGTCCTTTGGCTTTGTAGCCTTAACCACTAAGCCATTTCTCCAGCCACCATCTTTTTCTTTTTTTCTTTTTTTTTTCTTTTTTTTTTTTCTTTTTTGGTCTTTCGAGGTAGGGTCTCACTCTAGCTCAGGCTGACCTGGAATTCATTATGTAGTCTTAGGGTGGCCTTTACTCTCTATGATACTCCAACCTCTGCCTCCCAAGGGCTGGGACTAAAGGTGTGCATAACCATGCCCGACGTCTTCTCTTTTGTGTTTTATTTTTATTTATTCGAAAGGCAGACAGAAAGAGAATGGGCGTGCAAGGGCCTCCACCGCAAATGAATTCTCCACACATGCACCACCTTGTGCATCTGGCTTATGTGGGTCCTGGGTAATCGAATCTGAGTCCTTTGGCTTTGCAGGCGAGTGACTTAACTGCTAAGCCATCCTTCTGTCCCTCTTTTCTTTTTATTTATTTGAGAGAGAAACAGGCAGAGAGAGCGCGAGCCAGCGCCTCCAGCCACTGCAGCTGTTTTCACTTTTTAAAAAAATTTCATTTACTTGAGGGGGGGGGATAGAAAAATAGCCTCATGGGCTGGAGAGATGGCTTAGCAGTTAGGGAGCATGCCTGTAAAGCCTAAAGACCCAGGTTTGATTCTCCAGGTGGCACATGCATCTGGAGTTTGCAGTGGCTAGAGCCCTGGTGTGCCCATTCTCACACTCTCTCCCTTTCTCTGTCTCGAATAAGTAAATAAAAATGAAAATAAAATCTTTTAAAAAAAAAAGAAAGAAAGAAAACGAGGCCAGGCGTGGTGGCGCACGCATTTAATCCCAGCACTCAGGAGGCAGAGGTAGGAGGATCACCGTGAGTTTGAGGCCACCCTTGTCTACATAGGTAATTCCAGGTCAGCATGGGCCAGAGTGACACCCTACCTCAAAAAAAAAAAAAAGTGATAGAGCAGGCTGGAGTGATGGCTTAGGGTTAAGGTGGCTACCTGAGAAGGCTTGTTCAATTTTCCAAGTCGCGTGTAAGTCAGATCACAAAGTGTCACAGGCGTACAAGGTGGCACCTGTGCACACGAGGGCACACTTATCTGGAGTTCAATTTTATTTATTTTTGTTTCTTATTTATTTATTTGAGAGTGACAGAGAGAAAGAGGCAGATAGAGAATGAGCACACCAGGGCCTCCAGCCACTGCAAACAGGACTCCAGATGCGTGCGCCCCCTCGTGGATCCAGCTTATTTTGGTCCTGGGGGATCAAGTCTTGAACTGGGGTCCTTAGGCTTCACAGGCAAGCAATTAACCGCTAAGCCATCTCTCCAGGCCTTGGAGTTTGATTTAAGTGGCTGAAGTTCTCGTGTGTCGATTGTCTCTCACTCTTGCTCTCTCACATACAAAAAGGAGGGAGGGGGCTGAGGAGATGTCTTAGCAGTTAAGGCCCTTGCTTACAAAGCCAAAGAACCTACGTTCGATTCCCCAGAACCCACGTAAGCCAGATGGACAGGGTGGCGCATGCATCTGGAGTTGGTTTGCAGTGGCTGGAGGCCATGGCATGCACATTCTCTTTCTGTCTCCGCTTCTCTCTCTCCTCACTCTTTCAAATAAATAAATTAAAATACTTTTTTAAAATATATTTTAAGGCCACTTTATTGGGCTTGCCTAAAACAAATGTGATAGAGGGCTGGAGAGATGCTTTAGCAGTTAAGGCGCTTGCCTACGAAGCCTAATGACCCAGGTTCAGTTTCCCATTACCCACTACCCATGTAAGCCAGATGCACAAGGTGGCACATGTGTGTGAAGTTCATTTGCAGTGGTTAAGAGGCCCTGGCACACCCATTTTGTCAGCCTCTTTCTCAAATATTTTTGAAAAAATGTAGGACTGGAAAAATGGCTTAGCAGTTAAGGCACTTGACTGCAAAGCCTAAGAACTTAGGTACAAATCTCCATGTACCACATTGTCATATGCACAGTGACACAAGTGAGCAATGTTGCACGTGCACACAAGGAGGCTTATGTGTCTGGATTACGTCTACAATAGCTGCAAGCCTAGGCGCACCTATTCTCTCTCTCAAATAAAGAAAATGTAGACTGACCCACAGTAGTTTGGAGTACCTTCTCACTTTAATTACATGTGTGGGTGGGAGAGATGGCTTAGTGGTTAAAGTTCTTGCCTGCAAAGCCAAAGGATTCAGGTTCCATTCCCCAGGATGCATGTAAGCCAGATGCATGTGGTGTCACATGCATCTGGAGTTCTCTCTCCCTCCCTCCCTCTTTGTCTCTGTCAAATAAATGAAAATAAAATTTATTATTACGTGTATGATCTTTTTCTATGATCTCTGAATCTACCACGTGGGTGCTTCAACCAACTCTAGACTTGCTACCTATGTAGTTACTCTAAACTCAGGGTAACCATGAGTGTTCATTATCACTCATTTCTCTGAATCTTTGGTGTCTGCCCTCTCATTTTTTTTTCCTTGAGCCTTACCATTTCTCCTCTTCAGTTTTTCTCAAGGCCATGTGATTGCAGCTTTCCTTACACAAGCTCCTAGATTCTGCTTTCCAAAAGCCTCAGTTTCTCTTAAGTCCAAGTGCTTCCAGATTCACCCTAATTTCTCTTTAAAAATCTCAGTTTAAGCCGGACTGGTGGCGCACACCTTTAATCCTCCCCCCCCCCCAGAAAAACTCAGTTTAATTCCCCTCCACGTGTTTGTGACTCTATTCTCTTAAATGAACCTTATAAACTATGCAGTGTTTCCACATGAGAGCATGATTTCTACTTTCCCCATGTTTAGCCTCCCTTCCTAGACCCCAGTATCCCTTAAATAAACCCCACAATTTGTGATTTCCCACTAAATAAACTTAATTCATAATTTAGCCTTCTTGAGTACATCTTTGTTATAAATTCTTCATTAAAAAGACAAAACAGGGCTAGAGGGATGGCTTAGGGGTTAAGGCGCTTGCCTACAAAGCTAAAGGACCCAGGTTCAATTCCCCAGTACCCACATGAGCCAGATGTACAAAGTGGTACATGCATTTAGAGTTGATTTGCAGTGGCTAGAGGTTCTGGTGCACCCATTCTGTCTGTCTGTTTCTCAAATTTTTTTGCCAGGCGTGGTGGCATACGTCATTAATCCCAGCATTCGGGAGGCAGAGGTAGGAGGATTGCCATGAGTTCGAGGCCACCCTGAGACTACATAGTTAATTCCGGGTCAGCCTGGGCCAGAGTGAGACCCTACCTCGAAAAATAAAATAATTTTTTTAAAAAAAGGACAAAACCCCAAACTTGTGTTTCATAAATTCTGGGGGACCTCTCCTGAAGTCCAAAATCCTGCATCAGTTCCATTGGGGCTGGGGAGATGGCTCAGTTGTTAAAATGCTTGCCTGCAAAGCCTGTCAGCCAGGTTAGATTCCCAAGTACCCAAAGAAAGCCAAATGCAAAGCGACATTTTTATTTAAGAGAAGTATGCAGGTAGAGAAAAAATGGGCATGCCAGGGCTCTAGCCACTACATACAAACAGATGTGTGCACCCCCTTGTGCATCTGGCTTATGTGGGTCCTGGGAAAATCAAACCTGGGTCCTTTGGCTTTGCAGGCAAGTGCCTTAACCACTAAGCCATCTCTCCAGCCCCAAAACTGCATTTTTGAAAACATTTTTGTTTATTTGAGAGATGCCAATAGAAGCAAACTAGACCATGACTGGACATGGTGAAGTACACCTTTTTTTTTGCAAGGGCGGGGGTTCAAAATTGGGTCTCACTCTAGCTCAGGGTGGCCTCAAACTCATGACCATCCTCCTACCTTTGCCTCCCGAATACTAGGATTAAAGGTGTGCGCCACCACAGCACTCAGGAGACAGAGGTAGGAGGATCACTGAGTGTGAGGCCAGTCTGAGACTACAGTGAGTTCAAGGTCAGCCTCAGCTAGAGTGAGACCCTACCTCGAAAAAAAACAAAAAATGTAAAAAAGGGGGCTAGAAAATTGACTGAACAAGTTAAAGACACTTGCTTACAAAGCCTGACACTCTGGGTTCACTTCCCCTATTGCCCAGGTAAAGGCAGAGACACTAAGTGGTTTTTTTAAGGTAGGGTCTCACTCTAGCTCAGGCTGACCTGGAATTCACTATGTAGTCTCAGGGTGGCCTCGAACTCACAGCGATCCTCCTACCTCTGCCTCCCAAGTGCTGGGATTAAAGGCATGAGCCACCACGCCCAGCTTTATTTATTTATTTATTTATTTATTTATTTATTTATTTATTCATTGGAAAGAGTGAGAAAGGGAGAATGGGCGCACCAGGCTCTTTAGCCACTACAAACAAACTCCAGACGCATGCACCACCACCATATGCTCCTGGCGAGAGAGAAAGAGGCAGAGAGAGGGGGAGAGCATGTGTGCACCAGGGCATACAGCCACTGCAAACAAACTCCAGATGCATACGTCACCTTGTGCATCTGGCTTACGTGGATCCTGGGGAATTGAACGTGGATCCTTAGGCTTTGCAGGCAGGCACCTTAACTGTTAAGCCATCTCTCCAGCCTTGTTTTTGTTTTGTTTTTGAGGTAGGGTCTCACTCTAGCATAGGCTGAACTGGAATTCACAATGTAATCTCAGGCTGGCCTCAAACTCACATCAATTCTCCTACCTCGGCCACCCTAGTGTTGTAATTACAGGCATGCATCCCAACCCTTGGCTTTTATTTTTAATTTTTTGCTTGTATGTGCATGTGCACACCTGCAGTGTGTGGATAGTCTATGCTTCGGGGAGTCAATTGCCTGCAGTGGTCAGAGTGAAGCGTCAAGTGGCCCTCTCTGCCCTCCTTCAGCCTGGTCTTGCTTTGAGTCTAGTCTCTACCAATTTCAGCATTTGCTGGGCATGGTCTTTGCTCTCCTGCAGGACTGTGCATGTTTAGGTTTTGTTTTGTTTAGTTTTGTTTTTTGTTTTGCTTGGTTTTTGGTTTTTTTGAAATAGGGTCTCACTCTAGCCCAGGCTGACCTGGATTTCACTCTGTATTCTCAGGGTGGCCTCGAACTCACAGCAATCTTTCTACCTCTGCCTCCCCAGTGCTAGGATTAAAGGCATGTGCCACCATGCCCGGCTGGATTTTGTTATTTTTATCTTATTTCTTTATTTATTTTATTTTATTTTATTTTGGTTTTTCGAGGTAGGGTCTCACTCTGGTCCAGGCTGACCTGGAATTAACTATGTAGTCTCAGGGTGGCCTTGAACTCTCGGAGATCCTCCTACCTCTGCCTCCCGAGTGCTGGGATTAAAGGCGTGCGCCACCACACCCGGCCCTTATTTTTGTTTTTTGACACCATATCTGGCTCTAAAAAAATTTTTTTTTTTTTTGGTTTTTTGAGGTAGGGTTTCATTCTGGTCCAGGCTGACCTGGAATTAACTATATAGTCTCAGGGTGGCCTTGGGCTGGAGAGATGGCTTTAGGAGTTAGGGTGCTTGCTTGGGAAATTAAAGGATCCAGTTTCAAATCCTCTGTACTCACATAAACCAAATGCAAATGGTGACACATGCTTTTGGAGTTCATTTGCAGTGACTAGAGGCTCTGGCATGCCCATTCATATTCTCTTTCCCCTTTTCATTTTCCCTCTCTCTCTCATTGACTCTTTCGTAAATAAATATATATATTTTTAATTTAACCTGCCACAGTGGTGCATACCTTTAATCTCAGCACTTGGGAGGCCAAGGTAGGATCACCTTGAGTTTGAAGCCATCCTGAGACTACAGAGTGAATTGCAGGTCAGTCGAGCTAGAGCAAGACCCTATCTCAAAACAAAACAAGAAAACATGTCATGGCTTTAATGCAGCTCATTCCCTTTGCAATCCTGTGGGGATTTGATCCTCCTTGGGAAGGAAGATGGCTATGGTGTTCAGAAAGGGCCCTTTCAGCCGGGCATGGTGGCGCATGCCTTTAATCCCAGCACTTGGGAGGCAGAGGTAGGAGGATAGCATGAGTTCGAGGCCACCCTGAGACTACATAGTGAATTCCAGGTCAGCCTGAGCTAGAGTGAGACCCTCCCTTGAAAAACCAAAAAAAGAAAGGGCCCTTTGGGAGGTGATTGGGATTACAGAAAACATCAGGGAGTTGGGCACTGGTGACTTTGTAAGAGGGAGCTAGTTATGGTGGCACAGGTGTGTAATCCTAGCATGGATCAGTGGTAGAGCTCCTACCTAGAATCCACAGTGAGGGCTGGAAGGATTGCTTAGTGGTTAAGGCGCTTGCCTGCAAAGCCAAAGGACTATGGTTTGATTACCCAGGACCCACATAAGCCAGATACACAAGGTGGTGCATGCATCTGGAGTTCATTTGCAGTGGCTGGATGCCCTGATGCGCCCATTTTCTCTCTCTCTTCCTCTTTGCCTCTTTCTCTCTCTCTCAAGTAAATAAATACAAATAAAATATTTAGAATCAGCCAAGCGTGGTGGCAGATGTCTTTAATCCCAGCACTCTGGAGGCAGAGATAGGAGGATCGCAGTGAGTTTGAGGCCACCCTGAGCCTACATAGTGAATTCCAGGTCAGCCTGAGCTAGAGTGAGATCCTACCTCGAAAAACCAAAACAAAATAGAATCCACAGTGGGGTCTGGGGGTGTAGCTTAGTGGTACATCTCCTGCCTAGAATCCACAGGGAGGGCTGGGAGCATGTCTCAGGGGTAGGGCTCTACCTAGAATCCACAGGGAGGGCTGGGGCCATGGTTCAGCCTTAGGTTTCATTCCAAGCACTAATAAGACACAAGTACATTTCTCTGTGGATGATCTGTCCAACTGTTGGCCACTTGCCAATGTTGCTCCCAGCCTGCCTAATTTATTATTTATTTTGTTTTTTCAAGGTATGCTGTCACTCTTGCCTAGGCTGATCTGGAATTCACTATGTAGTCTCAGGTTGGCCTTGAAAGGGTGGCAGAGGGCTGGGCTCCAAATCTCTTTCGTGTGGAATGCAGTTCAGGCATTTCCCTCAAAGCCAAAGGACCCAGGCTCAATTCCTCAGTACACACGTAAGCTATATGCAAAGGTGGCTCATGAATCTGGAGTTTGCAGTGGCTAGAGGTCCTAGCATGCCCATTTTTCCTCTCTTTCCCTATCTATCTGCCTCTTTCTCTCGAAAGAAAGAAAGAAAAGAAAGAAAGGAAGGAAAGAAAGGAAGGCAGGAAGGAAGGAAGAAAGAAAGAAAAAAGAAGAAAGAAAGAAGAAAAGAGAGAAAGAAAAGGGGTCTCATCAATAACAGGCTAGCTGAGGGAGGAGCATCCGAGGAGTAACCTTGACACAGGAAGGCCCATCAAAGTGGCTGCTTGGGGAGGGGCTCCACATTTCTGTAAACAACGCCTCTCCATGCTCTGTAAGCAACTCCAATAAATCACTGGTTCACTGTAGTGGTATTGGTGCAATCATACTTTGGTATGCCATCTTTGCCCTATTTGGGCTGAAGATGCATGCTTTTGTTTCTCCAGGAAAAAGTTTCGCAAGACACCAAGGATGGCCTTGAACTCCTAATCCTCCCTGTCTCTACTCCCCCCAAATGCTGGGATTACATGTATGCATTATCATGCCAGAGTTGCTTTTTCTTTTTTTTTTTTTTTTTTCAATGTAGGGTCTCACTCTAGCCCAGGCTGATCTGGAATTCACTCAGGGTGGCCACACCTGTACTCTCAGCTTCTTAGGAGGCTGAGACAGGAGTCATTTGAGCCTAGATTGAGATAAGGTGACAGGAGTGGAGTGCAGACCATTAGTGCCAGCACTCTAGAGGTTTATGTAGAAGGATCACCTTGAGTTTGAGGCCAGTCTGGGCTACAGAGTAAATTTCAGGTCAACCTTGAATTATAATGAGATCGTGCCTCAAAAAAATAGGGCTGGAGAGATGGCTTAGCAGTTAAGGCACTTGCCTGCAAAGCCTAAGGCCCAGGTTTGATTCTCCAGTACCCATGTAAGACAGATACACAAGGTAGTGCCTGTGTCTGGAGTCTGTTTGCAGTGGCTAGAGGCCCTGGAGTTCTCTTTCTCTTCCTTTTTCTCTCTCAAATAAATAAAGCAAAATAAATTGCATGTACTCTGGTAAACAAACTCAGTGAATAACGCAAACACATAACAAAAAAAAAAAAAAAAAAAAGACATTAAAGTAGAAGAGGGATGAGCCAGGCATGGTGGTGCACACCTTATATGCCAACACTCAGGAGCAGAATTAGGAAGATCACTGTGAGTTCAAGGCCACCCTGAGACTACATAGTGAATGAAACCCTCCCTTGGAGGAAAGAAAAAAAAGAAAAAAAACAGGGCTTAGCAGTTAAAGTGCTTGCATGCAAAGCCTAAGGATTCAGGTCCAGTACCCACATAAGCCAAATGCACAAGGTAACATATGTGTCAAGTTCGTTTGTAGTGGCAAGATGCGCTTGTGTGCCCATTCTCTCTCCCTCTCTCCCCTTGCAAAATAAATAAAAACATTTTTTAAAATCTGGGCTGGAGAGATGGCTTAGCGGTTAAGGCATTTGCCTGCAAAACCAAGGGATCCAAGTTTGATTCTCCAGGACCCATGTAAGCCAAATGCACAAGGGGGCACATGCATCTGGAGTTCCTTTGCAGTGGCTGGAGGCCCTGGCGCACCCATTCTCTCTCTCTACCTCTTTCTTTCAAATAAATAAATAATATATATGTGTGTGTGTGTGTGTGTGTGTGTATACACATATATACACACAGAGAGAGATTTATATATATATATGTAATCTGCCAGGTGGGTGGTGCATGCCTTTAATCCAGCACTTAGGAGGCAGAGGTAGGAGGATCACCATGAGTTCAAGGCCACCCTGAGACTACATAATGAATTCCAAGTCAGCCTGGGCTAGAGCGAGACCTTACCTCAAAAAAACAAAAAAAGGGCTGGAGAGATGGCTTAGCCGTTAAGGCGCCTGCCTGCTAAACCTAAGAACATCAGTTCCAATCTCCAGGTCCCACGTTTAGCCAGATGCAAAGTGACACAAGAGCACAATGCCACACTTGCCCACAAAGGGGCACACACATCTGGAGTTTGTTCGCAGCGGCTGAGAGGATGCTGACACGCCCATTCTCTGTCTCCCTATCCCGCTCCCTCAGTCTCTCTCCAAAAAAAAAAAAAAACTACCTAGGCATAGTATCCTGCACCTTTAATCTCGGCATGGCTTAGAGGTTAAGGTGCTTGCCCACAAAGACAGAGGACACAGGTTTGATTCCCCAGTACATACATAAAACCAGATGCACAAAGTGGCACATGTATCTGGAGTTCATTTTTTTTTTTTTTTTTTTTTTTTTTTGAGGTAGGGTCTCACTCTAGCTCAGACTGACCTGGAATTCACTCTGTAGTCTCAGGGTGGCCTTGAATTCATGGTGATCCTCCTACCTCTGCCTCCTGAGTGCTGGGATTAATGGCATGCGCCATCACGCCCAGCGTGTCTGGAGTTCATTTGCAAGTGGCTAGAGGCTCTTGCACGCTGAAACAATGATGGGACTGGGGATGTTGCCCAGTGGCAGAGCCCTTGACTAGAATGTCTCAATGTTCAAGGCGTGAAGGAGCAGAGCAAGAAGGAGAGACAGAGAAAGCAGAGGAAGGAATTCCAGGAGCTCAAAAGTCAGTAACAACAGCTGACACCAGAGGGCAGCAGAGACCTGCAGGTAACCAGGCTGAGGCTCAGTGCCTTAGTAGGTGGAGGCTGCTCAAGGACTCGGGATGAGAGCCCAAACAGGAGCCTTTTGTTCACCAGGTGCCTCTAAGAGAAACGCGAGCTGACTGAATGTGAACCAGGCCAATGACCTGCCCCTCTACTTCCCTTACTCAAGCACTGGAAGCCAGTTCTCCCTACCAGCCTCCCACTGCCCTCACAAACACGCAGGGTCTGGGTCTGTACAAGAGGCACTTTATTAAGTAGTTAGTTGGAATGCAGTTATGTAAGCACAGGGCCACACTGGCAGACAGGAGAGGGTGGAAGGCATGGGAGATGGGCTAATGACAGGCACAAGAAACCAGGATGGGAACCCTCCCTTCTCCAGGATCCTAGGATCTTTCTGATAGGTCAAGAAACAAAATGGGCAGGCAGGCCTTGGCATATAGTGAGCAAACAGGAAACCAGTCAACTGGGTCCCAAGTTCAGTAAGTTTGGCAAAAAAAAATTTCCAGAATACAACATCAAAGAACAGAGGGGCCTGATTAGCCTAGAACATTTCCCCACTGGCCCTAACACACACTTTGTACCCCAAACTGCCCCTTGAGTGGATTGAGTTCCTTTTCTCTTACAGTGAGAGAGCAGTGTCAATATTGGCCAAGAAAGCTGAGAAACTGGGCCCCATCTTCCAGCTGGCCAGCCAAGCAGCCAGGGAGCCTGAAGGTCTCCATCAGGATCAAAGTCAGCCAGTCAGTGCAGGTTTTGCTCACCACTGCCACTACTAAACCATCACACACCTCCCTTCCATCCAGGGCCCCCAAGTCCACATCTCTAGCCAGAAGACTCCCTCACCTGGCACCCACAACCCGGTTGCGGCTCTGAAGGGGATGAATGAAGGCACTCTTGGCATCTCCTATGTAGCTGCACAAGCAGATGGAAGAAAAGCAAACACACCCTTTAATGCATGTCCAGATTATAAAAAATAGTAAGATAGAGATGCATCCGTCGGGCCAAATTGATCAATCAAGGGGATGGGGTTCAATTCTGGTTCCTGGCTGAGCAGGCAGGAAGAGCTTGGAGCTAAGGTTCACTGAGGCCATGTGCCGGCTCCCTCAGCTTCCTCTTATATAAACAGTCCTTCCCATTGCCTAACCCACTGTCTAAGATGGAATATAAAGTACAAAGGAGCCTGCAGCAAAGATTGACCCATCTCCCCTTCCAGACTTCAACACGCTCTCCTGATTAGTCACCATGTGGGCCAGTAAGTCCTGGAGGGACTCATTTTGTTACCTTTATACAGTGCTGTCATGAAAACGCCCTTTGGCATAGGAAAATGTCTCAAATCCTCCAGATCCCAGGAAGTGGGACTACAGGGTATGGGCAGAGAGGCAGTGATGTGACTGGGAAAGTCTGATGGCCTGCCGAACACCCAGAGCATCCCGTGGGCAGATAGAAGCCTGGGAGCAGGCCAGAGGGGGCCTTTAGGATTCTGCCAGTTTCTTGTTGGTTTTATTCAAGAGTTTCTTGAGTGTGGAAGACATGAAGTAAGGCCTCTCTGCTGAGCCGTCGTTCCTCTCCAGATCCTCCACTGTGGAGAGAGCCCAAGAGCAGGTAGCATGAGAGGGAGTTCCCAGGCAAGGGCTTTAGGGACAGGGCAGTGGGTCACAGGCCATGGAAGGAGCCTTAGGGGGTTAGAAAGCAAGATACAAGTAAGCAGGGCCTGATAGCAAAGGCCTGTCATACTAGCTACTCAGGAGGGTCCCAACTGTAAACACTTCCAACTCCACAGAGTGAGTTCAAGGCCAACTGGGACAACTTAGCAAGACCTTGACCCAAAATAAAAAGTAAAAGAGGCTGGGAGTTTGACTCAGCAGTAGAGTTCCTGCCTAGAATCCACAGTGATGGCTTAGGGCGTGGCTCAGAGGTAGAGCTGCCAAGAATCCACATCAAGGGCATCGGGAGTGGCTCAGGGGTAGAGTGCCTAATGTGTGCAGCAAAGCCCTGGGTTCCATCCCTCCTTATCACAAAAAGACAAAAAGAAGACATACTAAGATCAGAGAGAGGCGGAATGGGACTACATGATCCCCACACTCCCAGGCATAGCAGCCCCCCACGTGCACAAACCAGTTCTCCAGTGAAGACCCCTGGCCTGCTTGCCAGTCTCCCTCACTCTACTCTTCGACTTCCTCCCGCTTGCCCTCCTCCGCACTCCCCTTCAAAAGGATGTCTCTCAGCTCGGGCGACATGAAGTAGGGTCGCTCCTGAGAGCCGTCATTCCTCTCAAGGTCCTCACCTGGGCCCCCCAGGAACCGGCAGGGTGGGGGGAAATGGAATGGTCAGGAGAGGAAGGGGGAAAAAGGAGAGGCAGGGGAAGAACAGGGAAGCCAGCAGGCATAGAGAAGAGGAAAGAAAAGAAAAAAAACAGATGGAAAGACCAGAGTTAGTGGCAGCCACAGATGCCCACCCACTCTCCAACAGCCAGGAATACCCAGGGCAAGAACCCAAGGGCAGAGGGTTCGAGCTACAGCCTGGGGACCACAGGGTTAGGAGCAGCCCATAGCCAGTGAGCAAGCCAGGAAAGCATGCAAGGGGCCTAGGACAAGGGGCACCCAGGCTCTGGGGAGGCTAGGGGTACTGGGGCAGGTGGCTTTGTGTCTTTATTGGAGGGGAGAGGTGATTCCCTAGTGGGGAGAAGGGACTCGGGGCCCATTTGAGTGCTGGGATGAGGGGACACTCACAGAAGCAGAGGAAAAGGGTGTCCACACACATGCCATAGACACTGAAGAAGCCGTGTGCAATCAGATACGAGCCGATGATCACCGTCTAAAGAAAAAAGACACCTCATGTCCAAAGCAACCCCCACCCATCTTGCCCCTCTCAGGCTGGGAGCCTGTCACTCGTCTGTCCCTCAGGCCTCTTTGGTTGAAACCCAGGCTGCCGGCCTGTAACTCAGGGTCATGTTCCTGCTTGCAGGGAATACAGGTGGGTACCAACATGACAGGCCAATTAGACATCTTTAGAGTGGTATTTTCTTTTTTTTTTTTTTAATTTCATTTTTCTTTAATTATTTGAGAGTGACAGAGAGAGAGAGAAACAGGCACACCAAGGCCTCTAGCCACTGCAAACGAACTCCAGATGCATACACCACCTTGTGCATTTGGCTTATGTGGGTACTGGGGAATTGAGCCTCAAACCAGGGTCCGTAGGCTTCACAAGCAAGCGCTTAACTGCTAAGCCATCTCTCCAGCCCCTAGAGTGGCATTTTTTTAAGATAGTCTCATGTAACCCAATATGGCCTTGAACTCCCTGTGTAACAGAGGATGACCTGGAACTGATCCTCCTGCCTCCACCTTCCAAGTGTGAGATTACAGGGGTATACAAGCAGAGTTTGATCAAATGTCTCCATAAACACGTGTTTTGAATGCTTGGTTCCCAGCTGGTGGCAATTTGGGAGGTGGAGCCTTGCTGAATGTGTGTGGCTGGGGACAGGCTTTGGGGTATTAGAGCCACGTTGCCAGAGCTCAGCTCACTCTCTTGCGACTATTTTCCACCTGTTATATGGCAAGATTGTGATGTACAGTTTCTGCTCAAGCCATGCTTTCCCTGTCAAAATGGAGCTTTCCCTTGACACTCTAAACCAAAATAAACCTTTTCCTCCCATCAGCTCTTTGTGGCCAGGTGTTCTGTCTCAGCAATGTGAAGGTAACTATAACAGTATTTTAACTTTGCACTTCTGCTAGCAGAGTCCTGTTATTCCCATAAGGCACCTTGTTTTCTACAGCCTCAGGACCCTAGCACATGCTGTGGCTCTAATGTACATCTAGTTTATGCCTCCTAATTTTGTATTCAGCTCTAACAAAGCCCTCAAGTACTACCTCTTCCAGGAAGCAATCTCTGATGTCTAGAGCTTGTTTTAGACTTTCCTAGCACTATGTAACCCTCCTCAAACCTTTGTCCTATTACAGCTTTATGCACCTCTGGGGCATTGTGTTATGCCAGCATTTGGAAGGTAGAGGCAGGAGAATCAGAAGTTCAAAATCATAAGATTGCCAGGCATGGTGGCACATGCCTTTAATCCCAGCACTCGGAAGGCTGAGGTAGGAGGATTACTGGTGAGTTCAAGGCGAGCCTGAGAATACAATGTGAATTCAAGGTCAGCCTGAGCTAGAGTGACACCTTACCTGGAAAACAACAACAACAAAAAAAAATTGTGGGCTGGAGAGATGGCTTAGTGGTTAAACGCTTGCCTGTGAAGCCTAAGGATCCTGGTTCGAGGCTTGATTCTCCAGGACCCACGTAAGCCAGATGCATAAGGGGGCGCATGCATCTGGAGTTCGTTTGCAGTGGCTAGAGGCCCTGGCGTGTCCGTTCTCTCTCTCTCCACCTGCCTATTTCTGTATCTCTCTCTCTCAAATTAATAAATAAATAAAAATAAAATATTTTTTTAAAAAAATTGTAAGATTATGGATGTATCTCAATGATAGAGTGCTTCAAGCTCATTCTCAGCTACATAGTAAGTTCGAAGGCCAGTCTGGCTGGGGTGGTGACACACACCTTTAATCCCAGCACGTGGAAGGCAGAGGTAGGTGGATCGCTATGAGTTCAAGCCCACCCTGAGACTACATAGTGAATTCCAGGTCAGCCTGGGCTAGAGTGAAACCCTACCTCAAAAAACAAAAACAAACAAACAAACAAAAAGCCAGGCATGGTGACCTGGAATTTACTATGTAGTCTTAGTGTGGCCTCGAACTCACAGTAACCCTCATACCTCTGACTCCCGAGTGCTGGGATTAAAGGCATGCGCCACCATGCCCGGCTCTTATTTTTTGAGGTAGGGTCTTACTCTAGCTGACCTTAAATTCATGGCAATCCTCCTACCTCTGCCTCCTGAGTGCTGGGATTAAAGGTGTATGGAACATGCCTAGCTAACTTTTATTTATTTATTTGCAAGCAGAGAGAGGTAGAGAGAAGAAAGACAGAGAATGGGCATGCCAGGGCCTCCAGCCACTGCAAATGAACTCCAGATACAGGTGCTCCTTTGTGCATCTGGCTTGACATGGGTACTGAGGAACTGAACCAGGGTCCTTAGGCTTTGCAGGTAAGCATCTTAACCATTGAGCCATCTCTCCAGTCCCTATTTATGTATTTATTTTGGATTTTTCAGGTACGGTCTCATTCTAGCCAATGCTGACCTGGAACTTACTCTATAGTCTCAGGCTGGGGGGGGGGGTCTTACTCATGGTGATCCACCCACCTCACCTTCCTGAGCACTGGGATTAAAGGCATGGGCCACCATGTTCAGCCTCTCTTTCTTTATTGCAGACAGTATCTCATGTAGCCCAGGCTGGCCTTAAACTTGTTATGAAGCTGAGGATCACTTTGAACTCTTGTTTTTTTTTTTGTTTTTTGAGGTAGGGTCTCACTTTGGCCCAGGCTGACCTGGAGTTAACTATGTAGTCTCAGGGTGGCCTTGAACTCACGGCGATCCTCCTACCTCTGCCTCCCAAGTGCTGGAATTAAAGGCGTGCGCCACCACACCCAGCTCCACTTTGAACTCTTAATCCTCCTATCTCTACCTTCCCAGTGCTGGGATTTTGTACATCATGCCTTGTTTTACATAAGATGGCTTTCTGCTGAGTGAATGACAGACATAGAGGCAGGAGGATCAGGTGTTTGAGGTCATCCTCAGCCTCATAGTGAATTTAAGTCCAACTTGGGCTACATGAAAATATATTTGTGTGCATATGGGTATTTGGTGTTTTGGGCACCTGAGGCATGCACTCTAGACCAGAGCTACATCCTAGTCTTTATTTTCTGAGACAGAGTGGTGGTGGTAAGCTTGCTTCCTGCATCAATCTCCCTAGTACTGGGATGACAGGACTGTGCTACCACCAGCTAGCACCAATATCATTCCTGAATGTGTCTTCACATGTCAACTCCAAGGCCTTTCATGGAAGGCCCCACCCACTCCAGTACCTCATATACTGTGAGGTACACTCAATATCTGGAGAATGAATATCTAATGAACCCCCACCTTGAAATTTCATCCACATCTGTCCATTCAAAGAAGTACCAAAACCTCCTTCTCCCTAGACCCCAATTTTCCCCCAAAGATCCTTACCAGTATAGGGACCCAGTAATAGTTGAGTGGTGGAGCCGTATCCTGTACAATCCTGATCCGATGGGTGAAGAAGAAAAAGGCCAGGATCCCTGCAGGTGGGAGGAAACCGAGATACTGAATATTCAGCCTGTAGAGTCCCCCACAGGGACTGAAAAGACGGCTCAGCAGGTAAAAGCACCTGCCATGCAATCATGAAGACTTGAGTTCAATTCCCAGTGCTCATGTTACAAAAAGCTCAGTATGACCATGCATGCTTGTAAACCCTGTTCTGAGGTGGGTGGAGAAAGGAGAATCACTGAGACTTGATGGTCAGTCAATCTGACCAAAAAAGGCAGCCCCAGGCTGGAGAGATGGCTTAGCAGTTAAGGCACTTGCCTGTGAAGCCTAAGGACCCATGTTTGACTCTCTAGGTCCCATGTAAGCTAGACACATAAGGTGGCACAAGTGTCTGGAGTCCAAATGCAGTGGCTGGAGGCCCTAGCATTCCAGTTCTTTCTCCCTCTCATAAAAAAAAATAATAATAATAAAATAAAGCAGCCCCAGGGTCAGTGGAGAAAGTCTGTCTCAAGGAAACTAACTGGAAAAGTAATAGAGGAGGAGGATTGGCTATTCTCCTTTGACTCTGCAGTTCAGAGGTCATTCCAAATAGGTGACCACACCCTGAAAGGCTGGCTGTCAACACTCACCCACACTACCGACGATCAGAAGTTTGCCCAACAGGAAAAGGAAGTCAGTAACTTTATCCAGGACAGCCACTCTGCAGGGAACATTGAGGGGTAAGGTGTGAAGGTGGGCTCACAGCCTGGGACAGGAAGGAGGCTGGAAGAGGGAGGTATGTTCCCAGACCTGATGATGTTTCTCATTAGTAAGAAGAAGGCATTCCGGGCTGAGGTGCAGAAGTTGGTACCATAGATGGCGATCTGGGGGCAAGAAGAGAGTTGAGTCCCGTGGGCAGAGGGGGATTGGGAGCTCCTTCCAGTGGGAGCTCATAAGCTCTGGCCTACTCACCATGATATAGGCATTCCTGTTGAGGAATTTGATAAACTTCTCCAGGCACCAAAAGCAACACTTGAGGCAGGTCATGAGAAATTTGGCAAACTTGTTCTCTGCAGCTGAAAGAGAAGGGAAGAGATTCAGAGACAGGAGGTGGAGGGGCCTGGGATGGTAGAGACACCCAAAGCTCATCAAGACAGGGAAACAGAGCTGGACAAGGTGGTGCAGGCCTGCAATCCTAACTGCTCAGGAAGCTGAGACAGGAGGATGAAAAATTGGTACCTTGCCTGGACTAACAGAGTGAAGTCAAGACTAGCCTGCACAATGGGGTGGCCTCTGTCCTGACTTCCACATGCATGCAGTGACATGTGAACACACATATATACTGCAAATAACAATCAAAAACCTAAATTAGGCTGGAGAGATGGCTTAATGGTTAAGGCGTTTGCCTGCAAAGCCAAAGGTCCCCAGTTCAATTCTCCAGGACCCACATAAGCCAGATGCACAAGGGGGCGCATGCATTCTGGAGTTTGTTTGCAGTGGCTGGATACCCTGGCACGCCCATTCTCTATCTCTCTCTGCTTCTTTCTCTCAAAGAAATAAATAAATAAAATATATTTTTTAAAAAAACAAAATCTAAATTAGGGGACTGGAGAGATGGCTCAACAGTTAGGGCACTTGCCTGTGAAGCCTAGGTACCCAGGTTTGATTCTCCAGTACCCATGTAACACAGATGCACAAGGTGGCACATGCATCGGGAGTTCATTTACAGTGGCTGGAGGCCCTGGAGTGCCCTCTCTCCCCATCCCATGTCTCAAATAAATAAAATATAAAAATTAAGCCAAAGGATCCTGGTTCGATTCTCCAGGACCCATGTAAGCCAGATGCACAAGGTGGTGCATGCATCTGGAGTTCGTTTGAAGTGGCTGGAGGTCCTGGTGCTCTCTCTCTTTCTCTCTGACTCTTTCTGTCTCCCAAATAAATGAATGAAATATAGAAATTATTTTTAAGGGCTGGAGAAGATGGCTTAGCAGTTAAGGCATTTGCCTGCAAAGCCAAAGGACCCTGGTTCGATTCCCCAGGACCCATGTAAGCCAGATGCACAAAGAGGCACATGCATCTGGCGCACCCATTCTCTCTCTCTCTCTCTCTCTCTCTCCTCTTTCTCTCTCTCAAATAAACAAATAAGATATATGTTAAAAAAATTTTTTTTTGGGTTTTTTCAAGGTAGGGTCTCACTCTAGCTCAGGCTGACCTGAAATTCACTATGTAGTCTTAGGGTGGCCTTGAATTCACTGCAATCCTCCTATCTCTGCCTCCCTAGTGCTGGGATTAAAGGCATGCGCCACCACGCCAGGCCTGTTAAAAAAATATTTTTAAAAATAGAATTAAAAAGCTGGGCATGGTGGCGCATGCCTTTAATCCCAGCACTCGGGAGGCATAGGTCAGAGGATCACCGTGAATTCGAGGACACCCTGAGAGTACATAGTGAGTTCCAGGTCAGCCAGGACTAGAGTAAGACCCTACCTCGAAAAACAAAAAAAACAATAATAATAAAATAGAATTAAAAGGGCTGGAGAGATGGCTTGGCAGTTAAGGTGCCTGCCTGCCAAGCCTAAGAAAGCCAGTTCCAGCCAGGCGTGGTGACGCACGCCTTTAATCCCAGCACTTGGGAGGCAGAAGTAGGAGGATCACCTTGAGTTCAAGGCCACAGTGAGAGTATATAGTTAATTCCAGGTCAGCCTGGGCCAGAGTGAGACCCTACCTAAAGAAAGCCAGTCCCATGTTTAGCCAGACATAAAGGAACGCAAGGGAGCAATGCCACACTTTCCCACAAGGGGGTGCATGTGTCTGGCGTTCGTTCACAGCAGCTGAGAGGCCGCTGGTGCACCCATTCTCTCTCTCTCTCTCTCTCAAAAAAATAGAATTTAAAAAAATCCTAAATTAGTAGTCTCAGGCTGGCCTTGAACTCTCAGCAATCCTCCTACCTCATCCTCTTGAGTGCTGGGATTAAAAGCATGGGCTTTATTTCTATTTCACCCAGCTTTATTTTTATTTCTGCACCTACAGGAGGCTTTTTTTTCTTTCCCTAAAATTTTTATTTATTTTCATACAGAGAGAGAGAGAGGGAGAGAGAATGGGCATGCCAGGACCCCTACCACTACAAATGAACTCCAGATGTTGTGCCACTCTGTGCATCTGGCTTTATGTGCGTACTGAGGAATAGAACCCAGGTCGTTAGGCTTTGCAGACAAGTGCCTTAACTGCTGATCCATCTCCCCAGCCCCTATTTTTGTGGATTTTTTAAGATAGGATCTCACTCTAGCCCAGGCTGACCTGGAATGAACTCTGTAATCCCACGCAGGCCTTGAACCACTGCTAGGTAGTTCAAGTGTATGGAATTGGATGACTGAGGCCATGGTCAATTCTATCTCTCCCTTCCTCTCTCTAATTAAAAAAAAAAATCAAAAATTAAAATAATTAAAAAATATATATTTTTTTAAATTCCCAGCATTCAGTAGGCACAGGTAGGAAGATCGCTGTGAGTTCCAGGCCAGCCTAAGACTACATAGTGAATTCTAGGTCAGCCTGGGCTAGAGTGAGACCCCACCTTGAAAAACCAAAAAATAGGGCTGGAGAGGAGTTGGAGAGATGGCTTAGAGGTTAAGGCATTTGCCTGCAAAGCCAAAGGATCACGTTTTGATTCTCCAGGACCCATGTAAGCCAGATGCACAAGGGGGCACATGCATCTGGAGTTCATTTGCAGTGGCTGGAGGCCCTGGCATGTGCACACACTTTCTCTCTCTCTCTCTCAAGTAAATAAATAAATATTTAAAAAATAGGGGGCTGAGCCGGACATGATGGTGCACACCTTTAATCCCAGCACTTGGGAGGTAGAGGTAGGAGGATCGCTGTGAGTTCAAGGCCACCATGAGACTACATAGTAAATTCCGGATCAGCCTGTGCTAGAGTGAGACCCTACCTCGAAAAACCAAAAAAAAAAAAAAAAAAAAAAAAAAAAATAGGGGGCTGGAGAGATGGCTTAGTGGTTAAGGTGCATGCCTGCAAAGCCTAAGGACCCCGGTTCGATTCTCCAGGTCCCATATAAACCAGATGCACAAGGGGGCACACGCATCTGGAGTTCGTTCGCAGTGGCTAGAGGCCCTGGCGCACCCATTCTCCCTCTCCCTCTCTCTCTTTCCCTCTCTCTGTCTCCAATAGATAAATAAATAAATAAATAAATAAATAAATAAATAAATAAATAAATAAATAAATCTTTTTTTAAAAAATAGGGCTGGAGGGCTGGAGAGATGGCTTAGCGGTTAAGGCGCCTGCCTCCTAAGCCTAAGAACGCTGGTTCCAATCTCCAGGTCCCACGTTTAGCCAGATGCAGTGACACAAGGGTGCAATGCTGCACTTGACCACAAGGGGGCGGACACATCTGGATTTTGTTCGCAGCAGCAGAGAGGCTGCTGGCGCACCCATCTCTATCTGTCTTCCTCTCCCTCTCTCTCTCCAAAAAAAAAAAAAAAAAAAATAGGAGCCAGGCGTGGTGGCGCACGCCTTTAATCCCAGCACTCAGGAGGCAGAGGTAGGAGGATCGCAGTGAGTTTGAGGCCACCCTGAAACTACATAGTGAATTCCAGGTCAGCCTGGACCAGAGTGAGACCCTATCTCGAAAAACCAAAAAAAAAAAAAAAAAAAAAGGGCTGGAGAGATGGCTTACTGGTTAAGGTGCTTGCCTGCAAAGCCAAAGGACCCAGGTTCGATTCCCCAGGACCCATGTAAGCCAGATGCACAAAGTGTCACATGTGTCTGGAGTTCATTTTCAGTGGCTAGATGCCCTGGTACACCCATTCTCTCTCTCCCCATCTTTTGCCCTCTGCCTCTCCCTCTCTCAAATAAAAATAAATAAAAATAAGCCGGGTGTGGTGGCACACGCCTTTAATCCCAGCACTCAGGAGGCAGAGGTAGGAGGATCACTGAGAGTTCAAGGCCACCCTGAGACTACATAGTTAATTCCAGGTCAGCCTGGACCAGAGTGAGACCCTACCTCGCAAAAAACCAAAAATAAAATAAAATAAATAAATAAATAAAAATAAATTTAAGAGCTGGATGTGGTGGTGCATGCCTTTAATCCCAGCACTCAGGAGGCAGAGGTAGGAGGATCGCTGAGAGTTCGAGGTCACCTGAGACTACATAGTGAATTCCAGGTCAGCCTGAGCTAGAGTGAAACCCTACTTGGAAAACCACCAAATAATAATAATAATAAATTTATAAATAAGTAAATAAGACCAAAAAATACAAGGTGGAGAATGACTGAGAAAGATACTCCATGTCAACCTCTGGCCTTCATACACATGCATGTACACCTACATACATGTGTACCCACATGTATATAAACATTCATAGGCATACCATATGTACAAAAAAAAATAAAAATTGAATCTTGGGGCAGTTAAGGGGTTTGCCTGCAAAGCCTAAGGACCCAGGTTCAATTTCCCAGTACCCATGATAAGCCAGATGCATAAGATGGCATATGTATCTGGAGTTCATTTGCAGTGGCTAGGGCCCTGGCTGCCCATTCTCTCTATCTACTGCTTTCTCTTTCTTCCTAATAAATAAATTTTAAAAAATGGTTGGGGGTGCTCAGCAATTGGGTTCAATCCCTAGCACTAGGGAGAAACGAAAAGGGTGGGGGATGTGGAAATGGATCGGCAGGTAAGTCACAAATTACTTGCAAAGCTTGCCAGCAATGGGTTTAATACCCCAGTGTCCACATAAATGCAAAAAAGAAATACAAGTATCTGGTGGTGTTTTGCAGTGGCAAGAGACCCTGGTATGACCTTACACATACAGAAACCTGCCTTAGCTCCGCCCCTAGAAAAGAGCCAGTGGGGTTCCAGGCCCCTTGGGTATGTCCCTCCGTGGTAAGAATTCCAGCCCAGACTCCCCCACCAAAGGAAACAATCCAATGAGCCTCTTAGCTCTACCCCTTCCAGAGAAACCAATCACACAGGTCCACGCCTTGACTCAAGCAATCCTAGTCGGCCTCTTAGCCCTGCCCCTAGCAAAAGCCAATGGCAGCCCTGCATGGGCTTGTACCTTTTAGGCGCTGATCCAAATATTCCAGCATCACTCTAATGATTTGCACAATGGCCAGAATGAGGGCTCCAAAGGCCAAGGAGCCTGTGTGGTACCTGCAACCAGAAGGTGCAGTAGGTGGTCTGGCCAGATGGGGTCGCTGTACCCCATCCCATCCAGCCTACCCCAGCCCTTGGCTCACCTGAGTGCTCTGCCGAAGGCAGAAAAGAGTGGGAAGGCAGGAAGGTCGTCTGGCTTGCGCAGAGCCCAGTAGTAGGAAGCAAAGGCTCCAGCCAGTGTAACCTGGCCCAGTGCCAGCACGAAGTTGGCCAGCCAAAAGAACATGAAGGCATTGAAGATCTGTAGTCCCAGTAGTGCACGGTGGTAGCCCGACTCACCCCCATAGAAGGCGAACTGGCAGCGGCCATTGGGACACAAGCGGGATTCATTGGCGGAGGGGAAGGCCTAGAGGAGGGAGGCAGAGCTGAGAAAAAATGAGGCAGGATGACAGAAAGGGAAGATAATGGGGACACGAGGAGCTGAGTGTGACCCCCCAGCACCTACATGAAACATTGGGTGTGGTCCCACATGCCTATAACCCAGTCCTAAAGAAGGAAGAGGTGGGAAGATCACTGTACAGCCAGTCTGACAGAAAAACAGCAGATCATTGTAGTGAAAGACTCCATTTCAAGGAGATAAGACAGAAGAACAATAGAATACATTTGACATTCTACTCTAGTCTCTGTATGTGTGAGCACAGGTATGAGCAACTGTACACGCATGCATACCTACAGATACACTACACGCATTTAAAAAAAGGGGGTGGCTGGAGAGATGGCTTAGTGGTTAAGGCACCTGCCTCCTAAGCCTAAGAACGCTGGTTCCAATCTCCAGCAGTTCCAATCTCCAGGTCCTACGTTTACCCAGATGCAAAGTGACGCAAGGGCGCAATGCCGCACTTGACCACAAGGGGGCTCACGCATCTGGATTTCGTTCGCAGCAGCTGAGAGGCTGCTGGCGCACCCATTCGCTGTCTTCCTCTCCCTCTCTCTCTGTGTCTCTCTCCAAAAAAAAGGGGGGGGAGGGGAGTGCCAGACATGGCCGCCCTGAGACTACAGAGTGAATTCCAGGTCCGCCTGGGATAGAGTGAAACCCTAACTTAAAAAAAAAAAAAAAGATCTTGGCTTCTATGTCCTGCAGCCCACCACAAGGCAGATAGCAGGTGTCAAATCTTTGATCAAGCTACATAGAGACCCCATGGGAATGAGAAGTTTCAGAACACCTGAGGGCTGGGCTGGGTTGGAGAGCTGGCTCAATGGTAAAAGGTGCTTTCTTTTTTTTTTTTTTTTTTTTTTTTTTTTTTTTCTTTTTTTGAGGTAAGGTCTCACTCCAGCCCAGGCTGACCTGGAATTAACTATGTAGTCTCAGGGTGGCCTTGAACTCATGGCGATCCTCCTACCTCTGCCTCCCGAGTGCTGGGATTAAAGGCGTGCACCACCACACCTGGCAAAAGGTGCTTTCTTACAGAATATCTGAGACTACCCTCTCCATTCCAAAGGTACTCACCTCAGGGTTACAGGTTTTCCCAGTGAGTGGGCAGGCAGTGTCATCAAATATCTTATAGACAGCTTCGTTAGAAGTGGACAGGAAGCTAGAGGTTCATTAAGGAACTCAAGGGCTGGGCTTAAGAAGTGGGAGGAGGGGCTGGCAAAAAAGATCAACATCCCTCAAGTTCAACCCTTGCTCCCAAATTGAAGGTCATCTCCAATCAAGTTTGGCTTTCCATCATCCCCAGAGATCACAGACAGTGGATACACAGCAGTGCTGGCCCAGTACGCGATGCAAAGGCATAAGAGCAAGAAGGTGACCAGTGGGTACAACATGGAACACATGACGTATCCCACAGCCCTGGGGAGAACAGACAGGGTATCAGGGCTCAAACAGCCCTAAGGAAAACCCCAGCCAGGTGCCCTGGCTCGACGGCCCCCACCTGCTGGCTTCTTTGATGAGTGCAATGGCGATCAGGATCCTTTTCCGGAGAAAGATGAGTAACAAGATGATGACCACCTCCACAATACTCAAAATGATCACTGTAAGGACCGAGATATGAGCTGCTCGGACCCCCTCCCCACCCTCCAAGGCCTTCCAGGGGGCAGGACTGGAGGCTGCCACTCACTGAAGGCCATCCAGGTCTGGCGTAAGTGCAGATACACTCGGAGGTCTGTCTGGAAGCCAAGGTCTACCAGGGAGACTTCAGAGCCAGCTTCACCTCGCAGTCGGGCATACTCCATATAGCAGTGAAATATTCCTGCACAGAGCCACAAACCCAACCGTCAATTTTTCCTCCAACTGTGAAATGTAGGTACAACTGCCTCCATGTAAGAGGAGACCAAAGTTGGGAGAGGATGCTGGGGCTGCACTTGCCACAGAACCTTCATACATGCTATTCTCACTCGTGGAAGTGGTCCTTTTTCCATTGCTGAATTTCCTACATGCTCTGCTTAAATTTCAACTTTCATGCAATCTTCCAGAAAACTTTCTTGTATTTAGGATCATTCTCCCCATTTCTTGCTTTAACTTCATATCCCTTTTCTTCTTTGTTTTGCCATTTTAGAAGCTTTTCTGTTCTGATTTATGCTTGTGTGTATGCTGTGCATACATGTGCATATGGGTGGGTATGTGTATATATGCATGTGTACATGTGTGTGCCCATGGAAGCCAGAGGTCAATGATGAGTATCTTGTTCAATTGCTCTCCATTAAAAAAAATTTTAGGCCGGGCATGGTGGCACATGCCTTTAACCCCAGCACTCGGGAGACAGAGATAGGAGGATTGCCATGAGTTCAAGGTCAATACATAGTGAATTCCAGGTCAGCCTGGGATAGAGCAAGACCCTATCTCGAAAAAAAAAAAAAAAAAAAAAAGATCTCAGGTCAGGCGTGGTGGCCTACACCTTTAATCCTAGCACTCAGGAGGCAGAGGTAGGAGGATCACCATGAGTTCAAGGCCACCCTGAGACTACAGAGTGAATTCCAGGTCAGCCTGGGCTAGAGCCAGACACTACCTCAAAAAAAGAAAAAAGAAAGAAAAAACTTTTTAGGGATGAAGAGATGGCTCAGCAAAAGAGCCAGGTTTGAATCCCCAGTAAGGAATCTCTCCAGCCTCATTTTTATGTGGATCTCTGGGAATCTTAACTCAGCTCTTCATGTGTACAATGCAAACACTTTACCCACTGAGTTATCTTTCCAGCCCCATCTTTTCTTCTCTAGTTTTTTTTTATGTCTTTACCATACTTCTAGGAGCATAAATTCCATGTAAGCAAGACTGATCATGTTTTGTTTGTTGATATAATCCTAAGCATAGAAAACTGCCCAGAACCTGGGCATGGTGGCACACACCTTTCATCCCAGCACTTAAGAGGAAGAAGTAGGAGGATCGCTGTGAGTTCAAAGCCAGCCTGAGACTACACACTGAATTAATTCCAGGTCATCCTGTGCTACAGAAAGACCCTCCCACACACACCTTGAAAAACAGAAAACCACAACAACAAAAAAATCTAAAGGGCTGAAGAGATAGCTCAGTGATTAAAGGTGTTTGCATGCAAAGCCTGCTGCCTGGGGTTCAATTCCTCAGCTTACCATGTAAATCTCAGTAGGCCTTCATTTGCAGTGGCCAATTGACCCTGCCACATGTACATGGACACACACACATGTGCATATAAATAATTTAATTTTTTTTTTTTTTTTTCAAGGTAGGGTCTCACTCTAGCCCAGGCTGACCTGGAATAAACTATGTATTCTCAGGGTGGCCTTGAACTCACAGAGATCCTCCTACCTCTACCTCCCGAGTGCTGGGATTAAAGGCATGCACTACCACACCCAGCTCTTAAATATTTTTAAATTTTTTTTTCAGCCAGGCGTGGTGGCACATGCCTTTAATCCCAGCACTCGGGAGGCAGAGGTAGGAGGATCGCCGAGAGTTCGAGGCCACCCTGAGACTACATAGTTAATTCCAGGTCAGCCTGGATCAAAGTGACACCCTACCTCGCAAAACCAAAAAAATAAAATAAAATAAAATAAATTTTTTTCAATTATTATTATTTATTTATTTATTTGCAAGCAGAGAAAGAGAGAGAGAGAGAGAAGACAGGCAGACAGAGAAAGAATGGACATGCCAGGGCCTCGAGCGACTGCAAACGAACTCCAGATGCATGTGCCCCTCGTACATCTGGTTTATGTGTGTCCTGGAGAATCGAACCGGGATCCTTTGGCTTCTCAGGCAAATGCCTTAACCACTAAGCCATTTCTCCAGCCCAACTTAAATAATTTTTTAAAAAATATTTTTATTTATTTGCTAATAGAGAAAAATAAGAGAGAGGCAAACAGTGCGAATGGGCACACCAGGGCCTCTAGCTACTGCAAACAAACTCCAGATGCATGTGCCACTTTGTTCATCGGGCTTTACATGGGTATTGGGGAATCGAACACAGGTTGTTAGGGTCTGGAGGCAAGCTCCTTAACCACTGAGCCATCTCTCCAGCCCAAAATTTTTTTTTGACTTTTCGAGTTAGGGTTCCATTCTAGCTCAGGATGACCTGGAATTCACTATGTAGTCTCAGGGTGGCCTTGAACTCACAGCAATCCTCCTACCTCTGCCTCCCGAGTGCTGGGATTAAAGGAGTGCACCACCATACCTGGCTTCTTTGTTGTTGTTTTTAATTTTTTAATTTTTATTTATTTATTTGAGAGCAACAAACAGAGACAGAAAGAGGCAGAGAGAGAGAATGGGCGCACCAGGGCCTCCAGCCTCTGCAAAAGAACTCCAGGTGCATATACCACCTTGTGCATCTGGCTTACATGGGTACTGGGGAATTGAGCCTTGAACTGGGTCCTTAGGCTTCACAGGCAAGCGCTTAACCACTAAGCCATCTCTCCAGACCTTCCCTGTTGTTGTTGTTGTTGTTGTTGTTTTTGGTTTTTTGAGGTAGGGTCCCACTCTAGCCCAGGCTGACCTGGAATTTACTCTGTATTCTCAGGGTGGCCTTGAACTCACAGCGATCCTCCTACCTCTGCCTCCTGAGTGCTGGGATTAAAGGCATGCACCACCACGCCGGGCTTTTTTCTCTGTTGGTTTTTTTTTTTTTTTAATTATTTTTATTTATTTTTGGAGAGAGACACAGAGAGAGACAGACAGAGAGAGAGAGGAAGACAGATAGAGATGGGTGCGCTGTGAACGAAATCCAGATGCGTGCACCCCCTTGTGGTCAAGTGAGGCATTGCGCCCTTGCATCACTGCATCTGGCTAAACGTGGGACCTGGAGATCGGAACCGCTGGAGATTGGAACCAGTGTTCTTAGGCTTAGGAGGCAGGTGCCTTAACCGCTAAGCCATCTCTCCAGCCCTTCTCTGTTGTTTTTTAAGATAAGGCCTTACTACGTACCCCAAGATGGCTTCAAACTCATGATCCTCCTACCTCTGTGTCCCAGGTGCTGGGCTCATGAGTATCAGGATTATAGGCATGCTAACACAAATGCTTTCATATCTGGGTCCTCCAATAGGGTGGCCAAGCATTAAATGAAAAGTGAAATCCAAGCCAGGCGTGGTAGCACACACCTTTAATCCCATAGTGAATTCCAGGTCAGCCTGGGCTAGAGCAAGACCCTACCTTGAAAAAACAAAACAAACAAACAACAAAAAAAAAAAACCAAAATCACTGGTTTGTGAACAAAGCCTCTGGGTTTCGCAGGCCCCTTTCCCTGATTTTATCTTCACATTACAGGCTTTTCATTAAGCCTTCCAGGTAGCAAACATTAATTATGCCCATGAAATAGGGAAAGAAATTGAGGCACAAGGCAACTTAGTCATTTGCCCAAGGACACAGTGCTGGGGAGTGACAGAGCTAGGATTTGAACCTGTAGCACCTTCATCCTACAGTCTACAACCCCCTCCACTGTGCTAAACAGCCTACTTGAGAATGTTTCTTACATTGGTAAAGAACCATTCCAGGACTGGGAAGATGGCTCAGCAGTTAACGGTGCTTGCTTCCAAAGCCAGGCAGCCCAGGATTAATTCCCCAGTACATATATAAAGCTAAGAACCCAAAGTGGTACTTGTGTTTAGAGTTTGTTTTCAGCAGCAAGAGGTCCTGATGAGCCCATATTCACTATCATTCTTGTGTGCTCTCTCTCTCTCTCTCTCTATTTCTCATAAAGTAAAACAGAGTACCAATCCAGACCCAATTTGGAAAACTAGTGAGGGCTAAATTTCTTTCCTTTTTTGTGGTGCTGGGGATGAAACCCAAGGCCTCATACATGCTACATAAGGGCTGTACCATACTGAGCCATGCCCCAATCCTGACCTGGTGAATTATAGGAAAAAGATTTACTGCTGAGCTTTCCCCTTAGCCCTAAAGATCCCGATTGAACCCGCTGAGTGCTGAGGTTGCTCCCAGGTGCCTGCTCTTTTTTTTTTTTTTTTTTTTTTTTCCTGGTTTTTCAAGGTAGAGTCTCACTCTAGCTCAGGCTGACATGGAATTCACTACGTAGTCTCAGTCGAACTCTTGGTGATCCTCCTACATCTGCCTCCTGAGTACTGGGATTAAAGGCGTGAGACACCATGCCCGGCTTTTTTTTTTTTTTTTTTTTTTTTTTTAGGTAGGGTCTCACTCAAATCCAAGCTGACCTGGAACTCATTCTGTAGTCCCCTGACTGCTTTTGTTTGTTTGTTTGTTTGTTTGTTTGTTTGTTTGTTTTCTCGAGGCAGGGTCTCACTTTGGCCCAGGCTGACCTGGAATTCACTATGTAGTCTCAGGGTGGCCTCAAATTCTCAGTGATCCTCCTACCTCTGCCTCCTGAGTGCTGGGATTAAAGGCATGTGCCACTATGCCTGGCTCTCCTGACTGCTTTTTTTTTTTTTGGTTTTGCGAGGTAGGGTCTCACTCTAGTCCAGGCTGACCTGGAATTAACTATGTAGTCTCAGGGTGGCCTCGAACTCTCTGCGATCCTCCTACCTCTGCCTCCCAAGTGCTGGGATTAAAGGCGTGCGCCACCACGCCCGGCCTGACTGCTTTTATACAGCGCTAATTTAACGTCTGTACAAACATGCCAAGAGGAAGAACATCTAAAGGTTTAGGGACATTAATGGGGTGTTACCAAGGCAAAGAGTATAGGCATTCTTGCAGATCTTGGGCAGGGGAGGGGACAGAGGACACGCACCATAGCCCAGCACCAAAATCACCATGACGATCATGACCCACACCATAATGCCAGCCAGGAACCGCAGTAAGATGATGAAAAGGAGACTCATGACCATGGCGATGACCAGACCTCTGAGGCAATAAAAGAAGAGCATGAGAGAAAGACACTAAGCCACAATAGCCACAGATGGGACAGCCACCTTCCCTCCAACTTACATGACAATCCAGTACCAAGATACAGTGTAATCTTCAAATATGCGCATGGCCAGCTGCCGAGCTTCTAGGACTCCATTGGCCTTCCTAGACAGGGCATGATGGGTAAATCAGATTCTGCTCTCTGCCCTGAGGGAGGCCAGCCCTTGCCCTACCCAGGAAAGCAAGACACCCTTGTCAAGGAGGACTGCAACCCTCACTTGGCACCCTCCACCAAGTCTGTGATGTTCTTCCGTGCACCGAGCCCATCTTCATAGGTCGTCTCGTTGCCCACCATGAGGATGCCTTTATGGGCATGGATGGCAGGGAAGCAGCGCCGGGCCACTGCAAGCAGCAAGGGGGTAGGATTAGTCAAGGTGAGCAGCAGCAGGCTCCCGAGTGGGAATCCCAGACTCAAGGGACCCCAGACTCACAGGGTTTACTGGGGATGATGACAGCGGGGCAGTCACCATCTCGGAGCACCTCGGCCACCCCCTGCAGAGAGAGCAGAAGTGAATTCCAGAGGGTGCACTCTCATAGTCCCGTGGCTAGACAGGGCAGCTTTCTGCTCACTTTATTGTTCTTGAAGCCAGGAACACAGAACTGCTTGAAGTACTCAAAGTCAGGAGTGATTCGAGCATTCAGGAAGGTGAGGTAACGGTCTGGACACTTCTCCACACAGATCTGGCATATGCAAAGACAAGGAGGTAAGAGTCAGGAACCGGGGTTCAGGGCAGAAGCTCCACACCAGGCTCACCAGGGGAGAAAAGTTTATGAAAAGTGGGGAGAAGGGAAGACGTGGGGACATAGTACCTGTGGGGTAGGACACTGGAATTCCAACAGGACCAGGGGGCTGGCACACTTCACAATGTTGAAATAAAATAGGAAGGGTTTGTTCCTGGGATTGAAAAACGGAGAATAAAATTGATCAAGACTTCTCAGCTGTCCTCTAGCAAAGGCTTTAAGAAAACATGGCCTGGAGATGAAGTACAGTGGAAGAGTACTTATCTAGCATGGCACTTTCAGCAACACAGAAAAAAAGCAAAACAACAATAATAAAAAAAAATATAGTGGTATCTGTAACCCATGCCAGACACTATTCCAAGGTCTGGGACATATATAATATCATTGGATGAACAAAAACAGCCCGGAGTGTGGGACTGTTATGACTCCTACTTTAAGGAAAAAGAAAATGAGACCCGGGGGCTGAGCATATGGCTCAAGACCATGGATTTGATCTAAGCATCCTAAAGAAAAACAGTCACTGTGAGTTCAAGGCCACCATGAGACTACATAGTGAATTCCAGGTCAGCCTGGATTAAAGTATAAACCCTACCTTGAAAAATCAAAAAAAAAAAAAAAAAAATTTTTTTTTAAATAAACAGAGCCAAGTGTAGAGCCAGGCATGCCCTTAATCACAGTACTCAAGTTGCTGAGATATGAGGATCACTGTGAGTTTGAGACCAGCCTAGGGCTACAGAGTGAAGTCCAGGTAACCGGGAGCTAGGGTGAGACTCTACATTGAAAAAAACCAAAAAATTAGAAAATTAAAAAATAAAAGCCAGTGGGCATGGTGGCACATGCCTTTAATCCCAGCACTCATTCTCTTTTTTTTTTTGGAGGTAGGGTTTCACTCTGGTCCAGGCTGACCTGGAATTCACATTGTAGTCTCAGGGTGGCCTGGAACTCACAGCGATCCTCCTACCTCTGCCTCCCAAGTGCTGGGAATAAAGGCGTGCACCACCATGCCCGGCTCCCCCACCCTTGAATTTCCATATGTGTGAGGCATCCTGGAACCTGTTCTCAGATACAGAGAAAAGACTGTGCATGTTGACTGATTTTCATGGGCCAAGTTGGGGAAAGCCTAGAACCTTCTTCCCTGTGCTCACTTTCCTGCACCTTTCCCACTCCCCACTCCCAGCCACCAGGTTCCAGGGGAATAGACTCACGCATTTTTTGTGCCCTTCTGCCCGCAGAATTCACCCCGGCTATCAGTAGGGTAGATCACCTTCCGTGGGTCCCCATGGGTCCAAGCTGTGGAGGGATATAGGGATACTGAGGTATTGTAACTCCTTAGCCCCACCCTCACCCTTGCTCCAGAGGCCAGCCCCTCCCTCCCCCCAGAAGCTCAAATCCATTCCCTTCTGCTACTTACCTATGATACCCACAGCCACATAGCCCACAATGGCCAGCAGAAGGGTCACGCAGCAAATGACATCTGTACAACCCCTGGGGGGCAGAAGGATAGCATCAGAATATGTGACCCCCTATGTACTCTTTTTTTTTTTTTTTTTGTTTTTTGGTTTTTTCGAGGTAGAGTTTCACTCTGGTCCAGGCTGACCTGGAATTCACTATGTAGTCTCAGGGTGGCCTCGAACTCTCAGTGATCCTCCTACCTCTGCCTCCCGAGTGCTGGGATTAAAGGTGTGCGCCACCACGCCCGGCTCCCCCTATGTACTCTGATTTTCCTAAGGAGTCTGAAAGATATCCCAAAGGTCATATGAACTTTACATTTTTTAAAATTTAATTTATTTATTTATTTATTTGAGAGAGCAAAAGAGAGGGACAGAGATAGAGAATGGGCGTGCTAGGGCCTCCAGCCACTGCAAAGGATCCACCTTGTGCATCTGGCTTACGTGGGTCCTGGGGAATTGAACCGAGGTCCTTTGGCTTTACAGACAAACGCCTTAACCACTAAACCATCTCTCCAGCCCCGAACATTACATTTTTAAACCTAAATGGACATGGTACTCCAAGCAGTTTACAGTAATGTGCACTGCTCTTCTGACTGAGACTGTCCATTTCACCA
Organism: Orientallactaga sibirica; assembly: GCA_036365145.1. Classification (NCBI taxonomy): domain Eukaryota; kingdom Metazoa; phylum Chordata; class Mammalia; order Rodentia; family Dipodidae; genus Orientallactaga; species Orientallactaga sibirica. Next base: position 4,553,239 of record JAEOAD010002278.1, on the reverse strand, counting down.
CATCCTTACCAGCAATAGGTATTACAGTTGTCTAATTTGCTTGGTTTTATTTTGCCATTAGTAGACATTAAACATAGGACAGCCCATATGCTAGCAAGTGTTCTACCACTGAGCTATATCTCTAACTCTTTTTGTATTTAAAAAAAAAAAAAAAGCCAGGCGTGGTGGCGCACACCTTTAATCCCAGCACTTAGGAGGCAGAGGTAGGAGGATTGCCATGAGTTCAAGGCCACCCTGAGACTACATAGTGAATTCCAGGTCAGCCTGAGCTAGAGTAAGACCCTACCTCATAAAAAAAAAAAAAAAAAAAAAAAAAAAATGAAGTCAGGCGTGGTGACGCACGCCTTTAATCCCAGTACTCAGGAGGGAGAGGTAGGATTGCCATGAGTTCAAGGCCACCCTGAGAATACAGAGTGAATTCCAGGTCAGCCTGGACTAGAGTGAGACCCTATCTTGAAACAAACAAACAAACAAACAAAAAAAAAAAAAGAGCCAGGTGTCATGGCCCATGCCTTTAATCCCAGCATTAGGGAGGCAGAGATAGGAGGATCGCCACAAGTTCAAGGCCACCCTGAGACTACATAGTGAATTCCAGGTCAGCCTGAGCTAGAGTAAAACCCTACCTCAAAAAAAACAGAAAAAAAAAAAATGAAATGCATCTTGGGGGCTGGAGAGATGGCTTAGTGGTTAAGGGGTTTGCCTGTGAGGTTCAATTCCTCAGGACCCACATAAGGCAGATGCACAAGGGGCACTCACATCTGGAGTTTGTTGATGTGCCCTGATGTGCCCATTCTCTCTCTGTCTGTCTCTCTTCTGTCACTCTCTCTCTGTGCTTGTAAATAAATATATTTTATGAGCTTGTAAGATGGTTCAGCTGTTAAAGTGCACTTGCTTGCAATTCCCCAGTGTCCACATAAAGCCTGGTGCACAAAATGGTACATGCAGAGCCAGGTAGTGCATGCCTTTAATCCCAGCACTCGGGAGGCACTCGGGAGTGTCATGAGTTCTGGGCCAGCTTCAGACTACAGAGCGAATTCCAGGTCAGCCTGGGCTAGAGCAAAACCCTACCTCGAAAAAAGAAAAAAGGTACCTGCACTAGAGTCCATTTGTAGTAGCAGAAGCCCTGGCAGCCTTGCAAATAAATTAAAAAAAAAAAAATCAAACAAGCAAGCTGGGTGTGGTGGCACATACCTTTCAATTTTCCAGTACCCACACAAAGCCAGATGCACAAAGTGAAGTTTGTTTGCAGCACCCATTCTCCCTCTCATAAAGAAATAAAAAAGGGGGCTGGAGAGATGGCTTAGCACTTAGGGCGTTTGCCTGCAAAGCCAAAGGATCCCAGTTCGATTCTCCAGGACCCACGTAAGCCAGATGCACAAGGGGGTGCATGAATCTGGAGTTCATTTGCAGTGGCTGGAGGCCCTAGCGCACCCATTCTCTCTCTCTCTTTCCTCTTTCTCAAATAAATAAATAAAATATTTTTTAAACTTTATTTATTTATTTGTAAGCAGAGAGAGAGAGAGAGGAGAGACAGAGAGAACGGACATGCCAGGGCCTCTAGCCACTGCAAATGAACTCCAGACACATGTGCCCCTTGTGCATCTACCTTACGTGGGTCTTGGGGAATCAAACCTGGGTCCTTGGGCTTCACACCAAATGCCCTAACTGCTAAGTCATCTCCCCAGCCAAATAAAAAAATTTTAAAAAGAAATAAAAAGGGCTGGAGAGATGGCTTAGCAGTTATGGCACCTGCCTCCTAAGCCTAAGAACGCTGGTTCCAATCTCCAGGTCCCATGTTTAGCCAGATGCAAAAGTGATGCAAGGGCGCAATGCCGCACTTGCCCACAGGGGGCGCCCACATCTGCATTTCGTTCACAGCAGCTGAGAGACTGCTGGCGGGCCCATTCTCTTATCTGTCTCCCTCTCTGTCTGTCTCTCTAAAAATAAAAAATAAAAAACTTTAAAAAATGTTTAATAAAAAAAAAAAATATTAAAAACAAAAAGAAGCCTAGAGCTCAGTAGTTAAGGCACTTGCCTGCAAAGCCTAAGGACCCAGGTTTGATTCCCCAGTACCCACATAAAGCCAGATGCACAAGGTGGCACATGCTTTGGAGTTCCTTTGCAGTGGCTAGAAGCCCTGGCATGCCCATTCTCTCTCTCAAATTTAAAAAAAAAAAGAGGGCTGGAAAGATAGGAGGCCCTGAGATGCCCATTCTCTATCTGCCTCTTTCTCTCTCTCAAATAAAAATTTTTTAAATATATTTTATTTATATATTTATTTGAGAGAGAGAGAATGGGTGCACCAGGGCCTCCAGCCATTGAAAACGAACTCCAGATGCATGTGCCTCCTTGTGCGTCTGGCTTACGTGGGTCCTGGGGAATTGAACTGAGGTCCTTTGGCTTAACCGCTAAGCCATCTTCTCCAGCCCAAATAAGATATTTTTTTAAAAGCCTAAAGCAAAAGCCAGGCGTGGTGGCACACACCTTTAATTCCAGCACTCAGGAGGCAGAGGTAGGAGGATCAAAGTGAGTTCTAGGCCACCCTGAGCTACAGTGAGACCCTACATGGAAAAACCAAAAAAAGAAAAAAAAAAAAATGCAGTCTGAAGAGTCAGTATATATCTTAAAATTGGTCTTTATATTTTACAAATATTTGTCACCACTTTGTTGGGTTCCACTGTTATGGACAGGAGCTCAGGGCTCTTACCTGTTGTAAATAGGTCCTTTGAAGGTCGGGTCATATTTCTGGGGAGTTCCTGGAAGTAACAAGATTAAGATGAGTGGATGAGAAAGCTAAAGGAAGAAAGTCCTGGGAGCCCATTGTCCCCAGAGCCCTGTAGGAGAGTTGAGCAGTAGAGGTACCCTCTTCCTTCCTCCAAGTGACCACACCCAAGTCCCAGGTCATCAGAGACCCCAGCATGTGGGAGTCAGTTCCTCCCTGACAGTGTGACAGTGACCAGCTCCGATTTATCAGCTGGCGGCCACCCATGCTATGGTGGACACCTGGAAGAGCTCCAGGGGCTTAGGCAGAGAGGGAAAGATCAAGGTGGTTAAAGGAATACATCTATCTCAAGACGTACTGGGGAGAAGGCGACAAGGCCAGGTCCCGGGGGAAATGAGACTGCAAGAGTTTTGCAATTCGGAGAACAGCTGGGGTAAGTGCGGGGCTGGCAGGGTTCCAACTACAGATGTGCAATTGCTCTCCCACGTCGGGACTTCCTCTCCCTCCCAGCCTGAGGTTCTCCCCCAGGCTGTGTCCTTCCCAGTGACCCGCTCCCCTACCGTGCTTCCCGTAGTAATGCTGCCGGTCGCCCCCCATGCCCGGCTGATGTGCAGCCCTGATGACGACCGCTAAGTCCCCGGGTCCCCAGACGGCCACCAAGCCGGCTGGCCAGCCAGCGACTTCTCCTTGCCCAGCCACAGGGGCGGCAGTCCAAACCGGTCCGACCGGCCAAACCCCGGGCGGAGCGGAGCGGAGGGAGGGGCCGGCAGCAGCTGTTCCCGCCACTCACCTGCTGGCCCGATTTAGCTTCCCCGCCCCCACGCCGACCCAACCCCCACCTGGGACCCTGTAGCTCAACCAAAAGCCACCTCTCCACCCACCCACCAGGACATCATTAAGGGCATACCAGTCTGGCACGTGTGGAAACTAAGGCTGCTGTTGGGAAGTATTTGGACTAAAAATCCTCAAATCAGTGGAGGAGAGGTTTGAATTTTTTTTTTTTTTTTTTTTTTTGTCTTTTTGAGGTAGGGTTTCACTCTAGTCCAGGCTGACCTGGAATTCACTCTGTAGCCTCAGGGTGGCCTCGACCTCATGGCGATCCTCCTACCTCTGCCTCCCGAGTGCTGGGATTAAAGGCGTGCGCCACCACGCCCGGCTCCCATTACCTATTTCTAAATTGCTCAGGCTAGCCCAGAATTACTGAGCTCAAGCAATCCTCCTGCCTCAGCCTCCCGAGAAGCTGGCACTTCAGCCATGTACCATCATGCACAGTTTTCAAAGGCACTTAGAGACTAGTTGTATACTTAAGAGCGCAGCCAGCCATAGAGTTCACATAGCATCATACAGTTGGCAGAAGCACACAGTCAGCCATGTGGAGAAGACAATCGGCACAGAGAAAACAGTCCAACGTAGTTGATGCTGAATAATTGTACAAATCGTCAGACATAGTGACCCACTTGTCACCCAAGCATTTGAGAGGTGGAGGTAGGAGGATGAGGAGTTCAAGTTCATCCTCTGTTACATGGTTCCAGGCCAGCGTGAGCTACTCTGTCTCCAAAAGCTAAAAATGGGGCTGGAAAGATGACTCAGTAGGTAACAGATGACTTGTAGCTAGTTAAAAAACAACTATAAGCCGGGTCTGGTGGCGCACTCCTTTAATCCCAGCACTTGGGAGGCAGAGGTAGGAGGATCACCGTGAGGTCAAGGCCACCTTGAGACTACATAGTGAATTCCAGGTCAGCCTGGGCTAAAGTGAGACCCTACTTCAGGAAATAAAAAAATAGAAAAGAGGGCTAGAGAGATGGCTTAGCAGTTAAGGCGCCTGCCTCCTAAGCCTAAGAATGCTGGTTCCAATCTCCAGCGGTTCCAATCTCCAGGTCCCAATTTAGCCAGATGCAAAGTGACGCAAGGGCGCAATGCCACACTTGACCACAAGAGGGTGCACACATCTGGATTTCATTCGCAGCAGCTGAGAGGCTGCTGGCGAGCCCATCTGTCTTCCTCTCCTCTCTCTCTCTCTCTCTCTCCAAAAAAAAAAAAAAAAAAAAATTAGCTGTACCATAGTGCTAAGAAGAAATGACAGAAGAGTGTTCAGCACTAAGTGAGACATCTCTATTTATACCCTCCAAGGCTCAGGGACCATTGTGAAAGAGATAGCAGAAAGAATAAAGGAAGAGGCCGGGCATGGTGGCGCACGCCTTTAATCCCAGCACTCGGGAGGCAGAGGTAGGAGGATCGCGGAGAGTTTAGGGCCACCCTGAGACTACATAGTTAATTCCAGGTCAGCCTGGACTCGAGTGAGACCCTACCTTGCAAAACCAAAAAAAAAAAAAAAAAAAAAAAGAATAAAGGAAGAGTAGAACTTCTTACAATGCTGTCATCCAGACAAAAGTGGCCATGATATTCATGACCTGACAGTGGCTGACACTACCTACACAAGACCTACATAATAGGAGGGGAAAAAATGATGACATCAAAATAGAAGAAGAACTTTAATCCCAGTACTTGGGAAGCAGAGGTAGGAGGATCGCTGTAAGTTTGAAGCCAGTCTACATAGTGAATCCCAGGTCTCCTGGGCTAGAGTGAGACTGTACCTCAAAAAAACAAAACAAAGAGCCGGGCGTGGTGGTGCATGCCTTTAATCCCAGCACTCAGGAAGCCCAGGTAAGAGGACTACCATGAGTTCCAGGCAACCCTGAGACTACAGAGTGAATACCAGGTCAGCCTGGGCTAGAGTGAGACCCTACCTCAAAAAATAAAAAATAAAAAATAATAAAAACTTTAAATATATATATATATATTTTTGCCAGGCGTGGTGCCGCATGCCTTTAATCCCAGCACTGGGGAGGCAGTGGTAGGAGGATCACTGAGAGTTCGAGGCCACCCTGAGACTGCATAGTGAATTCTAGGTCAGCTTGGACTAGTGTGAGACCTTACCTTGAAAACCAAAAAAAGAGCTGGACCCTACCTGGATACAATTTTTTTTAAACTTTTTATTTTATTTTTTATTATTTTTTTGGAGAGAGACAGAGAGAGAGAAAGGAAGACAGTGATGGGCGGGCCAGCAATGTCTCAGCTGCTGCAAACGAAATCCAGATGTGTGCGCCCCCTTGTGGGCAAGTGTGGCACTGCACCCTTGCATCACTTTTCATCTGGCTAAACGTGGGACCTGGAGATTGGAACCGCTGGAGATTGGAACCAGCATTCTTAGGCTTAGGAGGCAGGCGCCTTAACCCGTAAGCCATCTCTCCAGCCCCTATAATTTTTTTTTTTTAAACAAAGGGATTCAGAGAGTGAAACCCTACCTAGAAAAACCAAAAAAATAAAATAAAATAAAATAAAAAATAAAAAAAAAAAAAAGGGATTCAAGGGCTAGAGAGATGGCTTAGAGGTTAAGGAATTTGCCTGCAAAGCCACAGGATCCCAGTTCGACTCTCCAGGACCCACATAAGTAGATGGACAAGGGGGTGCATGCATCTGGAGTTCATTTGCAGTGGCTGGAGGCCCTGGCACACCCATTCTCTCCCTCCCTCTCTCTGCCTTGTGCTCTCTCTTAAATAAATAAATAAATAAATAAATAAATAAATAAATAAATAAGGGATTCAGTGGAGGGGGGTTGGGAGTGGGTTTGGGTGGGGGGAAGGTGAGAGGGAATTATTTGGTTTGTGTTCTTTTTTTTGTTTATTAGAGACAGAATGGGTGCATCAAGGCCTCCAGCCACATGTACCACCCTGTGCATCTGGCTTAAGCAGGTACTAGAGAATCGAACCTGGGTCCTTGGGCTTTGCAGGCAAGCACCAGCCCACACAGACCCGCTTTCTGCACAGCACTTTGCATTCTTTTTTTTTTTTTTTAGATAGAGAGTGAGAATGGGCATGCCAGGGCCTCTAGATACAGCAAACGAACTCCAGACACATGCACCACCTTGTGCATCTGGCTTATGTGGGACCTGGAGAAGCACTTTAACCTCTAAGCCATCTCTCCAGCCCAAATTATTTGTTTTTTAAAATATTTTATTTATTTATTTATTTATTTATTGGAGAAAAAAGGGAGAGAGAGAAAGAGAGGGACAGATAGAGACACTGGGTATGCCAGGGCTCCAACCACTGCAAACAAACTCCAGACACATGTGCCACCTTGTGCATCTGGCTTACATAGGTCTCCGGGAATCAAACCTGGGTCCTTAGGCTTCTCAAACAAGCGCCTTAACCATTAAGTCATCATGAGAGGGAATTATGATCAATATATATTGATATATTTATGGAGGGTGTCAATAAATAGTTAAAAAAGAAAAAATAGGGCTGGAGAGATGGCTTAGCAGTTAAGGCGCCTGCCTGCTAAGCCTAAGAACACTGGTTCCAATCTCCAGGTCCCACGTTTAGCCAGATGCAGTGATGCAAGGGCACAATGCCGCACTTGCCCACAAGGGGGCGCACACATCTGGAGTTTGTTCACAGCAGCTGAGAGGTTGCTGGTGCACCCATTTCTATCTGTCTTCCTCTCCCTCTCTGTCTGTCTGTCTCTGTGTCTCTCTCCAAAAATAAATAAAATAATTTAAAAGCCGGGCATGGTGGCGCATACCTTTAATCCCAGCACTCGGGAGGCAGAGGTAGGAGGATCACCGCCGTGAGTTCAAGGCCACCCTGAGACTACATAGTTAATTCCAGGTCAGCCTGGGCCAGAGTGAGACCCTACCACGAAAAACCAAATAAATAAATAAATAAATAAATAAATAAATAAATAAATAATTTTTAAAAAAAAAAAGAAAGAAAAAATATTAGCTTAGGAGCTGAAGTGAGACTAGAGGTCCTGCCTAGAATACACAGTGAGGGCTGGGGGCGTGGCTTAATGGTAGAGCTCCTGCCTGGAATCCAGAGTGAGGGGTTAGGAGTTCTGTTCCCAGTACCCCACAAAAAAATAATAACTAGCTGGGCAAGAGGTAGGAGGATTAATGTGAGTTTGAGGCCAGCCTGGAGCTATACAGTGAATTCCAGGGCAGCCTGGCCTGGAAAAACAAATTTTAAAAAGTGACAAAAATAATAATTACCACTGCCACCTCAGCCAAGCACAACCGGGTTGGGCTTTGGTCACTAATAAGCCTGTCTCTGGAGAAAAGAACACCTCTGTCCAATGGCTCACCATGAGGGAGGCCTGGTCTGACCCCTGGGACACAATCTTTAGCAAACAGGCGAGGCCGAGAACTCTAAACCATGCTTGTGAGTGACCAAGATGCCCAAAGAAACTCTGTGATTCCTGAAGTCTCTGCCAGTCCTAAGGCCACTGGTCACACCCCACCCAATTTAAGCAGTGAACACAGTGCACTGGCCCAAAGCAGCAGGCTTCTGTTTCCAGCTACAGGGTCCTTTGGGGACAGTGAAGCAAAGGACATCTCAACCACCAAGACCTTATGACAGCTCCCACATATCTAGTCCCTCCAGCTGCATATCTGTGTGACAGCTGCCATCTCCTTCTCCCCACATGAATGCCTCACTGTCACCTCTACTCAGCAAGGTCACACCTAAGCTTTTTTTCAAGGTAGGGTCTTGTTCTAGCCTAAACTGACCTGGAAATCGTTATGTAGTCTAAAGGTGGCCTTGAACTCACAGCAATCTTTCTACCTCTGCCTCCCAAGTGCTAGGATTAAAGGCATACCCCCGAGAGCTGGAGAGATGGCTTAGCGGTTAAGGTATTTGTCTACAAAGCCAAAGGACCCCAGTTCGATTCTCCATGATCCATGTAAGCCAGATGCACAAGGGGGCGCATGCATCTGGAGTTCGTTTGCAGTGGCTGTATGCCTTGGCGTGCCCATTCTCTCCTTCTCTGTCTCTCTTTGCCTCTTTCTCTCTCAAATAAATAAATAAATAAATAAATAAATAAATAAATAAATAAATAAGGGCTGGAGAGATGGCTTAGTGGTTAAGGCGCCTGCCTCCTAAGCCTAAGAACGCTGGTTCCAATCTCCAGCATTTCCAATCCCCAGGTCCCATGTTTAGCCAGATGCAGTGATGCAAGGGCGCAATGCCACACTTGCCCACAAGGGGGCACATGCATCTGGATTTCGTTCACAGCAGCTGAGAGACTGCTGGCACGCCCAATCTCTATCTGTCTCCCTCTCCCTCTCTCTCTGTCTGTCTCTCTCTGTGTCTCTCTCTGTCTAATTAAAAATTTTTTTAGCCGGGCGTCTCTCTCCCAGCACTGTGTCTCTCTCCAATAATAAATAAAATAATTTTAAATTTTTTTAAATAAATAAATAAAATAAAGGCATGTCCCACCACACCTGGAAAGATTTTTTTAAATAAATAAATAAAGGTCTGGAGAGATGGCTTAGTGGGTAAGGTATTTGCTTGCAAAGCCTAAGGACTCATGTTCAACTCTCCAGAACCCACATAAGCCAGAAGTACAAAGGTGAGGCAAGTGTAAGATCATACATACCCACTAGGTAGCACCAGCATCTGGAGTTAGATTGCAGTGGCTGAGGCCCTGGTCTACCAATTCTCTCTCCCCCCCGCCCTCTGTCTCTCTCTCTCTCTAAAAATTAAAAAATTTAAAAATATCTGGGCACACTTTTAATCCCAGCACTTGGGAGGCAGAGTTTAAGGACACACTGAGACTACACATAGTGAACCCTAGGTCAGCCTGGGCTAGAGCAAGACCCTACCTCGAAAAACTAAAAAAAAAAAAAAAAAGTTAATAAAGTTAAATTGTAGATGTATGGGGGAATATAGGTCATTGTTGGAGGATATATGCTCTAAGTTCCATGCTAACACTGTAATAAATAACCAGTGTGGTAGCTCATGTTTGTAAGCCCACCACTTGACATGCTAAGGCAGGAGGATTGCTACAAAAGTTGGAGGCCAACTTGGGCTAAATAGCAAGACCTTTTTACAGAGTGGGTTCCAGATCATCCTGGGGTAGCACAAGAACCTACCTTAAAAAAAAGGGGGGGGTGAGCCGGGCGTGGTGGCGCATGCCTTTAATCCCAGCACTCGGGAGGCAGAGGTAGGAGGATGGAGAGATTACTTACCCTGAGACTAGTTAATTCCAGGTCATCCTGGACCAGAGTGAGACCCTACCTCCGCAAAAACCAAAAAAAAAAAAAGGGGGCTGGAGAGATGACTTAGCAGTTAAGCACTTGCCTGTGAAGCATTGACACCCTGGTTCGAGGCTTGATTCTCCAGAACCCACGTAAGCCAGATGCACAAGGGGCCACATGCATCTGGAGTTCATTTGCAGTGGCTGGAGACCCTGGCATGCCCATTCTCTCTCTATGTACCTGCCTATTTCTGTATCTCTCTCCCTCTTTCAAATAAATAAATACAAATAAAATATTTTTTAAAAAGAAAGAAAGAAGAGCTAGGCGTGGTGGCACACGCCTTTAATCCAGCACTCAGGAGGCAGAGGTAGGAGGATTGCTGTGAGTTCGAGGCCACCCTGAGACTACATAGTGAATTCCAGGTCAGCTTGAGCTAAAGTGAAACCCTATCTCGAAAAACAAAAAAGAAGAAGGAGGAGGAGAAGAAGGAGAAGGAGAAAGAAAGGATAGAAGGAACAAGAATGGAATCAATGAAGGAATGAAAAGAGAGGGAAAGAAAAATACACAAAGAAAGGAGAAAATAGGAAGGAAAGGAAGGAGAAAGAAGGAGGGAGGGAGGGAAGGAGAGAAAGAACAAAGAAAGGGAGGGAAGGAAGAAGAGAAGGAGGAAGGGAGAAAGGTAGAAAGAATCAGGAATTTGAAGTTAGGTATGCTGGCTCTGTATATAGTGGTTTGAGGCCAGCTTGGGCTACGTGACACAGGAAAAGTTTCAGTTCACAAATTCACAAATCAGTCTTTTAGTCAGTGTGCCTGATGTGTAAGTGGAAGAAAATAAATTTAACCCCACCTCAACACATAGCAAAACAAATTCCATCTGAATTAGTCATGCAAATAAATAAAACTTCAAAACAATTACAAGTATGAGGAGGAAAATATGAGATAGTACCTCCCTTCTGACAGAAGACAGGCAGGGCAATGAGGAGGAGAGATAGGAAGTGAACTTCTCCTAGGAAGTTCACCTCCTTAAAGGCCTGTAGACTGTCAGATCGGAAGGAGTTAAAGGCTATTGAAGCAAGTGTTCTCCCCATCTTTCAGTCCATGTTGCAACAACTAGGACTTGGGAGGCCGTGCACAATGTCTACCCCCAATCTAGATTTCATAGGTAACTGGGAGCCTCTGAGGATGTCTGAGCAGGAACCTGGATACTAGGGTTACCTGCTGTGAGACACAGGAAAAAACAGGGACACTGGTCTTAAGACTGGCTGTGAACCTGGCTGAAGGGTTAATAGCCTTCCCTGAAAACTAAAGGGAACTAAAGAGTTAATAGCTATCCCTAAAGCTCAAGGGCAATAAAGAAGTTTGGCACCCTTCCCTGATTGATGTACTCCCCTTAGCCTAGATGGCCTTGAAGGACCAGAGACCATCTGAGTGTCCTCCCTTCGACATTCCTGGCTGAAGAAGCCTATTCTGAACAAGGACACCAACAGCTACAATTTTCTTATCAACTGCTTCTGGTCCAGTCTGTTTTTCTTAGGATTGATTCTCTTTATAAACTTACACCCTAGCCTAGCTCAGTGCTTCAGCCTTCATCCTGCGGGAAAGCTGAGGCTCCTCCCTGTTTTTCTCAATAAACAGTCTTGTCTGTAGAGATCAAACCGGTGTTCTCTTTGGTTTTCTCTTACACTTTCCTTACACTGGCTGAGGCCTCTTAGGAATGTAAGAGGTAAGGAGCATTACCATCACCATCTGATGGGTTCCATCAACTTTGCTTGGGTGGGACAAAACAAGGAAGGCCGCAAAGACTAATGATTTCTGCTCCTTAGCAGAAACTGGGTTTGAGGGCTGATATGTGGCTCATTCGGTGATTCTCATCTAGCATGCAAATACACAATTAAACATTTAAAAAATGAGGACTGGAGACATGAATTAGCAGTTAAGGCTCTTGCTTGCAAAACCTAAGGACCCAGGTTCAATGCTCCACTACCCACGTAAGTCAGATGCACAAGGTGGCGTGTGTGTGTGGGATTCATTTGCACTGGCTAGAGTCCCTAGTGCACCCATGCTCTCTAATAAATAAAATAAAATATTAAAAATCATAAGCCTGGCTGGGCATGGTGGTGCACACTTTTAACCCCAGCACTCAGGAGGCAGAGGTAGGAGGATCACCAAGAGTTGGAGACTACCCTGAGACTAGATAGTGAACTCCAAGTCAGCCTGGACTAGAGTGAAACCCTACCTTGAAAAACAAAAAATAAAAAATAAAAATAAATAAGCCAGAGCCAGGTGTTGTGGTGCATGCCTTTAATCCCAGCACTTGGGAGGCAGAGGTAGGAGGATTGCCGTGAGTTCGAGGCCACCCTGAGACTAATTCCAGGTCAGCCTGGGCCAGAATGAGACCCTACCTCGAAAAACAAACAAACAAACAAAAATAATACATAAATAAATAAATACATAAATAAATAAACAAATAAATAAGCTGGGCATGGGGCATACGCCTTTAATCCCAGCACTCAGGAGACAGAGGTAGGAGGATTACCATGAGTTTGAGACCACCCTGAGACTACATAGTGAATTCCAGGTCAGCCTGAGGTAGAGTGAGACCCTTACCTCAGAAAACCAAAATAAATAAATAAATAAATATTAAAAATAATAATAATTAGGGCTGGAGAAATGGCTTAGGGGTTAAGGCGCCTGCCTCCTAACCCTAAGAACACTGGTTCCAATCTCCAGCTGTTGCAATCTCCAGGTCCCACGCTTAGTCAGATGCAAAGTGACGCAAGGGCGCAATGCCGCACTTGGCCACAAGGGGGCGCGCATCTGGATTTCGTTCGCAGCAGCTGAGACACTCCTCACGCGCCCATCTCTGTCTTCCTCCCTCCCCCTCTCTCTCTCACTCTGTCTCTCTCTGTGTGTCTCTCTCTGTATCTCTCTCCAAAAAAAAGTAAGATAAAATTTTAAAAAAGTTTAAAAAATAATAATAATAATAATTAGCCGGACATGGTGGCACATGTTTTTAATCCTAGCACTTGGGAGGCAGAGATAGGAAGATCACCATGAGTTCAAGGCCACCCTGAGACAATACAGTGAATTCTAGGTCAGCCTGGCTACAGTGAGACCCTACTTTAAAGAAAATAATAATAATAATAGTAATAATTTATTTTTTAATATTCCCTATCCTGAGCTGGACATGGTAGACTTTAATCCCAGAACTCCAGAGGCAGAGGTGGAAGGATTGTTGTGAGTTGGAGGCCAGCCTGGGACTACTACAGAGTGAGTCCCAAACAACCTGAGCTATAGTGAGATACTACATCAGGAAAAAAAAAAAATCCTCCTCAATACCAGGTATAGTAGTACATGTCTGTCATCTCAAACTTGGGAGATGGAGGAAGAAGGATCAAGATTCAAAGTCATCCTTGGGTACATCTTGAGTTTTCTTGAGGCCAGCCTGGGCTACATTGAACCATGTCTCAACAAAACAAACAACAAAAAGCTAAGTAGGCCGGGCATGGTGGTGCATGCCTTTAATCCCAGCACTCGGGAGGCAGAAGGAGTATGGCAGTGAGTTTTAGTCTATGGCAGGTGAGGTCATGAGCCTTAGGGGTATAAAGCCTGCTCTTGTCTGACTAAATGTATATATTACTCCCACCAAGCTGCCCTGGGGTACTACACTTAATGTTCATGTTCACATATTAACACTACTCTCATTTCTGGTTAGAGTAACTTCTCTTTTCAGATGGCGATGACCACTGGGATCACCCAAAAGGCAACATAGTGCTGAGAAGAAGGGATGGAGGAGTGCCCAGCACTGAAACACCTCTGTCACACCCTCCAAGGCTCAGGGACCATTGCAGAAGAGGGGAAGGATAGAATGGAAGAGCCAAAGGAAGGGTATGACTTCTTACAATGCAACTGCCCAGACAGAAATTGGCCTCGATATCCATGACCTTGCAGTGCCTAGCAATACCTTCGCAAGACCCTCACTATAGAAGAAAAAGATGATGACATCAAATTAAAAGAAAGACTAATGGAGAGAGAGAGGGGATATGATGGAGATTGGCCTTCTAAAGTGGAAAGGGGGGAGGGGAGGGAAATATGTTTTTTGTATGTAAGTATAGAAGGTGTCAATAAAGAAATTAATAATTTAAAAAAATCAAAAAAAAAAAAAAAGGACAGAGCATGTATCTATGGTTTCCTGTCTGTCATTCTCTGATGCCAAGCACTATTTGAGAGTTCTGGCAGCAAGGAAACCACAACCGGATATAGCCCTTTGACACTAGATTAAAACTAGGAACTGGGTCTGGGAAGATGGCTCAGAGGTTAAAGGCACTTGCTTTTGCTGAGCATCCCATATAAAGTTGGATGATTCATTTGCAGCTGCAAGAGACCCTGGCACATGGGCACATGCAAATATATATTTAAAAAGAAGCTGGGCATAGTGGCGCACACCTTTAATCCCAGCACTTGGGAGGCAGAGGTAGGAGGATTGCCGTGAATTCGAGGCCAGCCTGAGACTACAGAGTAAATTCCAGGTCAGCCAGGGCTACAGTGAGACCCTACCTCGAAAAATCAAAAAACAAAAAAAAGCCGGGCGTGGTAGTGCACACCTTTAATCCCAGCATTCAGGAGGCAGAGGTAGGAGGATCACCGAGAGTTCGAGGCCACCCTGAGAGGACATAGTTAATTCCAGGTCAGCCTGGACCAGAGTGAGACCTTACCTTGCAAAACCAAAAAAGAAAGAAAGAAAGAAAGAAAGAAAGAAGGAAGGAAGGAAGGAAGGAAGGAAGGAAGGAAGGAAGGAAAGAAAGGGAAAGACAGCTGGGCGTGGTGGCGCACACCTTTAATCCCAGCACTGGGGAGGCAGAGGTAGGAGGATTGGTAGGAGGATCCGAATGAGTTCAAGGCCACCCAGAGTCTACGTAGTGAATTCCAGGTCAGCCTGAGCTAGAGTGAAACCCTACCTCAAAAAACAACAAAAATAAATAAATAAGAAAGAAAAAGAAAACAAAATACTTGAAACTTTTTTTTTAATAATCTGCCCAGTCTGCACATGTTGTTAGTGATAGAAAACCGACCAGACCCAAGGAGAGGCAATGGTGATGTGGAAAGGGCCAGCTGTGCTGTGAAAATAGCTGGAGTGAGGGTGGTGACATTCAGGTCTCCACCAAGCTGGGTATGAAGCAGGCCACCCAGTGTAGTGGATGTGGGAGATAAGGGAACCCACACAGAAGTCACAATGCTTATACTAACTAGGGAATCAAGTGACACTCAGCCCCCACAACTTCTCACTGGCCAAATCCCAAGGAGGGACAGTGCCTCAAGGCCTCACTTCCCAGAAGTCTGTGCCTGGCATGGTGAACGATTATTCCAGCTGCTCAGAAGTCTTCTGACGAGGATCTTAGAGAAAGTATCTGGGTACAAAGCTGGGTCTGATGGCTTATGCCTGTCATTCCAGCACTCAGGATACTGAGGTAGGAGTTCAAGGCCACCCTGAGACTACATAGTGAATTCCAGGTCAGCCTGAGCTGGAATGAGACCCTACCTTGAAAAAAAAAAAAGACGGAAAACAGGGCTGGGGGACGGGGATGGCTCTCAGCAGTTAAAAGATGCTTGCTTAGCCGGGCGTGGTGGCTCACGCCTTTAATCCCAGCACTCGGGAGGCAGAGGAAGGAGGATGACCGAGAGTTCGAGGCCACCCTGAGACTACATAGTTAATTCCAGGTCAGCCTGGACCAGAGTGAGACCCTACCTTGCAAAAAAAAAAAAAAAAAGATGCTTGCTTAGCCCTGCGTGATGGTGCACTCCTTATTTCTTTTTAAGTTTTTTGTTTATTTTTATTTATTTATTTGAGAGCGACGACAAAGAGAAAGAGGCAGAAAGAGAGACAATGAGTACACCAGGGCCTCTAGCCACTGCAAATGAACTCTAGATGTATGTGCCACCTTGTGCATCTGGGGAATCGAGCCTAAAACCAGGGTCCTTAGACTTCTCAGGCAAGCACTTAACCACTAAGCCATCTCTCCAGCCTGGTGAACACCTTTAATCCCAGCACTCAGGGAAGCAGAGGTAGGAGGATCACTGTGAGCTCAATGCCACCCTGAGACTATGTATTGAATTCCAGGTCAGTCTGAGCTAGAGTGAGACCCTACCTGGAAAAAAAAAAAAAAGAAAGAAAGAAAAAAAAAAGAAAGAAAGAAAAAGGAAAATAAAAAGGAAAAGGAAAGGAAACCAAACAAAACGAAACAAAACAAAACAAGAGAGTGGGGTGGTAGTGCATTTCCATAACCCCAAGATTTGGGACATCTAACTCCCCCCCCCCCCAGGTTGGGTCTTACTCTAGCCCAAGCTGACCTGGAATTCACTCTGTTCTCTCAGGGTGGCCTGGAACTCACAGTGATCCTCCTACCTCTGCCTCCCTAGTGCTGGGATTAAAGGTGTGCAGCACCAAGCCAGGCCCATCTAACTATTTGATCAGCCTTGGCTACAAATTAAATTTGAGGTCAGCCTGGGCTACATGAGGCCCTGCCTTAATTTAAAAAAAAAAAAAAAAAAAGAGGACCGGGTGTGGTGGCGCACGCCTTTAATCCTACTTAGTGAGGTAACCCAGGCCTAGAAAGCCAAACATCACATGTTCTCTCTCATATGTGGAACCTAGCTACAAATGTTTGGACTTTTATATGATAGGAATAAAAGTCAGTAGCAGAAGCCAGTAAGCTAGAAAGGGGATATAAAGGGAATAGAAAGGGAAGGAGGGGGAGCTTAATAGGATGGTATTGTATATATGTAAGTAGAAGAACAGATTAATGGGGGTGAAAAGGCCTAAGTGAGGTTAGACGAAGGGATTAAGTAAAGGAAAAGTAGAGGAGGGCTAATCAGAATCTAAGAGGATATAAATAAGTCATATGGAAATCTATTTTTCTGGACGATGGAATACTCAGAAGCCATAGGCTGTTACTAGAAAAATTTCAGTGCCAGGGATGGGATATCTTCCAGTGAGTTGTTGGCCAGGGAAGTCACAGATACCCCCAAAATATTACAGGCCATTGCTGAGGACCTTGGTTTCCCACCAGGAATAGATGGTAAGATCCTATTGCTGAAGACTCCACATACATGGGTGCAAGGTCACTGAGAAATCCTGCTGGAGCTGAGCTGAAAGCCTCCTCCATGTGGACCAGCTGACAGAAAGCTAGAAAAAGCTATGCTGCGTGCAATTCAATAGGAGAGAGAGAAATCACCAGTAAAGATATTCAACAGTGGACACAGCAAGCCTTAAATCTGGCCAGCCAGGCCAAATGAGCCAATGGGTGCGATAGTAGCATGTCTGTTATGGGGGAAATCAACCGCTCTCTAATTGGACTGGAGGCCCGCTCCATGGGAGGGCCTGAACTGAAAACCTACAACAGGGGTAGTCATGAGCCCTAGGGGTGTAATGTCTGTTGGTGTCTGGTTAAATATATATACTATGCTCACCAAACTGCACAGTTCGCACTTCTATTAATGTTCATACCCAAATATTAATGCTACTCTCACTTTTGGTTAGAGAAGTTTCTCTTTTCAGATGGCATTGACCTTGTGATGACTCAGAAGGCCCCATGGTCCTGAGAAGAAGAAACAGAGGAGTGCTCAGCACTGAAATATCTCTAACACACCTTCCGAGGCTCAGGGTCCATTGCAGAAGAGGTGGCAGAAAGAATGTAAGAGCCAAAGGAAGGGTAGGACTCCTTACAATGTACTCACTCCTCCAGACACAAAATGGCCTCGATATCCATGACCTCACAGTGCCTGACACTACCTACACAAGACCATCATAATAGGAGGAAAAGATCATGACATCAAAATAAAAGAAAGCCGGGCGTGGTAGTGCACTCCTTTAATCCTAGCACTCAGGAGGCAGAAGTAGGAGGATTACCATGAGTTCAAGGCCCCCTGAGACTACAGAGTGAATTTCCAGGTCAGCCTGGGCTAGAGTGAGACCCTACCTTGAAAAACCAAAAAATAAAAATAAAAGAGAGACTGACTGATTGAGAGGGGGAGGGGATATGATAGAGAGTGGCGTTTCAAAGGGGAAAGTGGAGGGAGGGAGGGAATTACCACGGGATATTGTCTACAATTATGAAAGTTGTCAATAAAAAAATAATAAATAAGTAAATAAAAATCTGGAGCCGGGCGTGGTGGCACACACCTTTAATCCCAGCACTCGGGAGGCAGAGGTAGGAGGATCGCTGAGAGTTCGAGGCCACCCTGAGACTACATAGTTAATTCCAGGTCAGCCTGAACCAGAGTGAAACCCTACCTCGAAAAACCAAAAAAAAAAAAAAAAAATCTGGTGTAGGGGCTGGAGAGATGGCTTAGCAGTTAAGGTGTTTGCCTACAAAGCCAAAGGATCCCGGTTCGATTCTCCAGGACCCACGTATGCCAGATGCACAAAGGGGTGCATGCATCTGGAGTTTGTTTGCAGTAGCTGGAGACTCTGGTGCGCCTGTTCTCTCTCTCTGTCTCTTTCTCTCTCAAATAACTATATAAATAAATAAAATATATAAAATCTGGTGTGTCATGCACTCATAACTCCAACACTGGCGGTGCAGCGCAGAGACAGAAGGACCTCTGGGGCTCTTTGTATAGCCAGTCTAACCAAAAAAAATGAGCTCCAGTTTCACTGACACTCCATCTCAGGAAAACAGATGGAAGAGTGATACAAGAGGTCACCTTGTGTCCTCTGGATCCTGTATGTATGTGCATAGGACATGTGCAAGGGACATACATGTGCATGCCCAACAGGCACACACACACCTCCACACATACAATCATTTCAAGCCAGACTGGGTGATGCAATATAATCCTAGCACTCTTGAAGATCTGGAGCTCAAAGCCAGCCTGATCCTATCTCAAAAAAAAAAAAAAAAATGCTGGGTGTGGAGGCACATGCCTTTAATCCCAGCATTGGGGAGGCAGAGGTAGGAGGATCACTGTGAGTTCAAGGCCATCCTAAGACTACATAGTGAATTGCAGTTCAGCCTAGGATAGAGTGAGATGCTACCGGAGGGGGAAAAAAAGTGTCTTACCCCAACCCCCAACAAAAAGTGAAGAGGGGGAGGGGAAGGAGGAGAAGTTACTTTCCCTTTACACCTAGCCTCAACTTCCTTTCTGGTGGGGTTGGAGAAAAAACATTTCTCTGAGTAATTTCCCTTTTCTCTCATTCCAGACAAGGTCTACAACCAACCTCTAGGAAGGAACCCAGATTCTGGCACGTGCTCAGTATGCCCTCTACCACAGAGACAGAGCCATCCCCAGCTCCCCATCTCATCTGTCACACACTGTTCTCCTTTGCCATTTCAGAGAACACAACTGGACATTGTTTCCTCTTAGCGAGGCTGAACCCAGTTCTCTTTGTTTGACAAGGCTACATAGTATTTCTTTTTTTTTTTTCTTTTTGTTGTTTTTTCGAGGTAGGGTCTCACTCTAGCTCAGGCTGACCTGAAATTCACTATGTTGTCTCAGGGAGGCCTCGAACTCACAGTGATCCTCCTACCTCTGCCTTCAGAGTGCTGGGATTAAAGGCCTGTGCCACCATGCCCGGTGCTACATAGTATTTCACTGTAAGAATATGACCATCTTTCTTCTGACTCCAGCCCAGGGAGCCTTGAACAGATACAGATGCCAAGCACATATGCAGAAGTAACTAGACTGAGCTCTAGAAGGATACTTCTTTTGCTTTTCTTTTTGCAAATGTATGGTGTGCATGTGTGCGCATGTGTATGGGTGTGCATGCAGAGGCCAGAGCTTGACATCAAATGTCCTCCTCAGTCACTCTTATTATTATTATTATTTTGAGACAGAGTCTCCCATTGATTTTGCCAGACTACCTAGTCAGCAAGTCCCAGAAATTTTCCTGTCTCCAACCCTCAACCCCCCACACCAGTACTAGAGGTGTGTGTGTGTGTGTGTGTGTGTGTGTGTTACCATGGGCAGGTTTTTTTTTTTTTTTGGTTTTTCAAGGTAGGCTCTCAGTCTAGCACAAGCTGACCTGGAATTCACTCTGTATTCTCAGAGTGGCCTCAAACTCATGGCGATCCTCCTACCTCTGCCTCCCGAGAACTGGGATTAAAGGCATGAGTCTGGTAGAGTTTTTCTTTTTAATATTTTATTTTTATTTATTTATTTGAGAGACAAGAGATATTTGAGAAACAAAGAAAGAGAATGGGCATGCCAGGACCTCCAGCCACATGTGCCACCTTATGCATCTGGGGAATTGAACCTGGGTCCTTTGGCTTTGCAGGCAAGTGCCTTAACCTCTAAGCCATTTTTCCAGCCCCATGCAGTTTTTACATGGGTTCTGGGATCTGAACTCAGGTCTTCAGGTACTTGCTTGGCAAGCACTCTCCTGCTGAGTCACCTCAATCTCCAGCCACTAAAAGACATCATGACCATGTTCCTTCCATAGAGGAGAAAGCTGGCTAAAGGTTCATAACAGGTTCTTTCATATGGATAGCTAAGACCTTCCATCCAATTCATGCTTATATTTATTTTATTTTATTTTTAAATTTTATTTTATTTATTTGAAAGAGAGACAGAGGCAGAGAGAGAGAGAGAATGGGCATGTCAGGGCCTTCAGCCACTGTAAACGAACTCCAGACACATGCGCCCCCTTGTGCATCTGACTTATGTGTGCCCTGGAGAATCAGACCTGGGTCTTTTGGCTTTATAGCCAAATGCCTTAACCACTAAGCTATCTCTTCAGCATTTATATTTGTTTTATAAGTTTTCATTTCCAAGACAGAGTTTCACCATGTAGCACAGGCTGGCCTTGGACTTGCAACAATCCTCCTGTCTCAGTCTCCAGAGACTTGAGATTAAAGGTATGGCCCATTATGAATTTGGGTAGTCAGGTTTTGTAAGCAAGCACCTTAAACCATTCATCCATCTCCCCAGCCCCTTTCCTGATTTTTTGTTTCTTTGTTTGTTTTTCTAGGTAGGGTTTCCCTTTAGCCCAAGATGACCTGGAATTTACTATGTAGTCTCAGGGTAGCTTCAAACTCATGGCGATCCTCCTACCTCTCTGCCTCTTGGGTGCTGTAATTAAAGGCGTGCACCACAACATCCGGTTTCCCTTTCCCATTTTTAAAAATATTTATTTATTTGAGAGAGGGAGAGAGAGTAAGGAAGAAGTAGAGAAAGGGGGGTGGGCAGAGAGTGGGCATGCCAGGACCTCTAGCCACTCCAAACAAACTCCAAATGCATGTAATAACTTGTGCATCTGGCTTACATGGGTCTTGGGGAATCAAACCTAGGTCCTTAAGCTTTGCAGTCAAGCACCTTACTGCATGGTGGCGTATGCCTTTAATCACAGCACTAGGGTAGCAGCGATAGGAGGATCACTTCGAGTTCCAGGCCACCCTGAGACTACATAGTGAAATGCAGGTCAGCCTGGGCTAGTGCAAGACCCTATCTTAAAAATAAAATAAATAATTTTTTTTTTAATTTACAATCTACCATCCTATTAATGCCAAGAGTGGGTTGAGAAAGATTCAGTGCCCTTGTGGATACCTGCCAAGTCTGGACCATTTCCTGATTTCCCTTGGCACTCATGCCTTCTTCCAGAAATCATGTGTCTACCAGGGAAAGAGCTTCCTGCCCTGCCCTGCCCTGCCCCATCCTGCTGGAGCCCATGCCTTGTCTGAGGCTGCTTCTCCATTAGCTCATGGAAAAGCTACACTGTGTGTTAGCACCCTGAGCCACAAAGGCCTTGAAAGGTATGGTAGAAAATATAGATCCAGCCATGTGTGGTGGGTAGACGCCTGCCATTCCTGCACTAGGAATGTGAAGGCAGGAGGATAAAAAGTTCAAGGCAAAAAAAAAAAAAAAAAAAAAAAAAAAAGAAGTTCTAGGGCAATCCTCAACTATAGAATGAGTGTAAAGCCAGCCTAGGCTTACAAGAAACCCTGTCTCAAAAAGCAAACATGGAGGCACATGCCTTGAATCCCAGCACTAGAGAGGCAAGATTAAGAGGATTGATGTGAGTTTGAGGCCAGCCTAAGCCTACATAGTGAATTTCAAGTCAGCCTGGGTTACAGCAAGACCATACCTGGAAAAAAATAGTATAAAATAAAAAGTTAAAAAATAAATAAAATAAATAAATAAAAAGTTAAAGAAGCAACAAAATAAATGTAGCTGGCTTCACACACAAGGATGTAGATCAGAGAAGTCATTAGTTCACCCAGAGTGACACAGTGTTTAAGGATCAGAATCTCAGTTGCAGGCTTGAGTCTCTCTGTCTGTTGCTGTTCCCTAATTTCACAGTAACCAATAGGAAGCCACCAGGAGTAGGCTGTTACACATCACACCAAAAAGAAAGCTGACCCTAGTGTTGGGAAGATGGCTTCATGGGCAAAGTGCTTGTCACTCAAACATGAGGACCTGAGTTCAATCCCCATGGAAAATGCCAGAAGCTGGGCATGCTGGCACATGCATTTAATTCCAGCACTTGAGAGGCAGAGGTAAGAGGATCGCCATGTGTTGGAGACCACCCTGAGATTACATTGTGAATTCCAGGTCAGCCAAGGCTAGAGCAAGACCCTACCTCGAAAAACCAAAATAAACAAAGAAATTAACTAATTAATTAAAAAATAAGGTGGAGCCGGGTATGGTGGTACATGATTTTAATTCCAGCGCTTGGGAGGCAGTGGTAGAAGGATCGCCTTGAGTTCAAGGCCACCCTGAGGCTTCATACTGAATTCCAGGTCAGCCTGAGCTAGAGTGAGACCCTACTTCAAAAACACAAAACAACAAGAACAAAAAAAAAAAGTTGTGGTGCTGGAAAAATGGCTTGCAGTTAAGATGTTTGCCTGCAAAGCCAAAGGACCAAGGTTCGATTCCCCAGGACCCACATAAACCAGATGCACAAGGTGGTACATGCATCTTGAGTTTGTTTTCAGCAGCTAGAGGCCCTGACACTCCCATTCTCTCTCTCTCTCTCAAATAAACAAATAAATAAATAAATAAATAATATTTAAACTGGGCATGGTGGCCCATGCCTTTAATCCCAGTACTTGGGAGGCAGGGGTAGGAGGATTGCCATGAGTTCGAGGCCACCCTGAGACTACATAGTGAAATCCAAGTCAGCCTGAGCTACAGTGAGACCTTACCTCAAAAAAGCAAAAAGGGCCGGGAGTGGTGGTGCACGCCTTTAATCCCAGCATTCAGGAGGCAAAGGTAGGAGGATCGCCATGAGTTCGAGGCCACCCTGAGATTACATAGTGAATTCCAGGTCAGCCTGGGCTAGAATGAGACCCTACCTTGAAAAACCGAAAAATGAAAAAAAGAAAAAAAAATTTAAAAAAAGGCAAGGGCTGGAGAGATGGCTTAGCAGTTAAGGCGCCTGCCTGCTAAGCCTAAGAACCGGGTTCCAATCTCCAGGTCCCACATTTAGCCAGATGCAAAGTGACGCAAGGTCGCAATGCCGCACTTGACAAGGGGGCGCACTCATCTGGATTTCGTTCACAGCCGCTGAGAGACTGGGGGTGTGCCCATCTCTGTCTCCCTCTCCCTCTCTGTCTCTCTCTGTGTCTCTCTCCAAAAATAAATAAAATAATTTTTTTAAAAAATTTAAAGGCAAAAAGGGGGCTGGAGGACTGGAGAGATGGCTTAGTGGTTAAGGCGCCTGCCTGCTAAGCCTAAGAACGACAGTTCCAATCTCTAGGTCCCACGTTTAGCCAGATGCAAAGTGATGCAACGCAGCACTTGCCCACAAGGGGGTGCACGCATTGGGAGTTCGTTCTCAGCGGCTGAGAGGCTGCTGGCCCACCGATTCTCGATCTGTCTTCCTCTCCCTCGCTCTCCAAAAATAAAAAAAAAAATTTGCTTTAAAAAAATAAATTTTAAAAAAAGGGGGGTTGGCGGGGTGTGGTAGCACACGCCTTTAATCCCAGCACTCTGGAGGCAGAGGTAGGAGGATCACTGTGAGTTCGAGGCCACCCTGAGACTACATAGTGAATTCCAGGTCAGCCTGGGCTAGAGTGAGACCCTACCTTGAAAAACCAAAAAAAGGCGGGGGGGCTGGAGAGATGGCTTAGCTGTTAAAGCGTTTGTCTGTGAAGCCTAAGGACCTCAGTTCGATTCTCCAGGTCCCACGTAAACCAGATACACAAGGGGACACACACATCTGGAGTTCATTTTCAGTGGCTAGAGGCCAATTCTCATTCTCCCTCTCTCTTTCTCTCTCTCTATCCCTAATAAATAAATAAATAAAAATAAAATCTTTAAAAAAATAAAAACAAAAAGGAAAAAAATAGGGGGTGGAGAGATGGTCTAAATAAATAAAATTAAATAAAATTAAAAAAACAAAAAATATATATATAATAAAAAATAAGGTAGAGAGCAATTGAGGAAGATAGGCAATGTCAATCTTTGGTCTACACATAAATGCACACACATTAGGGAGCTGACACTATCTATGAGGCTATTATGGGAAAGCTGAAGCATTTCAGATGCTTGATTCTGGAGAACTGGCACAGTTTACAAGCCAAACAAGATCCTTATTGCAACAGCCCAGAAAGCTTGTCAGCTGCTAGAGACCAAGGCAAGAAGTTCAAAAGTTCAAGCCCAAAACTGGACATGTGGGTGCATGTCTGTAATTCCAGCTTGGGAAGTGGAGGCAGGAGAATCAGTTCAAGGACATCCTCAGCTACACTAGCTGAGGATAGCTGAAATACATGAGACCCTGTCTCTAAAAACAAACAAGAGTGAGACGGAGGGAGAAAAGAAGGAAGGAGGGAAGGAAGGGGAGAGGAAGAAGAAAGAAGCAGGGCCTGTAATCTCAGCACTCAAGATGCTGAAGTAGAAGGATTGCTGTGATTGGAGGTCAGCCTGGCCTACAGAGAGACTGCCTCAAGACAAAAGCAAGGGGCCTGGAGAGATGGCTTAGCAGTTACGGTGTTTGCCAGCAAAGCCTAAGGACCCACATTCCATTCCCCAGCACCCACGTAAGCCAGATGCACAAGGTGGCACATGCATCTGGAGTTCGTTTGCAGTGGCTAGAGACTCTGGTGCACCCATTCTCTATCTGTTTCTCTATCTCTCTCAAATAAATAAATATAAATGCGTGTGTGTGTGTGTGTGTGTGTGTGTGTGTGTGTACAGCTGGCATGGTGGCACACATGTTTAATCCCAGCACTCAGGAGGCAAAGGTAGGAGGATCGCCGTGAGTTCAAGGCTACTCTGAGACTACATAGTGAATTCCAGGTCAGCCTGAGCTCAAGTAGAGACCCTACTTCTGGGAGGAGGAAGAAAAAAAAACAAGAAGGAAAGATAGATTGCTTAAAGCCAGTTTGAGCTAAACAAGATCCTTTTTGCTAGAGCAAGACCCTACCTCAAGAAACCAAAAAAAAAAGGGAGGGGGCGCAGCTCAGTGGTAGAGTGCTTATCTAGCACACTTGAGGCCCTGGGTTCCAGCCCCGATAAGGCAAAGTCAGGCCTCCCTGAAAGAGGTGAAAGGAGCACTTCCATCCCAGGCTCTCTGGAGCCTTACAGGGGGAAGTAATTAAGCAACTGGGTGGTTTGTACACTGTTCCTTCTGCCTGGGACACACTTGCCTCCAATCTTCCCACAACCAGCAACACCACCAGCCTTCTGTCACTTAAAATAGACCCTGGCTCTTCCACACACAGTGCTTGTTCTTTGCTTCACAACCTTCAACAACCTACAATTACATGTTACTCTCTCGTCCATTCCTTGTGGTCTAATTTTTCAGCTTCTTTCACTGCTGTGTTCCCATGGTCAGACTTCTGCCTCTGAGAAGCTCAATAAATTCTTGGTTTGGGATTGGGGCAGTAGCTCAGCAAAACCCTTGCTGAATGTATCTGAGGCCTTGGGGTTCAGCTTCAGTGTTTGCAACATGCAGGAGGTTCCATTTCTGCCCCTCCTCCCATTTCCCCTTCACCTGCCCAATGCTTGCTGAGCATCTGCTGTCAAGGGTTCCATCCCAAGCAATACAAAAAGGACAAATGCCATCCTGGGCCAAATTCAAAGCTATGTGAACCCTATCATTCTAACCAGACTGTGTGGAGACCCAAGATCCCTCCGGTGGTGGACACAAACATTCAAGGCCTGTCCAGGCCCGGACACCGAGATCCCCACATCAGAGACAGACAGCCACACCCAAGAGATGCACAGCTCCGGGGTCTGAGGCTTGAGTCAAAACCAAGAGCCTAGGAGCCCCTCCAGAGCTCTGGGCTGGCAGCCTTAAGCAGCCAGGGAGGTGCCTGGCAAGCTAGGTCCTGGGCAAGGAGAGTCCCCCGGTCTCTCACATTGTGCCTGTTCATTCTCCGCAGATCCACAGCCCTTGGGGGTGGACAGGGTGGCTCAGTCATAGCCTACTTGCTTTTCTTGTTTTTCTGGTTATTTTTAAGCAGTTTCCGGCCCCCTGCCCTAGGCTCTTGACTGGAGCAGTTTCCAGGAAGTTCGTGTCACACAAAGTTGGGAGTGGGGGGCTCTTACATCCCGGTCGTGCTACTTGACTCTAGAGCCAAATGGGGCCCTGGGGACCTAAGATGGAAAAGAGGAATGCAAAAATGAGGACCACACCACCTCGCTTGTGGGAACCGGGGAGAGGGTCTGCACCGGAAGATGTGGACGAGAGGAGACGCGTCCCAATCCCACTGACTGCCCAGCGCTAAGAGGCTCAAGCCGCCCCAGAGGCTTCACAGAGAGGAGATCGTACGTGCGCCCGCAGGCTTTTGCTCCGTCACGTCAAGTGTATCAGGGGTCTCCGGCTTCCTTCTTGCCCCTTCACGTAGGTGCCCTGGTCGCCGCCCAGGCGCCCTGCCACACCAGGTGGGCTCTCGTCCAGGTATTCGGGCTGTCTAATCTAGCCTCAGTTTCCCCCGTCTAGTCGAAAGCCTGGAATCGCTATTTCTGGTTGATGACTGGAGGGAATGGGGTAAAAGGAAGAAGTGGAGCAAAAGATCTGCGAGAGAAGGAGGAAATGGAGAGGTCGAGGCCCGGTTTTTTCCCAGCTAAAATCGACTAGCCTTCCCCTCCCCCGGCCGCCATCTGAGCCGTCCAGATAACGGGACCTCCACGGGAGGAGCATGCGCCGTAGCCCCGGCCCTTCGCCCGAGGAGGTGAGCTGAGGATCCGGGAGGGGGCTCCGGGAGAACCGGGCTGGAACCCGGACAGTGGGTAGCAAGCGACCGAACGCCGAAGCTGGAGGGTGGAGGAAGGGACTCTTCAGCCGCAGCGCGAGTATTTAAGGCTCAATGTCCCGGACCTCAAGACCCGCCCCTCCCAACCCAGCAGAAGTGACTCCTACCGTAGGCTTCGTCCTTCCGATCGTCCTCCATGGCCGCAGAGCGCGGGGAGGGGAGGCCCAGCCAGCGCGACCCCGGCCCTAGCGGGCGGGAGGCTTCGCGGGCTTCAAGGCTCCGCCCGCAACGGGCCAGGCCCCGCCCCACACCAGGCCCCGCCCCTGCCCGGCCTTCCCCTGCCCGCCGGCCTAGGCACACAGCACAGCCCGCTCTCCAGGGCACCTGGCCAGTGTCCACCCTACCCGAGGAGACCACGCCCCCGCCCGAGCGGCCAGCCGCGCCCAGCTCTGCCGCGCTCCAGGTCAGGCTCCGCCCTGTATCCTGCCCTGCCCCATCCGCGTCCTCCAATAAGGTTCCTGCTGTGACTGGGGGCGGGGCCAAATCGGAGGGCTGAAGCGCTCTCTCCCCATTTTTGTTTCTAGTCTGTGCTCCCTGGAGACCCCCTTCCCACGTTTGCTTGTCATTCATTCATCCATTGGCGTGTGGAGTACTGTATACTCGGGAACAAACAGATTCGCAAAGGAATTTAGCGCTTGGTAACATGAAACAGGGAACAAATCCTACAAAAGGCACGTTCGTTGGCTGAAAGATGAAATCCAAACCATGTTAATCATGTGTGATCCCTCTCAGGACTGCTCTCTGGCCATCCAAAGTGTGTGTATATTTATCAACCAGTGAGGGTTACCCTCAGCCTTGACCTTACTATGAAAAATAGGCGCCGGGCATGGGGGCGCAAACCTTTAATCCCAGCACTCGGGAGGCAGAGGATCGCCATGAGTTCAAGGCCCCCCTGAGACCACATGGTGAATTCCAGGTCAGCCTGGGCTAGAGTGAGACCCTACCTTGAAAAAAAAAAAAAAAAAAAAAAAAAGAAAAAGAAAAATAGGAAGCTGGGCATGGTGTCACTTGCCTTTAATCCCAGCACTTGGGAGGCAGAGGTAGGTGGATTGCCTTGTGTAAGGAAAGTGTAAGAAAAAAGCAAAAGAGAACACCGGACTTTGATCTCTACAGACAAGATTGTTTATTAAGAGAAAACAGCGAGGGACTCCAGCTTTCCTGCAGGATGAAGGCTGAAGTATTGGGCCAGGCTGGAGTGTAAGCTTATAAGGGGGACCCTAAGACAAACAGGCTGTACCAGCTGCAGGTCCAAGGGAAGTAGATAAGGAACTGTAGTTATTTGTATCCTCGCTCAGAACAAGCTTTTTTAGCCAAATTGTCTAGGGAGGATAACCCGTCAGACAGTTTCTGTTCCCTCAAGGTTTTCTGAGCTAAGGGAAATTTAGTTTATCATTTAGGAGTAGATAGGCCTGTCAAGGACATGTTTCTGAAGTTTTATGGCTTGTGGGTCTTAGGGATAGTTATTAACTCTTTATTTCCCTTTAGTTTTCAAGGAAGGCTATTACCCCTTCACTGTGAGTTCGAGGCCACCCTGAGACTACATAGTGAATTCCAGGTCAGCCTGGACTAGAGTGAGACCCTATCTTGAAAAACAAAACAAAAAAAAAGAAAAGAAAAGGAAAGGAAAGGAAAGGAAAGAAAGAAAGAAAGAAACAAACAAACAAACAAAGAAACAAAGAAATTGAAGGGAAGTATATAAGTCCACTCACAGGAGTGTGACTGATAGATTCACAAGAAGGAACACTACACAAAGGATAGAAAATCGAATGAGCTGGGCATGATGGTGTATGCCTGTCATCCCTGCATGTGAAAGATGGAGGCAAGATGATAAGGGTCTCATACATTGTAAATTCAAGGCCAGCCTGGGCTACAGAGTGAGTTCAGGTCAGCCTGGGTTAAAGTAACACCATGCCTCAAAAAGACAAAAGGAGGGGTAGTTAAGCCGGGCGTGGTGGTGCACGCCTTTAATCCCAGCACTTGGGAGGCAGAGGTAGGAGGATTGCCGAGAGTTCAAGGCCATCCTGAGACTACATAGTTAATTCCAGGTCAGCCTGGACCAGAGTGAGACCCTACCTCAAAAAAAAAAAAAAAAAAAAAAAAAAAAGGAGGGGTAGTTAGCTCAGTGGACTGCCCTGGGTTCCATCCTCAACACCAAGTCCTTTCCATGCACCCCTTCTACTTCCTGACTAATCCCTCTTCCTTTTTTTTTCTCTTTGTATATTAACTTTATTTTTTCCTCTTTTTTATTGACAACTTCCAAAATTATATACAATAAACCATGGTAATTGCCCTCCCCCCACTTTTTAAATATATATATATATTGTTTTGTGGCGCACGCCTTTAATCCCAGCACTGGGAAGGCAGAGGTAGGAGGATCGCCGAGAGTTCGAGGCCACCCTGAGACTACAGAGTGAATTCCAGCTCAGCCTGGGCTAGAGTGAGACCCTACCTCGAAAAACAAAAACAAACACACAAACAAACAAAAAAATATATATATACATAATTTATTTGCAAGCAGAGAGAGAGAGAGAGAAGAGAGGCAGACACAGACAGAATGGGCACACCAGGGCCTCTAGCCACTGCAAACGAACTCCACATGCATGTGCCCCTTGTGCATCTAGCTTATGTGGGTCCTGGAGAATCGAACCGGGATCCTGTGGCTTGGCAAGCAAACGCCTTAACCGCTAAGCCATTTCTCCAGCCCTTTTTTTGGTTTTTCGAGGTAGGGTCTCACTCTGGTCCAGGCTGAGCTGGAATTAGCTACGTAGTCTCAGGATGGCCTCGAACTCATGGCAATCCTCCTACCTCTGCCTCCGTAGTGCTGGGATTGAAGGCGTGCACCACCACACCCAGCCTTTTTAAATATTTTTATTTATTTATTTGCAAGCAGAGTGAGATAGAGAGAGAAACAGAGAGAATGGGCATGTCCAGTGGTGCACGCCTTTAATCCCAGCACTTGGAAGGCAGAGGTTGGATCACTGTGAGATCAAGGCCAACCTGGAACTACAGTGCGAGTTCCAGGTCAGCCTGGGCTACAGTGAGACCCTGTAAAAACATCAAAAAAAAAAAAACAATCCAGCTGAAGAGATGGCTTAGTGGTTAAGGCGTTTGCCTACAAACCCTAAGGAATCAGGTTCAATTCACCAAAATCCACATAAACCAGATGCAAATGGTGACACATGCATCTGGATTGTTTGCACTGGCCAGAGGTCCTGGCAAGCCCATTCTCTCCCCGCACCCCCATAAATAAATAAAAATAGTGACTTGGGGGCTTAGCGGTTAAGGTATTTGCCTGCAAAGCCAAAGGATGCTGGTTCGATTCACCAGGACCCGTGTAAGCCAGATGCACAAGGGGTGCATGCATCTAGAGTTTGTTTGCAGTGGCTGGAGACCCTGGCATGCCCATTCTCTCTCTGTCTCTCTCAGTCTTGTTCTCTCTCTCAAATAAATAAATTAAATTAAATTTAAAAAATAGTCACTTGGATAAAACCTTAGGGGCTGGAGAGCTGGCTCTAAGCCTGCCAGACCAGGTTCAGTTCCCTAGCATCCACATAAAGCAGGATGCACTAAGCAAGAGACATTGGCACACCCATACACACACACACAAGTAAATAAATAATGGGGCTGGGGAGATAATTTAGGCTTTAAAAGTGCTTGTTTGCAAAAGCCTGCTGCCCAAGGGTTCAATTCCCAGACACACACATAAAGCCCGATGATATTTATTTGCAGCAGCAAGAGACCCTAACATATCCTTATACACATGTGCAAAAAGTAAATAAATAAGCCGGGCGTGGTGACGCACGCCTTTAATCCCAGCACTTGGGAGGCAGAGGTAGGAGGATCGCTGTGAGTTTGAGGCCACCCTGAGACTACATGGTGAATTCCAGGTCAGCCTGAGCTACAGTCAGACCCTACCTCAAGAAACCCAAAATAAAATGAAATGAAATAAATAAAATAAAATAATAAAATAAAATAAAATAAAATAAATAAAGGGCTGGAGAAATGGCTTAGTGGTTAAGGCATTTGCCTATGAAGCCAAAGGACCCAGGATTGATTCCCCAGGACCCATGTTAGCCAGATGCACAAGAGGGCACATGCATCTGGAATTCATTTGCAGTGGCTAGAAGCCTTGGCATGTCCATTCTCTCTGTGTCTCTCTTCTCTCTCTCTCTCTCTCTGCTTGCAAATAAATAAATAAATGTTTAAAAATAAATAAGTAAGCCAGGCGTGGTGGCGCATGCTTTTAATCCCAGCACATGGGAGGCAGAGGTAAGAAGAGCACTGTAAATTCAAGGCCACCCTGAGACTACATAAGGAATTCCAGGTCAGCCTGGGGTGGAGTGAAACCCTACCTCGAAAAACCAAAAAAAAAAAAAAAAAGTAAATAAAGAATTAAAAATAAATAAAATTTAGCCAGACATGGTGGCACACGCTTTTAATTTCAGCATTTGAGAGGCAGAGGTAGGAGGATCACCATGAGTTCAAGGCCACCCTGAGACTACATAGTGAATTCCTGGTCAGCCTGAGCTAGAATAGACCCTACCTTGAAAAATAAATAAATAAGCCACCATGCCCAGCTTAAAATTTAAATTAAACAAAAACCTCTCTGAGATACCACTTTGCACAAACAACATACCAAAGATTGGCCACTGAGACAGGATGTTGGTTACTTTTAGGCCAGCCTAGGCTATATAATGAGGCTCATCTTAAAAAAGTATTTTAAGGCCGGGTGTGGGGGCGCATGCCTTTAATCCCAGCACTTGGGGTAGTAGGATAGCTGTGAGTTCGAGGCCACCCTGAGACTACATAGTGAATTCCAGTTCAGCCTGGACTAGAGTAAAACCCTACCTTGAAAAACAAACAAACAAAAACAAAACAGTAAAAATATTTTTAACCAAGTGTGGTGGTGCACACCTTTAATCCTGGCACTCTGGAGCCAAAAGCACTAGGATTGCTGTGAGTTGGAGGTCAGCCGGGGACTATAGAGTGCCTTTCAGATCAGCCTAAACTAGAATGAGACCCTACAAAAGAAAACCTAAATTAAAAAAATAAATGCAAAACAAAAAAGCATTCTTTGTTTAACAAAAGGAATAAAGATAGATAAAAGGTGTATAAATCTAAAAACAAAACATTTTGCTAAATTAAATAAGCCAGGTACTTTTCCATACATCTCAAGAACATGTGTGGCTAATGTTCAGCATAACAAAACACTGGCTGCCTTTGGGGGAGAAGTAGTGCCTGGTGGGGGGGCAGGGGGAGGACAGCATCCGGGTGAGAAAAAACAGAACTGCGGTTAGGTTACACGGGTGGGTTCACTGTGTGAGAACTTGATTTCTGAACTTTCTTCTTAGCATCTGTTACATTTGAAACTGGAAACTTCTGCAGGCGTGGTGGCGCATGCTTTTAATCTCAGCACTCAGGAGGCAGAGGTAGGAGGATCGCTGTAAATTCAAGGATACCCTGAGACTACATAGTAAATTCCAGGTCAGCCTGGAAACTTCTTTTTCCTATGTATTTGTTTATTTTTGGTTTTATTCTTTTTAAATAGAAAAATTTTATTCATTTATTTATACGAGAGAAAGAGGCAGATAGAGAGAGAAAGAGAAAATGGGTATACCAGGGCCTCCAGCTACTGCAAATGAACTCCAGATGCATGTGCCACCTTGTGAATCTTGTTTACGTGGGTCCTGGGGAACTGAGCTTTGAACCAGGGTCCTTAGGCTTCACAGGCAAGCGATTAACCGCTAAGCCATCTCTCCAGCCCTATTTTTATTATTTTTTATTTTTTATTTTTGTTTTTGAGGTAGGGTCTCACTCTGGCCCAGGCTGACCTGGAATTAACTATGTATTCTCAGGGTGGCCTCAACTAACGGTGATGCTCCTACCTCTGCCTCCCAAGTGCTGGGATTAAAGGCGTGCGCCATCACACCCAGCTCCAGCCCTATTTTTGGTTTTTGACGCAAAGTTTTGCTTTAGCCCATGCTCAGGCATCAAACTCACAGTGATCCTCCTACCTCTGCCTCCCCAGTGCTGGGATTAACGGCATGCGTAGTGAAAAAAAAAAAAAAAGCATGCACAAACACTATTTTATTTTTGCTTAATAGATTTTTTATTTTATTCATATTTTTCTTTATATAATGGACAATTTTTATACATGTATACATTTTGATCATAATCTTCTTTCATTTCCTTCTCTTGTCCACCCTCCCATGCCCTTTCCATGGACCCCTTCTACTTCCTGACTAATCCCTCTTCCTTTTTTTCTTTGAATATTATCTTTATTTTTTCCTCTTTTTTTCTTATTGATAACTTCCATAATTATATACAATAAACCATGGTAAATGCCCTCCCCAGTTTTTAAATATTTTTATTTATTTATTTATTTACCAAGCAGAGAAGAGAGAAACAGAGAGAATGGGCATGTCCAGTGGTGCACGCCTTAATCCCAGCACTTGAAGGCAGAGGTTGGATCATGAGATCAAGGCCAACCTGGAACTACAGTGCGAGTTCCAGGTCAGCCTGGGCTACAGTGAGACCCTGTAAAAAAAAACAATCCAGCTGAAGAGATGGCTTAGTGGTTAAGGCGTTTGCCTACAAACCCTAAGGAATCAGGTTCAATTCACCAAAATCCACATAAACCAGATGCAAATGGTGACACATGCATCTGGATTGTTTGCACTGGCCAGAGGTCCTGGCAAGCCCATTCTCTCCCCGCACCCCCATAAATAAATAAAAATAGTGACTTGGGGGCTTAGCGGTTAAGGTATTTGCCTGCAAAGCCAAAGGATGCTGGTTCGATTCACCAGGACCCGTGTAAGCCAGATGCACAAGGGGGTGCATGCATCTAGAGTTTGTTTGCAGTGGCTGGAGACCCTGGCATGCCCATTCTCTCTCTGTCTCTCTCAGTCTTGTTCTCTCTCTCAAATAAATAAATTAAATTAAATTTAAAAAAATAGTCACTTGGATAAAACCTTAGGGGCTGGAGAGCTGGCTCTAAGCCTGCCAGACCAGGTTCAGTTCCCTAGCATCCACATAAAGCAGGATGCACTAAGCAAGAGACATTGGCACACCCATACACACACACACAAGTAAATAAATAATGGGGCTGGGGAGATAATTTAGGCTTTAAAAGTGCTTGTTTGCAAAAGCCTGCTGCCCAAGGGTTCAATTCCCCAGACACACACATAAAGCCCGATGATATTTATTTGCAGCAGCAAGAGACCCTAACATATCCTTATACACATGTGCAAAAAAGTAAATAAATAAGCCGGGCGTGGTGACGCACGCCTTTAATCCCAGCACTTGGGAGGCAGAGGTAGGAGGATCGCTGTGAGTTTGAGGCCACCCTGAGACTACATGGTGAATTCCAGGTCAGCCTGAGCTACAGTCAGACCCTACCTCAAGAAACCCAAAATAAAATGAAATGAAATAAATAAAATAAAATAATAAAATAAAATAAAATAAAATAAATAAAGGGCTGGAGAAATGGCTTAGTGGTTAAGGCATTTGCCTATGAAGCCAAAGGACCCAGGATTGATTCCCCAGGACCCATGTTAGCCAGATGCACAAGAGGGCACATGCATCTGGAATTCATTTGCAGTGGCTAGAAGCCTTGGCATGTCCATTCTCTCTGTGTCTCTCTTCTCTCTCTCTCTCTGCTTGCAAATAAATAAATAAATGTTTAAAAATAAATAAATAAGTAAGCCAGGCGTGGTGGCGCATGCTTTTAATCCCAGCACATGGGAGGCAGAGGTAAGAAGAGCACTGTAAATTCAAGGCCACCCTGAGACTACATAAGGAATTCCAGGTCAGCCTGGGGTGGAGTGAAACCCTACCTCGAAAAACCAAAAAAAAAAAAAAAAAAAAAAAAAAAGTAAATAAA
Source organism: Orientallactaga sibirica (assembly GCA_036365145.1). NCBI lineage: Eukaryota > Metazoa > Chordata > Mammalia > Rodentia > Dipodidae > Orientallactaga > Orientallactaga sibirica. Next base: position 4,518,407 of record JAEOAD010002278.1, on the reverse strand, counting down.
GAATTAAAAATAAATAAAATTTAGCCAGACATGGTGGCACACGCTTTTAATTTCAGCATTTGAGAGGCAGAGGTAGGAGGATCACCATGAGTTCAAGGCCACCCTGAGACTACATAGTGAATTCCTGGTCAGCCTGAGCTAGAATAGACCCTACCTTGAAAAATAAATAAATAAGCCACCATGCCCAGCTTAAAATTTAAATTAAACAAAAACCTCTCTGAGATACCACTTTGCACAAACAACATACCAAAGATTGGCCACTGAGACAGGATGTTGGTTACTTTTAGGCCAGCCTAGGCTATATAATGAGGCTCATCTTAAAAAAGTATTTTAAGGCCGGGTGTGGGGGCGCATGCCTTTAATCCCAGCACTTGGGGTAGTAGGATAGCTGTGAGTTCGAGGCCACCCTGAGACTACATAGTGAATTCCAGTTCAGCCTGGACTAGAGTAAAACCCTACCTTGAAAAACAAACAAACAAAAACAAAACAGTAAAAAAAATATTTTAACCAAGTGTGGTGGTGCACACCTTTAATCCTGGCACTCTGGAGCCAAAAGCACTAGGATTGCTGTGAGTTGGAGGTCAGCCCGGGACTATAGAGTGCCTTTCAGATCAGCCTAAACTAGAATGAGACCCTACCGCAAGAAAACCTAAATTAAAAAAATAAATGCAAAACAAAAAAGCATTCTTTGTTTAACAAAAGGAATAAAGATAGATAAAAGGTGTATAAATCTAAAAACAAAACATTTTGCTAAATTAAATAAGCCAGGTACTTTTCCATACATCTCAAGAACATGTGTGGCTAATGTTCAGCATAACAAAACACTGGCTGCCTTTGGGGGAGAAGTAGTGCCTGGTGGGGGGGCAGGGGGAGGACAGCATCCGGGTGAGAAAAAACAGAACTGCGGTTAGGTTACACGGGTGGGTTCACTGTGTGAGAACTTGATTTCTGAACTTTCTTCTTAGCATCTGTTACATTTGAAACTGGAAACTTCTGCAGGCGTGGTGGCGCATGCTTTTAATCTCAGCACTCAGGAGGCAGAGGTAGGAGGATCGCTGTAAATTCAAGGATACCCTGAGACTACATAGTAAATTCCAGGTCAGCCTGGAAACTTCTTTTTTCCTATGTATTTGTTTATTTTTTGGTTTTATTCTTTTTAAATAGAAAAATTTTATTCATTTATTTATACGAGAGAAAGAGGCAGATAGAGAGAGAAAGAGAAAATGGGTATACCAGGGCCTCCAGCTACTGCAAATGAACTCCAGATGCATGTGCCACCTTGTGAATCTTGTTTACGTGGGTCCTGGGGAACTGAGCTTTGAACCAGGGTCCTTAGGCTTCACAGGCAAGCGATTAACCGCTAAGCCATCTCTCCAGCCCTATTTTTATTATTTTTTTATTTTTTATTTTTTGTTTTTTTGAGGTAGGGTCTCACTCTGGCCCAGGCTGACCTGGAATTAACTATGTATTCTCAGGGTGGCCTCGAACTAACGGTGATGCTCCTACCTCTGCCTCCCAAGTGCTGGGATTAAAGGCGTGCGCCATCACACCCAGCTCCAGCCCTATTTTTTGGTTTTTGACGCAAAGTTTTGCTTTAGCCCATGCTCAGGCATCAAACTCACAGTGATCCTCCTACCTCTGCCTCCCCAGTGCTGGGATTAAAGGCATGCGTAGTGAAAAAAAAAAAAAAAAAGCATGCACAAACACTATTTTATTTTTGCTTAATAGATTTTTTATTTTATTCATATTTTTCTTTATATAATGGACAATTTTTATACATGTATACATTTTGATCATAATCTTCTTTCATTTCCTTCTCTTGTCCACCCTCCCCATGCCCTTTCCATGGACCCCTTCTACTTCCTGACTAATCCCTCTTCCTTTTTTTTCTTTGAATATTATCTTTATTTTTTTCCTCTTTTTTTCTTATTGATAACTTCCATAATTATATACAATAAACCATGGTAAATGCCCTCCCCCCAGTTTTTAAATATTTTTATTTATTTATTTATTTGCAAGCAGAGAGAGATAGAGAGAGAAACAGAGAGAATGGGCATGTCCAGGCGTCCAAGTGCTGCAAACAAATTCCAGAGGCAGGGCTGTAGACATGGCTTAGCCATTAAGGCATTTATTTGCCTATGAAGCCTAAGGACCCAGGTTCAATACTGAACCAGGTTCAGTACCCACGTAAGCCAGATGCACAAGGGGGCACATGTGTCTGGAATGCCCATTCTCTCTTTCTTCCTGTTTCACTCTCAAATAAATAAATAAAATAGAATAAAAAGCAAAAAGGGGGCTGGAGAGACAGCTTAGTGGTTAAGTGCTTGCCTGTGAAGCCTAAGGACCCCGGTACGAGACTCCATTCCCCAGTACCCACGTAAGCCAGATGTACAAGGGGGCACATGTGTCTGGCATTTGCATTCTCTCTTTCTTCCCGTTTCACTCTCAAATAAGTAAATAAAATAGAATAAAAAGCAAAAAGGGGGCTGGAGAGATGGCTTAGTGGTTAAGCGCTTGCCTGTGAAGCCTAAGGACCCCTGTTCGAGGCTCCATTGCCCAGTACCCACCTAAGCCAGATGCACATGGTGGTGCATGTGTCTGGAGTTCATTTGCAGTGGCTAGAGACCCTGGCGTGCCCATTCTCTCTCACTCTCTCTTGCTCTCTCCCTTTTTCTGTCTCTAATAAGTAAATAAATAAAAATTACACTTTTAAAAAGTGGCTGCTCAAGTCTGAAAGAAAGAAAGAAAGAAAGAAAGAAAGAAAGAAAGAAAGAAAGAAAGAAAGCCAGCCAGCCGGGTGTGGGGCGCACACCTTTAATCCCAGCACTTGGGAGGCAGAGGTAGGAGGATCACTGTGAGTTCGAGGCCATCCTGAGAGTACATAGTTAATTCCAGGTCAGCCTAGGCCAGAAAAAAAAAAAAAAAAAAAAAAAGGACCAGCACTTGGGAGGTAGAGGTAGGAGGATCACCGTGAGTTCAGTGTTTCTTAACTCCATGTGCTCTCAGCTTTACCCAAACTTCTTTTCAAAAGCCACAGTTTCTATTAAGTCCACATGCTTGTGACTCTACTCATTCCCCGCTTAAAAAATCTACCTCTCGACACCCCGCGGGAGGGTTCCCCGCGCCCCTGACCTGCACCCCGCCTTGTGCCTGGCCTGCAGCGCGGGCCCGGGCTCCTTGATCCTGGACATCCATCCCGCCAGTCCCTTGCAGAAGTTTGGGTCGTCTTCCTTTCTTTTTTTTTTTCTTGCCTTTTTTATTATTAATATTTTGTAAAGCTCCAGTGCTAAGAGGAGTGGCCCCGAGCGAGGCCAGACGGCGCGGACGGCGGGGAGCGCAGCGGCTCGGCCCGGGGACGGCGCCAGTCGGGAGCGGCCGCCCAGGGACCCCGACTGTCGGCCGAGGAATGGAGAAAGAGGCACGCTTCTTGGACGAGTCTGCGAGGGCGTTCCCAGGAAGGCCTGATGGAGGGGAAGACTTTCCTGCAGAGTGAGAGGCTGGTCCCCTGATGCACCTATAAAGAAACTCCCAGAGAACACTGAACCTTTTGCCTGGCTGCCCGAGCTACTTTCCGGTGTGTGCTTGCATCTACCCTGTGGCTGCTAACCTTCTCCCACACTGGAACCAGCTTCCTCGACCTTCCACATGGACTGAAGACTGGCCGCTCTTCAGGAATCCTTCAGGCTTTCGGAGCCAGGTTGGGACTGCCACAGCCTCCAGCCTTGTGCATTGAGCGGCTGCTGGGTTCTCTGCCTCTCCAGCCTGCAGGCAGCTATTGTTGAACTGCCCAGCCTGTATCCTGTAATCAAACCCGATAACTTCCCTTTAAAACAAATATTTCTTCTATTGGTTCTGTTCCTCTGGAGAACCCTGACCAACACAGCATGTATGTATGTGTATATGTACCAACATGGAATCATACTGCTTTGTGAAGTATTTTAATTGGCTAGAAATCAAGTGCATCATAAAGTTATTTGTAGTGACTGCAGGCAGTCCCTGTTTGATTGCATAGTCAGATGCTTCCCAAGTTGTTATTATTTTGTTTTGTGTTTGCATACTGTATGCACGTGTGTATAGATGCATGAGTCCCCTGCACATGTATGCAGAGGCCAGAGGAGAACATCCGTGTCCTCCTCTGTCACATTCCTGCTTTATTTCCATGAGGTGGCATTTCACTGAGCTTAGAGTTGCCATTTTTGGTTGGACTAGGTGATCCATGAAGCCTCAGTGATCCTATCTTGGCCCCACCTCAGGACTGGGCATACAGATATGTGGGCCACGACTGGCTTTTTATGTAGGTGCTGGGGATGGAACTCATGCTTGTGTGGCAAGAGCTTTCACCCAGTGAACCATCTCGCCAGTTGCTGGGGCTTTTTCCCTCACCACCGGCAGGTAGAGCAAAGAGAGAGAGCCGGGCCAGCCGTTTCTCTTGAGGCTGAGCGAGAAGACAGGTGTCGGCGACTCAAACCCCTCCCCACTAAAACACCAGGAGAAAAAACCACATTGAGTCGCGGAGAAATTTAAGGCGAAACTCATCGTTTATTGTCAGGGGAGATATTTATGTGCTTTGAGGAAGGGGGTGGGAAGAGGGGATGAGAGAAAGGTATAAGGGCCAATATACTTTGAGGAAGGGGGTGGGAAGAGGGGATGAGAGAAAGGTATAAGGGCCAACAGTATTTCATCACGTCAGGAGCAGCTGGGTGGAGGCAGTTTCAGCTTAGGTGCTGAGTCAAGGGCAGGTACTCAGGCTCGACTAGGCCTTACCGGGAGTAGGCCAAGATTGGCTGGGCTAACCACTGGCTTCACACCGGGCAGGGCCCAACATCTCCCCCTTTTGTTTTTGTAAGAACGGTGGATGGCATAGTCCCTGTCCTAGGTTGTTCCTCTGGGAACCTTACCAGGGCACTATGCCTCTAGCCCGTTGACCACTCCACGCCCTGTCTTAGGTTGTCTCAGCCTGTCTGAGAGCTTACCCGTCATTGGTTCTGATGGAGGGTGGGGAGGGATGTTAGGTGGATAGCCAGTAAGTGGAAAAGCCATTGTCTTTGAGTCGTAAACCTGTGGTGCCTTGGCCTGATGAAGTTTAATTGTCTCAAGCTGTTGGTGAATGAATTGTGTAATCTTATTAATTACACAGGGCCCAAGAGTGAGGATAAGAAGAAGGAGGGGTTCAAGGGGAGGGAGAAGGTAGGGTAAAGAGCAAGAAGAAGGAGGGGTCCAAGGGGAGGGAGAAGGTGGGATAAAAAGCCATGTAAGCTCGTCTACAGCAGGTTGTCTTAGGAGTCCCGACTCTCTTCTGTAAATCTTTCTGGAGCTTTTCTGGCTTCATTCAGGTCTAGTAGCATCCACACCTTCAGTTGTTTCTGGGGAAGAAACAGAGGCATAGTTCTCAGGGGTGTGACACTCCCTGGAAAATTGATTATTATCATCCCCTTGTTGGGGTAAATATTTTAAGTCTCTTGTCGGTACCCAAATAGGTCTTTTTTCCTCTTGAGGAAAGACACATCCAAATCCTCTCCCTGCTGTGAGGAGGGGGTCTGGTCCCCTCCAGGCCCCAGTTAATGGGTCCCTCCATTTGACCCAGATGGAGCTGTAGGTGACACCTGAGGTCCAATGTTTTTGAAAAGGGGACAAGTGTCTATCTTCTTTAGAAAAATTTAAAATATTTAGGGTTAATAATGCCTTTTTTAGTTGGTCAGGTTATTTTTGTACAAACACTAGTGGGATGGCCTTCTATACCTGTGCATCTCATCCTTGCTCACCAGCTTCTAAGGAGACATCACAGAACCTATGTATTTTTTAAAAAAATTTATTTATTTATTTAAGAGAGAAAGAGGGAGAGAGAAAGAGAGAGAGAGAGAGAGAGAGAATATGAATGGGTGCTCCAGGGCCTCCAGCTGCTGCAAACGGACTCCAGACACATGTACCACCTTGTGCAGCTGGCTTACTTGGGTCCTGGGGAATCAAAACTAGGTCCTTTAGCTTTGCAGGCAAGCGCCTTAACTGCTAAGCCATCTCTGCAGGTCACAACCTATGCTTTAAAAATTAAAAAATTTCTACTATAAAAAAAAAAAAAAAAAATCTACCTCTCTCCTTTTTTTCTCCTTTCTCTCTCTCTCTCTTTTTTGGACAGACACAAAGAGAGAGGGAGAGGAAGACAGAGATGGGCGTGCCAGCAGCCTCTCAGCTGCTGAGAACGAAATCCAGATGTGTGCGCCCCCTTGTGGTCAAGTGTGGCATTGGCCCTTGCATCACTTTGCATCTGGCTAAACGTGGGACCTGGAGATTGGAACCGCTGGAGATTGGAACTAGCGTTCTTAGGCTTAGGAGGCAGGCGCCTTAACCGCTAAGCCATCTCTCCAGCCTTTTTTTTTATTTTATTTTTTATTTTTTTGGTTTTGCAAGGTAGGTCTCACTCTGGTCCAGGCTGACCTGGAATTAACTATGTAGTCTCAGGGTGGCCTCGAACTCTTGGCAATCCTCCTACCTCTGCCTCCCGAGTGCTGGGATTAAAGGTGTGTGCCACCACGCCTGGCTTCTTTTCTTATTTTATTTATTTAACAGAGAGAAAGAGGCAGATAGACAGAATGGGTGTGCCAGAGCCTCCAGCCATTGCAAAGGAACTCCAGACACATGCACCACCTTGTGCATCTGGTTTGTATGGATCCTTATGCTGCTCAGGCAAGCATCTTAACCGCTAAACCATTAATCCCATCACTAGGGAGGCAGTGGTAGGGGGATCGCCATGAGTTGGAGGCCACCCTGAGAATACAGAGTGAATTCCAGGTCAGCCTGAGGTACAGTGAGACCCTACCTCAAAAACAACAAAAAAAAAAATGGCCAGCCCAAATCTACATAGTAAATTCCAGGTCAGCCTGGCCTAGAGGGAGACCCTGCCTTGAAAAATAAAACAAAAAGCTGGTCATGGTGGCATAGGCCTTTAGTCCCAGCACTCAGGAAGTAGAGGTAGGAGGATTGCCATAAATTCGAGGCTGCCCTGAGAATACAGAGAGAATTCCAGGTCGGCCTGTGTTAAAAAGAAGAAGAAGAAGAAAAAAAACAAAAATGAAAAAAAATGGGCTGGAGAGATGGCTTAGCAGTTAAGTGCTTGCGTGTGAAGCCTAATGACCCTGGTTCAAGGCTTGATTCCCTAGGACACACATATGCCAGATGCACAAAGTGGTACATGCATCTGGAGTATGTTTGCAGTAGCTGGAGGCCCTGGTGCACCTGTTCTCTATATGCCTCTTTCTCTGTCTGTCCTTCTCAAATAAATAAATAAACAAAAAATTGGTTGGAGAGCCGGGCGTGGTGGCGCACGCCTTTAATCCCAGCACTTGGGAGGCAGAGGTAGGAGGATCGCCTTGAGTTCAAGGCCACCCTGAAACTACATAGTTAATTCCAGGTCAGCCTGGGCCAGAGTGAGACCCTACCTCAAAAAACCAAAAAAAAAAAAAAAAAAAAAAAAAAAAATTTGCTTGGAGAGATGGTTTAACAACCAAGGCGCTTGCCTGCAAATCCTAAGGAACCAGGTTGGATTCCCTAGTTACCCATGTAAGCCAGATGCACAAGGTGGAGCATGCATCTGGAGATCATGTGCAGGGGCCAGAGGTTCTAGTGCATCCATATTCTCTCTCTGTGTCTCTCTCTCTCTCTGTCAGCCTCTTTCTCAAATAAATAAACAAAAATAAGATTTATTTCTCAAGGTTGGAAAATGGTGTTTCAAGCAAATGGGCCTAGAAAACAAGCACGAGTCACTATTCTAATATCTGACAGGGTAGACTTCAGACCAACATTAGTTAGGAAAGATAAGGAAGGTCACTTTATATTGATTAAAGAAACATTCTGGCTGGAGAGATGGCTTAGCAGTTAAGGCGCCTGCCTGCTAAGCCTAAGAACCAGGTTCCAATCTCCAGGTCCCACGTTTAGCCAGATGCAAAGTGACGCAAGGTCGCAATGCCACACTTGACCACAAGGGGGCGCACACATCTGGATTTCATTCACAGCAGCTGAGGGACTGCTGGCACGCCCATCTCTATCTGTCTCCCTCTCCCTCTCTGTCTGTCTCTCTCTGTGTCTCTCTCCAAAAATAAATAAAATAATAAAAAAAAGTAAACACAAAAAAGAAACATTCCAACAGGAGGACATTACAATCCTAAACATATATGCACCTAACACAGGGGCTTCCAATTTTATCAAACAAATGCTATTAGGACTAAGGTCACAGATAACACCAAACACAGTTGTACTGGATGATTTCAACACCCCACTCTCACCAATTGACAGGTCATCCCAGCAAAAAATAAACAAAGATGCTTCTGGATTAAATGAAGCCAAGTGCTGGAATTAAAGGCATGTGCCACCAGGCCTGGCTCAAAAATAAGATTAAAAAAAAAATTTTTGCCGGGCGTGGTGGCTCACACCTTCAATCCCAGCACTTGGGAGGCAGAGGTAGGAGGATTGCCATGAGTTTGAGGTCACCCTGAGACTACATAGTGAATTCCAGGTCAGCCTAGGCTAAAGTGAGACCCTACCTCGAAAAACCAAAATAAATAAATAAATAAGTTATTTATTTATTTATTTACTTGAGAGAGAAGCAGAGAGATAGAGAGAGAGGGAGAGGGAGAATGGGTGTGCCAGGGCCTCCAGCCACTGCAAATGAACTCCAGATACATGCACTACCTTGTGTATCTGGCTTACGTAGGTCCTGGGGAATCGAACCAAGGTCCTTTGGCTTTGCAGGCAAGTGCCTTAACTGCTAAGTTATCTTTCTAGCTCTCTGAAATAAGATATTTTTTAAAAATTAAAAAATGTCTGGGCTGGAGAAATGGGCTTAGTGGTTAAGGCATGTGCCTGCAAAGCCAAAGGATCCCAGTTCAATTCTCCAGGACCTACATAAGCCAGATACACAAGGTAGTGCATGTATCTGGAGTTCATTTGCAGTGGCTGGAGGCCCTAATGCGCCCATTCTCTCCCCCCACACCTCCTCTCTCTCTCTCCCTGCCTTTTTCTCTCTCTCTCTCAAATAAATAAATAAATATTTTTAAAAAATTTAAAAAGGCGGGTGGCTGGAGAGATGGCTTAGTGGTTAGAGGTACACTTGCCTGTGAAGCCACCCTGGACTACATTGTTTCCAGGTCAGCCTGAGCCAGAGTGGACCCACCTAAAAACAAAAAAAAAAAAAACATGCATCTGGGTTCGTTTGCAGTGGCTAATCCCAGCACTGGCATGCCCATTCTCTCTCTCTCTCTCTCTTCAAGGCCACTCTGAGACTACTGCCTATTTCAGGTATCCTCTCTCTCAAATTAATAAATAAATAAAAATAAAATATTTTAAAAAAATTTAAAAAGCCTGAAGAGATGGTTTAGCAGTTAAGGCACTTACCTGTGAAGCCTAAGGACCCAGTTTCGACTCCCCATTACCCATGTAAGCCAGATATACAAGGTGTTCCATGTGTCTGGAGCTCATTTATAGTGGTTAGAGGCCCTGGTGCACCCATTCTCTCTCTTTCTATACCTGTGACTTCCTTCCTTCCTTTCTTCATTTTCTTTCCTTTTCTTCTTTCTCTCTGTCTCTCTCTTAAATAATAAATAAATACATAAATAAATAAATATTTTGAAATTTTGAATTGGCTGTAAGGCAGGTATGAGAGGGGAAGACTTAAGGATAGGATATTTATATATGTAAGTAAATGAACAGATTACTGGGGGTGAAATGGCCTAAGTCAGGTCAGGGGAAGGAATTGAATAAAGGAAGTGTGGGAGGAGGGTTAGTGAAAATCAAAAAACAAACAAAAAAAAAAAAAAGAAAGAAAGAAAAATAGATGGTACAAACTGTGTGTTGTGGCACATGCCTGTAATTCCAGCAGTGGGGTGGTGGAGGCTGAGCATCAGGAGTTCAAGGCCAGCTTTGTGCACATTACTAAGCCCACTCACATATGAGCATTCATACACACAAGTGTACACAACACACACACACGCAAACAAACAAAAGAAACATGGTTCATGGTTCACCCCAGCTGGGAAGGTGCATGCTACAGAGTGAGAGAGGAAGAGAGAGACCTGCCCTAGACAGGGGTGGGAAATCCAAGAGGTCTTCCCAAACAGGAAGTTGAGATGCCAAGTTAGGCAGAGAAAGAGGGTATGAGAAGTTGGCTCTGAAGCGTCAGGAAGAAAGACGGAAAGTCCAAGAGACACAAGAACCAGACCTGGACAAACCACTGAGTCTGTGGTTGAGGCTAACAGATGTCTTTGGCTGTGCCTGACTGGGGAAGCTCTCTGGCTGTGGGTAGTAGCCATGCGAGATGCGAGAGGAGGTGGCGCCATTATAACTGTTCGAGATTCTTTTGGTTGGGGGAGAAGGGAAAAAAAGAGGGGGTAGAGTGGAGGCAGGGCTCTGGGGGAGGACTGGACAATTAGGACAGACAGGCCTACTGCTCCCGGGGGGAAAAAGGCTAGAAGGAGTTGGGTGGGGCGGGCTGAGCAGGCCCAGGATACAGAGCCCCTCTGTTCTCTGCTCCCACGGAAGCGTTTGGGTCCATGAAGTTTTCAGCCAAACAGGCCTTGAGTTTCAGATTCCAGGGCACTGTGCCCAGGCTTTTGGGTTCTATTTATGGGCTGAGAACCTCTCAGGCCCCAGGAGAGTGTGGCATTCAGTCTCAATTACCTCTAGGCTGGAATGAGCTGAGCCTCCACCATCCTGAGTCACTTGCTAACCAGGGTGCTGATAAAAATGCAGAGGACCCGGGTATAAAACCTCAGGCTTAGCCGGGCGTGGTGGCACACGCCTTTAATCCCAGCACTCGGGAGGCAGAGGTAGGAGGATCGCCGTGAGTTCAAGGCCACCCTGAGACTACATAGTTAATTCCAGGTCAGCCTGGGCCAGAGTGAGACCCTACCTCAAAAAAACCAAAAAAAAAAAAAAAAAAAAAAAACCCTCAGGCTTTAGGCTGAGACTGTTGCTCAGTGGGCAGTGTGCTCACATAGCATGCACCAAGTCCTGGGTTACACCCCCTCCCCGCACTGCACACACAGGTGTGTAGTGATACACATCTGTAATCCCAGCACCTTCGAGGTAGAAGTAGATCAGAGGGTCAAAAACTTTTTTTTGTTTGTTTGTTTTTTTGTTTTCAAGGTAGGGTCTCACTCTGGCTCAGGCTGACCTGGAATTCACTATGTAGTCTCAGGGTGGCCTCGAACTCTCAGTGATCCTCCTACCTCTGCCTCCCAAGTGCTAGGATTAAAGGCGTGCGCCACCACGCCCGGTTTAGAGGGTCAAAAAGTTATGCATGGCCATTTAATGAGTGCAAGGCCAGCCTAGATGAGACCCAGACTAAAAAACAAATTTTGAGGGGGGCTGGAGAAAAGCCTAGGGACCCAAGTTTGATTCCCCAGTACCCACATACACCAGATACACAAAGTGGTGCATGAATCTGGGCTTGTTTGAGAGAGAGGGTGTGTGTGGGGGTGTGGAATGGGCATGCCAGGGCCTCTAACCACTGCAAATGAACTCCAGATGCATGTGCCCCTTGTACATCTGGCTTATGTGGGTTCTGGAGAATTGAACCGGGATCCTTTGGCTTCACAGGCAGGCGCCTTAACCGCTAAGCCATTTCTCCAGCCCAAATAGTTATTTATTTTATTTTATTTTATTTTATTTTTTTGGTTTTTCGAGGTAGGGTTTCACTCTGGTCCAGGCTGACCTGGAATTAACTATGTAGTCTCAGGGTGGCCTCGAACTCATGGCGATCCTCCTACCTCTGCCTCCCGAGTGCTGGGATTAAAGGCATGCGCCACCACGCCCGGCTTTCAAATAGTTAATTTTTAAAAAGAATGTAGGCCAGGCATGGAGTTCTTTTTGCAGTGTCATGAAGTCCCTGGTGAGCCCATACTCTGTCTGCTTCTCTCCCCCTCCCCTCTCTCTCTTTGTCTCAAATAAATAAATAAAAATATTTTAAAACAAATAGGGCTGGGGAGATGGCTCAGCGGTCACGTTCGAATCCACTTGCCTCCCCTAAACCTCCAGAGGCTGAGTGAGCAGCCTGGGGCTGGCCTGTGGGTCCCTGGTGGGGCGGACTGTGTCGTCCCCTGGCGGCGGAACAAATTTTTCCACACGTCTAGCGCCTGGCATCTGGGCTGGCCTGAGGGGAAAGTTTCTTTCTTTGCCACCTTCCCTGACACTGCTCTGCAGTTACAGCTGTGGAAAATCCGGCGGGAGGAGCCTGCGGACTGCCGTCACTGGCTGTAGCACATAGTGGGATACCATCTGAGGAGAGGCATCACACAGGTCAGAAGGGGAGACGAACCTGGGGTAGAGAAATCAGCCCATGCATGCCTCAGTCAGTGTGTGACTCAGGGTTCAAGCCTAAGATCATATTTATTTTTTTAAATATTTTTATGTAGTTGAGAGAGACAGAGATTATGGGCACACTAGGGCTAGCAACTGCAAACAAACTCCAGATGCATGCACCACTGTGTGCATGTGGCTTACAGGGGTACTGGGGAATCAAACTTGGGTCCTTAGGCTTTACAGGCAAGAACCTTAACTGGCAAGCCATCTCCTCAGCCCCATTTTTTTTTTTTTTTTTTTTTTGGTTTTTCGAGGTAGGGTTTCACTCTGGTCCAGGCTGACCTGGAATTAACTATGTAGTCTCAGGGTGGCCTCGAACTCTCAGCGATCCTCCTACCTCTGCCTTCTGAGTGCTGGGATTAAAGGTGTGTGCCACCACGCCCGGCTCCCATATTTTTTTTTGAGGCAGGGTCTCACTCTAGCCCAGACTGACCTGGAATTCACTATGTAGATCCAGGCTGGCTTTGAACTCACAGCAATCCTCCTACTTCTGCTTCCTGAGTGCTAGGATTAAAGGTGTGTGTCACCATACTCAACCTCACCTTACTTCTTTTTTAAAAAAATTATTTATTTACTTGACAGAGCAAGAGAGAAAGAGGCAGAGAGAGAGAAAGAGAAAGAGAATGGGTGCATCAGGCCTCCAGTCACTGCAAACTCCACATGCATGTACCACCTTGTGCATCTGGCTTACATGGGTCCTGGGGAATTGCACCAAAGTTGTTTGGCTTTGCAAGCAAAGGCCTCAACTGCTAAACCATCTCTCCAGCCCCACCTGCCTTCTTAAATATCTAATATTAATAATACAGGGTTAGTATCCATTACCCCCACACACATCCACCTTGGAAACAGTTGCATGTGGTGATGCTTACCTGGGACTGTAGCGCTTGGGAGGTGGAGGCAGGAGGATCTAGAATTTGAGGCCAGCCTAGGCTACATAATGGGTTCCAGGCCAACTTGGGCTGTAAAATAAGTAAAGGAAGGAAGAAAGGGAAGAAGGAAGAGAGGAGGGGAAAGCTAAGTATGGTAGCTCATCACTGTCATCCCAGTCTTTGGGAGTCTGAGGCAGGAGGATCAAAAGATTGAGACCAGGGCTGGAGAGATGTCTCAGCAGGTAAAAGCGCCTGTTTGCAAAGCCTGCCTCCCCACATTAGATTCCTCAGTACCCAAGCAGAGTCAGGTGCAGAAAGTGGCACATGCACCTGGAGTTCATTTTGCAGTAGCAAGAGGCCCTGGTGTACCCATACTCTCAAATAAATGATTAAAAAAAAAAAAGAAGAATGAGAACATGCTGGGCGTGGTGGTGCATGCCTTTAATCCCAGCACTCAGGAAGCAGAGGTAGGAGCATCACTGTGAGTTTGAGGCCACCCTGAGACTACATAGTGAAGTCCAGGTCAGCCTGGACTAGAATGAAACCCTACCTCGAAAAAAAAAAAAAGAAAAGAAAAGAAAGGAATGAGATCAGACACACAAGTAATTTATGCCTTTAGTACCAGCATTTGGGAGGCTGAAGTAGGTTTGCCATGAGTTTCATGTTAGCCCAGGCTAGGATGAGATCTTGCCCCACCCACGCCTACCCCACCCCCAAAAAAAAAGAAGAAGAAAAAAGGAAGAAAGAAAAGAAAAAGAAAAGAGAGAATAGAAAAGACTGAGGCCACTGTCTCATTCCCTCCCAATTAATGGTGGATGACAGTAATAACAAAACAATGAATGATGTAGTAAAGTGAGTGAATGAAGAAACTGGATAAATACTATTGAACATCTAGCTAGAACAAGTGGCATAAACAAGGCAAAGTTCTGTTGGGGATGGTATATGTGGCCGACAGGATGAAGAGGTGTACAAATGAATGAGTAGACAGGCGGTGGGCGCACAGGAGAGAGGGTGAGTGGATAGGTGGGTCGGTGAGTGGTGGTTGGGAAGGTGGGTGCATAGATGGTTGGATAGATAGGAGGGTGCATAGTGCATACCCCGTGGGTTGATGGGTGCGTGGCACGTGGTGCATGGATGAATGGATGGATGCGTGTGGGGTCAGGATGAAGGTGGGGGCGTTGGGTTAGTGGGCGCGTGGATAAGTGGATGGATGAATCAATGGATAGATCTCACCCATCCACCCAATCAACCTGATCGCTGAGAGAAACAGTCGGGGCTGTGCTCTCCAGTCCCTACCAGCAGTCTTCCCTTGGCCAACCACTCCCTTCACCTGGTGGCCTCCCCTTTAAGAAGCGCTCACCTGGCGGCCTTCCCTTTAAGACGTGTTCACCTGGAGGCTCACCTGGGCGCAGACGCTTCCGCAGGAAGAAGGAAGCTGCGCCGCCGCCGCCGCGCAGGTTCCCTGGCCGCAACCATGTCCGCCTCGGCCGTCTTCATTCTGGACGTCAAGGGCAAGGTGAGGCTTGGGTGCCAGGTGAGGCATTGTCCGCTGGGATCCAGGGCGGGCTTACCGCGCAGGTCCGGGAGGAAGGGGCGATTCCCAGTCCCCTCTACCATCCTGGGAACCCCGTCCGATCCAGCCTCCTGACTGGATCAAAGGTCTTCGCCTGTCTGAGCCTCACTTTCCCTGTCTGTAAAATGGTCACCACAGAACTCCTCACCCAGTGAGCACTGTTAAGAACTTAGCGCAGCACTGCTGCAAACTCTTTTGCTCCATCAATGCATGCTCTCCCCTGTGTAAACGTGGGGATGGGGGTAGCACGGCCAGGAGGCCTTCATGCTCCTCCCATTTCAAGTTGCCTTGGTCCTTCCAGAAGCTGTTTCATTTAGTGGCAATCATATCAATAGTGGTGGAGACAATAGTCCTGCAATACTAGTGACAGGGCCGGGATATGGCTCCATGGGTAGAGTGCTTGCTCAGCATGCAGGAAGCCTTGAGTTCCATCTCTGCACCACATAAACCAGGGTGGTGGTGCACACCTGTCATGCAAGCACTGGGGAGGTGGAGGCAGGAGAATCAGGTTTAAGATCATCTTGTGCAATATAGTGGATTCTGTAAGGTTCAAGGTTCAGGAGTGAACACGACCACGCACATCACTCTGAGGCAAAGATGAAAGCTTTATTCGGGAAAAACACGAGCTGCCAGGTCTGGCTCACAAGAGCGGAGCACAGGCCATCTGAGTTCCTCAGGTAGTGGGCTTTATAGGGCTTTCAGTTGGGGGAAGGAAAGAAAGAGCTGAGGGGAGATATAAGATAGCCAAGGTGTGACACCAGAACAGTGACCAGGTGATCTGCAAGGGGCAGGAAACCATGACCTGGTGGCATTGCAGGCAAGGAGGCGATAATAATGGCTGGGCAGGTTTCTTGAGGAATGTAGATAATCTACTTCCTTCTGTCTCTGTCACCATCCTGCTGTCCTTGGTGTGTATGCATTAGGGCCTGTCAGACCTAACAGATTCCAGACCATCCTGGGCTGCCTGAGACCCTGTCTCAAAAAACCAAAACAAGCCGGGCGTGGTGGTGCATGCCTTTAATCCCAGCACTAGGGAGGCAGAGGTAGAAGGATCATTGTGAATTCAAGCCTGGACCACCCTGAGACCAACCAAACAAACGAAAAAACTAAAACAGTCTGGGCGTGGTGGCGCAAATTCTAGGTCAGCCCACCCTGAGACTCGGAAAAAAAAAAAAAAAAAAAACTAAAACAGCAACAAAATAGCATAGCTCTGCAGACTGTCCCCGGTGTAAACATCTGGGGAGGCAACTGAGGCTACATGGTGCTATGCTCCTGTCTTAACAGCTTCATCCCAGGTACCCCTAAGGAGACTGAAGCAGGAAGACTGCCTGAGACTAAGAATTTGGGACTTGCCTGGGCTACATAGTGAGACAAAACAAACAGAACAGTAATTCCAATCTTACAGGATTGGTACCTTTAAAGCCTTGGACAAGGGCAGCTCCTGAGCAATGGTTCAATTCCATTTTTCTGCTTTTGTTTTGTTTTGTTTTGTTTTGTTTTGTTTTGTTTTGTTTTGTTTTGTTTTGTTTTGTGTTTTCTAGCTGAGGCTGACCTGGAATACACTATGTAGTCTCAGGGTGGCTTGGAACTCATGGTTATTCTCCTACCTCTGCCTCCTGAGTGCTGGTATGTAAGGCGTGTGCCACCATGCCAGCTTCGTTTTTCTGCTTTTTATAGACAAGGTTTATAACCTCAACTTCCTCAGTGTGGAAAGTGGAGATAAAAACACCTGCCTCACAGAGTTGTAATGGGAACTAAATATGTAAGCAAGACTGGAGGAATGGCTTAGCAGTTAAGGCATTTGCCTACAAAGCCAAAGGACCCTGGACCCAGCCAGATGCACAAGGGGGCACATGCGCCTGGAGTTCATTTGCAGTGGCTAGAGGCCCTGGCGTGCCCATTCTGTGTGTGTGTGTGTCTCTCTCTGACTCTCTCAAATAAAAAAATAAATAACCCACACCCGACTGTAAATATGCAAGCAAGTGTTCAGGTGTTTGTTTTCTCCTTCTTCTTCTTCTTCTTCTTCTTCTTCTTCTTTTCTTCTTCTTCTTCTTCTTCTTCTTCTCCTCCTCCTCCTCCTCCTCCTCCTCCTCCTCCTCCTCCTCCTCCTCCTCCTCCTTCCTCCTTCTTCTTTGTCTTCTTTTTCTTCTGAGGTAGGGTCTCACTCTAGCCAGACTGACCTGGAATTCACTCTATAGTTCCAGTCTGGTTTTGAAGTCACAGACTCACAGTAATCCTCCTACCTCTGCCTCCTGAGTGCTGGGATTAAAGGCATGTGCAATTGCACCCCCTGTTTCTTTGTTTTTTGGTTATTTTTGGTGATGCTGAGGGGGACCTAGAATCTTACACATATTAGGCAATCTCTCTACCACTGAGCTACAGTCCCAGCTATGTCTTTGTTGAGAAGTTACCTAGGCTTGACTTGAACTCACTATGTATCCTAGGTAGCCCTTGAACTTGTAATCCTCCTGCCTCAGCTTCCTAAATAGCTGAGACTACAGGCCTATGCTGCCAGGGCTGGCTCATCCAGTCTCACAGATTGTTGGCTAGACGGATTGATGTTTTGGAACGCTAAGGATGCATACCATGACCTCGTGTATGCTGCGCAAGCATCGCACAGCTGAGCTGCACCTTACCTTATCAGACACTTTACATTTGTACTTTTCTTTCTTTTTTTTTGTTTTGTTTTCTTTTCTTTTTTTTTTTTTTCGAGGTGGGGTCTCACGCTGGTCCAGGCTGATCTGGAACTAACTATGTAGTCTCTGGATTGCCTCCAACTCTCGTTGATCCTCCTACCTCTGCCTCCTGAGTGCTGGGATTAAAGGTGTGTGCCACCACGCCCAGCTTGGTTTCTTGAGGTAGGGTTTCACTCTAGCTCAGGCTGACCTGGAATTCACTATGTAGTCTCAGGGTTGCCTCGAACACACATTGATCCTACCTTTCTGCCTCCCAAGTGCTGGGATGAAAGGTATAAACCATCATGCCCGTTTTTTATATTTTATTTTATTTATTTATTTATTAGAGAAAAGAAACAGATAGAATGGATGTGTCAGGGTCTCCAGCCACTGCAAACAAACTCCAGATGCATGTGCTACCTTGTGCATCTGGCTTATGTGAGTCCTGGGGAATTGAACATGGATCCTTTGGCTTCTCAGACAAGCACCTTAACCACTAAGCCACATTATCAGACACTTTGAAACAATTTTTGTTTTGTTTAGTTTTCTGAGGTAGGGTCTCACTAGCTCAGGCTGGCCTGGAATTACTCTCAGGGTGGCCTCGAACTCATGGTGATCCTCCTACCTCTGCCTCCCGAGTGCTGGGATTAAAGGCATGCACCACCGTGCCCTGTTTACTTTTTTTTACTCTTTCTTTCTTTCTTTCTTTCTTTCTTTCTTTCTTTTAATATATATATTTATTTATTTGTGAGAGAGAGAAAGAGGTAGAGAGAGAGAGAGAGCCTCTAGCCACTGCAAATGAACTCCAGATGCATGCGCCTCCTTGTGCATTTGGATTATGTGGGTCCTGGGGAATTGAACTGGGGTCCTTTGGCTTTGCAGGCAAACTGCCTTAACCACTAAGCCATCTTCTCCAGTCCTCTTATCTTTCCTCTTTCTTTCTTTCTTTTCTTTTCTTTTTTTTTTTGAAGTAGTGTCTTGCTCTAGCTCAGGCTGACCAGGTATTCACTATGTAGTCTCAGGGTGGCCTCAAGTTCCTGGCAATCCTCCTACTTCTGCCTCCAGAGTGGGCCACCATGCTTGGCTTTTTTTTTTTTTTTTTTTAGAGAGAATTGGTGCATCAGGGCCTTAGCCACTTCAATTGAACATGGGTCCTTAGGTTTCACAGGCACGCGCCTTAACCACTAAGCTATCTCTCCAACCCATGTATTGGTTTTTTGTTTTTTTAAAAATTTTTTTCAAGGTAGGGGCTCACTTTAGCCCAGGCTGACCTGGGACTCACTCTGTAGGCCCAGGCTGGCCTGCTTTCAAAGCCAGCCTGCCTGACCACATTTAATTCCCTAGCACCCATATAAAGACAGATGCACAAAGTAGAGCATGTCTCTGGAGTTTGTAGCAGCAATATGCCCTGACATGCCATTCTCCCTATATACTTATAATCTTTTGCTTATTTTTATTTATTTATTTGAGCCCAGAGAAAGGCAGATAGATAGAGAGAGAATGGGTACACCAGGGCCTCCAGCCACTGCAAATGAACTCCAGATGCATGTGCCACCTTGTGCATCTGGCTTACATGGGTCCTGGGGAATCGAACCTCGAACCAGGCTCCTTAGACTTCACAGGCAAGTGCTTAACCACTAAGCCATCTCTCCAGGCCCTACTTAAAAATTAATATAAATATTTGAAAAAATAATAATGAGAGAGAAAGAGAGGCACAGAGAGGGAAACTAAGGCCTTTTTGCAGTGGGTCAAGAAACTGATAGGAAGCATGGAATGGTAGCACATATCTTTAATTTCAGCACTCAGGAGGCAGAGGTAGGAGGATCACTGTGAGTTTGAGGTCACCCTGAGAGGACATAGTGAATTCCAGGTCAGCCCAGGCTAGAGAGAGACCCTACCTACCTTGAAAACTCTGCTCCCCAAAAAAACAAACAAAAAGAAACTGATAGTGACTGGATTTTCTCTGCCTACCTTCAGCCCCTGATCAGCCGCAACTACAAAGGAGATGTGCCCATGACAGAGATAGACCACTTCATGCCTCTACTCATGCAACGAGAGGAGGAGGGTGTACTGGCACCCCTGCTAAGCCATGGCAGAGTTCACTTCCTGTGGATCAAGCACAGCAACCTCTACTGTATCCCACCCAGCCAGGTCCCTGGAGCCCCAGGGTGATGTCAACTAAGGCCCAGAGAGGGTGCACTGAAGATTGACTTTGCCTAGCACACATGCAGTACCTCAGGTTGTATGTGGGCAAAGGGCAGGTGGAAATGTCGTTGGTGGCAGGGAGCAGTGAAGGTTCAGAGGCCTTATTCTATATGACTACCCCCTCCACCCGACATGGCATCTTTTCCTTAACCTTGCTGTTCTCAGTGGTGGCCACCACGTTGAAGAATGCGAATGCCTCTCTGGTGTATTCTTTCCTCTACAAAGCTGTGGAGGTGGGTACCGGCCTCTCCTCAGCCCGCTGGTCTATTTCTCATGCCCCCATCCATCTGTCCTTCCATCCAGTGCTGTTTCCTTCAGGAAGCTTGTTGTGACTTCCTCATTCTTCTCTCATTAGGGAAGGGATCCCCAAGAGAGAGTATGGCTCAGATCCAATCTAGTGTGACTTCCAGGAAAGCATTACTCTCTCAACCTGGGATTCCTGCAGCCCTCAACCCATGACAGGTGGACATATGGACATATGAATGTTTTTATGTGGTCATGCAGGTGTGTGGAGGCCAGAGGTTGCCAGTGTGTATCTTCCTCAATTGCTTTCCACCTTATTTTTTTTTCTGAGGTAGGGTCTTTCTCTAGCCCTGGGTGATCTGGAATTCACTATGTAGTCTGAAGGTGGCTTTGAACTCATGGTGATGCTCCTACCTCTGCTCTCAAGTGCTGGGATTAAAGGCTTGCACCCCTATGCCCAACTATTTTTATATTTTATTTTATTTTTCCAGGTAGGGTTTCTATCTAGCCCAGGCTGACCTGGATTTCACTATGTCGTCTCAGGCTGGCCTCAAACACACAGTGATCCTCCTACCTCAGCCTCTCAAGTGCTGGAATTAGGGTGTACGTCACCAGGCCTGACTGAAACAGGTTCTTATGTAGCCCAGGATGGCTTTGAACTCAATGTGTATCCAAGACTGACCTTGAACTCCTGATCCTCCTGCTTCTACCTCCTGTGTGCTAGGATTACAGGTGTGTGCCAGAAAAGTGGTTTGTTCCTTCACTGTGAGTTTGAGGCCACCCTGAGAGTACATAGTGAATTCCAGGTCAGCCTGAGCTTGAAAAAAGAAAAGAAAAAAAAGTTTCCCATTTTTTTCTCTGAGCATGGTAGTGCATATGTGTCATCCCAGAACTCAGGAGTTAGAGTCAGGAGGATCAGGTGTTCTCACCACATAGTGGATTTATGGCATACACACACATATAACACACTTTTACCTCTTTTCAAGGAGGACATGATGGCTTATATCTATAATCCCAGCATTTGGGAGACTGAGGCAGAAAGATGGCATGTTCACTATCAGCTTGAGCTACATGAAGAGGGACCCTTTCTTTAAAAAAAAAAAAAAAAAAAAAGCCGGCTGGGCGTAGTGGCACGCCTTTAATCCCACCACTTGGGAGGCAGGGGTAGGAGGATCGCAGGAGGCCACCCTGAGACTACAATAGTTAATTCCAGGTCAGCCTGGGCCAGAGTGAGTCCCTACCTGGAAAAACCAAACCAAACCAAACCAAACCAAACCAAATAGAAAACCAAGCCAGGTATGGCCGTGCACGCTTTTAATCCCAGCAGTCTAGAGGCAAAGGTAGGATCACCATTTTCTTCAGGAGGTTTCCCCTCCAGGGTGAGACCCTGTGTGCTCTGTTCTCTGTTCACGTGCAATGGGGTGCACAGTGGGCTGTATATGATTGATTGCTGGCTGTATGAGTGGGTGTGTGTCTTCTGGGCACGCAGGTGTTCTGTGAGTACTTCAAGGAGCTGGAGGAGGAAAGCATCCGGGACAACTTCGTCATCGTGTATGAGCTGCTGGACGAGCTCATGGACTTTGGTTTCCCCCAAACCACTGACAGCAAGATCCTGCAGGAGTGAGTGTGTCCCTGGGGGGTGGGCACAGGAACGCCCCCTGAGGTGTTCCTTTATCTAGCTGCTGGTCCACACTGTCCTCCTGCCAGGTATATCACACAGCAAGGCAACAAGCTGGAGACGGGCAAGTCGCGGGTGCCACCCACTGTCACCAATGCTGTGTCCTGGCGCTCTGAGGGTATTAAGTACAAGAAGAATGAGGTCTTTATAGATGTCATAGAGTCCGTCAACCTGCTGGTGAGTCTTCACACCTCCACCCTATTCCTGCCATGTCCGGGAGGGCAGTAGAGGGCGCTCCTGACCCATGGATTGTGTCCTATTTTATAGGTTAATGCCAACGGCAGTGTCTTACTGAGTGAGATCGTGGGTACCATCAAGCTCAAAGTGTTCCTGTCTGGAATGCCTGAACTGAGGCTAGGCCTTAATGACCGCGTGCTCTTCGAGCTCACTGGCCGTAAGATTTGGGGGAACCCCATCCCAGGGGTGGGCAAGGGAAACCCTATTCTATCTGGACACCTAGAGCAGCTCACTTTTTTTTTTTTTTTTTTTTTCGAGGAAGGGTCTTGCTCTAGCCCGGGCTGACCTGGAATTCACTATGTAGTCTCAGGGTGGCCTCAAGCTCACTGCGATCCTCATACCTCTGCCACCGTGCCCCGGGCAGGTCACTTTTGAAAGAAGTGCTTGCTTGCCCTCTCCCGGTGAAGGCTGGTATTGCAGTGTCAAAGTTCAAGCAGCAATACACCTTATTGAGAAACTGGCTACTTCAGAGGTGCAAGCCTTGACATTTCAGTGGGAGGAAAAACATTAACAACATATTTAAAAGTCCTTCCGGGTGTGGTGGCACCCGCCTCTAATCCCAGCACTGGGGAGACAGAGATAGGATCTCCGTGAGTTCGAGGCCACCCTGAGACTACATAGGGAAATTCCATAGTGAAGTCTGCTTGGGCTCGAGCAAAACCCTACCTCGGGGTGGGGGTGGGGGGAGTGAAACCCTGTATCAAGGAAATGGAAGGAAAGGGCAAGTACCCTGAGGTTGTCTTCAGACATCCACGTGTGCACATGTTCACACACACAATGAAAACAGATCATAAAATAAATATAGAAAATACATGACTAAGTTGGGAGGCTGCCTCTGGGTTTCTATCTCCACTCTTTCCCAGTCACTGTCTGGGCCTCAGTTTCCCCTTCCCCTGATAGTGATAAGTGGGACAGCAGGGACAGAGCCCCAGGGTCATTCTGTTGGCTGGGCTCCCGAGTTTCAGGCAGCAAGAACAAGTCTGTGGAGCTGGAAGATGTCAAATTTCACCAGTGTGTGAGATTGTCACGCTTTGACAATGACCGGACCATCTCCTTCATCCCACCGGATGGTGACTTCGAGCTCATGTCCTACCGCCTCAGCACCCAGGTGATTCAGGGTCCAGCTCTAGGCGAGTGGGCTGGCGTGCAGTGGGAGGAGGGTTGGCCTCACAGTCTTCAACAATCCCCCTTCCTTTGGTCAGGTCAAGCCACTGATCTGGATTGAGTCAGTCATTGAGAAATTCTCCCATAGTCGAGTAGAGATCATGGTCAAGGTGAGCCCTAGGAGAACGGTTCTCAGAAAGCATGATCTGCTCACGCCCCCATGCTCTCCTTTTTTTTTCTTTTTCTTTTTTTTTTTTTGGTTTTTCAAGGTAGGGTCTCGCTCTAGCTCAGGCTGAACTGGAATTCACTATGTAGTCTCAGGGTGGCCTTGAACTCATGGCGATCCTCCTACCTCTGCCTCCCGAGTACTGGGATTCAAGGCATGTGCCACCACGTCTGGCTTCTACTTTGTATTTTGAGACAGGGTCTCACTAAGTCACCCAGGCTGGCCTTTGAGATCCTCTTCCCTCAGCGTGCAAAGTAGCTGAGATTATAAGCGTACACCCCCAGGTCCTACTCCAGTAAATTCTTCCTGCCCTGTGCTCTCTCCTGGTAGGCCAAAGGACAGTTTAAGAAGCAGTCAGTGGCCAATGGTGTGGAGATAGCCGTGCCTGTACCCAGTGATGCGGACTCCCCACGCTTCAAGACCAGTGTGGGCAGCGCCAAGTATGTGCCTGAGAAGAATGTTGTTATTTGGAGTATTAAGTCCTTTCCTGTGAGTACTGGGGACAGGTAGGGCCCCAGTATGGGAGGGGACTGGAAAGGTGGAGGGGGTGCTGCCTGGGCTGCATGAGGACAGAGTGGAGAATACTAACTCAGAGCCCATTTCTGGCATGTGGCTGTCCTTAGAGAGTGATGATAGGAGCACTCAGGCCAGCTTGTTTGCCAAGGGGTACACTGGGTATGCTCGTTTGTAATCCTAGCCCTCTAGAGTCAGAGGCAGAGGCAAAATGATAGGAGTAAAAGGTTAGGTGGCACACGCCTTTAATCCCCACACTGAAGAGGCAGAGGTAGGAGGATCTCTGTGAGTTTGAGGCTACCCTGAGACTGCATAGTGAATTCCAGGTCAACTTGAGCTAGTGTGAGACCTTACCTCGAAAAATTAAAAAAAAAAAAAAAAAAAAAAAAAGTTAGCCTCAGCTGTTTAACATGTTCCAGGACAGTTTAGGCTAAATGACGCCTTGTCTCAAAAAACTAAGTCAGAGCTGGGCGTGGTGGTGCACGCCTTTAATCCCAACACTCAGGAGGCAGAGGTAGGAGGATTACCATGAGTTCAGGCCACCCTGAGACTACATAGTGAATTCCAGGTCAGCCTGAGCTAGAGTGAGACCCTACCTCAGAAAACAAAACAAAACAAAAAAATAAAATAAAAAAAAAAAGAAAAAAGAAAAAAAGAAAATATCACCCTATGCCCTAGGTTTTTTTTGTTTGTTTGTTTTTCAGGGTAGGGTCTCACTTTAGCCCAAGCTGATCTGGAATTCACTATGTAGTCTCAGGGTGGCCTCGAACTCACATGCAGTCCTCCTACCTCTGCCTCCCAAGTGTTGGGATTAAAGGCGTGTGCCACCACTCCAGGCTAGGTCCCCCAGGTTTGTTTTTTTTTTTTTTAGAGAGAAGGGCCTCAGCCACTGCAATTGCATTCCAGATGCTTGCGACCCCTAGTGGGCATGTGCAACCTTGCACTTGCCTCACCTTTGTGCAACTGGCTTATGTGAGAACATGGGTCCTTAGGCTTCATGGCAATGGCCTCAACTGCTAAGCCATCTCTCAGCCCTCCCCTAGGTTTTTTTTTTTGTTTGTTTGTTTGTTTGTTTGTTTGTTTGCTGAGGTAGGGTCTTACAATAGTTCAAGCTGACCTGGAATTCACTATGTAGTCTCAGAGTGGCCTCAAACTCACAGCGATCCTCCTACCTCTGCCTCCTGAGTGCTGGGATTAAAGGCGTGTGCCACCATGCCTGGCCTCTCTTCTATTTTCATGCCATCTTTTCCTCCTGTTATGAAGGTCATGTGTAGATAGTGTCAGGCACTGGGAGGTCAAGGAGATCACAGCCATCTTGACAGTCGGCACCCTTGACTTCACATGTATCCACTAGGCATGGTGGCACACGCTTTTAACCCAACACTCGAGATGCAGGAGTAGAAGGGTCGTTGCTGGTTCAAGGCCAGCCTGGAGCTACAGAATGAGTTCCAACTCACCTTGGGCTAGGATGAGACCCTGCCTCAAAACCCCCCACCCAAAACAAAGACTTTCACATGTGTGAAATGGGCCAAGGTCTGAGCCTACTTTGGGTGTCGCTGTGAGTTGATTTGGGGATAAATGGGGGACCCCTGGGAGTTTCATGTGCATATGTGCTTGCAGGGAGGCAAGGAGTACCTGATGCGTGCCCACTTTGGCCTCCCCAGCGTCGAGAAGGAGGAGGTGGAGGGCCGGCCACCCATTGGGGTCAAGTTTGAAATTCCATACTTCACTGTCTCTGGAATCCAGGTACCTCTCCTTTGCTTCTATGTGCTCCCCTCTTTCTAGTCCTCACCTGAAGTTACCTCATTTCCCTGGCCTGTAACCTCACTCTCCTATATCTGTTTAAAAACGTTTTATTTATTATTTATTTACAAGCAGAGAGAGAGAGATGAATGAATGTGCCAGGGCCTCTTGTCACAGCAAACAAATTCCAGATATATGCACCACTTTGTGAATCTGGCTTTTAGTAGGTACTGGGGAATTGAACCGAGGCAGGCAATCAAGCAAGCACCTCCAATTAATTGCTGAGCCATCTCCCCCAAGTCCCTTGTTTGTTTTTATTCTTTTTTTTTTTTTTTTTTTTTTTTTTGGATTTTCCGATGTAGGGTCTCATTCAGGCTGACCTAGAATTCACTGTGTAGTCTCAGGGTTGCCTTGAATTCTCGGCCAGGCTCTTTTTTTTTTTTTTTTTGGTTTTTCAAGGTAGGGTCTCACTCTAGCTCAGGCTGAGACTGTGGTCTTATGGTGGCCTCAAACTCACGGTGATCCTCCTACCTCTGCCTCCCCAGTGCTGGGATCAAAGGTATGCACGCTTGGCTTTTATTTTTTATTTTTATTTTTTGGTTTTTTGAGGTAGGGTCTCACTCCAGCCCAGGCTGACCTGGAATTAACTATATAGTCTCAGGGTGGCCTCGAACTCATGGCAGTCCTCCTACCTCTGCCTCCCGAGTGCTGGGATTAAAGGCATGCGCCACCACGCCCGGCTGTTTTTGTTTTTTTGAGGAAGGGTTTCATTAGCTTGACCTGGAATTCACTATGTAGTCTTAGGGTGGCCGCAAACTCACAGTGATCCTCCTACCTCTGTCTCCCAAGTGCTGGGATTAAAGGTGTGCGCCACCACGCCTGGCTTTTTTTTGTTTGTTTTTTGAGGTAAGGGTGGTTTTTATTTATATTTATATTTTTATTTTATTTTATTTTATTTTATTTTATTTTATTTTATTTACCAGAAGATGGATGTGCTAGGCTAGTACTCTACCACTGATTCACACTCACTGTGCCCATCACTGTGGGTTCTAGGCAGGAGCTCTACCCCTGAGCTACGCCCCCAGCTCTCACTGTGGATTCTAGGCAGGAGCTCTAACAATGACCCATGTCCTGAGCCCTGGTCCACCTCTTCATTTCCTTCCAGGTCCGTTACATGAAGATCATTGAAAAAAGTGGATACCAGGCCCTGCCTTGGGTGCGCTACATCACCCAGAGTGGCGGTAAGGTGGCCGGGCTGTCAGACAAGGTCACAGAGACGGAGGGTGCGGGGACTGATGGCTTTGATCATATTGTTACTTGGACAGGTCTAAAATTTAACATGTCTAGCCCCAGATCTGCCCTTTTTCATGCTACCTTAGGTCTCAGTTTGAACACCTTTAACTTTTTTTTTTGTTTTTGTTTTTCAAGGTAGGTCTTACTGTAGCTCAGGTTGACCTGGAATTCACTATATAGTCTCAGGTTGGCCTTGAACTCATTGGGATCCTCCTATAGCTCTGCCTCCCTGAGTGCTGGGATTAAAGGTGTGCACCACTACACCTGACTAAGCAGGAAATTTTTCTTTTTGTGTTTCTGAGACTGGAACCCTGGGCCTCTTACATGTTAGGCAGTATCTCTTTCACTGAGCTGCGCCCTCAGCCCTCACTGTGGATTCTAGATCTACAGTCTGCGACTGTAGATGCACATCATGAGCATTTTGAAATATTCCTACTGATGATTAGGAGTATAAGACCAAGACTAGACTTGGGGAAGGGACTCTGCCTCTTTTCCCTTTCTTAATTCTCAGATGGTCCCTGCTTCTTGTTTTGCTGCAGATTATCAACTTCGTACCAGCTAGAAGGGAGAAGAAGTTGGGGTGTGAACATGGCGCCTCCCTCCTTCTAGCCCCCTGCTTCAGACTGTAGAGGCTGGAAGGGAATGTGGTGGTGGTGATGGTGGTGGTGGTGGTGTGGTGTGTGTGTGTGTGTGTGGTGTGTGTGTGTAAGACACTGCATGTTGTGCCCCCAGCCCCTTTTCTGTACCCCTGGGCTGTCAGGGATGTTTCTTTGTGTCCCTTACTCTTGGGGCTCCTGCAACCTATTTTATATGAAGAAATAATCAGAGGGGCTTTCAGGACTCCCCACCCCATGAGTGCCTTCTTGCTGTGACCTGCCTTAGGGCATCCTGGGGGCCCCTCCTTTATAGCTGCTAAGCCCAGAGGTCATGCTGACCTACCCCTCTGAGTTTTAGGTTGTCATTAAAATGAATCTTACTGCTGTGAATGTAATTCTTGGCTGGGAACTGGGTATGACAGGGTATCCCTGAAATTCTGGGGGTTGGAGTGTCCATGAAGCAGGCGTCCATGCCTCAGCCCCATCATCCCATCATTTTCACATTAGTCCCTCTTTTCCTTCATTTTCTCACCACCCTCTGTTCCTCCTATAGCCACCAGGAGGCACTGAAACGTCTAGGTCTGATCCAAGTTCCTCTACTTGGAACACTGCTGTGTTTTTCATGTTAAAATTACAGGCCAGGCAGAAGAGATGGCTTAGCCGTTAAGGATCGTGCCTGCGAAGCCAAAGGACTCCGGTGGGATTCTCCAGGTCCTATGTAAGCCAGATGTGCAAGGGGCACATGCGTCTGGAGTTCGTTTGCAGTGGCTATAGGCCCTGGCATGCCCATTCTCACTTTATCTCCTTACCCCTCTCTCTGTCTCAAATAAATAAATAAATAAATATCAAAATTAAAGGCCACTGCAGCCCATAGGCCTGATCTGCACATCATCCCCACCCCAATCTACTTGCCTTCTTCCCATTTTCCACTTTCCCTTTAGATATCATTCCAAACACACTCCCACCCCAGGCTTTTTGCATATTCAGTACCCTCCACTTAGCATGCTTTTCTCCAGATAATTATATTGTTGCCTCATATCTTAGACCTCAAAATCAAATATCACTTCTTCTGGGAGGTGGTTCCTATAACTCCCTTCTATTTATTTATTTATTTATTTATTTATTTATTTATTTATTTATTTATGTTGTATTTCCCTAGCCCAGGCATTCACTATGTAGTCTCAGTCTTGAATTCATGAACTCACCTACTGCTGTCTCCGGAGTGCTGGGATTAAAGGCGTGCACCACTATACCAGGCCCAATTTTTTTTCTTTTTGTTTTTTTTTTTTTAGGTAGGGTTTCACTCTATCCCAGGCTGTCCTGAAATTCTGAAGTGCCAATCTGGCCTCAAATTCATGGTGATCCTCCTACCTCTGCCTCCTGCCCAGCTGTTTTTTTTTTTTTTTTTTTTTTTTTTTTTGGTTTTTCGAGGTAGGGTTTCACTCTGGCTCAGGCTGACCTGGAATTCACTATGTAGTCTCAGGGTGGCCTCGAACTCTCCGCGATCCTCCCACCTCTGCCTCCCGAGTGCTGGGATTAAAGGCGTGCGCCACCACGCCCGGCTTTTTTTTTTTCTTTAATTTATTTATTGCAAGCAGAGAGAGAAGAGAGGCAGACAGAAAGAGAGTGGGCACGCCAGGGCCTCCCGCCACTGCAAACAAACGCCATATGCACGTGCCCCTTGTGCATCTGGCTTACATGAGTCCTGGAGAATCGAATTGGGATCCTTTGGCTTTCTTCGAGGCAAACACCTTGACCGCTAAGCCATTTCTCTAGCACCACCCCCTTTTTTAAGTTTTTAAAAAATATTTTTATTTACTTATTTATTTGAGATAGAGAGGAAGAGGCAGATAGAGAAAGGGTGTGCCAGGGCTGCCAGCCACTGCAAATGAACTCCTGATGCATGCACCCCTTTGTGCATCTGGCTTATGTTTGTCCTGGGTAATTGAACCAGAGTCCTTTGGCTTTATAAGCAAAAGGCTCAACCACTAAGCAATTTCCCCAGCCCCTTAAGTTTTTATTTATTTATTTAGTAGAGTGAGAGAGACAGAGAATGGACACGCCAGGGATTCCAGTCACTGCAAACGAACTCAAATACACGTGCCACCATGTGCATATGGCTTATGTGGGACCTTAGGCTTCTACAGGCATGTGCCGTAACTGCTAAGCCATCTCTCCAGCCCAAGTTTTTATTTATATATTTGTGAGGGAGAGAGAGTTAGAGAGAGAATGGGCTCGCCAGGGACCCCAGCCACTGCAAATGAACTCCAGATGCATACACCACCTTGTGCATCTGGCTTACACCTGGAGTCTGGGGGTGGAACCTCATTCCTTTGGCTTTGCAGGCAAGTGCCTTAACCACTAAACAATTGTCCCAGCCCTGTTTTTTTTTTTTTGTTTTGTTTTGTTTTGTTTTGTTTTTGTTTTTCGGGTAGGGTCTCACTCTGGCCCAGGCTGACGTGGAATTAACTATGTAGTCTCAGGGTGGCCTTGAACTCATGGCAATCCTCCTATCTCTGCCACCCCCAAATTTGCTGGGATTAAAGGGCCTCCAGCCACTGCAAACAAACTCCAGACCCATGCGCCACCTTGTGCATCTGGCTTATGTGGGTCCTAGAGAATGCTAATGCCTTAACTGCTAAGCCATCTCTCCATCCCTTTTTAAAATTTTATTTTTATTCCTTTGTTTATTTTTATTTTTTTTTATTGACAACTTCTATAATTGTAGACAATATCCCATGGTAATTCCCTCCTTCCTCCCAACTTTCCCCTTTGAAACTCCACTCTCCATCATATCCCCTCCCCCTCTTAGTCTCTCTCTCTCTTTTTAATTAGGGTCTCCCTCTAACCCAGGCTAACCTGGAATTCACTATGTATTCTCAGGGTGGTCTTGAACTCATGGCAATCCTCCTACCTCTGCCTCCTAAGTGCTGGGATTAAAGGCATGCACCACCACGCTCGGCTCCAGTCTCTCTTTTATTTTGATGTCATGAACTTTTCCTCCTATTATGATGGTCTTGTGTAGGTAGTGTCAGGCACTGTGAGGTCATAGATATCCAGGCCATTTTGTGTTTGGAGGAGCATGTTGTAAGGAGTCCTATGCTTCCTTTGGCTCTTACATTCTCTCCACCACCTCTTCTGCAATGGACCCTGAGCCTTGAAAGGTGTTAGAAATGTTTCAGTGCTGAACACTCCTCTGTCCTTTTTCAGCACCATGGTGCCTTCTGAATCATCCCAAGGTCACCACCATCTGAAAAGAGAAACTTCATTAACTAAAAGTGAGAGAGTAGCATTAATATATGGGTGTGAACATTAAGAGAAGTGCTTACTGGGCAGTTTGGTGAGTATAATATACACATTTAGCCAGACACCAGCAGACATTACACACCCCTAGGGCTCATGACTACCCCCCAGTTGTAGGTTTTCAGTATCAGGGATGTATTCCCTCCCATGGAGCAGGCCTCCAGTCAATTAGAGAGCAGTTGGTTTCCTCCATAACAGACATGCCACTATTGCACCCATTGCCTCATTTGGTCTGGCTGGCCAAATTTAAGGCTTTCAGTGTCCACTGTTGAGTATCTTCACTTGTGATTTCTCTTTCTCCCATTGAACTGCATGCAGCATAGCTTTTTCCAGCTTTCTGTCAGCTGGTCCACATGGAGGAGGCTTTCAGCTCAGCTCAGCAGGATTTCTCAGTGACCTTGCAGCCCAAGTATGTGGAGTCTTCAGCAATATGGTCTTACCATCTATTCCTGGTGGGAAACCAAGGTCCTCAGCAATGGCCTGTAATGTTTTGGGGTATCAATGACCTTCCCTGACCAACAACTCACTGGAAGGTATCCCACCCCTGGCACTGAAAAATTCTAGTAACAATCTATGGCTTCTGAATGTTCCATTGTCCAGAAAAATAGGTTTCCATATGATTTATTTATACCCTCTTAGATTTTTTTTTTTTTTTTTTTTTTTTTTTTTGGTTTTTCGAGGTGGGTCTCACTCTGGTCCAGGCTGACCTGGAATTCACTATGTAGTCTCAGGGTGGCCTTGAACTCATGGTGATCCTCCTACCTCTGCCTCCCCTAGTGCTGGGATTAAAGGTGAGTGATACCATGCCTGGCTCCTCTTATATTTTGATTAGCCCTCCTCCACCTTTCCTTTACTCAATCCCTGACCTCACTTAGGCCTTTTTACCCCCCCATTAATCTGTTCTTCTACATACATATATACAATACCATTGGATTGCAACCCCCCCCTCCCTTTCTATTCCCTTTATATCCCCTTTCTAATTTACTGGCTTCTGCTACTGAGTTTTATTCCTACTCACATAGAAATCCAATCATTTGTAGCTAGGATCTACATATGAGAGAGAACATGTGAAGTTTGGCTTTCTGGGCCTGGGTTACCTCACTAAGTGCAATCCTTTCCAGATCCATTTTCCTGCAAATTTTATAACTTCATTTTCCTTTGTCACTGAGCAGAACTCTATTGTGTAAATGTGCCACATCTCCATTATCCACTCATCAGTTGAGGACATCTAGGCTGATTCCATTTCCTAGCTATTGTGAGTAGACTGGCAATAAACATGGCTGGGCAATTATCTCTAATGGTAGTGAGATGAGTCCTTAGGATATATGCTTAGGGTGCTATAGCTGGGTCATATGGTAGATCTATTTTTAGCTGTCTCAGGAACCTCCACACTGATTTCCACAATGGCAGGACTAAACTGCATTCCCACCAACAGTGTAGAAGGGTTCCTCTTTTTCTGCATCCTTGCCAGCATTTATGGTCATTTGTTTTCATGATGGTAGCCAATCTGACAGAAGGGAGATGGAATCTCAATGTAGTTTTAATCTGCATTTTCCTGATGACTAGGGATGGAGAACATTTTTAGATGTTTATATGCCATCTGTATTTCTTCTGAGAACTCTCTAGTTCACAGCAGCTGAGAGTATCCTAGTGCCATGGTGCACCGGGCAACAGGCCAATGAAGGACTTGTGTCAACAGGGAATGTCTCTCTCACCTCACTGAACTGCTCTGTTCTCTCCCGGTCCTTTAAAAAAAAAAAAAAACTTTTTAAAAATATTTTATTTATTTATTTGAGGAAGAGTGTCAGAAACAATCTCAGCACCTGGGTGTGCCAGAGTGTGTCTGTGTGTGTGTGGTGTGTGTGAACTTGTGATGCATGTGCCACCAAGAGAGAGAGTATGTATAAAGATGGGGACTCCAGACCTAAGAAACATAAAAACAAGTCTGAGCAAGTGCCTAGTACCACTAAGCCATCTCTGGTGGCCCCATTCCTTTTTTTGTTGTTGTTTTTGTTTTAGAGGTAGGAGTCTCACATGAGGTCACACTGACCTGGAGTGCACCACTCAGGCTGCAGTCAGTGGCCCAGACCAGAAATGCCAGAGGCCAGGAGCCTCCCAAGTGCCCATTTGGATGGGGGCTTTGGTGAGGGAATGACTGTTGAGACACTGATGACACATTTAGTCACTGCAACATCTTTGAATAGCTGTCAGTGTGTGAGTTCTTTTCTTATCAGTAAAAGAGGTACAAGGCAGAATTTTTCTATTATTTCCAATCCAAAGTGGCAGAGACTAAATTTAAATCCAGGTTTGTTAGAGGCCATGCACCTGTTCATGAGCATACACACCCAAGCACATACAGTTTATAATACCAGGCTTTTGACCTGGAATTAACTAAGCAGTCTGAGGCTGGCCTGGAAACTCACCTCTCCTCCTACCTGCTGCCTCAGGGAGTGCTGAGATGAGGAGATGGAGAAGCTACTCACACCTGGAGCTTCAATTCCAGTTCTGCCCACTCCCTTATTATTTAATTTTTATTTTTTTTAGCTATTTTATTTATTTTAAGTTAAAGCAGAGATAACAGAGAAGCTTAATGTTTCCTGATCTACAAATGAGACAATGCTGAAAGTACAATTATGGCTGTAATGTCTACAAGGAGTAGTGATATAGATAGAATTAGATAGAAAAATCAAAAAAATAAAAGAGATCTTAGCTGGAGATTGGAACAGAGAATAGTCAAACTAGTGTTTGAGGAAGTGCTGAAATGATGGCAGCTCTGATTTCAGGCTCATACTTGAAAATCACAGTATATTCACTGTATCTCAGTATTGTGAGACTAAGAAAAGTAGTCTGTATGTGCCATTGCTCTGTTGGCCTCACTGCCCCAACAAATCAGAATAAAGGTCCAAACATGGATCTGTTGTCATCCCAAGGGAGACTTTCATGTCACATGGTTTTAGTGGCATATAAGTTAGAGGGATGACCTGGGTTCAATAGCTCTCCCAATTTCTCAGGGTGAGCTGGAACTCCCTCATTTTCTTTGGTCCCCTTTCTTTTCAAGAGTAAAAAAAAAAATTTCCATTTGGGACTATTTTCATGTGGCTGGAAAGAGACAAGATGGTGCTTCAATGGCTCAGGGCCTCAGTCATTG
The DNA here is from genome assembly GCA_036365145.1 of Orientallactaga sibirica. Lineage (NCBI taxonomy): Eukaryota > Metazoa > Chordata > Mammalia > Rodentia > Dipodidae > Orientallactaga > Orientallactaga sibirica. The sequence continues at coordinate 4,484,653 of JAEOAD010002278.1, read as the reverse complement.
TGCAAACATCAGTGGTAATGAGGCTAAGGAACATGGAAGTTCTGAAGAAAATGGATGAGAAAGTGAATAGACATGGAACCTGGACTGCTCCTGGCTGGATATCATGAATGGCGATGGACAGACCGAGGTGTGAGTCCCCATCCACAGGTCCTTTAGAACTAATGGACTGGGAGAAGATCTTGCTTTTGTTGTCAAATAAAGGTGATCCCAATCCTCCAGCCCCTATTTTGAATGCTGTTTGCAAAAAGTTGAAATGATAGCCAGATGCCAGTGACAGTAATGTCATCCTCTTCTGTGACATGATAACATGGGGGCTTGCACCAGTCAACATCGTCCCTAAAATATCCCTGAGGGCCAGTGGCGCTTCCATCAAGTACAGTCACCTTCCCGTGCTGACAAAGACTGTGTCTTCTGCAGCAACAAGGGTGGTGCATTCAAATCCAGATTTGTCCATTTGGTTTTCTAAGGTCTCATGTGGTATGCTGCCCTGGCATCTGGTCTGCTTGCCAACTGAGATTGGAACCTATACGACAGCATTGGAACCCACAGTTCTTAGGAAGTCCTGGTGCTACCTTTGCAAACAGCGTGGCTGGGATGTGATTTTTATAAACCAAAAGGCCAGTGCTTACCTGAATACAAAGTTTGACATGTCCTTTTGCAGGCTGGCCTTTGAGTGAAGATATGTGCCAGGCATTTCTTGCTTGAGGTCATGGCCAATGGCAACTGGTCTGAAGTGTCCAGACTCTGCCTTGTGATTCATGTAGTCTCAGGTTCCCTTGAACTCACAGTGATCCTCCTACAGTGCCTCCTGAGATAGTGTCCATCCTTTTAGAAGGGTGAATGAGGGGGGTAACAACTTGAGCTCAGAGAAGGTCAAGAAGGCTAAAGCCAAGTCCCGGATCAAAATGAAGAAAGCTCGGAAGATCTTGGCAGAAAAGCGGGCAGCAGCACCTGTGGTGTCGTGCCCTGCATCCCACATAGGTATGGGGGCAACAGAGAAAATGGGCAGAAATGAGAAATCCTCCTACCTTTGCTAGTAAGAGCCTGTGTAGTGAAAAACAAACAAATTCAAAACTTCTGGTGTTGGAAACACTTTTTCTAAAAGACCTAGCAGTCTTTTAAACTGTTTTTCATTTTGATGTTATGACATAGAGTAATTATTGAAAGGATGGACTCTTTTTGGCATTTTTCTTGTTTTGTAGCCTGCTCTGGTAATCCCATCATCATCTTGTGCTCTGGATGGAGAGGGTACCCTAACCCATTGAGCTCTACCCCCTTCTTTTTCCACAGGCAGGTGCTCTCTGTGCTTTTTTCCTCTTCTCTGTTTTGTTTCCTGGTAGGATCTCACGCTGACTGACATTCTGGAATTCTCTTGTAGCTCAGGTTTTGTTGAAACTCACAGCAATCCTCCTACCTCTGCCTCCCAAATGCTGGGATTAAAGCTTCAGCCATCACGCCCAGAATGATCAGTTTTGTTTGAGCAGGAGTGGAGGGGGCAGAGGTGAGCCATCACCGAGAGATGCATGTTGCACCCTGAGTCTGGCTTAGTGAATTAGAAGTTTGTGAGCTAGAGTGAGATCCCTTTGATGCTTTAAAAAAAAATGTCTTAATTATAAGCCATCTCTCCAGCCCCTATTATTTTTTTTTTTTGAGGTGAGGTCTCACATTGTCATAAGTTTGAGGCCACTCTGAGACTACATAGTGAATTCCAGGTTAGCATGTACTGTTTTTTAGACTACCTTGATAAACCAAAATATATATATATTTTTTTCATTCAGTGAGAAAGTATTAATGTTAGTTACTTGAGCATGGTTGTTTCCAGACTACACTGCATAATGCGTGGTCCCCTAAAGAGAATCTGAAAGTGGAAAAACAGAAGAAGTTAAAATGCTGAAGTCTGAAAATGCAGGTAAGTAAGGAGTGGTATTTGATTCTTTTTTTTTTTTTTTTTTTACTTTATTTATCTTTGTGAGACAGGATCTCGCTTATAGTCCAGGCTGGACCTGGAAGTTCTAGGCTAGTACTCTACCACTGATTCACACTCACTGTACTTGCCCCATCACTGTGGGTTCTAGGCAGGAGCTCTACCCTGAGCTACGCCCCAGCTCTCACTGTGGATTCTAGGCAGGAGCTCCTAACAATGACCCATGTCCTGAGCCCTGGTCCACCTCTTCATTTCCTTCCAGGTCCGTTACATGAAGATCATTGAAAAAGTGGATACCAGGCCCTGCCTTGGGTGCGCTACATCACCCAGAGTGGCGGTAAGGTGGCGGGCTGTCAGACAAGGTCACGGGGCGGAGAGATGCTTGAGGGACTGATGGCTTTGATCATATTATTTACTTGGACAGGTCTAAAATTTAACATGTCTAGCCCCAGATCTGCCCTTTTTCATGCTACCTTAGGTCTCAGTTTGAACACCTTTAACTTTTTTTTTTGTTTTTGTTTTTCAAGGTAGGTCTTACTGTAGCTCAGGTTGACCTGGAATTCACTATATAGTCTCAGGTTGGCCTTGAACTCATTGGGATCCTCCTATAGCTCTGCCTCCCTGAGTGCTGGGATTAAAGGTGTGCACCACTACACCTGACTAAGCAGGAAATTTTTCTTTTTGTGTTTCTGAGACTGGAACCCTGGGCCTCTTACATGTTAGGCAGTATCTCTTTCACTGAGCTGCGCCCTCAGCCCTCACTGTGGATTCTAGATCTACAGTCTGCACTGTAGATGCACATCATGAGCATTTTGAAATATTCCTACTGATGATTAGGAGTATAAGACCAAGACTAGACTTGGGAAGGACTCTGCCTCTTTTCCCTTTCTTAATTCTCAGATGGTCCCTGCTTCTTGTTTTGCTGCAGATTATCAACTGCATCAGCCAGAAGGAGAAGAAGTTGGGGTGTGAACATGGCGCCTCCCTCCTTCTAGCCCCTGCTTCAGACTGTAGAGGCTGGAAGGGAATGTAGGTGGTGATGGTGGTGTGGTGTGTGTGTGTGTGTGTGTGTGGTGTGTGTGTAAGACACTGCATGTTGTGCCCCAGCCCCTTTTCTGTACCCCTGGGCTGTCAGGGATGTTTCTTTGTGTCCCTTACTCTTGGGGCTCCTGCAACCTATTTTATATGAAGAAATAATCAGAGGGCTTTCAGGACTCCCACCCCATGAGTGCCTTCTTGCTGTGACCTGCCTTAGGCATCCTGGGGCCCCTCCTTTATAGCTGCTAAGCCCAGAGGTCATGCTGACCTACCCCTCTGAGTTTTAGGTTGTCATTAAAATGAATCTTACTGCTGTGAATGTAATTCTTGGCTGGGAACTGGGTATGACAGGGTATCCTGAAATTCTGGGGTTGGAGTGTCCATGAAGCAGGCGTCCATGCCTCAGCCCCATCATCCCATCATTTTCACAGTAGGAGGATAAGCCATGAGTCTGAGCCACCCTGAGACTACATAGGAATTCCAGGTCAGCCTCAAGCACAGGAGACCTCACCTCAAAAAAAGCAGAGGGCGAGTAAGGGAAGGGAAAGGAAAGGAAAGGAAAGGAAAGGAAAGGAAAGGAAAGGAAAGGAAAGGAAAGGAAAGGAAAGGAAAAGGGAGGGGAGGAGGAGGGAGGGGAGGGACCTATTAACACAGTTACCTTTTAGTGGGGGGAACATCAAAGCCTGATACAAGATGGAATGCCCATTCTCACTTTATCTTCATACCCTCTCTGCTTACTTTGATAACAAATAAATATTATTTTTCCAATTTAAAGCACTTTCTGCAGAAAAGTATAAAAGCTTGCACAATCATCCCCAGGTTGCATCAACCTGACAACTCCCAGAAAAAGCCAAGAAGAAAAAATTCCAAACACATCCCATTTCAGACTTCAGTGCACACAGCAGTGTCAACTCACATGCAGTTGGCAGGTAAGTATATTGTTGCCTGTGTGAAAAAATTTCCACAAACAGCTCATCAATAGCCGCTTCATTTCAGGGCCCTCCTAGGTCGCCCTCGTAGCGTTTTCTTCACAACTGCTACATGAAGTTTCAAAAGTAGGACTCAAGCCAGGCGTGGTGGCGACGCCTTTAATCCCAGCACTGGGAGGCAGAGGTAGGAGGATCACTTCCAGAGTTCAAGGCCACCCTGAGACTACATAAGTGAATTCGGTCAGCCTGAGCTAGAGGAGACCCCTTCCTAAAAGAAACACACACACACACACACACACACACACACACACACACACGGTAGGATTCTCTTTATGAAACTTGACTTTCTTTAATTACCCTAAGGGGGACTTATCTTTTCATCTCTATCTTCCTACCTAGGTTGATGCAAACAAGGAAAAACGAGTGCTTTGTATTTACACAAATGACCTTCCTCCTACCTCTGCCTCCCGAGTGCTGGGATTAAAGGCGGCGCCACCACGCCCGGCTTTTTTTTTTTCTTTAATTTATTTATTGCAAGCAGAGAGAGAAGAGAGGCAGACAGAGGTAATGCTAGGCCTCCCATTATCAGAACAAACGCTATATGCACGTGCCCCTTTGTGCCTTGAACTCATTGGGATCCTCCTATAGCTCTGCCTCCCTGAGTGCTGGGATTAAAGGTGTGCACCACTACACCTGACTAAGCAGGAAATTTTTCTTTTTGTGTTTCTGAGACTGGAACCCTGGGCCTCTTACATGTTAGGCAGTATCTCTTTCACTGAGCTGCGCCCTCAGCCCTCACTGTGGATTCTAGATCTACAGTCTGCGACTGTAGATGCACATCATGAGCATTTTGAAATATTCCTACTGATGATTAGGAGTATAAGACCAAGACTAGACTTGGGGAAGGGACTCTGCCTCTTTTCCCTTTCTTAATTCTCAGATGGTCCCTGCTTCTTGTTTTGCTGCAGATTATCAACCATTACCAGCTAGAAGGAGAAGAAGTTGGGGTGTGAACATGGCGCCTCCCTCCTTCTAGCCCCCTGCTTCAGACTGTAGAGGCTGGAAGGGAATGTGGTGGTGGTGATGGTGGTGGTGGTGGTGTGGTGTGTGTGTGTGTGTGTGGTGTGTGTGTGTAAGACACTGCATGTTGTGCCCCCAGCCCCTTTTCTGTACCCCTGGGCTGTCAGGGATGTTTCTTTGTGTCCCTTACTCTTGGGGCTCCTGCAACCTATTTTATATGAAGAAATAATCAGAGGGGCTTTCAGGACTCCCCACCCCATGAGTGCCTTCTTGCTGTGACCTGCCTTAGGGCATCCTGGGGGCCCCTCCTTTATAGCTGCTAAGCCCAGAGGTCATGCTGACCTACCCCTCTGAGTTTTAGGTTGTCATTAAAATGAATCTTACTGCTGTGAATGTAATTCTTGGCTGGGAACTGGGTATGACAGGGTATCCCTGAAATTCTGGGGGTTGGAGTGTCCATGAAGCAGGCGTCCATGCCTCAGCCCCATCATCCCATCATTTTCACATTAGTCCCTCTTTTCCTTCATTTTCTCACCACCCTCTGTTCCTCCTATAGCCACCAGGAGGCACTGAAACGTCTAGGTCTGATCCAAGTTCCTCTACTTGGAACACTGCTGTGTTTTTCATGTTAAAATTACAGGCCAGGCAGAAGAGATGGCTTAGCCGTTAAGGATCGTGCCTGCGAAGCCAAAGGACTCCGGTGGGATTCTCCAGGTCCTATGTAAGCCAGATGTGCAAGGGGGCACATGCGTCTGGAGTTCGTTTGCAGTGGCTATAGGCCCTGGCATGCCCATTCTCACTTTATCTCCTTACCCCTCTCTCTGTCTCAAATAAATAAATAAATAAATATCAAAATTAAAGGCCACTGCAGCCCATAGGCCTGATCTGCACATCATCCCCACCCCAATCTACTTGCCTTCTTCCCATTTTCCACTTTCCCTTTAGATATCATTCCAAACACACTCCCACCCCAGGCTTTTTGCATATTCAGTACCCTCCACTTAGCATGCTTTTCTCCAGATAATTATATTGTTGCCTCATATCTTAGACCTCAAATCAAATATCACTTCTTCTGGGAGGTGGTTCCTATAACTCCCTTCTATTTATTTATTTATTTATTTATTTATTTATTTATTTATTTATTTATGTTGTATTTCCCTAGCCCAGGCATTCACTATGTAGTCTCAGTCTTGAATTCATGAACTCACCTACTGCTGTCTCCGGAGTGCTGGGATTAAAGGCGTGCACCACTATACCAGGCCCAATTTTTTTTCTTTTTGTTTTTTTTTTTTTTAGGTAGGGTTTCACTCTATCCCAGGCTGTCCTGAAATTCTGAAGTGCCAATCTGGCCTCAAATTCATGGTGATCCTCCTACCTCTGCCTCCTGCCCAGCTGTTTTTTTTTTTTTTTTTTTTTTTTTTTTGGTTTTTCGAGGTAGGGTTTCACTCTGGCTCAGGCTGACCTGGAATTCACTATGTAGTCTCAGGGTGGCCTCGAACTCTCCGCGATCCTCCCACCTCTGCCTCCCGAGTGCTGGGATTAAAGGCGTGCGCCACCACGCCCGGCTTTTTTTTTTTCTTTAATTTATTTATTGCAAGCAGAGAGAGAAGAGAGGCAGACAGAAAGAGAGTGGGCACGCCAGGGCCTCCCGCCACTGCAAACAAACGCCATATGCACGTGCCCCTTGTGCATCTGGCTTACATGAGTCCTGGAGAATCGAATTGGGATCCTTTAGCTTCGCAGGCAAACACCTTGACCGCTAAGCCATTTCTCTAGCACCACCCCCTTTTTTAAGTTTTTAAAAAATATTTTTTATTTACTTATTTATTTGAGATAGAGAGGAAGAGGCAGATAGAGAGAAAGGGTGTGCCAGGGCTGCCAGCCACTGCAAATGAACTCCTGATGCATGCACCCCTTTGTGCATCTGGCTTATGTTTGTCCTGGGTAATTGAACCAGAGTCCTTTGGCTTTATAAGCAAAAGGCTCAACCACTAAGCAATTTCCCCAGCCCCTTAAGTTTTTATTTATTTATTTAGTAGAGTGAGAGAGAGACAGAGAATGGACACGCCAGGGATTCCAGTCACTGCAAACGAACTCCAAATACACGTGCCACCATGTGCATATGGCTTATGTGGGACCTTAGGCTTCACAGGCATGTGCCGTAACTGCTAAGCCATCTCTCCAGCCCAAGTTTTTATTTATATATTTGTGAGGGAGAGAGTTAGAGAGAGAATGGGCTCGCCAGGGACCCCAGCCACTGCAAATGAACTCCAGATGCATACACCACCTTGTGCATCTGGCTTACCTGGGTCCTGGGGAGTGGAACCTCATTCCTTTGGCTTTGCAGGCAAGTGCCTTAACCACTAAACAATTGTCCCAGCCCTGTTTTTTGTTTTGTTTTGTTTTGTTTTGTTTTTGTTTTTCGAGGTAGGGTCTCACTCTGGCCCAGGCTGACGTGGAATTAACTATGTAGTCTCAGGGTGGCCTTGAACTCATGGCAATCCTCCTATCTCTGCCACCCGAGTGCTGGGATTAAAGGGCCTCCAGCCACTGCAAACAAACTCCAGACCCATGCGCCACCTTGTGCATCTGGCTTATGTGGGTCCTAGAGAATGCTAATGCCTTAACTGCTAAGCCATCTCTCCATCCCTTTTTAAAATTTTATTTTTATTCCTTTGTTTATTTTTATTTTTTTTTATTGACAACTTCTATAATTGTAGACAATATCCCATGGTAATTCCCTCCTTCCTCCCAACTTTCCCCTTTGAAACTCCACTCTCCATCATATCCCCTCCCCCTCTTAGTCTCTCTCTCTCTTTTTAATTAGGGTCTCCCTCTAACCCAGGCTAACCTGGAATTCACTATGTATTCTCAGGGTGGTCTTGAACTCATGGCAATCCTCCTACCTCTGCCTCCTAAGTGCTGGGATTAAAGGCATGCACCACCACGCTCGGCTCCAGTCTCTCTTTTATTTTGATGTCATGAACTTTTCCTCCTATTATGATGGTCTTGTGTAGGTAGTGTCAGGCACTGTGAGGTCATAGATATCCAGGCCATTTTGTGTTTGGAGGAGCATGTTGTAAGGAGTCCTATGCTTCCTTTGGCTCTTACATTCTCTCCACCACCTCTTCTGCAATGGACCCTGAGCCTTGAAAGGTGTTAGAAATGTTTCAGTGCTGAACACTCCTCTGTCCTTTTTCTCAGCACCATGGTGCCTTCTGAATCATCCCAAGGTCACCACCATCTGAAAAGAGAAACTTCATTAACTAAAAGTGAGAGAGAGTAGCATTAATATATGGGTGTGAACATTAAGAGAAGTGCTTACTGGGCAGTTTGGTGAGTATAATATACACATTTAGCCAGACACCAGCAGACATTACACCCCTAGGGCTCATGACTACCCCAGTTGTAGGTTTTCAGTATCAGGGATGTATTCCCTCCCATGGAGCAGGCCTCCAGTCCAATTAGAGAGCAGTTGGTTTCCTCCATAACAGACATGCCACTATTGCACCCATTGCCTCACTTGGTCTAGCTGGCCAAATTTAAGGCTTTCAGTGTCCACTGTTGAGTATCTTCACTTGTGATTTCTCTTTCTCCCATTGAACTGCATGCAGCATAGCTTTTTCCAGCTTTCTGTCAGCTGTTCCACATGGAGGAGGCTTTCAGCTCAGCTCCAGCAGGATTTCTCAGTGACCTTGCAGCCCAAGTATGTGGAGTCTTCAGCAATATGGTCTTACCATCTATTCCTGGTGGGAAACCAAGGTCCTCAGCAATGGCCTGTAATGTTTTGGGGGTATCAATGACCTTCCTGACCAACAACTCACTGGAAGGTATCCCACCCCTGGCACTGAAAAATTCTAGTAACAATCTATGGCTTCTGAATGTTCCATTGTCCAGAAAAATAGGTTTCCATATGATTTATTTATACCCTCTTAGATTTTTTTTTTTTTTTTTTTTTTTTTTTTTTTGGTTTTTCGAGGTGGGTCTCACTCTGGTCCAGGCTGACCTGGAATTCACTATGTAGTCTCAGGGTGGCCTTGAACTCATGGTGATCCTCCTACCTCTGCCTCCCTAGTGCTGGGATTAAAGGTGAGTGATACCATGCCTGGCTCCTCTTATATTTTGATTAGCCCTCCCTCCACCTTTCCTTTACTCAATCCCTGACCTCACTTAGGCCTTTTTACCCCCATTAATCTGTTCTTCTACATACATATATACAATACCATTGGATTGCAACCCCCTCCCTCCCTTTCTATTCCCTTTATATCCCCTTTCTAATTTACTGGCTTCTGCTACTGAGTTTTATTCCTACTCACATAGAAATCCAATCATTTGTAGCTAGGATCTACATATGAGAGAGAACATGTGAAGTTTGGCTTTCTGGGCCTGGGTTACCTCACTAAGTGCAATCCTTTCCAGATCCATTTTCCTGCAAATTTTATAACTTCATTTTCCTTTGTCACTGAGCAGAACTCTATTGTGTAAATGTGCCACATCTCCATTATCCACTCATCAGTTGAGGGACATCTAGGCTGATTCCATTTCCTAGCTATTGTGAGTAGACTGGCAATAAACATGGCTGGGCAATTATCTCTAATGGTAGTGAGATGAGTCCTTAGGATATATGCTTAGGAGTGCTATAGCTGGGTCATATGGGTAGATCTATTTTTAGCTGTCTCAGGAACCTCCACACTGATTTCCACAATGGCAGGACTAAACTGCATTCCCACCAACAGTGTAGAAGGGTTCCTCTTTTTCTGCATCCTTGCCAGCATTTATGGTCATTTGTTTTCATGATGGTAGCCAATCTGACAGAAGGGAGATGGAATCTCAATGTAGTTTTAATCTGCATTTTCCTGATGACTAGGGATGGAGAACATTTTTTAGATGTTTATATGCCATCTGTATTTCTTCTGAGAACTCTCTAGTTCCATGCCCCCCCTTTTTTTCCTGGATTTTCAAGGTAGGGTCTCACTCTAGCTCAGGCTGACCTAGAATTCACTATGTAGTTTCAGGGTGGCCTTGATCTCATGGCGATCTTCCTACCTCTGCCTCCTGAGTGCTGGGATTAAAGGCGTGCGCCACCACTCCTGGCTCCATTTTTAAAAATTTATCTTTTATTGAATTATTAATTGTAGACAATATCCCATGGTACTTCCCTCCCTCTTCCCACTTTCCCTTTTGAAACCACTCTCCATCATATGCCCTCCCCCTCTCAATCAGTCTCTCTCTCTCTCTTAATTATGATGGTCTTGTATAGGTAGTTTCAGGTACTGTGAGGTCATGGATATTCAGGCCATTTTGTGTCTGGAGGAGCATGTTGTAAGGAGTCCTACCCTTCCTTTGGCTCTTACATTCTTTCTGCCACCTCTTCCTCAATGGACCCTGAGCCTTGTGAAGGTGTGTTAGAGATGTTTCAGTGCTGAGCACTCCTCTGTCACTTAATCTCAGCACCATGATGCCTTCTGAGTCATCTCAAGGTCACCGCCATCTGAAAAGAGAAGCTTCTCTATCCAAAAGTGAGAGTAGCATTAATATATGGGTATGAACATTAAGAGAAGTGCTTACTGGGTAGTTTGGTGAGCATAGTATATACATTTAGCCAGACACCAGCAGACGTTATACCCCTAAGGGCTCATGACTACCCCAGTTGTAGATTTTCAGTATCAGGGATGTATTCCCTCGTATGAAGTGGGTGTCCAGTCCAATTAGAGAGCAGTTGGTTTCCCCCATAACAGACATGCCACTATTGCACCGTTGACTCATTTGGCCTGGCTGGCCAAATTAAAAGCTTGCAGTGTCCACTGTTGAGTACCTTCACTGATGTTTTCTCTCTCCCATTGAACTCCATGCACTGTAGCTTTTTCTAACTTTCTGTCAGCTGGTCCTCATGGAGGAGGCTTTCAGTTTGGCTCCAGCAGAATTTTTCGGTTACTTTGCAGCCCAAGTATGTGGAGTCTTCAGCAAAAGGGTCTTACCATCTATTCCAGGTGGGAAACCAAGGCCATGGCCCTTTTTTTAAATTTTTTTTTTGGTTTTTCGAGGTAGGGTCTCACTATGGCCCAGGCTCACCTGGAATTAACTATGTAGTCTCAGGGTGGCCTTGAACTCACGGCAATCCTCCTACCTCTGCCTCCCGAGTGCTGGGATTAAAGGTATGCGCCACCACGCCCGGCTTCATGGCCCATTTTTTAATTGGGTTGTTTGATTTATTATTTAATTTTTAAATTTTTTAATTATTTTATTTATTTTTTGAGAGACACAAAGAGAGACAGACAGAGAGGGAGAGGGAGACAGAGATGGGCACGCCAGCAGTCTCTCAGCTGCTGTGAATGAAATCCAGATGCCTGTGCCCCCTTGTGGTTAAGTGAGGCATTGCGCCCTTGCATCACTTTTGCATCTGGCTAAATGTGAGACCTGGAGATTGGAACCGCTGGAGATTGGAACCAGCGTTCTTAGGCTTAACAGGCAGGTACCTTGACTGCTAAGCCATCTCTCCAGCCCTTAATATTTAATTTTTTGAGTTCTTTGTATATCCTAGATATTAATTCTCTGTCAGATTATAGTTGACAAAGATTTTCTCCCATTCTGTAGGTTGCCTCTTTGCTCTGTTCAGTGTCCTTTGCTGTACAAAAGCTTTGTAATTTTATGAGGTCCAAACGGTTGATCTGTTGTTTTATTTCCTGAGCAACTGGGGTTATATTCAGAAAGTCTTTGCCAAAAACATTATGTTGAAGGGTTTCCCTTACTTTTTCCTCTAGCAGTTTCAGAGTTTCAGGTCTGATATTAAGGTCTTTGATCCATTTGGACTGAATTCTTGTGCATGGAGAGAGTTAAGGATCTGTTTTCATCCTTCTATAGATACATATACAGTTTTCCCAGCACCATTTGCTGAAGAGGCTGTCTTTTCTCCAATGAGTATTTTTGGCATTTAAAAGAGAGAGAGAAAGAGAGAGAGCGAACCAGGGCCTCCATCCACTGCAAACAAACTCCAGATGCATGCACCCCCTTGTGCATCTGGCTTACATGGGTCCTGGAGAATTAAACTGGGATCCTTTGCCTTTGTAGGCAAATGCCTTAACTGCTAAGCCATCTCTCCAGCCCCTATTTTTGGCATTTTTTTTTTCAAAGATCAGGTGGCTATAGCTACCCGGACTTACATTAGGGTCCTCTATTCTGTTCCATTGATCTACATGTCTGTTTTTGTGCCAGTACCATGCTGTTTTTGTTACTATAGCTCTGTAATATAGATTTTTAAAAATCAAGTACGGTGATACCTTGTGTTGCTGAAAAGAATGTATATTCTGCAGAATTTGGATGAAATGTCCTATAAATATCTGTTTGGTCCATTTGTTCTATGACCTCATTGAATCTAGATGCATCTCTGTTTATTTTTTGCCAGGATGACCTGAGAGTGGGGTGTCGAAATCACCCACTACAAGTGTGTGGTGTTATCTGTGAACTTAGTTCTAAAAGCGTTTGTTTGATGAAACTGGAAGCCCCCATGTTAGGTGCATATATGTTTAGGATTGTAATGTCCTGTTGGAGTGTTCCTTTAGTCAATATAAAGTGACCTTCCTTGTCTTTCCTAACTAATGTTTGTCTGAAGTCTACCTGTCAGATATTAGGATAGTGACCCCTGCTTGTATTTGAGACCCTTTGCTTGAAACACTATTTTCCAACATTTCACCCTAAGATAGTGTCCATCCTTTGTAGAAGGGTGAATTTCTTGGAGGCAACAACTTGAAGAATCTTACTTTTTTTTTTTTTTTTTTTTTTTTTTTTTTGGTTTTTTCAAGGTAGGGTCTCACTCTAGCCCAGGCTGACCTAGAATTCACTCTGTATTCTCAGGGTGGCCTTGAACTCATGGCAATCCTCCTACCTCTGCCTCCTGAGTGCTGGGATTAAAGGCATGCGCCACCATGCCCGGCAGGATCTTGCTTTTTAATCCAGTCTGCAAATTTATGTCTTTTGGTTGGGGCATTGAGACCATTGACACTAAGAGTTATTATTGAAAGGTATGTATTTATTTTTGCCATTTTTCTTGTTTTGTAGTTCTTCCAGTTTTACCTTTGCTCTTTGTATTAACCAGTATTGGAGTATGGTTTCTTTTTTCCAGGTTCCTCATATATGTGCTTTTCTTTTTCTTCAGCATGGAGGATCCTTTGAAGTATTTTCTGTAGAGCTGGTTTTGTCTTTAAATAATCCTTTAGCCTGCTTTTGTTGTGAAATGTCCTTCTTTTTCCATCTATTTGAATGGATAGCTTTGTAGGATAAAGTAGCCTTGGTTGACAGTTGTTATCTTTGAGAACTTGGAATACATCATTTTAAGCCCTTCTGGCTTTTAAAGTTTGTATTGAATAATCTGCTGAGATTCTGATGGGCTTGCCTTTGTATGTGACTTGATTATTATTATTATTATTGTTATTATTATTTTGGTTTTTCGAGGTAGGGTCTCACTCTGGCTCAGGCTGACCTGGAATTCACTATGTAGTCTCAGGGTGGCCTCGAACTCTCGGTGATCCTCCTACCTCTGCTTCCCGAGTGCTGGGATTAAAGGTGTGCGTCACCACGCCCGGCTTGATTTTTCTCTCTAACTTTCTAACTGCTTTTAATATCTTTTCTTTGGTTTGTATGTTTGGTAGTTTAATTATACTTTGGTGAGGAGAGGTTCTTTCCAGGTTTTGTGTGTTTGGTGTTCTAAAGGCTTCATGTATCTGCATTGGCATCTCTTTCCCTATTTGGGGGAAGTTTTCTTGTATGATTTTGTTGAAAACACCTACTATGCCTTTGGAGTGAAATTCTTCTTCTATATCGTGAATTCTTTTTGTTTCGTTTTTTTGTTTTTGTTTTTGTTTTTGTTTTTTGAGGTAGGGTCTCATTCTAGACCAGAGTGACCTGGAATTCACTATGTAGTCTCAGGGTAGCCTCAAACTTATGGTGATCCTCCTACCACTGTCTCCCGAGTGTTGGGATTAAAGGTGTGTGCCGCCATGCCTGGCTCTGAATTCTTATGTTTGATCTTTTCATAGTGTCCCAAATATTTTGAAATTCCCATTCATACTTTCCTATTAGTTTTTCTTTCTCTTTGTTGGACTGTATTATATCTGCCACCTGGTCTTCTAGTTTAGATATTTTGTTCTTTCCTTCATCCATTCTACTGGTGAGATTTTTTTTTTTTTTTTTTTTTTTTTTTTTGTTTTTCGAGGTAGGGTCTCACTCTAGCTCAGGCAGAATTCACTATGTAGTCTCAGGGTGGCCTTGAACTCATGGCAATCCTCCTACCTCTGCCTCCCGAGTGCTGGGATTAAAGGTGTGTGCCACAACACCTGGCTTCTACAGAGTTTTTTATATCATTGACTGTGTTCTTCATTGCTAGTATTTCTGACTGGTTTTTCTTTATTATTTCTATTTCCTTATTTATGTTTTGTATTGGCCTCCTTATTAAATTGGTTTCCTGTGTCTTCTTTGATTTTTGTCTTTGATTTCTTTGAACATACCTATAATCATTCTTTTGAAATCTTTCTTAGGCATTTCCTCTAAATCAGTCTCACTGAGGGTCATTTCTGATGATTAATACTTTTTGGTGGATTTATATTGTCTTGATTTTTTGTGTGTGTGTTTCTTGTATTATAATGTAGAGATTTTTGCATCTTGAATTTAATGCTTGGGTTTTCTAATTTTCTGCAATATTATTAATGTTTTGATCAATCTGATGTTATATATCTTCAGGGTAGGAGCTTAAGGTGCTATGTGTGGCTCTTAAATCTCTCAGAGTAATCACAAAAGTGACCCTAGGTGTTGGGTTTGCCTGCTATGAGAGTATTCAACTAGGCTGAGTGGAACAAAATACAGGCAAATTCTAAAAATTTAAGTAAACAATATACACATTCAATGAAAACAGCACAGAGTATTTATGCAAGACTAGGTATTATGACAAACAGATCCTCTAACAAAGTCACAGTCCCTAAGGATGTGTGTTGCCCCACACCCTTAATCCTGTCAACTGGGAGGCTAAGATTTCTGGTCTGTAGAGGGTCCAAGGTTAGCTTGTGACTGAGTGAGACCCTTTCCCAAGGAACAACAGAAGAGGAAACAAAGGCACTATAAATCAGGAACAATGAATGACAAGCCCAAAATATAGTTTATTTAAGAATGGCAGGGCTGGAGAGATGGCTTAGGAGTTAAGGTATTTGCCTGCAAAGCCTATGGACCCTGGTTCAATTCTCCAGGTCCCACGTAAGCCAGATGCACAAGGGGTGCATGTGCTTGGAGTCATTTGCAGTGGCTAGAGGCCCAGGCGTGCCCATTCTCACTCTCCCTCTTTCCCTCTCTCTGTCTCTAATAAATAAATAAATAAAAATTAAAAAAAAGAATGGCAAATCTGACCACCTGTCAGATTTAACATATAATTTACCCTGACATGGAAGGTGCAGTTAGTA
Organism: Orientallactaga sibirica; assembly: GCA_036365145.1. Taxonomy (NCBI): domain Eukaryota; kingdom Metazoa; phylum Chordata; class Mammalia; order Rodentia; family Dipodidae; genus Orientallactaga; species Orientallactaga sibirica. The sequence goes on along the minus strand of JAEOAD010002278.1, from coordinate 4,469,300 downwards.
CTTCCAATGCAAGCCTATACACTAGGCTTATTTGATGGGTATTTACCTGGTGTAATGCCAGTTACGTTTTGGGATGACTTTGGTCTCAGCTGTGCTGCAGGCTGCTTGGGTCCCTCTTTGTTGTGCTGTGGGCTCAGGTAGGCTGTCGGGTCTGTGGGTTGCTGCTCTTTTCACCTGTGCTGGGTACTGTGTAGGTGAGCTCCCTTCCCCAGGTCTCTGGGGCTTGCTGCTGCTTCCCAAGTGGTGGGAGGAGGGGAGGCTGTGTATGGTGGTTGAAGTTCTTCCACTGGTTCTTGAGATCCTCTTCCTCATGAGCCACTCTGCTGGTCTCTGCTGTCCTCCTTTCATGTTTCTTGAGTTTTCAAGGAGGCTGGTGTGAGTGGAAAATCCCCTCACCTGGCTTAAAATCCTGTGGTCCTAAACTGGGCGTGGTGGTGCATGCCTTTAATCCCAGCACTTGGGAGGCAGAGGTAGGAGGATCGCCGTGAGTTCGAGGCCACTCTGAGACATAATTCCAGGTAGCCTGGGCCAGAGTGAGACTCTACCTCAAAAAAAAAAATAAATAAACAAACAAACAAATAAATAAATAATCCTGTGGTCCTGTGTAGGTAGTGCTAAGCCCTGCGAGGTCATGGAAATCCAGGCCATTTTGTGTCCGGAAGATTGCATTGCAAGCAGTCCTACTCTTACCTTGGCTCTTAGATTCTTTCTGCCACCTCTTCCGCAGAGGACCCTGAGCCTTGTAAAGTGTAATAAAGATTTTTCAGTGCTGAGAACCCCTCTGTCACTTAATCTTTTGAGACATCCCAGAGGTCACCACCATCTGAAAAGAGAAGCTTCTCTAACCAAAAGTGAGGTTAACATTAATATATGGATATGAACATTAAGAAAAATGCTTACTGGGCAGTTTGGTTAGCATAATATATGCATTTAGCCAGACACCAGCAGGCATTAAACCCCTAAGGCTCATGACTTCCCCTGTCATAGGTTTTCAGTATCAGGCATGGATTCCCAGCCCGTGAAGCAGGCCTCCAGTCCAATTAGAGAGCGGTTGGTTTCCCCTATAACAGACATGCCATTATTGCACCATTGGCTCATCTTAAGGCTTACAGTGTCCACTGTTGTTTATTTCCATTGATAACTTTGCTCTCTCCCATGGAGATTCATGCAGCATAGCTTTTTCAGCTTTCTGTTAGTTGGTCAACACAGATGAGGTTTTCAGCTTGGCTTCAGCAAGATTTCTCAGTGATTGAGGCTGCCCTGAGACTAGATAGTGAATTATAGGTCAGCCTTGCTTGGCTAGAGTGAGACTCTACTTTGGAAAAACTGAAAAAAAAAAAAAAAAAAAAAAAAAAAAAAAAAAAAAGAGTTCCCAGTGACCGGGCTGGAGAGATGGCTCAGGGGTTAAAGCACCTGCTTCCTAACCCTAAGAACACTGGTTCCAATCTCCAGCGGTTCAAATCTCCAGGTCCAGCGTTTAGCCAGATTCAAAGCGACGCAAGGGCGCAATGCCGCACTGGCCACAAGGGGGCGCACACATCTGGATTTTGTTCGCAGCAGCTGAGACACTGCTCGAGCACCCATCTCTGTCTACCTCCCTCTCTCTCTCTCTCTGTCTCTCTCCAAAAAAATACGATAAAATAAAAAGTTTTTTTTTTTTTTTTTTAAAAAGAGTTCTCAGTGACCTTACAGCCCAAGAATGTGGAGTCTTCAGCAATAGGGTTTTACCAGCTCTTCCTGATGGGAAACTAAGAACCTTTGCCATGGCCTTTAATGTTTTGGGGGCATCAGGGATCTCCCTGGCCAACCACTCACTGGAAGGTATCCCATCCCTGGAACTGAAAATTTTCTAGTAACAATCTATGGCTTCTGGATGCACCATTGACTAAAGTAGGTCTTTCCATATGACATATTCATACCCTGTTAGTTTCAATTAAGATTCTCCCCACCCTTCCTTTACTCAGTCTCTTTTCCTGACCTCACTTGGGCCTTTCCATCCCCCAGTAATATATTTTTCTACTTACATATACAATACCATCCCCTTAAGTCCTCATCTCTCCTCCTTTTCTTATAGCCCCTTTCTAGCTTACTGGCCTCTGCTACCAAGTTTTATTCCATCTCACATACAACTTCAAACATTTGTAGCTAGGATCCACATATGAGAGAGAACATGTGGTGCTTGGCTTTTTGGGACTGTGTTAACATCACTAAATATAATCCTTTACAGGTCCATGCATTTTCCTGCAAATTTCATAATTTCATTTTTCTTTTTTTTTTTCTTTTTTTGGTTTTTCGAGGTAGGGTCTCACTCTGGCCCAGGCTGACCTGGAATTAACTATGTAGTCTCAGGGTGGCCTTGAACTCACGGCGATCCTCCTACCTCTTCCTCCGGAGTGCTGGGATTAAAGGCGTGCGCCACCACGCCCGGCTTCTTTCTTTTTTTGACAGAGGGAAAGGGAGACAGAAAATGGGCGCGCCAGCAGCCTCTCAGCGGCTGTTGACCAAACTCTAGATGCGTGCGCCCCCTATTGGGCAAATGCAGCATTGCACCCTTGCATCACTTTGCATCTGGCTAAACGTGGGACCTGGAGATTGGTACCGGCATTCTTAGGTTTAGCAGGCAGGCGCCTAAACCGCTAAGCCATCTCTCCAGCCCCCCCTTTTTTTGAACGAGACACAGAAAGAGAGAGAGAGAGAGAACGGGCATGCCAGCAGCCTCTCAGCTGCTGTGAACGAATTCTAGATGTGTTCGCCCCCTTGTGGGAAAGTGTGGTATTGCGCCCTTGCCTCACTTTTGCTTCTGGCTAAATGTGTGACCTGGAGATCAAACTCACATTCTTAGGTTTGGCAGGCAGGTGCCTTAACTGCTAAACCATCTCTCCAGCCCATAATTTCATTTTTTTTTTGGGGGGGTCTCGCTCTGGCCCAAGCTGACCTGGAATTAACTATGTAGTCTCAGGGTGGCCTTGAACTCACAGCGATCCTCCTACCTCTGCCTTTCTAATGCTGGGATTAAAGGCGTGCGCCACCATGACTGGCCATAATTTCATTTTTCTTTTCTTCTCTTTTCTTTTCTTTTCTTTTCTTTTCTTTCTTTTGTTTTGTTTTTCGAGGTAGAGTCTCACTATAGCTGGGCCTGGAATTAACTATGTAGTCTCAGGGTGGCCTCGAACTCAGGACGATCCAACTACCTCTGCCTCCCAAGTGCTGGGATTAAAGGCGTGCACCACCATGCCCGGCCCCATAATTTCATTTTTCTTTACCACAAGGTAAGGTTTCACTCTAGCCCAGGCTGACCTGGAATTCACTATGTAGTCTCAGGTGACCCTCCTACCTCTGCCTCTCGAGTACTGGGATTAAAGGCACTCACCACCACGCCAGGCTCACATATTTTAGATTTTTGAGAGGTGTCATTATGGAACCCAGACTGGTTTGGAGTTTGTTAATCTTCCAGCCTCAACCTCCCACCAGGAGAAACCAAATGACAGGGCGTTGTCCTCCTCATTAGTAAAGATTTGAATAGGCTCCTTAGTCCTTTGGCATTCCCTCCCAGCCTCTCCTGTGTGGCAGCTGTCAGGCCAACTTTCTGCTTTGCATAGCCAAGATGTGACTCCTTTCTCATGCATCACATATCTTCAATTTATTTGTGTGTGTGTGTTTTGTGATGCTTAAATATTAACCTCAATTAACCCTAGCATGGTGGTGCAAGCCTGTAAACCTGGCACTTGGAAAGTGGAGCCAGGAAGATCAGAAGTTTGAAGTCAGACTGGGCCACATTTCGAAACAATAAAATTAGTCGTCAGAAGAAGGGATGATCTTAAGCCCCCGAGGTGGTTCCTATAACAGCAGTTGAATGAATGAAATAACCCTCGGTGCACGGTAAGGGTTCATAAATACTCCGGCATATGAATGAAGGTTCCGTCCGGTACTGGGGCGCTCCCGGTCCTGCCTCCCTAACTCCCGGAGGCGCTGAAGCCTGAAGCCTCCGGCGCTATCCAGCCTCTGACCTCTGTGCCCTGGGTCAGTTAAATCGGCTGTCTTTCCCGCCTGCCTGACAGGTTTGAAAACCGAAAACCCCGCCATTGCCGCTGGTCTGCCGGTTGCCGCGGCCTGGCCAATCAGAAGCAGCACCGCTCCCCCCGACGTTCGAAACCTCCCCGACAACGCCCGTTGATTGGCTGCGCGGGATGCGTGGGCGGGGCTCCGTGAGGTCGGGCGCTGGGCAACGCGGCTCAGCAACTATGTAGCAAGTTTGTAAGAAAACAAATCCTGGGCTTTCGGGGGCGTGGCCGGCGGCGCGCTGGCTCCGCCCACAGGCTACTGCCTGGGCGGCAGCGGCAGCGCAAGCTCAGAACAGACTCCGCCCGTGGAGGAGGAGCAGGGAGGGTGAGTTTGGAGGGGAAGACCCGGCCCCCAAGGGGCGGGCGCCGGTGGGCCCTCTGGGCTGCCCTGGGCTGGGCTGTGTTGTTGTTGTCTCTGAGCCTGCTGGGGTTGACAGAGGGGAGGAGCTGGCTGCGAAAGCGGGGTCGCGCGGGAGCCCTAGGACGGAGGATCCCAGGCTGGGAGTCTTAGGAGAGCAACTGGGGGTCTCCTGTAGCCAAGTCCAGGGTTAGGACTGCTTTCCTGGGTGGGGGTCCAGCACCGTGCTGGTTCCCCTGCACTCACCGAGCTGGGGGCGGCGGGGGACTTTGCAGATCTGCAGGGTCAACATGCTTCTGGAAGAGGTCAGCGCGGGAGACAGGCTGAGTGGCGCTGCAGCCCGAGGCGACGTGCGGGAGGTGCGCCGCCTTCTGCATCGCGAGCTCGTGCACCCCGATGCCCTGAATCGCTTTGGCAAGACGGCGTTGCAGGTGAGGCCTGGCCTGCTCCGGGCACAGGTGGAGCAAGAGAACCAGACAAGCATCGAAACTCCAGAACCCCAGTCCTCCCGTTTCCTATCCTGCCTAGTGACCGCCCCTAGGCACCAGTCCTTGTTTGAGCTGGTGGTGTTGGGTGCCGGGATGGTAGAGTGGGGGAGGGGAGGTCGTTTTCATCGTAATGGAGCATTTCTTGGTTGCCTCCGAGCTTGAAGGATTCACTTTCCCTGCAGACAGACGTTCTTATCCTGCTGGTTGGGAAGGGGGTGGGGGAGATTCTGTTTTGTTGAATTCCAGCCTTTGGAGTCAGCTAAGGTCTATTGGAGGTTCTTGAAGAGATTCCATCTCTGGACGGCTATGTGTCTTCTTAGGGAGACCCCTATTTTCTGGAGGGGCCTCTCAAACCCCTGGTTATGTCGGGGTCGGAGAGTCTTTATTCCTGGGGATGGTGTGGCTTGGGGTATGGATTGGATCTCCCAGTTAGAAAAAGTGTCATGAGCCAGGCGTGGTGGCGCACGCCTTTAATCCCAGCACTCAGGAGGCAGAGGTAGGAGGATCACTGAGAGTTCGAGGCCACCCTGCGAATACATAGTGAATTCCAGGTCAGCCTGAGCCAGAGTGAGACCCTACCTCGGAAAAAAAAGTGTCATGGCCTGAGGTTGCTATAATTTGTGGGGACAGTTGCAGGGAGTATTCCCTAGGGATACAGGAGGGGGCTTTTTCCTGGAGAAACGGGTTTCAGATTCTCTAGGCATCGCTTTTTTCTTGAGGAAATGGGCAAATTCTTTAGGAATAGTTCTTAATATGAGGTTTAGAATTTCCTACTGGTAAGGGTTAATAAGTCTGGGGTTCCAAGCAATCATTAGAGTCACAAATTACTGGGATACTCTGGCCCTGGAACAGGCTTTAGCACCGAGAAAATTCTTTTGGGTTGTAAATAACTTCGCAGACCACAACCTGATAAGGTCACAGCGGCACAGGAGCCATGCAAATCCGCTATCGTCAAACAACTAGTCAAAACCTAAAAGTCCTACCTGAGAAAAAAAGTCAATAAAGGAAATGACCCTGTTACATCCCTTTCTCCTCTCCTTTCCCCTGTGATCTGCCCTACTGGTCCATTCCCTTTAAATATCCAGCTCAGCAGCTTCTGAACAAGGCAGCTTCAAACCTGCAGAAAGGGGCTGGCAGTCCATAGCTGTTCAGTTGCTCTCCACTAAAGAACAGCCTTGGTTGCGATCCCTTTAATCCCAGCACTTGGGAGGCAGAGGTAGGAGGATCGCTGGGAGTTTGAGGCCACCCTGAATTCCAGATCAGTCTGGGCTAGAGTGAGACCCTAGCTCAAAAAACCAAAACAAACAAACAAACAACAACAAAATTAGCTCTAGTTGATTCAGACCCGATTCTGTTCCAACACTCCCAATTTCCTATTTGCTCTGTCCTTGAGAGAGGTGCTTAGTTCCTTGAATGCTTTTTGTCTTTGTTTCTCTCCTCTCCCCTCTCTCCCACTCCCTTTCTGTTTTTGACATAGGATTACTCCCCCTTTTTTTTTTTTTTTTTTTTTTTTGGTTTTTCGAGGTAGAGTCTCACTCTTTAGTCCAGGCTGACCTGGAATTCACTATGTAGTCTCAGGGTGGCCTGGAACTGATAGCAATCCTCCTACCTCTGCCTCCCAAGTGCTGGGATTAAAGGCATGCACCACCACACCTGGATTGGATGGCTCCTTTTTTCACTTTTTTTTTTTTTTCAAGATAGGGTATTGCTTTAGCCCAGGCTGACCTGGAGTTCACTATGTAGTCTTGGCAAGGCCATCCTCCTACCTCTGCCTTCCGAGTGCTGAGATTAAAGTCACGCACCACCACACCTGGCTTGACATAGAATCTCATTCTGAAGCTCAGGCTAGCCTGATAATCCTCCTGTCTCAGCCTCCTAAGTGCTAGGATTACAGGAGTGAACTTTCACATCCAGCCCCTTTAATATTTTCATTAGGTGCAATTTTTTTCATCTCGTTGCATTCTAAAGGGAGTGATGATCTTTTTAAAAAAATCTTTTTATTTATGTATTTATTAGAGACAAAGGGGGGTGGGGAGGAGAGAGAGGATGGATGCGCCAGGGCCCCTAGTCACTGCAAATGAACTCCAGATGCATGCACCACTATGTGCATCTGGCTTATGTGGGACCTGGAAAATCAAACCTTGGTCCTTAGGTTTCACAGGCAAGCGCCTTAACTGCTAAGCCATCTCTTCAGCCCTGATGATCTTTTTTTTTTTTTGTGTGTGGGGTCTCTATTTCCAAAAAACTAGTTCTCTGCAGTCTCAAAAAACTTGTTCTCTAAAGGATCCCTTATCTTGCATTTTATTATTGAAGGACACCCTATTTTTTGGGTTTTTTTTTTCTTAAATTTTTAAAAATTTATTTATTTATTTGCCAGCAGAGAGATAGAAGAGAGGCAGACAGAGAGAGTATTGGCAAGCCAGGGCCTCCAGCCACTGCAAACGAACTCCAGAGGCTTGTGCCCTTTGTGCATCTGACTTACGTGGATCCTGGAGAACTGAACCAGGATCCTTTGGCTTCTCAGGCAAACACCTTAACTACTAAGCCATTTCTCAAGCCTTTTTTTTTTTTTTTTTTTTTTTGGTAGGGTTTCACTCTAGCCCAGACCCCCCCTATTTTTTACATGACCCTTCTCTCCCCAGTGACCTCTTTTTTTCTGGGTCCCCTGTCAGGAATCTCCTAACTCTCTGTCTCCATTGCCAATAGGTCATGATGTTTGGTAGCCCCACCATTGCCCTTGAACTTCTGAAGCAAGGCGCCAGCCCCAATGTCCAGGATGCTTCTGGTACTAGTCCAGTCCATGATGCAGCCCGTACTGGATTCCTGGATACTCTGAAGGTCCTCGTGGAACATGGAGCTGATGTCAATGTCCCTGACATCACTGGAGCACTCCCCATCCATCTGGCAGTTCAAGAGGGCCACGGCAGTGTGGTCAGCTTCCTGGCTCCCGAGTCCAACCTCCATCACAGAGACACCAGGGGACTCACACCCCTGGAGCTGGCCCAGCAGAGAGGAGCCCAGGACCTCATGGACATCCTGCAGGGAAACATGGTGATCCCTCTGTGACCCAGGACCACTATCTCCAGCAAGAGACCTCACTGGGTTACATGTCAACAGAGGAAGAGACTCTCTCCTCCCTCCTGCTCACTGCAGAAGAGAGTGGAAGGGTCAAGTTTGTGGCTTATTGGTGTTGATTTCTGGAGTGAGTGTGTTTGAGGAAAGTTTCTCATTCGTTTTTTTTTTTTCACCCCCTTTTGGAGTGTTGAAGAGAAATGTGGCTCCTTATAGGCAACAGCCATCTAAACGGTTCAGTTTCCTCTGCACCCTAGCTGGGGCTGCAAGACAAGACCTCAGGGCAGAGTATTTAAAACCCTAGCCTTATAGTGAGGTCATCATCTTCCCAGGGCTCCTGGAACCTGGTGACCTTGGCTGGCTGTGCTCAGAGAGCCTTGAAGTGTGCAGGACCTGCTTTGCGCATGGGAGGTGGGAGGGGAAGTGTTTGAAATAATAAACAAGTAGCATGAGTTCAGTTTTCTCGGAAGCATGTTTTCCAGTCTCGTGTACAGCGTTTGAAAAAAAAAATCTATTTATTAAGTTTTTTGGAAAAAATTGTGTGTGATAATTTAATGTTTTGACCCATTAAATTAAAACTAATGAATGATCACAGAGTAGAGTGGCTTTGGGTTTGTGAGTTTGGGACGGGGCATGGCACTTCCAGGTTGTGGGGCAGGTCTCGATCGTAGTTGCTGTGGGGGAGGGGAGACAGTGGTCCTATTCCCAGGGTGCTATACTTCGTGAAGCTGGGTGGGGCAGCGATCTGCGCTGTCGCAATGGAAGGGAAGCAGGAAACCACAAGTGGAGAAGGGGCCCCCCAGATGTCAGCTGTGTGCCTGGAGCTCAGGAGGGTGGGGTGGGTGGGTGGTGGCTGTGGCCTTTCCCCGCAGGGGCGTAACCCATGGGCGTGGGCAGTGATGCCGAGACGCGGAGGGATCCCGGAAGGCCCGGGGTAGGGTGGAGCTAAGCACGGCTGTCACACCGCCTTGGCGGTGGGCGTGGCCACAGGGCGCCCGGGGCGGGGCTTGCCGCGCGTGCGCAGTGAGCCGCGAAACAGCCATGCCGGAGCCGCGCGGGTTGTCTCCGCTCCGGGTGAACGCGGCCTTCGCGGCTCGCTACAATCGCTACCGGGAACGTGAGGAGCTGCAGCGGCGTGAGTGAGGGGCGCCTGCGCAGGAAGAAGGGTGGTGGGGAAACGGGTCTCACTGGGTCCCCCAAGCTGATGATCGTGCTGTGGCCTCCACAGTGAAGGACCGCTATGGGGACCGCGACGACGACGGCGACTCCAGCTCCGAGAGTGACTCCAGCGACGAGTGCGTGGTACGCTTCCGGGCCCGGCCCCCGACCGGATGCACGGGAGCTCCTTGCCCTGTGACTCCCTAAGGGGGCCTGCAAGACCCGCCCCGAAGCCCTGGATGGACAGGAGGCACTCTCACCAACCCTAGGGCTCGCAAAATTCTCCGGTCTTCACCATCCTTATGAGTACTGCGACCCCTCTGTACCCCGGAAACGTCCTTTTCCAATTCCACAACCCCAACAATCTATTTTTTGTTTCCCCGTTTTTTTGGGGGGGGATTTCGAGGTAAGGTCTCGCTCTAGCCCAGGTTGACCTAGAATTTGGTGCGTAGTCTCCTGGTGGCCTCGAACTCAGTGATTCTCCTACTTCTGCCCCCTGAGTGCTGGGATTAAAGGCATGGGCCACCACACCCGGTGGCGGCTGCTGCTTCTTCCTTTTTTTTTTTTTTTTTTTGAGGTAGGGTCTCACTGTAGCTCAGGCTGACCTGGAATTCACTATGTAGTCTCAGGGTGGCCTCGAACTCTCGGCGATCCTCCTACCTCTGCCTCCCGAGTGCTGGGATTAAAGGCGTGCGCCACCACGCCCGGGTATATCCTTTTTTTTTTTTTTTTTTTTTTTAAGGTAGGGTCTGTAGCAGCTGGTTGTAGGCCGGGTTTACCTGGAACGCGGTAGCCTAGGCCAGCCTCAACCTTCGGACTGAGTGCTGGGATTACAGATATGAGCCATCGCGCCCAGCACTCTTAATTTTTACCTTACTACTCCCTAGACTATGTGGGAGTGCCCAGTACCTTTCCAGATTAACTCTGATTTTGGTCTCATGGTGTAGCTGACCCTTCTCCACTGTCCCCTAAATGCTCTCAGTCCATCAGTCGTCTTGCCAATCCTTTAACTTCCTCAGGAAGTACCTCCTCCTTACCCCTCTCCTTCTTTAACACATCCTCTGCCAACCTGTGACTCCTGCCTTCTATCTAACCAGCCACATTCAGTCCCAGCTACTTAATTGCTTCAACCCCCTGAGTGCCCTGTCCTTCCCTATATCACACCCTTGGATACCTAATCCCCATACCCTCTGGACCATCTGTCCGTGTTGCATTCTGTCCTGCCTCCGTACTGAAGTCAGTCCCACACTCTTTTCCTAGGAATTTGACCCCCAGCAAGAACGGGACTTCTACAGGACACTGTCCTTGTTGAAGAAGAAGGACCCTTGCATTTACCAGAAAGATGCCACCTTCTATCACAGAAAAGGTCTGGGTGGGGAGAGAGGATGCTTTCTTTTTTGTTTGTTTTTGTTTTTCAAGGTAGGGTCTCACTCTGGCCCAGGCTGACCTGGAATTCACTCTGTATTCTCAGGGTAGCCTTGAACTCATGGCGATCCTCCTACCTCTGCCTCCCGGGTGCTATGATTAAAGGCATGTGCCACCACACCTGCCTGAGGGTACTTTTTTGTATGGAGCACCACTAAGGTTTTGTTACTATTAAATACATTGTTTTGCATACAAAGTACCATGTTGAGATCCTGGGTGGTGGAGCCCATCTATAATCCCAGCACTCAGAAAGCTGCTGATCCATGTTTCTAGGCCAGCTGGGGCCACATAGACCTAGCCTCAAAACGGGTGGGGAGGATGAGGAAATGGCTCAGTGGGTAGAGTGCTTACTACAAGGGCCTGAGGACCTGAGTTCAGATCCCCAGTAGCCATGTAAAATGCTGGGGGTCGTAGTCTGTGCTCATAATCTCAGCACCAGGAAGGTACAGACTGGAGGATTCCTGGAGCTTTCTGGCTGGCTTGTCTAATGGAATCTGAGTTCCAGATTCATCAATAGATTCTGTGACAAAAAAAAAAAATACAGTGGAAAGCTGGGCATGGTTACACATGCCTGTAATCTGAAATCTTGAAAGGTGGAGGCAGGAGGATCAGGAGTTCAAGGACAGCCTCAGCTACATAGTAAGTTTGAGACAGTCTGTACTGTATGAGAACTTGTCACAAAAAAATTAGAGAGCAACTGAGAAAGACACCTGATGTCAACCTCCAGCCCCATTTGCACTCCTGTGTACATACATGTCTGTACACAAAAACACATGCATATTCCACACACATACATGCAAGATAGGAAGGAAGCCTAGCAGAGCAGTATTACCTGGTGGTCCTGGTGTGATGATGGGGTTTATTTCCTAATAAACACATCATAGATCAGAAATGCATTTTGTTGTTGTTTTAAGGCAGGATCTCACTCTAGCTCAGGCTACCTGGAACTCACTCTGTAACCCCAGACTAGCCTTGAACTCATGGTGATCCTCCTACCTCTGCCTCCTGAGTGCTGGGATTAAAGGCATGCACTACCATGCCAGCTAAGAAATGAATTTTTTTTTTTTTTTTTTTGCTGTTATGCCTTATATGGCCCAGGCTGGCCTTAAACTCATTATATATGTGGAGGGTGGCCTTGAACTCCTGATCTTGCTGCCTCTAGCTCCTTAGCATTGGGATTACAGATGTCTTCTTGTGGGCCCACAGAGTCATCCTCAGAGAGTGAGGAGCCATCAGCCTTTGAGAAGCCCAAGAAAGTGCAGCCCATGTACTTGAAAGACTATGAGAGGAAGGTCATCTTGGAGAAAGAAGGGTAAGGAGACAGCGTGTGTTGCCAGACCTCAGCTTACAGCTTTTCTGGGACATTGGTGAACTTAGAGGTAGACAGAGTCCAGGATTACACACAGTGAAGATAACCCCTGAGAGCAGAGCCTCCTTGACCCCTTGTCACACTACCCATAGAGGGAGGAACAGGTTTCTTGTGGCTGGCAGTCTCTACAGAAAGCTTCATCTGGCAGGGACAGGATGGAGGAGCAGAGGCTGGCATTACTCCTTGCCACAACAGATGCAGGAAGCAGCAAGAGAATGAGCTGAGCTCTGAACACTGGGAAGCTTGATGTTATACACAGTTTCACAATGCTGGAGTGAACCTCCAAATCAGACACAGTTTAGGGGAAAATGGGTTTATTTCAGGTTTACATATCCAATAGGAGGATTAGAAGTTCAAGGTCAGTCTGGGCTACGTAGTAAGACACTGGTCTCCAAAAACCCAAGGGCTAGGGATGTAGTTCAGTGGTAGGGTGCTTGCCTAACATGTTCAAAGCCTTGTGTTTGATCCCCCAGCAAAACAAACCATCAGAAAAGGGAAAACACTGTATTTATTTTTTGTTAAAAACTTACAAGTTGAAAAAAAGAAAGAAAATATTGTAAATTGAACTATGAATCAGGCACTGTGTTCTAAAGCTATCCATCCTTCTTCCTTAACAGCAAATACATTGATGAGGAGAACTCAGATGGGGAGACCTTTGATCAGAGACTCAAGGTAGGTAGTGGTGGCTAGGCTGGGGGGATTGAGGGACCAGGGCTGGCCTGAAGCCTACATCGGTTCCTTCCCTATAGCATACCTCGTCGAAAAGTTATGTTGAAGAACAGAAACAACTGAAGGAAAGGTGAGCTTGGGCTGGTCCCTGCTTCATGAAAAGGAGAGAAGGTGGACTTGGGGGTGCTGGGATCAAAGCAAGCTCTGTTCCTAAATAAGGTTCATGTTACGGAGCTTGGGGCTAACCTTGGGGCTTGGCTGTGGCTAACCCGCCCATGCTGAGGTTGGTTTTCTGGTGTGGACAGCTTCCGAGCGTTTGTGGAAGACAGCAGTGATGAGGACAGCGCTGAGGAAGGGGGCTCAGGCTTGCTGCAGAAACATGTGAAAACCAGGGAGGAGAAGGTGGGTGCTGGGGCCCTGCTAAGCCTCCCATGCTGCGGGTTGTAGGTGGCTGGGATGCCCGTAGAGGATGCTCAGTGCTTTCCTTTGCCAGGCCCAGGAGGAGGCGGACTACGTTGAGTGGCTGAAGGGACAGAAGGAGATTCAGAACCCTGAGTCACTGAAGGAACTGGTAAGTTCTCAGGTGAAATTGCTGATAGCCATGTTGCCTGTGCTAACTCCATCTGACCTTTTTCTGGAAAGTCAGGATTCAGGAGCACCTGTGTGGCTGGACTTGGAGCTTGCCTGGTATGCATAGGCCCCTGGGTTTCATCCTCAGCAACAAAAAAGAAAAAGGCACATTCTCTCATGATGAGGGTGCCCATCTCTGGGCCATAGCTCACACTGTATAAAACGGGGGTAATAAAATCTAGGTGTGCTAACCCACACTGGGAATACCAGTACTCATGAGGCTGAGGCAGGAGGATTGCTTTGAATTTGAGTCCTATTATTATTATTATTATTATTATTATTATATTTTTTTTTTTGGTTTTTCGAGGTAGGGTTTCACTCTAGCTCAGGCTGACGTGGAATTCACTATGTAGTCTCAGGGTGGCCTTGAACTCACGGCGATTCTCCTACCTCTGCCTCCCAAGTGCTGGGATTAAAGGCGTGTGCCACCACGCCCGGCCTTTATTATTATTTTTATAATTATTATTTTGGTTTTTCGAGGTAGGGTCTCACTCTAGCTCAGGCTGATCTGGAATTCACTATGTAGTCGCAGGGTGGCCTTGAACTCATGGTGATCCTCCTACCTCTGCCTCCCAAGTGCTGGGATTAAAGGCACATGCCACCAAGCCCAGCCTATTATTATTTTGAGAGAGAGAAGATGGGGAGGGAGAGAATGAGTGTGCCAGGACCTTCAGCCTGCTGCGAACAAACTCCAGACCCGCACACCCCCTTGTGCACTTGCATTACTGAGTGTCTATGTGGGACCTGGAGATTTGAACATGAGTTCTTAGGCTTTGATTCCCCAGTAGCCAGATACACAAAGTGGCACATGCATCTGGAGTTCATTTGCAGTGGCTAGAGGCCCTGGCACATCCATTCTCTCTCTGTCAACTAAATTAGTGAATAAAATATTTTTAAAAAAGGAAGAAGTCAAACAGACAAAAATTGCTAGGCTTGGGAGATGACTCAGAGGGCAAGTACTTGCTGCAAGAGCATGAAGATCTGAGATGAATCCCCAGCACCCATTCGGCCATGGCCACACATGCCTGTGATCCCCATGCAAGGGGGACCAAGACAGAAGGATCACTGGGGTTGGTCAGTCTAGCCCAAAAAATAGGGAGCTTCAGGCTCAGTGAGAGACCCTGTCTCAAGGAAATACAGTGGGTGAGCAATAGAGAAGGAGACCTGCATTTGCATACACCACACACACACACAAAAAAAAAGGGCTGGCAATGTTGCTCAGTAGGTAGAGCACCTCATAAATTGGGTGTGGTGGTACAAGCTTGTCATGCCAACACTTAGGAGGTGGAGGCAGGAGGATGAGAAGTTCAAAATTATCCTTGGCTTGGCTACACAGTGAGCTTGAGGCTACATGAAATCCTGTGTCAATCAGTCATGGGTGCATGGGTCTGTTACTCTTAGGTGCATCTAAAGGAATACTGGAACAACCCAGAGCTGGACGAGGGGGAGCAATTCCTGAAGGACTATATCCTCAACAAACGCTATGAGGAGGAGGAAGAAGAGGAGGAGGAAGGGTGAGCCACCTTGCATTCCAAAGTGTTGGTCAAGAGCCAAACAGCACTAGCTACTTTTTTCTCTGTATATTTGTGCACATGTGTGTACAGGTGCATGTGTGTAGAGGCCAGAGTTCAAATGTTCTTTTTTAGGAATCCTGTCTACCTTTTTAATTTTTTTTTTTTTTTTTTTTGTGTGTATGCATGTCCATATGTAGATGGGTGCATGTGTATCCAGGTGTACATGCACATGTGTGTGCTGATGTGTGGAGAGACCAGGAGTTGACCTCAGGTGTCTTCCTCAATCACTTTTGTTTTGTTTTGTTTTGTTTTGTTTTGTTTTGTTTTGTTTTGTTTTGTTTTGTGGCCATGAGTTTGAAGCCACCCTGAGACTACATAGTGAATTCCAGGTCAGCCTGGACTAGAGTGAAACCCTACCTCAAGAAAAAAAAAAAAAAGTGCCTTTAGGGCTGGAGAGATGGCTTAGAAAATAAAAATAAAATTAAAAACAAAAAAGAAAGCACCTTTAACTGCTGAGCCATTTCTCCAGACCTCTCTTATTTTTAAAAAATATTTTATTTTTATTTATTTATTTGAGAGGGAGAGAGAGGCAGCAGATAGAGACTAAGCTATCTCTCCAGCCCCCTCACCCTCTTTCTTTCTTTCTTTCTTTCTTTCTTTCTTTCTTTTTTTTTTTTTTTTTGGTTTTTCAAGGTAGGGTCTCACCCTGGCCCAGGCTGACCTGGAATTAACTCAGGGTGACCTCGAACTCATGGTGATCCTCCTATGTCTGCTCCCAAGTGCTGGTATTAAAGGCGTGCACCACCACACCCAGCTGAACTCAGGTTCTTATATTTGCAAGGCAAGCACTTTACCAACTGAGGTGAACTGTCTCCAGCCCTGTGTTTGTTTCCACACAGAATAGAAAAACCAGAGCCATATAGAACCTGATGGCATCAGTTCCATTCCTGGGTGTGTGCTACCTCTGGTGCCTCAGTTTCCCTATCTATAAAGAAGGAGTAGGGTTCTAGTGGGGAGTCAGTGAATTCAAATATCTGGTACTCAGACACACAGGAGCCAGTGGTTTGACTGAGCTCAGTTGGACCCTCTATTCTCACCCAACCTTATCCCTCAGGGTACCCGGCCCTCCAGTCCAGCTAGCTGTGGATGACTCCTCAGATGAAGGAGAGCTATTCTTGAAGAAACAGGAAGACTTTGAACACAAGTACAATTTCCGTTTCGAGGAACCAGACTCAGCCTTGGTGTGCGGTCAGGGAGGGTGAGGGAGGACATGGTCACCCAGGGCCCAGCCTGGAGAGCCCTAGATCATCTCTGTGACATTCTGCGGTCCTCTGCTGCTCCTAGGTCAAGACCTATCCACGGAGCATTGCATCCTCCGTGCGTCGAAAGGATGAGCGCAGGAAGGAGAAGCGGGAAGAGACTAGGGAGCGAAAGAAGAAGGTGAGTGGGACCAGGCAGAGTGGCACTTGTTGGTCTTCCTGGCACTTGGCAGGCAGAGGCTGGGGATCACCACAAGTTCAAGGCCAGCGTAGTCTTACAACGGGAGTTTCAGGCTACCTTGAACTACATAATTAAACATGTCTCAAGGAAAGAAAAAAGTTAGACGTGGGGCTGGGAAGATGGATCAGTGGTTAAAAGAACTTGCAAAGCCTACCAGCCTAGATTTGATTCCTCAGCCTCCCACATAGGCCCAATGCAGAAAGTGGTACAAGTGTCTAATGTTTGTTTGCATCAGCAAGAGGCCCTGGAATACCCACATACCCACATGGCCACATGTGTACAAATCAAAAATATATAGTTTAGCTGGGAGTGGTGATGCATGCCTTTAATCCCAGCACTAAGGAGTCAGAGGTAGGAGGATCACCATGAGTTTGAGGCCACCCTGAGACTACATAGTGAATTCCAGGTCAGCCTGAGTGAGAGTGAGACCCTACCTCAAAAAACAAAACAAACAAAACAAAAATACATACTCAAGGACTGGGAAGATGGATCAGCAGTTAAAGATGCTTGTTTGCAAAGCCTGCTGGCCCAGGTTCAATTCTCCAGTACCTATATAAATCACAAAGTTGTGCATGCATCTGGAGAGTATTTGTAATGGCAAGAGGCCTTGGAACACCCATATTCTCCCTTTTCCTACAAATAAATAAATAAATAAATAAATAAACTTGGGCTGGGTGTGATCCCAATACTCAGGAGACTGAAGTAAGTGAATTACCATGAGTTTGAGGCCACTCTGAGACTACATAGTGAATTCCAGGTTAGCCTGGGCTAGGATGAGACCCTGCTTCAAAATGCCAAAAAAGAAAAAGGATTTAATTAAAAACAAAATAATATAAAAAAGACAGGTCCTGGAGAAATGGCTTGGGCATTAAGGCACTTGCCTGCAAAGCCTAATGACCTAGGTTCTATTTTCCAATAATCACATAAAGCCAGATGCATAAAGTAGTGCATGAATTTGGATTTTATTTATTTATTAATTAATAATAATAATTATTATTATTTTGGTTTTCCAGGTAGGGTCTCAATCTAGTTCAGGCTGACCTGGAATTCACTATGTAGTCTCAGGGTGACCTCGAACTCATGGTGATCCTCCCACGTCTGCTCCCAAGTGCTGGGATTAAAGGCGTGTGCCACCATGCCCAGCTCTATTTATTTTTTGTTTCTCTACACCTGGGCCTAAGTTTTTTTGAGGGGGGGGTTTAAGGTAGGGTCTCTCTCTGGCCCAGGCTGACCTGGAATTTACTATGTAGTCTCAGGATGGCCTTGAATTCACAGCGATGCTCCTACCTCTGCCTCCTGAGTGCTGGGATTAAAGGCGTGCACCACCACTCCCGGCTTTCTTCTTTTTTTAAAAAATATTTTATTTATTTATTTGAGGGAGGGAGAGAATGGGTGTGCCAGGGCCTCTAGCCACTGCAAATGAACTCTAGACACACTTGCCACCATCTGGCTTATGGGTACTGGGGAAATGAACCTGGGTTCTTAGGCTTCTCAGGCAAGCTCCTTAACCATTAAGCCATCTCTCCAGCCCCAAGACTAGTGCTCTGTCTCCCAAGTGCTGGGATTAAAGGCGTGTGCCACCACACCCAGCATGAATCTGGATTTTTTTTGCAGCAGCTGGAAGCCCTGGCACACACGTTCTCTCCTTCTCTTTCTCTGTTTCATTCTGCTTGCAATTTTTTTTTTTTTTTTTTTTTTTTTGCAAGGTAGGGTCTCACTCTGGTCCAGGGTGGCCTTGAACTCTCGGCCATCCTCCTACCTCTGCCTCCCGAGTGCTGGGATTAAAGGCGTGTGCCACCACACCCAGCATGAATCTGGATTTTTTTGCAGCAGCTGGAAGCCCTGGCACACACGTTCTCTCCTTCTCTTTCTCTGTTTCATTCTGCTTGCAATTTTTTTTTTTTTTTTTTTTTTTTGCAAGGTAGGGTCTCACTCTGGTCCAGGGTGGCCTTGAACTCTCGGCCATCCTCCTACCTCTGCCTCCCGAGTGCTGGGATTAAAGGCATGTGCCACCACGCCCGGCTAAATAAATATTTAAAAATTTTTTTTTTTATTATTTTATTTATTTTTTGGAGAGAGACACAGAAAGAGACAGACAGAGAGGGAGAGGGAGACAGATAGAGATGGGTGCACCAGCAGTCTCTCAGCTGCTGTGAACAAAATCCAGCTGTGCGCGCCCTCTTGTGGTCAAGTGCGGCATCGCGCCCTTGCGTCACTTTGCATCTGGCTAAACATGGGACCTGGAGATTGGAACCGGGTTCTTTTTTTTTTTTTTTTTTTTTTTTTTTTTTCGAGGTAGGGTCTCATTCTAGCCCAGGTTGACCTGGAATTCACTGTTTCACTGTATTCTCAGGGTGGCCTTGAACTCAAGGTGATTCTCCTACCTCTGCCTCCCGAGTGCTGGGATTAAAGGCGTGTGCCACCACGCCCGGCTTCTGGAACCGGGTTCTTAAGCTTAGCAGGCAGGTGCCTTAACCACTAAGCCATCTCGCCAGCCCTAAATAAATATTTTTAATAAAAAAATTTTAAGGCCAGGTGTGGTGGTGCACACCTATAATTCCAGCACTTGGGAGGCAGAGGTAGGAGGATTGACATGAGTCCAAGGCCATCCTGAGACTACATAGTGAATTCCAGGTCAGCCTGGGCTAGAGCCTACCTCAAAACAACAACAAAATAATAATAAATAGAATGGCACCTAAAGCTTTTCTTTATTAAAAAAAATTTTTTTTTAACTTTAAAAAAAAGTTGAGCAGGGCTAGAGAGATGGCTTAGGTAATGTGTTTGCCTGTGAAGCCTAAGGACCCAGGTTCAATTCTCCAGGTTCCACGTAAGCCAGATGCACATGGTGGCACATGTGTCTGGAGTTAGTTTGCAGTGGCTAGAGGTCCTGGCATGCCCATTCTCACACTCTGTCTCAAATAAATAGATAAATAAATAAATAAAATAAATACATCTTTAAAAAAGCATTAAAAAAAAAGTTGATGTGCCGGGCGTGGTGGTGCATGCCTTTAATCTCAGCACTGGGGAGGCAGAGGTAGGAGGATCGCCGAGAGTTTGAGGCCACCCTGAGACTACAGAGTTAATTCCAGGTCAGCCTGGACCAGAGTGAGACCCTACCTCGCAAAACCAAAAAAAAAAAAAAAAAAGTTGAGCATTGTAGTAGTTCATTCTTGATCCTAGCCCTTGTGAGGTTGAGGTAGGAGTATCCATGTGAGTTTGCAGTTAGCTTGCGATAGAGTGAGGTAGGTCCA
The DNA here is from genome assembly GCA_036365145.1 of Orientallactaga sibirica. Taxonomy (NCBI): domain Eukaryota; kingdom Metazoa; phylum Chordata; class Mammalia; order Rodentia; family Dipodidae; genus Orientallactaga; species Orientallactaga sibirica. Next base: position 4,449,805 of record JAEOAD010002278.1, on the reverse strand, counting down.
GGTTAGCCTAGGCTTGGAGCAAGTCCTTGTATCAAAAGAAGGGGAGTTGTTAAATGGATAAAATATTTGCTGCCCAAGTGTGAAGACCAGAGTTTGGATCCCCAGCACCTACACAAATGCTGGGTAGGCATGGTGACCACCTGGACCCCCGAGCGCAGGAGGCCAAAAAAGATCCCCAGGCAAGCAGGCTAGAGAGCCGAGCTGAATCATTGAGCCCTGTGTAGGAGTCCAAGACCCTGCCTCAGTAAATAGGGTGAAGAGTAACTGAGGAAGACACTTAATGTTAACCTCTGACCTCCATATGCATACCTGCATCCACACCTACAAACATGCACACACACGCGCGCACACACACACACACACACACAGTGTTATAAAATAATATAATAAAACAGGCTGGGTGTAGTGGCACACGCCTTTAATCCCAGCACTCAGGAAGCAGAGGTAAGAGGATCGTTGAGAGTTTGAGGCCACCCTGAGACTACATAGTGAATTCCAGGTCAGCCTGGGCTAGAGTGAGACCCTACCTCGAAAAACCAAAAAAAAATAAAATAAATAAAATAAAATAAAATAAAAAAAAAAACAACTGTGAGTTGAGGGAGGCCAGCTGGGCAGTGCTTTGTGTCTGCCAGGAAAGCAACCAGCCTTTTCATGTCCACAGGAGAAGGCCAGGAAGCAGGAGGAGCTGAAACAGCTGAAGAATTTGAAGAGGAAGGAGATTCTGGCCAAGCTGGAGAAGCTGAGGCAGGTCACCGGCAATGAGACACTGGGCCTTGAAGAGCAGGACCTTGAGGACGACTTTGACCCAGCCAAGCATGACCAGCTCATGCAGGTATGGTACCCCCATGATTTCCAGTCCTCAGGAACTTCACTGAGGGATCAGGGATCCATTCCTGTCTGTGTGGCCTCAAAGAAATGACTACCCTTTTACTTTGCCTATAAAGGAAGGCTTATGAGAGCACTGTGATAGAAACAGGTGAGGAGGAATTAACAAGAAGGTTCAGTGGGTAAGCACTCACAAAATTTGGTTGTGCATAGAGTCTTTTCCACTGAGGCAGGAGAATCATAAATTCAAGGCCTGCCCGGGCTAAAAGTGAGTTGGAAGACAGCCTAGGATATATATTGTAAGACCTTGTCTCAAAAAAAAAGTATTTGGAGCTGGGCGTGGTGGCGCATGCCTTTAATCCCAGCACTCGAGAGGCAGAGGTAGGAGGATCGCTGAGAGTTCGAGGCCACCCTGAGACTACAGAGTGAATTCCAGGTCAGCCTGGACCAGAGTGAGACCCTACCTTGCAAAACCAAAAAAAAAAAAAAAAAAAAAGTATTTGAAGGGTTGGTAGAGTAGCTCAATTTTAGAACACTGGTCTTGGGCCTGGAGAGATGATGATAGCTTATTGGTTAAGGAGCTTGCCTGAGAAGCCTATGGACCTAGGTTTGATGATTCCCCAGTACCTCCATAAGCCAGATGCACAAGGTGGCACATGTGTCTGGAATCATTTACAGTGGCTAAAGGGCCTGGCACATTCATTCTCTCCCTCTCTCTCTCAAATAAATAAATAAAATATTTATGGTTAAGGTGGCTTGCCTTTAATCCCAGCACCTAGGGAGGCAGAGGTAGGAGGATCACCATAGTTCCAGATGCACCCTGAGACTGTGTAGTGAATTCAGGTCAGCCTGGACCAGAGTGAGACCCTACCTTGCAAAACCAAAAAAAAAAAAAAAAAAAATAAATAAATAAATAAAATATTAAAAAACAACAATAACCAGGGGCTGTTTGCAGCAGCTGGAAGGCTCTGGCGCATCAATTCTCTATCTGCCTCTTTCTCAAATAAATAATATAAAAAAAAAGCCGGGCATGGTGGTGCACGCCTTTAATCCCAGCACTTGGGAGACAGAGGTAGGAGGATTGCCATGAGTTCAAGGGCACCCTGAGACTACACAGTGAATTCCAGGTCAGCCTGGGCTAGAGTGAGACCCTACCTCGAAAAACCAAAACCAAAAACAAACAAAAAAACCACTTAGGGCTGTGCATGGAGGATTGCTGTGAGTTCAAGGTGAGCTTGGGAGTACATAGTGAATTCCAGGTTGGCCTGGGCTAGAGTGAGACCCTATCGAAAACAACAGCAACAAAGAAAGGGGTTGGGGAGATGGCTCAGCTATTCAAGGCACTTGCAAAACCTTCTGGCCTGAGTTCAACTACTCACATGAAGCCAGTTACATAAACTGGTGTGCGCATCTAAGAACTTGACACACCCATTCTCTCTCTGCTCACAAATAAATGTGTATGTGTGTGTGTATATATATATAAAATATTTGTTCTTAAACCTTTTATATTTATTTATTTATTTAACAGAGAAAGAGGAGAGAGAATAGGCACGTCAAGGCCTCCAGCCACTGCAAATGAACTGCAGATGGGTTTGCCCCCTTGCACATCTGGCTAATTTGGGTCCTGGGGAATTGAACCTGGGTCCTTTGGCTTTGCAGGTAAAATGCCTTAACTGCTAAGCCATCCCTCCAGCCCACCCAAAAAAAAAAAAAAAAAATATATATATATATATATATATATATATATATATATATATATATATATATATATTTTTTTTTAAAGCCCCAGCTTGGGCTTTTTTTTTTTTTTTTTTTTTTTTTTGAGGAAGGGTCTTACTCTAGCCCAGGCTGAACTGCAATTCACTCTGGTCTCAGGGTGGCCTCGAACTCATGGCACTCTTCCTACCTCTGCCACACCTGGCCCAGCTTGGGCTTTTCAAAAATATATTTATTTTAAAAAAATATAAATTTATATATATATTTATATATATTTATAAATATTTATAAAGCCAAGTGTGGTGGCACATGCCTTTAATCCTAGTACTTGGGAGGCAGAGGTAGGAGGATTGCTGTGAGTTCAAGTCCATGCTAAGACTACATAGTTAATTCCAGGTCAGCCTGGACTAGATCAAGACCTTACCTCAAAAATCCCCCCCCCCCAAAAAAAAACCCAAAAAGTTGCCGAGCATGATGGTCCACACTTTTAATCCTTCTGGAGGCAGAGGTAGGAGGATTGCTATGAGTTCAAGACCACTTTGAGACTACATGGTGAATTACAGGTCAGCCTGGGCTACAGTTAGACCCTACCTCAAAGAAAAAAAGAAAAATGGGGCCGGGCGTGGTGGCTCACGCCTTTAATCCCAGCACTCCGGAGGCAGAGGTAGGAGGATCGCCATGAGTTCAAGGCCACCCTGAGACTACATAGTTAATTCCAGGTCAGCCTGGGCCAGAGTGAGACTCTACCTCGAAAAACCAAAAAAAAAAAAAAAAAAGAAAAAAAAAAAATGGGAAAGGGAGGTACCATCATGGGGGGGGGGGCTGAGCATTTGCCAAGCCCGTGGGCACTACTGACTGCCAAACCTGCCCTGCCCCTGCAGAAGTGCTTTGGAGATGCCTTCTATGGTACCTCAGAGGAAGAGAAGCCCCAGTTTGAGGAAGAGGAAGGGCTTGAAGGTAAAAGTCATTAACTAGGCTGGTGGGGATCAGGGCTGGGTCCTGCATCCCTGGTTCCTGGTCTAATCCTGCTTGCTTATTCTTTGTGGACTAGATGATTGGAACTGGGATACATGGGGTTGTCCAGAGCAGAATGGAGCCTGGAGCCAGCAGGAGCCCCATTGTGAGGACCCTGACTTTAATGTAAGTGCCAGTCGTAGAGGCAGTGGGAACGTCAGGAGGCCCCAAGGGCCTTGACTACTGGCCCTATATGACCCTTACATGCTGGCAGATGGATGCCGACTATGACCCCAGCAAGCCACAGAAGAAGAAGCGGGAAGCTCCCCTTTCAGGCAAGAAGAAGCGCAAGTCACCCTTTGCAGCCGCAGTGGGACAAGAGAAGCCTGTGTTTGACCCTGGTAAGGCTAATTGAGTCACGGGATGGTGCTGTGTGGACTCTCAGGGCCTTGAACTCCCAGCAACATTATCTGTATCATGTGCAGGGGACAAGACCTTCGAGGAATACCTGGATGAGTATTACAGGCTGGACTATGAGGACATCATCGATGACTTGCCCTGTCGCTTTAAGTACCGCACTGTGGTGCCCTGTGACTTTGGGCTCAGCACAGAGGAGGTAGGGACCAGGGTGGGTAGGGACACTAGGAACACCCAGGATGTAAGAGGAAGTGAAGCCAAAGATGCTACAACACGATGGCCTGTTTCCTCCTCTCTGTTGTGACAGCAGTGCAGCTGGGTGTGCTGTGGTGCACACCTGTCATTCCAGCACTGGGAGTCTGAAGCAGGAGGATCAGGAGTCCAAGGCTAGTCTGGCTACAGAGTGAGACCCTGTTGCAAAAATAAGTAAAGGAGCCAGACGTGGTGGCGCACACCTTTAATCCCAGCACTCGGGAGGCAGAGGTAGGAGGATCGCTGTGAGTTCAAGGCCACCCTGAGACTACAGAGTGAATTCCAGGTCAGCCTGGGCCAGAGTGAGACCCTACCTTGAAAATCCAAAAAAGGAAGAAAAAAAAAAGAAAGGAAAAGATAGTAATGTAAAGTAAAGTGTGGCAATGCCTGCCTGTAACCCTAGTACCTGTGAGGCTGCCAGGAGGATTGTTGCAAATTCGAGGCCAGGGGCTGGAGAGATGGCTTAGTGGTTAAGGCATTTTTCTGTGAAGACTAAGGATCCAGATTTGATTTTCCAGGTCCCATGTAAACCAGATGCACAAGGTGGCACATGCGTCTGGAGTTTGTTTGCAGTGGCTGTAGGTCCTGGTGTGCCTATTCTCTCTCTCTCTCTCTCTAATAAATAAATAAAAATAAAAAATATATATTAAAAACGTTCAAGGCTAGCATATGCAGCACAGTAAGAGTGTCTTGAAAGATGGCTTAGTGGTTAAGGCGCTTGCCTGTAAAGCCTAAGGGCCCATGTTAGACTCCCAGATCCCACATAAATCAGACTCACAAGGTTGCACATAAGGTGGCTCATGCATCTAGAGCTCATTTGTACTGGTTGGAGGCCCTGGTGTGCCAATTCACTCTCTCATTGAAAAAAGAGAGAGAGAGCTGGAGAAATGGCTTAGTGGTTAAGGCGTTTGCCTGTGAAGCCTGAGAAGCCCGGTTCAATTCTCCAGGCCCCACATAAGCCAGATGCACAAGCGGTGCATGCGTCTGGAGTTTGTTTGCAGTGGCTGGAGCCCCTGGCTTGCCAATTCTCACTTTCCCTCTCTCTAATAAATAAATAAATAAAAATAAAATCTTTTTAAAAAGAAAAAGAGAGAGAGAGAGCAAGAAAGTTGGGTATGGTACAACACACTTGTTACCCTAGAACTCAGGAGGTATAGCAGGAAGGCTAGGATTTCAAGGCCAGCCTCTGCTACACAGCCAGTTTAAGGCCAGCTTGAGCTACGTGACTGTCTCAAAAAAACAGTAGGTGCTGGGTATGGTGGCACATGCCTTTACTTTAATTCTAGCATTCAGGAGACAGAGGTAAGAGGATCACCATGAGTTTGAAGCTAGCCTGAGACTATATAGTGAATTCCAGGTCAGCCTGGGCTAGAGCAAGACCTTGAAAAACCAAAAAAAATTTTTAAAAACCATGTGTCAAATTGTACTTCTGGATTTGTGGTTTCTGGAGAATTGAACCTGGGCCATCAGATCTTTTTTTAAATATTTTTATTTATTTATTTGAAAGAGGCAGAGAGAGAGAGAGAGAGAAACAATGAGAGAGAGAGAGAGAATGGGCACACTGGAGCTTCCAGCCACTGCAAATGAACTCCAGACACATGTGCCACCCTGCATCTGGCTTACATGGGTCCTGGGGAATCGAACTTGGGTCCTTTGGCTTTGCAGGCAAGCGCCTTAACCACCAAGCCATCTTTCCAGCCCCTCAGATCTTGCAATCAAGTACCTTTAACTGCTGAGTCATTTTCTCAGCCCCTTGGGTTTTAGGGGAGGGGTTTGTTTTGTTTTTGAGGCAGGGTTTCACTTCCAGCCCAGGCTGGCCTCAAACTCATAGCGATCCTCTAACCTCAGCCTCCCAAGCGCTGAGATTAAAGGTTTGTGCTACCTTACCTAGCTAAAATTTTTTTTTTTTTTTTTTTTTTAGTATTTTATGTATTTGAGGAGGTGTAGAGACAGAAAATGGACATGCCAGGGCATCTAGCCACTGCAGATGAATTCCAGGGCAAGTGCCTTAACTGCTAAGCCCTCTCTCACTTGCTAAAACTTTTGGTTTGTCAAGGTAGTGTTTTACTCTAGCCCAGGCTGACCTTGAATTCACTATGGAGTCTCAGAGTGGCCTCAAACTCATGGAGATCCTCCTACCTCTGCCTCCCCAGTGCTGGGATTAAAGGCATGCACCACCACCCCCCAGCAAACTTTTAAAAATTATTTCTTTAAAAATATTTTATTTATTTGAGAGACAGAGAGAAAATGGGCATGCCAGGGCCTCTAGCCACTGCAAACGAATTCCAGATGTATGTGCCACCTTGTGCATCTGGCTTACGTGGGTCCTGGAGAGTCAAACCAGGATCCTTTGGCTTTGCAGGCAAATGCCTTAACCGCTAAGCCATCTGTCCAGCCCTATTTTTTTTTTGTTTTTTTGTTTTTTGAGGTAGGGTTTCACTGTGGTCCAGGCTGACCTGGAATTAACTATGTAGTCTCAGGGTGGCCTCGAACTCACAGCAATCCTCCTACCTCTGCCTCCTGAGTGCTGGGATTAAAGGCGTGCGCTACCACGCCCGGCCCTATTTTTTTTTTTTCTGAGGTAGAGTCTCACTCTGGCTCAGGTTGACCTGGAATTCTTTATGTAGTCTCAGGGTGGCCTTGAACTCAGGTGATCCTCCTACCTCTGCCTCCCAAGTGCTGGTATTAAAGACATATGCCACCACACCCGGCTTCCAGCCCTGATTTTTATTTTTTATCAGAAAGAGAGAGAATTGGTATTCCAGGGCCCCTGCCCACTCTAATTGAACTCCAGACTCACACGCCATCTGTGTGCATGTGTGACCTTGTACACTTGCATCATCTTGTGCAACTGACTTATGTGAGCCCTTAGCTTCGTAGGCAATGCCTTACTGCTAAGCCCCTGCTAATTTTTTTGTTTTTGTTTTTGATTTTGTTTTTCGAGGTAGGGTCTCACTCTAGCCCAGGCTGACCTATAATTCACTATGGGGTCTCAGGGTGGCCTTGAACTCACGGCGATCCTCCTACCTCTGCCTCCCCAGTGCTGGGATTAAAGGCATGTGCCACCACGCCTGGCTCTCTGCTAAAACTTTTTTTTCCTTTGGTTTTTCATGGTAAGCTCTCACTCTCAGGCTGATCTGGATTTCACTATGTAGTCTCAGGGTGGCCTCAAACTCATAGCAATCCTACCTCTGCCTCCCGAGTGCTGGGAAACCCCCAGGGTGGCTTTGAAATTACCTTTTAATTTAATTTTATTTATTTTGGTTTTTCAAGGTAAGGTCTAGCCTAGGCTGAACTGAAAATTGCTATGTAGTCTTAGGATGGTCAGAAATTCTCAGCAATCCTCCTACCTCTGCCTCCCGAGTGCTAGAATTAAAAGTGTCTGCCACCACGCCTGGCTACATTTTTATTTTTATTTTGGTTTTTCGAGGTGGGGTCTATCTCTGGCCCAGGTTGACGTGCAATTCACTGTATAGTTTCATGGTGGCCTCAAACTCACAGCAATCCTCCTACCTTTGCCTCCTGAGTGTTGGGTTAAAGGTGTGCACCACCATGCCTGGCTACATTTGAATTTTTATTTTATTTCTTATTTTTTGAAAGAGAGAGGAAGAGGCAGAGAGAGAGAATGGGCTCACCAGGACCATTTCAACTGCTGTGAATGAACTCCAGACACGTGTGCCCCCTTGTGGGCAAGCTTGGCATTGCACGCTTGACGTCACTTGCATCTAGCTAAATGTGGGACCTGGAGAATTGAACGGGCGTTCTTAGGCTTGGCAGGCAGGCACCTTAACTGCGAAGCCATCTCTCCAGCCCTACATTTTTATTTTTAATGTGTGCTGTGTGTATTCACTTTTGCATGTGTGCAAATACATGCAAAGAAGCCAGAGACTGATAATGTCCACTTATTTACTGAGGCAGGGTCCCACTTGAACCCAGAGCTCACCAACTCAGCTGCTTTATTCAGCCAGCTGGCCCCAAGAGCCCTGTCTCCATCTTCTGAGTTCTGGAATTACCAGAAAGCTGCCTCATCCATCTGGCATTTATTTACATGGGTGCGGGGGATCTGAACTCAGTTCTTCATGCTTGTGTGGCTGCCTTCTCCTTAGCCCTTAAAGCCTTTACATTTAGGGGCTAAAGCGATGGCTTAGCAGTTAAGGCATTTGCCTGCAAAGCCTGAGGGCCCAGATTCAGTTCCCCAGTACCCACGTAAGCCAGGTGCACAAGGTGGCATATGCATCTGGAGTTCATTTGCATTGGCTTAGAGGCTCTGGTGTACCCATTCTCTCTCTCTGTGCCTTTTTCTCTTACAAAATCTTATTTATAAGCTGGGTGTGGTGGTGCATGCCTTTAATCCCAGCATGGGGGGCAGAGGTAGGAAGTTCGTCATGAGTTCAAGGCCACCCTGATACTACATAGTGAGTCCCAGGTCAACCTGAGCTAGAGTGAGACCCTACCTCGAAAAACAAAAAATCTTATTTACTTGTGACAGGGTTTCATTAACTACTTGCCCAATTCATTTATGTACTGTACTGTATGTGAGAGAAAGAGGCAGATGGAATGGGTAAGCTAGGGCCTCCAGCTAATGCAAACTAACTCCAGACACATGTACTACCTTGTGCATCTGGTATGTAGGTACTGGGGAATGGAACCAGAGTGCATAGGTTTCACAGGTAAGTGCTTTAACTGCTAAGCCATCTCTCCAGTCCTCCAATTCACTTTTTGTGTTTGTGGCATTCATGTGTGAATGCTTATCCATGAGTGTGGAGGTTAGAGGTTGATGTCAGCTTCTTTCTTGACTGTTTTCTCCTTATTTAGCAAAGCAGGGTCTCTCGCTTTAACCAGAGTTTACCAACTTGACCCATCTAGCTAGTCAGTTTGCCCTGAGGATCCATATCCACTCCACTTTCTGAGTCCTGGGATGGCAGCTGCGTCATACTGCCCATCCAACATTTTCATGGGTGCTGGGGATCCTAACTCTAGTCCTCTGGTTTACACAGCAACTGTTGTACCATCTCCCCAGTCTGAACTCACCCTTTAACTAAGGCCATACCCACTCAGTGACTTCTCAGTACATTTAGAAGTGATGCCCAACTTATACATGACATGGAGGCTGAAAATGGGAACCTGGGCTTCATCTGTCATTAATAAATGCCGTCAGGTGAGTCCTCTGCTGTTGTGAGGCTCCTGGATGGCAGTGTGCACAGGTGAGGACTTGCATTGAATTTGGCCAACTCCCTAGTCCTGCTATCCAAAACAAGGATCCCTTCTGTGAGCCTCACCTGATCGGTATGTTGGGTGGGTAGGAGGGCAAGTGAATTCTGCAGAAATCAGTTCTCTCCTAGGTGGGTCATGGCCTCCCTGCTAGGTGGCACCCATCACAAGCTGATGAAGTGACTAAGGCTGTTGACCCAGGACCACACTACAGGCCTCCCCCTTTTACACAGATCCTTGCTGCTGATGATAAGGAGTTGAACCGGTGGTGCTCACTGAAGAAGACCTGCATGTACAGGTGATGGGCAGGGCGGGCTGAGAGCAGTGAGCTCATTACCTCCCTGAGCACCCAGTGTCAATTATGTTATGTTGCTGGGCACCTGCAGGTCGGAGCAGGAAGAGCTACAGGAGAAGCGAGCGTACACCCAGAAGGCCCAGAATGCATGGAAAAAAAGGCAGATCTTCAAGTCGCTCTGCCAGGAGTAAGCACAATGGGCAGGGTGGGTGGTCCAGAGGGTTATTCTGGTTTGGCTTGACATCTTGTTCCATCAACCTTGGGATTGGGGGTTGCCATCTCTTAAGACCTTGATTCCATTCATGGCTGGGTCCCAGCTATATGAGGTGACTTTATGGTTCTGATCTCATCAGGTTGTAAAGACTGAGTTAATTCATGTAAATATTCAAGCTAAAGTGTGAAGGGAGCGAGGTGTGGTGGCACACACCTATAGTCTAGTATAGAGCTGCCAGCCTGGACTTAGTAACCATGACAGGGTGTAGCTCAGTAGTTGGCTTAGCATGCTTGAGACTCTAGGTTCCATCCCCCAGCATCAGAAACTAAAATGCGAGAAATGTGCCACAAGTTTATTAGCCATTATATTACCTCCTAGTTCAGAAAGGAGTTATAATCAATAGAATTATCAGCATCACAATCTTGCCTTGTAATTCTTGCACTCAGGAGGCTGAAGCAGGATCTCAAATTTGAGGCTGGCCTTGGTCACAGGGCACATTCCAGGCTACCAATCTGGTGCGGTCCTGTCTCAACAACTAAAGAGGGCTGGGTGTGATGGCATGCCTTTAATCCTAGCACTCCCTGGGAGGCTGAGGTAGGAGGATGTAAGTGAGTTGGGGCCACCCTGAGACTACATAGTGAATTCCAGAACAGCCTGGGCTAGACTGAGACCCTACCTCGAAAAACCAAAACAAAAAAAGAGGCAAACCCTCTTGAGTAAGCCAGCAACAGCCCTACCTTCTCATCCTTAGGACTGAGACACCCACAGAAGCCACAGGAACTCCACAGGAGGATAAAGCCAGCCCCCAGGCACAGCTGCCAGGGCCTGATGAAGTCTGTGGGAAGCAGCCCAGCCTTAAGAGTCCCTTTACACAGGAAGAGGAGGCCCATGGTTCACCTACAGAGAAGCCAGCATCTCAGAAACGGAAGAGGGGCAAGAAGGCAAGGCTGCTGGGCCCCACAGTGACACTTGGTGGCCATGAGTTCAGCCGACAAAGATTACAGGCATTTGGCCTCAATCCCAAACGTCTGCACTTCCGCCAGCTGAGATGGAGGCAGAGGAAAAAGCAGGGACCCAAGAGTTGTCCCTGAGGAACACAGCCAGGCTGGACAGACTGTCTTCTTGCCAGCCCATACAATCTACCTATATAGGGCTCTATCAGGTGTAGAAACTGAGGCCACCCCTGAAGTGATCAGCACAACCCCAACCATGTTCATGTCCCAGCATCTTTATTAGCCCCCAGCAGCCAGTTTTCCCAGGACAGGGGCTTTGGGAACAGTTAGGAGCACAGCCAGTCCAGTGCAAGCTACAGTACTTCAGTCAGGCCCTGAGTGGATGCCCGGGAATCTGCCTGCCCTCCCTGTACCCTGAGGACCACAGGGATGCTGGCAGCCTGTGGGCGTGGCCCCAGAGTGGGGCCTTAGACTGGTTTCTGCTCTATGGGGTGTGAGGTCAGGAAATGTACTTACAGAGTCCTAGATCCCATATCCAAGATGACATAAATAAAAAAATAAATAGTCTCACATCTTTTCCCCCATCCCCTAGCATTATAAAAACACAAAGTCCTCGGAGCTGGGCCTTTTGGCTTTGAGGAGGCGTCCTGTGCGAGGCAGCCGGAGTGTGGGCTGGGAGAACTGGGAGCAGAGGTCATCTAGGCTGTGGTCCTGAGCGTGGCCCTCAGCCACAGTGAACATGGGGTAGCGCTCTGTGGCTGAAGAGGAGCTGAGGATCTGGGGGAGGAGGGAGAACCGGCTACAATACGCTATGTGATAAAGAAGTCATCAACCCCAGCCCATGCATGACTGCCCAGTTGGGGTGATCACCATCCCAAGATGCCATAGGGTATGGCATCCAAATATCCCTGTCGCCAAAGCCTCCAGAGGCCCAAGCATTCTGAGCTGGGTTTCCTAGCTTGTGGATAACTGACAGAATCCTCCCTTGGTGTTCTCAGGGGTAGACATTCTTGTGGTTGTGGTGCTGGGGATGGAGCCCAGGACCTCACATGTGCCAGGCCTGTCCTCTAGTGCTGAGCCACCCCTCACTGGGCTCTAGACAGGAGCTCTGCTGCTAGTTTACTACAACCCCACGGTACATCTTTTTTTTTTTTTTTTTTTTTTTTTTTTTTTTTTTGGTTTTTCGAGGTAGGGTCTCACTCTGGTCCAGGCTGACCTGGAATTAACTATGTAGTCTCAGGGTTAGCCTCGAACTCACAGCGATCCTCCTACCTCTGCCTCCCGAGTGCTGGGATTAAAGGCATGCGCCACCACGCCCGGCCACGGTACATCTTTACGTTTTCAATTTAAACACTCTTTTCCCCAGCCCTGCTTTTGCTTCCCACCCATTCTTCCAGCTCACCCTGGTCAGCTCTGAGCAGAGAGTCTCAAACTCCTTCCTGTCTCCAGCATAGAACCCCACAGTACAGCTTGGGTCCATCTTGGTAAAGGCCATCTTGCGGGGCGAGGTACAGTGGAAGGACTGAGGTAAACAAGAGGGAGGTTGTGAGGTGCCTCAATTCCAAGCTGACGCATTTAACCCCAACCTGGGGGATACCCACTCACCTCCAGGGGGAAGTCAGCCTGGCTAACATCCACGGTGGGCTGGCAGTAGTGAGGGTCCAGGTAGAGCAGGAAGTCATCTGGAGGGGGCAGGCAGGTGTGAGCGGGGATGGACAAGAGGCTGGTGGGGAACATAGGAGGCAAGGCTTACCCTGGTAGCCTATGAAGTAAAGTGAGTGTCGGGGTTTGCCCCCCATGATGCCCAGGCAGAGTTCTGACCGCAGGAGCTCCTAGAGAGAGGAGAATGGACAGAAGCCGAGGCAAGTGGTATCAGACATTTATTCAAACACTGAGCCAGCAAGCACCTACTGTGTATGAACCAAGACAAGCCTCCCATCATTATGGAGGTGCCATTCAGTATAGAAATGGACATGAATACGTCATGTGCAGAGGAGAGTGTCGGGTGTCCTCTCTTCCACTTCATTTCCTTGAGCCATGAAGCCTGGAGCTGCTCTTTTCAGACTGACTAACCAGCTAGCCTCAGTGATTCTCCTGTCCTGCCCCCATGAGACTGGGTTCCAGGTTTATGTGGTCATACCTGGCTTTTTATGAGGGTGCTAGGGATCAAAGTCAGGCCTTTTCAAGCCTTCATGCTTGTGTGGCAAGTGCTCTTACCATTGAAACATCCACTCAGACCATTTTTTTTGCCCCCCATTTTTGTTTTTATGAGATAGGGTCTTATGTAGCCTCAGCTGACCTCAAACTCAGTATGTAGCCAAGGCTAGTGCCAAACTCCTAATCTTCCTGCCTCTTACCTCCCAAGTATTAGGGTGACAAGCATGTCTCACCACAGCTGGGATTTATTTACTTTATGATGCTAGGGATGGAGCCTAGTACTTTGCTAGGCAAGCGCCTGCCTAAACTTTGCAACTTTCTTTTTTTGAAGGGATGGTCTCAATCTAGCCCAGGCTGAGTTGGAATTCAATATAGTCTCAGGCTGGCCTTGAACTCACAGCAATCCTCCTAACTTGGCCTCCAGAGTGCTGGGATTAAAGGTGTGTGTCACAATGTCCAGCCTTCCCCACCCCTTGTTTTGAGGCAAAGTCTCACTGCAGCCCAGACCTCAAATTTACTATGTTGTCTAGGATGGCCTCAAACTCACAAAGACCCTCCTACCTCAATCTCTCAAGTGCTGGAATTATAGGTGTGAACAACTGGGCCTGGCTACAATTTTTTTAAAAGATTTAAAAATATATATATTTATTTATTTTTAGAGAAAGAGAGAACAAACATACCAGGACCTCCCATCCACTACAAACTCCAGATCCATGTATCACCTTGTGCATCTGGCTTATGTGAGTACTGGGGAATTGAATCTAAGTCCTTAGGCTTTGCAGGCCTTAACCGCTAAGCCATCTCTCCAGCCTCTGGCTACGATTTTAAATAGGAAAGCCAGGGGTTGGGAAAATGGCTCAATGGGTAAAGTGCCTGTCATGGAAGCAACAAGTACAGAGTTCAGATCTCTAGCACCTAACATAAAAGCTGGGTGTGGTGGCATGTACCTATAATCCTGGATGGGGATTTTTCTCAGTAGTTCAGCCCAGTCAGTGAGCTCTGGGTTCAAGAGAGACCCTATCTCAAAAAAGGAAGTGAGCACTTGGGAGGCAGAGATAGGAGGACCACTGTGAATTCCAGCTACCGTGACAGCCTACCTCAGGGGAAAAAAAAATGGACGGTGATTAAGAAAGACACCCAACATTGGTCTCTGGATTCCACATGCCCATACATAACGATAAAACATACATACATGCATAGTGCACACACATAAAATAAGATGCAACATAGGCCCAGTTGTTCACAAGGCATTTGCCTGCAAAGCCAAAGGACCCCAGTTTGATTCCCAAGACCTATGTAAGCCAGCTGCACAAGGGGGCACATACATCTGGAATTTGTCTGCAGTAGCTGGAGGTCCTGGCGTGCCCATTCTTTCTCTCTGTCTCCCTCTCTCTCTAATAAATAAAAAGATGCAACATAGACAGGGAAGTTAGGAAAAACTTCATTAAGGGGGATGTAAGACCTCATCAAAGACCAGGGCACAGGGTATGTACATGTCTAGTGAGTCTTCCATGAAGTGGGAGGAACAAATGCTAAGCCCGGAGGTAGGAGTGTTCTGAAAACAGTGAGGTCCATGTGGCTGGACAGAGCTGGGAAAATAAGTTAAGGAGGTGATAGGAATAAATTGTTCAGCATCTTGGGGTTTTGTGGTTTTTTTTTTTTTTTTTTTTTTTTTGGTTTTTCAAGGTAGGGTCTCTCTCTGGCCCAGGCTGACCTGGAATTCAATTCACTATGTAGTTTCAGGGTGGTCTTGAACTCACAGCAATCCTTCTACCTCTGCCTTGCGAGTGCTGGGATTAAAGGCCTGTGCCAATATGCCTGGCTGGGGTTTAGTTTTTCAGAGTGCAAACACACTGGGGGCTTTCCAGCTAGGAGTCTCTTGCTGTCCCCTGTGCCTGGATCACTTCTCCAATAGCTCTTCAAGTGACTTCTGGCTAGAAAGAGGCTTTCCGTTGACTCTGCAGCAGCCCCCACTGCCCTTTATTGGGGGACTTTCCTGTCATTTGAAGTCCACCTTAGAATGCCAGATTTTCACTTATTTATTGACTTTGGTTCTTGGAGGCAGGTTCTTGTGTAGCCTGTGCTGGCTTTGAATTTGTGATCTTTTGCCTAGCCTCCCAGGTGTTGGGATCACAGGCATGGCTGGCTCCAAATTTTATTTTTTTATTTTTGCTTATTTGTGTGTGTGCATATGTGCACTAAGGTCTCTTGCTGCTACAAAGACCCATCCAGCTTTACATGGGTAGATGGGGAATTGAACTCTGGCCAGCAGACTTTGCAAGGAAGTACCTTTAACCTCTAAGCAATTTGCTCAGCCCCATGGCTCCAAATTTTTAATTAAAAAAAAAAAAACAGCCGGGCGTGGTGGCGCACGCCTTTAATCCCAGCACTTGGAAGGCAGAGGTAGGAGGATCGCCGTGAGTTCAAGGCCACCCTGAGACTACATAGTTAATTCCAGGTCATCCTGGGCCAGAGTGAGACCCTACCTCGAAAAACAAAAACAAAACAACAACAACAACAACAACAACAAAAAAAACCCCTGCTCTAACCAGGCATGGTGGCACACGCCTTTAGTCCCAGCACTTGGGAGGCAGAGGTAGGAGTATCACTGAGTTCAAGGCCACCCTGAGACTACATAGTGAATTCCAGGTCAGCTTGGGCTAGAGTGAGACCCTACCTTGGAAAAAAACAAACAAAAAACTTTTAGATGGGCGTGGTAGCACATGCCTCTAATCCTAGCACTTGAAGAAACTGAGGTTGGAGGACCACTGGCTAGCCTGGAGCTACAGAGTGAGTTGCAGAGCTAGAGTGAGATCCTACCTCAAAAAATAAATAAAATATAAATTTGTTTAGGGTCTGGCAAGACGGATCAGTGGATCATCAAACTCATGTAAAAAGTATGACATTAGCCAGGCGTGGTGGCGCACACCTTTAATCCCAGCACTCGGGAGGCAGAGGTAGGAGGTTCGCCATGAGCTCGAGGCCACCCTGAGACTACAAAGTGAATTCCAGGTCAGTCTGAGCTTGAGTAAAGAACCTACCTCGAAAAACCAAAAAAAAAAAAAAAAATAATAATAATAATAATAATAATAAATAAAAATGAAAAATAAAGGCGTTCAAAAGTATGACACTAAAGCTTGGTGTGGTGGCACATGCCTTTAATCCCAGCACTCAGGAGGCAGAGGTAGGAGGATCCCCTTGAGTTTAAGGCTATCCTGAGACTACCTAGTGAATTCCAGGTCAGCCTGGGATAGAATGAAACCCTACCTTGAGAAACCAGAGGGGGAAAAAAAAAGTATGAAGCTGTAGTGTGACCATTTGTAATTCCAGTGTACTTAAGGCAAGAAAGGAAGCAAAGACAGGAGAATCTCCAGAAACCTCTCTGGCCAGCTAGCCTCCTGGTGTGATGGTATGAACAAAGTGGGAACAAAAGACCGTGCCTCAAACAAGGTAGGAGGTGATGACAGTTGCCCAAAGCTCTCTGACTGCCACACATATGTCCTGGCATGCATGCATTTGTATTCACCAACACACACACAGCAAAAAAAAAAAAAATTATTTTGGTGCTTAGCAGGGTATGCTAAAGCATGTGCACTAACACTGAGTTACAACCCAGCCTGTCAGAACAATTTGACTGCAGCTTACTCCCAGTTAGAACACGTGCTTCTAACTACAGTCAGAATTTTGACTGGATTTGTTGTGTCTGAGTCCCAGCCCCCACACAGAGAGTGGCACACAACTGCAGCTGGGTAACCAGTGAATAATAAAGAGTTGATGAGTCGAGGCCACGCCCCTTTCTTTCAGCTGGAGCTGACATCTTCCAGTAATTTGCCAAAACGACAAACACAAAGAGAGAGGAGAGGCACCCGGTACATGTTCTCTAGGCCCTTTAGAAAACATGGAGTTGTTCCATTGGCCACATATATGCGAATCTACAAGAAGGGTGACACTGTAGACATCAAGGGAATGGGTACTGTCCAAAAAGGAATGCCTCATAAATGTTACAATGGGAAGACTGGAAGAGTCTACAGTGTCACTCAGCATGCTGTTGGCATTGTTGTGAACAAGCAAGTCAAGGGCAAGATTCTTGCCAAGAGAATTAATGTGAGCATTGAGCATATTAAGCACTCTAAGAGCCGAGACAGCTTCCTAAGATGGGGGAAGGAAAATGATCAGAAGGAGGAGGAGGAGGCCAAAGAGAAGGGAACCTGGGTGCAGCTGAAACGGCAGCCTGCTCCGCCCAGAGAAGCACACTTTGTGAGAACTAATGGAAAAGAGCCCAAGCTGCTAGAGCCTATTCCCTATGAACTCATGGCTTAATAGATATCATAAATAAATTACACTTAGATTGTTAAAAAAAAAAAAAAAAAAAAGTTAGCCGGGTGGCGCACACCTTTAATCCCAGCACTCGGGAGGCAGAGGTAGGAGAATCGCTGAGAGTGCGAGGCCACCCTGAGACTACATAGTTAATTCCAGGTCAGCCTGGGCCAGAGTGAGACCCTACCTTGCAAAACCAAAAAAAAAAAAAAAAAAAAAAAAAAAAAAAAAAGAGTTGATGGAAGGGGCTGGGGAGATGGCACTGTAGGTAAAAGCTTTTGTACAAACATGAGGGCCTGAGTTTGGATCCCCAGGACCCATGTAAAGCCAGAGGTGGCACATGCCTTTAATCCCAGCACTTGGGAGGCTAGGGTGGGAGGATTGCTGAAAATTCAAGGCTAGCCTGAGGCTAAATAGTGAATTCCAGGTCAGCCTGGCAAGACTCTACCTCACAAAAAACAAAACAAAACAAAAAAAAACACCTAGCTGGGGGTGCTGACACATGACTTTAATCCCAGCAGAGGTAGGAGGATAGCTAAGGCCACCCCAAGAGTACATAATGAATTCCAGGTCAGCCTGGACTAGAGCAAGACCCTACCTTGGAAAAACCAAACAAACAAAAAGGACTGGAGAGATGGGTTAGTGGTTAGGTGCTTGCCTATAAAGCCTAATGACCTGAGTTCAATTCCCCAGTACCCACATAAAGCCAGATACACAACGTGGCACATGCATCCTGGAGTTTGTTGGCAGTGGCTGGAAGTTCGGGCATATGCATTCTCTCTCTGTTTGAACAAACAAAAAAAAAAGTGTGGGGCGGGGGGAAGCCGGGTGTAGTGGTGCATGCCTTTAATCCCAGCACTCAGGAGGTGGAGGCAGGAGGATCACCATGAGTTCGAGGCCACCCTGAGAATACAGAGTGAATTCCAGGTCAGCCTGGGCTAGAGTGAGACTCCACCTCGAAAAAACCAAACCAAAACAAAATGGGGGGGGGGGTTAGAGCTCAGCGGCTAAGGCATTTGCCTGCAAAGCCTAACGACCCAAGTTTGATTCCTTAGTACCCATGTACAGCCAGATGCACAAAGTGGTGCATGAGTCTGGAGTTCATTTGTAGTGGCAAGAGGCCCTTGTGTGCCCATTCTCTCTGTCTGCCTGGTGTAGTGGGGCACACCTTTTTAATCCTAGCACTGGGGAGTCAGGGGTAGGAGGATCACTGTGAGTTTGAGGTCAGCTTAACTGACACTAATTAATGAATTCCAGGTCAGCCTGGAGCAGAGTGAGACCCTACCTAAAAAGACAAAAGCATGACCTTAAGCCAAGCTGCAAGTCTGCAGAACTAGAACTTCCTGTGGAGGTGCCCAGGATTCACACAGAACCTACCTTCACACAGGGAACATACACGGGGTTAAGAGTCTCGCCACCCAGTCGCACAGGCACAAGGATGACCACAGACTTCCATTCTGCTGTGGGGTCTGGTCTGGTCAGGCGTGCCACATCTGCCTTGTACACTGTAAGGACAGGCCAGAAACAGGTTACCTTGATGTACAAAGTGGCATATGCATCTGCAGTTCGTTTGCAGTGGCAGGAGGCCCTGGTGCACCCATACTCACTCTGTGCCTGCTGCTTTCTCTCTCTCAAATAAATAAATAAAAAATACCTGGCATGGTGGTGTATACCTTTAATCCTAGCACTTGGGAGGCAAAGGTAGGAGGGTTGCTGTGAGTTCAAAGCCAGCCTGAGACTACACAGTAAATTCCAGGTCAGCCTGGGCTAGAGCAAGACCCTACCTTGAAAAAGAAAAACAAAAAACCAAAAAACAGATCACTTCTTACCTACACTTCAGGCCCTGAAGGGTGGCCCTCTTACCCTAGGAGCACAACCATAGCTCCTGCAACCTCTTGGTAGGCAACACTCCTCAGCAAAGAATGTCTTTCTAGTGCATTACAATTCCTACAGTCCTGTGACCCCCAGCAAGCAGAGTACCCTTAATTACCAGAGGGGGCAATCGAGGCCCTGAGGAGTTGTTTTGTTTTGAAGAAGGGTCTCATGTAGGATGGCCTTAAACTCCATGGAGCCAAGGATGACTTTGAACTCCCGATCCTCCTTCCTTCACCACCTGAGTGCTGAGTTTAGAGGTTCCATACTCTCCCAGTATTCTGCAGGTTGTAGCAAGATTGGGAGCTCCAGACAAGCCTAGGCTAAGACCAAGACCTTGTCTTGAAACAAAGCAAAACAAACACAAAAAGTAATGGACTGGGCTTTAACTCAGTGGGAAGAGTGCTTGCCTAGCATGTACAAAACCCTGGGTTCCACCCAGCACTACATAAACAGGTCACGGTAGAACAGATCTGTAATCTGTTATCCCAGCAATCAGGAAACTAAAGCATTTTGGGCCTCTTCTCAAAAAAACAAAAATAAACCGGGCATGATGGCACACACCTTTAATCCCAGCAAGAGAGAGGCTGAAGTAGGAGGAACACTGTGAGTTTGAGGCCAGCCTGGGACTACAGAGTAAATTCCAGGTCAGCATGGGCTAGAACGAGACTCTACCTTGAAAAACAATAAAAAATAAACTGGGGGCTGGAGAGATGGCTTAGCGGTTAAGGCGCCTGCCTGCTAAGCCTAAGAACTAGAACTAAGACTACAACTTCGATTCTCCAGGTCCCACGTTTAGCCAGATGCAAAGTGACACAAGGGCACAATGCCACACTGCCCACAAGGGGGTCCACGCATCTGGAGTTTGTTCACAGCCGCTGAGGCTGCTGGTGCACCCAATCTCTGCCTGTCTTTCTCTCTCTCGATAAATAAATAAATAAACTGGGCATGATGATGAATGCCCATAACCCTAACACTGTGCAGGTGGAAGCAGGAGGATAAGGGGTTCAAGGTCATCATCCTAAGCTATATTATGAACTCCAGGCCAGCCCAGGCTACATAAGCCCATCTCAAAAAAAAAAAAAAAAAAAAAAAAAAAAACAAAGGGCTGGGGAACTGACTGGCTTAGTGGTTAAGGCGTTTGCCTGCAAAGCCTAAGGTCCTGGATTTGACTCCCCAGGACCCATGTAAGCCAGATGTACAAGGGGGCGCATGCATCTGGACATCATTTGCAGTGGCTGGAGGCCCTGGCGTGCCCATTCACTCTTTCTCTTTGCCTCTTCCAATCTCTCTCTCAAATAAATAAATAAATAAATAAATAAAATATCTTTAAAAAATTTTTTTTATTTTTTATTTTTATTGGAGAGAGACACAGAGAGAGACAGAGAGAGAGGGAGAGGACAGAGATGGGCGTGCCAGCAGCCTCTCAGCTCCTGTGAACTAACTCCAGATGTGTGCACCCCCTTGTGGTCAAGTGAGGCATTGTGCCCTTGCGTCACTTTGCATCTGGCTAAATGTGGGACCTGGAGATTGGAACCGGCGTTCTTAGGCTTAGGAGGCAGGCGCCAGCCCCCCCTCCTTTTTTTTTTTTTTTTTTTTTTTTTTTAAAGCCTCATAAAACAGGTTCTGGAAGGAGTCACAGAGGAGGGGACCCTGTGTTCCAGGAATCCTTCCCAGCAGTTCTTCTCCCACAGAATGTCTCAGCCTGAGGAAGGCAGCTGCTAAGGCTGAGATTGGTTCAAGGTAGAATCTTGATCTACCTCTTACCTGTACAGTCCTGCGACACATACACCACCAGCCGGGTGACCTCAGAGCAGCTCTCCACAGCTTTCCTGGGGGTGAGAATAGAGGCCTGAGTTCCTGGGGTACCTTGGCAGCTCCCGTGTTCCCTGTAGCAACACTCACCTGAGGATATGTGCCACCACTGATGGCCCATACCAGTCTCCTGCCTTCTTGCCTGAGTTCTGCCCGAGCTCCACCAGCCGGTGCAGGCCAAAGGGAGCTTGGGGATGGTCGGCGAACCAGGACACAATCTGCCGGTGCAACCGATCCTGCTCTAGCTCAGAGGCACCCTGAGCCCAGCATGGGGGCACCCTGCGGGCAGGCAGTCGGCTGGAAGAAGACCCTGACAACTCAGAGGGGGCCAGGCCTGTGCCTTCTGCCCACCTCCAGTCTGCAGATGGGACAAAGTGCACAGTTAAAATAGTTCCTGCGTATATGGGGACACAGTTCTCACTCATTTTGTACATATTTTATAATACTCCTGAGAACCCCAAAGGGAACTACCAATTCGACATGCCTGAAACTCAAGACAGGGCCCTTTTCTGTTTTGTTTTTAAGGTAAAGTCTTGCTTTAGCCCAGGCTGACCTGGAATTCACTATGTAGTCTCAGGGTGGCCTTGAACTCACAATGATCTTCCTACCTCTACCTCCCAAGTGCTGGGATTAAAGTTGTGGGCCACTATCCCAGGCTTCAAGACAGGGACCAGATGCCTATGTATCTGAGGGAGAATGACCTTGAATTCTTGAACTCTTCTTCCCTCTACCTCCCTTTTCCAAGTAGGAGGGTGAAAGGTGTGCCCCACCATGTCTGGTTTAAATTTGTAATTATTCAGAGACAGGGTCCCACTAAGCCCTTGCTAGCCTAGAACTTGCTGTGTACTCCAGGCTGGCTTCCAACTTCTTATGTACTCTCAGACTGGCTACAATTCACAATCCTCCTTCCTGTCTCCCAAGTGCTGGGATTCGACACTAGACAAGTACCATCAAGCTCCAACTCTAAATGCGCAATTGACAAACATCTTTAAACTCTAGTCTATAAACAATTCCAATGCTGTTGACCCATGAACTTGGCAGTACCCTTCTAGTAGTCCCCTTGAAGGGCTCACCTCTGGACAGGAAATGCAAAAGCAAACCCTGGGCCAGCATCATCTGCCCACTTCGTAACATACATCCCCAACCACAGTCTGAAGTCAAGCTGCCCCCGGCTAGAGGTGGGAAGTCCCGGCGATATGTGAGCCACAACCTGGACACAAAGTCCCTCTGGAAACGTTGGATGTCACCTACAACAAGAGCCAACCTGTCAGCATGCCACCAGGTTCAGCTTTAGGGCATATCTTCACCAACCCTGGCTGGTCCCAGAGGGCAACATCTCACCCTGGCCCTCAAAACGATAACGGCGACCACAGAGGTGAACACTGGAAATCTTGCTAAAGCTGGTCCGGCTTTTGACTGCCCAACCTAGGGAGACAGGGGAGAGTGCCCCCATATGTGAAAAGAGCAACAGTTCTCTGAAACCCACCCAGAGGGGGCGTTTTTTCACGTTTTAGTTTCATGCAGGTGTGTCACGGAGTGCACGGGGAGGTCCTCCTCTCACTCCGTCTGCCTTGTTTGCAACTGGAAAGGTCAGACTAGCTGACCCAGTGAGCTTGGGTTTTTCTTGATTCTGCCTCTCATAGCCTTAGGCACACTGGAACTACAAACACCTGTGCCAATTTTGCATCCTGCTTTACCTACATGCTGGGGATCTGAACTCGGGTTGACAGGCTTGCCGAGCAAAGCGCCTTTAACCACTGAACCATCTCCCCAGCCCCCCAAGTGGGGCTTTCGTCACAGCTGCGTAATGGAGCATCCGTCAACTCAGGAGGCCTAGGGCCGTGCACTCGTTTTACAGAGGGGGCAAATGGAGGCAAAGAAATCTGCCCAGGGCAATGAATGGGGTGGAACTTGAAACCATTCCCTATCAGACCTGCTCCAGGTCCTCCACCCTGGGCTGGGAAAAGTGGAAAACCAGCGGTGACTCACAGAAAGGGGCCATAGAGTGGGTTGGTGTAGGCGGACACTGCACGGCCAGGGTGTGGGTTTCCTTGACCTCAAAGCCCCCTCCTCACCATACTTGACGTTGTTCCAGGCTGTCAGGAACTTGGCCTTGAACTTGTCCACTTCGTCAGGTTCTCCGGCGCTGGCTCCAGAGGATCCAAGCGCTGGGCCGCTGGCTCCCGCAGGCCGCAGGCCATGGGGGTCGGGGGTGCGCTGTCCCCTCGGCCTGCGGCCCTCGGGCCGGCGCGCGTCCTCAGGGCTCCCGCTGCGGTACTGCGCGGCGGCCGGCGACACGGAGTTCATGAACGCGCCGGGACGGAGGTGGCGGGAGGCGGGCAGCGGCCGCCGCGCGCCCACGACGCGGGGTCCACGGAACGCTCTACTCGGCCCCCGCACCCCCCGCGGGCGCCATCTTGGAGGCTCCCGGAAGGTAGAGGGCGTGACCCGACGCGGCCCCGCCCCCGGCTCAGGTCGGCACACCGCGGCTCGGCGCGGGGCACCGCCCGCCCGCCCGCCCGCCACGCCCGCCTTATCGCACCGCGCAGGCGCGCGCCAGCACTGCAGCGTTCTCCGGGGCCGCAGGGGCTGCGGCCACGCCCACAGGCTCGCCTGGCCCGCCCCTCGCTAGCCCAGCAAACCAGCCTTCGCCACCAGGCTCCACCTCAGTCAGGAGTCACATCTGCATGTCCCCCCATGCGGCAAGTTATATCAGTTTCCTCATGTAGGGCTCGCCTACACGCAAGAACACAAACAAATGTTGTGACCGGGCGTACTCAGGTCAAGGCACGCGGGAGGCGAAAGCAGGAGGATCACTGTGAAGGTCAGCCTGGAAATAAGTAATTTAAAAGAAATTCAAGCCAAAAAAAAAAAAATCACTTGGGAGGCAGAGGTAGTAGGATCGCCGTGAGTTCGAAGCCACACTGAGACTACATAGTAAATTCCAGGTCAGCCTGAGCTAAAGTGAGACTCTACCTCGAAAAACCACAAAAAAAGGGACCCTGTCGGGCTGGAGAGATGGCTCACTGGTTGAGGTGCTTGCCTGAAAACATAACGACTCCAGGTCAATTCCCCAGATGCACAAAGTGGTGCATGCATCTGGAGTTCGTTTGCACTGGCTAGAGGCCTTGGTGCGCTCATTCTCTCTCTATCTCTCTCTCCCTCACTCTCTCTGCTTGCAAATAAAAATGTTTAAAAGCCGACATGGTGGTGCACGCCTTTAATCCCAGCACTCCAAGAGTCAGTGGTAGGAAGATGGCTGTGAGTTCCAGGCCAGCCTGAGACTACATCGTGAATTCTAGGTCACCTTGGGCTAGAGGGAGACTCTTACCTCGAAAAAAAGTTGTTTTTAAAAAAATATTTAATTTAACTTATTTATTTAAGAGAGAGAGAAAGGGAGGGAGGGAGAATGGGCGTGCCAGGGCCTACAGCCACAGCAAACGAACTCCAGATGCATGCGCCACCTGTGCATGTGGCTTACGTGGGTCCTGGGGAATTGAACCAAGGTCCTTTGGCTTTGCAGGCAAGCGCCTTAACCACTAACTCATCTCTTCACCCCCAACCCCCGGAAAAAAGTTTTTAAAAGAGAGACCCTGTCTCCAAAAATAAGTGGGGTGGGGTTCAGGAGATGGCTCAGCAAATCCTACTGCCCCAGGGCTCAATTCCCCAGCACTCATGTAAAGCCAGATGCAAAAAGTGATGCAGCCGGGCGTGGTGGCGCACGCCTTTAATCCCAGCACTCGGGAGGCAGAGGTAGGAGGATCGCTGAGAGTTCGAGGCCACCCTGAGACTACATAGTTAATTCCAGGTCAGCCTGGACCAGAGTGAGACCCTACCTCGCAAAAAAAAAAAAAAAAAAAAAAAAAAAAAAAGTGATGCATACATTTGATGTGCATTTGTAGTGGCAAGAGACCCTATGTTTCTCTCTCTCTCACTCTCTCACACACACACATATAAATAAAAGAGAGAGATTGGACTGGAGAGATGGCTTAGCAGTTAAGGTGCTTGCTGACAAAGCCAAAGGACCCAGGTTCAATGCCCCAGGACTCATGTAAGCCAAATGCACAAGGTGGCGCATGTGTGCTGGAGGTCCTGGCACTGGCACACCCATTCTCTCTCTGTCTCAATCTCTCTCGCTCACTCTTTTTTTTTTTTTTTTTTTTTCTAGGTAAGGTTTCACTCTAGCCCAGACTAAGCTGGAATTCACTATGTAGTTTCAGGATGGCCTCTAATTTACAACGATCCTCCTATCTCTGCCTCCCAAGTGCTGGGATTAAAGGCATGCGCCACTATACCTGGCTCTCTCTCTCTGCCTCTTTCGCTCTCAAATATATAAATAAAAATAAAAAATATACTTAAGGGCTGGAGAGATGGCTTAGCCGTTAAGGCGCCTGCCTGCTAAACCTAAGAACCTGGTTCCAATCTCCAGGTCCCACGTTTAGCCAGATGCAAAGTGATGCAAGGGCGCAATGCTGCACTTGCCCACAAGGGGGTGCACATATCTGGATTTCGTTCTCAGCAGCTAAGAGACTGCTGGAGCACCCATCTCTATCTGTCTCCTTCTCCCTCTCTGTCTCTCTCTGTGTCTCTCTTCAAAAATAAATAAAAATTAAAAAATTAAAAAAAATTTAAAAACATATATTTAAAAAATATTTTGTATTTATTTATTTATTTATTTATTTGAGAGAGAGAGAGAGAATGGCACACCAGGGCCTGTAGCCACTGAACATCAACTCCAGACACATGTGCTACCATGTGCATCTGGCTTACATGGATACTGGGGAATCGAACCTTGGTCCTTGGGCTTCACAGGCAAGCACCTTAACCACTAAGTCATCTCTCCAGCCCCAAAATAAAGTTTTTTGTTTGTTTGTTTTTTGATGTTTTTTGAGGTAGAGTCTCACTCTAGCCCAGGCTGACCTGGAATTCACTATGTAGTCTCAGGGTGGCCTCAAACTCAAGGAGATCCTCCTACCTCTGTCTCCTGAGTGCTGGGATTAAAGGCGTGAGCTACCACACCTGGCTCCTTTTTAAAGTTTTTTTTAATTATTTTATTTTATTTTATTTTATTTTTGGTTTTTCGAGGTAGGGTCTCACTCTGGCTCAGGCTGACCTGGAATTCACTATGTAGTCTCAGGGTGGCCTTGTCATAGAGAGAGAGATAGAGAGAGAGAGAGAATGGGTATGCCAGCAGCCTCTCAGCCACTGTGAACAAACTCCAGACGCATGCACCCCTTTGTGGGCAAGTGGGGCATTGCATCCTCATGTCACTTTGGATCTGGCTAAACGTGGGACCTGGAGAATTGAACAGGTGTTCTTAGGCTTAGCAGGCAGGTGCCTTAACCACTAAGCCATCTCTCCAGCCCTCCTTTTTAAATTTTTAATATTTTATTTATTTGTTTGTAAATATACATACAGAGAGAGAAGGAGAGAAAGAATGGGCATACCAGGTCCTCCAGCCACTGCAAAGTAACTCCATATGCCACTCTGGGCATCTGGCTTTATGTGGTACTAGGGAATCAAACCTGGGTTATTAGACTTTGCAGGCAAATGCCCTAATCACTGAGAAATCTCACCGGTGTCTTTTTTTTTTTTTTTAATTTATTTGCACATATGTGTGGTGTAATAGACAGCTTCACAATGCTAGGATGAACATCCAAACCAGTCACAGTTTATAGAAAGAAATGGGATTTATTTCAAGCTTACAGATCCAGGGGAAGTTCCATCAAGGGTAGATGAACCTGGCTTCCTTTCATAGATCCAAGCAGAGAGAAGAACCAGCAGCAGTCAGCAAACACCAAAAAGACCAGCAAGCAGGGACCCACCAGAGCTCATACCTCTCTGCATACCTTTAGGCTGGAATTCAGATCAGCCCCCAGTGACGCTTCCAGACAGGCAGCCAGAGATCCAAGTTACAAACTTAAATAAAACACATGAGTCTATGGGGGTGCATATATTCAAACTACCACAGGTGGCTTGGGAAAGGGGAATGCCAGGGCTTTTTGCAACTGCAAAAGAACACAGATGTTCAAGTCATCCATTGTGTCTGGCTTATATGGATGGTTTGAGAATTAACCCAGTCAGGCAGGTTTTGCAAGCAAGCACTTTTAACCACAGTCTCCCAATCTCCTCCTCTTCCTCTTCTTCTTACTCTTCTTTTGTAGTACTGGGGATTGTACCCAGAGCTTTGTGTATGCTCAACAGTGCTCTAACACTGGACTATATCCCCTTTTCTCCAACTCAGCAAATACAGGGGCTGGAGAGATGGCTCAACGGTTAAGGTGCTTCTCCCTGCAAACCCTCCAAAGGACCCAGGTTTGATCCCCCAGGACCCACATAAGCCAGATGCACAAAGTGGCACATGCATCTGGAGTGCATTTGCAGAGGCTGAAGGCCTTGACACCACCCCTCTCAAATAAATAAATAAAAATAAAATATTGAAAAAACAACTTAAAAAACAAAAACAAATACAGCCCCAACTGAGGGCCTTTATTCGGCTGTCCCCTTTGCTTGAGCCTCTCTACTCCATATGACTCCACTTCTGGCAGATCTTTATTAAAATTCCACCAAGCTACATACCCAGCCCTCCTTTCTCTCTCTCTCTCTCTCTCTCTGTCTATCTCTCTCTCTTTTGTTTGTTTTAAGAAGTAGGGTTTCACTCTAGCCCAGGCTGACCTGGAATTCACTATGTAGTCTCAGCATGGCCTCAAACTCACAGTGATCTTCCTACCTCTGCCTCCCCAGTGCTGGGATTAAAGGCGTGCGTCACTACACCCAGCCCCTTCCTCTTTTATAGTGTATTAATCCAGTGGGGTGGACTGATACATAGGATACAACACTTGGGAAGTGGAGGCAGGTAGATCAAGGGTTCAAGGGATGAGACCCTGTTTCTAAAAGAAGTGAATCTATACAACAACAACAACAACAACACATCTCCAGTGCATCGAGTATGAGGTAGAGCCCTTGCCAACCTGTTCAGGAGGTGTGACTCACTGTCTCTGTTGTACATCATAAAAGAGAAGCAGGGCTGGAGAGATGGATTAGTGGTTAAGGCATTTGCCTGCAAAGCCTAAGAATCCAAGTTTGATTCCCCAGAACCCATGTAAAGCCAGATGCACAAAGTGATGCATGTGTCTGGAGTTCATTTGCAATGTCTGGAGGCCTTGGTACACCCATTCTCCTGCAAACGAACTCCATCCAGATGCATGCGCCCCCTTCTGCATCTTATGTGGGTCTTGGAGAATCGATATGGGATCCTTTGGCTTTGCAGGAAAATGTCTTAACTGCTAAGCCATCTCTCCAGTCCCCCATTCTCACTCTCCATCTACCTCTTCTCTCTCCAATAAATAAATAAATAAATAAATAAATAAATAAATAAATAAATAATTTTTTTTTCCAAAAGTGCTTGCTGGGCTGGAGAGATGGCTTAATGGTTAAGGTGCTTTCCTGTGAATGTCTGTTTGCAATGGCTAGAGGCCCTGGCGTGCCGATTCTCTCTCTCTCTCTCTCTCTCTCTCTCTCTCTGTCTCAAATATAAATAAATAAATAAATAAATAAATAAATAAATAAATAAATAATTTTTTAAAAGTGCTTGCTGAGCAAGCATGATGATTGGAGTTCAGATCCCCAATGTTAGAACCAGAATGCCTCCATCTGACTGTCAATACAATTGTAAGTCTCTGTTTCCCAGAACTGACCCAGGCCACCTGTCTCCATCATATCCCTGAAGTGGCCCATGCCTGAGGCAAGGTGGACCTCCCTACAATCAAAGAATCCCAATGCCCCCAACCCCCATCAGTACCCTCTAGTCTGTAAGGGCTTTCCGGAATAAAGCCTGCCTTACTGTTGGGCAGTCTTCTCTCTCCTTTCATTTTCTGCTTCTTTTCCCCAACACCCAGAACCCACGTAAAACCCAATGCAAGTAGACACCTGTCCAACTCATCTACAGCAATGGGAGATGTGATGGTTAAGTTTGTGTCAACTTGATCTGTTTAGGAATCCACAGACATTCCTCATAAGTGTGTCTCTGAGGTTGCCTCTAGGAAGGATTAACTAAAGGAAGAATCCTTCCCCCAGGGTGAGCCCTTCCCCCAGATGGGCGGCACCTCTCGGAGGAGGGGGCTGGTTTGTAAAAAGAAGCTCTGGGAAGAAAGGCATCCTCTCCTCCCACCTGGCTGCCGGTGCTGCTCTCTGCTCTCTGCTTGGTGCTTAGTGCTTTCCAGTGTGGACTGAAGAGCAGC
Organism: Orientallactaga sibirica; assembly: GCA_036365145.1. Lineage (NCBI taxonomy): Eukaryota > Metazoa > Chordata > Mammalia > Rodentia > Dipodidae > Orientallactaga > Orientallactaga sibirica. The sequence continues at coordinate 4,420,567 of JAEOAD010002278.1, read as the reverse complement.
ATCTCTCCAGGAAGCCTTCAGGCCTTCAGTGCCAGATCAGGACTGCTGAGGCCTCCAGCCTCGTGGACTGAGCAGGTACCGGGTTCCTTGACTCTCAGACCTGCAACCTGCTATTGCTGGACTGTTGTAAGCTAATCCAATAAATTCCCTTTTAATACACTTCATTCTATCAGTTCTGTTCTTCTAGAGAACCCTGACTAATACAGGAGGTATTGTCAGGGGAATCCCAGAACTCATGGGCCAGCTAGGTTGGCCTTCCTAGTGGCAAAACAAAGAGATCCTGTCTCAGACAAGATTGAAGATGAGGGCCGGGCGTGGTGGTGCACACCTTTAATCCCAGCACTCGGGAGGCAGAGGTAGGAGGATCGCCGTGAGTTCGAGGCCACCCTGAGACTACATAGTGAATTCCAGGTCAGCCTGGGCCAGAGTGAGACCCTACCTCAAAAAACCAAAAAAAAAAAAAAAAAAAAAAAAAGATTGAAGATGAGGACAGACACTCCGAGGTTGTCCTCTGACCACTGCATGCACAGCATACACACACACACACACACACACACACACACACACAAAAAAAAAAAAAAAAAAGCTGGGGGCTGGGGGGACGACTCAGGGGGTAAGAGTACTTACCGTGCAAGTATGAGGGCCTGAGACTATATGAGTTCAATCCCCAGAAAGCACATAAAAAGCTGGGCATGACCAAGCATGCCTGTAACCCCAGGCCTGTGGGGCAGGAGAAATACTATGGCTTGCTGGTCAGCCAGTCTAACCAAAAAGAGAGAGAAAGAGAGAGAGCACTTCAGGTTCAGTGTGAGATTGGAAAAGTGAGAGTGATGGAGGAGGACACCCAGCAATCTACTCTGGCCTCCCACCCATGCACATGGGCTCAAGCATCTGCACACACAAGTGTATGAATACACATGCCACACACACCACACCACAATACTATACACAAATGCCAAAGAAGTTCAAAACTTGAAGAGTAAGCCGGGGGTGGTGGTGCACACCTTTAATCCCAGTATTCAGGAGGCAGAGGTAGGAGGATCGCTGTGAGTTTGAGGCCAGCCTGAGACTACATAGTGAATTCCAGATTGAGGGTCCTTGCTACTCCCTGGGGTCATTGGCCACTGATGTCCTGGGTGCAGGAGGAGCTGGGGGAGCAGTGTCTTGGAGCGGGTGAGGGCGACCGGTAATGAACCACCCGGGAGACTGTCTGATGGACAGTACTCGTTTATTCAAAAGAGCAGTGGGTTTATAAACACTTGGGAAAGGTTGAGAAGGCACATACAGATCATAAGGTTTTGGATACATAGGTTTATGGGTCTCTATATGGCTGGTGTTGGAAGGCAGAATTTTCAAGAAGTTGTGAGGGAGATAGAAGTGGTGGGAAAAGCTAAATGATCCACATATCAGGTGGCTGCAGCTACAGGGAGACTGTGTGCTACCCTATAAGGGTCTCTTGGGCAGCTGGCCACAAGGTCATGGAACTGTGGGGAAGGCAGAACCTTAGGCTGTGGAATACTCAGGTGCCCTGGGAGAGGGGGGAGGACCCATGGGTCCTGTTTCATCTGGGCGAAGATGGGGCACACTACAAACTCGTGAGAAGGGAGGGCCAGCTCCAGTGCCAGAGTGGGTTCCTGAAGATAAGGACAGCTGCAACCCCCACAGCACAAGGTCCCTGGCCATGTCCAACAGCCCAGACCAGCTTCCACACAGTCTCAGCCATGTTTAGCAATGCCCAACACCAGATCAGCCTGGACTAGAGTGAGACCCTACCTTGAAAAAAAAAACTTGTGATATTGCAGCATCTATTTGTACATCTGTGTGTATGTGTTGCAGGGGGAGGGTTGCCAGAGTTTCTTGCCATTACAAACAAATGTCAGATACTTGGGACACTTTTTCTTTTCTTTTCTTTTCTTTTTTTTTTTTTTTTTTTTTTTTTGAGGTGGGGTCTCACTGTCCATCAGGCTGACTTGGAATTCACTGTGAAGTCTCAGGGTGGGCTTGAACTCACAGTGATCCTCCTACCTAGCTTTTTTTTTTTTTTTTTTTTTTTTTTTTAAGTTTGGCTAATGAAGTTCATTTATTTATTTGTTTTTTTATTTGAGATAGAGAAAGAAAGAGGCAGAGATAATGGGTGCACCAGGGCCTTCAGCCTCTGCAAACGAATTCCAGAAGCATGCACCATCCTGTGTATCTGGCTTACATGGGTCCTGGGGAATTGAACCTGGGCCTTTGGTTTTGTAGGCTAGTGCCTCAACCACTAAGTCATCCCTCCAGTCCTGGCTGCTTCTTCTCCTCCTCTTCCTTCCCTTCCCTTCCTTTACCTTGTGTGTCTGGCTTATGTGGGTATTGGGTAATTAAACCTGGATCCTTTGGCTTTGCAAGCAAGCTCCTTAACTGCTAAGGCATCTCTCTAGCCCTGAGAATATTTTTCAAGTATTTTATTTATTTATGAGAGAGAGACAGTGAGTATGGGCATTCCAGGGCCTCTTGCCACTGCAAATGAGCTCCAGATGCATGTGCCACTTTGTGCATCTGGCTTTACGTGGGTACTGGGAAATTGGACCCAGGCCTTCAGACTTTGTTAGCAAGTGCCTTTAACCACTGAGCACAAATCTTTTTTTTTTCCTTCCGTTTTTTTTGAGGTAGGGTTTCGCTCTAGCCCAGGCTGACCTGGAATTCTCTATGTAGTCTCAGGGTAACCTTGAACTCATGGCAATTCTCCTATCTCTGCCTCCCAAGTGCTGGGTTTAAAGGCATGAGCCACCATCCAGACTCCAAATGGTTTTTGTTTATTGTTTTTTTTTTTTTTTGGAGAGAGAGAGAGAGAGAAAGAGAGAGAATGGGCCTGCCAGCAGCCTCTCAGCCCCTGTGAATGAACTCCAGATGCAAGCACCCCCTTGTGGGAAAGTGCAGCATTCCACCCTTGCATCACTTTGCGACTGGCTAAACATGGGACCTGGAGAATAGAATGGGCATTCTTAGGCTTAGCAGGCAGGCACCTTAACTCCTAAGCCATCTCTCCAGCCCCAAATCTTTTATACATACATACATACATACATACATACAGATGCATGCGTGTGTGTGTGTGTGTGTGTTTAAGTATGTGTATGTGAAAGCCAGCGGTTAATGTCAGATGTCTTCCTCAATATTCACATTATTATAATAATAATAATTATTATTACTATTATTTTGGTTTTTTGAGGTAGGGTCTCACTGTAGCTCAGACTCACCTGGAATTCACTATGTAGTCTCAGGGTGGCCTTGAACTCTTGGTGATACTCCTACCTCTGCCTCCCAAGTGCTGGAATTAAAGGTGTGTGCAACCATGCCAGGCTTTATTTTTTTTAATATATTTTATTTATTTATTTATTTATTTATTTATTTATTTATTTATTTGAGAGAGAAAGAGGCAGAGAGTGAGAGAAAGAAAGACCGATTGAGAGGGGGAGGGGATATGATGGAGAGTGAAGTTTCAAAGGGGAAAATGGGGGGGGATGGAGGGTAGTACCATGGAATATTGTCTACAATTAAAGAAGTTGTCAATAAAAAGTAAAAATAAAAAATAAAAAAACAAAAATAAGCCGGGCGTGGTGGCGCACGCCTTTAATCCCAGCACTCGGGAGGCAGAGGTAGGAGGATCGCCATGAGTTCAAAGCCACCCTGAGACTACATAGTTAATATTCCAGGTCAGCCTGGGCCAGAGTGAGACCCTACCTCGAAAAACCAAAAAAAAAAAAATAATAATAAAATAAATAAATAAATAAATAAATAAATAAAAAATAAAAAAAAAAAAAAAAAGAAAGCAAAAAGACACTCGGGAGGCAGAGGTAGGAGGATTGCCATGAATTTGAGATGCGCCAGGGCCTCCAGCCACTGCAAACAAAGTCCAGATGCATGTGCCCCCTGTGCATCTGGCTTATGTGGGTCCTGGAGAATTGAACTGGGATCCTATGGCTTTACAAGCAAATGTCTTAACCCTCTAAGCCATCTCTTCAGGCCCGCTCACATTATTTTTAAAGTCTTTTTGAAATTTTTTTTTTTTTGGTTTTTCCAGGTAGGGTCTTGCTCTAGCTCTGGCTGACATGGAATGTAGTTTCAGGGTGGCCTTGAACTCACGGCAATCCTCCTACCTCTGCCTCCTGAGTGCTGGGATTAAAAGTGTGCGCTATAAACCGGGCGCTAATCCCAGCACTCGGGAGGCAGAGGTAGGAGGATCGCTGGACTACATGAAATCTTATTAATTTAATTTATTATTATTATTATTATTTTTTGTTTGTTTTTTCAAGGTAGGGTCTCCCTCTAGCCAAGGCTGACCTGGAATTCACTATGTAGTCTCAGGTTGGCCTCGAACTCATGGTGATCCTCCTACCTCTGGTTCCCGAGGGCTGAGATTATAGGCGTGAGCCACAGTGCTCTGCTTATTTATGTAATTTTTTGTTGTTGTTGTTTTTGGTTTTTTCAAGGTAGGGTCTTGCTCTAGCCCAGGATGACCTGGAATTCACTATGTAGTCTCAGGGTGGCCTTGAACTCATGGCAACCCTCCTACCTCTGCCTCTCAAGTGCTGGGATTAAAGGCGTGAGCCACCATGCCTGGCTTCAAATCTTTTATATACATACATACATTCATACATACGTTATGTAGATGCATGCATGTGTGTGATCCACCTACCTCTGACTCCCATGCCCAGTATCTTTTTGCTTTCTTATTTTTTAATTAATTAATTAATTTATTTTTTTATTGGTTTTTCTAGCTCAGGCTGATTCACTGTGTATTCTCAGGATGGCCTCGAACTCATGGCAATCCTCCTACCTCTGCCTCCTGAGTGTCTTTTTGCTTTCTTTCTTTTTTATTTTTATTTTTTTATTTTTTATTTTTACTTTTTATTGACAACTTCTTTAATTGTAGACAATATCCCATGGTACTCCCCTCTATCCCCCCGCACTTTCCCCTTTGAAACTTCACTCTCCATCATATCCCCTCCCCCTCTCAATCAGTCTCTTTTTTCAATTTGATGTCATCATCTTTTCCTCCTATTATGATGGTCTTATGTAGGTAGTGTCAGGCACTGTGAGGTGATGGGTATTGAGGCTGTTTTGTGACTGGAGGAGCACGTTGTAAGGAGTCCTACTCTTCCTTTGGCTCTTACATTCTTTCCGCCCTCTCTTCCACAATGGACCCTGAGCCTCGGAAGGTGTGTTTGAGATGTTTCAGTGCTGAGCACTCCACTGTCCCTTCTCCTCAGCACCATGGTGCCTTCTGAGTCATCCCAAGGTCACCACCATCTAGAAAGAGAAGCTTCTCTAACCAAAAATGAGAGTAGCATTAATATATGGGTGTGGACATTAAGAGAAATGCTTGTTGGGCAGTTTGGTGAGCATAGTATTTACATTTAGTGTGACACAAGCAGACATTACACCCTTAGGGCTCATGACTACCCCTGTCATAGGTTTTCAATATCAGGCATGTGTTCCCTCCCATGGAGCAGGCCTCCAGTCCAATTAGAGAGCAGTTGTTTTCCCCCATAACAGACATGCCACTATCACAGCCATTGGCTCATTTGGCCTGTCTGGCCACATTTAAAACTTGCAGTGTTCACTGTTGAGTACCTTCACTGGTGTTTTCTCTCTCCCATTGAACTTCATGCAACATAGCTTTTTCCAGCTTTCTGTCAGCTGGTCCACATGGAGGAGGCTTTCAGCTCAGTTCCAGCAGATTTTCTCAGTGAATTTGCCACCCACGTATGTGGAGTCTTCAGCAATAGGGTCTTACCATCTATTCCTGGTAGGAAACCAAGGGCCTCAGCAATGGCCTATAATGTTTTGGGGGTATCTGTGACCTCCCTGGCAAACAACTCACTGGAAGGTATCCCATCCCTGGCACTGAAAATTTTCTAGTAACAATCTATTGCTTCTGAGTGTTCTTTTTAATTTTTTTGGTTTTTCAAGGTAGGGTTTCACTCTAGTCCAGGCTGACCTAGAATTCACTATGTAGTGCAGGGTGGCCTTGAACTCATGGTGATCCTCCTACCTCTGCCTCCCAAGTGTCTTTTTGCTTTCTTTTTTATGTTTTGGGGTTTTTTTTTTTTTTTGTTGTTGTTGTTTTTTTGTTGTTGTTGTTTTTTGTTTTTCGAGGTAGGGTCTCACTCTAGCTCAGGCTGACCTGGAATTTGCTATGTAGTCTCAGGGTGGCCTTGAACTCATGATGATCCTCCTACCTCTGCCTTCCGAGTCCTGGGATTAAAGGTGTGTGCCACCACGCCCGGCTTTAAAATATTTTTTAAAAATTTATTAGAGAAAGAGAATGAGAGAGAGAGAGAGAGAGAGAGAGAGAGAGAAAATGAGAATGTGCGTGCCATGGCCTCTAGCCACAGCAAATGAACTTCAGATGCATAGTGCCACCATATGTATCTGGCTTATGTGGGACCTGGAGCTGGAGAATTGAACCTGGGTCCTTAGGCTTTGCAGGCATACTCCTTAACCACTAAGCTGTCTCTCCAGCCCCTTTTTGCTTTCTTGAGGCAGGGTCTCAGTCTAGCCCAGGCTGACCTGGAATTCAGTATGTTGTCCCAGGCTGGTCTCAAACTCACAGTGATCCTCCTATCTACCTCCCCAGTGCACCACCACACCTAGTTTAGCCATTGTAATTTATTATTATTATTTGAGGTAGGGTCTTATTCTAACAGAGGCTGAAATGGAAATCACTCTGTAGTTTCAGGTTGGCCTTGAACTCACAGTGATCCTCCTACCTCTGCCTCCCCAGTGCTGGAATTAAAGGTGTGTGCCCAGCTAGCCACTGGTTCACTGTGTAGCCCAGGTTGGCTTTGAATTCACAGCAATCCTTCTGCCTCAGTGTTCTAAGTGCTGAGATTATTGGTTTGCTCCATCACACCCAGTGTAAGTGGTGGAGCACATGCGAGGCTCTGGATTCCATCCCAGCTCTTTAAAAAAGAGAGATAAAGGGCTGGAAAGATGGCTTAGCAGTAAGGCACATGTCTGAGAAGCCTAAGGACCCAAGTTTGATTCTCCAGGTCCCACGTAAGCCAGATGCATATGGTGGCACATGCGTCTGGAGTTCGTTTGCAGTGGCTAGAAACCCTGGAATGCCCATTCTCTCTCTCTCTCCCCTCTCTGTCTCAAATAAATAAATAAATAAATAAATAAATATTAAGTCATTAAAAAAAAGAGAGAGATAAAGCCGGGCGTGGTGGCACATGCCTTTAATCCAAGCACTCTGAAGGCAAAAGTATGAGGATCACTGTGAGTGCAAGGCCACCCTGAGATTACATAGTGAACTCCAGCTCAGCCTGGGCTTGAGTGAGACCCTACCTTGAAAAACTAAAAAGAGAGAGAGAAAGAGAGAGAAGAGAGATAAAGGAGTCTGGAGTAAGATGCTTGCCTGCAAAGCCTAACAACCAGGATTTGAATTGGGTTCAATTCCCAAGTACCTACTAAGGCCAGATGCACAAGGTGGCACATGCAGTGGCTAGAGGATCTGGCACACCCTTTTTTTTGTTTTGTTTTGTTTTGTTTTTTTTGAGGTAGTGTCTCACTCTGGCCTAGGCTGATCTGGAATTCACTATGTAGTATCAGGATGGCCTCGAACTCACAGTGATCCTCCTACCTCTGCCTCCTGAGCGCTGGGATTAAAGGCATGTTGGAGAGATGGCTTAGTGGTTAAGGCGCCTGCCTCCTAAGTCTAAGAACGCTGGTTCCAATCTCCAGGTCCCACGTTTAGCCAGATGCAAAGTGACACAAGGGTGCAATGCCGCACTTGATCACAAGGGGGCGCACGCATCTGGATTTCCTTCACAGCAGCTGAGAGGGCTGCTGGCGCACCCATCTCTGTCTGTCTTCCTCTCTCTCTCTCTCTGTGTCTCTCTCTCAAAAAAAAAAAAAAAAAAAAAAAAAAAAAGGAAAGAGATAGGAAAAAACAAATCCACATGGTAACATTAGGGTCCCAACTGAAAATCCCTTCTGAGATTTCAGTAAGGTAGGATTTTCTCTTGGTGACACCCTCATGGCTTTTGCTCATGAAGTTGATCAAGAGTCTCTTAGCCATTCCAAAATCTCTCTGTGTGTCTCCACCCAGTTCCTATGGCCCATGGAGAAATAAATCACGTGCTGGAAACCTTCCCAGGCTGAGCAGCTGTTGGAATAAATTACACAGTCTTAAAGAAAACAGAAATACGCGCTTTCTCACATACATCACTTTCCTTGTCAAACTTGCTTTGCTTTCTGGAGCCATCCTGTGTTGCTTCTGATGTATCTATTACACCATGCACAATGGAGTCCCTGAGTTTGGGTGAGAGATGGGGTGGGAGGGGGAGGAGAAGGAAGGGAGAAAAAAGAGAAAATAAAAGGAGTGAGGGTAGGAAGAAGAAAAATCTGAGACAAAAAGAAAAATCAGGGCTGGAGAGATGGCATAGCTGTTAAGGTACTTGTTTGAGAAGCCTAAGGTCCCAGGTTCAATTGTCCAGAACACACATAAGCCAGACCCACAAGGTGGCACATGCATCTGGAGTTCACTTGCAGTGGCTAGAGGACCTAGGGCACCCATTCTCTCCACATCCCCCCCACCCCCAGTTGCTGTCTCTCTCCTTCAAATAAATAAATAGATAAAAATTAAAAAAATCAGTAATACACCATGAAGTTCTATGACAGAATGTTCTAGAAATGGACTCTACCTATAGCTACCTCTTTAAACCTTTTATTTATTAATTAGAGAGAGAGAAAAACAGAATGTGAGTACACCAGGGCCTCCTGCCACTGTAAATGAGCTTCAGACACATGTGCTACTGTGTGCATCTGGCTTTATGTGGGCAACGAGGAATCAAACTCGGGCTGTCAGGCTTTGCAAGCAAGCACTTTAAAAAATTTTTATTTTATTTATTATTTGAAAAGACAGAGAGAAAGAGGAGACAGACAGAGAATGGGTGCACCAGGGCCTCTAGCCACTGCAAATGAATTCCAGATGCATGCACCCTCTTGTGCATCTGGCTTATGTGGGTACTGGGGAATAGAACCTGGGTCCTTTGGCTTCGCAGGCAAGTAACTTAATCATTAAGCCATTTTTCCAGCTCGCAAGCAAGCACTTTTAACCACTGAGCCACCTCTCCAGCCTCAGCACGAACTTTTTTTCCCAGAGGTAGGGTCTCACTCTAGCCCAGGCTGACTTGGAATTCACCATGTAGTCTCAGGGTGGCCTCAAACTCACAGCAGTCCTCTTACCTCTGCTTTTTCCGAGTGCTGGGACTAAAGGCTTGAGCCACCATGCCCAGCTTCTCCACTAACTTTTTTTTTTTTTTTTTTTTGGTTTTTCGAGGTAAGGTTTCATTCTAGCCCAGGCTAACCTGGAACTCACTATGTAGTCTCAGGATGGCCTAGAACTCATGGCGATCCTCCTACCTCTGCCTCTCGAGTGCTGGGATTAAAGGTGTGTGCCTTTAAACTCATGGACTGTATGCCTGGCTTAGATGTGGCATACAGTGAAGTCAGGAAGATTAGAAGTTCAAGATCTCTGGATGTGGTAGCACACGCCTTTAATACCAGCAATTGGGAGGCACAGTCAGGATGATCGCTGTGAGTCTGAGGTCAGCCTGGGACTACATAGTGAATTCCAGGTACCTGGAAAAACAACAAAACAAAAAAAGAACAACAACAAAAAAAAAATAGGAGCTAGGTGTGGTGGTGCACACTCTTAATCCCAGTACTCAAGAGGCAGAGGTAGGAGGATCACCATGAGTTCAAAGCCCCCTTGGAACTACAGTGAATTCTAGGTCAGCCTGGGCTAGTGAGGCTCTACCTAAAAGAAAAAACAAAAAAGGGCTGGAAAAGATGGCTTAGCAGTTAAGGCACTTGCCTGTAAAGCTGAAGGACCCTAGTTCAATTCCCCAGGACTTGATTAAACCAGATGCACAAGGGGCACATGCGTCTGGAGTTCGTTTGCAGTGGATGTAGGCCCTGGCATGCCCATTCTCTCTGTCTCAAATTTTTTGAGGTAGGGTTTCACTCTGGCCCAGGCTGACCTGGAATTCACTATGTAGTCTCAGGGTGGCCTTGAACTGACGATGATCCTCCTACCTCTGCTTCCTGAGTGCTGGGATTAAAAGGCATGCGCCACCAGGCCCCACTAAAATATATTTAAAAAGAAAAAGAAAGAAAGCCGAGTTGAGATATCTGTACTGCCAGAAATGCAAAGTAAGCAAAGTAAGTTATAGAAAGGCAGAAGAAAATAAGGCAATTAGCTCTTGATGGAGAAATTATACCTCATATTAATGACAATTGTATTCTTCAAAGGGAAATGGGATTACATTTCCATAAAAGCAGTAAGAGGATTGTGAACCACCAATACAACAAGTGGATGCATGTATCATTTCCAGCCCATGACTCAGTGACACCACGTGATGGCTGGGAGGCATCTCAAACCCAACAAACCCCAAACTGAACTTTTAACCTTTCAGCTGCCTAGGGCCTTCCTAGCTCACATGCCAGAAAGTCAGCCTACCCGAGTTTGCAGACCAACCTTGAGAAGAGCTGCTTGCGCTCTTCAGCCTGGCCAACTGGAGCAGCCCATTTCCCCAGGCCAGATGATTGGTTGGTTTTGGCATGTGATCTGTGGTGGGCCAATGAAACTCAATACTGGGACTTCTCACTGGAGATCTCTCTCCACACAGTTGCTGAGAAGGAGGGATTGATAGGAACACGGAGAATCTTTGATGCTCAAAGGAAGAGGGTAGAATAAAAGCTTGAGGTTAGTTCCCTGATGATGTTGGACCTCTTCCTTCCTCTCTCCCCACCCCTTCCTCCTTCTCTCCTTCCCTCCCTCTTTTCTTTCCTTTTTTTATTTTTGGTTTTTTTTTTTTTTTTTTGAAAGAGAGAGAGAATGGGCACACCAGCAGTCTCTCAACCACTGTGAACGAACTCCAGACACGTGCGCCCCCTTTGGTGCATGTGTGACATTGCACGCTTGTGTCACTTTTGCGTCTGGCTAAATGTGGCATTTGAGATTTGAACAAGTGTTTTTAGGCTTCACAGGCAGGCACTTTAACCGCTAAGCCATGTCTCCAGCCCTTCTATCTTTTTAATGCTAGAGATTGAATTAAGGGAGCTGGAGAGATGGCTTAGTGGTTGAGGGACTTGCGTGAAAGCCTGGGCCACTGGGGTTTGATTCCCCAGGATCCACATGAAGCTGGATACACAGGGTGACACATGCATCTGCCCCCACTTGCAAGCAAATAAAAATATTTTAGCTGGGTGTGGTGGTGCACGCCTGTAATCCCAGCACTTGGGAGGCAGAGGTAGGAAGATGGCTGTGAGTTTGAGGCCAGCCTGGGACTACTTAGCGAACTCCAGGTCAGCCTGAGCTAGTTTGAAAAAATATATATTTAAAAAATCCGAGGGCAGGGATTGGCATTGAACCTAGGACCTCTGGTGTTAGCAGGTACTCTTACCCTTAAGCTACAGATTGTAGACTATTTTATTCTGTATTTTGTTTCTTTTTTCTTTTCTTTTTTCTTTTCCTTTCCTTCTTTTCTTTCTTTCTTTTTTTTTTTAAAGAGAGTTAAGTTTGAATTAGATAAACAATTAAGGTGAGAAGTAACCCATCTTATCTTAAAACACTTTAAATGAGCCGGGTGTAGTGGCGCATGCCTTTAATCCCAGCACTCGGGAGGCAGAGGTAGGAGGATTGCCAAGAGTTAGAGGCCACCCTGAGAATACATAGTGAATTCCAGGTCAGCCTGAGCCAGAGTGAGACCCTACCTCCAAAAAAAAAAAAAAAAAAAAAAAAAAAAAAAAACAACCCAAAAAACCACTTTTACTGAAGACACACTTTTAGGCAGAATTTACTTCAGAGAGAGGAGAGAGCTTTCACTGAAGCTTCATGTACATAGTTCCCAAACATTGATTGTGCCAAGTTCCACATCCTTGACCATCCTGTTTGAATTTTCCTGTGATTGTAGAGGAAAGAGATTTATGGTTTGTGAGGGTTAAGACATTTCTTTCTGTCAAATAAGACAGGTTACTATCTCTTGAGATAAGTTGTATTGAGATGAGGTATTTATTGTCTAGAAGGGCCAGGCCCGGGAGTCAGTTCCTATTTGTTTAACTTTAGTTTTAAATTGTTACAGAATTTTTTGTTATCTATTAGCTGTCATAAAGGAATCTACCTTGCAGCAGTTTCAGAAGAGGGAAGTGCAATATCTGTTGTTTTACTGAAAGTCTTAGATGCACCCACACATTTTCATAGATACATTGATTATACTCTATCCAGAATTCTATAGGCTAGGAACATTAGAAATACAATAATATTTTTAATAATTTTATTTAATGGAAAGCATGTATACCATATCTTAATATTGATAAATATACATGAAGCATATCAATATGTTTGTCTTTTGTCAGTAAGCCAAAATTAATCATTTCTCTAAAGACTTAAGTCATAAACATTCAGAAGGCATTGTTAGAGACAGGATCAAACCCTGGAATATGTAGTAAGCATGAACAAGTATAAAGTCAGAAATACATCATAGGGCTGGAGAGATGGCTTAGCGGTTAAGGCGCCTGCCTCCTAAGCCTAAGAAGGCTGGTTCCAATCTCCAGGTCCCACGTTTAGCCAGATGCAAAGTGACGCAAGGGTGCAATGCCGCACTTGATCACAAGGGGGCGCACGCATCTGGATTTCGTTCACAGCAGCTGAGAGACTGCTGGCGCGCCCATCTCTATCTGTCTTCATTTTCCTCTCTGTCTCTCTCTGTGTCTCTCTCCAAAATAAAAAAAAAAATACATCATAAACCTGGTTTTAGTAATTTAACATTATCTTACAATATATCTATCAGCATCAGAATGCTTAATGACCATAAGCATTGGAACAATTAGTGACCATGAATTTAGCTGCACATAAAGACAGACTACCTAAAACATAGAACACAATGACATGACATGGCTGGCCAGCATTAAACATGACAAAGAACATGACACATGAGGAGACATCTTTTTTGAAGATTTTAGTTTTACTTTTTTGGGGAGGAAGACTCTAACATGTGGGAGAGGCTGCATGCCCTCTGGGAAGGCATGGAGTTGATGAGCAGCTCCAGTTGATTTTACCTGGAGTCATAAAGAACAATCTGTGTGGCCAGTTTATGATGGGCAAAGAAAGGCCCACAGGAGAGAACAGAGTCCTCATCTCACCATGTGGCTCATAGGCAGATCTTTCTAGGAAAGCAAATCATGTTAGAAAACTTTAAGGTAGAACAAGAGGCTCAAGAAAACCAGTGGAATCTGGAGAATGGGCTGGAGGCCATTTTCAAAGACCAGTTTTATAGTTGTTTTTGAAGAGTAACAGGCTAAGGCAAACAACTGCAGTTTCTGACTGAGATCCTCCTACCTCTGCCTCCCGAGATTAAAGAGATAGTTGTAGAAGAGCAACAGGTTAAGCAAACAACTGCAGTTTAGGATGAAAGAGAGAGAGGGAGGGAGAGAAAGAGAGAGAGATTGTCATTTGTAGTGACACAGTAAAGGAGGGCTTTGGTCATCTTTTTGGGCTAAAGAAGGGTGGGTCACTAATTAGGAACTGTTTAACGGGATGGATGAAAGATTGCTTTTTCAGCAGGGCCTGGGTCAGAGAGCAGAACTGACAGAGAAGGGATCAGGGGTAGAAGAACAGAGCCAGTTGCCAATCCAGTTTATGAAGTTATCAAGATCTTTAAGAATGTGGAAACCTAATGTGTCATTTTCAGCCAAAGGGAATCATTGTCCAGTTTTTTCTTTTTTGTGGCCAAACCATATTGTAGTAAAAAAAAAAATGAAGCACTTGGACTTTATTGTCTTTTTTTTTTTTTTTTTTTTTTTTTTTTTTGATTTTTCAAGGTAGGGTCTCACTCTAGTCCAGGCTGACCTGGAATTCACTATGTAGTCTCAGGGTGGCCTTGTGATCCTCCTACCTCTGCCTCCCAAGTGCTGGGATTAAAGGCATGTGCCATCATGCCTGAAAGGCCATGAATTTTAAGATTGGTCAGGAGACAACCCAGCAGGGAGGCCAGTGGAGTTTTGGAAATGTGGGAACCCATAGAAGGGTGAGAAGTTCCAGGGCATCTGTCTGAGGATCAGGAGTCCCTGATCTGAAGACAGAGGTTGGAGACCAAGGACAGGGGGTTCAGAAGACAAGCAAGCACGCTCAGGGCAGTCCTCCTCCGAGCACAAGACAAGGAAGCCAGATCTGTCTTCCTAAGTACCTTAGTTGCTGGTTTACTGTGACTGTCCCACCTCCTCTGCAGGGTTTTCTTTGGTAGGAAAAGGGAAAAGCAAGGAAAGAGAAATTAGGTATCCATCTGCAGGAGTTAAGGAAGCCCAGTAAAGACAGGAGTTTTTTTTTTTTTGTTTTTGTTTTTCCTTTAAGAAGGCAGAGGTTGTACTTGATTTAGTGAGATGGCTTGAATTTGGTGTGAAAGTGAGAGACCCTGGCATGTCCTGGCTGGCTGACAGACTGGGTGAGAGAGAGTTTTAGGCAGGGCAGGAGCAGGGGAAGGAACCTCGCAGACCTTTTGCTGTGTCATCGGAGAAAGTTATCAAGACCAATGAAAATGTTGAAATCTAAAGTACCAAATTCAGGCCAGTATTGGCCATTGTTTAGAGAATATTGTGGACAAATTTGGATAGAGAGTTGGAGTAATTTGGCAGGCAGGAGCTCAGAAAGTTTGACCTGCTTTCAATTAGCCTGAGACATGCCAATAGAGTATCTTTTGGAACAGATAATTTAGAGCCCATTTTGGAGGACAAGGACTAGAACGGCCAATCCTACCACCAGGGATGTCTTCCAGACTTAGGGAAGGCAAACAAAACCCAAGGATAAGGAGGGAGCGTCCTCGTAGTCCTAATGCTTGGGGTGTCCAGTGGAATGACACGTGGGAGGCTCCTGTCCTCTGATTGTCTTACCTTTTTTTTTTTTTTTTTTTTTGAGACAGGGTCTTGCTCTAGCCCAGACTGACCTGGAATTTACTCTGGAGTCTCAGGATGGCTTTGAGCTCCTAATGATCCTCCTGCTGCTGCTTCCCACATGCTGGGATTCAAGGCACGTACCACCATGCCTGGCTTCCTTTTTTGAGGTAAGTCTCACTTTATAGCCCTTAGATAACCTAGAATTAGCAGGAAGAGGGATAGACAGGAACATAGACAGAGAGATCAAAAGTAAAAATGGCCAGGCATGATGGCACACACCTTTAATCCCAGCACTCAGGAAGCAGAGGTAGGAGGATCACTATGAGTTTGAGGCCAGCTTGAGACTACATAGTGAATTCCAGGTCAGCCTGGGGCTAGAGCAAGACTCTGCCTTGAAAAAAACCAAATAAATAAATAAATAAATAAATAAATAAATAAAATTTAAAAAACATAGTGCTGGGCATGGTGGTTCACACCTTTAATCCCAGCACTTGGTCGGGAGGCAGAGGTAAGAGGATCGCCATGAGTTCGAGGCCACCCTGAGACTACAGAGTGAATTCCAGGTCAGCCTGGACCAGAGTGAAACCCTACCTCAAAATAAGTAAATAAAATAAATTAATAAATAAGTCTTGAGAGATTGCTTAGCGGTTAAGGCCCTTGCCTGTGAAGCCTAAGGACCCAGGTTTGATTCCCCAATACCCATGTAAAGCCAGATGCACAAGGTGGTGCATGCATCTGGAGTTCATTTACAGTGGCTGGAGGCCCTTGAGCACCCATTCTTTTCTCTCTGTTTCTCTTTGTGTCTTCCTCTCTCTGTCAAATAAATAAGTAAAATATTTAAAAATAAAATAGAATAAGTAAAAATGAAGCCAGGCATGGTGGTGCACACCTTCAATATCAGCACTCAGGAGGCTGAGGTAGGAGAATTGCTATAATTTCAAGATCAGCCTGGGCAGGAAAGTGACCCTGTCTTAAAGCAAAACAGGTGTGATAGTGCTATCTTATTGGCTTAATTTATGGCAGACGCAGGAAGATCAGAAGTTTAAGGTCATCCTCAATTATATCATGACTTCAAGGCCAGCCTTGGTTACTTAGTGAGTTCCAAGGTGAGACACCTTGTCTCAAAATGGCTTAATCAAGGCTGGGGAGATGGCTCAGTGGCTAAAGGCACTTGTTTGCTAAACCTGCCAGCCTGGGTTCAATTCCCCACTACCCACATAAATCCAAAGGCACAAAGTAGCTTATGTATCTGGAGTTCATTTGCATTGACAAGAGGCCATGGTATGCCCATACCAACTCTCTCTTCTCTCTCTCTTATAAATAAATAGATAAAATATTTTAAGTGGCTTAATTAGATAAAATGACTTAACAGGCCAGGTGTGGTAGCTCACACTTGTGAATGGCGTAATTAAGTAAAATATAAAAAGTCAGGTGTTGTAGCTCACTCTGGTAATCACAGCACTTGGGAGTCTGAGGCAAGTCAGTCACTATGAGTTTAAGGCTAGCCTGAGCTACATAGTGAGTTCAGGACATCCTGGGTTACAGAGTGAAACCCTGTCTCAAAAATAAGTAAATAGGGCTGGAGAGATGGCTTAGCGGTTAAGGCACCTGCCTCCTAAGCCTAAAAACGCTGGTTCCAATCTCCAGGTCCCACGTTTAGCCAGATGCAAAGTGACACAAGGGCGCAATGCCACACTTGACCACAAGGGAGCGCACACATCTGGATTTCGTTCTCAGCAACTGAGAGGCTGCTGGCGCACCCATCTCTATCTGTCCTCCTTTCCCTCTCTCTCTGTCTCTCTCTGTGTCTCCAAAAAATTTTTTAAAAAGTAAATAGAGCTGGGCATGGTGGCGCATGCCATTAATCCCAGCACTCGGGAGGCAGAGATAGGAGGAATCCTGTGAGTTTGAGGCCACCCTGAGACTACATAGTGAAATCCAGGTCAGCGTGAGCTAGTGAGATCCTACCTTGAAAAACCAACCAACTAAACAAACAAACAAACAAGTAAATAAGTAAATAAAACTGGGGAGATGGTTTAGTGGTTAAGGCACTTGCCTGCAAAGCCAAAAGACCTAGGTTCGATTCCCCAAGACCATGTAGGCCAGCTGCACAAGGTGGCACATATGTCTGGAGTTGGTTTGTAGTGGCCAGAGGCTCTGGTGCACCCATTCTCTCTCTCTCTCTCTCTCTCTCTCTCTCTCTGTGCCTCTTTCCATCCCTCTCTCAAATAAATAAATAAATAAACAAATAAATATATTTTGGTAGTTTTTCGATGTAGGATCTTGCTCTAGCCCAGGCTGACCTGGAATTCACTATGTAGTCTCAGGATGGCCTTGAACTCATGGCAATCCTCCTACCTCTGTCTCCTGGGTGCTGGGATTAAAGACATATGCCACCATGCCCAGCTAAAAATAAAATATATTTTTAAAAATTATTTACTTATAGCCGGGCGTGGTGGCGCACGCCTTTAATCCCAGCACTTGGGAGGCAGAGGTAGGAGGATTGCCGAGAGTTCGAGGCCACCCTGAGACTACATAGTGAATTCCAGGTCAGCCTGGACCAGAGTGAAACCCTACCTCAAAATAAGTAAATAAAATAAATTAATAAATAAGTCTTGAGAGATTGCTTAGCGGTTAAGGCCCTTGCCTGTGAAGCCTAAGGACCCAGGTTTGATTCCCCAATACCCATGTAAAGCCAGATGCACAAGGTGGTGCATGCATCTGGAGTTCATTTACAGTGGCTGGAGGCCCTTGAGCACCCATTCTTTTCTCTCTGTCTCTCTTTGTGTCTTCCTCTCTCTGTCAAATAAATAAGTAAAATATTTAAAAATAAAATAGAATAAGTAAAAATGAAGCCAGGCATGGTGGTGCACACCTTCAATATCAGCACTCAGGAGGCTGAGGTAGGAGAATTGCTATAATTTCAAGATCAGCCTGGGCAGGAAAGTGACCCTGTCTTAAAGCAAAACAGGTGTGATAGTGCTATCTTATTGGCTTAATTTATGGCAGACGCAGGAAGATCAGAAGTTCAAGGTCATCCTCAATTATATCATGACTTCAAGGCCAGCCTTGGTTACTTAGTGAGTTCCAAGGTGAGACACCTTGTCTCAAAATGGCTTAATCAAGGCTGGGGAGATGGTTCAGTGGCTAAAGGCACTTGTTTGCTAAACCTGCCAGCCTGGGTTCAATTCCCCACTACCCACATAAATCCAAAGGCACAAAGTAGCTTATGTATCTGGAGTTCATTTGCATTGACAAGAGGCCATGGTATGCCCATACCAACTCTCTCTTCTCTCTCTCTTATAAATAAATAGATAAAATATTTTAAGTGGCTTAATTAGATAAAATGACTTAACAGGCCAGGTGTGGTAGCTCACACTTGTGAATGGCGTAATTAAGTAAAATATAAAAAGTCAGGTGTTGTAGCTCACTCTGGTAATCACAGCACTTGGGAGTCTGAGGCAAGTCAGTCACTATGAGTTTAAGGCTAGCCTGAGCTACATAGTGAGTTCAGGACATCCTGGGCTACAGAGTGAAACCCTGTCTCAAAAATAAGTAAATAGGGCTGGAGAGATGGCTTAGAGGTTAAGGCACCTGCCTCCTAAGCCTAAAAACGCTGGTTCCAATCTCCAGCGGTTCCAATCTCCAGGTCCCACGTTTAGCCAGATGCAAAGTGACACAAGGGCGCAATGCCGCACTTGCCCACAAGGGGGCGCACACATCTGGATTTCGTTCTCAGCAACTGAGAGGCTGCTGGCGCGCGCATCTCTATCTGTCCTCCTTTCCCTCTCTCTCTGTCTCTCTCTGTGTCTCTCTCCAAAAAAATTAAAAAAAGTAAATAGAGCTGGGCATGGTGGCGCATGCCTTTAATCCCAGCACTCGGGAGGCAGAGATAGGAGGAATCCTGTGAGTTTGAGGCCACCCTGAGACTACATAGGGAAATCCAGGTCAGCGTGAGCTAGAGTGAGATCCTACCTTGAAAAACCAACCAACTAAACAAACAAACAAATAAATAAATAAATAAGTAAATAAAGCTGGGGAGATGGTTTAGTGGTTAAGGCACTTGCCTGCAAAGCCAAAGGACCTAGGTTCGATTCCCCAAGACCATGTAGGCCAGCTGTACAAGGTGGCACATATGTCTGGAGTTGGTTTGTAGTGGCCAGAGGTTCTGGTGCACCCATTCTCTCTCTCTCTCTCTCTCTCCTTGCCTCTTCCCTCCCTCTCTCAAATAAATAAATATATTTTGGTAGTTTTTCAAGGTAGGATCTTGCTCTAGCCCAGGCTGACCTGGAATTCACTATGTACTCTCAGGATGGCCTTGAACTCATGGCGATCCTCCTACCTCTGTCTCCTGGATGCTGGGATTAAAGACATGTGCCACCATGCCTGGCTAAAAATAAAATATATTTTTAAAAATTATTTACTTATTTGAGAGAGAGATACAGAAATAGGCAGATGTAGACAGAGAGAGAGAGAGTGAGAGGGAATGTGCATGCCAGGGCCTCCAGACCTGCAAACAAACTCTAGATGCATGCATCCCCTTGTGCATCTGGCTTACGTGGGTCCTGGGAGATGAACCTGGGTCCTTTGGCTTTGCAGACAAATGCCTTAACCGCTAAGCCATCTCTCCAGCCCAAAAATAAAATAAAAAAATAAAATATTAAAAAAATAAGTAAATAGTGGGCTGGAGAGATGGTTTAGCAGTTAAGGTGCCTACCTGCGAAGCCTAAGTACACCCGTTCGATTCTCCAGGTCTCACGTTTAGCCAGATGCAAAGTGACACAAGGACGCAATGCTGCCCTTGTCCACAAGGGGGTGCACACATCTGGAGTTCGTCAGCAGTGGCTGAGAGGCTGCTGACGGGCCCATTCTGTCTTCATCTCCCTCCTCTCTGTCTCTGTGTCTCTTTAAAAAAAAAAAAAAAGAATAAGCCCCATGTGGAGGCACATGCCTTTAATCCCAGCACTCAGGAGGCAGAGGTAGGAGGATCACCATGAGGTTGAGGCCACCCTGAGACTACACAGTGAATTCCAGGTCAGCCCGGACTAGAGTGGAACCTTACCTTGAAAAACAAAAAACAAAAACAACAACAACAAAAACCCATGAACAAAGTGGTGCATTCATCTGGAGTTCATTTGCAGTGGCAAGAGGCACTGATGTGCCCATTTGTGTACTCTTATTTTTCTCTTTGCATCCCCTCTTTCTCTTGGTTTGCAAATAAATAAATAAAGTTATAAGGATAAAGAAATAAGTAAACAAGATGCATTAATTACTTACTTGTCATTGGGACAAATACCTGTGCAGAAGCAGTTTATCAGAGGAAGGAGTTTATTTCAGCTTATTGTTTCAGAAGGTAGAGTCTGTTATGGTAGGGAAAACAGGCAGCAGCCTGAAGCCAGTGTTACATGAATACATTAGTTTGGAGGAAGAAGTGAGAAAGAGAGAGAGAATATAAAGTCGCAATGGGCTAAAGAGATGGCTCAGAGGTTAAGGTGCTTGCCTGGAAAGCCTAACGACCTAGATTCAATTCCCCAATACCCAGTGTCTTGCTCTAGTCCAGGCTGACCTGGACTTCACTATGTAGACTCAGGCTGGCCTCAAACTCATGGCAATTCTCCTACCTCTGAAACCCGAGTGTTGGGATTAAAGGTGCACATCACCACACCCAGTTCTGAAATGTTTTATTAAAGCTGTACCTTGAATTTCCAGCCACCTTGCTATCACTATGGGCATGTCCTTGCATCAAGCCCTAAGGTGTTAATGGGAGTGGATCTGAATTCCAGCCTAAAGGTATGCAGAGTGCTTGAGCTCTGCCTGGGTTTCCCAGAGTGTGCTTGTTTGTGGTGCTGCTGCTGGTTTCTTCTCTCTATGCATGGATTTGCAAAAGGTGGTCAGCTTCCCCCCTTATGGAACTTCCTCTGGATCTGTAAGCTTCAACTAAATTCCCTTACTCCCATAAACTGTGTCTGGTTTGGAGGTTCATCCTAGCAATGTGAAGCTGACTATGACAAAAATTAGTATCAGAAGTGGGTGTTACTGTGTGATAAATCTGACCATGTGGATTTTGGTCTTTTGGAACTTTTGTTTTGGAGGAATGGACATGGACTTTGTACTTGCAACTGAAGATACCTTCCAGAGCGGTAAGCCAAGGTTTATGGGCTATTTTGGTGAGAGTCTGAAAATGCTAAGTGCAGAGAGAATTGTATTTGGAAGTTTTGCTTATGAACTTTCTAAGGGAAAAGAAAGACTGCAGAGAACTTTGTTAAACTGGGCTACTGGCATAAGGGATGGCTGTGTTCTGCTGCCCATGTCCAGAGAGTTTGATCAAGGTTAAGTTTGTAGTGGACTGATGTGCTTGGCTAAAGATAGAGGACTGAAGGCCGGGTGTGGTGGTGCATGCCTTTAATCCTAGCACTCAGGAGGCAGAGGTAGGAGAATTGCCGTGAGTTCAAGGACATCCTGAAACTACATAGTGAATTTCAGGTCAGCCTGGGCTAAAGTAAGACCCTACCTTGAAAAACAAAAAACAAAAAGAAACAAATATATATTGTGATATATATATATATATATATTGTGACTGAGAGATTTAAAATTGGAGAAATTAAAACAAGTTTTAAAATTAACAGGCACAAAGATTGGTTTTAGGTTACTGATGCTGCTATTGTCAAACACATTAGCTTTATTTTATTTTATTTTCAACCCTTTTGCCAGAGGTTGACTTTTTTTTTTTTTTTTTTTTTTTGAGAGAGAGAGAATCGGTGCACCAGGACCTCTAGCTACTGAAAATGAACTTTAGACATGTGAGCCACCTAGTGCACATGCATGACCTTGTGAGCATGTGTCACCTTGTGCATCTAGCTTATGTGGGTTCTGGGGAGTCAAACTGGGTCCTTAGGCTTCACAGGCAAGCACCTTAGCCGCTAAGCCATCTCTCCAGCCCCACATTAGCAATGTCAAGGAAGCTGACTCAACTACTTTATATTGAAACAATGGAAAGGATGCCTGAGGAAAGACTGAATGATAGGAATGCAAACTCGCAGAAAGGAAGAAACATTCTCTTCAAGGTAATAATTTATTTTGTTCCTGTATGGCACAATACAGGCCTGGTCCTAGCCAGACTGCATGGCAGAAGAAACCAGGAAGTGGCTTCTGTGAACATGGCATTCTGTGCAGGCTTGGTATGACAACAGCTACATTTCCATGCTCACGAGAAGCCTGCTACGAGATGTCCTATCCAGAGACAGGCTGTCATTGGTCACAAAAAGGGGGACCACCCCATACAATGATTAGCCAGCCAAGCCCCTTAAAACCCACATGCACTTCCTCAATAAATGAGTTTGCGGAGGCTCGTCCTCTGCTGCTTCCACCCAAATCCTGGAGTCTGTGTCGTGACTCTGTGCTGCTCACCCCAACTCGGCAGAGACCCTGCCGTCCCTCCTGGGCTGGCCTTAGGGGGGACCGCAACATCTGGCACCTGAACAGGGACCCTCTGCCCTATCGGCGTTGGTGAGATGCCCCATCCGTGATCATCGGGACCCTCTCCCCCATCGGTGTTGGCGAGACGCCTCCTCCTTGATCTATGGCGAGTAGCCCCCTCTGCATCTAGCAAGATGCCCCGTTCTTGATTGTCCGTGAGCAGCCCCCTTGGCATTTCTTCATCCTTGGTGAGAAAAGACCCTTGCTGTTCCATGTGCTGATGGTTGCCTGGGGGTGAGCAGGCAGCCCCCTCCTTCCCCCTTTTCCTTTGTTTGTCCTCCCCCCACCCCCCACCCCCGTAGGAAGGCACACACTGCCGCATGGCCCTGAAGCCTGTGTTGGCCCCTCCATTATCTGGTTCGTCCCAGCGAAATCACAATAAGGGTCTGACCCACCCGATTTCAGAACCAAGGCGAGGCCTTTGGCTGAGCCTCCCCAGAGACACTGTGTGGGCATACGGCCATGGAGTAACGACCCATGGAAGTCCCCCACTAAGCACAAGGCACGTGGGTCCTAAACATTCTATCCATATGTCTCAGTTGGCCCCAGCATTAGGACTTGTGGTTTGCATGATCATAATTTGGTCTATCATTTTTATCTGGGTTATTATTTTCTCAGTCTCTTTGATTCAGGAGTGTCCCAGCCTAGCCCCCCACTCAAACAACACCACGCAGTAATGGGCAACCTCCCTCCCCACCAGAGGACGCCGCAATTGCAGGCTCTTAAGGCCCTCCTCCTGCAATGTAGCTTAAAAGTAAAACAAAAAGACCGCCATAGCTTTTGGGACGAAACTCTTATTTTAGCCCCATGGATTAGTCCAGAGAACATCTGGGACATTTCCATTTGGTCCCTGGTTATCTTCCTTACGAAGAAACGTGAGGTTTATGAAGGGCACACACCCCCTGCTCCATTCTTTCCTATCCTCCTTGCCATAATTGCTGGCCTGAAAGGCTCCACTGTGGAGGACGTCATTTCTGCCCATAACAAATGATAAGAGGAGGAACCTGAACTGGCTCTTCAAAGCTCGTCCCTCCCAGCCCCCTCTTACGATAACTCAGATAACTCTGATGAGGAGGAAGTCAAACTTTAAATGATAATAGACCTCCACCCCAACCCCCTCCTGCTACAGCCACACTCACAACCACCCCTCCCCCTCTTTACCCTTACAAGGACCTCTCCCCCCCCCCCAGTCTTGGACATACCCAGGTGACTGCCAGTTCCCTGACACGCCCCTTCGCCACCTTCCCTGTTAATGTAGGTTCAGATGCGACAGCAAGCCACAGTGGGCATGCCTACTTTGACCAAGTAAAATCTTTATCCCTCCAAGGGCTTAAGGCCTGCCTCCCACAGAGGCCGGATACCTATTTTCATAACCTGGTCCAGGGGATATCCGAGGGCTTCATGGATTTCCTCTCTCGTGTGACAGAGTCTGTGGACTGACACACTCCCCCTGGCCCCGCCAGGGACGCTTTAGTTAAGCAACTGGCATGGGAAGGAGCAACCATGGCAGAGCGTAATGCTATTGCTGCTGTGCGCAATGAGGTTCTCCATAAATGGATTGTAGCTACCAAAGATATCAATCCCATGTCTGCCCACTTTGAGGCTTTGGCTGCCTCAATACAAACCCTAACCATGGGTCAAAAGCCTTGGCCTTTACAGATGCCAATAAATATGCTTATGGGCTAATTATTAAGAGAGCCAATCGACCAGATGAGGCCCTTAAATTCCCTAACCCCCATTCAGTCCAGCTAGGGGAACTATATGCCATCATCAGAGTCTTAGAGCTCTGTCAACAAGAGCCCATCAACATCTTCTCTGACAGCAGTTATGCTGTTCAAGTGACAAAGGTACTGCCCTTAGCCAATCCCAGGCCCTCTCATCATCCCATAGACATTGCCATCTCCACTTTATAATTACAGATGGAAAACAGATCATACCCTTGGTTTATTGAGCATGTTCGCTCACACACTGGTCTGCCTGGCTTTATTGCTGGTGGGAATTTGCAGGTAGACAAATTTATTGCTGTCTCCTCCTTGACACTTTTAGAACAAGCTAGATGTTTACACCAAAGGTTCCATCTATCCCCCACTAATCTAAAAACCCTATATCCTGAGCCGGGCGTGGTGGCACACGCCTTTAATCCCAGCACTCGGGATGCAGAGGTAGGAGGATCGCCATGAGTTCGAGGCTACCCTGAGACTACATAGTGAATTCCAGGTCAGCCTGAGCTAGAGTGAGACCCTAACTCAAAAAAAAAAAAAAAAAAAAAAAAAAAAAAAAACAACAAAAAAAACCCCCTATATCCTGAGCTCTCACTTAGACAATGCAAACATTTAACCCGTACCTGTAAGGCATGTGCCCCCTCTAGCCCCCTTGAGCCCCCTACAGCCTCAAGGAGTCCATCCTAGAGGCCTTACCCCAAATTCTATCTGGCAGATGGATGTTACCCACATACCTTCCTTTGGTAACCTCCAATATGTCCATGTCATTGTGGACACTTACTCTAAGCTTACTTTTGCTATTGCTCTCTCAGGGGAGAAGGCGTCCCATGTCATTAAGGTGACAAAAACCGCTATGTTGGTCATGGGAGTACCCTTAATTAAAACTGATAATGGCCCTGCAAATACATCTGCCCAATTCACATCCTTCATGGAATCTTGGGGAATAAAACACTCCCTTGGGATCCCCTACAACCCATAAGGACAAGCCATCGTGGAGAAAACTAATTATAAAACAAAAGTTTTAATGCAGGGCCGAGGGTATGCTTGTGTTTTTCCAGAAACTTCACAGATCCCAGTTTGGATTCCTGCCAGAAACATCCGTCCAGCCACTGACTCAGCGACGGACCTTGATGAAGAGGATGATGCCAAACCCCTCAGGCTGCATACGGGACTTCTTTTATCTCCTTTTCTCCCTACTACCACTTCCCTCTTCTTAGGCCATACTTGTTTGGTGCAGTGGGCCTATGTAGCAGACAGCTTCAGGTTCACTGAGATGAACTTCCAGACCAGGCACAGTTATGGAAGAAGGGATATTATTTATTGAAGCTTATAGATCCAGGGGAAGTTCCATAATGGCAGAAGAAGCGGCCTGCTCTCCACAGGACCAGGCAAGAGAGCAAAAGCCCCCAGCCACACAGCACACAGAGCAAAACTACAGCCAAAAGCCCAGCACACTTCAGGAACTCCCGCTATGCACACTTTGCATATCTTTACAATGGAATCTCAAACCCACCACAAACACCTTAAGACCAGCCCCAGTGACATTGCCTCTAGCAAAGTAATTGCAGATGCAAACTATAAAGTAATAAAACATTGAATATATTGGGGGCCATATATTCAAACTACCACATTCCGCCCCTGGCCCCCAATAGATTTATCACTATCACACATTGTAAATTGTACTTAGTCTAATTTTAAAGGTTTTTACAGTCTTGACCAACTTAAGATAGTGAGTCTTGTAAAATTAAACAAGTTAAATACTTTTAACATGTAAAGGCACAGAGTAAGTATTTTTGACTGTATAAGGAATAGTAAGGAGAGACTAAAACAATGTAAACTTAGCAATCATCAGTCCATTACAAATTTAAGTTTGATCAAACACTCTGGGCCTGGATAGCCGAACGTAGCCATCCCTTATGCCAGTAGCCCAGTTCCAACAAAGTCCTCTGCCGTCTTTCCTTCCCTTTAGAAAGCTCATAAGCCAAGCCTCGAAGTTCAATACTATCTGCACTTAGCATTCTTAAACTCTCATCAGAATAGTCCATAAAACTTGGCTTACCACTCCAGAAGGCATCTTCAGTTGCAAGCACCAAGACCATGCCCATTCCTCCAAAACAAAGTTTCCAAAAGACGAATATCCACATGGTCAGGTTCATCTCACCCCACTTCTGGTACCACTTTACTGTAGCAGACAGCTTCAGGTTCACTGAGATGAACTTCCAGACCAGGCACAGTTATGGAGGAAGGGATATTATTTATTGAAGCTTATAGATCCAGGGGAAGTTCCATAATGGCAGAAGAAGCGGCCTGCTCTCCACAGGACCAGGCAAGAGAGCAAAAGCCCCCAGCCACACAGCACACAGAGCAAAACTACAGCCAAAAGCCCAGCACACTTCAGGAACTCCCGCTATGCACACTTTGCATATCTTTACAATGGAATCTCAAACCCACCACAAACACCTTAAGACCAGCCCCCAGTGACATTGCCTCTAGCAAAGTAATTGCAGATGCAAACTATAAAGTAATAAAACATTGAATATATTGGGGGGCATATATTCAAACTACCACAGCCTATATTCCCACACTTTTCCTAGGCTTTATTTTAGCCACTCTATTTTGCTGTATTCCTCCCCCTTCAAGCACACACTTCCCCTTAGCCACACCTTTGCCTTTTGTGCTTATTAATGCCTCTTATGGTAATGCTATCCTCCAACCAGCCATAAATTCCTTGGCAACTCCTTTGATTACATTGAGTTGCTACCATTAAGGACACTCAATGCTACTGACTATGATGCTAGGGTGAACTCACGATAGTCACCCAGCAACCTGTCCTACCCCAGTCCTTTTCAGGCTCTCTAGTTAATTCTCGCTCACTGGGACTGTTCACACGCCACAAAGCCACACCCACTTGGCCCTCCCATGCCTCCTAGGCAACAGCCTCATATGTATGGTACAATACAGGTCTAGCCCCTAGCCAGACCTCGTGCTAAAAGCCATACCAGGCCGAACCCCTCGGGTTTTCTCACCAGGATGGCGGATAGCCCATGACGGGTAAGAGTCCACGAGATGGGGCAACCTAAGACAGGCACCATCACATGTGATGATCCCTTAGGGCCTGGGTTCAACAATGGCTTTCAAAAAAACATACCAGGCCATTCCCCTCGGGTTTTCTCACCAAGGTGGCAATTAGCCAATGACGGGTAAGACTCCATGAGATGGGACAACCTAAGACAGGCACCGTCACGTATGATGATCCCTTGGGGCCTGGGTTCAACAATGGCTTGGCAAAAAACCATACCTCTCAGGGTTGCCAATAATAAAAACAAAAAGGAGGATATGTATGGCACAATACAGGCCTGGTCCTAGCCAGACCGCATGGCAGAAGAAACCAGGAAGTGGCTTCTGTGAACATGGCATTCTGTGCAGGTTTGGTGTGACAACAGCTACAGTCCCATGCTCGCGAGAAGCCTGCTACAAGATGTCCTGTCCAGAGACAGGCTGTCATTGGTCACAAAAAGGGGGAACACCCCATACAATGATTAGCCAGCCAAGCCCCTTAAAACCCACGTGCACTTCCTCAATAAACGAGTTTGAGGCGGCTCGCCCTTTGCTGCTTCCACCCAAATCCCGGAATCTGTGTCGTGACTCTGCGCTGCTCACCCCAACTCGGCAGAGACCCTGCCGTCCCTCCTGGGCTGGCCTTAGGGGGGACCGCAACATGTTCCTAAATTAATAACATGGCTGTGTCCTGCACACCTAGTATTGTTTTCAGAAGCATAAAAAAATGCATGGAGTGGGTCATGAAGTGCACACAGTTCCAGGAGCCACTGCTGAGATGTGGCATGAGGCAGAGCATGGTGAGTGATAAAGAGATCAGTGAAGCCATTGGAGGATGGACTATGGTTTGCATGGAGACTTGAAGATGTTTTGGATAGACCAGGACTCTACAATAGTTACCATGGAGCACTGTTGGCTCAGAGTGGAAGTTTTCCCTGGCTACTCGGCTCAGCCGGAGGGGCGGAATTGGAAAATTCATAAATGCATCACTAATCACTTGTTATGGATATCAGACTTGAACTGCATGCATATCTTTGTCTAATGGTTATTGATTTTGCACTGGTCCAGTCTCTCCTTGTTATACCTTAAAGCAGTTGAAGATGTCTACTCTGTGCCATTATATATTGGAAGTATTAACTTGTTTTGATTTTACAGGACTCACAATTAAGAGACAGTCTTAGATCTCAAATGAGACTTGGGACTTTGGAACTATCTTAAGTTGGTAAAGACTATGGGACCTTTAAACCTGGCCTGAATACAGTTTACAATGTGAGATGGTTATGAGTCTGTTAGGGGTCAGGGGCAGAGTGTGGTAGTTTGAATTTATGTTCCCTAATAGACTCAAATGTTTTATTAAAGCATAACTTGGATTTCCAGCCACCTGGCTGGAAGTGGTATCACTGTGGATGGATCCTGGGGTACAGCCCTAAGGTTTACTGGGGGTGGATCTGAATTCCACCCTAAAAGTATGCAGAGTGCTTGAGCTCTGCCTGGGGTTCCCTGGTGTTGATTTGGTGCTTGCTTTTGGTGGTGCTGGTGCCCATTTCTTCTCTATCTGCATGGATCTGTATAAAGGGGCCAGCTCCCCCATTATGGAACTTCCCCTGGATCTGTAAGCTTCAAATAAATCCCTTCCTCCCATAAACTGTGTCTGGACTGGAGATTCATCCCAGCAATATGAAGCTGACTATGACAGTGTCGTTCCCCAAAATAGTTCATCGTGCATATTAAATATTCCAAAATTTGAAAATTAATCCTGAATCTGAAACACTGCATAGGTCAAGCATTTCAAAGGAGAAGTAGGCTAGACAGATGGCTTAGCAGTTAAGGCGCTTGCCTGCAAAGCCAAAGGACCCAGGTTTGATTCCCCAGAACCCCATAAGCCAGATGCACAAGGTGGTGCATGCATCTGCAGTTTGTTTTCAGTGGCTGGAGGCACTGGCGTGCCCATTATCTATCTGCTTCTCTCTCTCAAAATAAATAAATAAATAAATAAATAAATAAATAAATAATGAAAATATTAGCCAGTAGGGGTATAAAGCCTGCTCTTATCTGGCTAAATGTATATATTATTCCCATGAAACTGCCCTGAAAGCACTAAAATTAATGTTCATATTCATGTATTAATGCTACTCTCACTTCTAGTTAGAGAAGCTACTCTTTTCAGATGGCGATGACCACTGGGATGATCCAAAAGGCAACATAGTGATGAGAAGAAGGGATGGAAGAGTTTCTAGCACCGAAACATGTCTATCGCGCCCTCCAAGGCTCAGAGTCCATTGAGGAAGAGGTGGCAGAAAGAATGTAAGAGCCAAAGAAGGGTACCACTCCTTACAAAGCAACTATCCAGACATAAATTGGCTTTGATATCCATGACTTCACAGTGAATAGCAATACCTTCACAAGACCCTCATAATAGGAGAAAAAGATAATGACATCAAATTAAAAGAGAGACTAGTGGAGAGAGGGTGGGGACATGATGGAGAGTGGAGTTGTGAAGGGGAAAGTGGGGGAGGGGAGGGAGATATCATGGTTTATTGTCTTTAAGCATAGAAGTTGTCAATAAAAAATAAAAATAGGGCTGGAGAGATGGCTTAGGAGTTAAGGCGCCTGCCTCCTAAGTCTAAGAAGGCTGGTTCCAATCTCCAGCGGTTCCAATCTCCAGGTCCCACGTTTAGCCAGATGCAAAGTGACACAAGGGTGCAATGCCGCACTTGACCACAAGGGGGGCGCATGCACCTGGATTTCATTCTTAGCAGCTGAGACACTGCTGGCGCGCCCATCTCTGTCTTCCTCTCCCTCTCTCTCTCTTTCTCTTTCTCTCTCTGTCTCTCTCCAAAAAATAAAAATAAATAAAAATAAGCTGGGTGTGATGGCACACGCCTTTAATCGCAGCACTCATGAAGCAGAGGTAGGAGGATCACTATGAGTTCAAGGACACCCTGAGACTAAATAGTGAGTTCCAGGTCAGCCTGGGCTAGAGTGAGACCCTACCACGAAAAACCAAAAACCAAACAAAATAAAAATTAGCCTGGTGTGGTGGTGCACACCTTTAATTCCAGCACTTGGGAGGCAGAGGTAGGAAGAGCACCATGAGTTTTCGGTCACCCTGAGACTATATAGTGAATTCCAGGTCAGCCTGAGCTAGAGTGAGACCCTCCCTTGAAGAAAAAAGAAAAGAAAGAAAAAGAAAAATATTTTTTTTAAATGAGGGCTGGGCATGGTGGTGCACGCCTTTAATCCCAGCACTTGGGAGGCAGAGGTAGGAGGATCACCGTGGGTTCAAGGCCACTCTGAGTCTACATGGTGAATTCCAGGTCAGCCTGAGCTAGAGTGAAACCCTACCTCAAAAAAAACAACAAAAAAAAAGGGCTGGAGAGATGGCTTAGCGGTTAAGGCATTTGTCTGCAAAGCCAAATGACCCAGTTTTGGTTCACCAGATGCACAAGGGGGTGCCCGCATCTGTAGTTCGTTTGCAATGGCTAGAGGCCCTAGTGCGCCCATTCTCTCTCCCTCCCTATTTCTGTATCTCTCTCTCAAATAAATAAATAAAACTAAAATATCACACTCGGGAGGCAGAAGTAGGAGGATCACTGTGAGTTCAAGGCCACCCTGAGACTACAGAGTGAATTCCAGGTCAGCCTGAGCTAGAATGAGACACTACCTCAAAAAAACAAAACAAAACAAAACAAAACAAAAAAATATATATATATATATTTATAACAAAGAGGTAGTCAACCTGTCACATGTGCAATTTAGTCCTGCAGTGGTGATTGCCTAGTATATGTGAGGCCCTGGGTTCCATCCAAGCACTGCACAAAGAAAATGAAGGGCCCCAAATAAACATGTTCATGAGAGTTTCCCAGGGGCTTGGGGGAGGGGAGAAGAAAAGTGAAAAATACTGAGTACTTAAATTGGGGTGATGACACATCATAACATGGATTGTGGTGATGACTACACTGTGAATACTGAGACCCACAGAACTGGATCCTGGCAACTTTTTTTTTTTTTTTTTTTTTTTTTTCCGAGGTAGGGTCTCACTCTAGCTCAGGCTGACCTGGAATTAACTATGTAGTCTCAGGGTGGCCTTGAACTCTCGGCGATCCTCCTACCTCTGCCTCCCGAGTGCTGAGATTAAAGGCGTGCGCCACCATGCCCGGCTGTGGCAACTTTTTGTTTTGTTTTGTTTTGTTTTGGTTTTCGTTTTTCAAGGCAGGGTCTCACTTAAGACCAGGCTGACCTGAAATTCACTCTGTAGTCTCAGGATGGCCTTGAAGTCACAGAGATCCTCCTACCTCTGCCTCCCGAATGCTGGGATTAAAGGCCTGACTAAACCTGGGTTCTTTAGCTTTGCAGGCAAGTGCCTTAACTGCTAAGCCCTAACTTGCATTTTTCAAACTGTGAAAATATTTGTTAATGTAAATAATATCAAAAGTTCTAAAAGGATAATCCTCTGACAAAGCTTTTTACTGAAAAGTTTAAAAGTTGTTGATGTATAGATTACTTATTGTCTTTGGGAAACATTACCAAGGGCAAGAAAATTTGAAAATAAGCAAACATCTTAAAGTGGAATACAATGTGATGTAAGTCGTTACTTCAAAACTGTCAAATTTCTTGAAAACAGAGTGGTATATAGTAGTATATATCTGAGCTGGGTATCATAGCACATGCCTTTAATCCCAGTACTCAGAGGGAGAGGTAGGATGCCCTGAGTTCCAGGTCTGCCTAGGCTGGAGTGAGACCCTACCTCTTAAGAAAAAAAAAAAAAAAAAACATATCTGAGATATCTGAGTTTACTAATCCTAATTTACTGGTTAAATGCTAAAATGGCCATTTTAAGTTTTTCCAAGGTAGGGGCTCACTGTATCTCAGGCTGACCTGGATCTTACCCTGTAGTCCCACACTGACTTCAAACTCACAGCAATCCTCCGACCTTTGTTTCTTTGTTGGGATTAAAAGTGTGTGCACCATGCCTAGTTTACAATAATCTTGTTTTAAAAATTCATTCAGGCCGGGCGTGGTGGCACATGCCTTTAATCCCAGCACTTGGGAGGCAGAGGTAGGAGGATCGCCAAGAGTTCAAGGCCACCCTGAGACTACATAGTGACTTCTAGGTCAGCCTGGGCTAGAGTGAGACCCTACCTTGGAAAAAAAAAAAAAAAAAAAAACCTCATTCAGTATGTTTGATGATGTTTCCACATATCAATAATGTGTATATGCATTTATTATAGTGCCTTAAAGTATTTGAATACAATATTTTGCTAATGGTTAAAGGAACTGCTATGGAATACTGTTTGTTAAAAGGATCTGTGAAGTAACTTATACTTATTATAAAATAGTAACATATGGAAAAATTATTTTTTATTGACAACTTCTATAATTGTAGACAATATCCCATTGTAATTTCCTCTCTGCCCTTTGAAACTCCACTCTCCATCATATCCCCTCCCCCTTTCATCAGTCTCTCTTTTATTTTGATGTCATGATCTTTTCCTCCTAGTATGATGGTCTTGTGTAGGTAGTGTCAGGCACTGTGAGGTCATGGATATCCAGGCCATTTTATGTCTGGAGGAGCATATGTAAGGAATCCTACCCTTCCTTTGGCTCTTACATTCTTTCTGCCACCTCTTCTGCAATGGACCCGGAGCCTTGGAAAGTATGTTAGAGATATTTCAGTGCTGAACACTCCTCTGTCACTTCTTCTCAGCACTATGGTGCCTTCTGAGTCATCCCAAGGTTACTGCCATCTGAAAAGAGAAGCTTCTCTAACCAAAAGTGAGAGTAGCATTAATATATGGTTATGAACATTAAGAGAAGTTGCCGGGCATAGTGGCGCATGCCTTTAATCCCAGCACTTGGGAGGCAGAGGTAGGACGATCACCCTGAGACTCCATAGTGAATTCCAGGTCAGTCTGGGCTAGAATGAGACCCTACCTTGAAAAAAAAAAGAGAGAGAGGGCTGGAGAGATGGCTTAGTGGTTAAGGCGCCTGCCTCCCAAGCCTAAGAAGGCTGGTTCCAATCTCTAGCGGTTCCAATCTCCAGGTCCCACGTTTAGCCAGATGCAAAGTGACACAAGGGCGCAACGCTGCACTTGACCATAAGGGGGCGCACACATATGGATTTCATCTGCAGCAGCTGAGAGGCTGCTGGCGCGCCCATTTCTGTCTTCCTCTACCTCTCTCTGTGTCTCTCTCAAAAAAAAAGAGAGAAGTGCTTACTGGGCAGTTTGGTGAGCATAGTATATACATTTAGCTAGATACCAGAAGATGTTACACCCCTAGGACTCATGACTACCCCTGTTGTAGGTTTTCAGTATCAGGGATGTATTCCCTCCCATGGAGCCAACCTCCAGCCCAATTAGAGAGGGGTTTGTTTTCCCCATAACAGACATGCCACTATTGCACCCATTGGCTCATTTGACCTGGGTGTCCAAATTTAAGGTTTTCAGTGTCCACTGTTGAGTATTTTCACTGGTGATTTCTCTCTCTCTCATTGAAGTGCATGTAGCATAGCTTTCTTTTTCCAGCTTTCTGTCAGCTGGTTCACATGGAAGAGGCTTTCAGCTCAGCTCCAGCAGGATTTCTCAGTGACCTTGCAGCCCAAGTATGTGGAGTCTTCAGCAACAGGGCCTTACCATCTATTCATGGTAGGAAACCAAGGGCCTCAGCAATGCCCTGTATGTTTTGGGGGTATCAGGGACCTCCCTGGCCAACAAATCACTGAAAGGTTGTTGGGCATTGCTAAACACGGGCTGGGACCAAGAGGAAGCTGGCCTGGGCTGTTCGACATGGCTGGGGACCTTGGGCTGTGGGGGTTGCAGCTGGCTTTATCATTAGGAACCCACTCTGGTGATGGGGAATGCCCCTCCCTGCCCTCGGGCAAGGTTGTAGCGTGTCCTATTTTCACCCAGAGAGTCAGAACTGGCGGGCCCTCCCCCCTTGATCCCAAAAAGCACCTGACCATTTCATAGTCAGGCTTTGCCCCCCACTCCCCCCCCACAGTTCCTGACCTTGTGGCTAGCTGCCCAAGAGACTCTTATTAACAGTCTCCCTTCAGCTTTAGTCATCCAATATGTGGTTGAAGTCACGTAGCTTTTCCCGCCACTATCTCCCTTGCAGCTTCTCCCTCGTGACTTCTGCCTTTCAACCAATTAGATAGAAACCTATAAACTATGTATCCAATCACCATATAGTCTGTATGTGCCTTCTCAACCTTTCTCAAGTGTTTATAAACCCACTCCCCTGTTGAATAAATGAGAGCATGCTATACATCAGATGGCCTCCTGGGTGGTTCATTGCCTGTCTCACCCACTTCAGGACACTGCTTCCCCCCAACTCCACATGCACCCAGGACATCAATGGCCAATGACCCCCGGGAACAGTGAGGACCCACAGAAGGTATCCCATCCCTGGCACTGAAAATTTTCTAGTAACAATCTATGACTTCTGAGTGTTCCATTGTCCAGAAAAGTAAGTTTCCATATGACTTATTTATATCTTCTTAGATTTTGATTAGCCCTCCCTCCACCTTTCCTTTACTCAGTCTCTTCTCCTGACCTCACTTAGGCCTTTTCAGCCCCATTAATCTGTTCTTCTACTTACATATATACTATACCATCCTATTAAGTCCCCCCTCCCTCCCTTTCTATTCCCTTTATAGCCCCTTTCTGGCTTCTGCTACTGAGTTTTATTGCTACTCACATAGAAGTCAAATCATTTGTAGCTAGGATCCACATATGAGAGAGAACATGTGCTGTTTGGCTTTCTGGGCCTGGGTTATCTTGCTAAGTATAATCCTTTCCAGATCCATCCATTTTCCTGCAAATTTCCTAACTTCATTTTTCTTTACTGCTGAATAGAACTCCATTATGTAAATGTGCCACATCTTCATTATTCATTCATCAGTTGTCCTTTGCTGTACAAAAGCTTTGTAATTTCATGAGGTCCCAGGGGTTGATTTGTGGTTTTATTTCCTGAGCAATTGGGTTTATATTGAGATAGTCTTTGCCAAAAACATTATGTTGAAGAGTTTCCCCTACTTTTTTATTTTATTTTTTATTTTTGGAGAGAAACACAGAGAGAGACAGACAGAGAGAGAGAGAGGGAGACAGAGAATGGGCGTGCCAGCAGTCTCTCAGCTGCTGTGAATGAAATTTAGATGTGTGCGCCCCTTGTGGGCAAGTGCAGCATTGAGCCCTTGTGTCACTTTGCATCTGGCTAAACGTGGGACCTGGAGATTGGAACCGGGTTCTTAGGCTTAGCAGGCAGGCGTCTTAACCACTAAGCCATCTCTCCAGCCCTCCGCTACTTTTTCCTCTATCAGTTTCAGAGTTTCAGGTCTGATATTAAGGTCTTTTATTCATTTGGATTTAATTCTTGTGCATGGAGAGAGATAAGGATCTATTTTCATCCTTCTATAGATACATATCCAGTTTTCCCAGCACCATTTGCTGAAGAGGCTGTCTCTTCTCCAATGAGTATTTTTTTTTTTTTTTTTTTTTTTTTTTTTCGAGGTAGGGTCTCACTCTAGCCCAGGCTGACCTGGAATTCACTCTGTATTCTCAGGGTGGCCTCGAACTCATGGCTATCCTCCTACCTCTGCCTCCCAAGTGCTGGGATTAAAGGCATGAGCCACCACGCCCGGCTTCCAATGAATATTTTTATTGAAGATCACGTGGCTATAGTTACCTGGACTTACATCTGGGTCCTCTATTCTGTTTCATTGATCTACATGTCTATTTTTGTGCTAGTATCATGCTGTTTTTGTTACTATGGCTCTGTAATATAGCTTAAAATCAGGTATGGGGGTACCATCAGCCTTCTTTAGGTTGCTTAGAATTGATTTAGATTTTTATGCTTCCAAATGATTTTTTTTTTCTTTTTGGAGAGAGACAAAGAGAGAGAGGGAGAGGAAGACAGATAGAGATGGGCACGCCAGCAGCCTCTCAGCTTCTGCCAACGAAATCCAGATGTGTGCGCCCCCTTGTGGTCAAGTGAGGCATTGCACCCTTGTGTCACTTTGCATCTGGCTAAACGTGGGACCTGGAGATTGGAACCAGCGTTCTTAGGCTTAGGAGGCAGGTGCCTTAACCACTAAGCCATCTCTCCAGCCCCCAAATGAATTTTTGGATTGTTTTTTCTATTTCTGTGAAGAATGCCATTGGAGTTTTGATGGGGATTACATTAAATCTGTAGATTGCTTTTGGTAAGATTGCCATTTTCACATATTGATTCTTCCAATCCAGTTCCAATTCCATTTCCTAGTGTCTGCTGCAATTTCATGCTTGTATGTTTTAAGTTTTCATTGTAGAGGTCCTTTACTTCCTTGGTTAGGTTTATTCCAAAGTGCTTTATTATTTATTTATTTATTTATTTATTTATTTATTTTGATGCAATCATGAATGGGAGTGATTCTCTGATTTCATCCTCTGTGTCTTTGTTGTTATATAGGAAGTCTACGGATTTCTCTGTGTTTATTTTGTATCCTGCTACGTGGCTATAGGTGTTTATCAGCTCTAACACTTTGCTGGTAGAGTCTTTAGGGTTCTTTATGTATAGAATCATATCATCTGCAAATAATGATAATGCTTTCAATATATTTTCTTTGGTTTGTATGTTTGGTAGTTCAATTATAACATGGCTTTCCAGATTTTGTCTGTTCAGTGTTCTAAAGTTTTCCTCAATCTGCATTGGCATCTCTTTCCCATTTTGGGGAAATTTTCTTCTGTGATTTTTTTTTTTTTTTTGAAAATGTCTAGCATGCCTTTGGAGTGAAATTCTTCTCCTTCTACTATTCCCTGAATTCTTATGTTTGACCTTTTCATAGTGTCCCAAATATCTTGAAATTCCCATTCATACCTTCCTATTAGTTTGTCTTTCTCTTCATTTGACTGTATTAGATCTGCCACCTGGTCTTCTAGTTTAGATATTCTGTTCTCTCCTTCATCCATTGTACTGGTGAGATTTTTCTACAGATTTTTTAATGGCATTTTTAAAATTATTTATTTATTTATTTGCAAGCAGAGAGATAGAAGAGAGGCAGACAGAGAGAAAATGGGCATGCCAGGGCCTCTAGCCACTGCAATGAACTCCAGATGCATGTGCCCCTTGTGCAACTGGGATCCTTTGGCTTCACAGGCAAATGCCTTAACCACTAAGCCATTTCTCCAGCCCCCTACAGAGTTTTTTATTTCATTGACTGTGTTCTTCATTGCTAGTATTTCTGACTGGTTTTTCTTTATTATTTCTATTTCCTTATTTATGTCTTGTATTGACCTCCTTATTTCATTAAATTGGTTTCTTGTCTTCTTTGATTTCTTTGAACATATTTATAATCATTCTTTTGAAATCTCTCTCAGGCATTTCCTCTAAATCAGTCTCACTGAAGGTCATTTCTGATGGATTAATACTTTTTGGTGGATTTATTTGGTCTTGATTTTTTTTTTGAGAGAGAGAGAGAGACAGAGAGAAACAGAGAGAGAGAGAGGAAGAGGCAGAGAGAAAGAGAATGATGCTGGTGCTGCTGCTGCTGGAGCCACTTCTGCCTGCTTCTGTGGGCTCTAGATGCTCTGGATCTCTCCTACTTCTCTGCTGCAGTTGATAATTTATTATACACCTCACTTTTTAGTAGAAGAATCCGTTTTGTTGGTTGTTTTTCTTTTGTTTTGTTTTCTTGTTTTTTTGCTTTTTCTCCCCTAGGCTGCTTTGGCATGGTTCCTACACCACCATCTGAACTGGAAGTCTGGCAACTGAAAAAAAAAAAAACCAAAACTTTATTTATTTATTTGGGAGAGAGAGAACAGGCATGCCAGGGCCTCTAGCCACTGCAAACGAAACCCAAAAATGTGCCACCTTATGTATCAGGTTTTACGTGAGTCCTGGGGAATGGAACTTGGGTCCTTAGGCTTTGCAGGCAAACACCTTAACCACTAAGACATCTCTCCAGCCCACTAGCAACTTTTTACATCAGTGGTCACAACTACTCAGAGCACTATAAGAAAGAGGCTTTCATGTCTATTTCACAGCTGAGGAAACTGAAGTCAAAGAGGCTGAGTAAGCTATCCATGGTCACACAGCAAGAAGGTGGCAGGACTGCCCAGGCTTGGCATTCAAAGCCCCACCAGACCTGACTCTTACCCCCACGTCCTACCTCAGTTTTTCCCACCAAGCTCATGTCAAGCTGATCTGATGTGAGTGACTCATATTCGTTCCAGCTTCCAGGCCTTTGCTGGGCTGATCTAAGCTCTCTGCTTCACTGTTATTTCCTACCTTGCCTGTGACTGAATGGCAAGTGTGAGAGAGAAAGGAAGGGCAGGAGGAGGGGCTGTCTATAGGATTCCAGATCTCCATCCTGGGAGGAAAGAATTCAATGGAGTTTCCTGACGGGTGGGCAATCAGGCCCCCCATCTCCTCTCCCTCCTGAGGACTTGGTTTCCACACTATTTAGAACCCACAGGATTCCTTGGCCTCTGTTTAACCTAAACTTCATTCAGGTGCTTGCGGATAAATGAGGTCAGATTTTCCTCTGAAGAATTCTCCTGGCCTGACGGGCAGCAGGTGAGAGAAGTGTAGCCCTGCTGCAAACCCACCTAGAGCCTTGATACCTTCCCCTTCCCCATTAAAGCCCATTCCTGGAGCATACTGGACTCTCTGAAAGAAACACAATATTAGGGGGCTGGGATGTGGCTCAGCAGGTGGAGTGCACCTGCCTGTCATCCTCAACTGGGGAGGTGGAGACAGGAAGAATAGGAGTTCAAAGTTCTTAGCTAGCTGGGCGTGGTGGCGCACACCTTTAATCCCAGCACTCGGGAGGCAGAGGTAGGAGGATTGCCATGAGTTCGAGGCTACCCTGAGACTACATAGTTAATTCCAGGTCAGCCTGGACTAAAGTGAGACCCTACTTCGAAAAACAAACAAAAACAAAACAAAACAAAAAAAAAAATGTTCTTAGCTATGTAGTGAGTTTGAGGCCAATCTGGGCTAAATGAGACCCTATCTTAAAAAAAAAAAACTGGGGCTGGAGAGATGGCTTAGCGGTTAAGGCACTTGCCTGCAAAGCCCAAGGACCCAAGTTCCACTTTCCAGGTCCCAAGTAAGCCAGACACACAAGGTAAAACAAGCATGCAAGGTTGCACATATGCACAAGGTGGCACATGCATCTGGAGTAGTGGCTGGAGGCCCTGGTGTACCAATTCTCTCTCTTGCATAAAAACAAAAGGCTAGTCTGTTGGGTTTGCCTCAAAAAACAAAAATAGAAAAACTGGCTATATAGCCAAGGATGATCTTAAACTTCTGATCCTTCTGTCACTATCCCACACGTGCTAGGATATCATGTGCCACCAGGCTGGCTTTGACTCCAGTCAATCCTCCTGCTTTTTTCTCCCTAGTGCCGGGATTACACACATGCACTTTTATTTATTTCTTCTCTCTCTCTCTCACTCTCTCTCTTGGTTTTTTTTTTAAATTTTTTATTTTCTTATTTTTTATTTATTTTTGGAGAAAGAGACAGAGAGAGATAGAGAGGGAGAGGGAGACAGAAATGGGCGCGCCAGCAGTCTCTCAGCTGCTGTGAACGAAATCCAGATGTGTGTGCCCCCTTGTGGGCAAGTGTGGCATTGCGCCCTTGCCTCTCTTTGCATCTGGCTAAACATGGGACCTGGAGATTGGAACTGCTGGACATTGGAACCAGCGTTCTTAGGCTTAGCAGGCGGGCGCCTTAGCTGCTAAGCCATCTCTCCAGCCCTCTCTCTTTGGTTTTTGAGATAGGATCTCACTGTAACCCAAGCTAGCCTTGAACTCACAATGATTCTCCTACCTCAGCCTCCTTAGTACTGGGTTTATGAAATCTGCTGTGGCTTTTGGCTTTTTACATGGGGTCTGGGGAATTCAGGTACTCCAGCTCAAGTGGCCAGCCTTGTATCCAGACCTCCTAGTGCTAGGATTAAAGGGGTGAGCCACCTTGTTCCACCATCATGTAATTACTTCTTCAGCTGTAGTATGCAAGTATTTTCAGAATGGTTAATCATATGCCTGTGAGACAAATTTAGAGGCACAAGAAAACTACTACTTTTTTTTCTGTCTGATTCAGATACCTGAGTCAAGCATGGTGGCAACATGCCTGTAATTCTAGGACTCTAGAGGCTGAGGCAGGAGGGTTGCTGTGAGTTCAAGGCCAATCTGGAAAACAGAGTGAGGTCAGCCTAGGCTATAGGGAGTCTCTGCCTCAAAAAAGAGAAAGAAACCAAACTGGTGGTGTACCCCTTTAATCCCAGCACCCTGGAGGCTGAGGTAAGAGGATCGCTGTGAGTTTGAGGCCAGCCTGGTGCTACAGAGTGAATTCCAGGTTCGCCTGGGCTACAGTGAAACTCTACCTCATAAAAAGAGACAGAGAGGGAGAGGGCTGGAGAGATGGCTTAGCGGTTAAGGCGCCTGCCTCCTAAGCCTAAGAACGCTGGTTCCAATCTCCAGCGGTTCCAATCTCCAGGTCCCACGTTTAGCCAGATGCAAAGGTCACAATGCTGCACTTGACCACAAGGGGGCGCCACGCATCTGGATTTCGTTTGCAGCAGCTGAGAGGCTGCTGTCGCACCCATCTCTATCTGTCTTCCTCTCTGTCTCTCTCCAAAAAAAAAAAAAAAGAGAGAGAGAGAGCAGGCATGGTAGTGCACGCCTTTAATTCTAGCACTCGGGAAGCAGAGGTAGGAGGATCACTGGGAGTTCACAGCCACCCTAAGACTACATAGTGAATTCCAGGTCAGCCTGGGCTAGAGTGAGACCCTAGCTCAAAAAAAAAAAAAAAAAAAAAAAAAAAAAAAAAATAAAAAACTAAAAAAGAAAACAACCCCAAAACAAGTTGGGTGCAAGCCTGTTATCCCACACTAGAGAGGTATAGGCAGGAGGATTAGGAATTCAAGGTCTTGACTACAAAACCATAAACCAGGTGGATGTGGTGGCTCAAGGCTGTAATCTCAGCACTCAGGAGACTGAGGTAGGAGGACCACCAAGAGTTCAAGGCCAGCCTGGGCTGCAGTGCGACCCTGCTTCAATAACAAAACAAGCTGAGGATGGTGGCACAAACCAAGCATGGTGGCTCATGCTTTTAATCCCAGCATTTGGGATGAAGAGGTAGAAGGATCACTGTGAGTTCCTCTGCAGCTCTCTGGCTCTCACTCCAGTTGGGAGGGATGAAGGGGACATGGGAGGCTTTTGTTCCTTCTGGGAGGCCCAGACCTAGCTCTCAGAGAGTGGGTGCAGGTTGGGCCCAGCTACCCCTGCTGGTGCACAGAACTGGCTGCAGAACTGGTCCAGCAGGTAAGCCAGCCCAGGCAAGCCTGTGGTGCCTGGGCGGGCTGTGGCAGGAGTGTCAGGACCAGGACTGAAATCTAGCTGTGCTGCTGGGTGGGAGTGGGTATGAGATGGAGTACCAGGGAACCTGGGGCTCCACCAGGACCCCTCCTAACTCTGTGGAGTTACTATGATCAATAATACTTAAACTCACATTCATGGGATTTCTACTGTATGCAGCGTTGCCCTCCAACTCCTTTCCCTTCAACCACAAAGCGCACATGCTTTTGACTATCTCCATGTTATAGCAGAGGCCTCAAAGGGTTCACCTTGGCTCCATATTTCAAGCCCTTTCAACATCTGGGCAGAAGGACAGTCACTGGGTGTTTGC
Source organism: Orientallactaga sibirica (assembly GCA_036365145.1). Classification (NCBI taxonomy): domain Eukaryota; kingdom Metazoa; phylum Chordata; class Mammalia; order Rodentia; family Dipodidae; genus Orientallactaga; species Orientallactaga sibirica. The sequence continues at coordinate 4,378,702 of JAEOAD010002278.1, read as the reverse complement.
CTTTTTGGAGCTGAGACACAAGGACACATATGTATATGCCAAGTGCCATTTGAGATTGGGTAGTGGAGGGTCAAATCATAGAAAGCCTCACTCAGGAGGTGACCAGCTGGGAACCTCAGTCCAGGCAGATTGACTCTCAAGTTCAGAACTGTTAGAAGTGTTTGAGGAACAAGGAATCTAGAGGAACTGGAGCTGAGACCCTCCAAGGTGTTTCCATTCCGGAAGTGGGACGGAGTGAACTACTTACTGTGAGAGACAGTGAGCCACGGCAGGCTTTTGGAGTAGAAGAAAAAGTAGCATGAATGTTGAGATCTGGGGCCAGAGGTGTGATGTGAAGGTCAGGGACAGAAGCAAGGACTCTCAGGGGACTCCTAACATGTCTCCAGAGTCCCGATCTGTGAATGGAAGGTTCTGAGCTTGGGACCCAAGGCCGGAAGAGTCCCATGTGCCCCATAGGGTTCACCCTCTGAAGTGAGATTGTTGCCTATGAGGTGTGAACAGCCACCTCCCCACCCTGGGGTGTCACTTCCTCTTTGCTAAAGGAGACCATTTATCAAGTGCCTGGTGGATACCAGGCAAGGCCCTTTGGCTCATTTCGTCAAGTCTAAGGAGTTTTGCTCCTCAGGATTGTGAAGAAGCTGGCCCCCTTCCCACATATCCCATTGGCTACGTATCCCATTGGCTGCGCTGTCTCAGTGCGAGTCTTTTTTTGTTTTGTTTTGTTTTTAATTTGATAGATAGAGATAGAATGGGTGCGCCAGGGCCTCCAGCCACTGCAAACGAACTCTAGATGCATGCGCCATCTGGCTTACGTGGGTCCTGGGCATTGAGCCTCGAGTCTTTGGTCAGTAGTGGTTCCTCCCACTGGAAACCGCGGAAGCCACTACATAATGAATTCCAAGTAAGCCTGGGCTAGAGTGAGACCCTGCCTCGGAAAACCCAAAAAGAGCCGGGCGTGGTGACACACACCTTTAAGCCCAGCACTCGGGAGGCAGAGGTAGGAGGATCACCATGAGTAGGAGACCACCCTGAGAATACTTAATGAATTCCAGGTCAGCCTGAGCTAGAAACCCTACCTCAAAAAACAAAAGAAAGAAAGAAAGAAAGAAAGAAAGAAAGAAAGAAAGAAAGAAAGAAAGAAAGAAAGAAAGAAAGAAAGGAAGGAAGGAAGGAAAGGAAGGAGAGAGAGAGAAAGGAAGGAAGAAAGAAAGAAAGAAAGAAAGAAAAGAAAGAAGAAAGAAAGAAAGAAGAAAAGAGTACTGGAGAGAACACAACAAAGGCTGGATTTCATTGTTGGGAGCAGTACATGTGGGAGACAGAGGGCAGGATAGACGGAGCAAAAGGCAGGAGGAGCCAGACCCCTCTATCTTTCTTTTTTCTTTTCTATCTGGTCTTTTTTTTTTTTTTCCCCCAAGGTAGGGTCTCACTCTAGCCCAGGCTGACCTGGAATTCACTATGTAGTCTCAGAGTGGCCTCGAACTCACAGTGATCCTCCTATCTCTAACTCCCAAGCGCTGGGATTAAAGGTGTGGGCCACTACACCCAGCTCTTTTTTATCTTTTTATTTATTTTGATTTTCTTTAGCCCAGGCTGACCTGGAATTCACCATGTAGTCTTAGGATGTCCTAGAACTCAATATTATCCTCCTACCTCTGCCACCGAGAGAGAGAGAGAGAGAGAGACAGACAGACAGACAGACAGACAGACAGACAGACAGACAGAGACAGAGAGAATTGGCACGCCAGGGCTTCAGCCACGAAATCAAACTCCAGACTCTCGCGCCGTCTAGTGAGCATGTGCGACCTTGCGCTTGCTTCATCTTTGTGCGCCTGAATCTGGAGAGTCAAACATGGGTCCTTAGGCTTAGCAGGCAAGTGCCTTAACCGCTAAGCCATCTCTGCAGCCTTTCTTCTTGTTTTTTTTTTTTTGTTTGTTTGTTTTGTTTTTTGTTTTTTCGAGGTAGGGTCTCACTCTAGTTCAGGCTGACCTGGAATTCACTATGTAGTCTCAGGGTGGCCTCGAACTCACGGCAATCCTACCTCTGCCTCCCGAGTGCTGGGATTAAAGGCGTGAGCCACCATGCCCGGCTTTCTTCTTGTTTTTTTGAGGCGTGGTCTCAGTCTAGACCACGCTGACCTGGAACTCACTCTAGCTTAGGCTGGCCTCGAACTCACAAGGATCCTCCATCCTCAGCTTCCTGAGTGCTGGGGTTAGAGGCCAGCGCTAATTTAGCCCGCCAAGACCCTTCTCATCTGCGGACCAGCAACTTCCCATCGGAATCCTACAGGCACCTCCCTTGCCCCACGCACTCCGTGGGGGAGGGGCTTGCGCTCGGGAGCCAAGGGGACCTATGGGCACCCAGAGAGCAAGCACACAAGGATGGATTCCAGGGCCGCCCCCGCGGATAAAACACCTTTTAGTCTGCGCCGCCCAGGTTCTGCGCCGGAGCGAGCCGCCCGAGGACAGAAGGCGTGTCCTGCTGGGCAGGAGGGACACGACTCACCCAGAGGCCACCCTGCAGGAGACCCCCTCCTTTCCCAACTCCTCTGGGTCCTCCCACCCCAAGTATTCCCCGGGAGGGTAAACCAGCCCTGGAGGGGGAAACCGGTGCCAGTCGCCGCCGCCGGGACGCTCTCCGGTGGCACAGGCTGGCAACCACGGGCTGAGTGCCCAGACCTCAGGAGGAGGGGGCCACTGCTGTGTGTCGCCTGCCCGGGGCGTCGTGGGTCCGCCCCCTCGCTGCCACCTCCAGCTCCGCCCCCGGGAGCCGCCGGCTGGCTTCTTTGGCAGCAGCGACTGCCCAGGTCGCACGCTCGGGGCGCCGGGGTGAGTGTCCAGCATTGGGACTTTGGGGTGCGGGACTTGGCTTGAGCGGGAAGGTCTCCCTGACCTGGAGTTTCTCGAATCCTTTTTCTGAAACCTCTGCGGCTAGGCACAGTTTCTCTGGGCGGCGTGGGGACCCCTGGAATTCCCCCGCCCGCCTGCGTCCAGGCTGGCCAGGGCGGGGGGCGGGCCTCGGCTGGGGTCCCGCGGAGAATGCTGCTTAGCCGGGTCGCTCTGTGCTCCTCCTCCCGGCCAGAGCGGCTGAGCTGGTACCTCCCTGTCTGTCTCTATTCCTGTGTGGTCCCTCTGGGTGACTGAAGCTGTCTGGAACGCTTTTGTCCCTTGACACTATTCCAAAGGTCCCTTTCCCCAGACCCCCCCGTTTCCTCAGCAAGGACCCCGCGGGGCTGTGATCTCTCTGCTGGGCTCTGTTTGCGGGAATCTAAGCACCTATGGGTCTTCTATGCAAGGTATGTCCTGCATACCCTCGTTTTGTTCTCTGTAAACTGAGACCAAGGAGGAAATTGTTAGTGGATTGAAGGGCCCCATGGCAGAGGAGAAATGTCACTATGAGTTAAAGTCGTGTGTCTATGATAAAGAGTCCTTCTGCCTCCCTGCTGCTCTGAGGCTGTCCTATGTGTGGTAGGTCAGCTTTCTCACGGGTATGTGTGTGTATGACATTTTCTCCAGCAAGGAAAAGAAAAAAGCCTGTGGCAAGGGGTGTGCAGTGTGGGGTGCCGGGCCCCAGATTGGATGTGGGTGGAGGTTGTGAAACTCTGGCCTGTTTTGAATGACAGAATTTTCATCCTTATGTCGCTCTGCCCATGTTTAATTAATTAATTATTTATTTATTTTTGAGGTAGGGCCTCACTCTAGAGTACTGGCATTAAAGATGTGCACCACCATGCCTGGCCCACGTACGAATTTTCTCTTTTAGGATTTTGTGTTTCCTGTGGTTGGTTGGTGGTGCTTGACGATATATATACTTTTATGAGCAGGCTCTTACTCTAGTCCAGGCTGCCCTGGAACTCATTCGGTAGCCCAGGCTGGCCTCAGACTCAAGGTGCTCTTCCTACTTCAGCCTCTTGAATGCTGGGATTAAAGGTGTGAGCCACCACTTTATTTATTTATTTACTCCACTTTATTTATTTTTAATTTTTTGATTTTTCAAGGTAGGGCCCTGTAGCCCAGGCTGACCTGGAATTTACTATGTAGTCTCAGGCTGGACTCAATTTACACCCATCCTACTACCTCTGCCTCCTGAGTGTTGGGATTAAAAGCATGTTCCACCACCAGGGCTTGCATCCCCAAGCCCTACATCTAATCTTCCTTCCGTATCTCTCTCTCTCTCTGGCTTACATGGGTTCTGGGGAATAGAACCTGGGTTCTTTAACTTTGGAGGCAAGTGCTTTAACAGCTAAATCAGCTCTCCAGCCCTACTGTGCCTTTTTCTTTTCTTTTTTTCTTTCTTTCTTTCCTTTTGTTTTGTTTTGTTTTTGTTTTTTCAAGGTAGAGTCTTGCTCTGGAATTCACTATGTAGTCCCAGGCTGGCTTTGAACTCATTGTGATCCTCCTACCTTGGCCTCCCGAGTGCTAAGACTAAAGATGTGTGCCACCACGTTGGGCTAGTGTGCCTTTTTTTTTTTTTTTTTTTTTGGAGAGAGACAGAGACAGAGAGAGGGAGAGGAAGACAGAGATGGGCGCGCCAGCAGCCTCCCAGCTACTGCTAACGAAATCTAGATGCCTGCGCCCCCTTGTGGTCAAGTGCAGCATTGCGCTCTTGCGTCACTTTGCATCTGGCGCCTTAACCGCCAAGACATCTCTCCAGCCCCTTTCTTTCTTTCTTTTTTTTTTTAATTTTTTTTTTTTTTTTATTTTTGGAGAGAGGCATAGAGAGGACAGAGAGGGAGACAGGTAGAGAATGGGCGTGCCAGTAGTCTCTCTGCTGCTGTGAACGAAATCCAGATGTGTGGGCCCCCTTGTGGTCAAGTGTGGCATTGCGCCCTTGCATCACTTTGCATCTGGCTAAACGTGGGACCTGGAGATTGGAACCTGGTTCTTAGGCTTAGCAGGCAGGCGCCTTAACCGCTAAGCCATCTCTCCAGCCCTGTTTCTTTCTTTCTTTTTTTTTTTTGAGGTAGGGTTTCACTCTAGCTCAGGCTGACCTGGAATTCACTCTGTAGTCTCAGGGTGGCCTCGAACTCACAGCAATCCTCCTACCTCTGCCTCCCGAGTGCTGGGATTAGAGGCGTGCGCCACCACTCCCGGCTCACCGTTTCTTGGTTTTTTTTTGAGATAGGGTTTTACTCTAGCTCAGGCTGACCTGGAATCCACTATGTAGTCTGAGGGTGGCCTCAAACTTACCGTGATCCTCCTACCTCTGCCTCCCCAGTGCTGGGATTAAAGGCGTGCACCACCACGACTGGTTTTAGTGTGCCTTAAAAAAATTTTTTTTAATTTAATTTATTTTTGGAGAGAGACACACAGAGAGAGAGACAGACAGAGAGGGAAAGGGAAACAGAAAGAGAATGGGCGCACCAGCAGTCTCTCAGCTGCTGTGAACGAAATGCAGATGTGTGCGCCCCCTTGTGGGCAAGTGCGGCATTGCGCCCTTGTGTCACTTTGCATCTGGCTAAATGTGGGACCTGGAGATTGGAACAGGGTTCATAGGCTTAGCAGGCAGGCGCCTTAACCACTAAGCCATCTCTCCAGCCCCCTAGTGTGCCTTTTTTTTATGGGGCTACAAGCCGACCCGGTCCCTTCCTAATACTCTTTGGGTGTGTCTCCATTCTTCCATCCTAACCCTTCCAAGACCTTCTGCGTGAGTGTGTGTGGTTAGAGATTTTCCCTGCTGCCCCCGCAGGCTTGGAGAACGTGCTCACTCGCGTGGGGACCCCGAGCGTGCCCTCTGTCCAGCCTCCGGGCGGGCAGCCCATGGAGCCGGGGCTGCTGCGGCCTGCGCCGGTGAGCGAGGTCCTGGTGCTGCACTACAACTACACCGGCAAGCTCCGCGGGGCGCGCTACCAGCCCGGCGCGGGGCTGCGCGCCGACGCCGCCGTGTGCCTGGCGGTGTGCGCGCTCATCGTGCTCGAGAACCTGGCGGTGCTGGTCGTGCTCGGCCGCCACCCGCGCTTCCACGCGCCCATGTACCTGCTGCTCGGGAGCCTCACGCTGTCCGACCTGCTGGCCGGCGCCGCCTACGCCACCAACATCCTGCTCTCTGGGCCGCTCACCCTGCGGTTGTCCCCCGCCCTGTGGTTTGCGCGGGAGGGAGGCGTGTTCGTGGCGCTGACCGCATCCGTGCTGAGCCTTCTGGCCATAGCCCTTGAACGTCACCTCACCATGGCCCGCCGGGGCCCCGCGCCCGCTGCCAGCCGGGGCCGCACTCTGGCCCTGGCCCTCGCCGCCTGGAGCGTGTCGCTGCTGCTGGGGTCGTTGCCCGCGCTGGGCTGGAACTGCCTGGGGCGTCTGGAGACCTGCTCCACAGTCCTGCCCCTGTACGCCAAGGCTTACGTGCTTTTCTGCGTGCTCGCCTTCGTGGGCACCCTGGGTGCCATCTGTGCCCTGTACGCGCGGATCTACTGCCAGGTGCGGGCCAACGCCAGGCGGCTGCAGGCGCGACCTGGGACTGGCAGGGCCACCTCCACGCGCGCGCGCCGCAGCCCACGCTCGCTGGCCTTGCTGCGCACGCTCAGCGTGGTGCTCTTGGCCTTCGTGGCCTGCTGGGGACCTCTCTTTCTTTTGCTCTTACTCGATGTCGCCTGTCCTGCGCGCGCTTGCCCGGTGCTCCTGCAGGCGGATCCCTTCCTGGGCCTGGCCATGGCCAATTCGCTCTTAAACCCGATCATCTACACACTGACCAACCGCGACCTGCGCCAGGCGCTCTTGCGACTCCTCTGCTGCGGTCGCCGGCTTTGCCACCGCGGGCCTGGCAGCTCCCAGAGATCTGCCAGTGTGGCCGGGGTTTCGGGTGGCCTGCGACGGTGCCTACCTCCCGGCTTGGACCGCAGCTCCAGCCGCTCCGAGCAATCGTCGCCCCAACGCGACGACGGGATGGACACAAGCTGTTCTACAGGAAGTCCTGGTGCGGCCACTGCCGGGAGGACCCTGCGAACCCTGGTACCCGACCCAGTGGCAGACTGACACCCTCCGCCCGCCAGCGCTTTTCCTAAGAGCAAACTCGCTTTCTCAATAAATGCATTTGTAGGGAAGTCAACCAAAGATGATGGAGGCAGACCATACTGAAAAGTGCGTTTATTGACTCTAATCTATCTAAATCTATCCCCTGGTGGTTTTGACAATGTGGTGGGGGACAGAGATAATAATGCAGAGATGTAAAAATAGAGCGATTCCAAGACAGTGCTGGTAGTGACATGATGTGAGCTGGGACACCTGAAGGAAGAGCACTTCAGGATGGTGGAAGAGCATGTAAAAGGCTCTAGGACTGGAATGTGCTCAGGGTTCAAAGAAAACCAAAGATCCTGCTGGGAGAGATTGCAAGGAGACCAGACTAGGGCAATGACGGCACTGAAAGGCCTTGTGGATATTGAGGAAGGCCTTCATTCTATTTTTTTGTGTGTGTGCGTGTTTTTTTTTTTTTTTTTTTTTTTTGTTGTTGTTTTTTTTTTTTTGAGATACGGTCTCACTCTAGCTCAGGCTGACCTGGAATTCACTATGTAGTCTCATGTTGGCCTTGAACTCACAGAGCTCCTCCAACCTTTGCTTCCTGAGTACCAGGATTAAAGGCGTGTGCCACCACACCTGGCTTAAGCCTTCATTCTTGGTATGAGTGAAGTTCTGTAAAGATGAGGGACTTGGGCTGGAGAGATGGCTTAGCTGTAAGGTGCCTGCCAGCCAAGCCTAAACGCAGTTAGATCTCCAAGTCCAACGTTTTAAGCAGACGCAAATGATGCAAGCATGCAATGCCGCGCTTTCCCACAAGGGGGCGCACGCGTCTAAGGTTCGTTCACAGCCGCTGAGAGGCTGCTGGAGCACCCATTCTCTCTGTCTCTCTCAAATAACAACAACAACAAAAAGATGAGGAACTTGCCTTGATTCAGGCATTTATAGGCTTCTTGTGGCCACTATAAAACTCAAGGATGAAAAAGGGAAAGTGAAGGGTGGACAGGATGAGCAATGGGTGTAAAGATGAGGGAGAGTTGTGAAGCACAATTTTGACTCTGGAAAAAAAATGTTGACTCTGGGAGACATAGCTAAATCCTTACACTCTCACATTTGGTGTGTGGTGTCTGATTTTTCATACAAAATACAAACATAATAAAATCAGAGCCTTTATCAGTTTGCGTCTTTATTGTAATCTCTCTCGCTCTCTCTTTTTTTTGTTTTTCGAGGTAGGGTCTCACTGTGGCCCAGGCTGACCTGGAGTTCGCTCTGTAGTCTCAGGGTGGCCTCAAACTCACAGCGATCCTCCTACCTCTGCCTCCCGAGTTCTGGGATTAAAGGCTGCACCACCACACCCAGCTCTTTCTTTCTTTCTCTTTTTTTAATTTTTATATTTATTTAGTTAGTTAGCTAGTTTTTCAAGGGAGGGTCTCACTCTAACCCAAACTAGCCTGGAATTCACTATGTAGTCTCAGGGTAACTTAGAACTCATGGAGATCCTCCTACCTCTGCCTCCTGAGTGCTAGGATTAAAGGAATGTCTCACCATGCTCGGCTTTAAATTAAAAAAAAATTATTTATTTGAAAGAGAGAGGGAGGAAGAGAGAGACAGAGAGGAAGAGGGAGAGAGATAGCGAGAGAATGGGTGCATTAAGGCCCCCAGTCACTGCAAATGAACTCCAGAAACATGCACCACCTTGTGCATCTGGATTACATGGGTCCTGGGGGCAAGCGCCTTAACGGCTAAGCCATCTCTCCAGCTCCTACCTCCTTTTTTTTCCAAGGAAGGGTATCGCTCTAGCCCAGGCTGACCTGGAATTCACTATGTAGTCTCAGGCTGCCCTCCAATTTATAGTGATCCTCCTACCTCTGCCTCCCCAGTGCTGGGTTTAAAGATGTGCGCCACTATGCCCGTCCACTCTTTTATTTATTTTTTGCAAGACAGGGTTTATGCAGCTGAGGATGAACTTTTCAACCTTCTGCCTTCACTTCCCAAGTGCTAGGATTACAGACTTGTGCCACTAAGCTCAGTTTCTGTGGTGCTGGGAGGAGAACACCGGGTTTTGTACAGCCTAGGCAAAAGCTAAGACCCATCCCCAGCCTTGTTCTAGTTTTGCAGTGTTGGGGGTGGAATCCAGGGCCTAGACCCACTGAGCTACATTTCTAGCCCGTCGCCCCATTCGACCCACTGCAAACACTATGTACCTCACCCCTAGTATCCAGGTCAGGATTCTGTTAAAATACTCCCAGACAGGAGGGGCCAGCGCCTCTGTGGCTGGCTCTAAACGGGTCTGGCAAGGCCAGGACAACTCTCCCGCGGGGGTCTGAATTCTTGTCGAGGGGCCTTCATTTGTGTCCATAAAAGGATCCTGGCGTGCTGGCCATGTCCCCCACTCCCTCAATCCCTGCAGATGCCCAGACGCATTCCTGACCCTGGAGCTGCATGGCTGGCCCCAGGGCTTCTGGCTTCGCATTACGTAGAGGTGAGCCACCTTGCGGTAGACGCGAAAACTTCAGGCAGCTGAGAAGACCCATCATGCGCTCTCTCCCTCCCTTCCTCCCTCTCTGCTTCTCTCCCCCCAGCCCCCAGGACTTCTACTCTTAGCGTTCTCTTTCAGTATGTTGGTTGGTTTGGCAATAATGATAGGGGACATATTTTCTCTTCTGGGCCACTATCACTGTTAGGAATCATAAGGAACTTCCAGAACTATTCTGTAGAAAAAATGAACCAGCGTAGGCCGGGCGTGGTGGCGCACGCCTTTAATTAATCCCAGCACTCAGGAGGCAGAGGTAGGAGGATCACCATGAGTTCGAGGCCACCCTGAGACTACATAGTTAATTCCAGGTCAGCCTGGGCCAGAGTGAGACCCTACTTTGAAAAACCAAAAAAAAAAAAAAAAAAAAAAAAAAGAAAAGAAAGGAAGGAAGGAAGGAAGAAAGAGAGAGAGAGAAAGAAAGAAAGAAAGAAAGAAAGAAAGAAAGAAAGAAAGAAAGAAAGAAAGAAAGAAAGAAAGACGAACCGGGCGTGGTGGCGCACGCCTTTAATACCAGCACTCGGGAGACAGAGGTAGGAGAATCAGTATGAGTTCGAGGCCACCCTGAGACTATGTAGTGAATTCCAGGTCAGCCTGAGCTAGAGTGACACCCTACCTCGACTCACTCTGTACCCCAGAATGGCCTTGACTTCACCAGGATCTTTCTACTTCAGCTTCCAGTGTGTTGGGATTAAAGGCATTAATGGAGCTGGGGAAGTGGCTCCCAGTTAATGGAACTTGCTTGCAAAGCCTGCCACCCTGAGTTCAGTTCCTCAGTATCACATGAACAAAGTAGCACATGCATCTGCAGTTTGTTTGCAACAGCAAGAGGCCCTGGTGTGTCCCTACTGTCTCTTTCTCTGCTCAAAAATAAATAAATAAAAATATTTTTAAAATAATTTTTTTACACTCAGGAGACAGAGGTAGGAGGATCGCTGTGAGTTCGTGGCCAGCCTGGAACTACAGAGTGAGTTCCAGGTCAGCCTGGGCTAGAGTGAGACTCTGCCTCTAAAAAGAACAAAACAAAAACAAAACAAAAAAAGTCTATGGTTAAGGTCATAAGCCCTAGGGGAGGGAAACTACTACTGTTGTCTGGCTAAATGGATATATTATGTCCACCAAACTAAACACTTGTTTAAACCCATATATTAGTGCTACTTTCACTTTTGGTTACAGAAGCTTCTCTTTTCAGATGGTGGTGACCACTGTAATGTTTCAAAAGTCACTATAGTGCTGAAAAGTGATGGTGGACAGTTCAGAACTGAGACATCTCTATCACACCCTCCAAGGCTCAGGGAGCTTTGCAGAAGAGGTGGTAGAAGGAATGTAAGAGCCAGAGGAAGGGGATGAGTGCTTTTTTTTTTTTTTTTGGTGTTTTGAGGTAGGGTCTCAACCTATTCCAGGCTATCCTGGAATTCATTGTGTATGAACTTATCCTGGAATTCATTGTGTATGAACTCACAGCAATCCTCCTACTTCTGTCTCAGAGTGCAGGGATTAAAGGTTTGCACCAACATGCCCAACAATGCTGCTTCCAAATACAATGTGGCCTTGATATTCATGACCTCACAATGGCTGATGCTGCCAACCTGCATAATAGGAAGGAAAAAAAAGATGACATCAATATAGAAGAGAAATTAATTGGAAAGAAGACAGGATTAAGTGGAGCAGGGATATGGGAGGGGAAAAAGGGTATATTGGGAGGGGATTATGATCTCGCTATATTGTCTATATTTATGAAAGTTGTCAATAAAAAGTTTAAAAAAGTAAGCTGGAAAGCTGGGAGTGGTGGAGCGCGTCATTAATCCCAGCACTCTGGAGGTCAAACAAACAAAAAGTTAAAAAAAAGTTTATTTATTTATTTGTTTGTTTGTTCATTTATTTATTTATTTTGGTTTTTCGAGGTAGGGTCTTACTCTCATCCAGGCTGACCTGGAATTCACACTGTAGTCTCAGGCTGGCCTTGAACTCACAGCAACTCTCCTACCTCTGCCTCCAAAGTGCGGTTAATCCCATGAGCCACCACACCCTGCTAAAAAAGTATTTAAAAAAATAAAAGAGGTGTGGTGGCTTGGAGAGATGGCTTGGCAGTTAAGGCGTTTGCCTGCAAAGCCAAAGGACCCTGGTTCCATTCTCCAGGACCCACATAAGCCAGATGCACAAGAAGGCTCATGCTTCTGGAGTTCATTTGCAGTGGCTGGAGGCCCTGGTGCGTCCATTCTCCTTCTCTCTCTCTCTCTCAAATAAATAAATAAATAAAATGTTAATATATATATGTATATACATATATAATTTATTTTATATAGTTTTATTTTTATTTATTTATTTGAGAGAAAGAAGAAGAGAGAGAGAGAATGGGTGCACCAGGGCCTCCAGCCACTGCAAATGAACTCCAGATGCATGTGCCCCCTTATGGATCTGGTTTACGTGGGTTCTGGGGAATAGAACTGAGGTCCTTTGGTTTTGCAGGAAAGTGCCTTAACTACTAAGCCAACTCTCCAGCCCCCTATTTTATTTATTTATTTATTTATTTATAAATTTTATTTATTTTTGGAGAGAGACACAGAGAGAGACAGACAGAGAGAGAGGGAGAGGGAGACAGATAGAGAATGGGCGTGCCAGCAGTCTCTCAGCTGCTGTGAACGAAATCCAGATGTGTGCGCCTCCTTGTGGTCAAGTGCGGCATTGCGCCCTTGAGTCACTTTGCATCTGGCTAAACATGGGACCTGGAGATTGGAACCAGTGTTCTTAGGCTTAGCAGGCAGGCGCCTTAACCGCTAAGCCATTTCTCCAGCCATTTATTTATTTATTTATTTATTTATTTATTTATTTATTTATTTATTTATTTATTTATTTGGGTTTTTGAGGTAGGGTCTCACTCCAACTCAGGCTGACTTGGAATTCACTAGGTAGTCTCAGGGTGGGCTTGAACTCATGGCGATCCTCCTACCTCTGCCTCCCGAGTGCTGGGATTAAAGGCGTGCACCACCACCCCTGGCCTTTATTTATTTTTTAAAAAAAGATGTGGGAGGGCTGGAGGGATGGCTTAGAGGTTAAAGGCCTACAAAGCCAACGGACCCAGGTTCAGTTCCCCAGGACCCACATAAGCCAGATGCACAAGGTGGCACATGCACCTCTCTCTCACTCTCTCAAATAAATAAATAAGTTTTTTTAAAAAAGGTGTGGGGCCAGGCGTGGTGGCGCACGCCTTTAATCCCAGCACTCGGGAGGCAGAGGTAGGAGGATCGCTGAGAGTTCGAGGCCACCCTGAGACTACATAGTTAATTCCAGGTCAGCCTGGACCAGAGTGAGACCCTACCTCGCAAAACCAAAAAAAAAAAAAAAAAAAAAAAAAAAGGTGTGGGGCCAGGCATGGTGGTCCACGCTTTTAATCCCAGCACTCCGGAGGCAGAGGTAGGAGGATCACTGTGAGTTCGAGGCCACCATGAGACTACATAGTTAATTCCAGGTCAGCCTGGGCTAGAGTGAGACCCTATCTCCAAAAACAGAAAAAAAAAAAAAAAAAAAAAAGGTGTGGGGTCTGGAGGGATGGCTTAGTGGTTAAGGCATTTGCCTACAAAGCCACAGGACCCAGGTTCGATTCCCTAGGACCCATGTTAGCCAGATCCACAAGGGGGTGCACGCATCTGGAATTTGTTTGCAGTGGCTGGAGACCCTGGCATGCCCATTCCCTCTCTCTCTCTCTCTGTCTTTTGTTTGTTTTATAATTTTTATTTTATTTATTTATTTTTAAATTTATTTTTATTGATAACTTCCTTAATTGTAGACAATATCCCATGGTACTTCCCTCCCTCCCCCCCCACTTTCCCCTTGGAAACTTCACTCTCCATCATATCCCCTCCCCCTCTCAATCAGTCTCTCTTTTCAGTTTGATGTCATGATCTTTTCTCAAGCTTTCCTCATAAACTCACAGCAATTCTCCTACCTCTGCCCCCAGAGAGCTGGGATTAAATGCGTGTGCCACCATGCCTGGCTCTCTCTCTTTCTTTATTGCCTCTCTCTCAAATAAATAAAATATTTTGTTTTATAAAAGATGCCTTGGTGTGCACACATGAGCACACACACAAATAACTTTATTTTTTTTTTAATTTATAAGAGAAAGAGAGAAAGAATGGGCATGCTAGGGCCTCCAGCGACTGCAAATGAACTCCAGATGTATGTGCCACCATGTGCATCTGGCTTACTTGGGTTCTGGGGAATCAAACCTGGGTCCTTAGGCTTCTCAGGCAAGCACCTTAACCACTAAGCCATCTCTCCAGGTCAACTCATTTTTTATATTTATTTTTATTTTGGAGAGAGACAGAGAGAGAGGGAGAGGAAGACAGAGACTGGGCACACCAGCAGCCTGTTCAGTGGCTGTGAATGAACTCCAGATGCGTGCACCCCCTTGTGGGCAAGTGTGGCATTGTGCCCTTGCGTCACTTTGCATTTGGCTGAACATGGGACCTGGAGATTGGAACTGATGTTCTTAGGCTTAGCGGGCAGGTGCCTTAACTGCTAAGCCATCTCTCCAGCCCCAGGTCAACTAATTTTTTTTTTGGTTTTTCGAGGTAGGGTCTCACTCTGGTCCAGGCTGACCTGGAATTAGCTATGTAGTCTCAGGGTAGCCTCGAACTCACGGCAATCCTCCTACCTCTGCCTCCCGAGTGCTGGGATTAAAGGCGTGCGCCACCACACCCGGCTTTCAACTAATTTTTTAAAACAAAATTTTATTTATTTATTTATTTATTTATTTAAAAGAGAGACATAGCCGAGTGTGCTGGTACACACCTTTAATCCCAGTACTTGAGAGGCAGAGGTAGGAGGATCGCTGTGATGACAGTGAATTCCAGGTCAACCTGGGCTAGAGTGAGACCCTACCAAAAATAAAAAAGAGAGAGACAGAGAGAGGGAGAGACAATAGGTACTCCAGGGCCTCTTGCTACTGTAAACAAACTTCAGAAACATGTACCACTTTGTACATCTGGCTTTATATGGATACTGGGGAATCAAACCTGAGCCAGCAGGCCTCATTAGTAAGGGCCTTTAACTGCTGAGCCATCTCCCAAGCCCAATATTTAAAAAATAAATAAATATTTTATTTTTATTTATTTATTTATTTGACAGAGAAACAGGAAGAGAGAGAGAGAATGGGTGCCCCAGTGCCTCCAGCCACTGAAAAGGAACTCTAGATGTGTGCGCCCCCTTGTGCCTCTGGCTAACGTGGGTCCTGGGTCCTTTAGCTTTGTAGGCAAATGCCTTAACTGCTAAGCCATCCCTCCAGTCTATGCATGTGTGTATGTGTGGGTGTGCCAGGGTGTCTTACCACTGCAAATGAACTGTGGATCCCTGCCACTGTTCTTTTTTTTTTTTTTTTTTTTTTTTTTTGAGGTAGGGTCTCTCTCTAGCCCAGGCTAACCTGGAATTCACTATGTAGTCTCAGGCTGGCCTCGAACTTACAACGATCCTCCTTCCTACATCTGCCTCCCAAGTGCTGGAATCAAAAGTGTGTGCCACCATGTCCGGAGTCTGCCACTTTTGCATTGAGCTTTATGTGGATACTGGGGAATTGAACTCCACCAACAGGCTTTGCAAACAAGTGCCTTTAACCACTGAGCCATCTCCTCAGCCCCAAAATTCTGGCTTTATATTTTTTTAAAAACTGCTGGGCTGGGGATATTGTTCTCTTGGCCTGCATAGGATGCAGGAAGACCTGGGTTGTACTCTCAGTACTACATAACCCAGACATGGTGGTGCACACCTGTCATCCTAACATTCTAGAGGAAGAGGTAAGAGATTTAGTTTAAAATCATCCTCAGCAGCCAGGCGTGGTGGCGCACGCCTTTAATCCCAGCACTCAGAAGGCAGAGGTAGGAGGATCCCTATGAGTTCAAGGCCACCCTGAGACTACATAGTGAATTCCAGGTCAGCCTGGGCTAGAAGGAGACTCTACCTTGAAAAAACAAAAAAAGAAAAAGAAAAAAAAGAAAAAGAAAAATCATCCTCAGCTACATAGCAAGTTTGAGGCCAACAACCTGGGCTACATGATACTCTGTCCCAAAAAGGTTTTTTTTTTGGTGGTGGGTTTCGAGGTAGGGTCTCACTCTAGCCCAGGCTGACCTGAAATTCACTATGTAGTCTCAGGGTGGCCTTGAAATCACAGCAATCCTCCTACCTCTGCCTCCCGAGTGCTGGGATTAAAGATGTGTGCCACCATGCCCCGCTAAGTTGTTTTTTTTTTTTTTTTTAAAGAGAAGAATGTAACATATGGATTTTAGAAAAGTATCAAAACAGGTTCACTTATACTAAAAATAAAAATTAAAAATAATTCTTTCTGTGGGAAGGTTTTTGGAAGATAAAGGAGACAGGTATACCACGAAGAACACTTTGATTTACTATGCCCCTTTTTTTTTTTAATTAAAAAGAATTAAGGAGAAAAGGGCTGAAGGATGGCTTAGTGGGTAAGGCATTTGCCTGCAAAGCCAAAGGACCTGGGTTCGATTCCCCAGGACCCACTTTAGCCAGATGCCCAAGGTGGCTCATGCATCTGGAGTTTGTTTGCAGTAGCTGGAGGCTCTGGAGCGCCCATTCTCTCTCTCTCCCCCTTTCTCTCTGTTAAATAAATAAATAAATTGTTTAAATAAAAGAAAGAAAGAAAAGGGAGCCGGGCGTGGTGGCGCACACCTTTAATCCCAGCACTGGGGAGGCAGAGGTAGGAGGTTCACTGTGAGTTGAGACCATCCTGAGACTACATAGTGAATTCCAGGTCAGCCTGAGCTAGAGTGAAACCCTACCTTGAAAAAGAAAGAAAAAAAAGTGGGGGGCTGATGAGGTGGCTTAGTGGTTACAGAGTAGGGTGAGGGGTTGCTCACAGGAGCAGTGGATGACTCAGACGCAGCCACATCATCATAAAGCCTCCTCAGCACAGGTGCCTTTTCTGAACCCCTAGCACCCCATTCCCATTTCCACAGTGCCTATATGTAGTCTCAGGGTGGCCTCGAACTCACGGTGATCCCCCTACCTCTGCCTCCCAAGTGCTGAGACTAAAGGTGTGTGCCACCACACCTGGCTAACTTTTTAAAATTTTTTTTCTTTTTTCTCTTTCTTTCTTTCTTTCTTTCTTTCTTTCTTTCTTTCTTTTTTTTTTTGCTCCTTCTACCTCAGCCTCCCATGTGATGAGATTTAAAAAATTTTTTATTGATAACTTCCATAATTGTAACAATATCCCATGGTGATTCCCTCCCTCCTTTCCCCTTTGAAAGTCCACTTTATTATGGGCTGGAGGGATGGCTTAGTGGTTAAGGCATTTGCCTGCAAAGCCAAAGAACCCAGGTTCAATTCCCCAGGACCCACGTTAGCCAGATGCACAAAGGGGCGCATGTGTCTGGAGTTCGTTTGCAGTGGCTGGAGGCCCTGGATCGCCCATTCATATTCTCTCTCTCTCTTTCCCCCTCTTTCTCTATCAAATAAGTAAATAAAAATAAAATATTTTTTTAAAAAAGAAAGTCCACTCTATCAGATCCTTTCCCCCTCTCAATCAGTCTCTCTTTTATTTTGATGTCGTGATCTTTTCCTCCTATTATGATGATCTTGTGTAGGTAGTGTCAGGCACTGTGAGGTCATGCTTATCCAGGCCATTTTGTGTCTGGAGAAGTCCTACCCTTCCTTTGGCTCTTTCATTGTTTCTGCCACGTCTTCCACAATGGATGCTGAGCCTTGGAAGGTGTGTTAGAGATGTTTCAGTGCTGAGCACTTCTTCTCAGTACCATGGTGCCTTCTGAGTCACCCCAAGGTCACCACTGGCTAACTTTCTTTTTGTTTGTTTGTTTTTCAAAGTAGGGTCTCACTTTAGTGCAGGCTGACCTGGAATTCACTCTATATTCTCAGGGTGGCCTCGAACTCATGATGATCCTCCTACTGCTGCCTCCCAAGTGCCGGGATTAAAGGCATGCGCCACCAACACCTGGCCTGGCTAACTTTTAAAAAAATATTTTTATTTTAGCTGGGCGTGGTGGCAAATGCCTTTAATCCCGGCACTCGGGAGGCAGCAGTAGGAGGATCGTCATGAGTTCGAGGCCACCCTGAGACTACAGAGTGAATTCCAGGTCAGCTTGAGCCAGAGTGAGACCCTACCTCAAAAAACACACACACACACACACACACACACACACACACACACACATTTTATTTTGTTTATTTGAGGGAAAGAAAGTTTTACTGTTGCAGTCAGCTTAGTATTGCTGGCAGAAAACACCCAACCAAAAGCAGCTTGTGGGAGGAAAGGGTTTTTTGGCTTACAGACTCGAGGGGAAGCTCCATGATGGCAGGGGAAAATGATGGCGTGAGCAGAGGGTGGACATCACCTCCTGGCCAACATCAAATGGACAATGGCAGCAGGAGAATATGCCAAACACTGGCAAGGGGAAACTGGCTATAATACCCAAAAGTCCAGCCCCAACAATACAACACCTCCAGGAGGATCCAATTCCAAATTGCCACCAGCTGGGGACCTAGCATTCAGAACACCTAAGCTTATAGGGGACACTTGAATCAAACCACCACATTGCACCCCTGGCCCCCATAAATTCATAACCATCCATGATGTAAAAGGCAATGCATTCAGTCCAACTATAAAAGTCCCCATAGTTTTTATCAGTCCCAATGATGTTCAAATATCGCCATAGTCCAAAGTCTTTTAACTGATCCATAATACCAAAATAATAATATTAATAATGGCACAGAATAAACATTCACACTACAAAAGATAGCATTGGGTATATCAAAGAAATATTGAGCCAATACAAGATTTAAAACAAACAGGGCAAACATCAAACTCTGTAACTCCAAATCTGACAACTCTAGCCAATGACAAGTCTCCAAGTCCAACAATTCTGACCAGTGACAAGTCTCTGGAGTTCCAATTCCACCCCTCCAGCTAGGCTACTCACAGTCCTGGAAAACTATATCTGGTGCTGGCAGCTCTCCTTGGCAGCCATCCCATAGTCCTGGCATCTCCATTGGATCTCTACCACAACCTACAGTTCATCCTCATAGCACCATCAGCCTCCACGCAAAATCCAACAAGCCTGCTTCATCCTGCCCGTGGCCATTTCCAGAATATAAAACCATGTTGCAAACCCAATGACCCTCTCTTTGCTGCATTTGTTATACTCCATAGTACCAGGTGGGCATTTATTAATCCAGTGGGGAGATAAAACAGACTTTAAAGAACAAGACACTCTTTTAGCATTCAGGCACCTTCAAAAGAGTCATCATTATTTCTGTTGTCCCAATGTAGGTCAACTGGCCCAATCTCAATGGTTGTATCCTCTCAAACAATTGCAACTAAACAGGCAGCAGTTTCAACTCAGATTTAATTTTTTTTCTGTGCCAAATCCATCTACTCACACCAGTCCATTTCTATACAATGCAACCCTTCACAAGTTCACAGGACACAGGCATAACAGCAAGCCTCTTCCACAAATGGCTTCTAGCCAAGTGCAGGCAAAGCGCTTTCTCACCCTCATAAGCCAGACCTCACAGTCCATAGTTCTTACTGCATTAAGGGCTTTCAACTCTGACCAGAATGGTCCATCAAGGAGTACTTATAGCACTGGAGGGTGCCTCTTAGGCCAAGATTTCAAATTCATCCACAGTCTTCCTGCAAAGCAGTTCCAAAAGGCCAAACCCAGTCAGTCAGGTTTCTTTTTATTTATTTATTTATTTATTTATTTATTTATTTATCTATTTATTTATTTATTTTTGGAGAGAAACACAGAGACAGACAGAGAGAGAGAGAGAGAGAGAGGGAGACAGATAGAGATGGGCGCACCAGCAGTCTCTCAGCTGCTGTGAACGAAATCCAGATGTGTGCGGCATTGTGCCCTTGCGTCACTTTGCATCTGGCTAAACGTGGGACCTGGAGATTAGAACCGCTGGAGATTGGAACCAGCGTCCTTAGGCTTAGGAGGCAGGCGCCTTAACCACTAAGCCATCTCTCCAGCCCTCAGTCAGGTTTCTAACAAAAATGAACCTACTTCATGGTACAAATTATATTGTTGTACCCAATTTTGACTCGCCAAATCTGCCAGCAGCAGAGACTAACTCTGAGCCCCCCTAATAGGATAGCATTCCTCAAGGTGACGAGCCAGCAGCTTGGTGACAGGTTGACTACATTGGACCTCTTCTGTTATGGAAAGGGCAGTGTTTTGTCCTTACTGGAATAGACACTTATTCTGGGTATGGACTTGCTTTTCCTGCAAGTAGTGCTTCTGCCCAAACTACAATGCATTGGCTTACAGAATGCCTCATCCTTCACGGTCATTGTATCCCGCACAGCATTGCTTCTGACCAAGGAACTCACTTGACAGCCAAGGAAGTATGGCAGTGGGCTCATGATCATGGAATTCACTGGTCTTACCATGTGCCCTACCACCCTGAAGCAGCTGGCTTGATAGAAGGGTGGAATGGCCCCCCCGCCCAAGGTAGAGTCTCACTCTAGCCCAGGCTGACCTGGAATTCACTCTGTAGTCTCAGGGAGGCCTTGAACTGAAGACAATCCTCCTATCTCTGCCTCCTAAGTACTGGGATTAAAGGCGTGCACCACCACGCCTAGCTTGGAATGGTCTTTTAAAGAAACAGTTACGCCGGGCGTGGTGGCGCATGCCTTTAATCCCAGCACTTGGGAGGCAGAGGTAGGAGGATCGCCGTGAGTTTGAGGCCAGCCTGAGACTACACAGTGAATTCCAGGTCAGCCTAGACCAGAGTGACACCTTACCTCAAAAAAAAAACAAAAACAAAAAAAAAAAAAAAAAAAAAAACAACAACAAAAAAAAAAAACAGTTACAACACCAACTAGGTGGCAATAGCCTGGAGGGCTGGGCAGTGCCATCTAGCAGGCTGTATATGCTCTGAATCAGCATCCTATATATGGTGCTATTTCTCCTATAGGCCGGATTTATAGGTTCAGGAATCAAGGAATGGGAATGGTTCTGCTTACCATCACCCCAAGTGACCCATTAGCCAAATTTTTGCTTCTTGTTTCGGCACCTTTATGCTCTGCTGTTCTAGAGGTCTTGGTTCCAGAGAGGGGAGTGCTTTTGCCAGGAGGTACAGAGAACATTCCATTGAACTGGAAGCTAAGACTTCCCCTTGGCCACTTTGGGCTCCTGATGCCCTTGAGTGCACAGGCTGAGAAAGGAGTTACAGTGTTAGCAGGGGTGATTGATCCAGACTACCAGGGGGAAATTGGACTGCTCCTCCACAGTGGAGGTAAGAGTATGTCTGGAGTGCAGGAGATTCTTTAGGGTGTCTCTTGGTGTTACCATGCCCTGTTATCAAAGTCAGCGGACAACTGAAACAACACAATCAAGGCGGTGTGATAAATGGCCCAGATCCTTCAGGAATGAAGGTATGGGTCACCCCTCCAGGTAAAGAACCAAGACCTGCTGAGGTGCTTGCTGAAGGTGGAGGAAATACAGAATGGGTAGTAGAAGAAGGTAATTACAAATACCAGCTAAGGCCACGGGACCAGTTACAAAAACGAGGACTGTAATTGCCATGAGTGTTTCTGTCTTACCTTGTTAAGACTGTTTGTACATATCTGCACCAATATTAAGAGATATAAATTGTCTTAGCCAGCATGACAGAGCATGCTGGTCCCAACCTCAACTACAGTTACTGTGCCCCCCTCTGGAGGTGACTGGAACCTCAGCTTCACTCAGAGGACTCAGGAGACCTCCACCCTAGTCCTTGACCTGCTTAACTCCAGGTCCGAGCAAGAACACTTGAAGACTTTGAATTCACCTGGGAGGCTTCAGGAACCTTCTCTTAGACTAACATTTCTTCCACTAGGTATTTCTTTCATTATTCATTTGCTTTTGCTTTTTTAAAAATATTTTTGGGGCTGGAGATATGGCTTCGTGGTTAAGGCACTTGTCTATGAAGCCTAAGGACACAGGTTTGATTCCCCAGTACCCACATAAGCCAGATGCACATGTGTCTGGAGTGTGTTTGCAATGGCTAGAGGCCCTGGTGTGCCCATTCTCTCTCTTTCCTCTTTCTTTCTTTCTTTCTTTCTTTCTTTCTTTCTTTCTTTCTCTCTCTCTCTCTCTCTCTCTCTCCTTCTTTCTCCCTCTCTCTCTGTTTCTTTCTCAAATAAATAAAATATTTTTTAAAATATTTTTTATTAGCTGGGCATGGTGGTGCATGCCTTTTATCCCAGCACTCAGGAGGCAGAGGTAGGAGGATTGCCGTAAGTTCGAGGCCACCCTGAGACTACATAGTGAATTCCAGGTCAGCCTGACTAGAGTGAGATCCCAGTTTGAAACACACACACACACACACACACACACACACACACACACACACACATATACACACACACATTTATTTTATTTGAGAGAAAGAGGCAGATATAGGGAGAATGGGCACACCAGGGCCTCCAGCCACTGCAAATGAACTCCAGATGTGTGTGCCATCTTGTGCATCTGGCTTACATAGGTACTAGGGAATTGAACTTGGGTCATTAGGCTTCACAGGCAAGTTCTTTAACTGCTAAGCCATTTCTCTTTAGCCCTTCCTTTTCTTTGGTGGGGTGTTGGTTTTTTGAGGTAGGGTCTTACTCTAGTTCACTATGTAGTCTAAGGCTGGCCTCAAACTCACAGTGACCCTCCTACTTCTGCCACCTAAGTGCTGGGATTACAGGTGTGCACTATCACACCCTACTCATTTTTAATATTTTATTTTATTTTATTTTGGTTTTTCGAGGTAGGGTTTCACTCTGGTCCAGGCTGACCTGGAATTCACTATGTAGTCTCAGGGTGGCCTCGAACTCACAGCAATCCTTCCACTTCTGCCTCCCAAGTTTAAATTTTATTTTATTTCATTATAAGACAGAGAGACAGAATGGGTGTGCCAGGGCCTCCAGCCACTGCAAATGAACTCCAGATGCATGTGCCACCCTGTTCATCTGGTTTACATAGGTTCTGGGGAATCAAACCTGGGTCCTTAGGCTTTGCAGGCAAGCACCCTAACTGCTAAGCCATCTCTCCAGTCCCTGTATTTGTTTAGTTGGAGAAAGGAGGGAGGGTGCTGTGGATGTAGCTCCAGCCTTCATTAGCTTTTCATTGAGTCTGATTCTAAACTTAAATACATTGTGTGTGTGTGTGTGTGTGTGTGTGCGCACATGCACAGACACACAAAGCAAAGGAGATTTATTTAAAAAGCAGTGAGGCCGGGGACTGTACAGTGAATTCCATACCAGCTTGGGCTAGAGTGAGATCCTACCTTGACAAAACCAAACACCAAAGCAGAAAAAACAAAAAAGTTATCTTACAGCCAGGTGTGATTATGCATGCCTGTAATTCCAGGCAGATGCAAGATGATCATGAGTTTGTTTGTTTTTTTAGTTTTTCGAAGCAGGGTCTCACTCTAGTTCAGGCTGACCTGGAATTCACTATGTAGTCTCAGGGTGGCCTCAAACTCTTGGTGAGCCTCCTACCTCTGCCTCCTGAGTGCTGGGATTGAGGTTTTTTTTTTTTTAATTATTAAATTATTATACTTATTGAGGGAAATACAGAACTGAGGAAAGATACCCACGTGGCTTGAGATCCCACTTGGAGGGCTTGGAAAAACTGTGGAAAGAAAAGAGAAAAGAAAGTTCAAGAAGCTCTTGCCATGTGTGGAGCTGGAGGAGATAAAGAACCCATGTGGAAAGTAAGGGCTAGGGGGCCCTCCTAGGCCCAGCCCAGCTGAGGGAAACACTCACCCACAGCTGGAAGTTCCCAAGTGGTCAGAGAGCCTGCCCTCTCCTTGCAAAGGTGTTTATAACCTTACAGTGCTGGGCTGTCATCCAGCTCAGGTGAATCAGAGGGACAGCTGGTTGGTTAGGCCTAGGGGCTGTCTCAGTAAGAGGCTAGCCCTGATATCAAGTTCCAGGGGCTGAACTTGACCAACCACAATGTGTAAATCCTATGAAAGACCTCCCTCCCAGGAAGGTCCTGGTTGTTTGTGGAAAAACACATCTAGGAGCCAGGTGTGGTGGCACACGCCTTTAATGCCAGCACTTGGGAGGCAGATGTAGGTGGATCACCGTGACTTCAAGGCCACCCTGAGACTACATAGTGAATTCTAGGTCAGCCTGGACTAGAGACCCTACCTTGAAAAACAAAACAAAACAAACAAACAAAAACATCTAGGGAACTAGGAAAGAGATAAGAAGTCAGGTCATCTTTGATTTCTAGCAAGTGCAAACTTCTCTGCCTTTTTTACTTTCAGGGGTCCAGTCACCCTAACTGTATTCCCTCTCATTCCCCCTCTCATGAGAAGACACTAATGTATTGGTGGAGTGCAGGAAGGTAGTCTTGGGAGAAAATGTTAGGGAGAAAAGATGAAAGTAAGGAGTTAATGAGAAGTGATCACACAGCAAACTGATTGCCTTTAAGGTTTTCCTTCTTGTGGACGTCTAGGCCTTGGGGAGCATTTGAGGAAACCCAGGTAGACGGAGTTGCATTGTCTCAGGACCATCTGAGCATGAACTGGCTGAGATTTTTTTCCCAGAACTGTTCATCAAATGGCACAGTATTGTCTGACATGGTCTGAATCTTTCTGTATGGCTTATAAAACAGATAAGATATTAGCAGAGTTATCAGGAATATATACACAACATTTAACCTTGCATAATAGTCTCCCAGAGTGCAATATTTTAAAATCTGCCTTCCAGAGTGTACCTTTTTTTTTTTTTTTTTCAGGTTCACACTGCTGGTAGAAATCACCTGACCAAGAGCAGCCTATAGGGAAAAAAGAGGTTTATTTTGGCTTACAGGCTCGAGAGGGAAGCTCCATGATGGCAGGGAAAATGATGGTTGAGCAGAGGGTGGTCATACCCCCTGGCTAACGTAAGGTGAACCAGCAACAGAAGAGTTTTTAAATTAACACTTGGCAAGGGGGAGCTTTTAATATTTTAAGCCCAAAAACAATTTTTTTGGTTTTTCCAGGAGGGTTTAGTTGGTCCAGGCTGACCTGGGAATTAACTATCTAGTCTATGGGGACACCTGAATCAAGCCACCATCCTGGTACCTTTGCCTCCAATGGATATTATTAAAGGACTGTGCCAGTATACCTTTTGGCCTGAGGACTTTTTATTATTTATTTTGAAAATAAAATTATTTTTTTGAGGGCTGGAGAGATGGCTTAGAGGTTAAGGCAATTGCCTGCAATGTCTAGGGCCTCCAACCACTTCAAACAAACTCATAAGCCAGATGCACATTTGGCTGACATGGGTCTGGGGAGTTGAACCTGGGTCCTTTGGCCCTGGCAGTCAAACATCTCTAACCACTATCTCTCCTTCCCTCTTTAATTATTCTTTATTTTATTTTATTTTTACTTAAATAAATAAATATCAAATAAATAAATATAAATAAAATATTAAAATCATTTTTTAAAGAAAATAACCATTTTGACATCTATGTTTGTTTTCATCATTGTTCCCAATATATTTTATATTTGAAAAGAAACCATTCTGACATCTTGTTTGTTTTCCTTTTGGAAATTTCCTATTGTGTGAAATAGGCCATTCATGTCTTAAGGTCTTGTTTGTTTCCTCTTTTGGAAAGCTTTTGTTGTGTCCCTTTTTATTTAATTTTATTTATTTATTTATTGGTTTTTCTAGCCCAGACTGACCTGTAATTCAATATGTAGTCTCAGGGTGACCTCAAACACATTGCATCTGGCTCCTAATTCCTGCATTCCAGGTGTTCTTACCATGTCAGGCTTTCCCTTTTTTTTTGGTAGATATATCTCTCCAGTCCCATTCATATAAAATTTGAGGTATCATTTTAACTTTGGTTATACATTTCTCTTTACATGTTTAAGATCGAACAGGTATACAAAATTTAATCAAGGATTAATTTTGGAGGTCACTAATGGCTCTCCAAAGGAGACTTTAGGGATCCAGAGTAGCCCAATAGCTTCTTTGATACTGGTGTTTTCTGTCTGTCAGGATGAGTCAGGGCTGTGCTGGCTAAGTAGTTTCTCTTCTTCGGGAAGCCAGGAGCACTGATTGCTCCTCAGTTGTGACTCCTGTTTCAGACTGTACACTGATTTTGTTGTTTCTGGGTCTCCATATCTTCCCTGATCAGGAAGACAGGTGACTTAGCAGGGGGCCAGTGTACAAGTATCCCATCATCTCCAGTGGCCTCATGATCTGGGAGCAAGGGCCAAAATATAAGCCTTTTTAGCTCTGGTGAAAGGATGATCATAAATTTGAGCAGCACAGCCTTGCTATCTATGTTGAGTTCAAGGACAGCCTGGGCTACATGAGACACCGACCATATAAGTGTGTGTGTGTGTGTGTGTGTGTGTGTGTGTGTGTGTACTGGGGAGATGGCTTAGTGGTTAAAGATACTTGCTTAAAAAGACTGTGGGACAGGCTTCAGTTTCCCAAGTTTGATAGGCAGCAGCAAGAGGCCTGGGTCGACCCACAAACGTGCACATATGTGCAAATAATTAAAGAGGCTGAGAGAGTAGGATCACCAGGAGTTCAAGACCAGCCCGAAGCTACCAAACGAGTTCCAGGACACCCTGGGCTGGAGTAAGACCCTACCTTGAAAAATAAATTTAAAAGTAAAAAGGCTGGAGAGATGGCTTAGTGGTAGAAGACACTTGCTTTCCAAGCCTGACTGCCTGCAGTTCAATTTCCCAATTTAGATTTCATGTAAAGCCAAATTCACAAAGTGACCCATGTACATCAGGCTTTATGTTTATACTGGGGAATTGAACCTGGGTCCTTTGGCTTTGCTGGCAAGCTGCTTAACTGCTAAACCATCTCTCCAACCCAAAATTAACTTTTTTTAAAAAAGAAATTTAAGCCGGGCGTGGTGGTGCACGCCTTTAATCCCAGCACTCGGGAGGCAGAGGTAGGAGGATCGCCATGAGTTCAAGGCCACCCTGAGACTACTTAGTTAATTACAGGTCAGCCTGGGCCAGAGTGAGACCCTACCTCGAAAAACCAAAAAAAAAAAAAAAAAAAGAAAGAAATTTAGCCGGGCATGGTGGCACACACCTTTAATCCCAGCACTTGGGAGGCAGAGGTAGGAGGATTGCCGTGAGTTTGAGGCCACCCTGAGACTACATAATGAATTCCAGATCAGCCTGGACTAGAGTGAAACCCTACCTCAAAAAAAAAAAAAGAAAGAAAAAGAAAGAAAGCTAGCTAGAAATTTATTTATTTGACAGGGAGAAAGAGGAAGAGAGAGAGAGAGAGAATGGGTACACCAGGGCCTCCAGCCACTGCAAATGAACTCTAGATGCATGCACCACTTTGTGCATTTGGCCAACATGGGTCCTGGGGAATCGAACCTGGGTCCTTTGGCTTTGCAGGCAAACACCTTAACTGCTAAGCCATCCTTCCAGCCCTAACTTTTTTGTTGTTGTTGTTGTTTTGTTTTGTGAGGTAGGGTTTCACTCTAGCTCAGGCTGACGTGGAATTCACTATGTAGTCTCAGGGTGGCCCCGAACTCATGGCACTCCTCCTACCTCTGCCTCCCAAGTGCTAGAATTAAAGGCATGTGCCACCAGGAATGGCTACTTTTTAATTAATTAACTAATTAATTAATTAATTAGAGAGAGTGTGAGAGCGGGAGAGAATGGGCGTGCCAGGTCCTCTAGCCATTGCAAATGAACTCCAGAAGCCATTGAGATGGCTTAGCAGTTAAAGCATTTGCCTGCCAAGCCTAAGGATACAGGTTTGATTCCCCAAGACCATGTAAGCCAGATGCACTAGGTGACACATGTATTTGGAGTTCATTTGCAGTAGCTACAGGCCCTGGCATACCTGTTCTCTCTCTTTCTCTTTAACTTTCTCACAAATAAATACATAAAATTTTAAAAAATATTTTATTTTTATGTATTTATTTGCAAGCAAAGAGAGATAGAGACGAGAGAAACAGACAGAGAGAGAGAGAGAGAGAGAGAGGAGAGAGAGAGAGAGAAAGAATGGGCATGCTAGGGCCTCCAGCCACTGCAAATGAACTCCAGATGCATGCACCACTTTGTGCATCTGCCTTTACATGGGTACTAGGGAATCGAACTCTAGTCATTAGGCTTTGCTGGCAAGTAGCTTAACTGCTGAACCATCTCTCCAGTCCAAAATTAACTTTTTAAAAAAATATTTTATTTATTTATTATTTATTAGAGACAGACGGGGGGGGGAGGAGTGAGAATGGGCTGCCACTGCAAATGAACTCCAGATGCATGTGCCACCATGTGCATCTGGCTTATGGGACCTGGAGAATCAAAACTGGGTCCCTAGGCTTCACAGGCATGCACCTTAACTGCTAAGCCATCTCTCCAGCCCCCAAAGTTTACTTTTTATTTTACTTATTTATTTAGAAGGAGAGAGAGAGAGAAGAGAGAATGGGCATGCATGGACCTCTTGCCACTGCAAACAAACTCCAGACACATGAAACATTTTGTGCATCTGGCTATAAATGGGTCCTGGGGAATTGAACCCAGGCCGTTAGACTTTGCAAGCAAGTTTCCAGTTGTTAGAGGGCTTGCCTAGCATGCAGGAAGCCCTGTCTGTGTACCATCCCCAGTACCCCATAAGCCTGGGCAAGTGTCACAGGCCTGTGTCATTGCACACTTCTGAAGTGGAGGCAGGAGGATCAGGAGAAGTTCAAGGTCATCTAGCCTGGGCTAGAGATCCTGTCTCAAAAATAAAATTAACAGGCCGGGCGTGGTGGTGCACGTCCTTAATCCCAGCACAGGCAGAGGTAGGAGGATCGCTGTGAGTTCAAGGCCACCCTGAGACTACAGAGTGAATTCCAGATCAGCCTGAGTGAGACCCTACCTCGAAAAACCAAAACAAACAAACAAACAAACAAACAAACAAAGTTAACAAGGTAAACATTCCAGCTGTAATCTGCGGGTGTGGAAGTGGGAGGCCTGCGCTATGTGGATTGAAGGGAGCACACCTGATAAAGGGACAGCCGGAAGGGGACCTGACCCAGGCCAGCCCAGCCAGACGAGCGCTCTTAGCCGACCGGGCACCTGCGGGAAGGGCGGGGAATCAATCGCCTCTCCTTCCCCGCCGCGCCCTTTCCGCCGCCTCCTCCCCGCGCGTCCGGAGGCCGCGACCCCACAGCCACGCTGTCCCTCGGCCGAGGACCCCCGACGGCGTCGACACCGGCGGATCAGGGCCAGCCAAGGCTACCCTGGAGCCATCTGGACCCAAGGCAGCCCCTCCTCGGCCTTCCGGGAAGCGCGGCGCGCGGGTGGGTGATATCACCAAGCCCTGAGTACGCGCGGCGCCCGCGGCATCCCCACCCTGCGCGACACCTACGGAGGCGACACGGGGGCCGAGGTGAGCATCGGGGTGAGGGTGCCCACCGGTTCCTAGATGCCACCTGGAGGATCACCGGCCTTCACCCCGGGAGCTGCGAGCACGCGGTGGCGAGCCGCAATGTCGCCGTCCCCCCGGGCCCCCGGAGCTGGCGCTGGGTAACAGCTGCCAGGGGCAGTGGGGACCCACCCCAGCCGGGTCCCCGCCGCCCTGGCCCGAAGCCCGCAGGGACTTTTATTGTGACACGCGGGCGCCGGGCCGTGCTTAGTCACGGTGACCCGCGCGGCGCCTCCCCCTGGCGCGCGGCGATGGAGGCGCCGGCCCGGGCGGCCCAGGCCGAGGCCGAGGCGGAGGCGGAGCCGAGCGCGGCCATGGCGGGGTGAGTGAGGCGGCCTGAGCTCGGGCTGCGGCCACCGCCGGCCACCGCGCCGCAGCGATCGCACCTGGGGACGGAGGGGACCCGGGAAGGTCCCTGCGCCCGTGCACCAGGCCGGGAGGGCGCAGCCCGGGGCCGGTGTTTTTGTTGCACGGTGACCCGAGAGCCACTGAAATCCTGGCGAGAGGCCCTGGAGCTCCTTGCACATGGGTCCCCTTGGGGACCCACTGGATCATTGCTTAGGGAGGAGGGAGGCTTGCAGGGCTGAGCTTTTTTGGGGGGCGGTGGTTAGCGGTGCTGGTCCTGGGGTCACTTCCTCTGCTCTCCAGGCCTTGGTGGGCGGTCAGGCGCAGTCTGGGAAGGGGAGTGCCCAGCTTCCAGGGGGACACCGTTAACCGATTGGTCAGCTGGACACCTCTCAGCCAGGTGGAGGAGGCAGGCTCAGAGGAGCAGGCAGCGGGCCAGCGAGCGGCTCACGGACTCCTGCGCAGAGCCAGGCCTGGAACTTCAAGCACAGGAGATGGTGGGGGCGGGGAAACGCGCTGCCCTCCGAGACTCTGAGTCTGGGGAGACAGAAGGTCCATCCCCTAGCAAACCCAAGGACAGTGTTCCCATTTCTGGCTTGTGCTGTGATGAAAATAAAACCATGGGGAGGGGGACACTGAGCTGAACCCAGAGCCCAGATAGCCTGTTGTAGGTCATCCCTTTCCACAGGCACCCCCCCCCCGCGCCAGGTAGCCTCTCGCTGTAGCCAAGGCTGACCGGGAATTCACTATGTAATCTAAAAGTGGCCTTGAACTCACAGCGATCCTTCTACCGCTGCCTCCCCAGTGCTAGGATTAAAGGCATGTACCACCACACCCTGCTCTCAGGCACTTTTCACAACAGCTCATACCTACAATCTCCATAGGTCTCCCTGAATCCCTGAAATGCCCACACTCCTCTTTGGTTTTCCACTCAGTCGTGTTCTGTCTCAGGGCCCTTTGCACTTGCTGTTTTCTCTATTTAGAAACCTACTCTCCCTCTAAGATGTCCATCTATGTTTTCGCTCTAAACTCATTTTCTCAAAGATATTTGTACCACCTGATTTCCAAAAACTACCTCTTAGCCGGGGGTGGTGAAACATGCCTTTAACCCCAGTACCCTGGAAGCAGAGATAGGAGGATCGCCATGAGTTTGAGGCCAGCCTGGAGCTATAGAGTGAATTCCAGGTCAGCCTGGGCTGGAGTGAGACCCTACCTCAAAAAACCAAAGCAGCAATACCAAAAAAAAGACTGCCTTTCAGTGAAGAGTGACCAAGACACATAGTCACAATACTGTTGTTGCCGTTTTTTTTTTTTTTTTTTTTCTAGGTAGGGTCTCACTCTAGCTCAGGTTGACCTGGAATTCACTATGTCGTCTCAGAATGGCCTCGAACTCACGGCGATTCTCTTACCTCTGCCTTCTGAGTGCTGGGATTAAAGCGTGCACCACCACGCCCAGCTAGGCTTTGTTATATATATATTTCACTTTCTATGAGAGAGAGAGAGAATGGGTGCACCAGGGCCTCTAGCCACTGCAAATGAACTCCAGATGCATTCATCATCATGTGCATTTGGCTTTTTTTTTTTTTTTTTTTTTTTTTGGCTTTTTGTGGTAAGATCTTGCTGTAGCCCAGGCTGACCTGGAATTCACTATGTAGTCTCAGGGTGGCCTCAAACTCTTGGTGATCCTCCTACTTCTGCTTCCCGAGTTATGGGATTAAAGGCATGCACCACCACCGCCTGGCTTCTGCTTATTTATTTATTTGCAAGGAGAGAAAGACAGGAGTGGGGAGAGAGAATAGGCATTCCAGGACCTCTAGCCACTGAAAATAAATTATGGATGGATGCACTGGTTTTACGTGGGTACTAGGGAATTGAACCAGGACGGGCAAGCTTTATAAGCAAGAGCCTTCAATTATTGAGCCATCTCTCCAGCTCCTCCTTGTTTGTTTTATTTATGGGCCTTCCCTTTCCAAATGTCACCTGCAGGAGGGCAAGGGTTTTCTCTGTCTTGCTCAGAGTGGTGCCTGGCACACAGTTGACACTCTAGAAAGACTGGAGAAAGGGAAGATCCCTGGGTGGCTGGAACAGAGCCAACAGAAGAAAGAGGCTGACTGTGTGAGGTTTTGCAGGCCATGGAGGAGTTGGCTTGTACTATTATAATCTAGTAGAGAGTGTTGGAAGATTCTGAGCTGGGAAGGAACATGATGTGACCTTTTTTTTTTTTTAATTGATGTGACCTGTTTATAAACAGGCCTTTGGGCTAATGAATTGGGGAGAAGTTAACAGAATAAATATTTCCTGATTTATCCAGCTCACTTGGCTAGGAAAATTACCTAAAAAATTACAATTGCAGTGGCTGGGAATGTTGCTCAGTGGGTAGAGTGCATGAAGCCCTGGGTTCAATCTCCAGCATCACATGGTGGTTCTCACCTGTCATCCTAGCACTTAGGAAGGGAAGGAGGAGGATCAGGAGTTTGAGGTCAGCCTGGTATACATGAGAGTGTCTCAAAAAGAAAAAAAAAAGTCACAATCATTTAATTTACAAAAGAGTCCTAGTGGGACCTGGCCCAACCCCAGGCCCTGCCTGCAGCCCTGTACTCTTCCTCCCTCTAGGCTTCTTGACTGCCAGCACTGATCTTATTGTGCCTTGTCACTTGGAACCCCATGCAGCCAGAACCCAGGCCTAGTGGGGCTGGAGCCCGCAGCCAATTCCTGCCCCTGTGGTCAAAGTGCTCTGAGGGGGCAGGGGACCCGGTGATGTATGCCTCCACCGAGTGCAAGGCGGAGGTGACTCCATCCCAGGATGGGAACCGCACCTTCAGCTACACATTGGAAGATCACACCAAACAGGCCTTCGGTATCATGAATGAACTTCGGCTCAGCCAGCAGCTCTGCGATGTGACCCTGCATGTCAAGTACGAGGACATCCCAGCTGCCCAGTTCATGGCACACAAAGTGGTGCTGGCCTCCTCTAGCCCTGTGTTCAAGGCCATGTTCACCAATGGGCTTCGGGAACAAGGCATGGAGGTGGTCTCCATTGAAGGCATCCATCCAAAGGTCATGGAACGCCTCATCGAGTTTGCCTACACGGCCTCCATCTCTATGGGTGAGAAGTGTGTACTACACGTCATGAACGGAGCTGTCATGTACCAGATTGACAGCGTGGTCCGAGCCTGCAGCGATTTCCTGGTGCAGCAGTTGGATCCTAGCAATGCCATTGGTATTGCCAACTTTGCAGAGCAGATAGGCTGCACAGAGCTGCATCAGCGTGCCCGGGAGTACATCTATATGCACTTTGGGGAGGTGAGCAAGGGGTAGAGCTTGGGGATGGGTGTCAAAAGGAGCAGGGATGGATAGATAGGCAGTCATCACCATCTCCCTTAAGGTCATTCAAAGTTGGGGACTGAAGACAAACTTTTTTTTTCCAAGCAGAAAGAGAGGGCACTTCAAGGCCTCCAGCTGCTGCAAATGAACTCCAGCTGCATGTGCCACTTTGTGTATCTGGCTTTACATGGGTACTGGGGAACTGAACCCAGGCAACTTTGCAGGCAAGCATCTCAACTGCTGAGCCATCTCTCCAGCCCAAACTTTTTTTTTTTTTTTAAAGATATTTTATTTATTTATTTGAGAGAGAGAGAGAGAGAATGGGCGCTCCAGGACCTCCAGCCACTGCAAATGAACTCCAGATGTATGTGCTACCTTGTGCATCTGGCTTACGTGGGTCCTGGGGAATTGAACCCAGGTCATTAGGCTTCTCAGGCAAACACCTTAACTGCTAAGCCATTTCCCCAGCCCCCAAACTTTCTTTTTTCAAGGTAGAGTCTTGTTCTAGTCCAGGCTGACCTGGAATTCACTATGTAGTCTCAGGGTGGTATTGAACTCACAGCCACTGACTCCCAAGTGCTGGGATTAAAGGTGTGTGCCATCATGCCCAGCTTTTTTTTTTTTTTGAGGCAGAATCTCACTCTAGCCTGAACTAAGCTCACTATGTGGCCCAAGCTGGCTTCAAACTCATAGCAATCTTCCTATCTCAGCCTCTTGAGTGCTCGGATTATAGATGAGTTACCACATCCAGCTTCAAGATGATTATTATTGTTGTTATTATTATTATTATGTAGTGTTAGAGGTGGACCGTAGGGTCTTATGCATGTTAAGCAAGTGCTCTATCAATTGGGCCACATATTTTGCTCCATTTTTGTTTTGACAGGGTCTTATGTAGCCCCTTTTCTGACCCCAAACTCACTGTGTAGTGAGGATGACCTTGACCTCCTGATCTTCCTACCTGCACCTCCCAAGTGCTGGGATTACAGGCATGCACCACCAGAGCTGGTTGATGTGATACTGGGGAATCCAGGGCTTGTGCTTACCAAGCAAGCAATGTATTCACTGAGCTACATCCCTCCTCGCCTTTTTGTGACAGGGTTTCATGATTCCCAAGCTAGCCTTAAACTAGCTATGTAGCTAGGGATGATCCTAAACACCTGATCCTTCTGTCTCCACTTCCCAATTGCTGGGAGGTAGACTAGGCTGGCCTCAAACTTGCTATATAGCTGAGTTGATCTGGAACTCCTTGATCCCTCCTCCAGGTGCTGGGATTATAGGTGTGTACCACCAGGGCCAGCAAAGCCCAGGTTTTGAGCTCCTAGTCCACATATGGAAAAACCTGATTAAATGATGAAGATGTGGCCTTCATGGTTCCTAAGCAACCTGCTTTCTTTGGAGTCAAAGATAGGGACAGCTAGGCGTGGTGATACATGCCTGCAATCCCAGCATTAAAGAGGCTGAAGCAGGCAGGAGGACTGGTGCTAGTTTGAGGCTAGTCTGGGTTTATAAAATGAGACTTGTTTCAAACAACAACACAAGGACTGGGGCTGGAGAGATGGCTTAGTGGCTAAGGTGCTTGCCTGTGAAGCCCAAGGACCCATTCAACTCTCCAGGTCCCACATAAGCCAGATGCACAAAGTGATGCAAGCACATAAAGTTGCCCACCAGGTGGTGCAAGTATCTGGAGTTCCATTACAGTGGCTGAGGCCCTGGGGTGCCAATTCTCTCTCTTGTCCTTGCTCTCTCATTAGAAAAAAGAAAAGGCCAGTCTGCTGAGCTTGCCCCTCCCCCAAAAAAATGGACTGGGGAGATGGCTCAGTGGGCAAAAGCTCCTGCTTGCAAAGGCTGCCAGCCTGGGTTCAGTTCCCCAGCACCCATGTAAAGCCAGGTGCAATGTGGTACATGGGTGGCATGTTATGCCCCCTCCCCCCTGCATGCACACAAGTTAATTACAAAATAAAAAATAACAAGAATGGCTAGGGATATAGTTCTAGTTGGTAAGATGCTTGTATGATCCTGGTTTCCATCCCAGCACCACATAAACCAGGAGTGGTGGTTGCCCACCTGTCATCCAAGCCCTTGGGAGGCTTAGGAAATCCAGAGTCACCCCCACCTATATGGCTAGTTTGAGGCTAGCCTAGGAATCATAGTGCCCTGTATCTTAAAAAAAATAACGTAGGGGTACATTATGTGGATATGCATGCAGCCAGTCCCTGGTACTAATGAGCCCATGGTGGCAGTACACTTTCGCCCTCATTGTGCTTTCTCTGGTCCACACTATGTTGTCTGTACTCTGGTATTGCTTTCATTTTCATTTCTCAGTGCAGGAAGTCATCAAGGGAAAGTAACAGGAGAGTTCTTTGAAAAGGTCATAATAATCAGCTTTAATTCTCAGATAAAGATGATTAGACAGTGGCATCCTGGGAATGATCATGCAATCAACTATCACCAAAATCTGAAGTGCTCCAACATCTAAAACTTGAGCACCTGATCTTCAAGTGGAAAATTCTACACCTGATTTCATTTGATGGATGGCAGTCAAAACATAGATACACTAAAATTGGTGCAAAAAATTACCTTCGGAGCCTGATATAGTGGTACACTCCTGTAATCCTAGCATGAGGAGGCTGAGGCAGGAGGACCTCTGTGAGTTTGAGGCTAATCTGGGTTACGTTGCAAGTTCCAGGCCAGTCAGGGCTACATGGTGAGGTTTTGTCTCAAACCAGAAGAAAAATTACCTTCAGGCTATTTATTTACTTATTTATTTTGTTTTTTCAAGTTAGGGTCTCGCTCTAGCCCAAGCTGACATGGAATTCACTATGTAGTCTCAAGCTGGCCTTGAATTCATGGTGATCCTTCTACCTTTGTCTCCCAAGTGCTGGGATGAAAGGTGTGCACCTACCATGACTGGCTTATTATTTTGACTTTTCAGGCTGAGTCTCAAAGCCTCGGCTGGCCTGGAAATTAAGATTCTCTCCCCCCAGCCTTCTAAATTTTGAAATTATAGGCACGTGTCCCAAAGTCCTGCTTTAATTTAGCCTTTACACTTGAGTGTCATTTTACAAGATATCTTGTTATGTGCATTGAATATTTGAAAATCTGAAAGAAAAAAAAATCACACTTCCTGTAGCAAACATTTTGGATGAGAAGAATTCAACCTGTAATGTGTGTAGCTGTACTTCAATGGTAGAGTGCTTTCCTAGCATGTGCAAGGCTGTGTTCCTCCATCCTGGTACAGGCATGTGTACATACCTGTAATCTCACCATGATGAAAGCTGAAGCAGGAGGATTGCCTTGAGTTTAAGGACAGCCTGGGCTACAAAGTAAGTTCCAGGTCAATCTGGCCTAAAGAGAGACCTGCTTTAAAAAATGAAAAGGAGGGCTGGAGAGATGGCTTAGCTGTTAAGGCGCTTGTCTGCAAAGCCAAATGACCACGGTCCAATTCCCCAGGACCCACGTAAGCCAGATGCACAAGGTTCTGGAGTTCTTTGCAGTGGCTGGAAACCCTGGTGTGCCCATTCTTTCTTTCTCTCTCTCTCAGCTTCTCCCTCTCTCAAATAAATAAATAAAAACAAATAAATCTTTTTTTTTTTTTTTAATTAAAAGGAATCTCAGCACTTGGGAGGCAGAGGTAGGAGGTTCGCTGTGAGAGGCCACCCTGAGACTACAGAGTGAGTTCCAGGTCAGCCTGGTCTGGAGTGAGACCCTACCTCGGAAAAAAAAAAAAAAAAAGTGGCTGGAGAGATGGCTTAGTGCTTGCCTGCAAAGCCAAAGGACCCAAGTTCAATTTCCCAGGACCCTGAAGTTCATTTGCAGTGGCTGGAAGTTCTGGCACGCCCATTCTATCTGCTGCTCTCTAATAAATAAAATTTAAAAGGAGCCAGGCATGGTGGCACATGCCTTTAATCCCAGCACTTGGGAGGCAGAGGTAGGAGGATTGTTGTTAGTTCAAGGCCAGCCTGAGACTACAAGTGTATTCCAGGTTAGCCTGGGCTATAGTGAGACCCTGCTTCAAATAACCAACCCCCCACCACACACACACACACACACTCTCTCTCTCTGCCCCAGACCCCACTGAATAATTTGTTCAAGTTCATAGAGCCAGTCTGTTTTAGAGAGGGTCTGAGGGTGGGAGAGAGACCCTCGGAATCAGCCTGTCACACTAGCGCCCTCTGCAGGTGGCCAAGCAGGAGGAGTTCTTCAACCTGTCGCACTGCCAGCTGGTGACACTAATCAGCCGCGATGATCTGAACGTGCGCTGCGAGTCGGAGGTGTTCCACGCGTGCATCAACTGGGTGAAGTACGACTGCGAGCAGCGGCGCTTCTACGTGCAGGCGCTGCTGCGCGCCGTGCGCTGCCACTCGCTCACGCCACACTTCCTGCAGATGCAGCTGCAGAAGTGCGAGATCCTGCAGTCCGACTCGCGCTGCAAAGACTACCTGGTGAAGATCTTCCAGGAGCTTACCCTGCACAAACCCACGCAGGTAATGCCCTGCCGGGCGCCCAAGGTGGGTCGCCTCATCTACACAGCCGGTGGCTACTTCCGACAATCGCTCAGCTACCTGGAGGCCTACAACCCCAGCGATGGCTCGTGGCTCAGGCTGGCCGACCTGCAGGTGCCCCGGAGTGGCCTGGCTGGCTGCGTGGTAGGTGGGCTGCTGTATGCCGTGGGTGGCCGCAACAATTCTCCCGACGGCAATACTGACTCCAATGCCCTGGACTGCTACAATCCCATGACCAACCAGTGGTCACCCTGTGCGTCCATGAGCGTGCCTCGCAACCGAATCGGTGTGGGCGTCATCGACGGCCACATCTATGCTGTCGGAGGCTCCCACGGTTGCGTCCATCACAACAGCGTGGAGAGGTAAGCAGGAGGCCTGCCACCGGCCATCCCAAGGGTACTAGGCCCCTGCCCCTCTGCCTCCAGGTGAAATTACACTCCTGGGAGGTTAGTCCCAAACCTATCTGGTCCTTTTGTGCACACTGGAGGAAACTGAAATTGCTATAATGTGCAAATTATATTATTATGTGGTGACATACTAATTGTATAATGATGTTAAAGTTAAAACCTGATCTGGCTGTAGCTCAGTAGTAGAGCACTTGTGTAGCATCGATCATGGTCTGGGCTCAGGGTTCCATCCCTAGCACCACATAACAGATACCCTATGTGTGGTCCATTTGTGTCATCCCAGCACTAGGTAGGTAAAAGTAGGAGGATCAGGAGTTCAAGGTCATTCTCAGCTACACAGTGAATTCAAAGTCAGCCTGAAACTTTGCCTCAAAAATAAATAAATAAACTTGGGAGGCTGAGGTAGGAGGATTGCTGTGAGTTCCAGGCCAGCCTGGGCTAGAGCAAGACCCTACCTAGAAAAAAACAAAAAAATAAAATATCTGGCTGGGCGTGGTGGCGCACGCCTTTAATCCCAGCACTCGGGAGGCAGAAGTAGGAGGATCACCGAGAGTTCGAGGCCACCCTGAGACTACATAGTTAATTCCAGGTCAGCCTGGACCAGAGTGAGACCCTACCTCGAAAAACCAAAATATATATATATATATATCTGGCATGATGGTGGCAGGCTTATACTCCTAGCATTAGGGAGGCAGAGGCAAGAGGATCAGACATTTAAGACCATCATCTCCTACACAGCTAGTTCCAGGCCAGTCTGTGCTACTGAAGTTAAATAAATAAACATTAAAAAAAAAAAAAAAAGGCTGGGCGTGGTAGCACATGCCTTTAATCCCAGCACTTGGGAGACAGAGGTAGGAGGATTGCCGTGAGTTCAAAGCCGCCCTAAGACTACAGAGTGAATTGCAGGTCAGCCTGGTCTAGAGTAAGACTCTACCTCAAAAACAGAACAGAACAAAACAAAAAAACCCCTGCAGATTCCCCAGTTGATAAAATGCCAGAAATCTAGAGTTGGTGGGAAGTGTGAAGCCAGGTTAGAAAATGAAAAAATTTTAAATTATTTTTTAGTGATGTTGGGGGACTGAACCTGGAGCCTTGTGTGTGCTAAACAAGGGCTCTACACCTGAGTTACCTTTCCAGCCCCAAAATGGGAATTTTAAACAATCATCTCAGTGGCTTCTAATGTGTATGGTCTATGAATAGGATGGTGGGATGATGCGTCACCCTGGGCAGGCCACTCTCAAGAAGGGACACTATTAATAACTCCAGGAACACAGGTATGGACACGAAGTGCCCTAGCCAACTGGGACATGTGATCACCCCCATTTTTTATTATGGTGCTTAAAGAAATACCATCTGGGTGGTAGACTAGGGTTTCTGGAGTTGAAAATCTGCTCTGCTATTCACCCTGGATATATCATTACACTTTCCTGAATCTGTGTCTCATTATGAAGTGAGGGAGTCGTGGGGTCATTGTCCAGTAGGCTGGGTGGGGCAGCGTGAAGTTGTACAGGCAAGACATTGCAGGGCAATGGTACGACTAAACCACTGAGGACTAAGGGACATGGTGTCACCTTGCATAATTGATGACTGTGAGCCTCAGTCTTCCTATCTGGGAATGGAGCTACTGACCCTGCCTCTCTCTGCCCCAGACCCACTGAATAATTTGTTCAAGTTCATAGAGCCAGTCTGTTTTGGAGAGGGTCTGAGGGTGGGAGAGAGACCCTCGGAATCAGCCTGTCACACTAGCGCCCTCTGCAGGTGGCCAAGCAGGAGGAGTTCTTCAACCTGTCGCACTGCCAGCTGGTGACACTAATCAGCCGCGATGATCTGAACGTGCGCTGCGAGTCGGAGGTGTTCCACGCGTGCATCAACTGGGTGAAATGCGACTGCGAGCAGCGGCGCTTCTACGTGCAGGCGCTGCTGCGTGCCGTGCGCTGCCACTCGCTCACGCCACACTTCCTGCAGATGCAGCTGCAGAAGTGCGAGATCCTGCAGTCCGACTCGCGCTGCAAAGACTACCTGGTGAAGATCTTCCAGGAGCTTACCCTGCACAAACCCACGCAGGTAATGCCCTGCCGGGCGCCCAAGGTGGGTCGCCTCATCTACACAGCCGGTGGCTACTTCCGACAATCGCTCAGCTACCTGGAGGCCTACAACCCCAGCGATGGCTCGTGGCTCAGGCTGGCCGACCTGCAGGTGCCCCGGGTGGCCTGGCTGGCTGCGTGGTAGGTGGGCTGCTGTATGCCGTGGGTGGCCGCAACAATTCTCCCGGCGGCAATACAGCTCCAATGCCCTGGACTGCTACAATCCCATGACCAACCAGTGGTCACCCTGTGCGTCCATGAGCGTGCCTCGCAACCCGGATCGGTGTGGGCGTCATCGGCGGCCACATCTATGCTGTCGGGGCTCCCACGGTTGCGTCCATCACAACAGCGTGGAGAGGTAAGCAGGAGGCCTGCCACCGGCCATCCCAAGGGTACTAGGCCCCTGCCCCTCTGCCTCCAGGTGAAATTACACTCCTGGGAGGTTAGTCCCAAACCTATCTGGTCCTTTTGTGCACACTGGAGGAAACTGAAATTGCTATAATGTGCAAATTATATTATTATGTGGTGACATACTAATTGTATAATGATGTTAAAGTTAAAACCTGATCTGGCTGTAGCTCAGTATTAGAGCACTTGTGTAGCATCTATCATGGTCTGGGCTCAGGGTTCCATCCCTAGCACCACATAACAGATACCCTATGTGTGGTCCATTTGTGTCATCCCAGCACTAGGTAGGTAAAAGTAGGAGGATCAGGAGTTCAAGGTCATTCTCAGCTACACAGTGAATTCAAAGTCAGCCTGAAACTTTGCCTCAAAAATAAATAAATAAACTTGGGAGGCTGAGGTAGGAGGATTGCTGTGAGTTCTAGGCCAGCCTGGGCTAGAGCAAGACCCTACCTAGAAAAAAACAAAAAAATATCTGGCTGGGCGTGGTGGCGCACGCCTTTAATCCCAGCACTCGGGAGGCAGAAGTAGGAGGATCACCGAGAGTTCGAGGCCACCCTGAGACTACATAGTTAATTCCAGGTCAGCCTGGACCAGAGTGAGACCCTACCTCGAAAAACCAAAATATATATATATATATCTGGCATGATGGTGGCAGGCTTATACTCCTAGCATTAGGGAGGCAGAGGCAAGAGGATCAGACATTTAAGACCATCATCTCCTACACAGCTAGTTCCAGGCCAGTCTGTGCTACTGAAGTTAAATAAATAAACATTAAAAAAAAAAAAAAAAAAAAAAAAAAAGGCTGGGCGTGGTAGCACATGCCTTTAATCCCAGCACTTGGGAGACAGAGGTAGGAGGATTGCCGTGAGTTCAAAGCCGCCCTAAGACTACAGAGTGAATTGCAGGTCAGCCTGGTCTAGAGTAAGACTCTACCTCAAAAACAGAACAGAACAAAACAAAAAAAACCCCTGCAGATTCCCAGTTGATAAAATGCCAGAAATCTAGAGTTGGTGGGAAGTGTGAAGCCAGGTTAGAAAATGAAAAATTTTAAATTATTTTTAGTGATGTTGGGGACTGAACCTGGAGCCTTGTGTGTGCTAAACAAGGGCTCTACACCTGAGTTACCTTTCCAGCCCCAAAATGGGAATTTTAAACAATCATCTCAGTGGCTTCTAATGTGTATGGTCTATGAATAGGATGGTGGGATGATGCGTCACCCTGGGCAGGCCACTCTCAAGAAGGGACACTATTAATAACTCCAGGAACACAGGTATGGACACGAAGTGCCCTAGCCAACTGGGACATGTGATCACCCCCATTTTTTATTATGGTGCTTAAAGAAATACCATCTGGGTGGTAGACTAGGGTTTCTGGAGTTGAAAATCTGCTCTGCTATTCACCCTGGATATATCATTACACTTTCCTGAATCTGTGTCTCATTATGAAGTGAGGGAGTCGTGGGGTCATTGTCCAGTAGGCTGGGTGGGGCAGCGGTGAAGTTGTACAGGCAAGACATTGCAGGGCAATGGTACGACTAAACCACTGAGGACTAAGGGACATGGTGTCACCTTGCATAATTGATGACTGTGAGCCTCAGTCTTCCTATCTGGGAATGGAGCTACTGACCCTGCCCTATGTGTAGAATGCTTGGGATGTCTGCCAGCCCATCACACAGGAGGCCTGCCTCTAAAAAACAATTAAAAAATTAAAGGTACTAATAGAATATAGGGCTTATTTCTGATTGTGTTAGGAAAATCAGCTGTGAGTCCCCATGTCCCCATCCATATTATGTTCTTTTCAGGTACGAACCAGAACGGGATGAGTGGCACTTGGTATCCCCGATGCTGACTCGGAGGATTGGTGTGGGTGTAGCTGTGCTCAACCGCTTGCTGTATGCCGTGGGAGGCTTCGATGGAACAAACCGACTTAACTCGGCAGAATGCTACTACCCAGAGAGGAATGAGTGGCGATTGATCACACCTATGAATACGATCAGAAGTGGGGCAGGTGGGCGAGGGCTTCCGGTAGGGATGTGCTTAGGAACACCCCTATTCTGGCACTGGGACCTTCTGTGTCAACCCTCAACCTGGGCATGCCTAGAGCTAGAATCTTCCAGACTCCACATCTCCCCTTTCCTTTTACATGCTTGTTTTTTTGAGACAGGGTCTCATGTAGCCCAGGCTGGCCTTGAACAACCCATGTAGCTGAAGATGACCTTGAGATCCTGACCCTCTTGCCTTCACCTCCTGAGTGCTGGGATTTCAGGCGAGGTGCCACCATGCCCCCTCCAGCTTCAATTTCCTAAGGGATCTCTTGGGATAAGGGAAGCTGAGAGAGAGGGAAGGTGTCAGCTGAGGCCCCCCATACCAGGCCCTAGAGTGACCCTCCCTGAATGGTTCGGTTTAGGAGTCTGCGTGCTGCATAACTGTATCTATGCAGCGGGGGGCTATGATGGTCAGGACCAGCTGAACAGCGTGGAGCGTTACGATGTGGAGACAGAAACCTGGACTTTCGTAGCTCCAATGAAGCATCGACGAAGTGCTTTGGGGATTACCGTCCATCAGGGGAAGATCTACGTCCTCGGTGAGGCCATAGGGGGATGGAAAGGAACCCAGGGTCTCCTGCAAGCTCAGCAAAAACTCTTCCGCTGAGCCACGCCCCCAGCCCTCTCGGTGGATTCTAGGCAGGAGCTCTACCCCTGAGCCACGCCCCCAGCCCTCACTGTGGATTCTAGGCAGGAGCTCTACCCCTGAGCCACGCCCCAGCCCTCACTGTGGATTCTAGGCAGGAGCTCTACCCCTGAGCCACGCCCCAGCCCTCACTGTGGATTCTAGGCAGGAGTTCTACCCCTGAGCCACGCCCCCAGCCCTCTCCGTGGATTCTAGGCAGGAGCTCTACCCCTGAGCCACGCCCCCCAGCCCTCACTGTGGATTCTAGGCAGGAGCTCTACCCCTGAGCCACGCCCCCTGAACCACGTCCCAGGCCTCACTGGATTCTAGGCCCTGAGCTATGTCCCATCCTTGACATCTGTTTAGGATAGGTGACTGTGTTTGCTTGCTTCCTCCCCTCCTCCCCCCCCACCCCAACAAGTAAAGTCTCACTCTAGCCCAGGCTGCTTTCTTTCTTTTTTTTTTTTTTAAATTGCCGGGTGTGGTGGCGCACGCCTTTAATCCCAGCACTTGGGAGGCAGCAGTAGGAGGATCGCCGTGAGTTCGAGGCCACCCTGAGAGGGTGAGTTCCAGGTCAGCCTGGGCTAGTGTGAAACCCTACCTCGAAAAACCAAAAAAAAAAAAAAAAAAAAAAAAAAAAATATATATATATATATATGTGTATGTATATATGTATATATTTGCATTTGTTTGGGTTGGGGTATGCCAGGCCCTCTTGCCACTGCAACAGAACATCAGGCACTTCCACCACTTTTTGTTTTGTGGTGTGGCTGGGGAATTGAACCTGGGCTGGCAGCTTCACCTTTAACCACTGCACCATCTTTCCAGCACCTACTTTCTTTTTTTTTCTGACCCCTGGCTGTCATGTTTATGAGTAGTAACCATCCCCTGCCCTCTCCCTGCAGGGGGCTACGATGGCCACACATTCCTGGACAGTGTGGAGTGCTATGATCCAGACACAGACACCTGGAGTGAGGTGACCCGCATGACATCAGGCCGCAGTGGCGTGGGTGTGGCTGTCACCATGGAACCTTGTCGCAAGCAGATAGACCAGCAGAACTGTACCTGTTGAAGCACATCTATTACTTGGGAAACAACAACACCAAAAAGAAAATGAGATCCATCCACAGCATTCTTGTTTTTGTACAAGAACAAGTGGACAAAAGAAGAGGAGGAAGGGAAGCTGGGGCTCCTCTGTTCAAATGACGTCTGAAGGAAGATCAGAGCAGGAACCCAAACCCGTGGACCTCAGAGTAGCCCCAGGACCCTGCTTGAGATGGCTTTGGCAACAGCACTCTCCTAGCAGTCAGGTTCCCACGCCCACTGGTGGGGCAAGGTCACCAGTATCCTTTGCTCCCTTTGGAGCAAAAGCAGGTGTGGAAGACACAATTTTTTGCACCCTGCATCTCTGTGTCATCAGTTCCAGGGGACAAAGGGAGGGGCCAGGTGAGGCCACAGGGACCGAGGCTCCTCAGAAACTGTGTGGCCCCAGGGACAAACCTGTACATAAAAGCCACTGGGACACTCTGCCATGGACATTTTGTTGATGAGTAACCTGTAACTTTCCAATGAAAATAAAGAACAAATTAACTAGTGTCTTCCATGGAGGCTCTCAGCAGGCGGTCTGAAACTCAGGGATGGGGTCAGAAAGCCAGTCTACTGACATGTGCTCAAGTACTGACTTTGTTCGTGACTGCTATTT
Source organism: Orientallactaga sibirica (assembly GCA_036365145.1). Lineage (NCBI taxonomy): Eukaryota > Metazoa > Chordata > Mammalia > Rodentia > Dipodidae > Orientallactaga > Orientallactaga sibirica. Next base: position 4,334,384 of record JAEOAD010002278.1, on the reverse strand, counting down.
GAAACTGGTTTGTTACCTCTGCTGACAATGGTCTCTTTTTTCTATGTAGGACATCTTGCTCCCTTGTGGGCAAGCCACATAATTGTCATCAGTTTCAGCTCAGTTGAAAGCCAGTGAGTGACTTAATTCCCTGACACATCTCTGGTTCTCCACCAGAACTAGAGAGTAAGCTCCTAAGGCTAGGAAATAGAGGCCCTTGGGAGTGATTATAGGCAAATGGTTCAACCTCTAGGTCCCTAATGAATAATGTGAGTGGATGCATCAGGTGGTCTGGACCTTTTTGTCCATCAACTGTTTGTGCTGAGTGTGGAAAGAAAATGGCTGAAGTGTAGCACAAGACTTGGGCAATTCTGAGGCTCTCTTGGTACCTTAGAGAAGTCATTTGATTCCTTCTTCTTGGTCCTAGAGGAGACCTGCTGATACCATCTGTACATGAACTCCAAAAACATGTGCCACCTTATGCATCTGATTTTCTTGGGGCATCGAACCCAGACCAGCAGGCTTTGCCAGCACCTGCCTTTAACTGCTGAGCCATCTCTCCAGCCTCAGCTGCCTCCATCCAAAGCCCTTTCCTAGAGGCTGCTTCTTTGTGCCCAGAGTTCTTTGGCCTCTGTCCTAAAGTTACTATGGAACAGGAAATATGTGTTAGCCAGGCATGATAGTATACACCAACAATCGTAGCACTCTGGGGCTAAGGCTTGAGGATCAGGAGTTCAAGGACAGCTGTGGTTACATACCTAGTTGAAGGCCAGCCTGGGCAGTAAGAAGCCTCATCTTAAAACAATAAAGCAGAAGCCAGGCATGGTGGTGCACGCCTTTAATCCCAGCACTTGGGAGGCAGAGGTAGGAGGATTGCCGTGAGTTTGAGGCCACCCTGAGACTACATAGTTAATTCCAAGTCAGCCTGGACCAGGGTGAAACTCTACCTTGAAAACCAAAAAAAAAAAAACAACAATAAAGCAGGGCTGGAGTGATGGCTTAGTGGTTAAGGTGTTTGCCTGCAAAGCCAAAGGACCCTGGTTCGATTCCCCAGAACCTACGTAAGCCAGGTGCACATGGTGGCGCATGCACCATGCAATGACTAGAGGCCCTGGTGTGCCTATTCTCTCTCTCTCTCTCTCTCTCTGACTCTCAAATAAATAAAACTTAAAAAAAAAAAAATATTAAAAAAAAAAAACAATAAAGCAAGAGCTAGGTGTTGTGGCTCACATCATTTTGTTTTGTTTTCTTAGAGGTAGGGTCTCCCTCTAGCCCAGACTGACCTGAAACTCAGTCTGTAACCCAGTCTGTTCTCAAATTCATGGTGATTCTCCCATCTCAGCCTCCCAAGTGCTGAGAGTAAAGGTATTCATAACCATGCCTGGTTCTCCACTTAACTTTTTGTTTTGTTTTTTTTTTTCAAGGTAAGGTCTTGCTTTAGCCCTGGCTAACCTGGAATTCACTATGTAGTCTCAGGGTGGCCTCAAACTCACAGCAATCCTCCTACCTCTGCCTCCCAAGTGCTGGGATTAAAGGTGTGCACCACCACGCCTGGATCCACTTAATTTTTTTTTTTGAAACCAGAACATTTATTATGATTGACAGCTGAAATTCTCAAGATGAGCTGGATGCTGCAACAGCTGCCCACTTGGATTTAGGTGTTGTTCCTTCTCGGAATCCATGCCAGAATCTCCAAAAGACAACTTTTAGGGGCCTCATTCTCCCAGTTCCCGTAGTGTTTTGCCTCTTAGCCTTGGCACTACAGTTATACTTTCTCTCATGCTTGGTAGTGTAGCCACACTTGGCACAGGTCAACTTCGGAAGGTGGTAGGCCTTAGAGCAACAACCGTGACACAGGGTGTCCATCTTATTGTGACACTTTCCAAATGATGATGTTCCCTTTGTCAGCTTGCTTCTGCTGCTGAGACCAAAGAGCTCCACTTAATTTTTTTTTGGGGGGGGCAGAGAGACAGATAGAGAATGGGCACGCCAGTGGCAGCTACTGTGAAAGAATTCCAGACACATGCGCCCCCTTGTGAGCAAGCTTGGCATTGCATGCTTGTGTCACTTTGCATCTGGCTAAACGTGGGACCTGGAGAATCCAACGGCGTTTAACCTCTAAGCCATCTCTCCAGCCCCACTTACTTTTTTTTTTTTTTTTTTTGGATTTTCAAGGTAGGGTCTCACTCTGGCCCAGGCTGACCTGGAATTAATTATGTAGTCTCAGAGTGGCCTCGAACTCACGGCGATCCTCCTACCTCTGCCTCCTGAATGCTGGGATTAAAGGAGTGTGCCACCACGCCCGGCTCCCCACTTAATTTTTTTAAATAAATTTTGAGAGAAAGAAAGGCAGGCAGAAAGGCATTGAGTATGGGCTTACCAAGGCCTCTTGTCATGGCAAACAAACTAAAGTTGCATGTGCCACTTTGTGCATCTGGCTTACATACTTAGGTACTGGGGAATTAAACCTAGGCCATCAGGCTTTGCAGGCAAGAGCCTTTAACCTCTGAGCCATTTCTCTAGCCCCCACTCTATTTTTTTATGTTATGTTATTTTTTTTTTTTCGAGATAGGGTCTTACTCTAGCCCAGGCTGACCTGGAACTCACTCTAGCCCAGGATGGCCTCAAACTCACAGTGATTCTTCTACCTCTGGGTCCTGGGATTAAAGGCATGTGTCACATCACTTTATTTTATTTTATTTGTTTTTTTGAGGTAGGGTCTCATTCTAGCCCAGGCTGTCTTGGAATTCAGAGTGGCCTTGAACTCATGGAGATCCTCCTATCTCTGTCTGGCTTCCTGAGTGCTGGGATTAAAAGCATGAGCCACTATGCCTGGCATGGTCACTTTATTATTCTTTTTAATTTTTTTATTTTAGAGAGAGAGAATTGGCACACCAGGGCCTCTGCCACTGAAATTGAACTCCAGATGCTTGCGCAACCTAGTGGGCATGTGTGACCTTGCACTTGCCTCACCTTTGTCCCTCTGGCTTATGAGAGATCTGGAGAGTTGAACATGGGTCCTTAGGCTTCACAGCAAGCACCTTAATCACTAAGCCATCTCTCCAGTCTTATTATTGTTTTCTTTTTAAGAGACAGAGAGAGGGAGACAGAGGAAGAGAGAGAGAACGGGCACATCAGGGCCTCTATCTACTGCAAACGAACTCCAGACGCATGTGCCATCATGTGCATCTGGCTTATGTGGGTACTGGAGAATTGAACCGGGGTCCTTAGGCTTCACAGGCATGCACCTTAACCACTAAGCCATCTCTCCAGCCCTCACTTTATTTATTTATTTATTTATTATTTTTATTATTATTATTATTATTATTATTATTTTTTTTTTTTTTTTGGTTTTTCAAGGTAGGGTCTCACTCTGGTCCAGGCTGACCTGGAATTAACTATGTAGTCTCAGCAGCCCTCACTTTATTTTTTGAGACAAAAGCTCACTGATTAGGATAGATTAACCAGTGTACTCTAGGGAATCTTTCTATCTCTACTTCCCCAGTGTTTAGATTATAGGCTGGTGCCATCACACCTGGCATTTTATATGGACATTGTGGATTAGAAGGGATTTTTTTTTGAGGCAAGACCAACAAACTCCCCCCCCCTTTTTTTGTTAGAGGTAGGGTTTCACTCTAGTCCAGGCTGACCTGGAATTCACTCTGTAGTCTCAGGGTAGCCTTGAACTCACAGCGATACTCATACCTCTGCCTCCCAAATACTGGGATTAAAAGTGTGTGCCACCACACCTGGCTTTTTGGTTTTTCAATGTAGGATCTTGCTCTGGCCCAGGCTGACCTGGAATTCACTATGTAGTCTCAGGGTGGCCTTGAACTCCTGGCAATCCTCCTACCTCTGCCTCCTGAGTGCTGGGATTAAAGGTGTGTCACCATCATGCCCGGCTTCTGCTCCCTCCTTTTTTATGAGACAGACTGAAAGTGAGAGAGAGAATTGGTGCACCAGGGCCTCCAGCCACTGTAACTAAACTCCAGATGTGTGTGCCATCTTGTGTGCATGTACAACCTTGCACACTTGCATCACCATCTGGCTTATGTGGAACCTGGAGAGTCAAACGTGGGTTAATAAGCAAGCACCTTATCCACTAAGCCATCTCTCCAGCCCTATTTTTAAAAATATTTTTTATTTATTTGAGAGAGAGAGGCAGATAGAGAGAAACAGGGTGTGTGTGTGTAGAGAGAATGGACATGCCAGGACCTCCAGCCACAGCAAATGAACTACAGACACATGTACCACATTGTGCATCTGGCTTATGTAGGTACCGGGGAATCAAACTTGAGTCCTTAGGCCTTACAGGCAAGCATCTTAACCACTAAGCCATCTCTCCAGCTCAAGAAGGGATATTGAAGTGGGCCTTTGTATATAGTACAGAAACTTCTAGAAACAGTTTAATCCACAATGAAAGGGATTAACCCACAATGCAGTGATCATACAGCTTGGCCAGGGGTAGCCTTTTCTTTATAGGTTAGAGCCCACAGTCTCAGGTCAGGTGAAGTTGATTCAGCAAAACAATTTGGGTGACAATGGTCAAATGCACATTTCCTTATCTGTGAAAATGGGACTTTGGACTACTGGACTTAATTACCCTACATTAATTGCTACATCAACGAAGGGAGGGGTTTCTTGGTTTCTTCCTTGATTGTTTTTGCAGTGCTGGGGCTTGAACTCAGGGTCCTGTGCATGCTAATGTGCACGACCACCAAGCTACACCTCCTACCCCAAAGGTGAAGAGTTATCCTCACTTTTTAGTCCCTAAAATCAATCTTTTTTTTTTTTTTTTTTTTTTTTTTTTTTTTTGGTGTTTCGAGGTAAGGTCTCACACTAGCTCAGGCTGACCTGGAATTCACTATGTAGTCTCAGGGTAGCCTCAAGCTCATGGCAATCTTCCTACCTCTGCCTCCAGAGTGCTGGGGTTAAAGGCATGTGCCACCACGCCCGGCCAAAATCAATCTTTTATTTTATTTTTATTTATTTATTTGACAGAGAAAGAGGGAGAGAGGGAGAAAGAATGGGCACATGCGTCTGGAGTTCATTTGCAGTGGCTAGAGGCCTTGGTGTGCCCATTCTCTCTCTCTCTCCCCTCCCCGTCTCTCTCTGACTCTAATAAGTAAATAAAAATAAAAACAGGGCTGGAGAGATGGCTTAGCGGTTAATGCACTTGCCTGCAAAGCCAAAGGACCCAGGTTCGACTCCCCAGGACCCACATAAGCCAGATGCACAAGAGACACACACATCTGGAGTTTGTTTGCAATGCCTGGAGGCCCTGGCACACCCATTTGCTCTCTGTCTCTACCTGCCTATTTCTGTATCTCTCTCTCTCAAAATAAATAAATAAAAATATTTTAAAAAAATAAATAAAAACAAATAAATAAAAATAAAAAATATATAAAGATCAGGGCAGAAATCAATGAAATAGAAACAAAAAAAAAAATACAGAGAATCAATGAAACAAATAGTTGGTTCTTTGAAAGGATAAACAAGATTGATAAACCTTTAGCAAATCTGACCAAAAGAAAGAGACACAAATTAATAAAATTAGAGATGAGCTGGGCATGGTGGCACTCGCCTTTAATCCCAGCACTCAGGAGGCAGAGGTAGGAGGATTGCTGTAAGTTCAAGGCCATCCTGGGCTAGAGTGAGACCCTACCTCGACAAAAAAGAGTTGAAAAAGGCCAAGTAGGCTTTATCTCAGAGATGCAGGGATGGTTCAACATATACAAATTGATAAATGTAATACAATATATAAATGGACTGAAGGACAAAAATCACATGATCATCCAGAAAAAAGCATTTGAAAAGAGATAAGAGACACAACTTAATAAAGTTAGCGATGAAAAAGTCACCATCACAACAAATACAAGAGAAATTCAAAAAATCATAGGGCCATACTATAAGAACATATACTCCACTAAGTTTTGAAAATCTGGAAGAAATGGATGATTTCCTTAATTTATATGACTTACCTAAATTAAATCAAGATGAGACTTACCACTTAAATAGACCTATAACAAGTATTCACCCAGACCAAGTAGGCTTTATCCCAGAGATGCAGGGATGGTTCAACATGTGAATATTGATAAATGTAATACCTTATATAAATGGACTGAAGGACAAAAATCACAAGTTCATCTCATTAGATGCAGAAAAAGCATTTGACAAAATCTAACATCCCTTCATGATAAAAGTCCTACACAGACTGGGAATAGAAGGAACATATCTCAACATAATAAAGGCTATTTATGACAAACCTATTGCCAACATAATACTAAATGGAGAAAAACTTCTGTAACAAGAGTGAGATGGACTATGCAGTCTATAGTCTCAGGGTGTCCTCAAACTCACAGTAATCCTCCTACCTCTGCCTCCTAAATGCTGGGATTAAAAGAGTGTGCCACCACACCCAGCTTGGTTTATTATTTAAAAATATTATATATATATATATATATTTTTTGGTTTTTCGAGGCAGGATCTCACTCTGGGCCAGGCTGACCTGGAATTCACTCTGTATTCTCAGGCTGGCCTTGAACTCACAGTGATCCTCCTACCTCTGCCTCCTCAATGCTGGGATTAAAGGTGTGCGCCACCATGCCTGCCTTAAAATATTTTTATTTATTTGAGAGAAAGAGGCACACACACACACACACACACACACACACACACGAGTATGTACATATCAGAACTTCCTGCCACTGCAAACAATCTCTAGATTTGTGCCATTCTGTGCATCTTTATGTGGGTTCTGAGGATTTGAACCTGGGCCATTAGGCTTTGAAAGCCTTTAAGTGATGAGCCACATTTTTAATTTTTTTTCGTTGTGCATGACCTTGTGTGTGCCATAGTGTGCTGGTGGAGGTCAGAGGAATTGTCTGCACTCCCACTTTCTTCTCCTCCTCCTTCTTCTTTTTTTGAGGTATTGAAGTAGGTCTTGCTCCAGCTCAGGCTGACCTGGAATTCACTATGTAGTCTCAGGGTGGCCTCAAATTCACAGAAATCCTCCTGCCTCTGACTCTCAAGTGCTGGGATGTGCTACCACGCTCAGCTCCCCTTTCTTTTTTCTTTTCTTTCTTTCTTTCTTTCTTTCTTTCTTTCTTTCTTTCTTTCCTTCCTTCCTTCCTTCCTTCTTTCTTTTCTTTTTTGGTTTTTCAAGGTAGAGTCTCACTCTAGCCCAGGCTGACCATGTAATCTCAGGGTGGCCTCGAACTCTCAGTGATCCTCCTACCTCTGCCTCCCAAGTGCAGGGATTAAAGGCGTGTGCCACCATGCCAGGTTTCCACCTTCTTTAAGACAGGGTCTCTTGCCACTAAGAACAAGTTTCATTCCTAAGTGCTTTTATATGGGTACTGGGGCATTGAACCCAGGCCAGCAGGCTTTGCAAGGAAACACCTTTAACTTCTGAGCCATCTCCCCAAACTCAATTTATTTATTTATTTTGAGGGCTGGAGGGATGGCTTAGTGGTTAAGCTGCTTGCCTGCAAAGCCAAAGGACCCAGGTTTGATTCCCCAGGATCCACCTTAGCCAGATGCACAAGGGGGCACATGCATCTGGAGTTCGTTTGCAGTGGCTAGAGGCCCTGGAGATCCCATTCTCTCTCTCTCTGAAATATATTTATTTTGAGAGAGAGAGGAAGAGGCAGAGAATAGGCATGCCAGGGCCTCTCAGCCTCTATGAATGAACTCCAGACACGTGTGCCCCCTTGTGCACATGTGTGACATTGCGCGCTTGCATCACTTGCATCTGGCTCAACATGGGACCTGAAGATTTGAACAGGCGTTCTTAGGCTTTGCAGGCAGGCGCCTTAACTGCTAAGCCATCTCTCTGGCCCTTGTTTTTGTTTTTTGAGGTAGGGTCTTGCTCTAGCCCAGGCTGACCTGGAATTCACTATGTAGCCTCAGGCTGGCCTCAAACTCATGGCAATCCTTCATATCCCCTCCCATCTCCATCTTTTATTTTGATGTCATTATCTTTTCCTCTTATTCTGAGGGTCTTGTGTAGGTAGTGCCAGGCACTGTGAGGTGATGGATAATGGATATCCAGGCCATTTTGTGTCTGGAAGATTGCATTGTAAGCAGCCCTACTATTCTTTTTTTTTTTTTTTTTTTTTTTTTTTCAAGGTAGGGTCTCACTCTAGCCCAGGTTGACCTAGAATTCACTATGTAGTCTCAGGGTGGCCTCAAACTTACGGTGATCCTCCTACTTTTGCCTCACAAATGCCAGGAATAAAGGCGTGCACCACCATGCCCGGCCTCCCCAGCCCCACTTATTTATTTTTTTTTTTTTTTGGAGAGAGACAGAGAAAGGGCCCGCCAGCAGCCTCTCAGCTGCTGTGAACGAACTCCTAGATGCGTGCTCCCCCTTGTGGGCAAGTGTTGCTTTGCGCCCTTGAGTCACTTTGCATCTGGCTAAAGGTGGTAGGAACTGGCGTTCTTAGGCTTAGCAGGCAGGCCCACTTTTTATTATTTGAGAAAGGTGTCTTTCCCAAACTAGAGCTCACAGATTCAACTAGATTAGTCAGTGAGCCCCAGAGATCCATTCTCTGCCTCCCCAGCCCTGGAATTACAGGCATGCACCACTGTGCCCAGTATTTATGTGGTTTCTGATCTTGGATTCTTATGCTTGCATGGCAAGCACTTTACCAGCTGAGACATCTTCCCCAGCCTGGAACTCATTGTGTATGCAAGGGTACCCTTAAACTCTCCTGATTCTCTTGCTTCTGCCTGTCCAGTGCTGGGGTTCCAGATGAGCACCACCACACGCAGCTGCTCAGCCTTTCTGACTGCAGAGCCCCACTCTGCACCCTCCTGCTTTTGATTATCTTTCCTGAGGGAGACGAACCCCCACTTGGAGAAATTGAAAGAGCCATCAGATGAGCACATGGAACCCTCGCTTTTTCATCCACATGCTCAGCCAGTGCCTCAAATAGGGCATGTTTGAGAAACCACATTTGCTCTTTCATATCTGGGGAATCTGAGGCCAGGAGCAAGAAGCTCATCATCCAGAACTCTCTCTCTCTTTTTTTTAGCTTTTTGAGGTAGGGTTTCTCTCTAGCCCAGGATGACCTGGAATTAACCATGTAGTCTCAGGCTGGTTAGAGGTCCTGATGTGCCAATTCTCTCATAATCCCAGCACTTGGGAGGCAGAGGTAGGAGGATCGCTGTGAGTTCGAGGCCAGCCTGAGACTACATAGTGAATTCCAGGTCAGCCAGGGCTACAGTGAGACCCTACCTTGAAAAACCAAAAATAAATCAATAAAAATAAAAATAAAGCAGCCAGGAGTGGTGGCACAAGCTTTTAATCCCAACTGTGAGTTTGCCTATGGACTCTAGTTCGAAGCTCCATTCCCCAGTACCCATGTAAGCCAAATGCACAATTAAGCCAAATGCACAAGGTGGCGCATGCATCTGGAGTTTTTTTGCAGTGGCTGGAGGCCCTAGTGCCCCCATTCTTTCTCTTTCTCTGCCTCTCTCTTGCTAACAAATAAAAATAAACAAAATTTTAAAAAATAAAAAGAAAACAAGCCAGATGTGGTGGCGCATGCCTTTAATCCTAGCACTCAGGAGGCAGAGGTAGGAAGATCGCCATGAGTTCGAGACCACCTTGCAACTACAGAGTGAATTCCAGGTCAGCCTGAGCTAGAGTGAGACGCTACCTCGAAAAACCAAAAGAAAAAAAAGAAAATTAAATGGAGTCACATCAGCCAGAAGCATCAGTGAAAGTCTTGCTTTAATTGGTGACAAGATCCAAGGATTATCGATCGACTTATTGATCATCACAGTGGACAACACATGGGGAAAAGAGCCTGATTGAATTCAGGGGTCTGTCTACACAGTCCCCCACCTCAACCCAGGCTCCTAGGGCAGAGGCAGGGCACAGGTTCTGCCCAGCCCTTGCCCCCTATGATGACACGATGTCCCATGAAACCACAGTGTCCACCCTTCCCCGGGGACTATGATACAGTTTCTGTTTGTATAATACAGCAGGAATGGGGGCTTCCACTCTGTTGAGTCCCCTCCTCACCGTCCCATTGGGGTTGGCCACGGAAAGGCGAGTTCATTTTGCCTTTTTGACTCTCTCAAATAATTTACATACCAACCTTACAGTATGTACAAAAAATGAGAGAAAAGTAAGGGGAGGAAAGGCCCCTTCTGTTCACCAGCTGGGACAGAAACTAGTTTTGTTAAAAGAAAAACAAAACCGTGTAAGCATCATAGGGTCAGATGAGTGGATGGACAGGCAGATGGAAGGCTGGTGGGGGGGGAAGGAGGGGCAGGGGTGTGGGAGCTACTGTACCATGTACATAGAATTAGGGGCCAAATAATGAGATGGCTCTGCCCTATCGCAGATTTGGTGTGAGGGGGAAATGAGGTCTTTCCAATATTCTCCCATGCTTGGAGAAAATGGCCTCTTATCTGTCTGTGGTATTGCTCAGGGACTGGCCGTGGAGAGAAGGGAGGGCCAGGTTCAGCAAGGTGGAGACAGGAGGGACACAAACTGCATTGGTTGCAGGGGAGTGCTGCCTAGGATGGGGGCACACACCATTATTGCTTCTTCCAAGGGCAAAGAAAGAAGGAAAGATGGGGGCGGGTGCTAGGTGACAATCTGGGAGGGGATTAGGGAAGCTGGGTTCACAGAGTGTTCTGTGCCTGGGGATGGGTATGCTGGGCCTGGGCCTGACCCTGATCCCACGCAGGGTGTAGGTGGAAGTGAGGGTCATTTCGTCATCTCCTATGGCCACGGGAATCATTAAGGCAGAAACAAAAGGAGAAGCATCAGGAAGGAGGTATGTATGTTTGTGAAGGTCAAAACCCCTTCCTCCGATGGAAAGAACTCAAAATGAACCCAAAGTGGCTTGGCAAAAGGATGGCAAGGAGGAGGAGAGGGATCAGGCTTTCATTAGACCCAGGGATTGAGTCTGGCTGGTGGAGTGGTGACCCCCAATCCCTAGATCTTAAAGCAACAGCTTGGCTGAACCTCCCCCCATCCCTATGGCTAGGATTGTGCAAAATGATAAGGAAGACGTTTGTGGAAGGGGGACTGTGAGCCAGAGAGAGAGAGGGAGACCCCTGCAACGACCAGCCCCTCTCCCACTGCCTCCCCCCATGGCTATTACTGGCTGGGTTCTAGAAGCCCCTCCAAAATTCAGAGCAGCTCAGAAGGCCACCTCTCACCTGTGCTTGGGTCTCAGTGAGCAAGCCCCAAGGGGCAGGAAGATGGAGCCTTGGACTTTAAGGTAGTGTTGTGGGGGGGGGGACAGGATACAGGGTTAAGAGGTGGAATAGGGGTTAACCAAGACAGAGAGGGGGGAGCAGGGCATCTACAGTTGTTGTGTTTCATCCTCTTTTTTTTTTTTTTTGTTCTTTTTCTAAAAATATTACAGTTAAAATTCAAAAAATAAAATCCCTTTTTCTGGGACCTTAGTCCCTGCCTTCCCAGCCCCCACCTCCATAAAAAGGCCTCATGGATGGAAGGGACAGGGGGAGAGGGGAAAAAAAGAAAAGAGGAAACCCCCCACTTTTCTGTTTTGTTTTTTCTCAGGAGGGCCAAGAGTCTCTGAGGCAGCGGAGGAGGTTGTCTGTGGCGGTGGCAGACCGGTAGAGTGGGGAGCAAAGAGGGACTCAGGGTAAGCCAGGTAGGGATCAGGTAGGGTCTCCACCTGATTCCCACCCACTTGGAACTGGGAGGGTGGCCTTGTCTTCCCCTGGTGTCCCCGAGCAGGCACAGCAAGCTCTCTTGGCGACCAGATGATCTCTTAGGGCCCCCACCTCTGCCGCCGTGGAGGGGAGGCCCGAGTGGCCCGGGGTCTCCTCTTCAGTGGAGGGGGTCCTCAAAACGGGCAGAAGTGGGCTTGCAAAGCCAGAGGGGCTGTCACAGCCTGCAGTCTCAACGCACTCCTCCAGGCCCATAGGTTCAGGCATTCTGCATGCTGAGTGTGCACTCTGCCTCAGCTTTGCTTCCTCCACCTCCTCTGATGAGGCTGTGGAGTCTTGAGCCTCGATCCTGGATTTCTCCTCAGTGGAGGCCAGGAGCTCAGCTGTGGCTAGAGACCATTCTTCCTCTGTGTGCAATTGCTGCACATCCAATGCATCCTCCTCCTCCTCTTCCTCCAATGTCAGTTCAAACTGGAATTTATCAGGCGGGCCACTGTGGCCTGGTCTCCCTGGCTCATCCTCAGGTGGTGGTGATGGGCTCTGCCGAATGGCACTATAGTACCAGTCCCGGTTATCTTCCAAAGTATCCAGGATCTCCTGGGCATCTGGGTGGACGAGGTCTGCCCAAGTCTCCCACAATGGGTGCACGATATAGTCAATGAAACCCACCTGGGGGGAGAAGAAAGCGGTCTGAACAGGTGGGCAGTGGATGGATAGCACTACCAGGAACTGGGAACTAACAAAATAAATGTCATGCTTCTAAGAGAAAAATACAATAAAACAAAAAGCATGCTTCTAGGATCTAAGGGTGAAGCTCAGCAGGGAGAGAGCACTTGCCTAGCATGCATGAAGACCTTGGTTCTATCCCCTGGATACAACCAAGTATGGTGGCCCAGGCCTGTAATCTCAGCATTTGGGAGGCTGAGGAATTCAAGGTCATTTTTAGCTACATAGAGTGTTTTAGGCCATTGTGGTAGTTTGAATATATGGCCCCCAATATAATCAGTGTTTTATTAGTTTATAGTTTGCATCTGCAGCCACCTTGCTGGAGGCACTGTCACTGGGCGGAGCTTAAGGTGTGATGGTGGGTTTGAGATTCCATTGTAAAGATATGCAAAGTGTGCCCAGTAGGAGTTCCTGAAGTGTGCTGTGCTGTGTGGCTGGGGGCTTTGCTCTCTCTTGTTTGGATCTGTAAAGGCAGGCCAGCTTTTTCTGCCATTATGGAATTTCCCCTGGATCTATAAGCTTCAATAAATAATATCCCTTCTTCCATAACTGTGCCTGGTCTGGAAGTTCATCTCATCAAACCTGAAGCTGTCTGTTACAGCCAGCATGTGCTACAATGAGACCCTGACTCACCAACTAAAACTAAGATGAAAGCTGGGCATGGTGGTGCACACATTTAATGCCACCACTTGGGAGGCAGAGGTAGGAGGATCACCGTGAGTTCGAGACCACCCTTAGACTACATAGTGAATTCCAGGTCAGCCTGAGCTAGAGTGAGACCCTACCTCGAAAAACAAAACAAAACAAAAAAAACCACCAAAAAACAAAAACACTAAGCATTTAACCCCAGTAGCACTCAGAAGGCTGAGATAGGGAGATCGTCATGAGTTCAAGGCCAGTCTGGGCTGCAGAGTCAGTTTCAGGTATTCCTGGGCTACAGGGAGACCCTGACTCAAAAAAAAAGAAAAAAGCCAGGCATGGTGGCACATGCCTTTAATTCCAGCACTAGAGAGGCTGAAGTAGGAGGATCACCATGAGTTCCAGGCTACCCTGAGACTATACAGTGAATTCCAGGTCAGCCTGGACTAGAATGAGACCTTACCTCAAAAAAAAAAAAAAAAAAAAAAAAAAAAAAACAAACAAACAAAAAAAGTACACAGAACAGATCAGGAAGATCACTGAAGCAGGTTTCATCCCAGAGATGCAAGGATGTTCAACATATGCAAATCTATAAATGTAATACACTATATAAATGGACTGAAGAAAAAAAAACACATGATCATCTCAATAGATGCAGAAAAGGCATTTGACAAAATTCAACATCCCTTCATCATAAAAGTCCTAAAAAAACTGGGAATAGAAGGAACATGTCTCAATATAATAAAGGCTATTTATGACAAACTTATAGACAGCATGCAAAATGGGGAAAAACTTGACACTTTTCCACTAAAATCAGGGACAAGAGTGTCCACTGTCCCCACTTTTATTTAATATGGTACTAGAAATCTTTGCTATAGCAATAAGGCAAGAAACACACATAAACGGGATACAAATTGGAAAGGAAGAGAACAATTTATCACTATTTGCAGATGATATGATTCTATACGTAAAGGACCCTAAAGACTCTACCAGCAAACTGTCAAAGCTGATAAACACTTTTATCAACATAGCAGGATACAAAATAAACACACACAAATCAGAAGATTTCCTGCGTAGCAACAACAAACATGCTGAGGATAAAATCAGGGAATCACTCCCATTCACAATTGCCTCAAAAAATGTAAGAATGCAGCCGGGCGTGGTGGCGCATGCCTTTAATCCCAGCACTCAGGAGGCAGAGGTAGGAGGATCGCCGAGAGTTCGAGGCCACCCTGAGACTACATAGTTATTTCCAGGTCAGCCTGGACCAGAGTGAGACCCTACCTTGCAAAAACCACCCCCCCCCAAAAAAAGTAAGAATGGGTGGTTGGGGAAATAGCTTAGCAGTTAAGGCATTTGCTTGCAAAGCCTAAGGACTGGGTTTGATTCCGCAGGACCCACGTAAGCCAGATGCACAAGGGGGCACATGCATCTGGAGTTCTTTTGCAGTGGCTGGAGGCCCTGGCATGCCCATTCACTCTTTCTCTCTGCCTCTTCCCTTCTCTCTCTCAAATAAATAAATAAATAAAATATCTTTTAAAAAAGTTACTAAGCTGGGTGTGGTGGCACACGCCTTTAATCCTAGCACTTGGGAAGCAGAGGTAGGAGGATCACAGTGAGTTCGAGGCCACCCTGAGACTACATAGTAAATTCAGGTCAGCCTGGACTTGAGTGAGACCCTACCTCGAAAAGAAAAAAAAAAAAAAAAAAAAAAAAAAAAAAGTTAGCCAGGTGTGGTGGTGCACGCCTTTAACCCCAGCACTCGGGAGGCAGAGGTGGGAGGATCACCGTGAGTTCGAGGCTACCCTGAGATGACATAGTGAATTCCAGGTCAGCCTGGGCCAAAGTGAGACCCTACCTTAGAAAAAAAAAAGTTAATAAAAAAAGTAAGGCCGCATGTTTGACTCTTCAGATCCTATGTAAGCCAGACACACAAAGATGAGACAAGCGCAAAGTTGCACATGTCCACTAGGGGGTGCAAGCATCTGAACTTCAATTACAGTGGCTGAGTCCCTGGCAAGCCAATTCTCTTTGTCTCTCTGTCACTCTCTTTAAATAAAATTTAAAAAAAAATGAAAAAGTAAAGTATCTTGGAATAAACCTAACCAAGGAAATAATGAAAACTTTAAAACACTTAAGAAAGAAATTGCCAAAGACACTAGGAAATGGAAAGACATCTCATGTTCTTGGATTAGAAGAATCAATATTGTGAAAATGTGAATCTTACCAAAAGCAATCTATACATTTAATGCAATCCCCATCCAAATTTCAATAGCAGGCCGGGTATGGTGACACACCTTTAATCCCAGCACTGGGGAGGCAGAGGTAGGATTGCTGTGAGTTCAAGGGCAGCCTGAGACTACATAGTGAATTCCAGGACAGCCTGGGCTACCATGAGACCCTACCTTGAAAAACCAAAAAAAAAAAAAAAAAAAAAAAAAAGTCTTTTTTGGGCTGGAGAGATGGCATAGCAGTTAGGGCATTTGCCTACAAAGCTAAAGGTCCCAGGTTCGATTCCCCAGAGCCCACATAAACCAGATGCACAAGACGGCACATGTGTCTAGAGTTCATTTGCAGTGGCTGGAGGCCCTGATGCATCCTTTTTCTCTCTCTCTGCCTCTCAAATAAATAAATATTTTTAAAAATTCAATAGTATTCTTCACTGAAATAGAAAAAAATCCTAAAATTTATTTGGAAGCACACACACACATACACACCCTCAAATAGCTAAAACAATTCTGAGCAACAAAAATAAGACTGGTAGTATCACTATGCCTGATTTTAATCTATATTACAGAGCCATATTAACAAAAAAAAGAGCATGATACGGGCACAAAAACAGACAAGTACATCAATGGAACATAATAGACAACTCAGATGTAAACCCAGGCTGCTATAGCCATCTGATTTTTGACAAAATTCCAAAAATATTCATTGGAAAAAAGACAGCTTCTTTAACAAATGGTGCTGGGGAAACTGGGTATCTGTATGTAGAAGGAAGAAAATAGATCCTTATCTCTTTCCATGCACAAGAACCAAGTCCAAATGGATCAAATACCTTAATATCAGACCTGAAACTCTGAAACTGCTAAAGGAAAAAGTAGGGGAAACCCTTCAACATATTGGCATAGGCAACAACATTCTGAATATAACCCTAGTTGCTCAGGAAGTAAAACCACTAATCAACCGCTGGGACCTCATGAAATTACAAAGCTTTTGAACAGCAAAGGACAATGTGAATAAAGCAAAGAGGCAACCTACAGAATGGGAGAAAATCTTTGCCAGCTGATACACGTGGATTAATATCCAGAATATACAAAGAACTCAAAAAACTAATCAGAAATCAAACAATACAATAAAAAAATGGGCTATGGGGGCTGTAGAGATGGCTTAGCCATTAAAGTGCTTGCCTGCAAAGCCAAAGGACCCAGGTTTGATTTGCTATGACCCATGCCACCCAAGGTGGCACAAGCTTCTAGAGTTCGTTTGCAGCAGTTGGAGGCCCTGGTGTGTCAGTGCCCATTCACTCTCTCTCTCTCAAATAAATAAACAAATATACATTTTATACACACATAAATATTTTTTTAGAGGTAGGGTCTCACTCTAGCCCAGGCTGACCTGGAATTCACTATGTTGTCTCAGGGTGGCCTCGAACTCATGGCAACCCTCCTACCTCTGCCTCCCAGGTGCTGGGATTAAAGGCGTGCACCACCACACCCATCTAAGTAAATACATTTTTAAAAATGGGCTTGGTGCACGCCTTCCCAGTACTCCCAAGAGGTAGGATATTGTTATTTTGATTTTTGAATACCAGGTCAGCCTGAGCTAGAGTGAGGACCTACATTGGAAAACCAAAAAAAGGAAAGAAAAGAAAACAAATGAGAGGGCAGGGCTGGAGAGTTAGCTTAGTGGTTAAAGCACTTGCCTGCAAAGCCAAAGGACCCAGGTTTGAGGTTTGATTACCAGCAACAATGTAAGCCAGATGCACAAGGTGGCACATACATCTGGAATTCATTTGCAGTGGCTGGAGGCCCTGGCACACCCATATATATTTTTTTCTCTCTCTTTCTCCCTCTCTCTCAAATCAATAAAATAAAAATAAAATATTTTGGGCTGGAGAGCTGGCTTAGTGGTTAAGGCATTTGCCCGCAAAGCCAAAGGGTCCCGGTTCAATTCTCCAGGACCCATGAAAGCCAAATGCACAAGGGGGAGCATGCATCTGGAGTTCGTTTGCAGTGGCTGGATGCCCTTGCACTCTCATTCTCTCTCCCCACCTTTCTCTCTCAAATAAATAAATAAATAAAGTATATTTAAAGGCATGCGCTACCACATCCCCAAAATAATTTTGTTTTTGTTTTTGCTTTCCAAGGTAGGGTCTCACTCTAGCCCAGGCTGACCTGGAATTCACTTTGTAGTCTCAGGGTGGCCTTGAACTCACGATGATCCTCCTACCTCTCCCACCTCCCACCCCCCCCAGTACTGGGATTAAAGGTGTGTGCCACCATATCCAATAAATTTTATTTATTTATTTATTTATTTATTTATTTATTTTCAAGGTAGGGTCTCACTCTGGCCCAGGCCGACCTGGAATTAACTATGTAGTCTCAGGGTGGCCTTGAACTCATGGCGATCCTCCTACCTCTGCTTCACGAGTGCTGGGATTAAAGGCGTGCGACACCCCGCTCTAAAATATTTTTTTAACACTATTTTTTTTCAAAGATATTTTATTTTGATTTTTGATTTATTTATTTGAGAGAGAGAGAGATACAGAAATAGGCATGGAGAGAGAGAGAGAGAATGGGTGCCTCCAGCCACTGCAAACGAACTCCAGATGCATGCACCCCCTTGTGCATCTGGCTTATGTGAGTTCTGGGGAATTAAGCCTCGAACCAGGGTCCTTAGGCTTCACAGGCAAGCACTTAACTGCTAAGCCATCTCTCCAGCCCTAAAATATTTTTTTTTTTTTCAAGGTAGGGTCTCACTCTGGTTCAGGCTGACCTGGAATTAACTATGTAGTCTCAGGGTGGCCTCGAACTCTCGGCGATCCTCCTACCTCTGCCTTCCGAGTGCTGGGATTAAAGGCGTGCGCCACCACGCCCGGCTTCCTAAAATATTTTTTTAAAAAAGAAAACAGGGCTGGGGAAATGGCTTAGCGGTTAAGGCATTTGCCTGTGAAGCCTAAGGACCCTGGTTTGATTCCCCAGGACCCATATAAGCCAGATGCACAAGGGGGCACACGCATCTGGAGTTCATTTGCAGTGGCTAGAGGCCCTGGTGCACCCATTCTCTCTTTCTCTCTGCCTCTTCCTTCCTTCCTTTCTCTCTCTCTCTCTGTCTCAAATAGAAAGAAAGAAAGAAAGAAAGAAAGAAAGAAAGAAAGAAAGAAAGAAAGAAAGAAAGAAAGGAAGGAAGAAAGAAAGAAAGACAATAAATGCTGGTGAGGATGTGGAAAAGAGGAACCTTTCTACACTGCTGGTGGGAATGTAAACTAATACAGCCATTGTGGAAATTAGTGTGGAGTTTCCTGAGACAGCTAAAAATAAATTTACCATATTACCCTGCTATAGTACTCCTAGGACTTGTCTCACTCCCTTAGAGATACTTGTACATCCATGTATGTTTATTGCTACTTTATTCACAATAGCAAGGAAATGGAACAAGCCTACATGTCCCTAACTGATGAATGGATAATGATGATATGGTACATTTATACAATGACATTCTATACAGCAGTAAAGAAAATTAAATTATGAGCCGGGCATGGTAGTGCATGCCTTTTTTTTTTCTTTTCTTCGAAGTAGGGTCTTACTCTAGCCCAGGCTGACCTGGAATTCACTATGTAGTCTCAGGGTGGCCTTGAACTCACAGTGATCCCTCTACCTCTGCCTTCCAAGGGCTGGGATCAAAGTCATGCGCCACCACATCTGGCTGCCATTTAAAAAAAAAGATATTTATTTATTTATTAGAGATAGAGAGAAGGAGAGAGGGAGAATGGGCATACCAGGGCTTCTAGCCACTGTAAACGACCTCCAGATGCATGTGCCATCTGGCTTACATGGGACCTGGAGAATTGAACCTGGATCCTTAGGCTTCACAGGCAAGCACCTTAACTGCTAAACCATCTCTCCAGCCCTAGTGCACACCTTTAATCCCAGCACTTGGAAGGCAGAGGTAGGAGGATTGCCATGAGTTTGAGACCACCCTGAGACTACATAATGAATTCCAGGTCAGCCTGGACTACAGTGAGACCCTACCTCGAAAAATCAAAAAAATAAATAAATAAAAAAGGGAGAGAGAAGAAAAGAAGGACTGCTTGGGCGTCCAGGCAAAGAGGTTGGGGAGGCAGGCCTCACCTGTGTACTCAAACCCTAGCCTGTACCTGAGACTTCTCCACAGAGGCCGTGTGCTTGTCACACATGGGGCTGATCTCCATGCCTCGCTCCCGTTCGCGGTCACCTTGCTGGAAGAACTCAGCCATGATGCGGTCTGTCCACTGGCGGTACAGCTCCAGTGGCTTGGTGGGGTTGCTGAGATCTGCACAATGCACCATATTGCGGAGGACCTGTGTGGAATGAGGGGAGAGGAAACTTGAGAGGCCAGACCTCACTAGTTCAGGGGCCTCAGACCTTCTATTGTCTGTCTTTATTCCTTTTTTTTTTTTTTTTTTTTTTGAGGAAGGGTCTTGCTCTAGCCCAGGCTGCCCTGGAATTCACTATGTAGTGTCAGGGTGGACTCGAACTCATATCAATCATCTCACCTCTGCCTCCCAAGTGCTGGGATTAAAGGCGTGCACCACCACACCCAGCTACCACACCCAGCTTTTATACATACATACATATATATCTCTTAAAGCGTTTTTAAAAATGTTTTATTTATTTATTTATCTACTAGAGAGAGTGAGAATGAGCAAGCCAGAGCCTCCAGCCACTGCAAATAACTCCAGATGCATGTACCACCTTGTGCATCTGGTTTATGTGGGTCCTGGGGAATTGAACCTGGGTCCTTAGGCTTTACAGGCAATCATCTTAAGTGCTAAGACATCTCCCCAGCCCTGTTTTCCTTTTGTTTTTGTTTTTTGAGGTAGGGTTTCATTCTAGTTTGGGCTGACCTGGAATTAATCTCAGGGTGGCCTCAAACTCACATTGATCCTCCTACCTCTGCCTCCCGAATGCTGGGATTAAAGGCACGTGCTACCACGCTCAGTTTTTAAAAAATTTTTTAAAAAATTATTTTATTTATTTTTGGAGAGAGACATAGAGAGAGAAAGACAGAGAGGGAGAGGGAGACAGATAGAGATGGGCGTGCCAGCCGTCTCTCAGCTACTGTGAACGAAATCCAGATGTCTGCACCCCCTTGTGGTCAAGTGTGGCATTGCGCCCTTGTGTCACCGCATCTGGCTAAACGTGGGACCTGGAGATTGGAACCAGATTCTTAGGCTTAGAAGGCAGGCACCTTAAACGCTAAGCCATCTCTCCAGCCCTACACCCAGCTTTTAAAAAAATTAATTTATTATTTATATGTTTGTTTGTTTTGGGTTTGGTTTTTTGGTTGGTTTTTTTTTTTTTTTTTTTTTTTTTTTTTTTTCGAGGTAAGGTCTCACTCTAGCCCAGGCTGACCTGGAATTCACTCTGTATTCTCAGGGTGGCCTCGAACTCCCGGCAATTCTCCTACCTCTGCCTCTCGAGTGCTGGGATTAAAGGCGTGTACTACCACACCGAGCAATTTCCTTATTTTTTGCTTGTGTGTATAATGTGTTCTGTGTGTGATGTATGCATGTGTATGTGCCCTTCCAGTGTCACATGTGCTCACCTGTAGCGAGGTGTGCTAGCCTATGCCAGGGGGGTCCCTGCCTGTGGTGGGGGATGCTCACCCACAGTGGCTGGAGCAGAAAGTTGGATGTCCTGCTACACTCATTGCCCGTTCTCATTTTGAGCCAGAGTCTCTCACTGATACCAGAGCTTGCTGTTTTTCATGGGCCCAGGTGACTCCCCTTTGTGGAAATGGGGTTACAGGTGTGTGTGGCCATGTCAGTTGTTTACATGGGATCTAGAGATTTAAATGGGGTGGTTTTAGGCCTCCTTGGCCTTCATGCTTGCATAGGAAGTGCACTTAACCACTGAGCCATCTCTCCAGCCCCTCTTTTTTAAAAAAATTTGTTTTTCAAGGTAGGGTCTCACTCTAGCCCAGATTGACTTGGAATTCACTATATAATCTCAGACTGATCTCAAACTCACAGCCATCCTCCTACCTCTCTGCCTCCCAAGTGTTGGGATTAAAGGTGTGCACCACCACACCTTTTTTTGTTTTGTTTTGTTTTGGTTTTGGTTTTTCGAGGTAGGGTTTCACTCTAGTCCAGGCTGACCTGGAATTCGATATGTAGTCTCAGGGTGGCCTTGAACTCACGGCGATCTTCCTACCTCTGCCTCCTGACTCCCGTGTGCTGTGATTTAAAGGCATGCGCCACCACACCCGGTTAACATTTTTATTTACTTGCATTTGTGTGTGTGTATAGACACGCCAAGATCTCTCAGCAATGCAAATGAACACCAGATACTTGAGGTAATTTTTGTGTAAACATTGGGTATTGGGGAATTGAACCCAGCAGGCTTTGTAAGCAAGCCCCTTTAACTGCTGAGCCATCTCCCCAGCCCCGACAACAACAAAAAAATTTTAAGGTAGTTCTCTCTCTAGTCCACCTGCAATTTGCTATGTAGTGTCAGGCTGGCCTTGAACTAATGGCAATCCTCCTACCTCTGCTTCCCAAGTGCTGGAATCAAAGGCGAAAAGAAAATTTTTATTTAATATACTTTATTAATTAATTTATTTGAGAGAGAAAGAGGGAGAGAGAGAGTGAGAGACAATGGGCGCCTCAGGGGCTCTAGCCACTGCAAACAAACTCCAGATGCATGTGCCCCCTTGTGCAGCTGGCTTACTTGGGTCCTTGAGAATTGAACCGGGATCCTTTGGCTTCGCAGGCAAATGCCTTAACCGCTAAGCCATAACTCCAGCCCAATTTTTTTAACTAAAAAAAAAGGGGGGGGGCTTTTGGCTAGGCATGGTGGCCTTTAATGCCAGCATTTGGGAGGCTGAGTTAGGAGGATTGCTGTGAGTTTAAGACCAGTCTAAGATTACATTGGGAATTCCAGGTCAGCCTGGGCTAGAGTGAGACCCGACCTCAAAAAAACAAAAAGAAGGGGATGGAGAGATGGCTTCGTGGTTAAAGCGCCTGCCTCCTAAGCCGAAGAACACTGGTTCCAATCTCCAGCAGTTCCAATCTCCAGGTCCCACATTTAGCCAGATGCAAAGTGACGCAAGGGAGCAATGCTGCACTTGACCACAAGGGGGCGCATGCATCTGGATTTCGTTCGCAGCAGCTGAGAGGCTGCTGGTGCACCCATCTGTCTTCCTCTCCCTCTCTCTCTGTCTCTCTCTCAAAAAAAAGAAAGAAAGAAAGAAAGAAAAAGAAAGAAAGAAAGAAAGAAAGAAAGAAAGTAAGTTGGTGTGGTGGCGCAAGCCTTTAACCCCAGCACTCAGGAGGCAGAGGTAGGAGGATCACCGTGAATTCCAGGTCAGACTAAGCTAGAGTAAGACCCTACCTTGAAAAACAAACAAACAAACAAAAAAGAAGCTGGGTATGGTGGCTCACACGTTTATCCCAGGCACTCAGGAGGCAGAGGTAGAAGGATCGCTGTGAGTTTGAGGCCACCCTGAGTCCACATAGTGAATTCCAGGTCAGGCTGAACTAGAGGGAGACTCTACCTCAAAAAAAAAAAAAAAGGGCTGGAAAGATGGCTTAGCAGTTAAGGTGCTTTTTCCTATAAAGCCAAAGGATCCAGGTTCGATTCTCAAGGACCCATGTAAACTACATACACAAGGTGGTGCATGCGTCTGGAATTTGATTGCAGTGGCTGGAGGCCCTGGCATGCCAATATTCTCTCTCTCACATAAAAAAAATCCAGTCTAGCTGGGCGTGGTCATGCCTTTAATCCCAGCACTTGAGAGGCAGAAGTAGGAGGATCACCTTGAGTTCGAGGCCAACCTGAGACTACATTGTGAATTCCAGGTCAGCCTGAGCTAGAGTGAGACCCTACCTCGAAAAAAAAAATAAAAGGCCAGTTGGACTTCAATAAATAAATAAATACAGAAAGAAAGAAAGAGAGAGAGAGAGAGAGATAGATGCTTGGGCTTGAGGGATGGCTTAGTGGTTAAGGTGTTTGCCTGCAAAGCCAAAGGATCCAGATTTGATTCCCCAGGACCCACGTAAACCAGATACACAAGGTGGCGCATGCATCTGGAGTTCGATTGCAGTGGCTGGAGGCCCTGGCACACCTGTTCTCTCTCTCCCTCTTTTTCTTTGTCAAATAAATAAATAAAAATAAAAATACTTTTTTAAATTAAATTTTTATTTATTTATTTGTAAGCAGAGAGACAGAGAGCTAGAAGAGAGGGAGACAGATGCATATGCCCCTTGTGCATCTGGCTTACATGGGTCCTGGAGAATTGAACCGGGATCCTTTGGCTTCGCAGACAAACACCTTAACCGCTAAGCCATCTCTCCAGCCCAAAAATACTTTTAAAAAGGGCTGGAGAGATGGCTTAGCGGTTAAGCGCTTGTTTGTGAAGCCTAAGGACTCCAGTTCGAGGCTCAATTACACAGGACCCACGGGTAAGCCAGATGCACAAGGTGGCACATGGATCTGGAGTTTGTTTGCAGTGGCTGGAGGCCCTGGTGCACCCGTTCTCTCTCTCTCTCTCTGTTGCTAATAAACAAATAAAAATAAACAAAAATTTAAAAAACATTTTTAAAAATATAAATTAAATTTTAAAAAGATGCTTGCTTGCAGAGCCTGATGGCCCAGGTTTAATTCCCCAGTATCTACATAAAGCCAGATGCACATAGTGATGCATGGATCTGGAATGTGTCTGCAGTAGTAAGAGGCCTTGGTGCCCATCCTCTCTCTCTCTCTCTCCTTGCAAATAATTTTTTTTTTTTTGTTTTTTTTTTTTCAGGTAGGGTCTCACTCTGGCTCAGGCTGACCTGGAATTCACTATGTAGTCTCAAGGTGGCCTTGAACTCACGGCGATCCTTCTACCTCTGCCTCCCGAGTGCTGGGATTAAAGGTGTGTGCCACCACGCCTGGCTAACATATAAATTTTTTTGTGTGTGTGGGGGATTGGGTGCATACATGTATGCATATAGAGGCCTAAAATTGATATTTGTGTCTTCCTCAATCATTTTCCACTTTCCTACTGAGTCTGGTCTCTCACTGACCCCAGAGCTCACCAATTCAGCTAATCTAGCTAGTGAGCAAATGCTGGGGGTCTGCCTGTTTCTGTCTCCCAAGTGTTGGTATTAGTGGTGTGAACCAACATGCTTGGCATTTACATGGGTGCCAGGATTTCAAAGTCAGGTCCTCATGCTTGTGCAGCAAGGGCTTTACCAACTGCATGATTTCTCCCCAGCCCCTGGCTATGAATTTCTTATCTTCACAAGGAGGGAATGGAGAGAAGAGGCTGGGAGTAAAAGGAAGATAGTAAGAAGTGAGTGGTGCAGGGGATAAAGGGGATGGGCAGAATGGAGGGAAAGAGTTGAGATGAGATGGGAGGGCTGAAGGAGGAATGGGGGAATGTGGTTAGAAAAGGAAGACGGGAAGACAGAGAAAGAAACAAACAGGAAGAAGGGTAGCACTGGAAAAAGAGCCTGAGAGCAGGACAGTTACCCAGACCTGACAGGGTGAGGCAGGAAAGGGGACACAGAGTTTCTAAGGGGAGGCACCTGGATACGGTCCGTGTAGTTGTCCAGTAATAGAACACCCGAGCTGGTCACTTTCTTAGTCTCCACCATGGTCTTTAAGTCCGCCAGTAGGGTCATGTGCTTGGACATGTCCGTGGCCAACACCTGTGGGCAAGGAGGTGTCACAGGGGCGGCTGAGGCCCACCCATTAACCTCAACCACTGTCTGCATTGGGGTCTTGCAAATTTTTTTTTTTTTTTTTTTTTTTTTTTTTTTGGTTTTTCGAGGTAGGGTCTCACTCTGGTCCAGGCTGACCTGGAATTCACTATGTAGTCTCAGGGTGGCCTCGAACTCTCTGCGATCCTCCTACCTCTGCCTCCCGAGTGCTGGGATTAAAGGCGTGCGCCACCACGCCCGGCTTCTTGCAAATTTTTACTCTGCAGAACCTGTGGGTTTTGGAAGGTTCCTCTGGGCCTCAGATCTGCCCTTACCAAAACCCAGGCCTCTTAAGCTTGGCCTTTCCCATTCTGTCTCTGTCCCCACCCACCATGTCGATGACCATCTTGCGCAGGCTCTGCCGCTGGCGCTTGCTGAGGTTCTGGAAGATGTCACAGTTCTCCTCCTGAAGTAGCTTGAAGCCTACAGCCAGGTGGTGATTCTCCAGCACCGACTCGTCGTTGTACATGAGTGCCAGTTCCGAATCTGCAGTCCAGGCCGGGAAGGTCAGATCACTCTGCCTCCAGTCTGACAGACCACACCCTATTCTCCATAATCCATGCCCACAGATCCACTGACCACACCCTCACCTCCATTGCCCATGCCCTACATCCATAATCACCAGCCTTTCACTGACTGACCATGCCTCTATCTCCACAAGCTCAGCCATCAGGCTGATTGGTCCTGCCCAGGCTGTCAAGCCAAGTCCCCAACTTGGATGGCTCCTAGCCTGGTAGGCATAGTCTGCCCAGCCCAACTGGGTCCACCTCAGTCCAGCCAGCCTGCCTGGCCTGTTCAGCATAACCCTCAGGACCACTGGCTCTGGCATATCACACAAAAGCTCCACCCTCATCTTTTCCACCCCAGCACACCTGGGACTCATCCCCACAAGCTCAGCCCTCAATTTGTTCAACCTGGTGAGCCCCTCCCCGAGGCCAGCTGGCCTGGTCTATACAGCTCAAATGAGTCCAGCCTGAGAGCTCCAGCCCAAACTAGATTAGCTCCACCCTCAGCTGAGTTGTTTTTTTTGTTGTTGTTGTTGTTTTTGTTTTTCGAGGTAGGGTCTCACTCTGGCCCAGGCTAACCTGGAATTAACTATGTAGTCTCAGGGTGGCCTCGAACTCACGGCAATCCTCCTACCTCTGCCTCCCAAGTGCTGGGATTAAAGGTGTGCACCACTATGCCCAGCCTGAGTTGGTTTTTTTGTTTGTTTGTTTTGTTTTTGTTTTTTCCAGGTGAGGTTTCACTATAGCCCAGGTTAACTTGGAATTCACACTAGTCTTAGGCTGGCCTCGAACTCACAGCAATCGTCCTACCTCTGCCTCACCAGTACTGGGATTAAAGGCATGCACCACCACTCCAAGCTACAGCCCTGTTTTGCTCTCAGCCCAGCAGCCAGCCTGCCCCTGCCGCCTGAGAAGGGCCACTCACTGGTGTTGATGAGGAACTGGTTGGAGACCCCAGGGTGGTCTACATCGTGGATGGCGGCTGCAAAGAGGGCCGCTAGAATCTCCAGGTCCGTGAAAACCGCCTGGGGCAGGGAGAGAAGTAGAGGATAGCGAAGGGAATGAGACAGATAAGAGAAGAATGAGGGAAGTTGGAGGTGGGGTTCCAGAAAGGTGAGAGGAGAGAAAGGATTAGTGAGAGGGATGAAATGAAGGAACCACAGATCAGGTCTGGATCAGACAGAGAAGTGAAGATGATGACAGGGAGGTGGCCCTCACTCACGTCCAGCGCAGGTGTGGCTAGCAGCACATGGGTAGACTGCAGCACATCAGCAGCATGCAGGCTGTTGTGGTAGGCCACATCTGCGTGGTAGTGGTCCTCCAGCGTCAGCATGTAGGTCACCATGGTGTCCGCAGGGATGTGAAATTTCTTCAGCAGGTCCCGCTCCTGGGAGCCAGCAGGGCCAGGGCGGTGATCCTCTATGGCCCTGTGCACCCTGCCCTGCACCCCTCAGATCCTGGCCCACTCCCCTTTTGCCCCCATCACCTGAAATATCGTGTACATGACACAGCTCAGCGAGCGGCCTCCGGCATAGTCAGACACACAAAAGATGTTCAGGCCCCACTTGTTCAAGTTCTCCAGTTCCTGGGAGGAGGTGGGAGGGTCAGAGGTTAAAAGCCTACAATGGCCCCAGGCCTTTTTGTAGGTACCTTCCTAATTGGCTGGACCCATAACTATTCACAGAATGTGACAACTTTTTTGAGACAGGATCTCATGTATGGAAGACTGTCTAGAATTCCCTATGTAGCAGTGGACAACCTTGCCTCCTATAGCCCTGGGATGACAGATGTGCACTACCACAGTCATTTATGCGGTGCTGGGAACTGAGCAGAGGGCTTTGTGCATGATAGGTCAGCACTCTGCCAATTGAGCCACAGCCCCAGACCTTACCTAGATCCTGGACCACCATGCACTGGATCTCATCTAGTGGATGATGGGAGCAAAGCTCAGAGAAAGTGATGTGTTTACTATCTGGGATGACTGGCTGACCCAGCTCAGCCTCTAAGCCAATGACAAGTCTTCCAACCCCGTGTGTGTGTGTGTGTGTGTGTGTGTGTGTGTGTGTGGCGGACATTGATTTAATCTCCAGAGTTCAAAAGTAGATGCTCACCCTACCTCACAAAACCAAAAAAGTACATGCTCATCTCTTTCTCTCTCTGCCTCTTTTGCTCTCATAAATAAATAAATAAATAAATAAATAAATAAATAAATAAAGTATATTTTTCTAAAAAGGCTGGAGAGATGGCTTAGCGGTTAAGGCGTTTGCCTGCAAAGCCAAAGGATCCCGGTTCAATTCTCCAGGACCACGTAAGCCAGATGCACAAGGGGGTGCACGTGTCTGGAGCTCGTTTGCAGTGAATGGAAGTCCTGGCACGCCCATTTTCTCTCTCTCTGCCTCTTTCGCGCTCATAAAAAAAATAAAAAAAATAAGTAAATAATATATATATTTTTTAAAGTAGGTGCTCAATTAATGGTGAATGGTTGAATGGTGGACACGCCAGAGCTGCTAGGATAAACGGATGTGCACGCTCCAGCGCGCCCCCTGCTGAACCAGACTGGAACTAAATCCTTGCACATCCTTCCCTTAACACCTAGAGCTCGGTCGGCCTCCTGGGTTAAGTGGAGACAGACCCACAGCCCAGTCTTCCCTCGTGCCCCTGGGAGGAAGCGCATTATCTCCAGCGTGCCTCCACCCACTTGGGCCAGAAGCTCCTCTTGGTCCGTCTTCACCCCAAAGCGCGGAATGCTGGCGTGGTTCAGGCCGCTGCCGTGCTCGAGCTTCTTCAGCCCCGAGATCTGGGACATAGGCTGGCACTGCCGCATGGCGGGTGGCGGGGGTGGCTGGCACGGTCTCTTTCGCGGGGCTTCCTGCGGCTCTCGCTCTTTCATCGTGGGTGAGGGGATCTCTACTTCATTCTGTTTGTCTGCCGAAGATGTTGGAGAAGTGGGGAGACAGACATGAACACCCCTCCTCCTCCGGGAGGCTCTCCCATCATCCCTCACCACGGCCTGATATGCCTCACCCAATATGGCCTTGAACCCTGTCTGAGAGTCATGGTGATGGGTTCTCTGAAGCTGGAAGCCAGAGCTCACATAGGGACTCTTCTGGGAGGTGGTGAGTTGGAGTGGGGGTCCTGGGGCTGGTCTGGGGCTATGGGGCAGACCAGTGGTTAGGTTTGGCCATAAGATAGCTCGAGACATCAGGATGTGGGATGGGATGCCAGGGAGAGCTGCTGCCTCCCATCCTGGCGACCCAGGAAACCGACTTGGTCTGGGCAAACACCCCCATGGCGGTTAACAGTGCTGATGGGAGGGGACACTGTTAGGAGGGGGGAAGGAAAGAGGTCCTCTGGGTCCATGAGTCTCCCAACCCGGGACTGGCTCCAGCCTGCTTAGGAAGCCAGGCCTACCAATTATGACCCGGGCCCGCCAGTCAACAGGAGGGACTAATTTGCATGCC
The DNA here is from genome assembly GCA_036365145.1 of Orientallactaga sibirica. Taxonomy (NCBI): domain Eukaryota; kingdom Metazoa; phylum Chordata; class Mammalia; order Rodentia; family Dipodidae; genus Orientallactaga; species Orientallactaga sibirica. Next base: position 4,305,459 of record JAEOAD010002278.1, on the reverse strand, counting down.
AAGTTCCCATTGGTTGCATCCTAAGAACGCTGAGATACACAGAATCCTCACTAGTGGCGGGTGCACGCCTCCCCTCCCCCTTTTTTTTCCCTCCTAGGTTAAGGGTCTTGCTCTAGCCCAGGCTGACCTGGCCACAAACTCACAGCGTTCCTCATACCTCAGCCTCCCTATTGCTGGGATTAAAGGCGTGTGCCACCACACCCAGCCCACTTTTTTTGTTTATTTTTTTATTTATTTATTTATTTTTTATTTTTTTTTGCTTTTTCTAAGGTAGGGTCTCATTCTAGCCCAGGCTGACCTGGAATTCACTATGTAGCCTCAGGCTGGCCTTGAACTCACAGTGATCCTCCTACCTCTGCCTCCCAAACGCTGGGATTAAAGGCGTGCGCCACCACGCCCAGCTTTTTTTGTTTATTTTTATTTATTTATTTGAGAGCAACAGAGAAAGAGGCAGAGAGAGAGAGAAGAGAGAGAGAGAGAGAATGGGCGCACCAGCCTCCAGCCACTGCAAAGGAACTCCAGATGCATGCGCCACCTTGTGCATCTGGCTTATGTGGCTACTGGGGAATTGAGCCTTGAACCAGGGTCCTTAGGATTCACAAGCAAGCGCTTAACGGCTAAACCCTCTCTCCACTCTCTTCAGCCCTCAGATGCCACTTTTTTTTTTTTTTTTTTTTTTTTTGGTTTTTGGAGGTAGGGTTTCACTCTGGTCCAGGCTGACCTGGAATTAACTATGTAGTCTCAGGGTGGCCTCGAACTCACGGTGATCCTCCAACTCTGCCTCCCGAGTGCTGGGATTAAAGGCATGCGCCACCATGCCTGGCTAAATGCCACTTTTTGTGTACAGCTTATGTGGGTGGCTTGGGAATTGCACCCAGGCCAGCAGGTGCCTTTAACCACTGAGTCATCTTTCCAGCCTCTGTGTGTGTGTGTGTGTGTGTGTGTGTGTGTGTGTGCATGTATGGTATGGTATATTATGTGGTGAATGTATGTATGTGTGCAGATGTTTGCCTACCCACAGGAGGACAAAGGAGAACTGCAGTGCCCCTCTCCATTGCTCTTCTGCATTTGTCTTCTATCAGTGAGACTGGGCAATTATCTGGTCCCCGCTGTGGACTGGGGTTACAGATGTGTGTGCCCATGCCCAGCTTATTACCTGGGTTCTAGGGAGTTAAACTTGGGCAGTCTCGGGGCCTTCCGGGCTCTCATGCTTAAGTGGCAAGCACTCTTAACCACTGAGCCATCTCCCCAACCCCTCCAATTTATTTTTTTTGAGACTAATCCAGAGCTCATCCATTCAGCTAGACTAGGTAACCAGCAAGTCTCCAGGATCCTGTCTCTACCTCCCCAGCACTGGGATTACAGGTGGACACTGCAATGTCCAGCTAGTTTTACATGGATGCTGGGTCCATGATTGCATGGCAAGCATTTTACCCATTGACTCATCTCCTCAGCCTTTTTTTTTAAAGACACGTAGCCCAGGCTAGCCTCAAATTCACTATGTAGGTAAGAATGACCTTGAACTTCTGATTCTCCTGTCTCTACATCCCAAGTGCTGGGATTACTTTTTTTTTTTTTTTTTTTTTTTTTTTTTTTTCGAGGTAGGGTCTCACTCCGGCCCAGGCTGACCTGGAATTAACTATGTAGTCTCAGGGTGGCCCCGAACTCATGGCAATCCTCCTACCTCTGCCTCCCAAGTGCTGGGATTAAAGGCGTGCGCCACCACGCCCGGCTTTTTTTTTTCTTTTTTGAGGTAGGGTCTCACTCTAGTTCAGGCTGACCTGGAACTCACTATGTAGTCTCAGGGTGGCCTTGAACTCACGGTGATCCTCCTACCTCTGCCTCCTAAGTGCTGGGATTAAAGATGTGTGCCACCACACCTGGCTCTTCTTACAGAGTCTTAAGCTACTGAGTATTGGGCACTAAAATTTGGGGTAGTTACTAAATTTGTGGGATTGTCAAACCTAATTTGGGGACTTTATTGAACTGGAAGGCTTCTTTTTAAAATCTTTATTTATTTAAGAGAGGGAGGGAGAAAGAAAGAGAGAAAGTGAGGGGCCTCCTGACACTGGCAAACAAACTCCAGATGCATGCACCATTTTCCATGTCTGGTTTGACATGGGTACTGGGGAATTGAACCCAGGTTTTCATGTTTTGAAAGCAAGTGTCTTTACCCATTGAGCATCTCCTCAGCTCTAAGAAGGTTCCTTAGCTTGTAGGGTTATTTTTCTTCTGATTTATTTTTATTTATTTATTAGAGACAGAGAGAGGGACAGAGAGAGAGAGAGAGAATGGGGCATGCCAGGGCCTCTAGCCACTGCAAACGAACTCCAGACGCATGTGCTGCCATGTGCATCTTGCTTACATGGGACCTGAAGAATCGAACCTGGGTCCTTAGGCTTCACAAGCAATTGCCTTAACCACTAAGTCATCCCTCCAGTCCTTATTTTGGTTTCTTGAAACAGGGTCTCACTATGTAGCTGAAATTTTATTTATTTATTTTTATTTTTTGGTTTTTCGAGGCAGGGTTTCACTCTAGCCCAGGCTGACCTGGAATTCTATGTCATTTCAGTGTGGCCTTGAATTCACAGTGATCCTCTTACCTCTGCCTCCCAGAGTGCTGGGATTAAAGGTGTGCACCACCACGCCTGGCTGAAACTATTTTTTTTTTGTTTTTTAATTTATTTTTACTTATGAAAGAATGGGCACACCAGGACCTTCAGCCACTGCAAACGAACTCCAGATGCATGTGCCACCTTGTGCATCTGACTTATGTGGGACCTGGGGAATTGAACCTGGGTCCTTAGGCTTTGCAGGCAAGTGCCTTAACTGCTAAGCCATCTCTTCAGCCCTGAAATTATTCTTTTTTGTTGTTGTTTGTTTGTTTGTTTTGTTTTGCTTTGTTTTGGTTTTTCAAGGTAGGGTCTCACTTTAGCCCAGGCTGACCTGGAATTCACTATGTAGTCTCAGGGTGACCTTGAACTCATGGGGATCCTCCTACTTCTGCCTCCTGAGTGCTGGGATTAAAAGCATGCGCCACCATGCCCGGCCTGTGTTTGTTTTTTGAGTTAGGGTCTTGCTGTAGCCTTGGCTGACCTGGAATTCACTCTGTAATCTCAGGTGGCCTTGAACTCACAGCAATCCTGAAACTATTCTTTTCTTTTCTTTTTTTTAAAGGTAGGGTCTCACTCTAGCACAGGCTGACCTGGAATTCACTCTGTATTCTCAGGGTGGCCTCGAACTCATGGTGATCCTCCTACCAGATGCATATGCCACTGTGTGCATCTGGCTTACGTGGGTACTGGGGAATTGAGCCTCAAACCAGGGTCCTTAGGCTTCACAGGCAAGCGCTTAACCACTAAGCCATTTCTCCAGCCCCACCCCAAGCCTTTTCTTAAAAAAGACATGGTTTCATGTAGTCCAGGCTGACCTCAAACTTTCCATGTAGCCAAGGATGACCTTGAACTCTTTTATATATATTTTTTAATTTTAGAGAGCGACAGAGAAAGAGGAATTGAACTGGACACTGGGCCACCTAGTGGGCATGTGCAACCTTGCATTTGCCTCATCTTTGTGCATTTGGCTTATGTGGGATCTGGAGAGTTGACGATGGGTCCTTAGGCTTCACAGGCAAGCGCCTTAACCACTAAGCCATCTCTCCAGCCCAATCTTGAACTCTTATCCTCCTACCTCTACCTCCCAGGTACTGAAATTAAAGGCTTGTACCACCACTTCTGGTAAATGTGGTGATGGGGATGGAACTTAGGGCTTTAGGCATGCTGGGCAAGCACTCTACCAGATGAGCTACAACCCAATCTTCTGCTTAGAGGCTTCTTAAAATCCAGGTATTCTAACCAGGCATGGTAGTGCATACCTTTGATCTCCGCACTGGAAAGGCTGAGGTAGGAGATCACTATGAGTTCAAAGCCAGCCTGGGACTACAGAGTGAGCTGTGATTCAGGCTCAAGTGAAACCCTACCTTAACAAACAAACAAAAAATCTGGGCATTCTACTTGAGTTTGGGTGGTTTTGGGAACCTAGAATCTGCCTCCCAAGCTAGCCTGGAATTCACTATGTAGTCTCAGACTGGTATTGAACTCATAGGAGTGATCCTCCTACCTCTGCTTCTCAAATTCTGGAATTAAAGACATATGCCACCACACCCAGCTTTTTTTTTTTTTTGTTGTTGTTGTTTTTTTGTTTTTCGAGGTAGGGTCTCATTCTGGTCCAGGCTGACCTGGAATTCACTATGTAGTCTCAGGGTGGCCTCGAACTCACGGCAATCCTCCTACCTCTGCCTCCCGAGTGCTGGGATTAAAGGCGTGAGCCACCACGCCCGGCTTTTTTTTTTCTTTTCTTCTCTCTCTCTCTCTTTTTTTTTTTTTTTTTTTTTTTTTGAGGCAGGGTCTCAAATTGAGCCCAGGCTGACTTGGCGCTCACTCTGTACACTCTGTAGCCTCAAGCTGGCCTCAAACTCATGGAGATCCTCTGATTCTCCTACCTCAGCCTCCCCAGTGCTGGAATTAAAGGCATGTGCCATCAGACCTGGCAATTTGAGTTTTATTGGAAGTCACACTGAAGTTGTTGTTGTTATTGTTATTATTATTATATTTGAGGTAGGGTGTCAGTGTAGCCCAGGCTGACTTAGAACTTACTCTGTAGCCCCAAGCTGGCCTCACAGTCAAGGAAATCCTCTGATCCTCCTACTTCTGCCTCCTGAGTGCTGGGATTAAATGCATGTGCCACCACACCTGACAATTTTTATTTTGTTTGTGCTGGGGCTGGAACCCAGGGCCTCACACATGCTAGGCAAGCACACTGCCCCCTGAGCCACACTCCCAATTTTCATGGAGATATTCTAAACTGTGGGCTCCATATAAGTAAGGGTCCCATTATGTTTAGGGGCCTCTGGGTAGGGAAGCACTTGAACACTGTATTTTTGGCCTTTGAAGAGTTAAAGATCAGGGTCAATGGGACTCAGGGTCAGCCCCAATGTCCCCCCACTCCTTGTGCCCCTTCACTCACCCAGGAACGTTGTGGAAATGTACTCTGAGACCTGGTTTCCAGATCTGCTCATTTCGGACAGGTGTGTGAGTTCACGGTTCAGCATTCTTTTGAACTAAGGAGAAGGAGCCAAGAAGGAAGGGATGGCGGGAGTGTCACTGGGTGGGTGTGCACGCGTGCATGTGAGCAAACTCCTGAAGACCCCTGGAGTCCCTCCAATTTCTCCACTGAGACCCAACCAAGTTGCTACAGGGGGAGACATTGGCCCTTTCCTTCCCAGCTCTGGATTTGGGGGGGGGTCTCCAAATTTGGGAAGGGATATGGTCAGTACACCCTTCCCTATTTGAGGAAAAACTGCCCGGGCTGACACCCCCTCAAGGAGGAGCCATTGGAGCACCTGTGAAAAGGAGGGGCTTTTGCTTACAGGGAACCAATGAGGTAGCAGAAGACACCCGTCGCCATGGTGATGGGAGTCTCCTTAGCAACTCCCCTTCCAACCAGCTACTGAGTCTGGGAAAGGGGGGCAAGCCTAGGCCCCTTAACCCTTGCTTTACCAAAGCAACCTTGGGGGGCCTAGGTCTTGCCAGACATGGACCCCAGTCGCAGGGGTGATGGAAGAAAGGCTGCCTGGCAGCACTAGCCTAATAGAAAGAAAGCAATATGGCCTCATGGCACTCAAGTTCTAAGTGATGAGAATTTCTAGCCAGGCATGGGATAAGAGTGAGCTGAGGGAACCCCAGTCTGTCAACTGGAGGAAGGGGATCTCATCACAGCCCCCTCCCCCTCAACCCCATGGTGGTGGATAGATGCACAGATGGGTGGATTATCCCCAAAAGTGGGCTTGGGGGTCCTTCCTGGTCTCCCCACGTCACTTCACACAGGCCACTGCTGTGACATTGTGCAGGGAAGAGAAAGGGCATTGGCTCCCCAACCCCCTCCACCTCTGTCACAGCTTCCCCAAAACAGGGACAGACTCTTGTCTAGTGGAGGGAAGAGGGACAGTAGATAAGAGGGGTGGCTCACACTGGGGACAGGGCCGCCACTTTTTCCAGTGGATATACAGTGAAAACACACAACCCCACACAACTGCACAGTGTCCCAAGTTATCCCCAACCAGCATCACATAGCCCAGGCAAGCCAAACAAAGGCCATGCACAGCAAGGTAGTCACTGACATTTGGGGTCACATGCCCCCCCCCAAACACATCAGAAACCTCTGCACTCATAAACATGGCCCAACACACATCTGGTCCCACACAGGGCCATGCCAAGGCCTAGGCAGGACTTGCATCATCAAAGACACAGTCATATTCAGGTACAGGTCACACCCAGCCAGAAAGACACCTTCCCCCCAGGGAAGGCCACACACACCCTGTTGCCATCTCCATCCTGGACCACACAGAGAAAAGCCACAAGGCATGTATCCATAGTCAGGCTACAGGTCTACCCAGCTGCAGCCTCAAGCCCACCCAGGAGGGCTAGAGGGCCCAGATGGAGGGTGTCTCTCTTCCCTCCCTACCCAGTGTTCCCCTACCTGGTCCCACCAGCCCACCAGCCAGGGCTTGGAACAGGTCTCGCAGAAGAAATCAACCAGAGGCATCGTGGAGGTTTAGCCCTGCTCAGGGCTGCTGAATGCTCAGGCTAGGTGGTAACTGGTCCCAGGATCAAAGACCCTGGGGACTGGGGATGGGGGAAGGGATTGGGCAAGTGGGGATGGTGGAGCCGCGGAGGGGCCTGGGCTAACCCAGCAGGACTGGGAGCACCCTTCCCCTCCGCGCTCCCAGCGACAGCCCTGGTTACATGGTCTGCCAGTCTCTGATGCTGACGGGTCCCCCCGCAGCGGTGGCGGGAGGCAGAGGGGGGCCCCTGCCCATAGGGACCCACAGGGCAAGGGGTCCTGGGAGGAGGTTGCTGCGGAGGCTCAGGGCTCCGCGTGTGCACCCGTGTGTGTGTGTGTGTGTGTGTGTGTGTGTGTGTGTGTGTGTGTGTGTGTGTGGCGCGTCCTCCCTCACTGCAGCTCCAGAGACTGCATGCGAAGTCAGGTGGTATTGGGGTGGGGGGGCTGTTAAAGGGGCATGGAAACCCAAGGCCTCAGCCAGGACCCAGAGAAGAATGCTGACGGGAGGCAGGGAGACCTTCACAGCCCTAAGGGTGCATCTCCTCTATGGACATGCCAGATGACACACACATACCCAAACACTCTACACACTCAGATGCCCTGAGACACACCATCCTCAAAATCTGACATTTAAACAGACACCCAAATGCTTTCAGTCCTACACTTACACAAAACACAAGTGTATGTACACACACATTCATACCCACACACACACACCAGGAAACAGTCACAACTTTGATGTCACAACACAGTTCTAGGTAGACCTTTGAGCATATAGACACACAAATGCCTCAGATGTGCCCCTTCTAAAAACACAGACCCACAGCCAGACACATACCAAGGAACAAAAGTCTTGATTTAGACACTTATAGAGGCACACTCAACATATACACACATTTTAAACACAAAGAGTTGGGCATAGTGACTCATGCCTTTAGTTCCAGCAATCGGGAAGCTGAAGTAGGAGGATAGCCATGAGTTCGAGGCCAGCCTGGACTGACTCAAAAAATAAATAAATAAAAGAGCCAGGCATAGTGGTACACACCTTTAATCCCAGCACGTGGGAGACCAAGGTAGGAGCATTGCTGTGCATTCAAGGCCGCCCTGAGATTTCAGAGTGAATTTAAGGTTAACCTGGGCTAGTTCGAGACCCTACCTCGAAAAACAAACAAAAAAACAAAAGGGGGGGGCTGGAGGCCTGGCTTAGTGGTTAAGGCCCTTGCCTCCAAAGCCAAAGGACCCAGGTTCGATTCCCCAGGACCCACTTTAGCCAGATGCACAAGGGGCGCATACATCTGGGTTAGTTTGCAGTGACTGGAGAAGAGTTGCTACAGGGGAGACATTGGCCCCCTTTCTTCCCAGCTCTGGATTTGGGGGTCTCCCAAATTTGGGAAGGGATATGGTCAGTACACCCTTCCCTATTTGAGGAAAAACTGCCCGGGCTGACACCCCCTCAAGGAGGAGCCATTGGAGCACCTGTGAAAAGGAGGGGCTTTTGCTTACAGGGAACCAATGAGGTAGCAGAAGACACCCGTCGCCATGGTGATGGGAGTCTCCTTAGCAACTCCTTCAACCAGCTACTGAGTCTGGGAAAGGGGGGGCAAGCCTGGCCCCTTAACCCTTGCTTTACCAAAGCAACCTTGGGGGGCCTAGGTCTTGCCAGACATGGACCCCAGTCGCAGGGGTGATGGAAGAAAGGCTGCCTGGCAGCACTAGCCTAATAGAAAAGAAAAGCAATATGGCCTCATGGCACTCAAGTTCTAAGTGATGAGAATTTCTAGCCAGGCATGGGATAAGAGTGAGCTGAGGAACCCCAGTCTGTCAACTGGAGGAAGGGGATCTCATCACAGCCCTCCCCCTCAACCATGGTGGTGAATAGATGCACAGATGGGTGGATTATCCCCAAAAGTGGGCTTGGGGTCCTTCCTGGTCTCCCATCGTCACTTCACACAGGCCACTGCTGTGACATTGTGCAGGGGAAGAGAAAGGGCATTGGCTCCCCAACCCCCTCCACCTCTGTCACAGCTTCCCAAAACAGGGACAGACTCTTGTCTAGTGGAGGGAAGAGGGACAGTAGATAAGAGGTGGCTCACACTGGGGACAGGGCCGCCACTTTCCAGTGGATATACAAAAACACACAACCCCACACAACTGCACAGTGTCCCAGGAAGTTATCCCCCCAACCAGCATCACATAGCCTGCAAGCCAAACAAAGGCCATGCACAGCAAGAGTGAGTCACTGACATTTGAGGTCACATGCCCCCCCAAACACATCAAAACACTCTGCACTCATAAACATGGCCCAACACATCTGGTCCCACAGGGCCATGCCAAGTGCCTAGGCAGGACTTGCATCATCAAAGACACAGTCATATTCAGGTACAGGTCACACCCAGCCAGAAAAAGACACCTTCCCAGGAAGGCCACACACACCCTGTTGCCATCTCCATCCTGGACCACACAGAAAAGCCACAAGGCATGTATCCATAGTCAGGCTACAGGTCTGCCCAGCTGCAGCCCTCAAGCCCACCCAGGAGGGCTAGAGGCCCAGATGGAGGTGTGTCTCTTCCCTCCCTACCCAGTGTTCCCTACCTGGTCCACTGGCCCACCAGCCAGGGGGCTTGGAACAGGGTCTGAGAAAGAAATCAACCAGAGAGGCATCGTGGAGGTTTAGCCCTGCTCAGGGCTGCTGAATGCTCAGGCTAGGTGGTAACTGGTCCCAGGATCAAAGACCCTGGGGACTGGGGATGGGGATTGGGCAGAAGTGGGGATGGTGGAGCCGCGGAGGGGCCTGGGCTAACCCAGCAGGACTGGGCACCCTCCCCTCCGCGCTCCCAGCGACAGCCCTGGTTACATGGTCTGCCAGTCTCTGATGCTGACAGGTCCCCCACCCAGCGGTGGCAGGGAGGCAGAGGGGGCCCCTGCCCAGGGGACCCACAGGGCAAGGGGTCCTGGGAGGAGTTGCTGCGGAGGCTCAGGGCTCCGCGTGTGCACCCGTGTGTGTGTGTGTGTGTGTGTGTGTGTGTGTGTGTGTGTGTGGCGCGTCCTCCTCACTGCAGCTCCAGAGACTGCATGCGAAGTCAGGTGGTATTGGGGTGGGGGCTGTTAAGGGGCATGGAAACCCAAGGCCTCAGCCAGGACCCAGAGAAGAATGCTGACGGAGGCAGGAGACCTTCACAGCCCTAAGGGTGCATCTCCTCTATGGACATGCCAGATGACACACACATACCCAAACACTCTACACACTCAGATGCCCTGAGACACACCATCCTCAAAATCTGACATTTTAAACAGACACCCAAATGCTTTCAGTCCTACACTTACATTAAAACACAAGTGTATGTACACACACATTCATACCCACACACACACCAGAAACAGTCACAACTTTAATGTCACAACACAGTTCTAGGTAGACCTTTGAGCATATAGACACACAAATGCCTCAGATGTGCCCCTTCTAAAAACACAGACCCACAGCCAGACACATACCAAGGAACAAAAGTCTTGATTTAGACACTTATAGAGGCACACTCAACATATACACATTTTTAAACACAAGAGTTGGGCATAGTGACTCATGCCTTTAGTTCCAGCAATCGGGAAGCTGAAGTAGGAGGATAGCCATGAGTTCGAGGCCAGCCTGGACTGACTCAAAAAATCAATAAATAAAAGAGCCAGGCATAGTGGTACACACCTTTAATCCCAGCACGTGGGAGACCAAGGTAGGAGCATCGCTGTGCATTCAAGGCCGCCCTGAGATTTCAGAGTGAATTTAAGGTCAACCTGGGCTAGTTCGAGACCCTACCTCAAAAAACAAACAAAAAAACAAAAGGGGGGGGCTGGAGGCCTGGCTTAGTGGTTAAGGCTCTTGCCTCCAAAGCCAAAGGACCCAGGTTCGATTCCCCAGGACCCACTTTAGCCAGATGCACAAGGGGGCGCATACATCTGGAGTTCGTTTGCAGTGACTGGAGACCCTAGTGCATGCATTCTCTCTCTCTCTTTCTCCCTCTCCCTCTTTCTCTGTCAAATAAATGAATAAATATTAAAAAAAAAAAAAACGGGCATGGTGGTGCATGCCTTTAATCCCAGCACTGGAGAGGCAGAGATAGGAGGATCGCCGTGAGTTCAAGGCCACCCTGAGACTACACAGTGAATTCCAGGTCAGCCTGGACCAGAGTGAAACCCTACCTTGAAAACAAAAACAAAAAAAGAGAGAGAGAAAGAAAACACAAAGACCCTTGGACTGGGGGTGTCCTTCCCCTCTGCGCTCCCAGTGACAGCCCTGGTTACATGGTCTGCCAGTCTCTGATGCCGATGGGTCTCTCCCTTCTCCCACAGTGATGGCAGGAGCAGTGGGGGGCTCTTGGCCATAAGGACATGCAAGACAAGGGGTCCCGGGAGAAGGTTGCTGCAGAGGACCCATCAGCATCAGTTCATAAGGCCATGTCCAGTCTCACTCACAGAGGAACACACACACCACAGAAATACACACACTTTTCCCAGAGTCACATTATCAGTTCTTTAACCCCCCTCAGGGACACACTTGCCCTTGAGCTCATTTTCCCAGACAAGCCTCCACCCACAGATGTATGTATTTCCCAGGAAAGACGCCCCCACCTGCACACTCATTTCCTGATAGATGTCCGCCCACAAAAGCTGTCACCAGACTGCAGAACTCCCCAAAGCATCATGCAGACTGCCTGCTTGTTGTATGGTGTCCCCTGGAGTTGGGCAGTGCCCATTCTGTTCAGCTGTACCTGGAAACTTCAACTGCCTTGGTAATACTTAGCGCATGAACAAAGTCACAGACACTTAAGAGACCCGGATTTGCACGTGGACCAAGTTCACACCAGCTGACATACACATAGCCCTTCAGCACAGCCTACACGTAACACACTCATAACTCAGCAAGATCACTTGTGTACAACCATACACCCTCCAAAGTTTCACCTGTGCACAATCCCCAAGAACTGACTTTAAGCACACTCAACTCTGTGAATAGACCAGTAACCATGCTCACAGACCTCACAAGTGTACAATCCCCAAGAGAAAGATGTACAACCGGCCCCACACACACCCTGGCATATGCCAGGTTCCTCCAGCTCCCAATCTATATGATACAAACTGCTTGTTGAGAGCGACGAATCCTAACCACTAGACCACCAAGGAAGACATTAAACTACTTGTTGAAATTGTAGCCCAAGGCTTGGCCAAACCAGTGCTCCTACCCAGGGCTCCCGCCCACACCAGTTTGGTTCCACCTACCACTCCCAATTGGCAGTTGGTTTATCCCCGCCCTGCCTAGTGATTGGCCCCATCTACAGGGATTGGTCCCACCCACTGCTCTACCTACTGTTGGCTCCACCCATGGGCTCCACCCCGGTATTCATCCCCCACACACCAACCCAGCCTAATGGTTCACCAGCCCCATTGGCCTCACCCACAGGCCCTGACCACCCTGCAGGCCTCATCCCACCCGAAAGCCCCACCCATCTTAGCAGGACTCCCTTAATCCCCCAATCTTCTCACCACACACAATCTGCCCGCCTATCGTCCCGGCCCCTCCCACCCGTAGGCCCGGCCCCGCCCAGTGGCTCCGCCCACCTTATGCGAGGCCATTTCACTGACAGATCGGTAGGTCTGCATGGTCTCTATTTGCTCCAGGCACCAGTCCAGCTCCTCCAAGGTCTCCTTGGCCAATTGCTGGCAGGTCTCCTCTGATAAACAGGTGGCCCAGGAGGTGGTGACCCAGAGGACCCACAGGTAGTCCCCATCCCTGGAAGCCCTGCCCACATGGTGGGGGCCCACCCAGGGTACAGGACTCTTCCCCGCCTCTAGCCTTAGCTACCTGACAGCGTAGCTTTGCAGACTGGGGTTGGGCCGCCCAGCGGGGACCGCCTGTAAAGAAATGGGTCTCCAATGTCAATCTAGGTTTCTCCCAAAATCCCTGCCTCCCCACTTTGACGAATAACTAGCGTCTGTCTCCCTGAATCTGAGTGCTCACCGCCATGTGCTTTGTGCCTACACCTCTCCGATTTTTATTTATTTATTATTATTGAGACAGGGTCTCTTGTATCTCAGGCTAGCCTTGAATTTTCTTTGTAGCTAAGGACGACCCTCAACTTCCGATCCTCCCACCTCCACCTCCTGACTATTGGGATTACAGGTATGCAGCACCACTCCTGGTTCATGCTTTGCTGGGGATGGATGGACCCAGGGCATCCTGCATGATAGGCAAGAACTCTACCCACTGAGCTACATCCCCAGAACCGATTAATTAATTTTTAGCTTTTCGAGGTAGGGTCTTACTCTGGTCCCGGCTGACCTGGAAATCACTATGTAGTCTCAGGGTGGCCTCGAACTCAACCGCAATCCTCCTGCCTCTGCCTCCCAAGTGCTGTGATTAAAGGCATGCGCCACCATGCCCAGCTTAATTAATTAATTATTTTTTGGTGTTGGGGACTTAGCCTAGGGCTTCAAACAGGTTAAGCAAGCAACCTACCACTGAGCTATACATTCCAAGAACCCACTTTACAGATGAGGAATACAGGCTCAGTAAGATAAAACTAGATCCTCTTTTGGGTGGGGGAATGTTTGAGACATGGTCTCACTATGTACCTCAGGTTGTCCTGGAACTTGCAATCTTTCTGCCCCAGCTACCTGAGTCCTGGGATTGTAGGCATGTGCCACGGCATCTGGCTACAACAGCTAATCTGTGGAAGAGCCAGTGCTGTATTTCCAAATTCTGTGTTCCTTCTCAACTTCCCTAACCCTTTCAGCAGGGGTCTGTCCCACCGCTCTCAGCCACACCTCCTGCTCTAAAATAAAAGAATCATTCCTATTCATTGAGCATTTGCTAGGTGCTGGGTGATGTTCTAGTGCGTATGTGCGTGCATGTGTGCTTTCTAATTCTTTCTTTCTTTCTTCTTTCTTTTTTTCATTTTCGAGGCTGACCTGGAACTCACAGTGATCCTTCTACCTCTGCCTCTTGTATGCTAAGATTGAAGGAGTGCACTGCCACATCCAGCTTCTAGTGCTTTCTATATGCTACTTCTTGAATTCATCACAGCAGCTATCTAAGGCACTTTCTTACCACTTCAAAGGAATGCCAAATGCTTGTGCCATTTTTTTGTATCTGGCTTTACATGGGCACTGGGGAACGGAACCTGGGCCAGTAGGCTTTGCAAGCAAATACCTTTAACAACCAAACCATTACCCCCCAGCCCGGTTTCTGTGTGTGTGTGTGTGTGTGTTGTGTTTCCCAGGCAAAGTTTCACTGTTGCCCAGGTTGACCTGGAACTCATTCTGTAGCCCCAGACTGGCCTCAAACTCATGGCAATCCTCCTGCCTCAGTCTCCAGAATGCTCATGTTATAGGAGTGAGCCATTATGCTCCATCTTGACTACACCTACTCTTTCCCTCCCCCTAACTTTTCAAGGTAGGGTCTCGTTCCAGCCCAGGCTAGCCTGGAATTCACTATGTAGTCTCAAGTTGGCCTCAAACTCACATCGATCCTCCTACTTCTGCCTCGCCAGTGCTAGGATTAAAGGCGTGTGACCATGCCTGGCTATTTTTTTAAATTAATATTTTATAATTTATTTATTTATTAGAGACAGGGAGAGGAAAAGAGAGAGAGGGAGAGTGAGAATGGGTATGCCAGAGCCTCTAGCCACCGCAAACGAACTCCAGATGTGTGCGCCCCCCTTGTGCATCTGGCTTACGTGGGACCTGGAGAATCAAACTGGGGTCCTTAGGCATCGCAGGCATGAGCCTTAACTGCTAAGCCATCTCTCCAGCCCACTACAGCTATTCTTTTGGAGGCGAGAGAACAATGCTAGGTGATATGCTCAGGAGCACCATCCTTCTTGGAGACAGGGTCTCTCACTGGCCTGGAGCTCACCAATTAGAGTAGATTGGTGGCCAGATATCCTCCTGTCTCCTCCCCCTGCCCCCAGCATTGGGATTACAGGTGCATGGCACCATATCCAGCATTTTAATTTTTAATTTTTATTTTTGGTTTTTCGAGGTAGAGTCCCCCTCTATCCCAAGGCTGACCTAGAATTCATTATGTAGTCTCTGAGTGGTCCTCCCATCTCTGCATCCCAAGTTCTGAGATTAAAGGTGTGCACCACTATGCCCAGCTTTACCCTGCATTCATTTATTTATTTATTTATTTATTTATTTATTTATTTATTTATTTTGGTTTTGCAAGGTAGGGTCTCACTCTGGTCCAGGCTGACCTAGAATTAACTATGTAGTCTCAGGGTGGCCTTGAACTCTCGGCGATCCTCCTACTTCTGCCTCCTGAGTGCTGGGATTAAAGGCGTGCACCACCACGCCCGGTTTACCCTGCATTTTTGAATAGGTTCTGGGGGGCTGAAGAGATGGCTTAAGCAGTTAAGGTGCTTGCCTGCAAAGCCAAAGGACTCAAGTTCAATTCCGGCCAGCTGCACAAAGTGGTACATGCCTCTGACGTGCCCATTCTCTCTCAAATAAATAATATAAATAAATATAAGTAATAAATAAATAATAAAATAAATAAGTAATAAAATAAATAAGTGGAGCACACCTTTAATCCCAGCACTCGGGAGGCAGAGATAGGAAGATCACCATGAGTTTGAGGACACCCTGAGACTACATAGTGAATTCCAGGTCAGCCTGGGCCAGAGTAAGACCCTACCTCGAACCCCCCCCCCAAAAAAGGGGGGGCGGGGGCGGTGGTGCACGCCTTTAATCCCAGCACTCAGGAGGCAGAGGTAGGAGGATCTCCATGAGTTCGAGGCTACCTTGAGACTACATACTGAATTCCAGGTCAGCCTGAGCTAGAGTGAAACCCTACCTCGAAAAAAACAAAACAGAACACAACAAAAGGGGTTGGAGATATGGCTTAGTGGTTGAGGTGTTTGCTTACAAAGCCTAAGGACCCAGGATTGATTCCCCATGTAAGCCAGATGCACAAGGTGGCACATATGTCTGGAGTTCATTTGCAGTGACTAAAGGCCCTGGTGTGTCCATTCTCTCTCTTTCTGCCTCTTTCTCACTCTGTCTTTCAAATAAATAAATTAAATTAAAAAAAATTAAATAGGTTCTGGGAATTGAACTCAGGTCCTTAAACTGATGTGGCAGGCACTTTACCAACTGAACTATCTCCCCAGCCCCAAATCTAGCTATTCTTAAGTGGCTTTCGGGGCCCAGTCATGACTTACTTGTTGCTTGGAATGGGCACATTGGTTAGGAGTGAGAAGTTGCTTCGAACACTGCGGAGGCTGGCCAGCACCTGGTATGGGGGACAGCCATAGGTGAAGTGTGTACTTGGAGGGAGGATAAGGGTTGAATCCTGTTGCCACGTGGGGAAGAGGTCTCACCTGGGCAAACGGTGTGACAATGAGGTCTTCAGCATGCCTGCAATCAAAGACAGTGCCAGGTTAGGGATCCCCAGAGAAGCAGCTCCTGTGGTAGACATAGTCGGGGCTCAGCCTGGGGTGAGGAACAAGGATACTAAGAGGCTGCTTTCATTGAGGAGGGCAGGACAGGAAGGGGCTGCAGGGCCTGGGGTGGGCAATTTGATGGGAAGACCCAGGGCTGGGTGGACTCAGTGAAAGAGGAAGCTGAGTGGATATTGGGGGCATCCATGAATAAACGGGGAAAGTGGTCTGGATTTCGGAAAACTTGGGAAGGGCAAGCTTCCTCCTTCCTAGAGGTTGGGGTAGGGGTATAGAATGGTAGATGGCATGCCTGCTATGCATGAGTCTTTTTCAATCTCCAGTACCATAAAAAGTGAATTAAAAAAAAACATTATGTAGAGCCAGGCACAGTAGCGCAGGCCTTTAATTCCAGCACTTGGGAGGAAGAGGTAGAAGGATCACCAAGAGCTTGAGGCCACCCTGAGAATACATAGTGAATTCCAGGTCAGCCTGGACTAGAGTGAAACCCTACCTTGAAAAACCAACCAAGCTGGGCGTGGTGGCACACGCCTTTAATCCCAGCACTCGGGAGGCAGAGGTAGGAGGATCACCATGAGTTCAAGACCACCCTGAGACTCTACATGGTGAATTCCAGGTCAGCCTGAGAGTGAGACCCTACCTTGGAAAACAAACAAACAAAAAGCAAAAAAAAAAAAAAAAAAAAAAAAAAAAAAAAAACAACCAAGCAAACAGCAACAAAAAAACCATTATGTGGCTGGAGAGATGGCTTAGCAGTTGAGGTGCTTGCCTGCAAAACCTTACAACCCTGGTTTGACTCCTCAGAACCCATGTGAGCCAGATGCATAAGGTGGCACATGTGTCTGGAGTTTGTTTGCAGTGGATAGATGTTCTGGCACACCCATTGTCATTCTCCTTCTCTCTGTCCTGTCTCTCACATAAATTAATAAAAAAAAATTCTGGGCCAGGCATGGTGGTGCATTTCCCCAGGATTGATTCCCCATGTAAGCCAGATGCACAAGGTGGCATATGTCTGGAGTTCATTTGCAGTGACTAAAGGCCTGGTGTGTCCATTCTCTCTCTTTCTGCCCTCTTTCTCACTCTGTCTTTCAAATAAATAAATTAAATTAAAAAAATTAAATAGGTTCTGGGAATTGAACTCAGGTCCTTACACTGATGTGGCAGGCACTTTACCAACTGAACTATCTCCCCAGCCCCAAATCTAGCTATTCTTAAGTGGCTTTCGGGGCCCAGTCATGACTTACTTGTTGCTTGGAATGGGCACATTGGTTAGGAGTGAGAAGTTGCTTCGAACACTGCGGAGGCTGGCCAGCACCTGGTATGGGGGACAGCCATAGGTGAAGTGTGTACTTGGAGGGAGGATAAGGGTTGAATCCTGTTGCCACGTGGGGAAGAGGTCTCACCTGGGCAAACGGTGTGACAATGAGGTCTTCAGCATGCCTGCAATCAAAGACAGTGCCAGGTTAGGGATCCCCAGAGAAGCAGCTCCCTGTGGTAGACATAGTCGGGGGCTCAGCCTGGGGTGGGGAACAAGGGATACTAAGAGAGGCTGCTTTCATTGAGGGAGCGCAGGACAGGAAGGGGCTGCAGGGCCTGGGGTGGGCAATTTGATGGGAAGACCCAGGGCTGGGTGGACTCAGTGAAAGAGGAAGCTGAGTGGATATTGGGGGCATCCATGAATAAACGGGGAAAGTGGTCTGGATTTCGGAAAACTTGGGAAGGGCAAGCTTCCTCCTTCCTAGAGGTTGGGGTAGGGGTATAGAATGGTAGATGGCATGCCTGCTATGCATGAGTCTTTTTCAATCTCCAGTACCATAAAAAGTGAATTAAAAAAAAAACCATTATGTAGAGCCAGGCACAGTAGCGCAGGCCTTTAATCCCAGCACTTGGGAGGCAGAGGTAGAAGGATCACCAAGAGCTTGAGGCCACCCTGAGAATACATAGTGAATTCCAGGTCAGCCTGGACTAGAGTGAAACCCTACCTTGAAAAACCAGCCAAGCTGGGCGTGGTGGCACACGCCTTAATCCCAGCACTTTCGGGAGGCAGAGGTAGGAGGATCACCATGAGTTCAAGACCCCCTGAGACTCTACATGGTGAATTCCAGGTCAGCCTGAGAGTGAGACCCTACCTTGGAAAACAAACAAACAAAAAGCAAAAAAAAAAAAAAAAAAAAAAAAAA
Source organism: Orientallactaga sibirica (assembly GCA_036365145.1). Classification (NCBI taxonomy): domain Eukaryota; kingdom Metazoa; phylum Chordata; class Mammalia; order Rodentia; family Dipodidae; genus Orientallactaga; species Orientallactaga sibirica. The sequence goes on along the minus strand of JAEOAD010002278.1, from coordinate 4,287,212 downwards.
AAAAAAACAAGCAAACAGCAACAAAAAAACCATTATGTGGCTGGAGAGATGGCTTAGCAGTTGAGGTGCTTGCCTGCAAAACCTTACAACCCTGGTTTGACTCCTCAGAACCCATGTGAGCCAGATGCATAAGGTGGCACATGTGTCTGGAGTTTGTTTGCAGTGGATAGATGTTCTGGCACACCCATTGTCATTCTCCTTCTCTCTCTCCTCTCTGTCTCTCACATAAATTAATTAAAAAAATTCTGGGCCAGGCATGGTGGTGCATTTCTTTAATCCTAGCACTCAGGAGGCAGAGGTAAGAGGATTGCCGTGAGTTCAAGGCCACCCTGAGACTACATAGTGAATTCCAGGTCAGCCTGAGCTAGAGTGAGACCCTACCTCAAAAAACCAAAAAAAAAAAAAAATTCTGGATCTGGTGATGTGCTTGCCTAGCATGCATGAAACCCTGGGTTCCATCCCCAACCACAGCATGAACTTGTGGTGGTACATACCTGTTAGCCCAACGCTCAAAAGGTAGAGGCTGGAGGATCAGGACAGGGCTGGCGGGAGGGGGGGGGTTAGTCTTAAGGGGCTAAGTCCTAAATGGGGAGGGCAGGTATGTGGGGGTTGAACCAAGTTGGGAAGAGGGTGCCTCCATTCTTTGCTGGGGAAGGGAAGCTTATGTCAGGGTTAGGCCTAGGGGAGTTGGTGAGTAGGGGAAAGGATGCTCACGCCTCGCTGGTAACCGACGAATTCCTGGACATGGTCTTGGGTGACATGTCATAGTCACTGTCTGAGCGATAGAGGAATGACTCTCGGCGCTGGCTGGTGGCTGTTCCGGCATGCAGCACGAGCCCTGGGCTCGCCTGCGAGTCCAGGGGGCTGCGACCAGGAGACGGTGTAGGTCCATTTTCTGCCTCCAAGCTGCAGGGGACAGTGGGAGGTGGGGTCAGGATGCTTAAGATGGTGCTGAAGGGAGTCAAATGGAGAGAAGACACAGAGGAAATATGTGGCAGAGACTTAGGGGGCAGACTGAGGAGGTTAAAGGAAAATGGGCACCATAAAATAGATGCACACATTTGCTATGTGTGCCAGGCCCCAGCTCAGGCGCTGGGAATACTCCAAGGACAAAAGTTGAAGGTCATCTTTGGTTCCACGTTCCATTTATCTTTAGTAAGCATGGCTCATCCACTTGGCACTGTGGTAATCAGCCCCTAGTTTAACCAGCTATTTTGGGCCCCGTCTATTCCTCTCAAGCCACCAGAGGGAGGCAGTGAGCTCCTGGAGTCAGGTCTATTTTTTGGTTCAGAACTTTCTTGGGCTCTGCCTTGACAAAAGCCAGACTCATCACAGTAGCTCACAGGTCCTGCCCTGTGACTTCACAATATGCCCTTCCCCCACGGTACCCTGTACACCGTAGACTGCTCACTGCTCTCTTACGTGTGCCTGATACATCCCGACCTCACAGCCTTTGCACAGGCTGATATTGTCTGTCTAGATTCGAGACCTCCCCTGACCAAACCATGTATTGATATTTATTCCCTCTTTTTTTTTTAAAGTTTTAAAAATTTATTTGCAAGTAGAAAGAGACAAGAGGAGAGATAGAATGGGTGCACCACAGTCTCCAGCCACTGCAAACAAACTCCAGATGCGTGCATCCCTTTGTGCATCTGGCTTTATGTGGGTTCTGGGGAATTGAGCCAAGATCGTTAGGCTTTTTAGGCAAGCACCTTAACCACTGAGCAATATTTCCAGCTTCTGATTATTATTATTGTTTTGGTTTATTTGGTTAAAAACAACCACCTTTAACCACTGAACCATTTCCCTAGCCCCCAAAGAACTGATTTTTTAAATTAATTAATTAATTTTTTTTTTCGAGGTAGGGTCTCACTCTGGTTCAGGCTAACCTGGAATTAACTATGTAGTTTCAGGGTGGCCTCAAACTCATGGCAATCCTCCTACCTCTGCCTCCCGAGTGCTGGGATTAAAGGCATGCACCATCATGCACAGCTTATTTTTATTTATTTGAGAGAAAGAGAAAGGGGGAGAGAGAGAGAAATGGGCATACCATGGCTTTCAGCCACTGCAAACAAACTCCAAACATATGCGCCCCTTGTGCACACGTGCAACATTGTGCACTTGGTCACTGTGCATCTGGCTTATGTGGGACCTGGAGATTCAAACATGAGTTCTTAAGCTTCACAGGCAAGAACCTTAAATGCTAAGCCATCTCTCCAGACTGATTCTTTTTAAAAATTTAAAAAAATTTATTTGAGAGAGAGAAAGAGAGAGAGATGGAGGCAGATAGAGAGAAAATGGGCACACCAGGGCCTCTAGCCACTGCAAACGAACTCCAGATGCATGAGCCACCTTGTGCATCTGGCTTATGTGGGTCCTGGGAAATTGAACCTGGGTCTTTAGGCTTCATAGGCAAGTGCTTTAACCACAAAGCCATCTGTAGCAGTTTAAGTAGATGTCCCCTATATATTCAGGGTTTTATTAAAGTTTGTAATTTAGTTTGTCTTTTTTTTGTTGTTGTTTTGTTTTTCGAGGTAGGGTCTCATTCTAGCCCAAGCTGACCTGGAATTCACTCTGTATTCTCAGGATGGCCTTGAACTCACTGTGATCCTCCTACCTCTGCCTCCCGAGTGCTGGGATTAAAGGCGTGCACCACCATGCCCGGCAAAGTTTGTAATTTAGATCTGCAGCCACCTGGCTGGAGTAGGTGTCACTGTGGTGGATCCTAGGCCCAGCCCTAAAGTGTGGTGGTGGTTGGAATTCCAGTCTGGCGATATGGAAAGTGCTTGAGCTTAGCCTAGAGTTCCAAGTGTGCTTGTGTGTACTGGTGTTGGTGGCTTTTGCTTTTTTTCTCTCTCAGCATGAACCTGTGAAAGCAGGCCAGCTTCTTCTGCCATTATGGAACTTCCCCTTGGATCTGTAAGCTTCAAATAAATTCCCTTCTTCCATAACTGTGTCTGGTTTAGAAGTTCATCTTGGTGACCTGAGGCCATCTACTACACAATCTCTTCAGTCCTGATTATTTTTATTTATTTATTTATTTGAGAGAGAGGAAGAGAAAGGTAGAGAGAATGGGCACGCCAGGGCCTCTAGCCACTGCAAAAGAACTCCAGACACATGTACCACCTTGTGCATCTGGCTTGTGTGGGTACTGAGGAATCAAACATGGGGACTTAGGCTTCACAGGCGGTGCCTTAACTGCTAAGCCATGTCTCAGCCCCTGATTCTTTTTTTTAAAATATTTTTTATTTATTTGCAAGTAGAGAGAGAGAGATACAGACAAACAAAGAGAGGGAGGGAGGGAGAGACAGAAAGAAAGAAAATATGGGTGAGCCAGGACTTCCAGACACTGAAATGAATTCCAGATGCATGTGCTGCTTTGTGCACCTAGCTTACATGGGTACTGGGGCATCTAACCCAGGTCGTTGGGCTTTGCAGGAAGCACCTTATGCTGAGCCATCTCTCCAGCCCCTGAACTTCCTGATCTTGGACCTACAGACTCCATGCAAAAGCTGGGAAATGTGATGGGTTCTGGAATTGATGAGATGGGATGCTGAGACAGGAGAATCCCAGAACTAGAGACCCTGCCCTCAAATAAAGTGTAAGGTGGGGAAGCAACCCCAGAAAATAGTCTTTTGAGGTAGGGCTTTAGCCTTACCCAGGCCTACCTGGAATTCACTATGTAGTCTCAGGGGTGGCCAGGAACTCATGGTGATCCTTCCACTCTGTCTCTGGTTGACAATACCTTTAATCCCAGCATTCTGGGGACAGAGGTATGAGGATCACTGTGTTTTCGAGGCCACCCCTGAAACTACATACTAAATTACAAGTCAGCCTAGGCTAGAGTGAGACCCTACTTTGAAAAACAAACAAACAAACAAAAATATGTTGGGCTGGGCGTGTGGCGCGCCTTTAATCCCTAGCACCCGAGAGGCAGAGGTAGGAGGATCGCCGTGAGTTCAAGGCCACCCTGAGACTACATAGTTAATTCCAGGTCAGCCTGGGCCAGAGTGAGACCCTACCTCGAAAACCAAAAAAAAAAAAAAAAAAAAATATATATATATATATATGTTGGATTAGTGTATTTTTGTGTTTTGTTTTCTTTTTCTTTTTTTTAATTTATTTGAGAGAGAGAGAACAAGAGACAGATAGACAATGGGTTTGCCAGGACCTCCAGCCACTGCAAATGAACACCAGATGCTTGGGCCACCTTGTGCCTCTGACTTATGTGGGTACTGGAGAATTGAACCTGGTTCCTTTGGCTTCTGAGGTAAGCACTTTAACTGTTAAGTCTTCTCTCAGGCCCTCTTTTTTTTTTTTTTAAATGTGGTTTTTAAGGTAGGGTCTTGCTCTGGCTCTAACTAAAGGCTGACCTGGAATTCATTATTCATTATGTAGTCTCTGGGTGGCCTCATACACGAAGGCTATCCTCCTACACCTGTCTACCTTGTGCTGGGATTAAAGGTGCACCACAACGCTCCTCTCTTTTTTTTTTTTTTTTTTTTTTTTTTTTTGAGGTAGGGTCTCACTCTGGCCCAGGCTGACCTGGAATTCACTATGTAGTTTCAGGGTGGCCTTGAACTCGGCGATCCTCCTACCTCTGCCTCCCAAGTGCTGGGATTAAAGGCGTCGCCACCACGCCCGGCCTTTTGTTTTTGAGGCAGAGTCTGTCTCTGGTTCAGGCGAACCTGGAATTCACTATGTAGTCCCAGGATGGCCTTGAACTCAAAACAATCTCTACCTCAGACTCCAGAAGTGCTGGGGTTAAAGGTGTGTGACCACGAGTGGCTGGTCTAGTTTTTTAAAAGTTTTTAAATTTTTTTTTATTTTTGGAGAGAGACACAGAGAGAGACAGAGAGGGAGAGGAAAGACAGACAGAGATGGGCGCCAGCAGTCTCTCAGCTGCTGCGAACCAGAAATCCAGGTGTGTGCGCCCCCTTGTGGGCAAGTCGCCATTTGCCCTTAGTCACTTTGCATCTGGTTCACGGGACCTGGAGATTGGAACACGGTTCTTGGGCTTAGCAGGCAGGCGCCTTAACCGCTAAGCCATCTCTCCAGCCCCAGTCTAGTTTTTTGATATGGTGAAGGCAGGACCTAATGCTGCTACACAAGCACTTACTGCAGAATTCTAAACAATGCTCTACCCCTGAGCCACGCCCCCAGCTCTCACTGTGGGTTCCAGGCAGGAGCTCTACCCTTGAGCCCCGCCCCCAGTCCTCACTGTGGGTTCTAGGCAGGAGCTCTATCTCTAAGCCAAGCCCCCAGCCCTTACTGGGGATTCTAGGCTAGGAGCTGGGGTGTGGCTCAGAGGTAGAGCTCCTGTCTCCCTCTGAGGCTCAGGCTGGCCTCAAATTCTTGATCCTTCTGCCTCCACCTCCCTAAGGGCTAGAATTGCAGGTGTAATGCTGTGCCCGGTAACTTCTCCAATTCTTGCTGTATGCCTATCAGATGCTTTGTACACAATAACTCATTTAGTTCTGCTAATAGTTATTGGGTGAATCCTGTTCTCATTCCATTGGACATGGAAACTGAGGCTCACAAAGATAGCTGAGGAGCTGGCTGCCTTACTGCCTAAGAACCATGTCTGGTCTCCCAGGGTCTAGAGTTGGGTCTGGGGCTCTCCTGAATGTCACTGCGTAGCAGCAAGGGTTTGCCTATATTAGAACCCCCACCCCAGCACCCACTGGAACCCAAGTTGCAGTTAGTTTAGGGACAGTGAGACCCAGGCTAGCTGAAGTGTGTCATCCTAAGTACTTGGACTACAAGCATGCACCACTATGTCCAGTTTATGCAGTGCTGGGAAGGGACCCAAGGCTTTGGGAATGGTGAGCAAGAACTCTACCATCTGAGCTACATCCTCAGAACCTCAGCTAGCATCTTGATGACAGATACACCAGCCCTGGGGGACATAGCTCACGTCAGCAGGAGCTCAGAGGCCTAGATGGGAAGCCAGTGCTCCTGGGGCTCAGCTGTTTGTGCTCCAGAACTGGATTGTCCCTTGGGCTGAGGCAGGCACAGGGGACAGGACTGGGCAGTGGTGCTACAGCCTGGTGGTGGTGGACAGGGCAGTCAGCTATCCCTTGGGCATCAGACCCTTGTGCTTTTATGACTGCCACCAGCTGCCAAAATCAGCTGGAGACGTCTCAATGGGAACCTAAGCCAAAACCACACTTGGGGTGGCAGGTGAACTGACATGGAAGTTTCCTATCCAAACACTCCATCCAAGGTGAAACTGAGGCCGGATAGAAAGACAGAAAATGGCCAGGCATGGTGGCATATGCCTTAATCCCAGCACTTGGGAGCAGAGGTAAATGGATTGCCCTGAGACTACATAGTGAATTCCAGGTCAGCCTGGGTTAGAAAAAAAATCTACCTCAAAAACAAAAAAACAAAAAAAAAAAAAAAAAAAAAAAAAAAAAAAGAAAAGAAAAGAAAAGAAAGAAAAAAAAGAGAAAAAGATAGGAACATGAAATGGAAAGGTGCCCTCACTCTGGAGTCTGGCTGAAGCCTTTCACCAGTGGAGAAGCAAGAATTCCAGCACCATTAACACCCACCGAGGCCTTTCACCCCTTCCCAGTTGGAAATCTGAAAATTTCTTGGAATCTCACTAGAAACCGCTCTTTCTGTAAAAGGGAATGTTTTAACCCTTTGTGCAAAACCTAGTGGTTCCTGTTTTTTTTAAAAAAAGATATATTTTATTTATTTATTTATTTGAGAGAAAGAGGCAGAGAGAGATAGGCAGAGAGGGAGAATGGCCATGCCAGGCCTCCAGCCACTGCAAATGAACTCGATGTCCCCTATATATTCAGGGTTTTATTAAAGTTTGTAATTTAGTTTGTCTTTTGTTGTTGTTGTTGTTGTTTTGTTTTTCGAGGTAGGGTCTCATTCTAGCCCAAGCTGACCTGGAATTCACTCTGTATTCTCAGGATGGCCTTGAACTCACTGTGATCCTCCTACCTCTGCCTCCCGAGTGCTGGGATTAAAGGCGTGCACCACCATGCCCGGCAAAGTTTGTAATTTAGATCTGCAGCCACCTGGCTGGAGTAGGTGTCACTGTGGTGGATCCTAGGGCCCAGCCCTAAAGTGTGGTGGTGGATTTGGAATTCCAGTCTAACGATATGGAAAGTGCTTGAGCTTAGCCTAGAGTTCCAAGTGTGCTTGTGTGTACTGGTGTTGGTGGCTTTTGCTTTTTTTCTCTCTCAGCATGAACCTGTGAAAGCAGGCCAGATTCTTCTGCCATTATGGAACTTCCCCTTGGATCTGTAAGCTTCAAATAAATTCCCTTCTTCCATAACTGTGTCTGGTTTAGAAGTTCATCTTGGTGACCTGAGGCCATCTACTACACAATCTCTTCAGTCCTGATTATTTTTATTTATTTATTTATTTGAGAGAGAGGAAGAGAAAGGTAGAGAGAATGGGCACGCCAGGGCCTCTAGCCACTGCAAAAGAACTCCAGACACATGTACCACCTTGTGCATCTGGCTTGTGTGGGTACTGAGGAATCAAACATGGGGCCTTAGGCTTCACAGGCGGGTGCCTTAACTGCTAAGCCATGTCTCCAGCCCCTGATTCTTTTTTTAAAAAATATTTTATTTATTTGCAAGTAGAGAGAGAGATACAGACAAACAAAGAGAGGGAGGGAGGGAGAGACAGAGAAAGAAAGAAAATATGGGTGAGCCAGGACTTCCAGACACTGAAATGAATTCCAGATGCATGTGCTGCTTTGTGCACCTAGCTTTACATGGTACTGGGGCATCTAACCCAGGTCGTTGGGCTTTGCAGGGAAGCACCTTAAGTGCTGAGCCATCTCTCCAGCCCCTGAACTTCCTGATCTTGGACCTACAGACTCTATGCAAAAGCTGGGAAATGTGATGGGTTCTGGAATTGATGAGATGGGATGCTGAGACAGGAGAATCCCAGAACTAGAGACCCTGCCCTCAAATAAAGTGTAAGGTGGGGGGAAGCAACCCCAGAAAATAGTCTTTTGAGGTAGGGCTTTAGCCTTACCCAGGCCTACCTGGAATTCACTATGTAGTCTCAGGGTGGCCAGGAACTCATGGTGATCCTTCCACCTCTGTCTCTGGTGACAATACCTTTAATCCCAGCATTCTGGGGACAGAGGTATGAGGATCACTGTGTTTTCGAGGCCACCCTGAAACTACATACTAAATTACAAGTCAGCCTAGGCTAGAGTGAGACCCTACTTTGAAAAACAAACAAACAAACAAAAATATGTTGGAGCTGGGCGTGGTGGCGCACGCCTTTAATCCTAGCACTCGAGAGGCAGAGGTAGGAGGATCGCTGTGAGTTCAAGGCCACCCTGAGACTACATAGTTAATTCCAGGTCAGCCTGGGCCAGAGTGAGACCCTACCTCGAAAAACCAAAAAAAAAAAAAAAAAAAAAAAAATATATATATATGTTGGATTAGTGTATTTTTTGTGTTTTGTTTTCTTTTTCTTTTTTTTTAATTTATTTGAGAGAGAGAGAACAAGAGACAGATAGACAATGGGTTTGCCAGGACCTCCAGCCACTGCAAATGAACACCAGATGCTTGGGCCACCTTGTGCCTCTGACTTATGTGGGTACTGGAGAATTGAACCTGGTTCCTTTGGCTTCACAGGTAAGCACTTTAACTGTTAAGTCTTCTCTCCAGGCCCTCTTTTTTTTTTAAATGTGGTTTTTTAAGGTAGGGTCTTGCTCTAGCTCTAGCTAAGGCTGACCTGGAATTCATTATTCATTATGTAGTCTCTGGGTGGCCTCATACACAAGGCTATCCTCCTACACCTGTCTACCTTGTGCTGGGATTAAAGGTGTGCACCACAACGCCCTTCTCCTTTTTTTTTTTTTTTTTTTTTTTTTTTTTTTTTGAGGTAGGGTCTCACTCTGGCCCAGGCTGACCTGGAATTAACTATGTAGTTTCAGGGTGGCCTTGAACTCTCGGCGATCCTCCTACCTCTGCCTCCCAAGTGCTGGGATTAAAGGCGTGCGCCACCACGCCCGGCCTTTTTTGTTTTTTTGAGGCAGAGTCTGTCTCTAGTTCAGGCGAACCTGGAATTCACTATGTAGTCCCAGGATGGCCTTGAACTCAAAGCAATCCTCCTACCTCAGACTCCGAAGTGCTGGGGTTAAAGGTGTGTGACCACGAGTGGCTGGTCTAGTTTTTTTAAAGTTTTTAAATTTTTTTTTTATTTTTGGAGAGAGACACAGAGAGAGACAGAGAGGGAGAGGAAGACAGACAGAGATGGGCGCCAGCAGTCTCTCAGCTGCTGCGAACGAAATCCAGGTGTGTGCGCCCCCTTGTGGGCAAGTGCGCCATTTTGCCCTTGCGTCACTTTGCATCTGGTTCAACGTGGGACCTGGAGATTGGAACACGGTTCTTGGGCTTAGCAGGCAGGCGCCTTAACCGCTAAGCCATCTCTCCAGCCCCAGTCTAGTTTTTTGATATGGTGAAGGCAGGACCTAATGCTGCTACACAAGCACTTACTGCAGAATTCTAAACAATGCTCTACCCCTGAGACACGCCCCCAGCTCTCACTGTGGGTTCCAGGCAGGAGCTCTACCCTTGAGCCCCGCCCCCAGCGCTCATTGTGGGTTCTAGGCAGGAGCTCTACCTTGAGCCACGCCCCCAGTCCTCACTGTGGGTTCTAGGCAGGAGCTCTATCTCTAAGCCAAGCCCCCAGCCCTTACTGGGGATTCTAGGCTAGGAGCTGGGGTGTGGCTCAGAGGTAGAGCTCCTGTCTCCCTCTGAGGCTCAGGCTGGCCTCAAATTCTTGATCCTTCTGCCTCCACCTCCCTAAGGGCTAGAATTGCAGGTGTAATGCTGTGCCCGGTAACTTCTCCAATTCTTGCTGTATGCCTATCAGATGCTTTGTACACAATAACTCATTTAGTTCTGCTAATAGTTATTGGAGTGAATCCTGTTCTCATTCCATTGGACATGGAAACTGAGGCTCACAAAGATAGCTGAGGAGCTGGCTGCCTTACTGCCTAAGAACCATGTCTGGTCTCCCAGGGTCTAGAGTTGGGTCTGGGGCTCTCCTGAATGTCACTGCGTAGCAGCAAGGGTTTGCCTATATTGGGAACCCCCCCACCCCCAGCACCCACACTGGAACCCAAGTTGCAGTTAGTTTATGGACAGTGAGACCCAGGCTAGCTGAAGTGTGTCATCCTAAGTACTTGGACTACAAGCATGCACCACTATGTCCAGTTTATGCAGTGCTGGGAAGGGACCCAAGGCTTTGGGAATGGTGAGCAAGAACTCTACCATCTGAGCTACATCCTCAGAACCTCAGCTAGCATCTTGATGACAGATACACCAGCCCTGGGGGACATAGCTCACGTCAGCAGGAGCTCAGAGGCCTAGATGGGAAGCCAGTGCTCCCTGGGGCTCAGCTGTTTGTGCTCCAGAACTGGATTGTCCCTTGGGCTGAGGGCAGGCACAGGGGACAAGACTGGGCAGTGGTGCTACAGCCTGAGGTGGTGGTGGACAGGGCAGTCAGCTATCCCTTGGGCATCAGACCCTTGTGCTTTTTATGACTGCCACCAGCTGCCAAAATCAGCTGGAGACGTCTCAATGGGAACCTAAGCCAAAAACCACACTTGGGGTGGCAGGTGAACTGACATGGAAGTTTCCTATCCAAACACTCCATCCAAGGTGAAACTGAGGCCGGATAGAAAGACAGAGAAAATGGCCAGGCATGGTGGCATATGCCTTAATCCCAGCACTTGGGAGCAGAGGTAAATGGATTGCCCTGAGACTACATAGTGAATTCCAGGTCAGCCTGGGTTAGAGAAAAATCCTACCTCGAAAAACAAAAACAAAAAAAAAAAAAAAAAAAAAAAATTAAAAAGGAAAAGAAAAGAAAGAGAAAGAAAGAAAAAGAGAGAGAAAATGATAGGAACATGAAATGGAAAGGTGCCCTCACTCTGGAGTCTGGCTGAAGCCTTTCACCAGTGGAGAAGCAAGAATTCCAGCACAATTAACACCCACCTGAGGCCTTTCACCCTTCCCAGTTGGAAATCTGAAAATTTCTTGGACTCTCACTAGAAACCGCTCTTTCTGTAAAAGGGCATGTTTTAACCCTTGTGCAAACCTAGTGGTTCCTGTTTTTTTTTTTTTTAAATATATTTTATTTATTTATTTATTTATTTGAGAGAAAGAGGCAGAGAGAGATAGGCAGAGAGGGAGAATGGCCATGCCAGGCCTCCAGCCACTGCAAATGAACTCCAGATGCATGAGTCCCCGTGTGCACCTTGCTTGCATGGGTCCTGGAGAATCTAATAGAGGTCCTATGGTTTTGCAGGCAAATGCCTTAAGCACTAAGCCATCTCTCCAGGCCCCCTGGTTTTATCATATTGTAAGCCCATCCAAGACAATCTGACCTGCCCAAGACTTGTGCACAGGCTGATATCCATTTCTTTCTTTTTTTAAACATTTATTTTATTTATTTATTTATTTATTTATTTATTTATTTATTTATTTATGAGAGAGAGGGAGAAAAAGAGAGAGGGAGAGAATGGGCATGCCAGGGCCTCCAGCCACTGCAAACGAACTCCAGATGCATGTGCCCCCTTGTGCATCTGGCTTACGTGGGTCCTGGGGAATCAAACCATGATCCTTTGGCTTTGCAGGCAAATGCCTTAACTGCTAAGCCATCTCTCCAGCCCTTCCTTCCTTCCTTCCTCCCTTTCTTTCTTTTTCTTTCTTTCTTTTTTGGGGGGGTGTTTTGAGGTAGGGTCTCACTCTAGCTTAGGCTGACCTGGAATTCACTATGTAGGGTAGCCTCGAACTCATGACTATCCTCCTACCTCTGCCTCCTGAGTGCTGGGATTAAAGGTGTGCGCCACCACGCCCGGCTTTGGTAGCACTTTCTATAGTGATACTGCCACCTGCCTCCACCCTTGTGGGCCCCTAAGCCTGCCCACTGAGACATCCAATTAAGCCTTTGGAAGACTGTGAGTTCCACTCCAGTACAGGAGCTCAGCTGCAGGCATGAAGGGGAAACAAACAAGCTGGGGTCAACGCATGGAAAAGGGATATGTCACCACTTGTAAACATAATCACTGAGTTAGGGAGATGTCTCAACAAGTAAAGGCACTTGCTGAGCAAGCATGAGGACCAGAGTTCTATCCCCAGCATCCACATAAAAAGCCAAGTGTGGTCAGGTGTGGTGGCGCATGTCTTTAATCCCAGCTCTTAGGAGGCAGAGGTAGGAGGATCACCGTGAGTTCGAGGCCACCCTGAGACTACATAGTGAATTCCAGGTCAGCCCGAACTAGAGTGAGACTCTTCCTCAGAAAACTAACCAACCAACCAACCAACCAACCAACCAGACAAACAAACAAACAAGTCAAGTATACAAGAATGCCTGTAACCCTAGTACTGAGGAAATTGGAGACAGGAGGACCACTGAGGATCCGTCGTCAGCTAGTCTAATCAAAAAACAGGAAGCTTCAGGTTTAGTGAGAACTTGTCTCAAGGATATAAGAAAGAGGATCAATGGAGAAGGACACTAATGTCTTCCTCTGGCCTCTGCACACATGTATGCAGGGTATACATGCACATACATCACACACACACTGATCACACATTCTACACACACACCCAAAAAAATCACAATCAAAATGAACTCAGGGCTGGGCATGGTGGCACATGCCTTTGGTCCCAGCAATGGGGAGGATCGCTGTGAGTTTGAGACCACCTGAGACAGCATAGTGAATTCCAGGTTAGTCTGGGCTAGAGTGAGACGCTACCTCAAAAAACCAAAAACAAAAACCAATGAACATAGATAATTACTATTAAGGATTCCATGCTAACAACTGTACTATACATCTATTTTCCAGACAACAAAACTGAAGCTCAGGAGAGATGAATAATGTGGTTGAGGTACAGGAGGGATTTTGAACCTGTGCAGCTGGGCTCTGCACATCCAAAAACTATGGCCTAAGTGTCTACCTTCCCTCACTCCCCGACCAGACACGGAAGGCTGGCTGGTGTCTCCCAGCTCCTTCTTTCTCTACCTGACTGCCTCATAGGAGGTGCCAGGCAGCCTTTATGGAAAGGCCTGGCATTTGCTCTGTGAAGGTCACAGGGAGGTTGAGTGCGGGCGCTGGTGTGTGTCTGCCAGGCTGGGTGCATGGTGCCAGGTGACACGGCTGTTTGTGGGGCTGGATGTCAAGAAGTCTGGGTGTATGCACAAGTCTGAGATGGAGGTGGATCTGTGGGTACTAGGTGTCATACAGTTTGTGCGGATGTGTGCACATGCGTATGTCACATTGTCATGGTCCATGGGTCACCTGTGTTATGCTATGGCTTACTTGAAAATTCTCTGGGTGCCCTGACTAGCCAGGAAATTCAGGCATAGGATAGTAAACATAGAGTGACCCCAAGTGCCCTGCATGTGGGTGTGGCTGTGTGTGTCCATGCTGGAGATGAAGAGTATGTGAGCGTCCGAGTATCTGACCAAGTTGGTGCAGGGTAGCAAGGACAAGGCTAGAAAATCCGAGTACTGAAAAGGCCACTTCCTAGCCCCAGCTCTACCCAGCCACTTCTAAATGCCCTCCGGCACCAGGACAGACACCTCCCCTACACACTGGGCTAAGTTTTCAGTGTGACAACCCCAGATGGGGAGGAAAAGGGTGGGGAAGCCTGGAGAAACTGAGCCAGGCCTTTGGGACCTGGCTCCAGGCCATTGGCCTGGGAGTGGAGCCCAGGTGACGGTGGGTCACCCATGTCTGCTGCCAGAGTGAGCGCAGATACCCAAGGTGTAGGGGTACACAGAGAGTGAAGGAATCCTACCTTGGGTAGGCACCCACTTTTGGAGCCCCTTCAGAAACACCCACCCTTTTAAGGCTGGGGAAGGGGCGGGGCCTGTCAGAACCTAGAGGCCACTTAGGGGACTCCTCTAGGCAGACCTGGGGGAGAGATTTCCCCTCCCTCCCATTACAGACAGCACCCCTTCGGTCACAAAGGAGGCAACTGGCCTCAGGCCACCCACCTGACAGATCTCCCTGGCGGATGCCGACGTGTGTCCTCATCGCTGAAGGAGAAGTGAGTCAGGGACTCTGACCCCAGTGGCAGTACCAGTGCTGGGGGCTGGGCCCGCGCCCGGGGTGCACCACTGGAGCGCATGGGGGCAAAGCGCCGTCGGGGCGCGCATTGGGGACCGCTGCACCGTGGTGTGGCGTGCGTGCAGATCTCCAGGCCTTAGGTGTCAGCTGTCGGCGCCGCCTCCACATTCGTCGTCGTCCCCCCACCCCGTGACCCCCCAAGAGACACAACCCGGGGCGCTTGGTGGCCTCGTGAGCGCGCGTCCGCAGCGCCTGCCTTCCCACTGAGAGCTAGGTACCCACTTCCCTCCGGTCCCGTCCCGCCCGGGGGACTTGGGGACACCCAGGGCTCCGGTTTCTCCAGCTCCTGGCCCGCGTCCCTCCCCTCTGCCCCGGGCCCCGCCTTCCCCTCTCTCCATGCCCTGACGTCGCCAGGTGCCACCTCGAGGTCTCAGACCGCCGTGCGCTCCCCCGCCCCAGGGACCCAGACTCGCTCGGAAGGCGGAGTGTGCGGCTGGGTGATCAAAACCCGCGGGACACGCGACAGATGCCAGGAGGCGGAGCTGGGCAATGGGAGGAAGGGACAGAGTCAGAGGCTGGAGGGACAAAAATGAGAACAGGAACAGAATGAAACGCAAGGGACTGATATTTCCCCCTCACCCAGTACCGACCGCAGGCAGGGCTCCCAAAGTCCCCACCTCTCCTCTTCTGCCCGCCCACATCTTGCTCAGAGCCAGACACTGAGCCAGCGACCTGCTCTCTCTCTCTCTCTCTCTCTCTCTCTCTCTCACACACACACACACACACACACACACACACACACACACACACACACACACATACGCACGCGAGCTCAGTGACTTTCAATAATTGTGTCCTAAACAAGTGCTTTCGGGGAGCAAGAGACAGAGTAATAGGCAGGGCCCCAGCAACAACCTGTGCCCACCTCCCTACTGCCACAACTCTTCTAAGAGAAACAGACTTTGGGAAGCCAGACCGGATGTGGCCTCCAAGTCTGTCACTCTCAGGCTTCCTGTCCCCACAACCCACCCCGTGTCTGGCCAAGCAAGGAACTTCAACTTGCCTTCTGTCCCAGCAGCTCTCAGTGGTATCATCAAGCCCTCACAGCCAGGTCACCCCTAGAGATCACCACAAGCCTCATTTCACAGGACATTCCATGGAGGCAAGTAAAACTTACAGATAGCTGGATAATGTGGCTCACTTCTATAATACAGGCCCTCAGGAGGCTGAGGCAAGAGGATCACCATAGGTTCAAAGTGAGCCTGGGCTACAGAGTAAGAATTAAATAAAGCTGGAGAGACAACTCAGTGGTTAAAGCCTGTTACCCCAGGTTCAAATCCCAAGCATGCATATAAAGCTGGGTGCAAGATGACATATGCCTGGTGCATGTGAGCCCCTACCACATAAGTAAATAAGTTAAAGGATTTTGTTTTGTTTTTAATTTTAATTTAATTTTATATTTATTTGTTTGAGAGGGGGAGAGAGGCACATAAAGAAAAGGGGGAGAGAGGGTGCACCAGGGCTTATAGCCACTGCAAATGAACTCCAGGCACCACCTAGTGCATCTGGCTTATGTGGGTCCTGGGGAATCAAACCTGGTTCCTTTGGCTTTCCAAGCAAGTGCCTTAAACACTAAGTCATTTCTCTAGCCCTGTTTTGTTTTGTTTTTGTTGTTTTTGAG
Source organism: Orientallactaga sibirica (assembly GCA_036365145.1). Taxonomy (NCBI): domain Eukaryota; kingdom Metazoa; phylum Chordata; class Mammalia; order Rodentia; family Dipodidae; genus Orientallactaga; species Orientallactaga sibirica. The sequence continues at coordinate 4,271,460 of JAEOAD010002278.1, read as the reverse complement.
GCAGGGTCTCTAGACCAGGTTGACCTGGCACTCACTCTGTAGTCCCAGGCTGGCTTCACAGTGATCCTTCTACCTCTGCTTCTCAAATGCTGGGATTAAAGGTATGTGCCACCACCTGGCTTAAAGGGTGTGTGTGTGTGTGTGTGTGTTTGGTATTTTAAAGGTTGGAAAGATAGCTCAACAGTTAAGGTGCTTGCCAGGGCAAAGCCAAAGGACCCAGGTTTGATTCCCCAGTACCCATTTAAAGCTGAATGCACAAGGTGGTGCCCTGGCACACCTATTCTCTCTCTTTCTCTCTTCTGTAAATAAAAGGTTTTTTTAAATTAAAAGGCCAGCATGGTGGTGCATGCCTATAATCCCAGCATTTGGGAGGTGGATGCAAGAAGAACAGAAGTTCAATATAGGCTTGGCGATACAGTGAGTTTGAGGCCAAGAGCAGGATGCTGAGGATATGGCTCACTTGGAGAACCCTGGCCTTGCAACCATTTAGCCCAAGGTTTGATCCCCAATCTCAAACAAACCGGGTGTGGTGGTTCACAAGTGTAATCCCAGCACTGGGGAAGTAGAGGCAAGAGAATCAGAAGCTTAAGGTCATCCTCAGCTACACAGCAAGTAGCAAGTTCCAAGTCTTCCTGGGCTATAGGAGACCCTGTCTCAAAACAAAACAAAACAAAAAGAGAAAGAACTGAGTACAAATTCCCAGGTCACCTTGGATTGGCTTGGCCTCACGTCCCCCAAGGCGTCACCATGGCTTCAGTTGACACAGGAAGTGGGAAGGACCTGGTGTTTATTGAGCGCCTACTGCATGCCCTATCAGATGTCTCCACAGCAACCCTGGCGGGCAAGGATGATTTTTATCTCTGCCTTGTGACGGAAGAGGAAAAGTGAGGCTGGAGAGAGCAAGCCACAGACCCCTTCCCCGTCCCCGACGCGCTCTCCTGGGGGCCAGCAGGAGTCTAGAACCCAAGGCCAGCAGCATCACTTACCCGGCCCACGCCTGGCGGTTGCAATCCTGGACGCTGCGGAGGAGCCGGAGGCGTCTGCGGAAAGTTGGAGACGGGCTGGCGAAGAAGACAGGCGACAAGGGCGGCGATCTTGGGCGGCGGGGCGCGCGTGGGGCGGCGGGCTCGGGCAGAAACGCCTCGTCCTCGGTCGCCGCCGCCGCCGCCACCGGGAAGGCCGCCAGGCGCAGCTCCGGGATGCGCCCCAGGCCGCGAGGCCGCGCCATGGCCGCGGGGTATCCCCTGCGCCGGGCCTGCGGTCCCCACCCCGCCCCGCGGCCGCCTGGCCCTTCCGGCTTCGCACTCGGGCCGCCCCCGGGGCGGGGCGCAACAGCGGCTGCGAGACTCCCGGGCGGACCCCTCCGATCCCACCAGCCACGGAAGGGTCCCCGCTAAACCCCTGCCATGCTCCTCACCAAAAAATCTCGGGGTGCTCACGTAACCCAGGACTCAGGGCGGCCCTATCAAGCCTCTCGCCAATCCAGTGCTCATTGTCTCTGAAACATCCATCCTGGCATTATTGGGGTACCCCAATATGCCTCCATTCCCCCAAATCCTAGAGGTGCGCGGAAGGCCCCACAAGCCTTAGTGCAAACATAGATTCCCAGATGTCCCAATTTTCTTTCCTTCCTTTAAAAAAAAAATACTTTTAATATATTTTATTTATTTATTTGAGAAAGAGAAAGGTAGAGAGAGAGAGAGAGAAAGAGAATGGGCACGCCAGGGCATCCAGCCACTGCAAACGAACTCTAGATGCATGCGCCACCTTGTGCAGCTGGCTTACGTTGGTCTCGGAGAATGGAACAGGGATCCTTTGGTTTTGCAGAAAAACGCCTTAACCGCTAAGCCATCTCTCCAGCCACCTCCCCCTTTTTAAAGTTTTTATTTTTACTTATTTACTTATTAGAGACAGAGAAAGGACGAGAGAGGAGGAATGGGCGCGCCAGGGCCTCTAGCCACTGCAAATGAACTCCAGAGGCATGCGCCACCATTTGCCTCTGGCTTACATGGGTTCTGGGGAATCTAGCTTCGAACACGGGTTCTTAGGCTTCACAGGCAAGCACTTAACCGCTAAGCCATCTCTCCAGAACACCCCCCCCAAAACATTTTTAATATTTATTTATTTATTTATTTATTTATTTATTTATTTATTTATTTATTTTTAGTTTTTTGGAAACAGTGGTTCACTCTAGCCCAGGGTGACCTGGAATTCACCGTACTGGAACTCACAGTAATCCTCCTACCTCAGCCTCCAGAATGCTGGGACTAAAGGTGTGCACCACTAGGCGATACTCTCTCTCTCTTTTTTTTTTTTACTTATTGACAATTTTTGTACATGTATATAATGTATTTTTTAAAATATTCATTTATTTATTGGAAAGAGAGTGTATGGGCACATCAAGGCCTCCTGCCACTGCAAATAAACTCCAGATGCATGTGCCACTTTGTGTGTCTGGTTTTACATGGGTATTGGGGAATCGAACCTCTGTTATCATGGTTTGTAAGCAAGTACCTTTAACCTCTGAAACATCTCTCCAGCCCTATAATGTGTTTTTATCATCATCCTCTCTCACTACCTTTTCTTGTCTCTTCTCCCCACTGTCATACCACTTCTTCAAGTAGTCACTCTTCTACTTTTATGCCTTTTTTTTGTTTGTTTGTTTTTTTTGAGGTAGGGTCTCACTCTAGCCCAGGCTGACCTGGAACTCACTCTGTAGTCTCAGGGTGGCCTTGAACTCACCACTATCCTACCTCAGTCTCCCATGTACTGTTTTTGGTTTATTTATTTTTTATTTTTTATTTTTGAGAGAGAGACACAGAGACAGACAGAGAGGGAGAGGGAGACAGATAGAGAATGGGTGCGCAAGGAGTCTCACAGCTGCTGTGAACGAAATCAAGATTCGTGCGCCCCCTGGGGGCAAGTGCAGCATTGCCTTGTGTTACTTTGCATCTGGCTAAACGTGGTTCTTAGGCTTAGCAGGCAGGTGCCTTAACTGCTAAGCCATCTCTCCAGCCCTGTTTTTGTTTTTTGCATGTGTGGTGTGGTGTGGTATGGTATGCACAGCATATACAGGTGTGTGTAGATGTGGGCACCTCATGCCCACCTGTGCTGAGGCCAGAGGAAAATATCAGGTCTCCTATATCACTATTCAATTCTTTGTTCATCTTAAAAAATATTTGTTTGTTTATTTATTTTTCATTTTTTTCTTTTTCTTTTTTTTTAAGGTAGGGTCTCACTCTAGTCCAGGCTGACCTGGAAATCACTATGTAGTCCCAGGGTAGCCTCGAACTCACGGTGATCCTCCTACCTCTGCCTCCCGAGTGCTGGGATTAAAGGCGTGCGCCACCACACCCGGCTTTGTTTGTTTATTTATAAGAAGATAGAGACAGAAAGCAGAGACCTACACAGACAGATGGGTGTGCCATGGCCCCTAGCTGCTGCAAATGAACTCCAGTGCATGAGGCATTTGGTGCATCTGGCTTTATGTGGGTACTGGGGAATCGCATGAACCAGGGTCATTAGGCTTTGAGCCTAACCGCTGAGCCATCTCCCCAGCCCATTTTTCTTTTTTCCTTATTTAAAAAAATTAATTGGGAGCCGGGCGTGGTGGCGCACGCCTTTAATCCCAGCACTCGGGAGGCAGAGGTAGGAGGATCGCCGAGAGTTCGAGGCCACCTTGAGACTACATAGTGAATTCCAGGTCAGCCTGAGCCAGAGTGAGACCCTACCTCAAAAAAAAAAAAAATTAATTGGGCTGGAGAGATGGCTTAGGGGTTAAGGCGCCTGCCTCCTAACCCTAAGAACACTGGTTCCAATCTCCAGCGGTTCCAATCTCCAGGTCCCACTTTTAGCCAGATGCAAAGTGACGCAAGGGCACAATGCCGTACTTGACCAAAAGGGGGCGCACACATCTGGATTTCGTTTGTAGCAGCTGAGACACTGCTCGCGCGCCCATCTCTGTCTTCCTCTCTCTCTCTCTCTGTCTCTCTCTCTCTGTGTCTCTCTCTCTGTCTCTCGCTCTCACTCTCTGTCTCTCTCTCTCCAAAAAAATAATAAAAAAATAAAAAGTTTTTAAAAAATTAGTATATTTATTTATTTTGATCTTTCAAGGTAGGGTCTAGCTCTAGCCCAGGCTGACTTGGAATTCACTGTGCAGTCTCAGGGTGGCCTTGAACTCCCAGTGATCCTCCTACCTCTGCCTCCTGAGTGCTGGGATTAAAGGCATGTGCCACTACGCATGGCTTCCTTTTTCTTTTTTAAGTTATTTATTTGCATGGATGTATGCATGCATTTGTGTGTGGATACGGCAGGGTCTCTGAACACTGCAAATGAACACCAGATGTTGGGCCACTTTTTTCATCCAGCTTATGTGGGTGGTTTAGGAATTGAACCTTGCCTGCAGGCTTAGCAAACAAGTGCCTTAAACACTGAACCATATTCCCAGTCCCCGCCCCCCAATGCTTTCTTGAGACAGAGTCTCTTACTAAACCCAGAGCTGTAGTTTTCTTGGTCAGACTTGCTGACGAGTGAGCCCCAGTGATTCTTGGATCTCTGTTCTCCCAGGACAGGTTACAGGTGTATTGGCTACGTCCAGCGGTTTATGTGGATGCTATGGGTTGGACTTAGGGTGGATCAGGCCTTTTAGGCTGTCATGCTGGCTAGCAACAGCTCTTATCTACTGAGCCATCTCCTCAGTTACCATGATTGTGTGTGTGTGTGTGTGTGTGTGCGTGCTTCATCTACAACACAGAAGAAAATGTCTCCCTTTCCTCCAACAACGATTAGCTCCCAATAACTCCTCAGGGAGGGACAGAACCTCATGCCCTTCTCCACCACCCATGACTGAATATTGATGGGTCCAATATTGGACAGGTAGCCACAGTCATTGTGATGTCATGAATCCAAAAGACAGCTTTTTTTTTTTTTTTTTTTTTTTTTTTTTGGTTTTCAAGGCAGGGTCTCACTCTAGCCCAGGCTGACCTGGAATTCACTATGTAGTCTCAGGGCAGCCTCAAACTCACTCATGGCGATCCTTCTACCTCTGCCTCAAAAAACAGCTTTCTGAAGTGCTCCTCCCATCCTCTGGTCTCAGTTTCTTTTTCTTTTTCTTTTCTTTTTTTTTTTTTTGAGGCAGGGTCTCACTCTCCCAGGCTGACCTGGAGTGTCTCAGGGCAGCCTCAAACTCACCATCCCTTCTACCTCTGCCTCAAAAAACAGCTTTCTGAAGTGCTCCTCCCATCCTCTGGTCTCAGTTTCTTTTTCTTTTTCTTTTTTTTTTTTTTTTTTTTGAGGCAGGGTCTCACTCTAGTTCAGGCTGACCTGGAATTCACTACTCAGGGTGGCCTCGAACTCACAGCGATTCTCCTACCTCTGCCTCCTGAGTGCTGGGATAAAAGGGGTGCACCACCACGCCCAGCTCTGGTCTCAGTTTCTTAGCAATGTTCTCATTGTTTCTGAGATGTCTCATCCAAAGGTCAGGGCATCCCAAAACCTAAGAATGCACTACCAAACCCCACTGATGTTTGGAGAGCCCATGGAGCCCTTGAACTCCCAAGGCTACCACCACAGCTTCTCGGATGTCCCAAACCAACCATAAGTCATGCAGAGACTCCCTACAGCACTCCTAAGATCCCCACCACAGTTACAGATACATTCCTGCAGGCCTCAGATGGACCCCCAAATCCTGGGTCCTTTACAGATCCCAAGGAATGCTTCCACAGTCACCCCATGTCCCTCTATCCCTGAGTGGCTCCATAGCACTTCTGAAATACACCCCCACAAGTGCTAAAACAGCAACATAGCCTCTGGGACCCCTTCAGGCGCAAAGGGTGCATGCATTACCATGAAAGACCCTACCAAATTCCTGAGGCACCCCAAAGACATCAAGAGTACTATGTTTCCTCACAGTTTTAGTACTGTCTCAGAGTCTAGTCTAGAGCCTTAATTAAGATACACCCAATATCTTTGGGACATCTCAAAGTGCCGCCATAGCTCATAAGGTGTTAAACTTGTTTTGCCTTAAAACAAAACTGTGTATGTGTGTAATGTGTATGAATGTGCATGTGAGTGAGGGCCATGTCCCATGTGTGCCACCTATAAGGAGGTCAGAGGACATCCTCAAGTTTTGCTCCTTGGTTTCCACTTTGTGATACAGGGTCTCATGTTGTTCCCTGTTGTGTATACCAGGATAGCTTTTTTTGTTGTTGTTTTTTGTTGCTGTTGTTTGTTGTTTTGTTTTGTTTTTCAAGGTAGGGTCTCACTCTAGCTCAGGCTGACCTGGAATTCACTGTGTAGAGTCTCAGGGTGGCCTTAAACTCATGGCGATCCTTCTACCTTTGCCTCCCAAATGCGCCATCATGTCCAGCTGCTTTTTTTTTTTCAACTATTTTATTTACTTATTTGCATAGAGAAAGAGAAGAGAGACAAAGAGAGTGTGTGAGATAGAGAGAGAGAGAATGGATGCACCAGGGCCTCTAGCCTCTGCAAACAAACTCCAGATACATGGGCCACTTTGTGAATATGGCTTTACATGGATACTGCAGAATCAAACTCAGGCTGTCAGGCTTTACAAGCAAGTGTCTTTTTTTTTTTGTTTTTCGAGGTAGGGTCTCACTCTGGCTCAGGCTGACCTGGAATTCACTATGTAGTCTCAGGGTGGCCTCGAACTCACGGCGATCCTCCTACCTCTGCCTCCCGAGTGCTGGGATTAAAGGCGTGCGCCACCACGCCCGGCAAGCAAGTGTCTTTAACTACTAAGTCATCTCTGCAGTCTTCCCCCCTCCCAAATATTTTTCTTTTTATTTATTTATTGGTTTTTTGAGGTAGAGTCTTGCTCTAGCCCAGGCTGACCTGGAACTCACTATGTAATCTCAGGGTGGCCTTGAACTCACGGTGATCCTCCTACCTCTGCCTCCTGAGTGCTGGGATTAAAGGCGTGCGCCATCATGCTTGGCTACTTATTTATTTATTTATTTATTTTTAAATATTTTATTTATTTTATTTATTTATTTTTTTTGGAGAGAGACACAGAGAGAGACAGAGAGAGAGGGAGAGGAAGACAGATAGAGATGGGTGCGCCAGCAGCCTCTCAGCTGTTGTGAATAAAATCCAGATGTGTGCGCCCCCTTGTGGTCAAGTGCGGCATTGTTCCCTTGCGTCACTGCATCTGGCTAAACGTGGGACCTGGAGATTGGAACAGGGTTCTTAGGCTTAGCAGGCAGGCACCTTAACCACTAAGCCATCTCTCCAGCCCTACTTATTTATTTTTGAGGTAGGGTCTCACTCTAACCCAGGCTAACCTGGAATTCACTATGTAGCCTCAGGGTAGCTTGAACTCATGGCAGTCCTCCTACCTCAGCATCCTGAGCGCTGGGATTAAAGGTATGCGCCACCATGCCCAGCTATTTATTTATTTATTTATTTATTTATTTATTTATTTAGAGAGAGAATGAGCGTGCCAGGAACTCCAGCCACTGCAAGCGAACTCCAGACGTGTGTGCCACCTTGTGCATCTGGCTTTACATGGGTCCTGGGGAATTGAACCTGGGTCCTTTGGCTTTGCAGGCAAGCACCTTAACTGCTAAGCCATCCCTTCAGCCCACTTTTTGGCTTTATTATTAATATTATTTTGAGGTAGGATCTTGCTCTAGCCCAGGCTGACCTGGAATTCACTATGTACTCTCAGGGTTGCCTTGAACGCACAGCAATCCTTGTACTTCAGCCTCCCAAGTGCTCGGATTAAAGGTGTGTGCCACCACACCTGGCTTCTTTTTGGCTTTTTATACTTTTAAAAATTATTTTATTTATTTATTAGAGACAGAGAGAGGGAGAAAGAGAGAGAGAAGAGTGAGAATGGGCGTGCCAGGGCCTCTAGCCACTGCAAATGAACTCCAGATACATGTGCCACCATGTGCATCTGGCTTACACGGGACCTGGAGAATTGAACCGGGGTCTATAGGCTTCTCAGGCATGTGCCTTAACTGCTAAGCCATCTCTCCAGCCCTCGTTTTGGCTTTTTGAGACAGGGTCTCTTTTAGCTCAGGCTGGCCTTGAGCTTGTTATATAGGTCAGGATGACCTTGAACTTCTGATCCTCCTGCTTCTACCTCCCAAACACTGGGATTTTAGTGGGTGCACCATCACATCGGGTTTGTGTGGTGCTGGGGATTAAACTCAGGGCAAGCATTCTAGCAACTGAACTACATTTTATCCCTCCTTATGCCTCTTAAGATAACCTTAGAAGCCCAGAGTCTACCCACATCTTCTATGCACCCTTTAAGGTACTACTGAGTCTTATCTATCTTTAGATCCTACTGCCTCAGCCTCTGAGTGCTGGTATATCAGACCAGGGCCATCACAACAGGTAAGATGCGTGTTCAGAATCAGAAGGGGTGTGCATCAGAAAATACTTTTTCCCTTGAGAGTGAGACCTATTGACTCCAAAACCATGGGCTCCAGAGACAGGAAGTCTGGGCTTAAGTCTACTTTTGGTACTTCTGAGCCACTTGACCTTGGGAAATCATTTCATTTTAGTGAGCCTCAGTTTCCCCAGTTGTAAAATGACTATAATAAGAATATATCTGTCTTGGGCTTGAGAGATGGCTTAGCGGTTAAGGCACTTGGCTGTGAAGCCTAAGGACCCAGGTTTGATTGCCCAGAACTCACAAGGTGGCACATGCATCTGGAGTTCATTTGCAGTGGCTAGAGGCCTTAGCATGCCTATTCTCACTTTCTCTCTGTGTCTCTCTCAAATAAATATATAGAGCCAGGCATAGTGACGCACGCCTTTAATCCCAGCACTTGGGAAGCAGAAGTAGGAGAATCGCTGCAAGTTCAAGGCCATCCTGAGATTACATAGTGAATTCCAGGTCAACCTGGGCTAGAGTGAGACCCTACATTGAAAACCCAAATAAATAAATACATAAATAAATAAAGAAAATCTTTAAAGAATAATATATCTGCCTCTATGTGCTAGAGATGTGGATCAGTTGGAAGTGTGCCCAGTACCACATTAAGTGGGCATAGTAGTGCATGCCTGGAAGCCCAGCACTCAGGAGGTGCAGGTAGGAGGATCAAGGTCATCCACAGCTACATAGTGAATTCAAGGCCAGCCTCAGCTACATGAGACCCTGTATGAAAAAAAAAAATCAGGGGCTGGACAGATAGCTTGGCTGTTAAGGTGCTTACCTGTGAAGCTTAAGAACTCAGAGCTGGGGCTGGAGAGATGGCTTAGTGGTTATGGCATTTGCCTGCGAAGCCAAAGGATCCCAGTTCGAGTCTCCAGGACCCACATAAGCTAGATGCACAAGGGCACATGCATCTGAAGTTCGTTTGCAGTGGCTAGAGGCCCTGTCATGCCCATTCTCTCTCTCTCTGTCTGCCTCTCTTCTATCTCTCTGCTTGCAAATAAATAAATAAAAAATAAATAAATAAAACCTCAGAGCTGGGCGTGGTAGTGCACGCCTTTAATCCTAGCACTCGGGAGGCAGAGGCAGGAGGATTGCCATGAGTTCGAGGCCACCCTGAGACTACGTAGTGAATTCCAGGTCAGACTGAGCTAGAGCGAGACCCTACCTCAAAAAAAAACTCGAACCCCCCCCAAAAAAAAAGAAAGAAAGAAAAGAAAAAGAAAAAAAAAGAAGAAGAACTCAGGTTTGATTCCCCAGTACCCACATAAGCCAGATGCACATGGTGGCACATGCATCTGAAGTTCATTTGCAGTGGCCAGAGCCCTGGCATGCCCGTATTCATTCTCTCTCCCTCTTTCTGTCTCTCTCTCTCAAATAAATAAATTTTTAAAAATTGGGCTTATCCAGGCATGGTGGTGCACGCCTTTAATCCCAGCACTCGGGAGGCAGAGAGGTAGGAGGATTGCCGTGAGTGCAAGGCCATCCTGAGACTACATAGTGAATTCCACATTAGCCTGGGCTAGGAAACCCTACCTTGAAAAAAAAAATGGGCTTGGGGAAATGGCTCAGTGGTTAAAGGCACTTGCTTGCAAAGTCTGTCTGCCTGGTTTCAATTCCCCAGTCAACCACATAAAGCTAGACAGGCATTTGATTACAACAGCAAGAGATCCTGGCACACACTTATGCACTCACACATGGCCAAAAATAAATTAATTTAAAAAAGATCTCACTTGTGGGCTAGAGAGATGGCTCAGTGTTTAAAAGAACTTGCTTGGCCGGGCGTGGTGGCGCACGCCTTTAATCCCAGCACTCGGGAGGCAGAGGTAGGAGGATCGCCAAGAGTTCGAGGCCACCCTGAGACTACGTAGTTAATTCCAGGTCAGCCTGGGCCAGAGTGAGACCCTACCTCGAAAAACCAAAAAAAAAAAAAAAAAAAGAACTTGCTTGCCTTTAACCTGACAGCCTGAATTTGATTCCCCAGCACCCACATAAAGCCAAATTCACAAAGTGGCATATACATCTGGAATTTGATTGCAGTGAAGGCCCTAGCCCAGTCTCCCTATCTGTCTCATTTCATTCTCTCTTTCACAATTTGCAAATAAATAAAATAAAAATATATTTTAAGCCAGGCGTGGTGGTGCATGACTTTAATCCCAGCACTTGGGAGGCAGAGGTAGAAGGATCACGGTGAGTTTGAGGCCAGCCTGAGACTACATAGTGAATTCCAGGTCAGCCTGAGCTAGAGTGAAACCCTACCTCAAAAAACAACAACAAAAAAATAATAAAAATAAAATAAAAAATCTTAGGGGTGGGGCTGGAGAGATGGCTTAGCGGTTAAGGCACATGCCTGTGAAGCCTAAGGACCCCAGTTCAATTCTCCAGGTCCCATGTTAGCTAGGCGCATATGGTGGCACATGAGTCTGGAGCTCATTTGCAGTGGCTAGAGGCCCTGGCGTGCCCATTCTCACTCTTTCTGTCTCTCCCTCTCTCTCTTTCTCTGTCTCTAATAAATAAATAAATTAAATTTTAAAAAAATCTTAGGGGGCCAGGCGTGGTGGCACACGCCTTTAATCCCAGCACTTGGGAGGCAGAGGTAGGAGGATCGCCATGAGTTCGAGGCCACCCTGAGACTACATAGTCAATTTCAGGTCAGCCTGGACCAGAGTGAGACCCTACCTCAAAAAAAAAAAAAAAAAAAAAAAAAAAAAGCTGGGCGTAATGGCTCACGCCTTTAATCCCAGCACTTGGGAAGCAGAGGTAGGAGGATTACCGTGAGTTCGAGGCCACCCTGAGACTGCCGAGTGAATTACAGGTCAGCCTGGACTAGAGCGAGACCCTGTCTCGAAAAACCAAAAATAAATAAATAAATAAATCTGGGCTGGAGAGATGGCTTAGCCATTAAGAACCCGTTCCAATCTCCAGGTCCCACGTTTAGCCAGATGCAAAGTGACGCAAGAGCGCAATGCTGCACTTGCCCACAAGGGGGCACACGCATCTGGATTTTGTTCACAGCAGCTGAGAGACTGCTGGCGTGCCCATTTTCTATCTGTCTCCCTCTCCCTCTCTGTCTGTCTCTCTCTGTGTCTCTCTCCAAAAATAAATAAAATAAAATAAAATAAAATAAAATAAATCTTAGGGGGAAGGGGAGATTATCATGGTTTATTGTCTATAAGTATGGAAGCTGTCAATAAAAAAATTAAATTTAATTTAAAACATCTTAGGCCAGGTGTGGTGGTGCATACCTTTAATCCCAGCACTGGGGAGGAGGATCACCATGAGTTCAAGGCCAGCCTGAGACTGCATAGTGAGTTCCAGGTCAGCCTGGGCTAGAGGAAGACCCTACCTTGAAAACCAAAACAAAGCTATATATATAGTGTATGTGTGTGTGTGTGTGTCTGCATGTGCATATGGAGGCCAGGGAATCTCAGATGTCATTACCATCTTTCAATCTTTTTTTTTCTTTTTCTTTTTTGAGGTAGGGTCTCCCTCTAGCCCAGGCTGACCTGGAATTCATTATGTTGTCTCATGGTGGCCTTGAACTCACAGCAATTCTCTTACCGCTGCCTTCCAAGTGCTGGGATTAAAGGCGTGCACTACCATCCCAGTCTTTTGTTTTTTGAGACAGAATCTCTCATTGTCCTGGACTTCACCAATAGACTAAGCTGGCTGTTGGTCACTGGTCCCCAGGGATCTTCCTGTCTCTTCATCCCCAGTGCTGGGGACCACAGGTGCACATGCCTGACATTTATGTGGGTGCTGGGGATCCAAACTTAAGTCCTCATGCTTGCATGGCAAACTATTTATGGAATGAGTGAGCTCCTCAACCCTGCGTGTGTGTGTGTGTGTGTGTGTGTGTGTGTAAGAGAGAGAGAGAGATTGACCGAGAGAGATAGGGTCTCATATAGCCCCAGCTGACCTTGAACTTGCTATGTAGTCGAGGCTGCCTCCACCTCTCAAGTGTTAAGATTACAGGTGAGCCGGGCGTGGTAGCGCACACCTTTAATCCCAGCACTTGGGAGGCAGAGGTAGGAGGATCACCATGAGTTCAAGGCCACCCTGAGACTACATAGTGAATTCCAGGTCAGCCTGAGTTAGTGAGACCCTACCTTGAAAAACCAAAAAAAAAAAAAAAAAAAAAAAGATTACAGGTGAGCATGACCATGTTGCTGTCCCTATATCACAGATAGGAAAACCATGTCTTAGAGGAAAATAACTTGCTCAAGGTCAAATCAATAGTGAGAGGCTGAGCCAGGATTGAACCAACCCAGTGTAGTTTCTGTTTTGTTTAGTTTAGTGGGGAGTGGGAGGGGTTGGGTCTTGACATGTCATCCCAGGCAGGCCTGGAACTACATGTGTCACCACATCCTGCTCACACCACTGTTGGCCAGCCTTGTTTCATTGTCATCCCTTAAGGAAACAGCCTGTACAGCAGATGCTTTTTAAAATCCTATTTCCTCCCCATGAGATGTTGCTGCCTGTTTAACCATTTTTTTTTTTCACTCTAGCCCAGGTTGACCTGGAACTTAAAATGTAGTCTCAGGGTAGCCTTGAACTCATGGCAATCCTTCTACCTCTGCCACCTGAATGCTGGGATTAAAGGCATATGTGCCCACGCCCAGCTCTGCTTAACCACTCTGTGTTCAGTAATTTTTCCACAGCTGGCTACTTCAAGTCCCAGACACAACGAAATGTAGGACTGGAAATATCCTTGTTAAGGCTAGGCATAGTGGTGCATGCCTGTCATCTCAGCACTTGTGAGGTGGAGGCAGGAGCATCAGGAGTTCAGGCCAGCCTTGGCTACACAGAAAGTTCAAGGCAAGCTTGGGTTACATGAGACTCTGTCTCAAAAACACCAAAATAAGCCAGGCGTGGTGGCGCACGCCTTTAATCCCAGCGCTCGGGAGGCAGAGGTAGGAGGATCGCCGAGAGTTCGAGGCTACCCTGAGACTACATAGTTAATTCCAGGTCAGCCTGGACCAGAGTGAAACCCTACCTCGAAAAAACAAACAAACAAAACACCAAAACAGGGATGGAGCAATGTCTTAGCAGTTAAGGCACTTGCCTGAGAAACCTAAAAATGCATGTTCGAATCTCCAGGTTTCACATAGCCAGACACAAAGTGATGCAAGTGTGCTATATCACACATATGTACAAGGGGGTGCACATATCTCGAGTTCATTCACAGCAGCTGAAAAGGCCCTGGCACGCCATTCTCTCTCTCTCTCTCTCTCAAAAAAAAAAATTAAAGGGTCCATTGCAGAAGAAGTGGCAGAAAGAATGTAAGAGCCAAAGGAAGGGTAGGACTCCTAACAATGCAGTCTTTCAGACACAAAATGATCTGGATATCCCTGACCTTGAAGTGCCTGACACTACCTACACAGGGCCATCATAATAGGAGGAAAAGATAATGACATCAAAATAAGAGAGGGTTGGAGAGATGGCTTAGTGGTTAAGGCATTTGCCTGCAAAGCCAAAGTACCTCAGTTTGATTCCCCAGGACCCATGTAAACCAGATGCACGAGGTGGCACATGCATCTGGAGTTTGTTTACAGTGGCTAAAGGCCCTGGCATGCCCATTCTCTATCTCCTTCTGTCTGCCTCTTTCTCTCTCAAATAAATAAATAATAATACATAAATAAAAATAAGTAAAATTAAGCCGGGTGTGGTAGCACACGCCTTTAATCCCAGCACTCAGGAGACAGAGGTAGGAGGATCGCCATGAATTAGAGACCACCCTGAGACTTCATAGTGAATTCCAGGTCAGCCTGAGCTAGAGTGAGACTCTACATATGTGTGTGTGTGTGTGTGTGTGTGTGTGTGTATGTATATATACATTATATACATACACATACATACATACATACATACATACATACATACATACATACATACACACATACATACGGCTGCAGAGATGGCTTAGTGGTTCAGACACTTGCCTGTAAAGACTAAGGACCCAGGTTCAATTCCCCAGGACTGATGTAAGCCAGATGCACAAAGTGGCACATGCATCTGGAATTTGTTTGCAGTGACTGGAAGCTCTGGTTTGCCCATTCTCTGTTTTTTTTTTTTTTTTTTTTTTTTTTTTTTTGTTTAATTTTTTTATTTTTGGAGAGTGACACAGAGAGAAACAGAGAGGGAGAGGGAGACAGATAGAGATGGGCACGCCAGCAGCCTCTCAGCTGCTGTGAACAAAATCCAGATGAGTGCGCACCCTTGTGGGCAAGTGCGGCATTGCACCCTTGCATCACTTTGTATCTGGCTAAACATGGGACCTGGAGATTGGAACTGGGTTCTTAGGCTTAGCAGGCAGGCGCCTTAACCACTAAGCCATCTCTCCAGCCCTTTTGTTTGTTTTTTTGAGATAGGGTCTCACTGTAGCCCAGGATGACCTGGAATTCACTATGTAGTCTCAGGGTGGCCTCGAACTCACAGAGATCCACCTACCTCTACACCCTCCATTGCTGGGATTAAAGGTGTGCGCCACCACGGCCAGCTCTCTATCTGTTTTTTTTCTCTCTCTTTCTCTCTCCCTCCCTCTCTCAAACAAACAAGTAAATAAAATATTTAAAAATCTAATAAAAATTAATAAAAATCAAGGGTGGGGTTAGGGTTAATCAAAATTTAAGAGGGAGAGAAAAAGAGGCAGAGAAAGAGAGGGAGAAAATGGTTGCACGGGGGCCTCCAGCCACTGCAAACAAACTCCAGATGCATGCGCCCCCTTGTGCATCTGGCTTACATGGGTCCTGGAGAATTGAACCAAGATCCTTTGGCTTTGCAGGCAAACGCCTTAACCGCTAAGCCATCTCTCCAGTCTGAAACCTAGTTTTTTGGACAAAGGTACACCCAAAAACCACAGATTGTTACTAGAAAAATTTGAGCACCAGGGATGGGATACCTTCCTACGAGTGGTTGGCCAGGGAGGCCCCTGATGCCCCCAAAACATTACAAGCAATTGCTGAGGCTCTTGTTTCCCACCAGGAGTAGATGGTAAGACCCTATTGCTGAAGACTCCACATGCTTGGGCAACAAGGTCACTGAGAAATCAAGCTGTAGCTGAGCTGAAAACCCCTTCTGTGTAGACCAGATAACAGAAAGCTGGAAAAAGCTACTCTGCATGCAGTTCAATGGGAGAGAGAAGACATCAGCAGTGTGGACACATTAAGCCTTAAGTTTGGTTAGCCAGGCCAAATGAGTTAATGGGTGCAATAGTAGCATGTCTGTTATGGGGGAAACAGATGGCTCATGAACTGGACTGGAGGCCTGCTCCAAAGGAGGGAATACATGCCTGATACTGAAAACCTATGAGGGAGGTCATGAACCCTAGAAGTGTAATGCCTGCTGGTGTCTGGTTAAATGCATATAGTATGCTCACCAAACTGCCCTGTAAGAACTTCTCTTAATGTTCATACCCATATATTAATGCTACTCTCATTTTTGGTTAGAGAAGCTTCTCTTTTCATATAGCAGTGACCTCTGGGATGACTCAAAAGGTACCACAGTGCTGAGAAGTGACAGAGGAGTGTTCAGCACTGAAACATCTCTATCACACTCTCCAAGGTTCAGGGTCCATCGTGGAAGAGGTGGTGGAAAGAATGTAAGAGCCAAGGGAAGGGTAGGACTGCTTACAATGCACTCTTCAGACACAAAATGGCCTTGATATCCATGACCTCACAAGACCCTAATAATAGGAGGAAAAGATCATGACATCAAAACAAAACAAAAGAGAGCTGGGTGTGGTGGCGCACACCTTAAATCCCAGCACTGGGAGGTAGAGGTTGGAGGATCCACGTGAGTTCGAGGCCACCCTGAGACTACATAGTGAATTCCAGGTCAGCCTGGGCTACAATGAGACCTTACCTCAAAAAAAAAAATGAAAACTAAAAACATAAAGGATATATATATTCTCTTTCAATTATTCCCTAAATAATATGGTAGAATAAATATTTCCATAGCACATAGATTAGGTGTTATACATTACTTAAAGATGATTTAAAGTTAAAATCTTTGAGAGGACTTACATAGGTTCTATGAAAAATTATGCCATCTTATATAAAGAACTTGAACATCAGAGTTTTGGGTGGCAGTGGGGGGTACCTGGCATCCATCCTCAGCATGACAGCATGATTCTCAGCTGGGGGTGTAGCTTAGTGGCAGAGTGCTTGCCTAGCAGGTCCTCAGTTCCATGCCCAGCACTGACAGAAAGATTAAAAACTTTTCCACATTCCCTCCTAAGTTGAAAAAAAAATTTTTTTTTGTTTTGTTTTTTCAAGGGATGGTCTCACTCTAGCTCAGGCTGACCTGGAATTCACTATGTAGTCTCAGGGTGGCTTCGAATTCATAGTGATCCTCCTATCTCTGTGTTCCGAGTGCTGGGATTAAAAGTGTGCGCCACCACTCTCAGCTTTTTTTTGTGGGTTTAATCTAGCCCAGGCTGACCTGGCATTCATTATGCAGTCTCAGGGTGATCCTCCTATCTCTGCTTCCACAGTGCTGGCATGAAAGGCATGTGCCACCATACCTGGCTTCTTTTAGTGTTTGTTTTTGTTTTTTCGAGGTAGGGTCTCACTCTAGCTCAGGCTAACCTGGAATTAGTCTCAGGATGTAGTCTCAGGATGGCCTTGAACTCACGGCGATCCTCCTACCTCTGCCTCCCAAGTGCTGGGATTAAAGGCATGTGCCACCACACCTGGCCTTTTTTTTTTTTTTTTTACTTTTTTCCCCACAAGTTGCTCTTGGTTCTTTTTAAAAAATATTTTATTTTTATTTATTTGAGAGGGAGAAAGAGACAGAGAATGGGCTTGTCAGGGTCTCCAGCCACAGCAAATGAACTCCAGACACATGCACCACCTTGTGCATTTTGCTTTCATGGGTCCTGGGGAATTGAACTGAGGTCCTTTGGCTTTTCAGGCAAGCGCCTTAACTGCTAAGCCATCTCTCCAGCCCTTGTTGTGTGTGTGTGTGTGTGTGTGTGTGTGTGTGTGAGAGAGAGAGAGAGAGAGAGAGAGAGAGAGAGACACCCATAGAGCTTAAATGTGTACCTTTTCTGAGTATGGTGGGATTATTGACCAGAGCATGTGTACCTTACTTGTGTATACACCACTGAAGAAATGTCTCTCTCTCCCCCAGCTACCATTAAATTCCTGTAACTCCTCAGAGAGGGTTGGGGGCCTCATGCCCTCCTCTGTCATCTATGATGGGATGTGATGGGCCCAAAATTGTGCATGTAATGACAGTTACTGTGACTGCCTCTGCCTCTAGAGAACTAAGATTACAGACTTCAGCCACCACACCCAGCCCAAGTCCTTTCCCATAGGTAAACTGAAGTCTAAAGCTACCCTTGGCCATGACTTGCAAGCTCTGCCTTCACTGCTCCCCTGCCTCCTTCCTCTCATCCCTCATTCTTTCTCTACAAAGAACATCCACCACCTGGCTTCCCATTCCTGCCACAGGACCTTTGCACTGGCTGTTCCATCTCCCTGGCACCTTCTTCCATCAGATACACCTACATAGCACCCTCCCTCCATTTATTTAGGTCTCTGCTTAAATGTCACGTCTGCAGAGAGGCCTTGCCTGACCTCAAGATCCCTCTGTTCTTCCTATCCCACGTGTCACTATCTAAAATTATCTGATGGCTTTACTTGTTATTTCTGCTCCCCCCACTAGAGTCTGAGAACTCCAGACAGCAGCAATTCTGAGTTGCGACCCAATGATGCATGGGTGGAATGAGGGGGTTCTGTTACAGGTGAGGAAACTGAGATCACAGAGCAAGTCAAGGGCAAATTGGCTGGACTTGAATTCTTTTACATCGAGTGAAAATAGCCAGGCATGGTGGTGCACGCCTTTAATCCCAGCACTTGGGAGGCAGAGGTACAAGGATTGCCGTGAGTTCGAGGTCAGCCTGAGACTACATAGTGAACTCCAGGTCAGCCTGGGCTAGAGCAAGACCCTAACTCAAAAAAAAAAAAAAAAAAAAGAGTTACCCTGGGATTGTGGTGCACACCTTTAATCCAAGCACTTGGGAGGCAGAGGTAGGAGGATCACCGTGAGTTCAAGGACAGACTGGAGTTACAGAGAGAGTTCCAGATCCGCCTGGGCTAGAGTGAGACCCTACCTTGAAAAAACAAAAACAAAAGCGATGACAGACGTCCCTAAAATCTGTCCCCACTCTGCCAGCCCATGGCTCCCAGAGGCTCCCCATGTTCACTTCCTGCAGGTCAGCTGAGCTCACTGAGTATACAGTAGTCAGTGTTAATGCTGGCTCTGTGGTTTAAGGATCCTTCTCTCTGCCCAGGCCCTATGTCAGCTTACCACAGCCCTGGGGTTAGGTTACTTCCTACTTGTTTCAGATCCATTTTACTGATGGGAACAAACGAGGCACAGAGAAACAGTCTCTCCTTCCATATCACATTGCAAGATTATCATTTAGAATCTCGCTCCACTGCTCCCGTTTGGAGATGTAGCTTTTTAGCTTTAATGCTGGCCTTCCTGGCTGTGTGACCTTGGACAACTCACTCTGGTCTCTGGGTAGATGTGTGTACACAGTTAATGATTCTGAGAGTTCAACCCGCAGGTTGGCCTTAGGAGGCCCTTGACACTTATTTGCCCAGGACCTAAGAGGGCCTAAGCGCTCAGCTGGGAGCTGCTAACTTTTCCTCCCAGTTCATCAGTGTGTTGCAGGAGTCATTTGGGCCTCATTTGTCTCAGAAAGGTGGAGGATGGGAGACCTAGTTGGATTCCAACTGGAGGAAGGGCGAAGACCCCACCCGCAGCCTGCGGTTGGCCCGCCCGGCGCCTGCTCTCAAGGGCGTTCAATAAGCATGAAATAATAATACGAGATCCTCAGCAGTTGACAGCATCGCTGGGGGACTCTGAGCGCACGGCCGGGCTGCGCTTTCTTCGCAGGCCAGCAGAGGGCGCGCCCCGAGACCCGCTTCCTGCGCCCATCCAGACTTATAGGGGCTCTTATAGGGGTTTGACAAGAATGGGGAGGACTCAAGAGGAGACAGAGACCACCTGCCTCTAGAGAGAGACGTCCAAGCCACTAGCTGCCTTCATCTGCCTCCCCGGGGAGGGGAGTGCAAAACTCCCCTGGATGGTGGGTCATTGGGGTACACAAGGAGAGGAGACAAGTCACTATGCCTGCCCTGTCCCCAGTCCACACAGTCCTCCTTCTCCTTGCGGCTCCTCCTCTTTTTCCTGCTCCATCTGCCTCGACACAGTGGTGCCGTGACTCAGCTGCGCAGGCCGTGCCAGGAACAGTCTCGTGCACCCCCAGTTTGGAGGACAGGATGAGGATACCATCTCAGATGGGGGGGAGTATAACCTCTCTGAGGGTCCCCATGAGCCAAGTCTAGGGGTCTTGACTGCACCCTTCTTTATGGTGGCTGGCTGAAGTCCAATGTGAGGAGCAGAGGCTGAACCCCATTTGGCTCCAAGGCTGTCATTCATTACAGACCTCTCTGTCTGGTCCCCTTCCTCTCGCTGCGATGGGCGCTGGCGCCAATGCTCTTCCTTAGTTTACAATCCACCAGCCGACCCAGGTCCCAGCTTCCGAAGCTGCAGGCCAGTCGGCCCCACAGGCCCAGTAGGAAAACAGAAACCTGAGCCCTTGAAGAGATGAAGCTGTTCCTGTTTTTGACTCCCAGTCAGGGCAAGCCGCATTCATCATGGCCTCCCCTCCTCTGCTCTGCTCTAGTCCAGGACCCTGAGTCACAGCTGTGGAGAGTCCGTCACACAGATTAAGCTCAGAATTCTCAAACCATGTTTTACTGAGCACTGAGAACAAACAGCTTCACTTGACAGACCTAGAAACCAAGGTTCAGAGAGGGCAAGGCACTTTTACAAAGAAACACAGGCACTGAACTGTAATCTTGGTTCTGGTTTGTGTGAGTTGAGGGAAGGAGAAAAGAGGCCGGCATGGTGGCACACACCTTTAACCCTGAGATAAGAGGATCACTGTGAGTTCGAGACCAGCCTGAGACTACATAGCGAATTCCAGGTCAGTCTGGGCTAGAGTAAGATCCTACCTTGAACCACCCCCTCAGAAAAAGAAAGAGGAGAAAAGAGATTTTAGCTTCTTTTCTCCTGTTTCCCCCATCTGTCCAATAAGGACACCTCACTGGGCACAGAAGGGTGGGTGAGGGAGAACAGGCAGAGAAGCCCCGGTCAGCCATGGAGACTGACACACAGCCGCTAAGAAACAGTGCCAATAATGATAATTATCACCACTCAGCTACTGCCTCTGAGAGCCAGCCAGCAGCACCCTGAGACCAGAGGAGGGAAGTCCCTAGGGCCTTAATCAGGAACTATGCCTGATGCCTAGACCCCTCCCGCTCCTTTTTCTCTCAGGACAGTGAGTTGAGCCAATTTGGCCCAAAGCCAGTAGTCTTGGCATTTCCTGTTGATGTGAATTTTGTTCTCCTTAAGCTTTCCTCTTGTTATTTTTCTCTGGGAAATCTCAGGGGGTGTGTTCTGGGCTCATGACTCTTGCTTCCTACTAGGAACAAGGCTAAGGAGGTGAAATGGGTCTGGGCAGCTGGAGTGTGGGGGTTCCCCAGCCAGACCTAGAAAGAACAGAATCACAGCCCAAGGGGCCAAACTTGAGAAGTTCAGAGATGAGAAAGCCCAGATGTGACCATTTTAGCAATGTCCCAAGGAGTGGGATGCCTAGGAAGACTGTAAGTTGTCAATCACCCAGAGATCTAGTTCACACTGAGTCAAACCCTGAAGCCCCATGCCGGCAGCTAGGAAAACTAAGAATATCACATGTGGAGAAGAGAAGAGTCCAGTTATCAGGATACCCAAGGCAGACGTGTGTACAGGCCACACAAAGAGCACCAGCTCTCTGAGTTGTCACCAGGGGCAGGTGGGAGCACAATGTTGTGTGTGCTGGCATACATCTGTCTTCCTGGCCTGAGGGAGGCCAAGGCAGGAGGACTGTCATGAGTTCCTGAACTACACAATAAGACCCCATTTCATAAGACAAAAGGAAAAAGAAAAATGTTGGGGGCTGAGCATATAGCTCAGTTGGTAGAGGGCTTGCCTAGCATGAAGAATCCCTGGCTGGGCTCCATTCTCAGCACCGCATAAGCCAGGCGTGGCAGCACGCCTATCATCCCAGGACTGAGGAGGTGGAGGCAGGAGGATCGGGAAGTTCAAGGTCATCCATGGCTACGTAGTGAGTTTGAAAGGGTCCCGGGACAAAATCACACTATCCTCAGGAAGGTAATGGTCAGAGTGTCCTTTGGGACATGAGACACTACCACACATACACTGTTCTGAGAGCATGTAGTCGCTGTTACAAATGTCATCCCCATGAGGGCACAGTCACTGTTACAGCTTGAAGCACACCTCACCATTGTCACAACCAACATCCCAGAGGCAGACAGTCATCCTGTGACAGTCACAGCATACAAGTCATGCTGTCATGGCCTGTGTCCCTGAAGCTCAGTGACCCTGTCCAGGCTGGTTGATCACACAAAGAAAACCTAGAACCCACCAAGTTCTCCCTGAAAGTCTCATCACAGACATTTCAACTACACTCCCCCCCCCACACACCCTACTGTCACCTAAGAGAGACAGGGACTTCTGTCTGATGAACTATGCACACCCTTAGCACTGTTTCCTGCCTGCGGGGGGGGGGTGTCATGGAACCCTAACACTCCTGCCTTGAAGGGGTGGCTCCAACCCCTACATAGGCCACAACACAGTGTCCTTTTCTTTGCTTTTCGTTTTTTCAAGGTAGTGTCTCACTCTAGCCCAGGCTGACCTGGAATTCACTCTGTACTTTCAGGGTGCCGGGATTAAAGGAGTGGGCCACCACGCCCGGCCACAGCGCCCTTTTCTAAAAGGCCCTTCGGTCTATGGTCATACCACCCTGAACGCGCCAGATCTCATTCCCTTCTAAATTCCTGACCTAAGTCCATGAAGGGCTAAAATAACCCCCAGAAGAACCCTGAGTGCTCCTAGCCTGGAGCAACATGTGGCCCTGGCATTCACCCCCCTATAGAGTGCCCCCCAGAGAATTCCAAATGTTTCCAGCCCTCATTATTTATTTATTTATTTATTTATTTATTTATTTATTTATTTATTTATTTATTTATTTTGGTTTTTCGAGGTAGGGTCTCACTCTGGCCCAGGCTGACCAGGAATTAACTATGTAGTCTCAGGTTGGCCTCGAACTCATGGCGATCCTCCTACCTCTGCCTCCCGAGTACTGGGATTAAAGGCGTGCGCCACCACGCCCGGCTCCAGCCCTCATTATAATGCCTCTAAGAAAGTCCTTCCAAACGGTACTCGTTCCAGCAGCTGCCCTGCACTGTCGCCATCTAAGTATATGGAGAGACCTTTGGAAATGCATCCTCATCCCACGCCCTCTTTATGCTACATAGAGCATAGTGACCCCCCCATGGACCCCAGGACTCGCTTCCTGTAAGAAGCTTCTTGTGCAGCGCACAACTAGGGAACTAGTTCTGGACGCCCCCACATCTTCAACAACGTCCCCCCATCCTTCTGCGCCCCCGCGGGTCACAATGACCCCACCCGCCCCACAGCGCCCCCTGCGGCCGGCGAGACCTATCGCGCCCTGCCTGCGCGCCTCTGAGCTCCGCGCGCGTCCTCCTCCCAGAGCCTCACCGCCTGCAGCTTCCTCCGCCGCCGCCGGTGCCGTGGAACGACGAAGGCCAGGACATGCGGGTTGTGCGCAGGCCTGGCCGATCGCTGGTATCCACGGCGTCGGCGCGCTCTATGGGCCGGTGGGGTGAACGCTCTGGCTCCGCGCGCTCCGCGCTGTCTGAGTACCCTCGCTGCTGGATACGGATGGGGGTCCTTGGTTGTCGCCACAGGTGCTGGGGAGGTGGCTTCAGGGTGGCTTGACCCTCCCGGGGTCCAGGTAGAGATAGAGACAGGCTCCTCTCCGAAGGGGCGGCCGGGGATTCCATGGCGTTGATCCCAGCTTGGACCCCGGCTGTTTTCACGCCGTCCCTCGGGCTCAGTGGCGCGCCACCCGACGCACCTGAGGTCCCGTGGGTGCGTCCGGTCTCAAGGTGGTCATGGCGCCCCCCGAGAGTGGAATAGACCCGGGGGGCACTGCGGGCCGATCGACCCCCCCCGTCCCCAGGGCCGGGAGCCAAAGCTTCCAGTCGGTTCCCGGCTCTAGGCTGCAAGCCTTAGCTGCGCTCTCCAAGCTCAGCGCCCCGCTCGGCGACTCCCCCGCCCCGTCCCGCCCCTCCCTGCCCCCCATCCGCTTGTGACTGTCAGCGCCACCCCCCCCCCCAACACTTTCCTCCTCCTCTCTTCGGTCCAGGCCAGTCGGGGGGCAGCCACCCAAGGAGGGGGGGGCCTCCTCACCCACGCAGAACCCCGATCCCCGGCGGGGAGGGGGCGCCAGAACTCAGCTTTCTCCAGAGCGCCCAGTCCAACCAAAGCGCGCACTAGGCACGAAGGAGTTAAATGGTGTAATTGAATCGGGAAGAAGACACGCGACTGGTTGCCCGAGTGTCACTCAGTCCCGTCCGTCACGGCGGGGGGCGGAGCCGGGTGCCGGGGTGTCCTGGCCTCTACCCCTCTCCTCGGGATAGCGTTGGGGAACGGTCCTCCCCAGCGCCCTGGGCGTCGTGTCTGCAGTGGGCAGTGAAGGCGGACGGAGAATCTGCCCTCTGGGCATGGGAGGACGGTGATGGCACTTAGCCCCGGGGCGGAATGTGCACGCACGTGGCCCCTACTTAGGGTTGTCTGTGTTTTCGACGTTGGCTGGAAGTGTGCGCGCGCACGTGGTCGGCTGTGCCCGTCTGCCTGTTTCAGCGCGGTTCGCTGTGTGTGTGTTTGTGTCTGTGGGTCTAGGAGGAGAGGAAAGGATGTGTGCCCACTTGGACTGCCTGTGGGATAGGGTGGGCGCCCCTGGCCTGGGGCTGTGTACGTGTGTGTTGCCAACGCTCTCGGGTGTACACTGTGACTGTGATACCTGCGAGAGTTGTGCACGAGATTCTGCCTCCGCCATCTGATTATGTCGTCTGAGGGCGTCCGTATATGTAGGCGTGTGTATATGTGTGGTTGAGTTGGGGCCTCTTTGGGGTGTTTCTGGGGTGTGTCGCGTGTTGCGTCTAGGACACCTTGTAGTGGATACGGTGGCAGCCTCTTAAGCGCGTCTGCTGGGGAGGTAAACTGAGGCAGATCTGGATCTCCGCAGAACTCACCTCCTTGCCCTTTTCCGCGAGTAAACAGCCGAGCCTCCTCCCCTCGGCCCCCGCCAGCAAACCCCCATTCCGGCACCTAAATCGGGAGTCGCCGTGACTCACGCTCCCGCCTCCCCCAGCGCCGTGCCGAGCCAGCGAGCAAAAGAGGGAGCGCGATCTGAGCGCCCCCATCCCTCTCCCCGGACCCCGACTGAGCCCTGGGGACTGCTGGGCGTGGGGGAGGGGCGCTTGCAAGTCACCGTGCTGCCCTTTCCTCCCAAGCCCATCGGTGCTCAGACTCTGAACCGCGGCCCCAGACCAAGCCCCAGCGCCGTGTGTCCCCTCTCCTGGGTCCCTAGGGGCAATCTGTACAATCTTGACACCGCCCCCCTCGCACCGTCGCTGTTCTTAAAAAACAAACCCTGTGAGTCTCCAATCTCCACAAGCCACTTTTCTTTCCGCTGGCGGGGGCTCCCCGCGTGGGCGAACGAACGCGGAACCAGAAACTGCCCCCCACCTACCACCAGCCGCAGGGTATCCCAGAGGTTAGAACTGTACTGTTTCCTCAGGAACCTTCCCCAAGGCTTCTGAGGGGGTTTACCAGGCACTGTAGGACCTACCCAAGATCATAAAGGCACTCAGCTGAATCATATTCTTGGAGGAGTGGGGTGAGAGCTGTATAGCCTTGGCCAGAATTCTGGATGGGCAATGGATCCCCAGGGGGTGGGTATCAGGCCACACAGCTGGGCCTGCAGAAGGAGGAGGGTGCAAGGCTCTGTGTTTTGGAATTGTGTCTTGATCCCAGAGATGGATCAAGTTGGACTTGAACCAAACAGGAGCAGAAGAGAGTGTGGGAGGGGAGGCATACCTTAGGAAGCACCAGGGAGGGATGACAGTCACTTCCCCCCCCTCCCCATCTGGAAATAAGGTATTGTATTATGGCAGGTACAGGCCCTGGGAGCCCTTCAATTGAGTAGATGGGAGTGGGGGGATGACACTGGGGTTGCCAAGAACAGTGGCTAAGGGAAGGCAGCCCATGGCACAGGGGTAGGGCAGGCCAGCAGCCAGGACCGACTCAGCTGTTTGGTTTTCTGACTGATTCCTGGGCCAAGGGCTGGGGTACCCTGTGGGAACCTCAGATGATAAATGATCATTTGTGTTTTTTCTCTCCCTTCCTCCCTCACTCTCCCCACCCCCCAAATCCCAGCAAGAGAATGAAAATTTCAAGTCCAGACCTTCTCCAAGTTCCCACTATCCTCTTTTAAGGCAAGAGATACAGAATAATCCCAGCAGGAGGAAACATACAAGTGCACTGCAAACTGGTCAGAGGCCAGCTGCCCACCTTGTCTCAGCTGTAAATTGGGGTAGAGCTAGAGAATTGAAACCCCTTTTCCTCTATGATGAGTCAAACATCTTGGAACAAGGGTTTCCAGCAGGCTGCAAAGAGCCCCTGGAGGAGAGAGAGAGCTGTCAGGCCAGAACCATCAGGCTTCAGAAGTGTCTGCTAGTTTTGCAAAAAACAAAAAGAAAGCCGGGCGTGGTGGCGCACGCCTTTAATCCCAGCACTCGGGAGGCAGAGGTAGGAGGATCAGCCTGGGCCACCCTGAGACTACATAGTTAGACCAGGTCAGCCAGGACCAAAGACCAAAAAAAAAAAAAAAAAAAAAAAAAAAAAAGCCCAGAGTTCAGGCAGGGCTCCTGGCTGGCCTTAACCCAGCTGGCTCTATTCCTCTTCACTTCCCAGTCTGATCCCTCTCCTGCTTACCTGTTGGCTCCTGCTTTGGTGATGGAAATACGTGGTGGGATCAGCAGCTGTAGAGTAGTTGGTTTTGGCAGCAGAGGGACTTCAGGATCTGAGGACTCAGGCTGGGTCCAGCATAGGCCAGGACCTGAGGAGAGGCTGCGGTGAGGGCGCCACAGGTCAGCCCCTAGCATGTTGGCACGGTGGGACTCCCAGTCTCTGTAGAGGGACACGGATGGGGTGGGGATGTGGCCTGCAGAATCTAATTCTCACCCCCAGAAGCAACCTTACCTAACCATCTTAAGCTAGGGATGATGTGGGCATGTCTGGTCCTCCCCGATGGGTGCCTCTAGCCTCTAAGTCTGAGTGTGTTCCTTTGAGCCATAATCTTTGTTGAGGGTGGGGGAAGGCTTAACTATGTAACCCAGGTTGGTATTGAACTCACTTTATAGCCCAGGCTGCCTAGGACTGGTGATTTTCTTCACTCAGCCTATCCAGTGCTGGGATTACAGGCCTGAGCCACCATCTTTTCTGTGTGTGTATGTATGTGTGTGTGTATGTGTGTATGTGTAGGAGGGGGTGAGGATGAGACAGGGTCTCACTCTGCGTCTCAAGTTGGTCTCAAATTTATAGTGATCCTCCTGCCTCCACCTCTCAAATGTTAAGATTTCAGGCACCACACTCAACCACCCTTTTATAAAATCTCTACACTTATTTTCTAAAGAACGCTTTCTTGATCTTAATGTTAGTTCCTTCTGCATCTGAGATCCTCAAAACCTCACCCCCTCCCCAGCAATCTTCCACCTCCTGACAAAAATTATCTCCTCATAGCCTGATGTAGTGTTCCACGCCTTTAATCCCAGCACTTGGGAGGCAGAGGTAGGAGGATCACCGTGAGTTCGAGGACACCCTGAGACTACATAGTGAATTCCAGGTCAGCCTGAGCTAGAGTGAGACCCTACCTCGAAAAACAAAACAAAACAAAAAAGCAATAAAGGGAGTAAACTAAGGCACAAGGGTACTACAATTATCATGGAACGGCTAGTCACCAGAGGGCGTTGCTCTCCACATCCCACACCCCAAGCTTAGCCTAAGCCCCGCCCACCGCACCTTTTCCCGGGTCCCAGCCACAAATAGGACACTGTGAGTCCTCTTCATCCCGCCAACCTTAGTGCATCTTGGGGTCTGCAGGGACCATCGGCCCAGGCTACTGTCACCTGCAGGACCAAACAGGAGACGTCTGCAGTTAACTCACTGAGGCTCCCCCTGCAGGCTGGGTCTGGAACCTTCTTCATCTCCTGGCCTGGTGCCCCTCCCGAGGCATGACGTCGGCTGACGTCAGCAGGCGGCTGACGCACGACTATAAGCGATGACGCCCGCCCGTTACCATGACGACAGCCGACGCACGGGCGCTGCGGACGGCTTCAATGCCTCCATCGGCCGCTGGAGGGCCGTGCGGCGCGGGGTGCAAGCGCCCAGTCCCCCCCACGCTCCTTTCTGCCCGGGGCTTCCCCGCCCGGGAATCCCACGGAGAAGACTCGGAGCTTTCCCGAGCGGCCACGTGCAGCGCGTGGTCTGAGAGCCCGGGGGCCGGAGGAAGCGTCTCCTGCGAGCTGTGGAGCTTTATGCCCAAATCCCAAAAATAGCTCGAGTGTGCGGGGGCCGAGCGCAGAGAGACGGCGGCTTGGGGCACAGATGGGGGACGCCAGGCAGAGGCGCGGAGACAGACAGGGACGTGTGGAAATAGAAGCAGACACACAGGGACACCGACGCAGCCCGCGCCGCCGCGGTCCTCGGCGCAGAGTCCTGGGAGCCTGCCTCACTTTACTGCGCACCCTGACAGCTGAAGAGTTTTGCTATGTGGCCATGGGTCGTTGACTGAACCTCTCCAAGTCTCGGTTTTTTTTTTTTTTTTTCTGTGAGATACAATGGTTCTCATGTGGAAATGACACGAGATCAAGCTAGATAAAAGGACCAAGGGTCTTGATAGTTCGGTGGGCAAAGTGCTTGCAATGCAAGCAGGAGGGCCCAAGTTCGGATCCTCAGAACCCATATAAAAACTTGGCAAAGCTGGGCGTGGTGGTGCTCGCCTTTAATCCCAGCACTCGGGAGGCAGAGGTAGAAGGATCGCCGTGAGTTCGAGGCCACCCTGAGACTACATAGTGAATTCCAGGATAGCAAGTTTGGCAACCTGCCTGTAACTCCAAAGGAGACAAACACAGGCGGATGCTCCAGGCAAGCTGAGCGTTCTGGTTTCAAGTGAAAGACCTGCCTCAGGAAATCACTTTAATGAGACTCCTGATCACTCATATTGTTCATTTGTCCTTCGTCAGGCGGGGGGGGGGGGAGCAAGAGTATTTTGTCTACTTTTTTTGAGACAGGGACTCCCTCTACCCCAGGCTGACCTGGAATTCAGTCTGTAGCCCCAGGCTGGCCAGTAACTCATGGTGACCCTCCTACCTCAGTCGCCCTAGTGCTGGGATTATAGGCGTGTGTCCCCACATCCAGCTCATAATAGGCTTTTTTTTTTTTTTTTTTTTTTTTTTTGTAGGGTCTCACTTAGGTTGACCTGGAATTCAGTCTCAGGGTGGCCTCCAACTCATGGCAATCCTCCTACCTCTGCCTCCCAAGTGCTGGGATTAAAGGTGTGCGTCACCACACCTGGCTCATAATAGGCTTTAAAATTTTTTAATATTTATTTGACAGAGAGAAAGATGGGGCGGGGGCACCAGGACCTCTAGCTACTGCAAACGAACTTCAGACGCATGCATCTGGCTAATGTGGGTCCTGGGGAATCAAACGTGGGTCCTTTGGCTCCACAGGCAAATGCCTTAACCACTAAGCCGTCCCTCCAGCCCCTCATAATAGATTTTTTTGTTTATTTTTATTTATTTATTCGAGAGCGACACAGAGAGAGAATAGGTGCACTAGGGCCTCCAGCCATTGCAAGCGAACTCTAGATGCATGCACCACCTTGTGCATCTGGCTTACGTGGGTCCTAGAGAATTGAGCCTCGAACCTTAGTCCTTAGGCTTCACAGGCAAGCGCTTAACCACTAAGCCATCTCTCCATCCCTCATAATATTAAAATATTATTATTAAAAATATTATTTTATTTGTTTATTTGCAAGCAGAGAGAGGGAGAGAGAAGAGAGACAGAAAGAATGGGCCTGCCAGAGTCTTTAGCCACTACCAACAAACTACAGATGCATGTGCCTCTTTGTGCAACTGGTTTGATGTAGGTCCTGGGGAGTCAAACCTGGGTCATTGATTTTCCAGGTGGTGCATGCATCTGGAGTTTGTTTGCAATGGCTGGAGGCCCTGGTGTGCCCATTCTCTCTCTCTGCCTCTTTCTGTCAAATAAATAAATTAATTAATAATAAAATGACAGGGGGGGCTAGAGAGATGCCTTAGCAGTTAAAGCTGTTGCCTGTGAAGCCTAAGGACTCAGGTTTGATTCCCCAGTACCCATGTAAGCCAGATGCACATGGTGGCACATGCATCTGGAGTTTGTTTGCAATGGCTGGAGGCCTGGCACACCCATTATTTCTCTCCCTATCTACTTCTTTCTATTTCTCAAATAAATAAATAAAAATAAATTTTTTGTTTTTGTTTTTCGAGGTAGGGTCTCACTCTGGCCCAGGCTGACCTGGAATTCACTATGTAATCTCAGGGTGGCCTTGAACTTACGTCAATCCTCCTACCTCTGCCTCCCGAGTGTTGGGATTAAAGGCGTGCGCCACCACGCCCGGCTTAAAAAATATATATTTTTAAATGGATAAAAGGGGTTGGAGAGATGACTTAGTGGTTAAGGCGCTTGGGTTCAAAAGCAAAGGACCCAGGTTGAATTCCCTAGGACACATATAAACCAGGTGCACAAGGTGGCACATGTGTCTGGAGTTCCTTTACAGTGGCTACAGGCCCTGGTTGCACCCATTCTCTCTCTCAAATAAATAAAAGTAAGAATATTTAAAAAATAAAGTTAAAAAAATTAAAATATATATTTTGTCCAGCGTGGTGGCTCATGACTTTGATCCCAGCATTCAGAGGCAGAGGTAGGAGGATTGCTGTGAGTTTGAGGCCAACCTGAGATTACATAGTGAATTCCAGGTTAATCTGGGATAAAGCAAAACCTACCTCAAAAAATTTTTTGTGAGCCGGGCGTGGTGGCGCATGCCTTTAATCCCAGCACTCAGGAGGCAGAGGTAGGAGGATCGCCGAGAGTTCAAGGCCACCCTGAGACTACATAGTGAATTCCAGGTCAGCCTGAGCCAGAGTGAGACCCTACCTCACAAAACCAAAAAAAAAAAAAAAAAAAAAAATTTGTGGGCTGGAGGGATAGTTTAGCAGTTACAGCGTATGCCTGCAAAGCCAAAGGGCCCACGTTCAATTCCCCAGGACCCATGTAAGCCAGATGCACAAGGTGGTGGCACATGCATATGGAGTTTGTTTGCAGTGGCTGGAGGTCCTGGTGTGCCCATTTTCTTTCTATCCTTCTCTCTGTCTCAAATAAATAAATAAACAATATTAAAAAAGTTTCTGGGCATGGTGGCACACACCTTCAATCCCAGCAATTGGGAGGCAGAGGTAGGAGGATCTCTGTGAAATAAAGGCCACCCTAAGACTACATAGTGAATTCCAGATCAGCCTGGGCTAGAGTGAAACCCGATCTTGAAAAATACATATTTTGGGGCTGAAGAGATGACTGAGCAGTTAAAGTGCTTGCCTGCGAAGCCTAAGGACCCATATTCAACTCTCCAGGTCCCACACAGGCCAGACACACAAAGTGATGCAAGCTTGCAAATTTGCACGTGGCACATGTGTCTGGAGTTTGATTTCAGTGGCTGGAGATCCTGGTGTGCCCATTCTCTCCCTCTTTCTCTCTCTCACTCATAAAAAGTTACACATTTTTTTTTTTTTGGTTTTTTTATGTGCAAGCATAGGCATATATATATATGGAGAGAGAGAGAATGGGCACACCAGGGACTCTAGCCACTGCAAACAAATTCCAGACACATGTGCCACCGTGTTCCTCTGGCTTACGTGGGTATTGGGGAATGGAGCCTGGGTCCTTAGGCTTCAAAATCAAGTGTCTTAACCTCTAAGCCATCTCTCCAGCCCTGCTTGGAATTTTTTGCTTATTTGCTTTGAGGCAAGGTCTCACTTTAGCCCAAGCTGACCTGAAACTCACTCTGTAGTACACGCTGGCCTCAAACTCATGGGGATTCTTCTACCTCAGCCTCTCGAGTGTTGGATGACATACATGCATCACCACCCAGCTTTGCTTCTTTTATTTCCCCCTCCTCCCACAAATTTTTGTTTGTTTGTTTTGGTTTTTGAGATAGGGTCTTGCTCTAGCCCAGGCTGACCTGGAATTGTATGTAGTAACAGGCAGGCCTTAAACAGCGATCCTCCTATCTCTGAGTGCTGGTATTAAAGGCCTGTGCCACTACACCCAGCCTGTTTTATTATAATTTTTAAAAAAATACATTATTTTGGGCTGGAGAGATGGCTTAGCGGTTAAGGTGCCTGCCTGCTAAACCTAAGAACACTGGTCCCAATCTCCAGCGGTTCCAATCTCCAGGTCCCACGTTTAGCCAGATGCAAAGTGATGCAAGGGCGCAATGCCGCACTTGCCCACAAGGGGGCGCACACATCTGGATTTCGTTCACAGCAGCTGAGAGACTCCTGGTGCGCCCATTCTCTATCTGTCGCCCTCTCCCTCTCTCTCTCTCCAAAAATAAATAAAATTTTAAAAATTAAAAAAATACATTATTTTATTTATTTATTAGAGCAGCCACTGCAAACAAACTCCAGATGCACTCACCCCCTTGTACATCTGGCTTATGTGGGTACTGGGGAATCGAACCTGGGTCCTTAATCGCACCTGGGTCCTAAACAATCTTCAGTTTTTTTTTTTTTTTTTTTTTTTTTTTTTGGTAAGGGTCACCTGGTCCAGGCACTAAACAATCAGGGTGGCCTCTTTAACCCTAGTTTTTTTGTTTGTTTTTTTGAAGTAGGGTTTTGCTGTAGCCCAGGCTGACCTGGAATTCACTATGTAGTCTCAGGGTGGCCTCGAACTCATGGTGATCCTCCTACCTCTGCTTCCCAAGTGCTGGGATTAAAGGCATGCTCCACCATGCCTTGCTAGTTTTTTTTCTTTTGTTTGTTTTTTCGAGGTAGGGTCTCACTCCAGCTCAGGCTGACCTGGAATTAACTATGTAGCCTCAGAGTGGCCTCAAACTCCTGGCAATCCTCCTACCTCTGCCTCCTGAGTACTTGGATTAAAGTTGTGCACCACCACACCCGGCTTTTTTTTTTTTTTTTTTTTTTTTTTTTTTTGCACAAGAGACAGAGAAAGGGAATAGGCATACCAGGGCTTCTTGCCAGTGCAAATGAACTCCAGACACATGTGCCACCTTGTACGTCTAGCTTTATGTGGGTACTGGGGAATTGAAGCCAGGCCAGCAGGCTTTACAAGCAAGTGCCTTTAACCACCGGATCATTTCCCTGAAGCCTTTGTTTTATTTTTTTGATACAGGGTCTCATGTAGACCAGGTTGGCCTTGAACTCGCTATGTAGCTGAAGATGACTGAACTCCTTTTTGTGATTTTCCCAATGCTGAGGACCAAATCCAGTGCCTTCCACTTGCTAGGCTTGTCTTTGCATGTGGCAAGGGTATGTATGTTGTATATTCATGTATGTACAATGGCAGGGACAGGGGCAGGCGCCCGAAGAGTACTTCAGCTGCTCTTCTCTATTGCTGTTCTTTGTTATTTTTGAGAGAGAGAGAGAGAGAACTGGCGCCCAGGGCCTCAGCTGCTGCAATCGAACTCCAGACACTTGTGCCACCTAGTGGGATGTGCAACCTTGCACTTGCCTCACCTTTGTGCATCTGGCTTACATGGGATCTGGAGAGTCGAACATGGGTCCTTAGGCTTCACAGTCAAGCGCCTCAACCACTAAGCCATCTCTCCAGACCCTGCTTTTTGTTGTTGTTGTTTGTGTTTTGTTTTGTAGTTTTGGGTTTTTGAAGTTGTGGTAGTTTGAATATATGGCCCCCAATATATTCAGTGTTTTATTATAGTTTGCATCTGCAGTCACCTTGCTGGAGGCAATGTCACTGGGGGCCGGTCTTAAGGAGTGGTGGTGGGTTTGAGATTCCATTGTAAAGATATACAAAGTGTGCCCAGTGGGAGTTCCTGAAGTGTGCTGTGCAGCTTTTGGCTGTAACTTTGCTCTGTGTGCTGTGTGCTTGGTTGCTTTTCTCTCTGCTTGGCCCTGCTATTATTGGAACTTTCCCTGGATCTGTAAACTTCAATAAATAATATCCCTTCCTCCATAACTGTGCCTGGTCTGGAAGTTCATCTCAGTGAACCTGAAGGTGTCTGCTGCAGAAGTCATCTCAGGGTGGCCTTAAACTCATTGTGATCCTTCACCTCTGCCTTCTGAATGCTGGGATTAAAGGTGTGTGCCACCAAGCCTGACTCTATTACTGTTCTTGAGACAGAGTTTCTCACTGAACTTGGAGCTGCCATTTTCAGTTAGACTGGCTGAACAGTAGGCTCCAGCTATTCTATGGTCACCACTCCACACAGGACTAAGGTGCTGGGGAACAGAACTCAGGGTGAATCAGGCTCTCATGCTTGAGTGGCAAGTGATCTTACTTGCTGAGTCATCTCCCCAGCCTTTGAGATATCATTTTTCTGTGTTGATATTCTTGTAGCTACTTGGAAATAGATCAGAAATTGTTAGCACGCTAAAGGCCTCCTCTTACTATTGCAGGCAAACACTGTCTTGCTGAGCTACACTTCCTCCCCCCCCTTTTTTTTCAGGTAGGGTCTCGCTCTAGCCCAGGCTGACATGGAATTCACTATGTAGTCTCAGGATGACCTCGGACTCACAGTGATCACCTACCTCTGCCACTCAAGTGCTGGGATTAAAGGCATGCGCCACCATGCCTGGCCTGAGACAGGATCTTAGAATGTAGTCCAGGCTAGCCAAAACTTGCAGTCCTTTTACCTCCGTCTCTTACGAGTTGAGTTTACAGAGCGTGAGACCCTACCTTGAAAAACCAAGGGGGAAAAAAAAAAAGAAAGAAAGCCACGCCTTTAATCCCAGCACTGGAGAGGTAGAGGTAGGAGGATTGCTGTGAGTTCAAGGCCACCCTGAGACTACACTGTGAATTCTAGGTCAGCTTGGGCCAGAGTGAGACCCTACCTTGAAAAACCAAAATAAAAAAAAAAAAAAAGTTGAAATTACAGATATGTGCCACCACGCCCAGTTCTCCTTGTTTTGTTAATTTTTTTTTGGGGGGGGTGTTTCAAGATAGGGTCTCACTTTAGCCCAGGCTGACCTGGAATTACCTATGCAATCTCAGGGTGGCTTTGAACTCATGGCATTTCTCCTACCTCTGCCTCCCAAGTGCTAGAATTAAAGGCATGCGCCACCACACCCAGTTTGTTTTGTTCATTTAAAAAAATTCTATTTTTTTTTTTTGAGAGAGAGAGACAGAGACAGAGAATGGGCACACCAGGGTCTCTAGCTGCTGTACACGAACTCTAGACACATGTGCCACCATGTGCACCTGGCTTATATGGGTCCTGGAAAATTGAACCTGGGTCCTTAGGCTTCGTAGGCAAGTGTCTTAATCGCTAAGCAATCTCTCCAGCCCTCCCCCTCTTTTTTTGAGTAGGGTCTTGTTCTAGCACAGGCTACCCTTGAATTTACAGTGATTCTCCTACCTACACCTCCTGGGTGCTGAGATTAAAGGTGTGTGCCGAGAGAGAGAGAGAGAGAGAGAGAGAGAGAGAGAGAGAGAATGGGTGCAACAGAGCCTCTAACCACTGCAAAGGAACTCCAGATGAATGTGCCACCTTGTGTGTCTGGCTTTACATGGGTGCTGGAGAATTGAACTAGGGTCATTAGGCTTTGCAGGCAAGCGCTTTAACCACTAAGCCATCTCTCCAGCCCTTTTCCCTGTTTTGAAATTGTATCATTCCATATTGTCCAGACTAGCCACAAATTCATAGGCTCAGCAGTCCTTCTGCCTCAGTTTCCCAAGCAGTTGGGACAATAGGCACATGTCACTGTGCCCAGGTAGGAGTAATTGCAGTTATAGTTACACCACTGTGCCATAGAACATCAGAATGAATTCCTCCTAAACTGTATTTTTTTTTTTCTGGTCTTGTAGTGGCTAGGACCTCAATTCCATGTTAACTAGAAGTGCATGTAAATATCTTCTCATTGGATGGAGAAGTGATATCCATTCCTCATGGCCTATCACATACAGTTTCAAAGATTGCTGAAGATAGAGTGGGAAGGAAGGAAGGAGGGAAGGAAGGAAGGGAAGGAGAAAGGAAGGTAAGGCAGCCTATCTCTCTTTGCACATAGGTTCATATGCTCACTCAGGCAGGGAATGGGTGATGAAGTTGTCTAGGCCCTATAATCATGCATGTAGAGCTGCAATTAAATCTTCCCTCTATTATTCGCTTTGTGACCTTGGGCAAGTTACCCAGTGTCTCTGGACTTCATTTTTTTTTTTTTAATTTTTATTGTTTGGATTTTCAAGGTAGTGTTTCACTCTAGCCCAGGCTGACCTGGAATTCACTGTGTAGTCTCAGGGTGGCCTCAAACTCACTGCAATCCTCCTACCTCTGCCTCCCAAGTGCTGGGATTAAAACCATGCGCCACCACGCCGGGCTTGGGCTTCAATTTTTTCCTCATCTGTACTATAGGGACATTATTCAGCCATGTCTTCTGGGGTTATGAGGAAGAAATGAACAATTCTTAATAGAGTTCTCAGCACAGAGTCTGAATCACTGTTAAGTGCTCACAAAATAATCAGCTGCTCTCTTAGTACTAACAATTATTAGTGCTGACTCACAGAACCATAGACATACTTGAGAGACAACACAGTTAGAGATCGTGCCTCTTCTCACTATGGCCTGGGCTCCACCACGCCTCCTTGCTGTTCCTCAGGGTGTTTGCATATGCTCTTCTTACCCACTCAGATACCCTGTGCTTTTGCCATTTCTCAGAACTCATTCATGCTGTTTGCTTTGAACTTACTTTCTTATCGGTTTTTTTGAGGTAAGGTCTCACTTTCTAGCGCAGGTTGACTTGGAATTCATTATGCAATCTCAGGGTGGCGTTGAACTCACAATTCACCTACCTCTGCCTCTGAACACTGGGATTAAAGGCATGTACCACCACGCCCAACTTTTTTTGGTTTTTCAATGTAGGGTCTCACTCTAGCCAGACTAACCTTGAACTGACTCCGTAGTTCCAGGCTGGCCTCAAACTCACAGGGATCCTCCCACTTCTGCCTCCCAAATGCTGGGATTAAAAGTGTGCTCCAAAGCCGGGTGTGGTGGCACACACCTTTAATCCCAGCACTCAGGAGGCAGAGGTAGGAGGATCGCCAAGAGTTCAAGGCCGCCCTGAGACTACATAGTGAATTCCAGGTCAGCCTGAGCTAGAGTGAGACCCTACCTCCAAAAACAAAACAAAACAAAAAAAGTGTCCTCCAATGCGCATGGCTGGATTTATAATATTCTAACATGCTATAGTGTTCACTTATTAGTTTACTAATTACTGCTTGTCTTTTCTTTTTTTTCTTTTTCTTTTCTAGTGCTGGGGATGAAACCCAGGGCATCAGAGCTTTCCTGTTGAGCCATCTCCAGTCCTCACTGTGGATTCTAGGCAGGAGCTCTACCCCTGAGCTACGCTCCCATCTCTCACTGTGGATTCTAGGCTGGAGCTCTACCTCTGAGCCATGCCCACAGCCCTTGTACCTCTTGGCCACAGACAGTTGGCATGATTCTGTATACTTATGTTGTTGTTTTTTGGTTTTCCAAGGTAGGGTCTCGCTCTAGCTCAGGCTGATCTGAAATTCACTATATAGTCTCCAGGTGGTCTGGAACTCATGGCATTCCTCCTACCTCTGCTTCCTGAGTGCTGGGACTAAAGTCATATACCACCACACCTGACTTTTTTTTTTTTTATACTTTTTTCTCGAGGTAAGGTCTCCCTCTACCCCAGGCTGATCTGGAATTCACTATGTAGTCTCAGGGTGGCCCTGAACTCATGACAATCCTGAGTGCTGGGATTAAAGGTATGTGCTACCACGCCCAGCTGGTCCTGTATACTTTTAAAAAAATATTTTAAAGCTGGGTATGGTGGTGCATGCCTTTAGTCCCAGCACTCATGAAGCCATAAGAGGATCGCCATGAGTTCAAGGCCACCCTGAGACTACATAGTGAATTCCAGGTTAGCCTGAGCTACAGTGAAACCCTACCTCGAAAAACTAAAAAGAAAAGCTTTTTTTTTTTTTTTTTTTTTAATTTTTAGTTTGGGGCTAGAGAGATGAATTAGTGGTTAAGGTGCTTGCCTGCAAAGCCAAAGAACCGAGGTTTGATTCCCCAGGACCTATGTAAGCCAGATATACAAGGTGGTGCATGCGTCTAGAGTTTGCAGTGGCTAGAGGCCTGTCACACCCATTCTCTCCCTCTCTCATAAATAAATAAAAATATTTAAACAATATTAGTTTATTTATTTACTTGCAAGGAGAGAGGAGAGTGGATATAGGTGGGCTAGGGTGTTTATGCATTGCAAACTCCAGGTGCCACTTTGTACATCTGGCTTTATATGAGTACTGGGGAATTGAACCAGGGTTGTTAGGCTTTGTAGGCAAGCGCTTTAATCGCTGAGCCATCTCTCCAGCCCAGTCCTGTATATCTTCCAGTGGATCTCTACTCTATCCCAAGCACCTGGAAGAGTTCATGGTAGATGTTCAAGAATTTATGGAAGGGGGCTGGAGAGATGGTTCCATGTATAATGCACTTACCATACAAAAGTGAGGACCTTGGGCTGGAGGAATGGCTTAGCGGTTAAGGCATCTGCCTGCAAAGCCAAAGGACCCTGGTTCGATTCCCCAGGACCCACGTTAGCCAGATGCACAAGGGGGCACATGCGTCTGGAGTTCGTTTGCAGTGGCTGGAGGCCCTGGTGTGCCCATTCTCTCCCTCCCTCTCTCTCTCCCTCTTTCTCTGTCAAATAAATTAATAAAAATAAAATATTTAAAAAAAAGAAAAAAAAAGTGAGGACCTGAGTTCAAATTCCCAGCACCTACTAAAATGTTGGGCAAGTGTGGTGTCCCACCTGGAATTCAGTACTTGGGAAACAAAAGACAAGGGATCCCTGGGGCTTACTGGCTAACTGGACTAACTGAATCAGCAAGGTCTGGATTCAGTGAGAATTGACTCAGGAAATAAGGTAGAAACATTGACCTCTGTTATACACACACACACACACACACACACACATGTGTGCATGCACATGTGCCAAAAATACAGAATTTATGGACTAGGGCTGGGTATGTAGTTCAGTTTGGAGAAGACTTGCACAAAGCCCTGGGCTCCATCTCCAGCACCACATCATCAAACTAAGTGGGTAGCTGTGGAGATGGCTCAGCAGATGAGAGCTGGCTACACAAGCATGAGGACCTGACTTCAGATACCCACATCAAAAGACACACATTGCCACGTGTGCCCTTAACACTAACGCTGAAAGGGGCATAGACAGGAAATTCACTGGGGCTCTCTAGTAAACCAGTCTGGTTGAAACATGGCAGCTCCAGGTTTAGTAAGAGTCTCCATCTCTGGAGCTGGGTGTGGTGGTGTACGCCTTTAATCCCAGCACTTGAGAGGCAGAGGTAGGAGGATCACTATGAGTTCGAGGGCTAGAGATAGACCCTACCTCGAAAAAGTCTCCATCTCAAGGAGGAAAAGCAAATACCAATCTTCTACTCTGGTCTCCACACGTGTGTGCATGGGGTGCATTCATCTGTGCACATGCACAATGCATATACCACATAAACTGAGTGTGGGGTTCATGCCTGTCAGTTCAGCACTGAGCTACATGAGACCCTGTCTTAAAAAAAGAGAGGGGGCCGGGCGTGGTGGCACATGCCTTTAATCCCAGCACTCGGGAGGCAGAGGTAGGAGGATCGCCAAGAGTTCGAGGCCACCTTGAGACTACATAGTGAATTTCAGGTCAGCCTGAGCCAGAGTGAGACCCTACCTCGAAAAACCAAAAAACAAACAAAAGAGAGAGAGAGAGAGAGGAGCTGGAGAGATGGCTTAGGGGTTAAGGTTAATAAAAATATTTTAAAAATATATTTTATTTATTTATTTGAGAGAGAGAGAGAGAGAAAGAGGTAGAGAGTGAGAGAGGAATGGGCATGCCAGGGCCTCCAGCCACTGCAAACGAATTCCAGATTCATACGCCCCCTTGTTCATCTGGCTTATGTGGGTCCTGGGAAACTGAACCCAGGTCCTTTGGCTTTGCAGGCAAGTGCCTTAATGGCTAAGTCATCTTCTCCAGCCTAATAAACATATTTTTTAAAAGGGCTGGAGAAGAGATGGCTTAGCAGTTAAATGCTTTCCTGTGAAGCCTAAGGACCCCGGTTTGAGGCTCAATTCCCCAGGACCCACATAAGCCAGATGCACAAGGAGGCGCATGCATCTGGAGTTTGTTTGCAGTAGCGGGAGGCCCTGGCGCACCCATTCTCTATCTATCAGCCTCTTTCTCTCTGTCACTCTCCTCTCAATTAAATAAATAAATAATAAGCAACAAAAAATTTTAAAAAGGGCTGGAGAGATGGCTTAGTGGTTAAGGTGCCTGCCTGAGAAGCCTAAGAAAGCCGGTTTGACCCTCCAGGTCCCACGTTTAGCCAGACGGAAAAGTGACTCAAGTGTGCAATGTCACGCATGACCACAAGGGGGTGCATGCGTCTGGAGTTCATTCAGTGGCTGAGAGACCCTGGCATGCCCATTCTCTGTCTCTCTCAAATTAAAAAAAAATTAAATAATAAAAAAAGGAGAGGTAGGTGGGCGTGGTGGCACACTCCTTTAATCCCAGCACTTGGGAGGATCACTATGAGTTCAAGGCTACCTTGAGACTACAAAGTGAATTCCAGGTCAGTTGGGGTTAGAGTGAGACCCTACCTTGAAAAACCAAAATAAATAAATAAATAAATAATTAAAATAAATAAATAAAATAAAAAAATAAAAAAATAAAATAAAAAGGAGGGGCGGCTGGAGAGATGGCTTAGTGGTTATGGCACTTGCCTGCAAAGCCAAAGGACCTATATTTGATTCCCAGGATCCAAGTAAGCCAGATGCACAAGGAAGCGCATGTGTCTGGAGTTTGTTTGCAGTGGCTGGAGGCCTTGGTGCACCCATTCTCTTTCTTTTTCTCCCCACTCTCTCAAATAAATGAATAAATGAAATAAAAACATTATAAAATGGGTGGAGGGCTAGAGAGATGGCTTAGTGGTTAAGGTACTTGCCTACAAAGCCAAAGGACCCAGGTTTGATTTCCCAGGACCCACATAATAAGCCAGATGTGCAAAGTGGCACATGTGTCTGGAGAATTGTTTTTTATATATTCATTTGTCTGCTTATGTGTTTTGTCCCTTTCACTAAATGTCAGTCAATAGACTGGCTGGGACAGGGAACTTGTGCAGTGAATAAGTATTTGTTGCATGGATAGATACAGAACTGTAGCTGTGTGGGGAGGGGCTGGTGAACCTCTGGAATTCCACCATGAGTCTGTGCTCAATTCTGGACTTTAGGGGGCCCCTTTCTTAGCTTTTGATAGCCATTCCTTCCACCATCATCGCTAACTTATCCATTGATTTGTTTTTATTTATTGACTTTTGAGAGATAGGATGTTTTTTTTTTAAAATATTATTTATTTATTTATTTGAGAGAAAGAGGCAGAGAGAGACACAGAGAGAGAATGGGCACTTCAGGGCATCCAACCACTGCAAACAAACTCCAGATGCGTGCACCCCTTGTGCATCTGGCTTACGTGGGTCCATCTCTCCAGCCCAAGGGGAGATAGGATCTTAAGTAGCCCAGGCTGGCCTCTAACTGGATACAGAGTTGAACATGACCTTGAACTTGTGCTCTTCCTGCTTCCATATTTCCCCAGTGCTGTGATACAAGTGTGTACTACCAATGCCTGGTTTATTCAATGCTGGGGATGGAGTCACAGACTTTATTCATGATAGGCAAGCACTCTGCCAACTGACTAACATCTCTAGCCCTTTGGTTTTGTTTTGTTTGTTTTTCAAGGTAGGGTCTCACTCTAGCCCTGGCTGACCTGGAATTCACTATGTAGTCTCAGGATGGCCTCGAATTTACTGCGATCTTCCTACCTCTGCCTCTCAAGTGCTGGGATTAAAGGCGTGCACCACAACACCTGGCCTTTGTTTGAGTTTTTTGAGATAGAGTCTCACACTATAACCCAGGCAGGCTGATCTCATGGCAATTGGCCTGCTTCAGCCTCCCAAGTGCTAAGATTATAATCATGTCACCATTCCTAGCTTTTTTTTTTTTTTTTTTTGGTGGTAAAACAAGGGGTCTTACTAACCCAGTCTGGCTTCCAACTCACTGTGATTCTCTTTTGTGAGCTGGGATAAAAGGTATGGGTCACCATGCCCAGCTCCTTCCTCACTTGTTTCTTGCTTGTTTTTCTTGAGGTGGGGTCTTGCAGTAGCCCAGGTTGACCTGGAATTCACTATGTAGTCTCAGGCTGGCCTTGAACTCATAGGAATTCTACCTCAGCCTCCCAAGTGCTGGGATTAAAGATTTGCACCACCACGTCTGGCCAGATTGTTTTTGATTTTTTTCTTTTTCTTTTCTTTTTTTTTTTTTTTTTTTTTTTGAGGTAGGGTCTCCCTCTAGCCCAGGCTGACCTGGAATTCACTATGTAGTCTCAGGGTGGCCTCAAACTCAGGGCAATCCTCCTACCTCTGCCTCCAGAGTGCTGGGATTAAAGGTGAGCACCACACTCGGCTCCTTTTTTTTTTTTTTTTTTTTTTTTTGAGGCAGGGTCTCATGTAACTCAGACTGGCCTTAAACTCCCCATCCTTTTGCCTCCATCTTCCAAATACTGAGAATACAAGCATGTACCACATAGACCGAATTTTCCGATCTGAAATCTGTAGGGATACATTGTTTATACATTGCTTTTATTCCCTTACCAGCTGGTAGTTAAGTCCTGTCTAATTCCTTGCTGCACTATGATCTTGGCCAGAGTACCTGGCACAAAACAGTAAGTATTTGAAAGCCAGGAGTGGTGGTGCATGCCTTTACTTTCAGCACCCAGAAGGCAAAGGTAGGACGATCGCTGTGAGTTCGAGACCACCCTGAGACTACATAGTGAATTCTAGGTCAGCCTGGGCTAGAGTGAGACCATACCTTGAAAAATAAAACAAAATAAAATAAAACATTTGGGAAATAGGAATGAAACGCGCAAGGTAATAAAAGACCGAGCCTAGATACGTTTTGCGAATCCTCAGCGCATTACTACCCACTTAGCCGTGGGGAAAGAGGGTCAGCAACGCAAAGCAGACTTTGGAATTTCGCCGCAGCTAGGTGGTGTGTAGCTTTGGGATGCAACAGAAGCACCAAGGTTCTTTCCCTCAAAAGTATACTAACCTTCCCTACCCCTACCCCACAGAAATGAGATATGCCGCAGCACAGATGCAGAGGGTGCCGGGGAGGAAGATAGAGAAAAAGCGTGAAGTAAATCGTAGCACAGAAAACAGATTAGAAAAGACTTGGCTAAGATGGGGGGCTTCCGGAGCCCTGCCCCCACTGAAATCACACAGCTCCAGTGTCCAAAGCCAGAGGGAATCCCCTGTCCCCCCCCGCGCTTACCTGGAAATCCTCAGCTGCTAGGGTTTTCCCTTCAGTGAGGCCGAGGCCCTCCCAGGGGAACCCGAGCTTTTGGGGGGCTCTAGGGAAACCCCCAAGATCTTGATTCCCTCCCTCCCGGGAACCGCGTCCCTCTCCCCTTCCCACCGCAGCTTGCTGCCCAAAGCTTACCTTGCTGGGGGAAGGGGGCAGAGGACAGGAGCCCCGCCCTCTCCGGCCTGGGGATTGGAAAGGGAGGGGACAGGGGTATCCTGACCCTTTCTTTGTTGATGTGTGTATGAGAATGAGCGAATGTGTGTGCAGCGATTGTCAGACCCGCTGGGTGTATATCCGTGTGCGCGCGTGCTCGGGCCGTGACCGCCGCTTTGAGTGTAGGACTGGCCCAAGGCTGGAGGGGGAGAGGGAAGAGAAGGGAATTCTCCCGCCTCCATCCGCCCACTCGCGAGTTTGACTGGTGCGTTGGGGGAAAGGCGACAGCGGGATGGCGCCTTTGTGCAGACGGCCCCTCCCCCTCCACGGAACGCGGGAATCCCCTCTCCCCATCTGGAGACCTTGACCTCGTTGGCACCAGACACCCACTCTTCCCCAACCGCAGGTCGAGAAAGGAATAGGAAAGGGTCTCCCAGTCTCAAGTGGCTGGAATTCCTCCCATTCCACCTGCACACCCCGCCCCCCACAAAGGAGCACCCATTAATCTGGACCCATTAATGTGGGATAATCCTGGCCCTAGGTTGCAACAACGTTGTATCTATGCATCCCAGCACGGGTTGAGATGTAGAAAAATGCAGCCGGGGTCCGTCAGGCTCATAGTAATTGAAGTAATTCAAGCCCCAGCTGAAGTTAGGGGTCCAGACGAACAAGAGCTACAAGCTGCCCCCAAATCGCGGACAACTTGGAAAACCCCTTTCCAAGCCTAGAGGATGCCCAACTGGGCGCAGCGCCGGGAGCTCTGGTCGCTGGCTACACGCTAGCGACACCCAGCGACCGTGCCCGGAGACCTGCGCCCGAGCGGCGCGCTACGGGGATCCGCGGCGATTCCGGAAGGGGGCCTGTGCTCACGTGCGCTTAGCAGGAGGCAGAAGCGGCGGTGCAGGCTGAGGCCGGTGCCCAAGGCAGACCCTCACATCACCTCCCACCCAGGGCCAGGGCGGCACCGCCCGTCACTCTGATCTTCCCAGGACAGGAAGTCCTGGGGATGGGAAAGGGTCTCCAGCCCCCGCGCACGGTTCCGCGCCCGGCCTCGGAGCGGGGCTTGTTTTCTCGCACAGGTCCAGCCTCCCATCGTGGGCTCGGGCTGGCGTGGCCCGAGGGCTCCTCCCCGCCTTCATGTCGCCAGCTGTCTCCCTGGATCCACCTCAAACGCTCTTCACCGGGTGCCATGAGATAACCAAGGAGGCGCTGAAAAGTCCCGGTGCTCCACCAACACGAGTTTCGGCGGGAAA
The DNA here is from genome assembly GCA_036365145.1 of Orientallactaga sibirica. Taxonomy (NCBI): domain Eukaryota; kingdom Metazoa; phylum Chordata; class Mammalia; order Rodentia; family Dipodidae; genus Orientallactaga; species Orientallactaga sibirica. The sequence continues at coordinate 4,226,963 of JAEOAD010002278.1, read as the reverse complement.
CCCCGTGGCTCCTCACCCTGACGCCGGCCCTTTAAGGAGTACCCGGTTGCCAGGGCCGCCACCGCCGCCGCCGTTACTGAGGATGTGGCGTCACGAGCGGACGGGCGGAGGCGCGGCTGTACGCGCCCGGCGGAAGCGGAAGGGGCGGGGCTCCGTGAGCCGATTCTCCAGCACTGCGGCCCCTGCTACCCGGAGCCGGAGCGGGCTGGGCCGCCGAGGCAAGATGGTGGACTACAGCGTGTGGGACCATATCGAAGTGTCCGATGATGAAGATGAGACGCACCCCAACATCGACACGGCCAGCCTCTTCCGCTGGCGGCACCAGGTAGAGCGTGCGCACCCATCCCCTTCCCCCCCACTCCCAGGACCCCGCACTAGAGTTCTGATCTCTAGCTGCCCCGCGACCCCGTGATTGACATCTGAGATTCCCATCCCACAATTTGGACTTTTCCACTCAATTCCTAGACTCCAGTATGACTGGGATCCTGAATCCCTGCCCGCGATCTCTGAGATCTCGCTGAGCTTTCTACGTGGGACTTCCTATTCACTCTTGAGAGCTTCATCATACTCTAGACTTTGAAACAGATCCTTCGGGGCACCTCTGTAATCCTGCCTGGGACTTTTTATTTACACAAACAAGACTTCTTTTTCAGAGTCTGACCGCCAAATTCTGTTGGTTGGTCCCTAACCCTATTGATAATGTCCACTTGTGATTTGGGGGTCTCCCAGCAGACTTCCCCACAACCCCAAGAGTCCTTAGTATTTTTTGATTCTGTCCTTGAAACTGTCCGGGGACTTGACCAGGTATACTCGTACAGATCCCTGATCCAGACACCCCCACTCGTCCAAACTGAAGGAAGAACTATATCTCCCGCCCTGATTCCTGCTCCTGGCCTGGGACCTCCATCCCCACCCAGGATCCCTTCCTAGAGTGCAAATTCATCCTCACTAGAGACCTCAGTTCTACCTAGCCCTTGAATCTTGGAATCTGTTCCTCTCAAGATGAGATCTCCAGCTCCAAAGGATTTAGCCTCACCTCCTGGCCCCATTTCCCATTACTACAGGAAACCCCACCCACTTCCGGCCTGACCAGAACTACTGCCATAGTCTTGTAGACCCCCATCACCGCTCACCCCACTGGCTTTCTGTATGAACTTTGGCTAGCCATGAAAACCCAAAGCTCAGGACCCCAAACAAAGATTGCTTTACTCCTGTTCCCAGCCTAATCTGGGGTTCAGATTGACCCTATAAAACCCAGACACTCTCTTATTCTGATTCCAAAATCAGTACGCTTGCCAGGCATGGTGCATGGTGACACACACCTGTAATCCCAGCTCTTGGGATGTGGAGGCAAGTGAATCGAGTTTAGAGTCATTCTTACCTACATAGTGAGTTTTGAGGCCAGCTTGAACTACATAAGATCCTGTATTTAAAATAAAAAAACAAAACAGGGTTGGAGAGATGGCTTAGCAGTTAAGGCTCTTGCCTGCAAAGCCAAAGGACCCATGTTCAATTCCCCAGGACCCACATAAGCCAGATGCACAAGGTGGCACATACATTTAGAATTCATTTGAAGTGGCTAAAGGCCCTGGCGTACCCATTCTCTCTATCTGCCTCTTTCTTTCTCTCTGTCTCTCTCAAATAAATAAATAAAAACAAAACAGGAAGCCAGGCATGGTGGCACATGCCTTTAATCCCAGCACTTGGGAGGCAGAGGTAGGAGGATCGCTGTGAGTTCAAGGCCATCCTGAGACTACAGAGTGAATTCCAAGTCAGCCTGGACTAGAGTGAGACTCTACCTCAAAAACAAAACAAAACAAAAAAACCCCACCCAAACAGGAGCTCAGTTAGTGCTTGCCTGGCATGCAGGAAATCCCTGGATTCCATCCCCAGAACAACATAAAAACCTTTAATCCCAGCACTCAGGAGACCAGAGATAGGAGCATCATTGTAAGTTTGAGGCCAGCCTAAGACTACACAGTGAATTCCAGGTCAGCCTCAGCTAGAGTGAGACCCTACGTCAAAAAAACAACAAAAAACCCTAAGTGGCCCATACTTGTAATCTCAGCACTTGGTAGCTGAAGGCAGAGGATAGGAAGTTCAAGATCATCCTCAGCTACATAGTGTGCTTAAGGCAAGCCTGGGGTCTACTTGAGAACCTATCTCAAAAACAAAGTCACTACACATTTTTAAAAAGTCTATCTACAACAGACCCCCTCAGATCAGACCTTAGGACCCCAGCTATAAGTGATCTATGCCCCATCACTCCTTTTCCTGCCAGCAGGATGGTTCTAAGACCTAATGGTGAGCTGTAGATGTGGCTCAGTGAACTTTCCAATTAGAAAATTTTCGTCTTCCTTAAGACACCTCCTAGTCGTTGACAGAAGCTTCTAGAAGGTCTTTCCTGAATCTTTTCAGATAACAGCATCAATTCCTATATCAGGATGCCAGTCCTGCCTCCAGACTTTCCAGGCTCCCTAGGTGGACCTCCTGTCAGGCAAACCAGTGAAGTGTGGGCAGAAAGTTCTAGCACTTCTAATTCTTGCTGTGTGTAACATTCTATTATGAAATATTTAAGACCTCTGCAAAGCTCTGAAGTCTTATTCTTGGGAACACCTATTTCTGTTACACAAAGAGGTTGATCTTACTACTGTGTGGAAAACAGTTTTGGTCTGCTGGGTGGGAGGCCACCCTTCTCCTGGCACAAAACTAATACCTAATTTGCTGCGGCTACAGTGGAGAGGAAGGGAGGCAGGGGTCCTCAGTGCCTCCACCCAAGCTCCAAGACTGGCAGGCTTGCCCTGGACTGTGATGGGGTGAGGCTCAGGAACCTTCGAGCAGAGGCCTGACCACCTAGGTTCAGATTCCAGCTCTTTGTATTGCTGAAGGTGCCATAAGACTTGCAGGAGCCTGACTGCTCTGTGCCTGTTTCCCCACCAAAGAATATGAATAGGATCTATGCATCCCATTCCATTGTAATCAGGTTGTTTAATTTAACATTTATAACAGTCCTGGGGCAGGAATTATTTTATTTATTTATTTAGAGCAAGAGAAGGAGAGAGAGAGATAATGAGAATGAGTGCACCAGGGCCTCTAACCACTGCAAACAAACTCTAGACAAATTTGCCACCTAGTGCATCTGGCATTACTTGGGCACTAGAGAATTGAACCTGGGTCCTTTTACTTTTCAGGCCAATGTCTTAACCTCTGAGCCATCTCTCCAGCCCCAGTAATTATTATTGTCACCATTATTGCATTGTTTCTTGCTTGTGGTTTTATTTGTCTTTTTGTTGTTGTAGTTTGAGTATCACTCTAGCCTAGGCTGACCTGGAATTCCCTATGTATTCTCAGGCTGGCCTCGAACTCACTCCAATCCTCCTACCTCTGTGCCACCATGCCCAGCTTATTTGTCTATTCTGCATGTGCATATGTGCATGCCTGTGGGCCCACATATGTATAAGAATGTGTGTGTGTGTGTGTGTGTGTGTGTGTGTGTGTAAGAGAGAGGTTGATGTCAGGTGTCCTCCTCAATCACACTCTACCTTATTTATTGAGACAGTGTCTCTCACCGAATCTAGAGCTAGCTGGCAAGCCCCAGGGATCCTCCTGTCACTGCCTCCCCAGCATTGGGATTACAAATGTGTGCCACTGCACCTGGCTTTTATGCGGATGCTGAAGATTCAAACTCAGGCCCACACACCTGCATGGCAAGGCTTTACTGAGACTGAATATCACCCAGCCCTTTGCTTGTACTTTAAAATATTTTATTTATTTGAGAGACAGAGAGAGGCAGATAGCAACAATGGGCCTGCCAGGGCCTCTGCCACTGCAAACAGATTGTAGACTTATGCTCTACCTTGTGCATCTAGCTTTACATGGGTACTAGGGAATCAAACTGGGGTCCTTAGGTTCTGCATGTAAATGCCTTAATGGCTGACCCATCTCTCCAGTCCCCTCTTCTGGTACTTTAAAAAACAAATTCCAGTCTGGGTGTGGTGGGACATGCTTGAAATCCCAGTACTTGGGAAGTAGATCAGGATGTCCCTTCAGCCTCAGCTACATAGTAAGGCCAAGGCCAGCTGTGACTACATGAGATCCTATCTCAAAAACCACCAATGCCAAGAGTGGTGGCGCACGCCTTTAATCCCAGCCCTGGGGAGGCAGAGGTCAATTACCTTAATCCCAGCATTTGGGAGGCTGAGATAGGAGAATTGCTGTGAATTCAAGGCCTACCCTATCTCAAAAACCAAAAAAAAAAAAAAAAAAAAAAAAAAGGCTGGGGTGTAGCTCAGTGGTAGGACACTTAACCTAACATGTGAGATCCTGGGTTTCAGTCCCTAGTACTGCTAAAACAAATTCTATAACTCTGTAAAGGGAACATGCTTGTGGACTCTGGCCAGATAGCTGCCATTTGTGGGTTTTGTCTGGCTCCTTCCAGTGAGATGTATCTTGTTGAGATTGGGCCTTCCTTGGCTTCCCTGGCTCTAAGGCAGGAGGACAATGACACCATACTTTCTGTCTCCCATTCTCCTGTCCAGGCCAGGCATGTAGACTGGGCCCTGAGACTACTGCCTTTGCCAGTGTCATGGCCTTTTTTTAGCTTTGGCCTCACTGGCGGCCACTCAGAGGACACTGGGGAGAGTGGTGGCCATCCAGCTGAAGCCAGCAGCTTGGTGACTGCCTGCTGCTTCCTGGGGGACCACCATGGTGCTGACCTGAGAGTCCCTTGGTGAATATGAAGAAGGTTCCAGAGGGACAGGGGCCCATTGTAGGGACAGAGAGGTGATGGCCCTGGGCTGCTCTCCCTCCTTTCCCTTTCCTCTCTTCCCTGCTTCTCTCCTCTCCTCTCCTCTCCTCTCCTCTCCTCTCCTCTCCTCTCCTCTCCTCTCCTTTCCTCTCTTCTCCCCCCATCCTCTCCTCTTCTTTCCTCTGTCTGTCCCTCACTGTCTCCCTCCTTTCCTTCTGACTGTCTTCTTTCTTCCCTCCCTTCTCTCTGTATTTTTCTCTTGAGGCAGGGTCTCACTCTAGCCCAGGCTGATTTGAAATTCACTATGTAGTCCCAGGGTAGCCTTGAACTCATGGCAATCCTCCTACCTCTGCCTCCCGAGTGCTGGGATTAAAGGCATGCACTACCATGCTCGGCCTGTCATTTGTTTTCTTGATGATAGCCATTCTGAGTTTCTCAAAATTTTGTGTTTTGTGTGTGTGTGATGTGTGTGTGTGTGTATGATTTTTCTTCGAAGGTTGCTTTCACTCTAGCCCAGGCTGTCCTTTTAAAAGGTGTTTTCACTGTGATCCTCCTACCTCTGCCTCCAGAGTGCTTGGATTAAAGGCATGCACCACCTCTCCTGGCTTTCAAAGTAGTTTTAATTTGCATTTCTCTGATAGCTAAGGTTGTAGAACATTTTTTAAATGTTTACAAGCCATCTGTATTTCTTTCTTTGAGAACTCTCTATTTAGTTCCATAGCCCCTGCTTTTTTAAAATTTTTTAATTTTTTTTATTTTTTGAGGTAGGGTCTCTCTAGCCCAGGCTGACATGGAATTCACTATATAGTCTCAGGCTGGCCTTGAACTCATGGTGATCCTCCTACCTCTGCCTTCCAAGTGCTGGAATTAAAGGCATGTACTACCATATCTGGCATTCCTCCCCCCCCCTTTTTTTTTTTTTTTTTAAGGGTGCACCAGGGCCTCCAGCCACTGCAAATGAACTTCAGATGCATGTGCTCCCTGTGCATCTGACTTACGTGGGTCCTGGAGAATCGAACCGGTATCCTTTGGCTTTGCAGGCAAATACCTTACTGCTAAGCCATCTCTCCAGCCCTCCCCCTTTTTTTTTTTTTTTTTTTTTTTTTTTTTTAAGAGAGAGAGAACTGGTGTGCCAGGGCCTCAGCCATTGCAATCGAACTCCAGAGGCTTGCACCACCTAGTGCATATGTGCAGCTTGGCACTTGCATCACCTTTGTGCATCTGGCTTGGAATCTGGAGAGAGATTGAACATGGGTCCTTAAGCTTCACAAGCGAGCACCTTAACCACTAAGCCATTTCTCCAGCCCTACCCTGAATTCTTTTTTTTGGGTCCCCGCTCCCCCAGGTAGGGTCTCACTCTAGCCCAGGCTGACCTGGAACTCACTCTGTAGTCTCAGGGTGGCCTCCAACTCATAGCGATCCTCCTACGTCTGCCTCCCAAGTGCTGGGGTTAAAGGCATGCACCATCACATCTGGGTCTACCCTGAATTCTTATGTTTGATCTCTTCATAGTTTCTGAATGTCTTGAAATTCCCATTCATGCCTTCCTACTAGTTTGTTTTTCTCTTTGTTGGACTGCATTTGATCTGCTACCTGGTCTTCTAGTTTAGATATTATATCCTCTCCTTGATCCATTCTACTAAGCTACTGATGAGACTTTACAGGTTTTTTTTTTTTTTTTCGAGGTAGGGTCTCACTCTGGCCCAGGCTGACCTGGAATTAACTATGTAGTCTCAGGGTGGCCTTGAACTCACGGTGATCCTCCTACCTCTGCCTCCCGAGTGCTGGGATTAAAGGCGTGCGCCACCATACCTGGCTTTTTTTTTTTTTTTTTTTTTTTTTTTTTTTGTGAAATAGGGTTTCACTCTAGTCCAGGCTGATCTGGAATTCACTATGTAGCCTCAGGGTGGCCTTGAACTCACAGTGATCCTCCTACCTCTGCCTCCTGAGATTAAAGGTGTGCCCCACCACACCAGGTGCTTTTCATTCCTTATGTATGAAGTGGGGGCCTTCTGGAACATTTGTCCCTGTGGGGAAAGTGAGGCTCGTAGTTAGCTTAGTCAGTCTTGTTGGAATTGGGCTGTGCAGCAAATTCTTATTGTACTGGCACTATGGAGGCTGAGGCAGGAGGATCACCTGAGCTCACAATATGAAGCCTTGTCTGTAAATAAATAAGCAAATAAAACCAACAAGAGATATTATTTTTATTTATTTTTTTAACTGTCCACCACAGTACAGTTTTTTTTTTGTTTGTTTGTTTGTTTGTTTGTTTTATATGTGTGTTTTTTTGAGATAGGGTTTCACTCTAGCTCAGGCTGACTTGGACCTATGTGTTTTCAGGGTGGCCTAGAACTTATGGTGATCCTCGTATCTCTGCCTCCCAAGTGTGCCACCAAGCCCAGCCACAATACAGTTTTTTTAAAGTATTTTATTTTTATTTATTTGAGTGAGTGAGAGAGAAAAGGCAGAGAGAGAAAGAGAATTGGCATGCCAGGGCCTCCAACCACTGCTAATGAACTCCAGATGCATGTGCCACCTTGTACATCTGGCTTACATGGGTCCTGGGGAATCAAACCTTGGTCCTTTGGCTTTTCAGCCAAATGCCTTAACACTAAGCCATCTCTCCAGCCCAATATTTTATTTATTTTTTGGGAGGAGGGTTGATTTCCCAGAACCCACATAAGCCAGATGTACAAGGTGGTGCATGCATCTGGAGTTCATATGTAGTGGTTGTAGGCCTTGGTACGCCCATTCTCTCTCCCCCCCCTCAAATAAATAAATAAAATAAAAGATTTTTTTTTAAAGTGGACAGCTGAGTGTCATAATGCATGCCTGTCATCCCAGCACTCAGGTGATGGAGACAAGGAAGATCAGGAGTTTAAGGTTATCTTTGACTACATAGTGAATATGGGTACATGAGACCTTCTCAAAAAAAGAAGCTTGGAGCCAGGCGTGGTGGCGCATTCCTTTAATCCCAGCACTTGGGAGGCAGAGGTAGGAGGATCATTGTGAGTTCGAGGCCACCCTGAGACTACATAGTGAATTCCAGGTCAGCCTGAGCTAAAGTGAGACCCTACCTTGAAAAAAAAAAAAAAAAAAAAAAAAAAAAAAAAAAAAAGAAGCTTGGGGAAATGGCTTAGTGGTTAAAGGCAATTGAGTTGGGCTTGGGGTCCCCAACACCTCTGGGCTAAGCCAGCGGCTATAATAGAGCAGGCTGAAGATGAGACCAAGGGCTGAATGAGCTGATGAGGACCGAAATAAAGGAGTGAAGGTGGGGCCACCCCCCAGCTTGTGTGTGGAAGAGGAGTTATGTCCTGTAATGGGAACAGACAGGCAGCTGCCTTGTGCTGGCCTGGAGATGGAGCTAAGGGCTGTTGCTAAGCTCCATGCATGAGCTCTATAGACAGGAAGACTAGTCTGGGAGGCAGAGCTGGAGGTCAGGGACAGGCTTCTCATGAAGGAGAGTTGTTCTGCAGGGTAAGATGCTGAGTTTCCATTTGGCCATGGAGTTGGAGGTCTTTTGGGAGTCTAGACAAAGATAGCTTAGGACATAAGGGAAGGGGATCCCAGTTTAGTCTGAGAGTGAGGACTGTGGTCTAGCACCTCATTACTGTGGGTTGGTTGGTTGGTTTTGTTTTTTTCCCCTTCAGCATTGATGATGGGACCCCAAAGCCCCAGCTCTACTGATGAGCCCTAAATTTTATTTCAAGACAGTGTCTCACTGAGTTGCCCTAGTGGGTCTCGAACTCGATCTCCAGCTTCAGTCTCCTAAGTCCTGGAATTAAGAGTTCTTGAGCCCACGCCTTTAATCCCAGCACTCGGAGGCAGAGGTAGGAGGATCACTGTGAGTTTGAGGCCACCCTGAGACTACATGATGAATTCCAGGTCAGCCTGAGATAGCGTGAGACCCTACCTGGAAAAAAAAAAAAAAAAAAGGTGGGGCGGATAAGGTAATGCCAGGCTGTGTTCTGACTGGAGGAGGACCACCGAAGGTGTGTCTGCTGACTCAGGGTGGCCTGCCTGGTATGGGAAGTAAAGGTGGATGTTGGGAGGCCAGGACACAGTTGTGTACTCACAGAGACTAGGAGCCTCCACTAGGGTTGTTTCCTCAAAGCTGTTTGCTGCCTGTCCCTACCCCTCAGGCCCGGGTGGAACGCATGGAACAATTCCAGAAGGAGAAGGAGGAGCTGGACCGAGGCTGTCGGGAATGCAAGCGCAAGGTGGCTGAGTGTCAGAGGAAGCTGAAGGAGCTCGAGGTAGCAGAGGGTGGCCAGGCAGAGCTGGAGCGGCTGCAGGCTGAGGCTCAGCAGCTGCGCAAGGAAGAGCGGAGCTGGGAGCAGAAGCTGGAGGAGATGCGCAAGAAAGAGAAGAATATGCCCTGGAATGTGGACACGCTCAGCAAAGATGGCTTCAGCAAGGTGTGAGCTGCCTCTGCCCCTGGGGCAAGCAAGTAGGGCCTCATACTTTCACATATGTGCAGGGAGTTGGGAAGTTGAGCACTTGGTCTATGTGCTCATCCTTGGGTTCTATCCCCAGTATTCCCACTTTTTTTTTTTTTTTTTTGGTAAATCATACCATGGGAGATAGGTGGGGCAGGGAGGACATTCTGGGGGGTCAAGACTGATGAAGCATCCCATCAGTCCCCTCTGATCTGCCCAAAGGCCCATGGTCATGTTCCTGCCACTTTGATGCACCTAGCGCAGCCACCAGCACCACTGTGGACCGGATGGGCAAGGAGGCCACGGCCCCTGCGCTCTGGGCGCTCTGCAGTCGGGTCCCAGCCCACTTCCCCTCTTGCCCTGTCACAGAGTATGGTCAATACCAAGCCTGAAGAGGTGGAGGAGGACTCTGAGGAAGTGAGGGAGCAGAAACACAAAACATTTGTGGAGAAGTACGAGAAACAGATCAAACATTTTGGTAAGTTCTGCATGAGGCTCCAAGTGGGAAGCAGGGCCCTTTTACCTTCCAGGACCTTCCCAACACCTCCCTGCTTGTAGGCATGCTCCACCGCTGGGATGACAGCCAGAAGTACCTGTCCGACAATGTCCACTTGGTATGTGAGGAGACAGCCAACTACCTGGTTATCTGGTGCATTGACCTAGAAGTAGAAGAAGTAAGTGAAGCCTGGGACTGTGGAAAGGCCCTGCCCTAAGGTTACCACCTAGTGATGCCATGACTCTTTGCACCCCTCCTCCCTGCAGAAGTGCGCACTCATGGAGCAGGTGGCCCACCAGACCATGGTCATGCAGTTCATCTTGGAGCTGGCCAAGAGCCTGAAGGTGGATCCCCGGGCATGCTTCCGCCAGTTCTTCACTAAGATTAAGGTATGAGCCCCTCCAAGGAGAGCAGCCCATAATCTGGAGGGAGACAGATGTGTGGGCACACCCACTTAGGACCATCCTGTAGTCTGAACATACATCAGAAAGCTTGAGGTGATGGAGAGGTTGGATTATTTATTTATTATTTAACAAAAATTTTTAAATTATTTTATTTATTTTTGGAGAGAGACACAGAGAGAGACAGACAGAGAGGGAGAAGGAGACAGAATGGGCGCGCCAGCAGTCTCAGCTGCTGAGAATGAATTTCAGATGTGTGCGCCCCCTTGTGGGCAAGTGCGGCATTGCACCCTTGCATCACTTTGCATCTGGCTAAACTTGGCACCTGGAGATTGGAACCCGGTTCTTAGGCTTAGCAGGCTGGCGCCTTAACCACTAAGCCATCTCTCCAGCCCTATTTATTATTATTTTACGTGGGTGGTATATGCACATATCCCATGTTCACGCGTGTGAAAGCAAGAGGAAGACATCAAGTGTTCACCATCACTCTTGTGCTTTACTGCCTAGAAGACCCTATTGTTCTGCTAGATTGCTTGACCAGGGAGCCCCAGTGACCCTCCTGTCTCCAACCCCACTCACTCAGTACTGAGGTTACAGGCTCACAGGGCAGTGCTTTTTTTTTTTTGGTTTTTCAAGGTAGGGTCTCACTCTAGCTCATGCTAATCTGGAATTCACTATGTAGTCTCAGGGTACCTTGAACTCATACTGCTCCTCCTACCTCTGCCTCCCAAGTGCTGGGATTGAAGGTGTGTGCCACCACGCCCAACAAAATACTTGATTCTTTTTCTTTTTTTAATTTTTTAAAATTAATTTATTTATTAGAGACAGAGAACAGGGGAGAGAGAGAGAGTGAGAATGGGCACGCCAGGGCTTCTAGCCACTGCAAACGAATTCCAGACGCATGCACCATCATGTGCATCTGCTTACATGGGACCTGGAGAATCGAACTGGGGTCCTTAGGCTTTGCAGGCATGTGCCTTAACCGCTAAGCCATCTCTCCGGCCTCCCCTTTCTTAAACAATTATTTATTTATTTATTTATTTATTTATTTACTTACTAGAGAATGAGAGAATGAGAATGGGCACACCAGGGTCTCCAGCCGTTGCAAACAAACTCCAAACGCATGCATCACTTTGTGCATCTGGTTTATGTGGGTTCTGAGGAACTGAAATTGGATCCATAGGCTTCGCAGGCAAGCACCTTAACCACTAAGCCATCTCTCTAGCCCTTTTTTTTTTTTTTTTTTTTTTTTTTTTTTGGTTTTGTGAGGTAGGGTCTCACCCTGGTCCAGGCTGACCTGGAATTAACTATGTAGTCTCAGGGTGGCCTCGACCTCTCAGCGATCCTCCTACCTCTGCCTCCCGAGTGTTGGGATTAAAGGCGTGCGCCACCACGCCCGGCTTTCTAGCCCTATTTTAAAAAAATATTTTATTTATTTCCACCTTGGGGCGGGGGGGAGAATGGGTATGCCAGGGCCTCTAGCAACTGCAAACAAACTTCAGATGAATGTGGCACTTTATGCATTTGGCTTTATGTGGGTACTGGGGAATTGAACTGAGTCATTAGGCTTTGCAGGCATCTCTCTAGCCCCCATGCTAGGGAATTGAATTGAAATCCTCAAACTTGTGCAGAAAGTGCTCTTACCCACTGAGCCATCTCTCTGGTTTTTTTGTGGCTAGCCCAACAGACTGGTGCTTTTTATTTTATTTTATTTTAGTTTAGTTATTTATTTGAGAGAGAGGAGAGAGAGAGAAACAGAGAAAGAGTGCAAGAGAGAGAATGGACATGCCAGGGCCTCCAACTGCTGCAAATGATAGCCGTGCATCTAGCCCACGTGGGTCCTAGGGAATCAAATGTAGGTCCTTTGGCTTTTCAGGCAAGGACCTTAACTGCTTGGCCATCTCCCCAGCCCATGGCTTTTTTTTATGTGCGAGAGAGAGAGAAGGAATTGGTGCACCAGGGTCTCGTCCACTATAATCGAACTCCAGACGCATACACCCCCTTTTGCACATCTGCGACCTTGTGTGCTTGCTTCACATTGTGCAAGGACCTGGAGAGTCGAACATGAGTCCTTAGGCTTCACAGGCAAGCCCCTTAACCATTAAGTCCTCGTTTTAATTTTTTAAAGATGTTTATTTGAGAGACAGGGAATCTGGGTGTGCCAGGTCCTCTTGACACTGCAAACAAACTCCAGACATATACATATATGCCACTTTGTGCATTTAGCTTTATGTGAGTATAGGCAAATTGAACATAGGTCAGTAGGCTTTATAAGCAAGCATCTTTAACCATTGAGCAATCTCCCCAGCCCCTCAGGGTATTTTTTTTAGGATTTATTTATTTAATTAATTTATTTATTTATGTATTTATTTGGGAGAGAGAGAAAAGAAAGAGACAGAGAAAGAATGGGTGTGCCAGGGCCTCTAGCTACTGCAAACAAAATCCATATGCATATGCTACTTTGTGCATCTGGCTTTATGTGGGTACTGGGGAATCGAACCTGAGTCCTTTGACTTTGCCTGTAAACGCTTTAACCACTAAGCCATCTCTCCAACACTTAGATTATTATTATTATTATTATTATTATTATTATTTTTTTTTTTTTGGTTTTTCGAGGTAGGGTCTCACTCTGGCCCAGGCTGACCTGGAATTAACTATGTAGTCTCAGGGTGGCCTTGAACTCACGGCAATCCTTCTACCTCTGCCTCCCGAGTGCTGGGATTAAAGGCGTGCGCCACCACGCCCGGCTTATTTTTTAATTAATTAATTAATTTTCATTTTTCGAGTTAGGGTCTCACTGTAGCCCAGGCGGACCTGGAATTCACTTTGTAGTTTCAGGGTGGCCTCAAACTCAAAGCAATCCTCCTACCTCTGCCTCCCGAATGCTGGGATTAAAGTCATGTGCCACCACACCCAGCTCAGGTTATTTATTTTTGAGACAGGTCTTTATGTAGCTCAGCCTTAAGGTGATCCTCCTGCCTCAGTCTCCCAAGTGCTAGGACTGGCCACATGTTGAATGTGGAACTTTGCAAACAGAGATGCCAAAAGTCCTGATGGCGGTGGAGGGCAGAATTAGAGATGCCTGAGGGGGAGTTTTGGCCTGAGTAGGTACTCTTACTGAGATGGAAGAAACTGAGGGCAGGGCTGGTTGTAGGTACAGTCTAAGATGTGACCACATTGGCTTTGAAGTACCTGTGAAAGGGCCAATGATAAGGCTAAATGGGTAAAGTGTCATGCAAGCATGAGGACCCAATTTCAAGTCTCCACACCCACATAAAATGCCAGGTCTAAGCTGGGTGTGGTGGCGCACGCCTGTAATCCCAGCACTCAGGAGGGAGAGGTAGGAGGATCCCCGTGAGTGTGAGGCCAGACTGAAATTACAGACTGAATTCCAGGTCAGCCTGGGCTAGAGTGAGACCCTCCACAAAAAACAAAACAAAAGTAGGGTCTGGGGGTGGAGACAAAAGAATCCTTGGGTTTGCTGGCTAGTTCTAGGTTCATGAGTAACCCTGAACCCTGGTCTCAATCCCAGCACTCGGGATAGGAGGATCAATTGAGGCCACCCTGAGACACATAGTTAATTCAGGTCAGCCTGGACCAGAGTGAGACCCTACACCAGAGTGAGACCCACAAAACTAGAGCAAACACAGGTCAACCTCTGGCCCACACACGTGAACACACCTCAAACCAGGAAGAACAGAGAGCAGTACCTATAATCCCCCCACACTTTATGACAGTTGAGGCTGGTGCAGGCAGATGGTTGTTAGTGCATGGGCCTACAAAGTACCAGGTGGGGCCACGGAGTAAAGGAGCGGGCAAGAAAAGCCTTGGGTGCCCATTGTAGAATTCAGGACCAGATTTTCCCAGCAGGTTTTCAGCAGGTGACCTGGGTGGTGGGGTCCTGTACAGTGTATGACCCCCCACCTCCCACAGACGGCTGACCGCCAGTATATGGAGGGCTTTAAGTATGAACTGGAAGCTTTTAAGGAGCGCGTTCGAGGCCGTGCCAAGCTGCGCATCGAGAAGGCAATGAAGGAGTATGAGGAGGAGGAGCGCAAGAAGCGGCTGGGGCCCGGCGGCTTGGACCCTGTGGAGGTCTACGAGTCCCTTCCTGAGGTATGTCTCCCTGGGTTCCTGGTGGGTGGCGGGTGCGTGGACAATGAGCAGCATCACCACACAAACCCTTCCATGGAGACCCAGCCCCTCTGTACCCTCAGGAGCTCCAGAAGTGCTTTGATGTGAAGGACGTACAGATGCTCCAAGACGCTATCAGCAAGATGGATCCCACTGTGAGTCCCAGGGCCCTCTGGGGCAAGTTGTGTGTGTGGGCAGGGGGTGCATGTGCAATCAGAAAGTGTCCTCCTGTCTTTTTATATGCCTGTGGGACACTCATGTTGATTGAGTACCTATGTACCCAGCATAGTAAGTAGGGGCTTACTTTTTTTTTTTTTTTTTTAGTTTTTCGAGGTAGGGTCTCACTCTGGCCCAGGTTGACCTGGAATTAACTATGTAGTCTCAGGGTGGCCTCGAACTCATGGCGATCCTCCTACCTCTGCCTCCCGAGTGCTGGGATTAAAGGCGTGAGCCACCACGCCCGGCTGGGGCTTACTTTTTATTTTAGCTATTTATTTATTCATTTGTTTAATTGAGGATGGAACCCAAGGCCATGCATAGGCTAGGCAGAAGCTCTACCCCTGAGCCACTCCCCCAGCCCTCACTGTGGATTCTAGGTAGGAGCTCTACCTCTGAGCCACTCCCTCAGCCCCTCACTGGATTCTGGGCAGCAGCTCTACCTCTGAACCATGTCCCCCAGTTTAGGTTTGAGTCTTAGTCCACAATTTGATACTACTCCTCTCAGCTGACTTCCTGTTTAGCCCCCTTGGTTTCCTTATCTGTAAAATTAGTTTTAGCGGGCTGAGGAAATGGCTTAGCGGTTAAGACGTTTGCTTATGAAGCCTAAGGACCCAGGTTCGATTCTCCAGGACCCATGTAAGCCAGATGATGCACAAGGAGGCACATGAGTCTGGAGTTCATTTGCAGTGGCTAGAGGCCCTGGCGTGCTCATTCTCTCCTTTCTATCTGCCTCTTTATATCTCTCAAATAAATAAATAAATTTCAAAAAATAGTTTAGTCACAAGACCTGGCCCAGGCTTCTAGAAGCCTCCATGATAATAAGCATCTAGTCCAGGATTTGCAAACTTCATTCAGAAGGCTCAAGACCTACCTTCGTAAATCACATTTTATTGAAGCACAGTACCATACTCACTTGAGTTTGTGTCATTTGAAACTGATTTTGGCTGGGCATTGTGGCTCACACAATCCCAGCACTCAGGATGAGGTAGGAAAAAAATCATGAATTTGAGTTCAGCGAATTCCAGGTGAGCCTGGGCTAGAGTGAGATCCTGCCTTGTTGCAGTCAGCTTTAAGTTGCTAGACAAGCACCCATCTAAATGCAGGGGGAAAGGGGTTTATTTCAGGGTTCCAGATCCCAGGGGAACACCATCAATGGTGGAAAAAGGCTAGTTCATTTCTATAGATACAAGGGGTCAGAAAACATCAACACCTTCAAGTGGGAACCTCTGGAGCTCCAACTGCTCTCCATACACCTTAGAGCTGGACTCCAGCATCCCCCCCAGGGACATGCCTCTGTAGCAAGAATCTGCCTGCTGTGGGCTCAAGTAGAACATTTAATCAAAACTGCCTGAGTATATGGGGCCATAGATTCAAACTACCACATGCCTTTAATCCCAACACTCAGGAGGCAGAGTTAGGAGGATCGTTGTGAGTTTGAGGCCAGTTTAGGACTACAGAGTGAGTTTCAGCCTGGGCTAGAGTAACACCCTACCTCGAAAAAAAAAAAAAGAAAAAGACAAAAGAGAGAGAGAAAAAAAAACAAACAAAATGTTTGTGGGGACCCAGTGTGGAAGCACACATCTTTAATCTTAGCATTTGGGAAGCTGAGGTAGGAGGATTGCTGTGAGTAAATACCACACACAACACATACATGCACATGCAAAAATAAAGAGGTGGGAGAAGTAGCTCAGTTGATGGAGCATATGCCTAGCATATGTAGAGACCTGGGTTCCATCCTCAGCATTGTAGAGAAAAAGAATATATTTGCTCAGTTTTGTTTTAGATTGACTTTTTTTTTTTTTTTTTTTTTTTGAGACAGTGTCTCATGTAGCCCACACAGGGGCTCAAACTGGCTGTGTGGCTAAAGCTGACCTTAAACTTTTTGTTTTGTTTTTTCTTTAATAATTTTATTTATGGGGTGGGGGTAGATTGAATGGGCGCACCAGGGCTCCAGCCACTGCAAATGAACTCCAGACGCATGTGCCACCTTGTCCACCTGGCTTAGGTGGGTCCTAGGTAATTGAACCAGGGTCCTTAGACTTCTCAGACAAGTGCTAAGCCATCTCTGCAACCCTGATGACCTTAAACTTATGATCCTCTTGCTTCTACCTCTCAAGTGCTGGAATTATAATTGTGCCATCATGTCTGGTTTATACAGTGCTAGGAATAGAACTAAGAACTACATGCATGCTAGGCAAGCACTCTATATTGATATATCCCCAACACTTTTTTTGTTTGTTTATTTGTTTATTTATTTATTTATTATTTATTTTGTGGAGGTTTGTTTGAGGTAGGGTCTCATTTTAGCTCAGACTGACCTGGAACTCATTCTTAACCCTGGCTGGCCTCAAATTCACAATAATTCTCCTACCTTAGCCTTTAAAGTACTGACATTAAAGGTGTGAGCCCCCAGGCCTTGCTTTTGTTTTGTGTTTTAATCCAGGGCTGTAGCTCAGGCTGTAGCTATTAAGATGCCTTGAACTGATCCTCCTGCCTCTACCTCCCCAGTACTGTGATTCTAGGCCTGGGCATCACTCCTGGCTTAGGCTCACACGACTTAATGTAATAAAAATGTCAGAACTCCATTCCTGGGTTGGGAGCAGAAGCATTTGCTTAGCATGTACAATCTGTCATCTTTGATGAGTCCTTTAGCATCATGTGGCTAGTGGCCACATACATTGGTTTGTCCTTTACAACGGTGACATTCTTTTAGACATTGGGTAGAGTAAGTGATGGATGGGCTTTAGGGAAGTAGGGGACAGGAGTGATGGCCCAGCCTCACTGGCTTGTTCCTCTTCCCACAGGATGCAAAGTACCACATGCAACGCTGTATCGACTCTGGTCTCTGGGTCCCCAACTCCAAGTCCAGTGAGGCCAAGGAGGGGGAGGAGGCGGGCCCTGGGGACCCATTGCTGGAAACCGTCCCCAAGGCGGGTGATGAGAAAGATGTAAGCGCGTGACCCGTCCCCAGCCACTGCCACCACCCCCAGGCTTCTGTGGGGTACCTTTACAGAAAACAAAACATAGACACCATGTTCCCAGCTCCTGATGTCCTCCACTGTCGCTGCTCCCCCTGCCCTGCCCAGCCAGGGGGACCTGCCCTGCTGTTCCTCCTCCACTGGCCCCACTCCCCAGCTCTTGTCTAACTTTTGAGTAGAGGGGCTTCATTGCCTGCAGCCCCTCCCATCAGCATTATGCCAAAGTCCCAGGGGACCGGGAGGGGCAGAGGTTGCTGGGTTGGTCCTCCGGGTGGGGGTGTGTCCCCAGCCAAGGGGCCCATCCCTATGGGTCTGTTCCACTGTTCTACTGTCTGGCCTTCTGTTTGGAAAACAGCAATGATATTTCAATAAAGAAGTTCAGATGCTTGAAGCAAGCAGGCATGCTCACTTCTGTGCAAGAGGGAAGAAGACACAAACTTGGGTACCGGTCACAGATAACCCGGACTTGCCATGCTGCTGTTCCTCTGCCTTATAGGCCCTATCTTATGTTGTTCCACTACCTGGAGCAGTTTTTCTTCAGTTGGAAAAAAAAAAAAGGCCTCAGGGCTGGGGAGATGGCCCATCAGGTACAGAGCTTGCCTTTCAAATATGAGAACCTGAGCACCCATAGAAAAGCCGGGCATAGTGGTGTGTGCTTGTAATCCTAGTGCCAGGGAGGCAGAGATGGGAGGATCCTCAGGGTAACTGAATCAACTCTGGATCCCAGTGAGAAGCCCCATCTCAGTAGATAAGGTGGGGAGTGATAGAGGAAGACACCTGATACCAACCTGGGGCCTCCATGCACGCCTGCATGCATGAGCTCGCATACTTGCATGCGAACCCACACAAAAACCTAAATCTTCATTGTTTCACTGCCCTCCCCCAGTCATGAGGGACAACTTCATCTCCAGAGTGGTCCCCACCATGTTCTAAGTAGATCTCCATCACCTCCAGGACTGTCCCCCACCCCCAGGCACTAGCCAGGGGCACCTGTGAACCCTTGAGTCAGGGCATCTCCCTCTCCCTGTGCTTTAACGGTTTGGGCCCCTGGGTGATCGATTGGGAAGTGATGAGACCCTTCCAGGGTGGGGCATTGTTGGAGGAAATAAGTGGGTGAAGTGTCTGGGAACTAGAACCTGCCCTGAGCCCTTCTATCTTTCTGCTTCCTGGCTTTACCAAGGCCCTAAACAACAGCCTGCCAACATGGGCAGAAAATTCTAGATCCAGGAACCCAAATAACCTTTTGGGGCCTGAGGAGATGGTTCAGTGAATAAAGTGGTTTCTGCATAATTCCTAGGTTCCCTCTGACCTCAGCATATATAGGCCCACACTCACCCCGAATACATTTTTAAAAGTTAACCCTTTCTTCCATTTGTTTGTTTATTTCTTACCTTGCATGTGTATATATATGTGGTAGTTATGCCTTTGTATGCATATTTGTATGTGTGAGGAGGCCAACAGTTGACATACCATGTCTTCCTCAGTGGCTCTGTATAATGGAAAGAGGGTCTCACTGAACCTGGCACTTACAGTTCTACCCATCTAGTTATCTAGCTTGTCCTGGTGATCCTGACTTCACCTCCTGAGTCTTGGCATTACAGGTGGGCCACCACACCCACACAGTATTTATCTTGGTGCTAGGGATCTGAACTCAGGTCCTCAACTTCTGCAGCAAATACTTTATTTACTGAGCTATTCTTCCACACCAATTTTTGTTGTTTTCTTTTTTCTTTTTTTAATTTAATTTTTAATTTTTTAAAAGTTTTTATTTTTATTTATTTACTTACTAGAGACAGAGAAAGGGAGAGAGAGAATGGGCGTGCCAGAGCCTCTAACCAGTGCAAATGAACTCCAGACACATGTGCCACCATGTGCATCTGGCTTACATGGGTACTGGGGAATTGAGCCTTGAACCGGGGTCCTTAGGCTTCACAGGCAAGCGCTTAACCACTAAGCCATCTCTCCAGCCCCTAATTTTTTATTTTTTTTATTGACAACTTCCTTAATTGTAGACAATATCCCATGGTATTTCCCTCCTTCCCCCCACTTTTCCTTTTGAAACTCCTCGAACTCATGGCAATCCTCTTACCTCTGCCTCCCAAGTGCTGGGATTAAAGGCGTGAGTCACCATGCCCGGCCTTTATTTGTTTTTTTTTTTTTTTTTTTTTTTTTTGTTTTTGTTTTTGTTTTTGAGGTAGGGTCTTGCTGTAGGCCAGGCTAACCTGGAATTTACTATGTAGTCTCAGGGTGGTCTTGAACTTATGGTGATCCTCCTACCTCTGCCTCCTGAGTGTTGGGATTAAAGGCATGAGCCACCATGCCCAGCTTCTGTCTCACTCCCATCTGCTTGCAGCAAGAACCTTAGTACCCTTCTGTGTCATAGACTCAGAAAACAAATGCTTAGGCAGATGTGGCATATGGTATTTTGATACTCAAAATATAGACCTTGGGACTCAGCAGGTAAGAGCGCTTGCTGTGCAAGGGTAAAGACCTGAGCTTGAGCCCCAGTACCACATAAAAGCTGGGCATAGCTGTCCTTGCCTTTAAGCTGAGGTGAAACAGAGTATCTCTGGGGTTCCCTGTTAGTTAAGTCACCTTAACCAAAAAAATGGTGAGTTCCAGGTTCACTGAGGGACCCTGTCTCAGGGAAAGTAGGCAAAGGGCAATAGAGCAACCTGGCATCTTGCTCTGATCTCTGCACGTTTGCACATCTGCACATGTGCACACACCACACACAGACACCAAAAGCAAAATGCAGACCTTAACCTTGGCATGCCAGCACTTAGAAAGTACAAGCAGACGGACCACAAGTTCAAGGTCATCGTAGGCTACTAGCAATTTCAAGGCCAGCCTGGACTACACAAACCCTGTCTCATAAAAGAAAACAAAATGTGGACTTTTGCATTTGCCTTTCCTCCCTTTTTTTTTTTTTAAGTAGGGTCTCACTCTAGCCCAAGCTGACTTGGAATTCACTATGGAGTCTCAGGGTGGCTCTAAATTCATGGCAATCCCCCTACTTCTGCCTATGGAGTGTTGGGATTAAAGGCGAGTGTTGGAATTAAAGGCCTGTGCCACCATACCTGGCTTCCTCTTCTTTTAAAAAATTAAGCCAGGTGTGGTGGCACTTTTAATCCCAGCACTAGGGAGGCAGAGGTAGGAGGATCGCCAAGAGTTCGAGGTCAGCCTGAGCCAGATGAGACCCTACCTCCAAAAACAAAACAACAAAAAAAAATTAGTTTATTTGGAGAGAAAGAGAATGAGCACATTGGGGCCTCATGCCACTCTGGATGCATGCACTACCTAGTGTATGGCACAATGCAGGTCTGTCCCTAGCCAGACCGCATGCTAAAAGAAACCAGGCCACACCCCTCGGGTTTTCTCATCAGGATGGCAGGTAGTCAATGAGGGGTAAGACCCCATGAGATGGGGCAACCTAAGACAGGCACCGTTGCATGTGATAATCCCTTGGGGCCTGGAGTCAACAATGGCTTTGCAAAGAACCATGCCTCCCAGGGTTGCCAATAATAAAAACAAAAAGGAGGATATGTATGGCAAAATGCAGGTCGAGCCCTAGCCAGACCGCATGCTAAAAGAAACCAGGAAGTGGCTTCTGTGGACGTGACATCCCACACAGGCCCGGTGTGACAACAGCTACAGTCCCATGCTCATGAGAAACCTGCTGCAAAATGATCTTCCCAGAGACCTGCTGACATTGGTCACAAGAAGAGGACCACCCCATACAATGATTGGCCCGCCAAACCCTTTAAACCCCCTACACTTCTTTGAATAAACGAGTTTGCAGCAGCTCACCCCCTGCCTGCTTCCAGCCAACTCCCAGAGTCTGTGTCGTGACTCCGCGCCTCTCACCCCCAACTCAGCGGAGACCCTGCCGTCCATCCTGGGCTGGCCCTAGGAGGGACCCCAACAACCTAGTGCATCAGGCTGTACATGGGTGTTGGGGAATTGAACCTGGGGCCCTCAGGCTTTGCAAGAAAGCGCCTTTAACTACTGAGCTATGTCCTCAACCTTTGTTTTTCCTCTTCTTGAAATACCCTTCCCTGCCAGGTCCAGCATCTTTGAGAATTCATGAAATATTTCCATTATTAGAAGGGATTAATAGTATAGGGTTGGGGCTTCCCTCAGTGGCAGAGTGCTTACCTACCATACCTGAGGCCCTGGTTTTCATTCCCAAAACTGGCTATGGTTGTTCACACCTGTCATTCCAGTGGTCAGGAGGGCTTCTAACTCAAAGTGATTCTCCTACATCTGCCTCCCAAGTGCTGAGATTAAAAGTGTGTGTCACTACACCTGGCTCATGCTACACATTTTTGTTTTGCACTTTGTTTTTTAATTTTTTATTTATTTAAGAGCAATAGAGAGAGAAAGAGGTAGAGAAGGAGAATGGGCTCACCAGGGCCTACAGCCACTGCAGATGAAATCTAGATGCATGCACCCCCTTGTTCATCTGGCTAATGAGGGTTCTGGGGAATTGAGCCTTGAACTCGGGTCCTTAGGCTTCACAGAAAAGTGCTTAACTGTTAAGTCATCTCTCCAGCCCTCATGCAACACATTTTTTGTTCAAGGTAGGGCTAGCCACACCTGGCCCTAATCATGCTACACTTTTTATGTCTGTTTTACATGGATGCTAGGGAATTAAACCTATGCTGATAGGCTTTCTCTCTTTCTTCCTTTCTTTCTTTCTTTCTTTCTGTCTTTCTTTCTTTCTTTCTTTCTTTCTTTCTTTCTTTCTTTCTTTCTTTCTTTCTTTCTTTCTTTTTTTTTCTGAGGTAGAGTCTCACTCTAGCCCATGCTGACCTGGAATTCCCTATGTAATCTCAGGGTGGCCTCGAACTCACAGTGATCCTCCTACTTCTGCCTCCTGAATGCTGGGATTAAAGGCGTGCGCCACCACACCCAACTTTGCTGACAGGCTTTTTTTTTTTTTTTTTTTTTTTTTGGTTTTTCGAGGTAGGGTTTCACTCTACTTCAGGCTAACCTGGAATTTACTATGTAGTTGCAGGGTGGCCTCAAACTCAAGGCAATCCTCCTACCTCTGCCTCCCAAGTGCTGAAATTAAAGGCATGCACCACCACGCCCAGCTTGCTGACAGACTTTCTAAGCAAGCACCTTTAACCACTTGACCCATCTCCCCTGTTTCTCCAGTTCCCAGTTTTGCATTTTTGAGATTGAGTCTGGCTGGCCTTGAACTAGTGATCCTTCTGCTTCAGTCTCCTGATACGAAGGTATTCAGGTACTCGTTTTACTAACTGGGTAAAAGTGCCGTACAAGGCTCTTGAGACTAAATCAACCTGGGTGGGAGTTAGTACATCTTGGCCTGGGAGGACACAAGCTGGGGCATTGTGACTCAGAGCAGTCATCACCCCTCCTACGTAGTAACTATTCTCCTTGGTATAAAGAAAAGGGGGGGGTGTATCTGGAGAGATGGCTTAGCAGTTAAGCACTTACCTGCAAAGCCTAAGAACCCAGGTTCAATTCCCCAGTATCCACATAAGCCAGATGCACAAGAGGGCACATGCTTTTGGAGTTTGTTTGCAGTGACTAGAGGTCCTGGTGTACCCATTCTCTCGCTCTCAAGTAAATTAAAAGAAAAAAAAAGGGGGCCAGAGAGATGGCTTAGTGGTTAAGGTGCATTCCTGTGAAGCCTAAGAACCCAGGTTCGATTCTCCAGGTCCCATGTAAGTCAGATGCACATGGCTGTACATGCATCTGGAGTTCATTTGCAGTGGCTAGAGGGCTTGGTGTGCCCATTCTCATTCTCTCTGTCTCTAATAAATAAACAAATGAAAATAAAATCTTTTTTTTTTTTTTTTTTTTTTGCAAGGTAGGGTCTCACTCTGGTCCAGGCTGACCTGGAATTAACTATGTAGTCTCAGGGTGGCCTTGAACTCTCAGCGATCCTCCTACCTCTGCCTCCCGAGTGCTGGGATTAAAGGCATGCGCCACCACACACGGCCGAAAATAAAATCTTGAATGAAAGAAAAGAAAGAAAGAAAGAGAGAGAGAGAGAGAGAGAGAGAGAAAGAAAGAAAGAAAGAAAGAAAGAAAGAGAAAGAAAGAAAGAAAGAAAGAAAGAAAAGAAAGAAAGAAAGAAAGAAAGAAAGAAAGAAAGAAAGAAAGAAAGAAAGAAAAAGAAAAAAGTGGGTATTGGAAAGATGATTCAGCAGTGAAAAGGCACTTGCTTGCAAAGCCTAACGGTCTGGGTTTAATTCTCCAGTGCCCACTTAAGGCCAGATGTACAAAATAGCTCATGTATCTGGAGTTCATTTACCTCAGTCTCCTAAGTGCTGGGACTAAAGGCATTGCTACCACATTTGGCTCAAAAATGTTTTAAAAACCAAAAAAGAACTTGGGAGGCAGAGGTAGAGGACCGTCATGAGTTTGAGGTCACCCTGAGACTACATAGTGAATCCTAGGTCAGCCTGGGCAAGATTGAGACCCTACCTTGAAAAAAAAAAAAAAAAAAAGTAAACTGGAAGTTGAGTGTGGTGGCACACGCCTTTAATCCCAGCACTTGGGAGGCAGAGGTAAGAGGATCACTGTGAGTTTGAGGCCACCCTGAGACTACATAGTGAATTCCAGGTCAGCCTGGACCAGAGTGAGAAACTATCTGAAAAAAAAACAAAACAAAACAACAAAAAAAAGGTAAACATTTAATCCTGGCACTCTAGAGGCAAAGGTAGGAGGATCGCTGTGAGTTAGAGGCCAATCTGGACTAAATAAAGTAAGGCCCTACCATGAAAAAAACAACAAAAAAGTTTCTAAAAGATATTTTATTTTATTTTGGTTTTTCAAGGTAGGGTCTCACACTAGCCCAGGCTGACCTGGAATTCACTATGTCGTCTCAGGTAGCCTTGAACTCACAGCGATCCTCCTACCTCTGCCTCCCAAGTGCTGGAATTAAAGGCATGTGCCACCACGCCCTGCTGATAATTATTAATTAATTAAATTATTTATTTATTTTTGATAATTTTTTATTTTATTTATTTATTTATTTATTCATTTATTTATTTATTTATTTGGTTTTTCGAGGTAGGGTCTCATTCTAGCCCAGGCTGACCTGGAATTCACTCTGTATTCTCAGGGTGGCCTCGAACTCACGGTGATCCTCCTACCTCTGCCTCCCGAGTGCTGGGATTAAAGGCGTGCGCCACCACGCCCGGCCAATGTTTGATAATTTTTTAAAAGAAATTTATGAGAGAGTGAGAGAGCAAGACTGAGAGAGAGTGAATTGGTGTGCCAGGGCCACCAGCCAGCCACTGCAATCAATCTCCAGACATGTGTGCCACCTTGTGTACATGCACAACCTTACCCATGCATCACCTAGTGTGTCTGGTTTACATGGGATCTGGAGAGTCGAACATGGGTCCTTAGGCTTCACAGGCAAGAGCCTTAACCACTAAGCAGTTTCTCCAGCGCTTTTTTTGTTGTTCTTTTCTTTTAGTTTTTATTAGTTTATTTGAGAGAGAGAAAGGCAGATAGAGAGAGAATGGGTGCCCAGGGCCTCCAGTCACTGCATATGAACTCCAGATGCATGTGCCACCTGTGCATCTGGCTTACGTGGGTCATGGGGGATTGAACCTGGGTCCTTTGGCTTTGTAGGTAACTGCCTTAACTGCTAAGCCATCTCTCCAGCCCAAGTTTTTTGTTTGTTTTGGGTTTTTTTTGTTTGTTTGTTTGTTTGGCTTTTCAAGGTAGGGTCTCACTCTAGCCCAGGTTGATGTGGAATCACTTGGTAGTCTCAGAGTGACCTTGAACTTACAGCAATCCTCCTACTTCTGCCTCCCAAGTGCTGAGACTAAAGGTGCCAATTTTTTTTTTTTGTTGTTGTTGTTTGTTTGTTTTTCAAGGTAGGTTCTTGCTGTAGCCCAGGCTGACCTGGAATTCACTAAGCAAAATGCCTGGCAATTACTTATTTTTTTTTAAATATATATTTTTTATTTATTTGCTTGCAAAAAGAGAGAATGGCCGGGCATGGTGATTCATGCCTTTAATCCCAGCACTTGGGAGGCAGAGGTAGGAGGATTGCCGTGAGTTCGAGGCCACCCTGAGACTACATAGTTAATTCCAGGTCAGCCTGGACCAGAGTGAAACCCTACCTTGAAAAACCAAAAAAAAAGAAAAAAGAAAAGAGAGAGAATGTTGGGTGTGTTGACACACGCCTTTCATCTCAGCACTTGGGAGGCAAAGGTAGGAGGATCACCATGAGTTCAAGGCCATCCTGAGACTACATAGTGAATTCCAGGTCAGCTTGGACTAGAGTGAGACCCTACCTTGAAAAACCAGAGAGAGAGTATGGGAATTGCAAGACCCCTTACAACTGTAAATGAACTCCAGATGCATACACCACGTTTTGCATTTGTCTTTGTGGATACTGGGGAATTGGACCCTGGCTGGCAGGCTTTATAATCAAGGGCCTTTAACTATTGAGCCATTTCCCAGGCCCCAGTTGCTTACTTTTAATATGAACAGTTTCTAGATGTTTTCTAGGTCTTTATAAAATTGTTTGTTTGTTTATTTATTTTTTTGTTTTGTTTTCCGCGGTAGGGTCTCACTGTAGATCAGGCTGACTTGGAATTCACTCTGTAGTCTCAGGGTGGCCTCGAACTCATGGTGATCTTCCTGACTCTGCCTCCCGAGTGCTGGGATTAAAGGTATGCACCACCATGCCTGGCTTTTCTCTTCATTTTTTTTTTTTTTTTTTTTTTTTTTTAGTTTTTCGAGGTAGGGTCTTGCTCTAGCTCAGGCTGACCTGGAATTCACTATGTAGTCTCAGGGTGGCCTTGAACTCATGGCAATCCTCCTACCTCTGCCTCCCAAGTGCTGGGATTAAAGGCGTGCACCACCACGCCCGGCTTCTCTTCAATTTTTAAAAATATTTTTAATTTTATTTATTTATTTGAGAGAGAGGAAGAGGTAGATAAAAAGAAAGGGAGAATGGACATGCCAGGGCCTCCAGCCACTGCAAACGAACTCCAGACATGTGCGCCCCCTTGTGCATCTGGCTTACGTGGGTCCTGGGGAATCGAACCAGGATCCTTTGGTTTCTCAGGCAAAGACCTTAACCGCTATTTTCTCTTCAATTTTGATGTCATTTTTTTTTTCTTCCTACTATGCAGGTCTTTTGTAGGTAGTGTCAGCCACTGTGAGGTCATGAGTATCAAAGCCACTTTTTGTCTGGATGACAGCATTGTGAGCAGTCCTCTCCTTCCTCTGGCTTTTGTGAGTAAGCTTTTGTAACTAGATCTATTTTGCTAGAGACAAAGGTGATGAGCTGTGCTCTGTATCTGCACTCTTCTTCAACACTGGTGTCACTATCCTTATGGGTGTTCAATAACCATATTTGGAAGCCAAAGCCAATGAGGATACCAGTGCTAAAAGGGAAGCCAATTCTTTGTTCTTTTCCCCAAGTCAAGCAGGCCCCAGGAGATGAAGGGATACCCCTGACGTGTCCTGCAGCTCTGTTAAGTTGCCTGCTTTCTTTGTCTTTTTTTTTTTTTTTTTTTTTTAATTTATGAGAGACACAGAGAAATTGCACACCAGGGCCTCCAGCCACTGCATTTGAACTCCAGACACGCATACCACCTTGTGCACATGCACATGCATCCACATTTGATACCTTGTGCATCTGGCTTACGTGGGATCTGGTGAGTCAAACATGGGTCCTTAACCCTTCACAGGCAAGCCTCTTAATTAACTACTAAGCCATCTCTCAGGCCACTCCTTATCTTTTTTTTTTTTTTTTTTTGTTTGTTTGTTTGTTTGTTTGTTTGAGGTAGGGTCTCACTCTAGCCCAGGCTGACCTGAAATTCACTCTGTATTCTCAGGGTGGCCTCAAACTCATGGCAATCCTCCTGAGTGCCGGGATTAAAGACATGTGCCACCACACCCGGCTCTCCTTATCTTTTTGTTTCTTTGTTTGTGTTTTGGTTTTTCCAGGTAGGGTTCCACTCTAGTCCAGGCTGACCTGGAATTCACTATGTAGTCTCAGGGTAGCCTCAAACTCACAGTGATTCACCTACCTCTGCCTCCCAAATGCTAAGATTAAAGGCATGCACCATCACGCCTGGCTCCCTCCTTATCTTGTTTTATTTTATTTTAATTTTTTTCCTCCTTGAGAATAGTGAACGACAGAGAAAATAGGCATGCCAGGGCCTCTAACCACTGCAAACAAACTCCAGACACATGTACCACTTTGTGCATCTGGCTTTACATGGGTACTGGGGAATCAAACTCTGCTCATTAGGCTTTGTAGGCAAGTGCCTTAACAGCTGAGTTGTCTCTCCAGCCTAAACTGTCTTCTTTTTTTTTCCTTCAAGGTAGGGTTTCACTCTAGCCCAGGCTGTAGTCTCAGGGTGGCTTCAAACTCACAGTGTTCCTCCTACCTCCACCTTCCCAGTACTGGGATTAAAGACATGTGCCAACACACCCAGCCCCCAACCTGTCTTCTTAATTAGAGAGGTCAGGGAGACCCAGAAGTTGGACTCCAACCTATATACTGTCTTCAGTAAGAGGATCAAACAGAGGAAGAAAGCCTCAATACTTCCAAGGGTAGCCACATGGTCAGGAAGGCCCAGACTCAACCCAGCATATGGCACAAATGCTCCTCCCATGTCCCTAAAAGTTGCCCTAAAATGCTGCGACAGGCTGGAAAGATGGCTCAGTGGTTAAGTCGCTTGCTGGAAAAGCCTAAGAATACACGTTCGAATCTCCAGGTTCCATGTAGCTAGACACAAAGTGATGCAAGCATGCAATGTTGCACATGCACACAAGGGGGCACACACATATGTAGTTTGTTCACAGTGGCAGAAAAGACCCCGGCATGCCCATTCTCTCTTTCCGCCTCTCTCTCTCTCTCTTTGTCTCTCTCTCTCTCAAAAATAAAATAATTTTTAAAAGGCTGCAATGAACCTTAAAAAATACATATATGCCAGGTGTGGTGATGTACATCTTTAATCCCAACACTTGGAAAGCAAAGATAGGAGGATCACTGTGAGTTCCAGGCCACTCTGAGAGTACAGAGTGAATTCCAGGTCAGCCTGGGCTAGCACGAGACTCTATCTTGAAAAAAAATACACATATGATTACATTTCAGCCTTAAAATGATCACCAAAGCCAGGCATGGTGGTGCACGCCTTTAATCCCAGCACTTGGGAGGCAGAGGTAGGAGGATTGCTGTGAGTTCAAAGGCACCCTGAGACTACAGAGTGAATTCCAGGTCAGCCTGGACTAGAGTGAGACCCTATCTCAAAAAAACAAAATAAAAAATAGGGCTGGAGGAATGGCTTAGCATCAGGCATTTGCCTGTGAAGCCCAAGGACCCAGATTCGATTCCCCAGGACCCATGTAAGCCAGATGCACAAGGGACACATACATCTGGAGTTCATTTGCAGTGTCTGAAGACCCTGGAATGCCCATTCTCTCTCTGACTCTTTTGTTTTTTTCTTTTTTTTTAAAATATTTTATTTATTTATTTGAGAGAGAGAGAGAGATAGAGATAGAGATACAGAAATAGGCAGGTAGAGAGAGAGAGAGAGAATAGGCATTCCAGGGCCTCCAGCCACTGAAAATGAACTCCAGATGCATGTGCCCCCTTGTCCATCTGGCTTACATGGGTCCTGGAGAATCGAGCCTTGAACCGGGGTCCTTAGGCTTCACAGGCAAGCGCTTAACCGCTAAGCCATCTCTCCAGCCCTCTCTGACTCTTTTCTATCTCTTTCTCTCTGCTTGCAAATAAATAAATACAATTTAAAAAAATAAATAAATAAAAAGTAAAATATTTGGGAACTAGGTATGGTGGCGCACACCTTTAATCCCAGCATTTGGGAGGCAGAGGTAGGAGGATCGCTGTGAGTTTGAGGCCACTCTGAGAATACAGAGTGAACTCCAGGTCAGCCTGGGCTACAGTGAGACTCTACCCTGAAAAACCAAAAACTAAAAATAAAAATAGATAGATAGATAGATAGATAGATAGATAGATAGATAGATAGATATAGATAGATATCTTTTTTTTATTATTTGAAAGAGAGAAGGAGAGGGAGAGAGAGAATGGTGTGCCAGGGCCTTCAGCCACTGCAAATGAACTCCAGATGCATACGCTACTTTTTGCATCTGGCTTATGTGGGTCCTGGGGAATCAAACCTGGGTCCTTTGGCTTAGCAGACAAATGCCTGAACCACTAAGTCATCTCTCCAGCCCGATTTTTTTTTTTATTAATTCTTAATTTTGGGTGTTTTTTTTGTTTTTGTTGTTCAAGATAGGTACTTACTCTAGTTCACGCTGACCTGTAATTCACTGTGTTGTGTCAAGCTGGCTTCAAATTTATGGCGATCTTCCTACTTCTGCCTCCGAAGTGCGGTGATTAAAAGCACATGCCAACTGGACGTGGTGGCGCATGCCTTTAATCCCAGCACTTGGGAGGCAGAGGTAGGAGGATCGCTGTGAGTTTGAGGCCACCCTGAGACAACACAGTGAATTCCAGGTCAGCGTGAGCTAGAGTGAAACCCTACCTCAGAAAATAAAATAAAATAAAATAATAAAATAAAATAAAAAATAAAATAAACCAGCATGTGCCACTATGCCCAGCTTAATTTTGCTTTTAAACTATTTTGGAGGGGGGGTTGGAGAGATGGCTTAGCAATTAAGGCTCATGCCTGCAAAGCCTCAGGACCCTGGTTTGAATCTCCAGGTCCCACGTAAGCCAGATGCACATGGTGACACATGTGTCTGGAGTTCCTTTGCAGTGGTTAGAGGCCCTGGAGTGCCCATTCTCACTCTCCCCCCTCCCTGTAATAAATAAATAAAAATAAAACCTTTAAAAACAAAAACTATATTTGTATACCAACTAAAATGTGAATGTGAATGTTTTGATGATATAAGTCCATATATATATATATATATATATATATATATATATATATATATATATACTTATAATATGTCTTGTAAGTACATATTTATTACTTAACTTTTTAAAACCTATAAAATATTAGTTTTAGATTTACTAAATGATTCATAAAATCATAAATGTTACTTGTTTGAATGATGTGATATTCATTGGAATCATAAGATGAAAGTTTCATTAGGCTATACATTTTGAAAATGATTTCTTTTCCAAGCCGGGCGTGGTGGCGCACGCCTTTAATCCCAGCACTCGGGAGGCAGAGGTAGGAGGATCGCCGAGAGTTCGAGGCTACCCTGAGACTACATAGTTAATTCCAGGTCAGCCTGGGCTAGAGTGAGACCCTACCTTGCAAAAACCAAAAAAAAAAAAAAAAAAAAAAAGAAAAGAAAATGATTTCTTTCCCAAACAGGTTTTACAACAATTCTATTCCATTTTTATATGATTATATATAACAAAAATATGGTGCTGGGGCTGGAGAAATGGCTTAGCAGTTAAAGTGTTTGCCTGCAAAGCCAAAGGATACCGGTTTGATTCCCCAGGACCCACATAAACCAGATGCACAAGGGGCACCTGCATCTGGAGTTCGTTTGCAGTGGCTGGAGGCCCTGGTGTGCCCATTCTCTCTCTGTCTGCCTCTCTTCTATCTCTCTCTCTCTCTCTCTCTCTGTGCTTGCAAATAAATAAATACATTAAAAAAATAAGGTGCTGGAGAGATGGCTTAGTGGTTAAGGCACTTGCCTGTGAAGCCTAAGAACTCATGTTTGAATTTCCAGGTCCCAAGTAACACAGTGACACAATATCGTACCTGAACACAAGGGAGTACATGCATCTGGAGTTCATTTACAGTAGCTAAAGGCCCTGTCATGCCCATTCTCTACCTCTCCTTCTTTCTCTCTCTCTCTTTCAAATAAAAAAAAATTTTTTTTGGAGAGAGACACAGAGAGAGACAGACACAGAGAGAGGGAGAGGCAGACAGATAGAGATGGGCACGCCAGCAGTCTCTCAGCTGCTGTGAATGAAATCCAGATGCATGCGCCCCCTTGTGGGCAAGTGCAGCATTGCGCCCTTGCGTCACTTTGCATCTCACTAAAAGTGGGACCTGGAGATTGGAACTGCTGGAGATTGGAACCAGTGTTCTTAGGCTTAGGAGGCAGGCGCCTTAACAGGAGAGATGGCTTAGCGGTTAAGGCGCCTGCCTCCTAAGCCTAAGAACCCGGTTCCAATCTCCAGGTCCCACATTTAGCCAGATGCAAAGTGACGCAAGCGTGCAATGCCGCACTTGCCCACAAGGGGGTGCACACATCTGGAGTTTGTCACAGCAGCTGAGAGACTGTAGCCTGCCCATTCTCTGTCTCCTTCTCCCTCTCTGTCTGTTTCTCTCTGTGTCTCTCTCAAAAATATATATATTTTAAAAGGAACAAAAATAAAATATCAGGGCCAGGCATGGTGGCACATGCCTTTAATCCCAGCACTCAGGAGGCAGGGGTAGGAGGATCACTATGAGTTCAAGGCCACCCTGAGACTACATAGTGAAGTCCAGGTCAGCCTGAACTAGACTGAGATCCTACCTCGGAAAACTAATAATAATAATAATAATAATAATAAATTAATAAAGTATCAAAATATCTATAAATATATATTTAAATACCTTTAATTAGATTGATTACATTGGATTTCTTTTTTTTTAAATATTTATTGACAACAAACTTACATACAAAAGGTGCATAGTTTTCCCTCCCTCCCCCTTTCCCCTTTAGAACTCCACTCTCCATCATATCCCCTCCCTCTCCATTAGTCTCTTTTTTAATTTGATGTCATCATCTTTTACTTCTATTATGAGGGTCTTGGGAGGTATTGCTAGGCACAGCAAGGTCATGGATATCAAGGCCAATTTCTGTCTGGGCAGTTGCATTGTAAGGAGTCGCCCTTCCTTTGGCTCTTCCATTCTATCCGCCCCTCTTCCGCAATGATCCCTGAGCCTTGGAGGGTGTGACAGAGATGTTTCAGTGCTGGGCACTTCTCCATCCCTTCTTCTCAGCACTATGTTGCCTTTTGGATCATCCCAGTAGTCATCGCCATCTGAAAAGAGAAGCTTCTCTAACCAGAAGTGAGAGTAGCATTAATATGTGAATATGAGCATTAAGTGTAGTGTTTTCCGGGCAGCTTGGTGGGAATAGTATATACATTTAGATAAGAGTATGCTTTATACCCCTAAGGCTCATGACCTTACCTACCATAGACTTTGCTTAGGTTTTTCAGTACCAGGTATGTATTCCCTCCCGTAGGGAGGGCCTTCAGTCCAATTATAGAGCAGTTGGTTACCCCACGAGTAGACATGCCACTATTGCACCCGTTCAGTCTTTGGGCCTGTCTGGCCAAATTTGAATATTCAGCGTCCACTGTTTTCACTGCTGATGACTTCTGTCTCCCATACTCTGCATGCAGTGCAGCTTTTTCCAGCTTTCAGTTGGCTGGTCTACAGGGAGAAGGTTTTCTGCTCAGCACCAGCTTGCTTTCTCAGTGACCTTGCCTCTCAGGCAAGAGATGTCTTCAGCAATAGGGTCTTACTATCTGTTTCTCAGGGGAAACCAAGGGCTTTGGCAAAAGCCTTTAATGTTTTGGAGGCTACCGGGACCTCCTTGGCCAACAACTCACTGGAAGGTATCCCATCCCAGGTACTGAAAATTTTCTAGTAATAGTCTACAGCTTCTAGATGTACCATTATTCAAAAAAGTAGTTTTACCCTCCCCCTGCCCTTCTTTTATGCATTCTCTACCCATGGCCTTGGTTAGGCCATTCCCCTCCTTGTAATCAGTCCTTCCACTTACGTATGTGCAATACCATACACTTCAGTCCTTCCCTTTCCTCCATCCCTTATAGCCTTTTACCAGCTTACTGGTTTCTGGTACCAATTTTTGGTTCCAGTTCACACACAAGTCTGTCTATTTGTAGCTAGGATCCACATATGAGAGAAAACATGTGACGTTTGGCTTTCTGAGCCTGGGTTACCTCACTTAGTATAATCCTTTCCAGATCCATCCATTTCCCTGCAAATTTCATAATTTCATTTTTCTTTACCGCTGAGTAGAACTCCATTGTGTAAATGTACCACATCTTTATTATCCATTCATTTGTGGTGGGACATCTAGGCTGCTTCCATTTCCTAGCTATTGTGAATAGAGCAGCAATAAACATGGTTTTGCAAGTATCTCTAAGGAAGTGAGAAGAGTCTTCTGGATGTATGCCTAGGAGTGCTATAGCTGGATCATATGGTAAATCTATTTCTAGCTGTCTCAAAAACCTCCACACTGATTTCCACAATGGTTGGACCAGGTTACATTCCCACCAACAGTGTAGAAGTGTTCCTCTTTTTCCACATCCACGCCAACACTTATTGTCATTTGTTTTCTTGATGGTAGCCATTCTGACAGGAGTGAAATGGAATCTCAAAGTGGTTTTAATTTGCATTTCCCTGATGGCTAAGGATGTGGAACACTTTTTCAGATGTTTATATGCCATCTGTATTTCATCTTCTGTGAATTCTCTATTTAGTTCCATAGCCCATTTTTTAACTGGGTTGTTTGAATTCTTATTATTCTGTTTTTTGAGTTCTTTGTACATTCTGGATATTAATCCTCTGTCAGATGTATAGCTGGCAAAGATTTTCTCCCATTCTGTAGGTTGTCTTTTTGCTCTACTCACAGTGTCCTTTGCTGTACAAAAGCTTTGTAATTTCATAAGGTCCCATTGGTTGATAAGTGATTTTATTCGCTGAGCAATTGGGGTTATATTCAGAAAGTCCTTACCTATGCCAATATGTTGAAGGGTTTCCCCTACTTTTTCCTCTAGCAGGTTCAGAGTTTCAGGTCTGATATCAAGGTCCCTGATCCATTTGGACTTGACTCTTGTGCATGGAGAGAGACAAGGATCTATGTTTATCCTTTTACATACCGATGTCCAGTTTTCCCAACACCACTTGTTAAAGAGGCTATCTTTTCTCCAATTAATATTTTTGGCATTTTTGTCAAAGATCAGGTGGCTGTAGCTTCTTGGATTAATATTTGGGTCTTCTATTCTGTTCCATTGATCTACCTGTCTGTCCTTGTGCCAGTACCATGCTGTTTTTGTTACTATGGCTTTGTAATATAACTTAAAATTGGGTATGGTTATACCACCTGCCTGATTTTTGTTTCGCAAAATTGTTTTGGCTATTCGAGGTTTTTTGTGTTTCCAGATGAATTTTAGGATTGTTTTTTCTATTTCCGTGAAGAAAGCTATTGGGATTTTAATAGGGATCGCATTAAATGTATAGATTGCTTTTGGTAAGATTGACATTTTCACAATATTGATTCTTCCAATCCAAGCATGGGATGTCTTTCCATTTCCTTGTGTCTTCTGTAATTTGTCGCTCGAGTTTTTTAAAGTTCTCATTGTAGAGATCCTTCACTTCCTTGGTTAAGTTTATTCCAAGGTATTTTATTTTTTTTTGAGGCAATTGTGAATGGGAGAGATTCCCTGATTTCATCCTCTGCACGTTTGTTGTTAGTATATAGAAAAGCTACTGATTTCTGTGTGTTTATTTTGTATCCTGCTACAATGCTAAAAGTGTTTATCAGCTCTAACAGTTTGCAGGTAGAGACTTTAGGGTCTGTTAGGTATAGAATCATATCGTCTGCAAATAATGATAATTTGATCTCTTCCCTTCCAATTTGTATCCCCTTTATGAGTGTCTCTTGCCTTATTGTAAGGAGTCCTACCCTTCCTTTGGCTCTTACATTCTTTCCACCACCTCTTCCTCAATGGGCCCTGAGCCTTGGAAGGTGGGTTTGAGATATTTCAGTGCTGAGCTCTCCTCTGTCCCTTCTTCTCAACTCCATGGTGCCTTCTGAGTCATCCCAAGGTCACCGCCATCTGAAAAGAGAAGCTTCTCTAACCAAAAGTGAGAGTAGTATTAATATATGGGTATGAACATTAAGAGAAGTGCTTACTGGGCAGATTCATGAGCAAAGTATATACATTTAGCCAGACACCAGCAGACGTTACACACCTATGGCTTATGACTACCCCTGTTGTAGGTTTTCAGTATCAGGGATGTATTCCCTCCCATGAAGCAGGCCTCCAGTCCAATAAGAGAGTGATTGGTTTCCCCCATAACAAACATGCCACTGTCACACCCATTGGCTCCTTTGGCCTGGCTGCCCAAATTTAAGGCTTGCAACATCCACTGTTGAATATCTTCACTGGTGATTTCTTCTCTCCCTTTGAACTGCATGTAGTGTAGCTTTTTCCAGCTTTCTGTCAGCTGGTCCACATAGAGGAGGCTTTCAACTCCAGCAGGATTTCTCAGTGACTATGCAGTAGGGTCTTACCATCCATCTATTCCTGGTGGGAAACCAAGGGCCTCGGCAATGATCTGTAATGTTTTGGGGGCATCCGGAACCTCCCTGGCCAACAAATCACTAGAAGGTATCCCATCCCTGGCACTGAAGATTTTCTAGTAACAATCTATGGCTTCTGAGCCCTCCCTCCACCTTTACTCAGTCCCTTTCCCTGGGCCTTTTCACCCCCATTAATCTGTTCTTCTACTTACATATATACAATACCATCCTATTAAGTCCCTCCCTCCCTCCCTCCCTTTCTATTCCCGTTCTATTCCCTTTCTAACTTACTGGCTTCTGCTACTGAGTTTTATTCTTACTCACATAGAAGTCCAATCATTTATAGCTAGGATTCACATATGACAGAGAATATGTGATGTTTGGCTTTCTGAGCCTGGGTTACCTCACTAAGTATAATCCTTTCCAGATCTATCCATTTTGATTTCTTTTTTTTAACATTGGATGTCTTTTTCAGGATGAAGTACAAGTGCTAAATATAAAATTTTATTTTATGTGCTTGTTGGGGATTTTTTTTTTTTTTTTTTTTTTTTTGGTTTTTCGAGGTAGGGTCTCACTCTGGTCTAGGCTGACCTGGAATTAACTATGTAGTCTCAGGGTGACCTTGAACTCACGGCAATCCTCCTACCTCTGCCTCCCGAGTGCTGGGATTAAAGGCGTGCGCCACAACGCCCAGCTTCTTGTTGGGGATTTTTATATTAAATTTCCTTTCCACAATGGAGATTACAAAAGATGCCAGTCCAGAAAACAATGACATCTGGGTAGGGCCAGGTGTGGTGGTGCACACCTTTAATCCCAGCATTTGGGAGGCAGAGGTAGGAGGATCACTGTGAGTTCAAGGCCACCCTGAGACTACATCGTGAATTCCAGGTCAGCCTGGACTAGAGTTAGACCCTACCTAGAAAAAAAAAAAGCCAAAAATAAATAAATAAATAAGAATCTGGGTAGGGCTGGAGTGTTGGCTCAGCAGTTAAGGTGCTTGCCTGTGAAGCCTAAGGACCCAGATTCTACTTTCCAGATCCCACATAAGCTAGATGCACAAAGGTGAGGCAAGGGTGCAAGGTAGCACATGGACACAAAGGGACACTCACATCTGGAGTTCTAATACAGTGGCTGGAGGCCCTGGCATGGTAATTTTTTCTCTCTCTTCCTCTCTCTCATTCTGTCTTTCATTAGAAAAAAAAAGCCAAATGGGTGAGAGGGTGCACACCTTTAATCCCAGCACTTGGGAGGCAGAGGTAGGAGAATTGCCATGAGTTCAAGGCCATCCTGAGGCTACATAGTGAATTTCAGGTCAGCCTGAGCTAAACCTCAAAAAACAAACAAAAAAAAAAACCCAGAATCTGGGTAGACTTTATTTGTTAGTTGTTTTTTTTGTTTGTTGGTTGGTTTGTTTGGTTGTTTTTTTGGTTTTTTGGTTTTCTGAGGTAGATTCTAACTAGCTCAGGCTAACCTGGAATTCACTATGTCATCTCACAGTGGCCTCAAACTCACAGTGATTCTCCTACCTCTGCCTCCCAAGTGCTGGGATTAAAGGTGTGTGCCACTACACCCGGCTTGTTTTGTTTTTTGTTTTGTTTTTTTCAAGGTAGCATCTCCCTCAAGCCCAGGCTGGCTTGGAATTCATTACGTAGACTCAGAGTGACCCCAAACTCATGGCAATCCTCCTACCTCTGCCTCTTGAGTGCTGGGATTAAAGGCGTGTGCCACCATGCCCTGCTTGGTAGACCTTTTGATAAGTAAAAAAAAAAAAAAACATGGATTTTTTTGTTAAATCTTAAACTAATGTCAAATTTTTAAGGTAAATTTTGACTTAACAGTGTAACATTAAGATATAGAAATTGGGCTGGAGAGATTGATAAGCAGCTAAGGCGTTTGCCTGCAAAGCCAAAGGACCTCAGTTCGATTCCCCATGATGCACATAAGCCAGATGCACAAGATGGCGCATGTGTCTGGAGTTTGTTTGCAGTGGCTGGAGGCCCTGGTGCGCCATTCTATCTATCTGTATATGTGTGTGTGTGTGTGTGTGTGTGTGTGTGTGTGTGTGTGTCTGCCTCTTTCCCTATCTTGCTCTCTCAAGTAAACAAATTGTTATGGGGTCCGGTGTCACACCAAGTAAGACCATCGACTCATGGAATGCGAGGCAAAGTTTATTGGGTAAACAATAAAGAAAAGAAAAAGAAGAAAAGCTGGTGCACCAGGGCTACACCCAGAGTTTGGGGTCTCAGGATGCAACCCTGAACTGTTTGGAGGGTCAGCTTTTATTGGAAATAACCACATGTGTTTATAGTAAAAAGAGGATGGGAGTTAAACCACAAAGTTACATACTGTTAAGCAGGGGGTGGCTATTACAAGAAGTCACAAGTTTACATAAGTCACATAGGTGGAACTGAGGCAAGAAACAGTCTATGCTTTGTAATCTCAAAGATATTTAGAAACAAAGAGATACAGGAAGGTCATAGTACATTGAACAGAGGGATCATCCCATTCCTTAGGTAAAGGTAAACACCTGCACTGAACAGAGGGATCATCCCATTTTCCATAAATAAATTTTTTTTAAAGTTATAAAAATTAAGATGGCATGCCTTTAATCCCAGCACTCAGGAGGCAGAGGCAGGAGGATCGCTGTGAGTTCAAGGCCACCCTGAGACTACATAGTGAATTCCAGGTCAGCCTGGGCTAGAGTGAGACCCTACCTTGAAAAACACACACACACACACACACACACACACACACAAAAATTAAGCTTAGCTGGGTGTGGTGGCGCATGCCTTTAATCCCAGCACTCGGGAGGCAGAGGTAGGAGGATTGCCGAGAGTTCAAGGCCACCCTGAGACTACATAGTTAATTCCAGGTCAGCCTGGACCAGAGTAAAACCCTACCTCGCAAAACCAAAAAAATAAATAAATAAATAAATAATTAAGCTGTGCATGGTGGTGCACGCCTTTAATCCCAGCACTCAGGAGGCAGAAGTAGGAGGATCACCATGAGTTCAAGGCCACCCTGACACTACATAGTCAGCCTGAGTTAGAGGGAAACCCTACCTCAAAAAAAATAAAAATAAAATAAAACATACAAAAAGGGCAGGGGGAGGGTCAATCTAATCTCAAGATATTATCAATAAGACATATGTAAAATTACTTTTTTGAATAAGGCACGTCTAGAAGCTGTAGACTGTTACTAGAAATTTTTCAGTACCTGGGATGGAATACCTTTCAGTGAGTTGTTGGCCAAGGAGGTCCCGGTAGCCTCCAAAACATTAAGGCTTTTGCCAAAGCCCTTGGTTTCCCTAGAGAAACAGATAGTAAGACCCTATTGCTGAAGACATCTCATGCCTGAGAGGCAAGGTCACTGAGAAAGCAAGCTGATGCTGACCAGAAAACCTACTCCCTGTAGACCAACCAATTGAAAGCTGGAAAAAGCTGCACTGCACGCAGCGTATGGGAGACAGAAGCCATCAACAGTGAAAACAGTGGATGCTGAATATTCAAGCTTGGCCAGACAGGCCCAATGACTGAACGAGTGCAATAGTGGCGTGTCTACTCTTGGGGTAACCAACTGCTCCATAATTGGACTGAAGGCCCTCTCTATGGGAGGGAATACATACCTGGTACTGAAAAACCTAAGTAATAGTCTAAGGTAGGTGAGGTCATGAGCCTTGGGGGTATAAGCCTGCTCATGTCTGACTAAATGTATATATTATTCCCACCAAGCTGCCCTGGGGACACTACACTAAATGTTCATGTTCACATATTAACGCTACTCTCACTTCTGGCTAGAGAAGCTTCTCTTTTCAGATGGTGATGACCACTGGGATGACCCAAAAGGCAACATAGTGCTGAGAAGAAGGGATGGAGGAGTGTCTAGCACTGAAACACCTCTGTCACACCCTCCAATGGCTCAGGGACCATTGCGGAAGAGGGGGCGGATAGAATGGAAGAGCCAAAGGAAGGATATGACCTCTTACAATGCAGCTGCCCAGACAGAAATTGGCCTCGATATCCATGATCTTGCAGTGCCTAGCAATACCTTTGCAAGACCCTCAAAATAGAAGAGAAAGATGATGTCATCAAATTAGGAAAGAGACTAATGGAGAGAGGGAGGGGATATGATGGAGACGGGAGTTCTAAAGTGGAATGGGGGAGGGGAGGGAAATATCAGGTGGGTTTTTTTTTTTTTTTTGGTATGTAAGATTAAAAGTCAAAAAAATTTTTTAAAAATAATAAAAATAAATAAATAAATAAATAAATAAATAAATAAATAAAACATAGCCAGACTTGCAGGGTGTGATAGCACAAGGCTTTAATCCTTCCATTTGAAAGACAAAAGTAAAAAGATTTCTATGAATTTGAGGCTGGCCAAAATGTGTTCCAAGTAAACCTGGAATAGAGTTAGATCCTACCTCAAGCTTCAACAAGTTATACACTGTTTAAAATGTAAATTAGGGCTGGAGAGATGGCTTACCAGTTAAGGCATTTGCCTGTGACGCTAAGGACCCAGGTTTGATTGTCCAGAACCTAAGCCAGACACACAAAGTGATGCATGCACACAAGGTCACTGTATGGTTCAAGAATGACCAGACCAGGGCTAGAGAGATGGCTTAGCGATTAAGGCGCCTGCTTGCCAAACCTAAGAACACCCATTCAATTCTCCAGGTCCGACATTTAGCCAGACTCAAGTGATGCAAGGGTGCAATGCCTCACTTGTCCACAAAGGGGTACACGTGTCTGGAATTTGTTCAAAGTGGCTGAGAGGCTGCTAGCATGCCCATTCTCTCTCTCTGTCTGCCTCTTCCTTTCTGTCTCTGTCTCTCTCAATAATAAAAAAAAAAAGGGCCTGGAGAGGTGGCTTAGTGGTTAAGTGCTTGTCTGTGAAGCCTAAGGACCCCAGTTCAAGGCTCCATTCCCCAGGACCCACGTAAGCCAGATGCACAAGGTGGCACATGCATCTGGAGTGGCTGGAGGCTCTGGTGCGCCCATTCTCTCTCTCTCTCTCTCTCCCCCTCTTTCTCTGTCTGCCTGTCACTCTCAAATAAAATAAATAAATAATGAACAACAAAAAAAGAAAAAAGAAAAAAAATGACAAGACCAGGCAAGACCACTCTCAAGTTGAGTAAAAGATCTATTTGGGAAAGACACGAGCTGCCAGGCTGTCTTGTGAAAGAAGAACACAGCCCCCTTGGGTTTTCAAGGACGAGGTTTTATAAGGCCTTCCTTTCTGCTGGGAGGAGGATGCGGGAATGAGGGGCTCATTCGTGATGTTAGTTAGGGGAGTTTCTTCAGGGGAATTTTTCTACTAATCATAAAATTGTGGTCAGGCAGTTAGGGTGTATCATCAGAACAGGTTAGGTGGTTCTTGAGATAAGGATACCAGAAACTGTGGCCTAGGGGCAAGGAGAAGCAAGGGGTCAGGTGGTTTCTTTTTTATTTTCTGAGGTAGGGTCTCACTCTAGCTCAGACTGACCTGAAATTCACTATGTAGTCTCAGGGTGGCCTTGAACTCACAGCCATCCTCCTACCTCTGCCTCCCGAGTCCTGGGATTAAAGGCGTGAGCCACCACACCTGGCTGGGTCAGGTGGTTTCTGAGGAATGACTAGCTTGGTTCTTGTATTTTCCATAAGGCCATTTTGTCATTCACAATGACTCCATCTTTAGGACCTGGTGCGATCTAACATTCCAGCTTTTTATTAATGATAATGGGGTGTTGTTCAGGCTTCTGTATCTACTTCCTGCTGGGTGGGACCAATGAATATTCTAGGGGATGCAGTCGTTGGGTCCCCTTGGAGGCCGAGGTGGGAAGATGGCTCCGTGGTTGGTAGAAGCTGATATGGGATAGGAGAGAGAGAGGTCAGTAATAGTTGGTTAAACTTTTGATGGGTAACTTGGTCTACCTGATTTTGGATGCACTTCAGGAGGCAGGGGACCAGGAGGAACAGTAGGCATATTCCAGTCAGGGGTCCCAGCAGTGGCAAGAGCCAGGGCCAGATAGTTCCAAAATTATTCCATGACCCTGCAGTAGGTGGCGTTCCTACCTGAAGTCAATCTGCCCGATTTTTAAGTTTATTTCAAGTTCCACGGTGCCTTATTGGTTAACACAATGGCAGTATTCTTTGTTTAAGAAGAGGCAAGTCCCTCCTTCGTCACCTGTCAAGAGGTCTAGGGCGTGGCGACTCTGTAAGAAAACTGATTTCTAGAGAGGTGAGTTGTTCCTGTCACAGTTGTAGGGCTTCAGTGGACCCCTGCGCTGTGAAGCTTAGTTCTGCAGAGAGTTTCTCATAGGAGAATAAGCTATGACCGAGCCCTCCTGTGCCCATCCCCACAGCAGCTATGGAGGCTGCTATGCTCACTCCTACCACCACAGGCAGATGAACGGCCCTCCTATACCAGTGAACCTGCTTGAGAAGGAGAAGCATCAGTTCCCCTTTTGTGTACATAGTGAGGCTGGGCACCAGTGACCGGGATGCAGCGGCGTGTGCGTGTGCGTGCACACGCATGTAGGGGAGATGCAGGTGTACAGAGTGGAATCACAACAGAAAGATTCCCTTTGGCAAACTGTGGGTTTTTATAATAGAGGTTTATTTTGTTTTGTTTTTGTTGTTTATTGAGGTTAGGTTTCACTCTAGCCCAGGTTGACCTGGAATTCTCAGGGTGGCCTCAAACTCACACAATCCTCCTACCTCTGCTTCCCCAATGCTGGGATTAAAGGCGTGCACCACCACACCTGGTCTAATAGAGTTGTTTTTGAAAGTTCCTTGCCAGCATTGAGAGATGTCCTTATGCCAACAGTCAAGGCAGTTTGGAAGGGAAAAAGGGATAGGGGGTCTTGAGAGGGGATTCCAGAAACAGGGAGGCCCTGAAGTGGAAGTGACATTAAACAAAGGAACTGCAATTATGAGGGGTCAATCAAGTGAAGGGCACAGGAAGCAGGTGGTGGGGTTGGTTAGATTAAATTGATTAATAAGGGAGAGTGAAGAATTTAGAAAAGACATCCATGACATGGTAGAAAAGGTAAGATCAAGTAAGTCATGTTGAAGTTTACTGTGAATCTATTTGATGTCTATAACAGTCTGCAGGGATCTAAAAATTCTTATTCTGCTTCCGCAGTGAGACAGAGGGATATAAAGTTGCCACTCCCTCTATTCCATCCACCCACTTCTGATCCCAGGGGTCCCTGACAGTGAAGACTGTGAGTGATCCCTGAGACTTGAGTTGGGGGCAGTTGAACACCAAAACCTGGTCTGACGGGGTTGTAGAAATGGAATCGGCAGCCAGGCGTGGTGGCGCACGCCTTTAATCCCAGCACTCGGGAGGCAGAGGTAGGAGGATCGCCGTGAGTTC
The DNA here is from genome assembly GCA_036365145.1 of Orientallactaga sibirica. Lineage (NCBI taxonomy): Eukaryota > Metazoa > Chordata > Mammalia > Rodentia > Dipodidae > Orientallactaga > Orientallactaga sibirica. Next base: position 4,183,893 of record JAEOAD010002278.1, on the reverse strand, counting down.
GAGGTCACCCTGAGAATAGAGTGAATTCCAGGTTAGCCTGGGCTAGAGTGACACCCTACCTTGAAAAATCAAAAAAAAAAAAGAAAAGAAAAGAAAGAAAGAAAGAAAGAAAAGAAGAGAAAAGAAAAAGAAATGGGATCTGCAGAGCAGAGAGCAGTGAGATCAAGGTAGAGCACCCACAAATGGTGCCCGTGTAACATGTTGAGCCAACCTGATCTCAGGCAAAGCAGAGGTTTTTTGCATACCACTCTTTTATGCAATTAGCCCCAGGGTAGGCATTAGCTCCGTCTGTGATGGAGGTTAGAGGAACAGGCTCTGTACAGCCAGTGAGAGGGCAGAAAGAAGAGGTAAGGAGTTTGTTGTCTTTGTCCACAGCTAAGATGTTGAAACACCAGGTACTAGGGGAGACGAGCATTCAGAAGCGAGAGAGACAGTTCAGTGTGAGAGATGAATCAGAGGGGTGTCAGCATACCTAGGAAGCACATTCTGAGATCGGGGGAAGTGTGGGGTGTGGGAGCATGGGAAATCTTGAGGAGACCGGTTGAGGCGGAGGTCTGCTTATCTCCTGATGAGATAGAATCAGGTGTGGTGTCTCGACTTGCTTGAGCCGTGATACATGGATTCAATTGGCAATGCTTGCAGCTTTGCAGCCCTAGGGGTGGTGAGGATGACTAAATGAGGGCCAGTCCCACATGGTGTGGGGCTCCGTGGGTGAGCTTGTTTGAGGTATACCTGGTCACCAGGGTTAAGAGAGAGAGTGATGAGTTCCTTTGAAGGTTGAGGTAGGAGGCGATCAGCATGTTCTTGTAGATTTCTGACAAGAGTGAAAGCTGGCAAGTACCATGGAGAGGGGACTTTGTAAAGTAGGAAGGTTTCCTAGTAAGAAAGGGCATCCATACATAAGTTCAAGTGGGAGGGCTGAGGACAGAGGGAGCTCATGGGGTAGATCATATTCCAGTAAGAGCAAGCAGGAGGAGGCTAGTCCAGGGTAGGTGAAGTTCAGAAGTTAGCTTTGAATGGCATTGGTCTGTTCTACCTTACCCGAGGACTGGGACCTGTGTTGAATGTGGAGCTTCCAGTCCACTCCCAGTGCCCTGGACAACTGCTGTGTCACTTTAGAGATGAAAGCCATCCAGTTGTCTGACTGGATAATAAGGGGAAGGCTTAGGTGAGGTAGAATGGACTTGAGACTGTGACAGGCACCCACACTTGCAGTCTCCCCAGTTGCTGGGAAGGCTTCGACCCATTCCTGAGAAGGTATCTACCATAGTGAGAAGGTATTTAGTCTTTTTGTGAGGGGGCGTTTGGGTGAAGGCTATTTGCCAATCAACCCCAGAAAGAGGGCCTCAGTATTGGTGAGGTTTTTAGGAAAGAGGGGGTCAGGCCCTACCTTGTGGGGAGGCCTTAGTGCAAAGACAGCAGGCTTGTGTCACAGAGGAAACCAGTGAGCAGAGGCGAGGGTGAAAAAGAAGTGGAGTCAGGAGTCTGCAGGGGTGGGCAGCGATACGGAAGAGACTATGTAAGTGAATTAATATGGTAGTAGCCTGGGGATCATCAGGCAGGCAGTAGAGGTCTCCCAAGAGTAACGACCCCCATGGGCCCAGGACAGCACCCTGTCTAGTGATAGTCTGATATTGTTCAGGGGTATAGGAAGTGGTAAAGGAGTCTGGAGCAATGAAAAGCAATGAAGATACGTCTCTACTTTGAAGACTAGATTCCCTGGCTACTTTATCTGCACATGAGTTTCCCTGGTGTCTTCTGCAGTGGATGATGGCTGTTTTTGTGGGGAGGTAAGAAGTTTTTAGTAGCTTAAAAGATAAGAGGCCCATTGGTAATTGGGGTTCCCTTTGCTGAGAGAAAACCTCTCTCCTTCCAGATGACGGCATGGTAGTGTAATATGTGAAAGGTGTATTTGGAATCAGTATATACATTAACAGTCTTTCCTTGGGCTAAAGTGAGAGCTCTGGTGAAGGTGACAAGCTCAGCCTTCTGAGATGTACTTCCCTTAGGCAACAGGCCAGTCTCGATTATCTGATCATCTGAAATAGTAGCATATCCTGCTATTCGAGACCCCTGGGGGGGGGTAGAGGAGCTTCCATCTATATATACCATGTGTGGTCAGGGTCAGAGAGGGAAGACGGTGAAATTCTGGGGTTGTGGTAGGTAAGCTTTTCTAAAGTCTCTAGTCAGAAGTGTGTAAGTTGCTTAGGTAGAGGTAGAAGGGTAAGTGGGTTAGCAGGGGCAGGAGTCTAAAGTAATGTTTGGGTTGTTTAGAAAGGTAATATGAAAAAGTTGAAGTTTGAATGGGGGATTGATTGACAGGAGTTACAGAGGAGAACCTTGAACCTATGAGGTGATAGAACTGTAAGCTTTTGGCCAAAGGTGAGTTTTTGCACTTCCTGGGCCAAGAGTGCTGCTGAGGCAAGAGCAAGTAGGTAAGGTTGCCAGCCCCAGAGACAGGTTCTAATTGTATGGAGAGGTGAGCCACCAGGGCAAAAGAGGGAAGAGGACCTTTCATCTGTCCCCGAACTCCCAGTGCCATTCCTCCCTTTTCTTTCTTTTTTCTTTTCTTTTCTTTTCTTTCCTTTTTTTGGAAAATTTATTGGTATTTTTAGTTTGAATTATAATCTATTATCACTTCAAAAAGATCTACTTCAGAAGACACTCACTGCATGTTGATTTACAAGTTAAAAAGTAAGCCAGCTGGGCGTGGTGGCGCACACCTTTAATCCCAGCACTCGGGAGGCAGAGGTAGGAGGATCGCTGTGAATTCAAGGCCACCCTGAGACTACATAGTTAATTCCAGGTCAGCCTGGGCGAGAGTGAGACCCTACCTCAAAAAAACAACAAAAAAATTTTCTGTACATAACTGTATATATATATATATCCTTATCCTTTTGGCTGTATCATCACAGATTCACTTCAACACTTCACAGTACAAACCCTCGAGTTCTTTTTTCTTTATATTCAAATCTTGGAACCCATATACTTATTTTATTTTAGAGAGAGCAAGAGAGAAATAGAAGCCGGGCGTGGTGGCGTACGCCTTTAATCCCAGCACTTGGGAGGCAGAGGTAGGAGGATCGCCGTGAGTTCGAGGCCACCCTGAGACTACATAGTTAATTCCAGGTCAGCCTGAGCAAGAGTGAGACCCTACCTCAAAAAACGAAAAAAAAAAAAAAAAAAAAAAAGAGAGAGAGAGAGAGAAATAGACAGAGAGGAAATTGGCCCGCCAGGGCCTCAGTCACTGCAATCAAACTCCAGATGCTTCCTCCACCTAGTGAGCATGTGTGACCTTGTGCTTGCCTCACCTTTGTGCATCTGGCTTACATGGGATTTGGAGAGCTGAACACAGGTCCTTAGGCTGTGCAGGCAAGCACCTTAACTACTAAGCCGTTTTTAAAAAAGATTTTATTTTTATTTTTATTTACTTATTAGAGACAGAGAAAGGGAGAGAGAGAGAGAGAGAGAAAGAGGAGAAAGAGAAAGAGAAAGTGAAAATGGGTGCACCAGGGACTCTAGCCACTGCAAATAAATTCCAGATGTATGTGCCACCATGTGCATCTGGCTTATGTGGGACCTGGAGAATTGAACTGGGGTCCTTAGGCTTCACAGGCACATGCCTTAACCGCTAAGCCATCTCTTCAGCCCCCACTAAGCCAGTTTTGAAATGTGAATTACAAAGTAAGCAAAAAGTAGTCATACAGATATTTTTAATATAAGGAAATGAGACGAGTTACTAAGTCAGTACTTATCAATTCCATAGTTACCTAGCTCTGTTCACCCTCCTGTACTGTGTTCATACAGGTGCGTGCAAAACTATGCAAATCATGGATTTTTTTTGTTTTGTTTTTTCAAGGTAGGGTCTCACCCTGGCCCAGGCTGACCTGGAATTCACTATGTAGTCCCAGGGTGGCCTTGAACTCAAGGTGATCCCCCTACCTCTGCCTCCCGAGTGCTGGAATAAAAGGTGTGCACCACCACACTTGGCTAAATTATGGATTTTTAAAAATCACATTACAATAATACTCTAGTCTGACAACACTCAAGTATTAATGCAATTTCAAGCCCTAGCCTGATACTTTCTGCTTTAGCAGAAACCCCAAGCCATTTACAAACTAAATTCATGGAAATGTCAATATTATAATTTCTGATTTATTGGATTTGCATCAGACATTACAGTGATTAATGTTTTTAAAAAAGCAATAAAACAAGTGACATTTAAGACTTCTGTATAGTTTCTGAGAATGGGGGAAAAGGAAATCAGATAAAACTATTGAAGGATTGATTATCCATTGTCCCTGCTAAGGAAGCACTTACATACTCCCAGTCTGTTAAATAAAGACATCTGCAGTATTTATAAAAAGCTTAAGATAAACTTCATATTCACCTTTAAACATTTTTTTTTGAACAGTAACAAGTTAAAGGTGTCAGCACCTTCCCTTCTCCCCAAAGTGGCTAAAGATCAACAAGAAAAATAAAGCACCAATGTTTAAAGTACTGTTAATTGTTTAAGAGGCACTAACCCATCTGATGGTTTAGGACTAAATGTGAAAATAGGCCAGGTCTGGTCTGAATAATAAACAAAAGGTAGGTTCCAGTCTACATAATTTCTATCTAGATGGGGGGGGTTATACTAGAAAACCACAATTCCCTCTCTTATTGCTTTGAAATTGACACACATACTTTTTTGTGTGTGTGAGAGGGAGACAGATAGAGATGGGTGCGCCAGCAGTCTCTCAGCTGCTGTGAACGAAATCCAGATGCGTGCGCCCCCTTGTGGTCAAGTGCAGCATTGCGCCCTTGCGTCACTGCATCTGGCTAAACGTGGGACCTGGAGATTGGAACCGGCCTTCTTAGGCTTAGCGGGCAGAAACCTTAACTGCTAAGCCATCTCTCCAGCCCAATACACATATTTTCAAATCCTGACACAGGATTTGCGCTGTAAGACAGTAAACATATTGTCTGTGCTGCTTTGAAGACAAAAAGAAGGTGCACTTGTGATCATTGGGAGGGGAACTGCTGTGACTCTCCTCTCCACAACTCACATCTTCACAGGCGTCCTCACTTCCACTTTTGTCAAAATAACCCCCTTCTGGGATTGTTGGCGATTCAGGAACACTGTAGGAGCTGTTGCGGAGGTTTTGAGCTGTGTGCCTTGAAACAATCCAAACCAGCTTCTTAGATCTGGTTTCCAACATTCAGAAGAAGAATATTCAGCTAGACATTTAGATACCAATTCCCTCCAGTAAAAGAATTCAGTGTCATTAACCTTTAAACAGTTTTTAACATATAGGAGAACTTCCAGTAATTCAATGGACTTTAAGGTTTCTACTTCCAAATTGAGAAGGAACAAAGCCAATACAGATGGTTTTGCTTTTGAAAAGACAAGCCAGCATTTGCAAACTCTCAGCTGAGCTTCTACTTTTATCAAGGCTCAGTGTTTCCTTCTTTTGTGAAGTATGACAAAATACAATAGTATAGCCGGGCGTGGTGGCGCACGCCTTTAATCCCAGCACTCGGGAGGCAGAGGTAGGAGGATCGCCGAGAGTTCGAGGCCATCCTGAGACTACATAGTTAATTCCAGGTCAGCCTGGACCAGAGTGAGACCCTACCTCGCAAAAACAAAAAAAAAAAAAAAAAAAAAAAAAACAATAGTATAGTATCAGTGCAAAAAGCATATGGCAGTGCTAGTTTCTAATTCATAGGGCAATTTTTCTTAAGCACTTGTGCACTGTTCTTGTTCCCGGAGGAAGCTCAATAATTGGAAGAGCCGGGCTTCTTCATGGTCTGTCAAGTGCTCTATTCCCAAATCCTTCATGGTGCCAGAGACACGCCTCCACAGGCCCCAGCTTGTGCAGACACGATTGGGGGGGGGTCGTCCAGACCTGTCTTAGTGGGGTGCAGAGACTCACATCGGACCTCAGCCTTGTCCCCACAGCCAGCGCCCACCCAGCGCCGGAGCTCAGCACAGTCCCCAGAACCTTCGCCTCCTCCCTTTTCAGAGCTATAGAGAAGAAATGTCTGTTGCAGATTGGGAAGTGCCAGGAATGGCGCTGTCAGGAGGGCGTTTCATAAGGGAGAAAAAGCAGCCTCTATCTTGGTCTTGGGATAGAGGGCTTCATGCGGGTCCCCCTTAGCTTTGTCAAAGAGGGAAAAATTGCCAGGAGGTAAAAATTGAGAATCTGTGTTCTGAGAAACCCAGTGAAAAGAAAAGCACATAGGATTGCATCTTGGAGGTAGGAGGAGAGAGGGAGCAAAGATGCTGTTTGCAGTCTAGGGTTAGTTGTTGTGAGGTGGGACTAAGGAGGAAACCAAGATACTTAACTTGGGTTAGAGAGAGTTGAGCCTTAGTGGGGGAGACTCTGTAACCCTTGGAGCCTAGAAAGTAGAGAAGTCTGTTCGTGTGTCGTCTGGAGTCCGGAAGAGAGGGTGAGCAGAGCAGAAGGTCATCAACATATTATAAAAGTGTGTTAGGTGAAAGGCTGAGGAACATGAGTTTGTGGACAGAGCTTGGCCAATCAGGTGAGGACTCTCTCTGAACCCTTGGGGAGGACAGTCCAGGTTAGTTGGGTGGCAGTGTGGGTGTCAGGGTCCTCCCATGTGAAAGTGAAGAGATCATAGGAGTCAGGGTGGAGAGGTACAGAGAAGACACCCTTGAGGTCAAGCACTGAGAAGTGAGTGGTAGAAAAAGGAAGGTGGGAGAGGAGGGTGTATGGGCAAGACAGCAGCATTGATTAAGCAGTAGATTCCATCGCACTTGATGACAGGCAGAATAGGGGTATTGTGGGGAGAAGAGGTAGGGCAGAGGCGGCCAGCCTGAAGGAGGTGAGAGATAATGGGTTTAAGCCAATGACGGTGTTTGAGTGAGATTGGATATTGGGGTGGACAAGGGAACATTGTAGGATCCTCAAATGTGACACAAACAGTTGGGTGATGAGAGGCCAGAGCAGGTGATGAAGTGTCCCACACTTGGGGATCAACCGCAGAAGCAGGAAAAGGAAAGTTGGGGGTTTGGGCAAGGGAGGGAGCAGGGGTGATATGGTGGTTTGATTCAGGTGCCCCCCATAAACTTAAGATGGTTGTGAATGCTAGGACCCCAGCTGATGGCAATTTGGGAATAAGGTATATTTTCATTTTAAAAAGACAAGTTTTAGGGGCTGGAGAGATGGCTTAGCAGTTAAGGCATTTGCCTCCAGGACCCATGTGAAAGTATTACAGAAACTGGGAATAGAGGTGTACAAGGTGGTGCATACATAGGAGAGTTTGTTTGCAGTGGCTGGAAGTCTTAGCCCTAAGGCAAGGCGTGTCAAATTATCATTATTTGCCCATTCTCTCTCTCTCTCTCAAATAAATAAAATAGATTTTTTTTAAAGACAAGTTTTACATCCAAAAGAACACATAGTATACAAAAAATGTTATTTAAACAAAAAGGGGAATAAGGAATAAGGCCAAAGTCACTCATGACTAAACTATATGCTCATGGCTGTGCAAACTCGGAGCAACCCAATCAATCTTGGCCAGCCCTCCACTCCTGCTGCAGACCAGGGAAGGCCCTACTGGAACCTGGAAGAGCCTGAAGAGTCTTTCTCATCAGACTAAGAGGGTTCTATGTCAGGACACCCTAAAGTCCTACTACCGTGCTTGTGGACATGGTGGCACTCATCTCCTCTGTGGCAATGCATCTAATAATAAGAATTCAAACAACCCAGTTAAAAAATGGGCTATGGAACTAGAAATTCACAGAAGGAATGCATATAAACATGGACTTTCAATGCATTTGACTTTCAATGGCTTGAAAACCCTTTGGTGGGAATGTAACCTAGGGAACTCATTACATGGATGGACCTGCCTTTCCCTACTTTCTTTTTTTATTTATTTAGTGGAGAGAGCGAGAAAGAAGTACAGAGAGAGGGAGAGAGAGGAAATGGACATACAAGGGCCTCTAGCCACTGCAAAAAACTTCAGACATATGCGCCTCCTTGTGTATCTGGCTTATGTAGGTCCTGGGGAATCAAATCTGGGTTCTTTGGCTTTGCAGGCAATCATCTTAAACACTAAGCCATGTCTCCAGTCCCCTCCCCCCTTTTTTTTGGTTTTTCAAGGCAGGGTCTCACTCTGGTCTGTCACTGAGAAAGCAGGCTGACCTGGACCAGCCAACTTGACTGCATGCAGAGTATGGGGAGTCTCAGGGTGGCCTTGAATATTCAACTCCACAGGCCCAAAGATCCTCCTACCTCTGCCTCCCGAGTGCTGGGATTAAAAGTGTGCACCACCATGCCTGGCTCAATAAGCCCTTTTTTAAAAAAAAAATTCATTTTTCCAGGTGTGGTGGCTCATGCCTTTAATCCCAGCACTCGGGAGGCAGAGGTAGGAGGATCCTTGATATCCATGAGTTGCTGTGCCACCCTGAAGACCCTCATAGTAGAAGTAAAAGAGGATGACATCATATTAAAAAGAGACTAATGGAGAGAGGGAGGGATATGATGGAGAGTGGAGTTCAAAGGGAAGGGGAGGGGAGGGGGTATGAAATGTTTTGTTGTCAATAAATATTTAAAAAAAAAAAAAAAGACAAGTTTTAGTGGCTGGAGAGATGGCTTAGCAGTTAAGGCATTTGCCTCCAGGACCCATCAAGGTGGTGCAGGTCAGCCTGGAGGCCCTGGTGTGCATTCTCTCCCTCTCTCTCTCTCTCAAATAAATAAAATAGATTTTTTAAAAGACAAGACCCCATACCTCAAAAAAAAAGGGGAATAAGGAAAACAAAGCTGGGCGTGGTGGCACACACCTTTAATCCCAGCACTCGGGAGGCAGAGGTAGGAAGATCTTTCTCATCAGACTAAGAGTTCTATGAGGCCATCCTGAGACTACATAGTTAATTCCAGGTCAGCCTGGGCCATAGTGAGACCCTATCTCGAAAAATCAAAAAAAAAAAACAAAACCTCTAAAACAACAACAACAACAACACACACAAGCACACACACACACACACACACACACAGCACAGGCAGAGGTATATATATATATATATAATAGGTATATATAAGATATAATATAAAAAAGTATAAATATATATATATACCTTATATATATATATATATATATATATATATAATTTATTTGAGAAAGAAAAAAGGCAAAACAAAAACAACACACACACACACACACACACACACACACACATGATAGAGAGAAAGAGAGAGAATGGGCATGATGGGCATGCCAGGGACTTCAGCTGCTGTAAACGAACTACAGACACATCCACCACCTCTTCTGCAATGGACCCTGAGCCTTGGAAGGTGTGATAGAGATGTTTCAGTGCTGAGAACTCCTCTGTCACTTCTCAGCACAATGGTGCCTTTTGAGTCATGCCAGAGGTTGCCACCATCTAAAAAGCGAAGCTTTACTAATCAAAAGTGAGAGTAGCATTAATATATGGGTATGAACATTAAGAGAAGTACTTACTGGGCAGTCTGGTGAGTATAATATCTGCATTTAGCCAGATACCAGCAGGCATTACACCCCTAGGGCTCATAACCTCCCCCATCATAGGTTTTCAGTACCAGGCATATAGTCCCTCCTGTGTAGCGGGCCTTCAGTCCAATTAGTGAACAGTTGGTTTCCCCCATAATAGACATTCCACTGTTGCACCCATTGGCTCATTTGCCCTGGCTGGCCAAACTTGAGGCTTGCAGTGTCTACTGTTGTTATCACTACTGATGACTTCTCTCCCATAGGGCTGCATGCAGTTTTTTTTTTTTTTTCAGCTTTCTGTCAGCGGGTCTACAGGGAGAAGGTTTTCACCTCAGCTCCAACTTGATTTCTCAGTGACCTTGCAACCCAAGCATGTGAAGTCTTCAGCAATAGGGTCTTAGTTTTTATTTACTTTTTATTGCTACTACACAGGACCAATTCACATTTGTACTCCCCATCTATATGTCTTTCTTATTGGTCTTTCTAATATTACATAAAATGAAAATCTATTTTCTGTTCTGTGCTCTTCCAGCTGCTACTCTGCATTACCTGCTTGTTTCTTTTCTTTTCTTTTTTATTTTGAGAGAGAGAAGGAGACAGAGAGACAAAGAGAGAGAGAATGGACATGCCAGGGCCTCAGCCACTATGAACAAACTCCAGACACGTGTGTCTCCTTGTACATATGTGTGGCACTGTGTGCTTGCATCACCATACAACTGGCTACATGGGACCTGGAGATTTTAACAGGTGTTCTTAGGCTTCATAGGCAAGCCATCTCTCAAGCCCTTGAGACAGAGAGAGAAAGAAGCACAGAGAAAGAGAAAGAGAGAGAGAGAGAGAGATTGGGCATGATAGAGTCTTTAGTGTCTCTAGCCACTGCAAACAAACTCTAGATACATGTGCCACCTTTTGCATCTGGCTTACATGGGTCCTGGAGAATCGAACCTAGGTCCTTAGGCTTTGCAAGCAGGCACCTTAACCGCTAAGCCATCTCTCCAGCCCTGAAATATATTTTTATTAAAGAACAAGCAGGTGGGCTGGAGAGATGGCTTAGCGGTTAAGGTGCCTGCCTGCTAAGCCTAAGAACGCTGGTTCCAATCTCCAGCAGTTCCAATCTCCAGGTCCCACGTTTAGCCAGATGCAAAGTGACGCAAGGGTGCAATGCCGCACTTGCCCACAAGGGGGTGCAAACATCTGGATTTCGTTCACAGCAGCTGAGAGACTGCTGGTGTGCCCATCTCTATCTGTCTCCCTCTCCCTCTTTCTCTCTGTCTGTCTCTCTCTCTGTGTCTCTCTCCAAAAATAAATAAAAAATAATAAAAAATTTAATATATATATATATTTCAGCTCAGTTCCAGCAGGATTTCCCAGTGACCTCGCAGCCCAAGTATGTGGCGTCTTTAGCAATAGGGACTTACTATCTATTCCTGCTAGAAAACAAGACTTCACAGTGCCTGACACTACCTACACAAGACCATCATAGGGCTGGAGAGATGGCTTAGCGGTTAAGGCACATGCCTGTGAAGCCTAAGGACCCCGGTTTGATTCTCCAGGTCCCATGTTAGCCAGATGCACATGATGGCACATGTGTCTGGAGTTTGGTTGCAGTGGCTGGAGGCCCTGGCATGCCCATTATCACTCTTTCTCTTTCTTTCTAATAAATAAATAAAAATAAAATCTTTTTTAAAAAGGCCATAATAGAAGAAAAAGGGCTGGAGACATGGCTTAGCAGTTAAGGTGTTTGCCTGCGAAGCCTAAGGATCCAGGTTCAATTCTCCAGGTCCCACGTAAGTCATATGCACAATGTGGAACATGCATCTGGAGTTCATTTGTAGTGGGTAGAGGCCCTGGAGCACTCATTCTCTCTCTCTCTCTAATAAATAAATAAATAAATAAAAATATTTTTTTAAATAGGAGGAAAAGATTATGACATAAAAATAAAAGAGAGACTGATTGAAAGGGGGAGGGATATGATGGAGAGTGGAGTTTCAAAGGGGAAAGTGGGGTAAGGGAGGGAATTACCATGGGATATTGTCCACAATTATGGAAGTTGTCAATTTAAAAAAACAAAAAATTAAAAAGTATATTTGTGTGATGTGCCTTATCTGTTATTGGAGTTGAAGCCAACTGATAAGAAGGTTTCCTTTGTGGAGTTTTAAATACAAGTGTCTCATAACTGGTAATTCTATATTCAGGTTCTTCTGTCAGTTCAGAATTGTAGGGTGGAGCTTCTGAAGAAAGTTCTTCAAACCAAGTAAGGCTTATTGGTCCTAAATCAGAGCAGCAGTGACTCTCCAGGTCCCGTGTAAGCCAGACACACAGTGACACAAGAGTGCATGGTCACACAGGAAAACAAAGGAGCGCATGTGTCTGGAGTTTGATTGCAGTTACTGGAGGTCCTGGCACACCAATTCTTTCTTTCTTTCTCTCTCTCTCTCTCTCTCTCTCTCTCTCACTTTCACATTAAAAAAAAAGCAGCCAGGCATGGTGGTGCATGCCTTTAATCCCAGCACTTGGGAGGCAGAGGTAGGAGGATCACCATGAGTTCAAGGCCACCCTGGGACTATATAGTTAATTCCAGGTCAGCCTGGGCCAGAGTAAGACCCTAACTTGAAAAAAAAAATGCAGCCTAGCCGGGTGTGGTGGCGCACGCCTTTAATCCCAGCACTTGGGAGGCAGAGGTAGGAGGATCGCTGAGAGTTCGAGGCCACCCTGAGACTACATAGTGAATTCCAGGTCAGCCTGGACCAGAGTGACACCCTACAAAAACTGGGGACCTTGCAGCCTATTGTTGGACATTGCAAAAAAAATCGGGCTGGGACTGTGAGGAAGCTGGCCTGAACTGTTGGACATGGCTGGGGACCTTGGGCTGTGGGGTTGCATCTGGCCTTATTGTCAGGAACCCACCCTGGAAATGGTGACTGACCTTCCCTACCCTCAGGCAAGGTTGTAGTGTGCTCTATCATCACCCAGAGTGGGGAGAACTGGCAAGGCCCTCCCCCTTGATCCCAAAGCACCTGACCATTCCATAGTCAGGCTTTGTCTTTCCCCCATAGTTCCTGATCTTGTGGTTAGCTGCCCAAGAGATCCTGTAGCAGACATTTTCAGGTTCCCTGAGATGAACTTCCAGACCAGGCACAGTTATGGAGGAAGGGATATTATTTATCAAAGCTCACAGATCCAGGGGAAGTTCCATAATGGCAGGAGAAGTGGCCTGCTCTTATAGGACAGCACAGCACACTTCAGGAACTCCTATTAGGCACACTTTGCATATCTTTTTTTTAAAGTATTATTTATTTATTTGAGAGAGATACAGAAATAGTCAGGTAGAGAGAGAGAGAACAGGCATGCCAGGGCCTCCAGCCACTGCAAACGAACTCCAGATGTGTGTGCCACCTTGTGCATCTGGCTTACATGGGTCCTGGAGAATTGGGCCTCGAACCGGGGTCCTTAGGCTTCACAGGCAAGCGCTTAACCACTAAGCCATCTCTCCAGCCCACTTTGCATATCTTTACAATGGAATCTCAAACCCACCACCACACCTTAAGATCCGCCCAGTGACATTGCCTCCAGCCAGGTGGCTGCAGATGTAAACAACAAACTAATAAAACACTGAATATATTGGGGGCCATATATTCAAACTACCACATTCTGCCCCTGGCCCCCAATCGATTTAGCTCCTGGCCCCCAATAGATTTATAACTATCACACATTGTAAATTATACTCAGTCCAATTTTAAAGGTTCTCATAATCTTGACCAAATTCAGATAGTGAGTCCTGTAAAATCAAACAAGTTAAATACTTTCAACATGTAAAGGCACAGAGTAAACATTTTTAACTGTATAAGGAATAGCAAGGAGAGACTAGAACAATGCAAACTCAGCCACCATCAGCAGTCATCAAACTTCTGCAGTTCAAGTTCAATATAACCAGAGACAGTGTCCAGGTTTTCCAATTTTGCCCCTCCAGCCGGGAAAGTCTAGCCAGGGAAACTTCCATCCCAGGCCAACATTGCGCTCCATGGTAGTCCTTGTATAGTCCTGGTATATCCAAAACATCTTCAGGTCTCCATACAAACCACAGTCTATCTTCCAAAGGTTCTTCCATCCTGTTCCTGTGGGTCTTTATGCCCTGTCTCATGCTGCATCTCAGCAGCAGCTCCTGGAACCATGTGCAATTCATGACCACTCCATGCATTTTTCATGTTTCTAAAATTAATACCAGGTGTGCAGGACACAGCCATATTCTTTTTTTTTTTTTTTTTTTTGGTTCGAGGTAGGGTCTCACTCCGGCCCAGGATGACCTGGAATTAACTATGTAGTCTCAGGGTGGCCTCGAACTCATGGCGATCCTCCTACCTCTGCCTCCCAAGTGCTGGGATTAAAGGCATGCGCCACCACGCCCAGCTCACAGCCATATTCTTAATCTAGGGACAAAATAAATCATAGCCTTGAAAAGCAGGTTCTTTCTCCAGTCAACTCTTTCCAAAAGAGTTTGTATTTTTAATAGTCTTTCCTCAGGCATCCTCTCCATTGTTTTAATGTAAAGCAGTTGGGCTACCTTCTTTCCATCTTCCTTAAGATTGCTAATGTGTTTGACAATAGCAGCTCCAGTAACCTAAAACCAGTCTTAGTGTCTCTAATTTTAACTTGCTTGAGGTTTTCCAACTTAAAATCTTAACTCTCTCAGTCCAATATCTTTAGCTAAGCACATCAGTTCATTACAAATTTAACCTCAAACAAACTCTCTGGGCCTGGGCAGCAGAATGCAGCCATCCCTTATGCCAGTAGCCCAGTTCCAATAAAGTCCTCTGTAGTCTTTCCTTCCCCTTAGAAAGCTCATAAGCCAAACCTTGAAGTTCAATATTGTCTGCACTTAGCATTCTCAAACTCTCATCAGAATAGTCCATAAAACTTGGCTTATCACTCCAGAAGACATCTTCTGTTGCAAGCACCAAGTCCATGTCCATTCCTCCAAAACAAAGGTTCCAAAAGACGAATATCCACATGGTCAGGTTTATCTCACCCCACTCTCAGTACCACTTCTGTAGCAGACAGCTTCAGGTTCACTGAGATGAACTTCCAGACCAGGCACAGTTATGGAGGAAGGGATATTATTTATCGAAGCTTACAGATCCAGGGGAAGTTCCATAATGGCAGGAGAAGCGGCCTGCTCTTATAGGACCAGGCAAGAGAGAAAAAAAGCCACCAGCCACACAGCACAGCACACTTCAGGAACTCCTATTAGGCACACTTTGCATATCTTTACAATGGAATCTCAAACCCACCACTACACCTTAAGATCTGCCCAGTGACATTGCCTCCAGCCAGGTGGCTGCAGATGCAAACTACAAACTAATAAAACACTGAATATATTGGTGGACATATATTCAAACTACTACAGCCCCTTATGTGGCTGAAGTCATGTCAGTTTTCCCATCTTCTGTTATCTCTCTCACAGCTCCTCCCTCACAACTGTGAGGTCACATAGCTTTTCCCGCCACTATCTCACTTACACTCTGTCTTTCAACCAATTAGATAGCAACCAATAAAGTATGTATCCAATTGCCATATAGTCTGTACGTGCCTTCTCAACCTTTCTCAAGTATTTATAAACCCACTCCCCTATTGAATAAATGAGAGTGTGCTATCCATCAGACTGCCTCCTAGGTGTTTATTGCCCGTTGTCACACTCAGCCTCTCTGGGACCCTGCTGCTTCCCCAAAACTCTTCCTGTGCCTGGCACGTCAGTGGCCAACGACCCCCAGAAACAGCAAGGAACCACAGTTGGCACCCAAACAGGGACCCTCTGGATGTGTGGTTAATAGGTGAGTGCCCCTTTGAGGGACATCCTCCCCTTGGGATTAATGGCCCCCTGTGGCTGCCTCCCCATTGAGGGCTAGCAAGATTAAGTTTCTCCTTCCTCCATCAGAGGAAGGCAACTCCTCTCTCCATCAGAGAGAGAGGCAGGTTTCCCCTTTCCCCATCAGAGAAAGGCGGGTCTCTCTTTCTTACATCAGAGGGAAGCTATTTTCTCCTTTTCCTTCTTTACTTTCAGTTTGCACCATCGTGTGGGTTTGAAGCAAAGTGAAAGGGCAATTGACATCATTTGGCCGGGGCTACACTCCAGTATTGACTGAAGGCCCCTAGCTCACTGTTCAAACCCCGACAGCCTGCTTGGGCATTGACAACAACCATCTATCTATTTCTCTTCACAATCAACAAGCTAGTAATGCATTGACCAGTAAAAGCCTCAAGGGCAGTCGCTGGTCTCTTAAACTTGTGGCTAGGCTTACATCTAGATCTTTGGGGAATCCCCCATGGTGCCATAGCACCCCAGGAACATTGCCCTCTGGTCTTGGCATTTCTGGTCTTTTTCTATCATGGAAAACACTACCTCCCATCAAAAGGAACCCCAAATCACCGGATTGAGGACATTTCTTAAAATTAGAGTTATAAGACTCGGAAAGAGGTCAATTCATTTTGGGAAGAAGTCCTTCAAATAGCCCCTTGGATGGTTTCTGGGGACCTCAATAACCCAGACACATGGACCTGCATAGCATATCTAGCCAGAAGATGGGAAATCCAAGAGGGGAACCCCCCTACCTCTCTTTTCTTCCCATTATTGAAGCAGTTAGACAATGTATCAGCCCTCAAAAAAATCCTTCTACATCCAAGTCAGACAATCTCTGATGAAGACAATGCTGAGTGCCACCCAATGGCAGATCACAGCTCCTTAGAACAAGGAAAAGATCTCAGCTCCTTAGAAAAATGAAAAACCTCAGCTCCTTAGTAAAAATAAAATAACCCAGCTCCTTAGAAAAAGCAAAAGAAGAAATTGAAAAAAGGGTCACTCCAGACAGCACAGCCACCCCCCCTCTATCTGCCCCTACCACCATATCCACCCCCTGATCCTAGCTGTCCCCCTGAACACGTCCTACTGGAACAAAAAAAAAAAAAAAAAAACCCTAACATGATGAATCCCCCTAATCAGAGCTTTCCCGAAAGGAGCCTCCACTCAACTGCTCTGTGAAACTAGAGATAACAACAGGGCTATTTACAATCAAGAAGTCGCAGCCTTTCCTATTAATCTCCAACCAACTCGAGCTTGGCCCTTAGACTGGTATCCATATCAGGCCGATAACCTTAAGGAGCTCAGGATAGCAGTTAGGGAAGATGGGATCCAAAGCCTACAGGGCTTTCTTAACCCCAAAAAAAAACTGGCGAGATATCTGTCGCTCGTCACTGCCTAGCCCCTTATTTCTCCAATGGGAGGCTCTCTACAGAGATGAATGCCTCCAACAGATAAAAAGAAATGAAAATCAACAACATGTCCCCTGGGGCTTTGATGAAATGTTTGGACAAGGTGGTTTCTCCACCAGGGTTGAACAAGCCTGACAACCCCCAAGTTCTATGACCAGGTCCACCTTTGCACCCTCCAGGCTTGGGATAGACTGACCCCACCCTCCAATTCCCAAGACAATACCTTTTTCTTCACCAAGAACCAGAAGAAAAGCTTTCTGATCTCATTTTAAAAACAAGGACCAATTTACAAAGAAAAATCCCGACCCTGCTGCCAGGGACCTCCTCCTCAAAGTATTGTATGGGAGAGAATGACCTCCGAGTGTAGGGCAGCCTGTCAAGGGCTCAAAGATGAGCATTATGATAAATGGATAGCTGACACCCAGGACAGTGGGACTGCCTCACACAAGGCTGCCTCCTTAGCCCAGGCCTTCTCAGCAGCCCTAAAATGAAAGGAAAATGTTTCAATTGCTGGGAGGATGGACATTGGAAAGGGGAATGTCCCAGAGCCCCCCCCCCCAAACTCCAGAGGCTCCTACAGAAAACAGTCTGCCATAGATGCTGCAGAGGATTTCACTAGAAAAGGGATTCATTCTACTCGTGATATAAACAGGAAACCCCTGGAGCCCTTAAACTTCAAAAGGGGCAGAACTAAGCCCTGTCAATAAGAGGGCAGACCCATAAAGTACAATGGGTAACAAGTATCCTGGAAGGGGCCCTCCCAAAATTAGCCCTAGAAATAGGAGGACACTGGAGCAGATAAAACTAGTCTGAAATAATGTGTAATGTCCCTCAACACTGGGAGTTAATCCCAGGACCCCAACTAATGGGGATAGGAGGTCCTTCACAAGCATATGTTACCAAAGAGGCTTTCAAATGGAAGGACCCAGATGGCATTACAGGCCTTTTTAGGCCCCTAGTGGCTGGTGTGACAACTAACCTACTAGGAAGAGAGATTCTTGAAGCCCTAGATGTAGTTATTGCCAGCAACATTGAAGGAGAATGCATTGAAACAGAGGATTATGAGAGGTACCTCCACTGATGTCACCCCCAATCCTAAAGGCCACTGTTAAATATGAAACCCCCTGCCTAGAATGGCTCTCTAATGAGCCAGCCTGGGTTGAACAGTGGCCTCTAGCAAGGGAGAAACTTGAAATCTTAAATCAGCTAGTAACAGAACAACTTCAACTTAACAATATCCACCCTTCTTGAAGCCCACAAAATCTCCAGTGTTTGTAATTAAAAAGAGCTCAGAGGGCTGGAGAAATGGCTTAGCAGTTCGATTCTCCAGGACCCACGTAAGCCAGATGCACAAGGAGGGGCATGCATCTGGAGTTCATTTGCAGTGGCTAGAGGCCCTGGTAATCCCATTCTCTCTCTGTCTGCCTCTCTTCTCTCTCTCTCTCTTTATCTCTCTCTCTCTCTGCTTGCAAATAAATAAATAAATATAAATAAATAAAAATAATAAAAAGAGCTCAGGAGGGTGGAGGTTATTACAAGACCTTAAGGCCATTAACAAGGCATTGCTCATTTGGGGTGCCCCTCAAAGGGGACTTCCCCTTGTCTCAGCCATACTAGCCAATACCCCCCTCCTTGCACTATTGACATGAAGTATTGCTTCTTTTCCATCCCTCTGCACCCTAGGGACTGACAGCGCTTTGCATTTTCAGTTCCCTCTGCCAATAATTCAGGACCTTCCAAACATTTTGAATGGATGGTCCTGTCTCAAGGCATGGCTAACAGTCCTATCATATTACAAGAGGAGGTTGCTACAGCATTAAGGCCTCATTTAAACCAAGGCCTTAACATTTATCATTACATGGATGATATTCTTGTTGGAAAGACTCCTCCACTTGGCCAATAGAATTAAGAAACCAATTGCTACCTTCCCTCACTGAGGCAGGCTTTAAAATCACCCCAAATAAAGTCCAACTAATCCCACCCATAACTTTTCTGGGAACAGAGCTCTCCCTTACTTCTGCCAGGACCCTAAAGCCCACCCTTTCCTTCCCCCAAAAGCTCACACTAGTCTTGCTCCAGAGCTTTCTGGGAAACCTCAACTGGCTTCGGCCATGGCTCCCCATCCCTACAAGTGATCTATTTGACATGTTAAAGCCCCTATTCGACATGTTAAAGGGCGACAAAGACACATCCCCCCACTCCCTAAACCCAGAAGCAAAACAGGCATTAACCAAGATTAATAACATCTTCTCTGATATGGTCCTTGCTTTATACTCACCAGACAAGCCGATCCAACTTTTAATATTTAACTCTTCCCCAACCATTATGGGGGTGCTACATCAACCCCAAGGGGTCCTACAATGGCTCCCACCTCTATTGGTGGAGTCCCACGCATATTAACAGAGGTTGATGCCCTTGTGACCATGATTAGAACCAGGTAAGACCGGGCCCTCCAGACCTTGGGCAAAGAACCTGACACTATCATACCCTCCCCCCCGCTCCCCTCCCCGTGTGAGGTGACCTCACATGGAAGCCCAGCAGCTATCTTCTTAACCATTTTTGTGGAGGCTGAACAATTCCATGCTAATGCCCATGTAAATCTCAAAGGGCTTCAATCGCACTTTCTCCAAATCCCTAAAAGTCAGCTCCAACGTATCCTAAAAACCTGCCACTCCTGTGCCTCATTAATCACCACAGCAACTCTCCAGACTATGGGCACCAACCCCAGAGGCCTTAAAGCTAATGCCCTCTGGCAGATTGATGTCACCCATGTCCCCCAATTTGGTCGCCACAGCACAGACAGGAGAAAATACAAAAAGGCTGATATGCTGTATGCTATCCACCTTTGCCATCATGGGCATCTCTCACCAAGTAAAAACTGATACCGGCCCAGGTTTTATCAGCTCCTCATTCAAAACATTCTGTGTGCAATGGAGGATCACACACCACACAGGAATTCCACACAACCCTTAGGGCCAAGACATAATAGAAAGAACACATCAGACACTGCAAAACCAACTTAAACAACAGACTAGCCCAGCACTGAAACACCTCTGTCACACCCTCCAAGGCTCAGGGACCATTGTGGAAAAGGGGGCAGATAGAATGGAAGAGCCAAAGGAAGAGTCTGACTTCTTACAATGCAACTGTCCACACAGAAATTGGCCTCGATATCCATGACCTTGCAGTGCCTAGCAATACCTTCGCAAGACCCTCAGAAATAGAAGAACAAGATGATGACATCAAATTAAAAGAGAGACTAATGGAGAGAGGGAGGGGATATGATGGAGATTGGAGTTCTAAAGGGGAATGGGGGAGGGGAGGGAAATATCATGTGGTTTTTGTATGTAAGTATAGAAGTTGTCAATTAAAAAAAAAAAAAAAAGAACCATAAAAAAAAAAGAGTGAATTCCAGGTCAGCCTGGGCTAGAGTGACACACCCTGCCTCGAAAAACAACAACAACAAAAAAAAACTGTAAGCCAAAATAAAAAGTTTCCTCCCATTAAAAAAAAAAAAAACCAGACTAATAACTATCCACCAAACCTCCAAGTGGCCACGGCACTGGCCACTCTAAATATTTTTAACATATATGAAAATTCCCAACATCCCCCCATCACCCTTCACTGGAACACACCAAAAATCATTCCCCTATCCTTGTATGATGGCGAGACCCCCTAGATGGAAAATGGAAAGGGCCTGACCCCCTCCTCACAAGGGGGAGAGGATGTGCTTGTGTCTTTCCACAGGACCAACCCAAACCTATTTGGATACCAGCCAGAAATGTCCCATTCAACCCCACTGACCAAGGAGATGGCTCGCCTGAAACTGAAACAGAAGTGTCCCCCTCATAGCAGGAAATGGAAAAGGATGACCCCTCCAGGCCTTCCAGGAGGAAAACATGCTGACCTGGGGCCAAATTGAGGCCCTCTGCCAGCAAGGAGTCATGCTGGTACAAAATTCACAACAGCCTCTATCTCCAGAGACTCTGTTTATATCCTTACTTGTTATCCTGACCTTAAAAGTAGCACAGGCTCAACAAGCATATTGGGCTTATGTACCTGACCCCCCTCTAGCTAGGGCTGCTCTTTGGGAAGAACCCCTACCTAAGATATTTTCCAATGCTTCCCAATGTAGTCTTTATTGTCATATGTTCTCCTTACTTAATTATGCCAATCAAAATAACTAAGTCCTGGTACTCCAACTTCCAAAACTCAAGTGTTCCAACAACTCAACAAAATGCTAACACACAAAAAAAAATTCAATAAAATAACTGCTTATAAAAATCCTTACTACAACCATCATTGCCTCTTACACCACAACATCAGTATCCCTAACACAATCAATAAAAACAACTAATCATGTTAATAAACTAATTAAAATTTTTCTCAAACTTTTTTATCACAAATAACTATTAATAAAAAACTATTAATCAAATTAAATACTCTAAAAAATGCTATTATATATTTAAAAAAACATATTGCCAATCTGACGGTTCAAATACAATTGTTCTGTCATATAAATTCTCAATTCCCCATATTACCATCCTACAATAAAACTGCTACTAAATAATAAAAAATTAAAAATCATATTTAAAATATTTAAAACCCTTAACATAAATTTACAAGGTTTACAAAAAAATCTGTTAATTCTTATAGTCATTTGTCTTTTAATGCTACCCAAGCCACAAGTAATTTTTAACCCTACACTCTATACTTCCTAATTAAAAATCCTTTACAGCTTAGATCAAATACATAATTATCTTAAAAATAAATATCTTATTGTTACTCTGCCTTTTGCTGTGTCTCATCTTTTTTGTTACCACAGGACCAAATTCAAAACAAAGTTCGTGATATCCATCTTGGATACCAGCCCCACAAACTTTATCTTAAATTTAACTCATGATAAACGTCCAACTAGATTCCAAAATTTCATAACATAGTCATTTAATAAATGTCAAACAAAACACTACAAAAAAATAACTTATCCTAAAACCCCTAAAAGATATACTTGGTCTACACAAAGGTTAATACCAAAATCATTTTCTGTTACCCTTCCTCTCCTCTACAAAAGGTACCAAAAACATTCATTTAAAGGGGCCAAGTCACTACTCTCCTACCTGTAATGTCTGTCATAAAAACGTTCTTTAAAAAACATAAAAAAAAAAAGCTGTGGAGAGCCGGGTACAGTCTTGGTTATTTCTTGACCTTGCCTTGTGTACAAAATACTTGGCTGACAGCCTAAGACTTTAAAAAAGTTTACTAAAACAAAAATTATAATATTTCCCAGCCTAATAAAAAAGTTTGTAAAAAACAAAATATTTAACCACAAAAAATATCATTAATAAACATTTTATCTAAGGTTCCCTCTCTGTACAACTATGTAACTGAGACAAGGTCTCTGCTCTCAGGAGCTTCGTTATTTTGCTTACTAGTATATAAACTAAAACTTCTACAATAAACTTTAAGACTTGATCAACATTTGTCTTAACTCCATTCTTTGTGTCCTTGTCCTAAAATCATTCCAGCCCCCTCTTTCAGGGTCCTTTCAAAGTCGTGCCGCGGGTCGGCACACCTTACCACTGCCAATTATGACCTAGAATTCCTGCAAGAAGCGACTAAACCAATTAAGTGGACCTGTCTAGCAGCAGAGCCTCCTATCTGCTTTTCAAGCAATAGTTATCATGAGGGATGCTATTTAATATATACAAACAACCCATTAATTACGGATGGTGAATACCAAAATAAATATAACTTACGATTACAATTGGGTCCCCAGGAAGGCAATCAGAGGTACCGCCCATCCTGAGTCCCCAAGGGCAGCCTCAACAAGAATTATGGAAAGTAGTAGTTACCCCTAAAAGAAAATTAAGTTTCTGACATGTCTGCCCCTCCCTTATCTTTACTTAATTGGGCTTGGGTGAGTCAATAACCAAAATGAGATTTACTATCTTAGTTGTACCCGGTGTAATATCACCAATGGCATCAATTCTAAGGGAGGCACAGCTGCAGATTACCCCTCCAATGTAGTCTTCATTGTCATGCAGCCTCCTTACTTAATTATGCCAGTCAAAATGACTGAGCCCTGGTACTCCAGCTTCAGAGCTCAAGTGTTGCAGCTGCTCAACAGATTGATGACATGGGGATCATTGCTACGATCACCATCATCGCCTCTTCCACCGCGGCAGCAGTATCCCTGGCACAATCGATGAAGACAGCTGATCATGTTAATGGACTGGCTAAAAATGTATCTCAAGCCCTTTCGTCACAGATAGATATTTATTAAAAGGTGTTAGTCCGGTCAGGTGCTCTAGAGGATGCTGTTATGTATTTAGGAAGACAGGTTGCCAATATGGCGGCTCAAATGCAGTTGGTCTGTCATGCAAATTATCAATTCATATGTGTTACTCCTCTACCCTACAATGGGACCGCTACTGAATGGTGGAAGGTTGAAAATCATATTCGGGGTATTTGGAATCATAATAATCTCAGCAGAGATTTACAAAATTTACAAAAGGAAATATCTGTTACTTCACATAGTCACTTGTCTTTTGGTGATCCTGCTAAGGCAGCTAAAGGATTTTTTGATGCCTTACAAAACACATTATAAAAATTATCTCCCTTGAGGGCTGGAGAAATGGCTTAGTGGTTAAGCGCTTGCCTGTGAAGCCTAAGGACCCCGGTTCAAGGCTCGATTCCCCAGGACCCATGTAAGCCAGATACACAAGGGGGCGCACGCATCTGGAGTTCGTTTGCAGTGGCTGTAGGCCCTGGCACGCCCATTCTCTCTCTCTCTCTTTCTCTCTCTCTCTCTTTCTCTCTCTCTCTCTACCTGCCTATTTCTGTATCTCTCTCTCTCTCTCTACCTGCCTATTTCTGTATCTCTCCCTCTCAAATAAATAAAAAATAAAATATTTAAAAAAATTATCTCCCAGTTTCTTTCTCAGATTTTCGTTTGGCTACTATTGGTGTCAGGCACCCTGCTACTACTCTTATGCATAGTTGCCTGTATGTGTAAATTAGGGCTCAAACAATATAGACAAATCTTGACCAATCAGGTCCTTATACATCATCTGGCTCTAACTGGACCTACAGTAAGCCACAAAAAAACTTACCCAAGATGACACTGCCCCATTTTAAAAAACAAAGTTGTTGGGCATTGCTAAAAACGGGCTGGGACTGTGAGGAAGCTTGCCTGAGCTGTTGGGCATGGGCGGGGACCTTGGGCTGTGGGGATTGCAGCTGGCCTTATCGTCGGGCACCCACCCTGGCAATGGTGACTGGCCTTCTCTTCCCTCGGGCAAGGTTGTAGTGTGCCCTGTCATTGCTCAGACTGGACAGAACTGGCGAGACCCTCCCCACTTCTTGATCCCAAAAGCATTTGACCATTCCATAAGTCAGGCTTTATCCTCCCCCACAGTTCCTGACCTTGTGGCTAACTGCCCAAGAGACCCTTATGTGGCTGAAGTCATGTAGCTTTTCCCGCCATTCCTGTTATCTCTCTCACAGCTCCTCCCTCGCAACTCTGAAGTCACGTAGCTTTTCCCGCCACTATCTCCCTTACACTTCTGCCTTTCAACCAATTAGATACCAACCGATAAACTATGTGCCGTCTCAACCTTTCTCAAGTGTTTATAAACTCACTCCCCTGTATGAGAGTGTGCTATCTATCAGATTGCCCATCATCGCACTCACCCGCTCCAAGACCCTGTTTCTCCCCAACTCCTCCTGTGCCCAAGACATTGGTGGCCAATGATCCCTGGGAATGGCCAGAAACCACAGTCTATTGGGCTTGCTTGCTTTGCTGCAGCGCGTCTTAAAAATTTCAAAAAAAGTTGGCCTCTTGTATCCAATAGACATTTTTTTCCTCTACAGTATTTCATAGTATTTTCAAGTAAGCCCGCTCCAAGGGGCGGCTCTGTCGGACCAGAGTAGATGTCGCCCCCATGTCCTGGCAGACCCCTCGGGCTGCTGCCCATGGTGCTGAGAAGCTTCTCTTTTCAGATAGCAATGACCACTGGGATGACTCAAAAATTCACCATAGTAGCCGGGCGTGGTGGCGCACGCCTTTAATCCCAGCACTTGGGAGGCAGAGGTAGGAGGATCACTGTGAGTTCAAGGCCACTCTGAGACTAAGCAGTGAATTCCAGGTCAGCCTGGGCTAGAGTGAAACCCTACCTCGAAACCGCCCCCCCTCAAAAAAAAGTGAGAGTCAAAGGAAGGGGAGGATTGCTTATTTTGCAATCTTCCAGATACAAAAGGCCTGGATATCCACGACCTCCAATGTCTGGTACTACCTACACAAGACCTCCATAACAGGAGGAAAAGATGATGACATCAAAATAGAAGAAAGACTAATTGGAAACAAAGGGATTCAATAGAAGGTACATTTGAGATGGGGAAAATAGGAAAGGAGGTGGGAATTATGGTTTATTGTCTATACTTATGGAAGCTGTCAATAAAAAGTTTTAAAAAGCCGAGTGGTGGTGCATGCCTTTAGTCTCAGCACTAAGAAGGAAGAGGTAGGAGGATCGCTGTGAGTCTGAGGCCAGCTTGAGACTGGGCTAGAGCAAGACCCTACCTTAAAAAGAGAGAGAGAGAGAGAGAGCTGGAGAGATGGCTTAGCGGTTAAGGTGCCTGCCTGCTAAGCCTAAGAAC
Source organism: Orientallactaga sibirica (assembly GCA_036365145.1). Taxonomy (NCBI): domain Eukaryota; kingdom Metazoa; phylum Chordata; class Mammalia; order Rodentia; family Dipodidae; genus Orientallactaga; species Orientallactaga sibirica. The sequence continues at coordinate 4,158,504 of JAEOAD010002278.1, read as the reverse complement.
CCGGTTCCAATCTCCAGGTCCCATATTTAGCCAGATGCAAAGTGACGCAAGGGCGCAATGCTGCACTTGCCCACGAGGGGGCGCACACATCTAGAGTTCATTCACAGCAGCTGAGAGACTGCTGGCCCGCCCATTCTCTATTTGTCTCTCCCTCTCCCTCTCTCTCTCTCTCTCTGTGTCTCTCTCCAAAAATTAAAAAAAAATTTTAAAAAAGAGAGAGAGAAAAACCAGGCATGGTGGCGCACACCTTTAATCTCAGCACTTGGGAGGCAGAGGTAGGAGGGTCGCCATCAGTTTGAGGCCACCCTGAGAATACAGAGTGAATTCCAGGTCAGCCTGAGCTAGAGCAAGACTCTATCTCAAAAAAAAAAAAAAAAAAAAAGAGAGAGAGAGAGAGAATGAAATAGTGAAGTTGGGCATGGTGGCATATACCTTTAACCCCAGAACTCAGAGACTGAGGTAGGAGAATCACTGAGTTTGAGGCCAGCCTGGGACTACAGAGTGAGTTTCAGATCAGCCTGGGCTACATTGAGACCCTACCTTGAAAAACAAACAAAAAGGTGTAGGCGGGGCAGATGGCTTGCTACCCAAACGTGAGGAGCACGTTTGAATTCCCAGCACCCATGTAAAAGTAATTGCCCCTGGAGAGGCAGGCAGAAGGGTCACTAGGGCTTGCTGGCTAGCTAGTCTAGCTGAATCAGTGAGCTCTAGGTTAACTGAGAGACCCTACATCAAAGAATCACGTGGAGGGATGCATCCGCGAGTAGGCCTGGAGAGAAGCCGGCGGGGACCGACATCCTGTATCTATGAGTTCATTCGCAGTCAGGCGCTGCACGCTTGGCTTCCAAGCGCTGACTATACCGGGAAGCCTGACCACTCACCTACGCGAACTACAGTGAAGAGCTTCGAAACTCCCTCTCTCCCGGAAGTTGCACTTAACCCAAACTTTTACCCTTAAAATCTTTGACTCTGGAAAAACTGGAGAAAATACAGCAAGCAGCACAAGACACAATTTGCCAACAGGAAATGGCAGAAAAAGAAAATGACAACTGCCGGGTGTGGTGGCGCACGCCTTTAATCCCAGCACTCGGGAGGCAGAGGTAGGAGGATTGCCATGAGTTCGAGGCCACCCTGAGACTACATAGTGAATTCCAGGTCAGCCTGAGCTAGAGTGAGACCCTACCTAGAAAAACAAAAACAAAAACAAAACAAAAAAAAAAAATGACAACTCACTGACACCTTAGGAAACACCTATCTTACCTGTTAAAAACTAGAAAATGTTCTGTATGCAAAAAGATTTGGTAATAAAAATAGATATTCATGTAATTTTAAAACACCCAAGATAAGAAATTTATGAATTTAAACATTGGTTTGTAGTGAAAGAACTTTGAATCAAATTTTATGGTATTTTCTTTAGAAAATGATCTTAAGCATTGTAAAGCATTCACAATTCCTAGTACTGTTTTCTATAGTCATAAGAAACCAAATGCTCTTTAAACATTGAATCTTTACATATGTACAAAAACCTAATTTGAAAATACATTCCAGACTTGGCATAAAGTATATGTTGGGCTTCTGCATTAATTAAAAACAAACGTTGCTGGGCATGGTGGCACCTGCCTTTAATCCCAGCACTTGGGAGGCAGAGGTACGAGGATCTCAATGAGTTCAAGGTCACCCTGAGACTACATAGTGAATTCTAGGTCAGCCTGAGCTAGAGTGAGACCCTACCTTTAAAAACCAACAAACAAAAACAAACAAACAAAAAAAAAATGCCAGACCTGGTGGCACACGCCTTTAATCCCAGCACTTGGGAGGCAGGGGTACGAGGATCGCAATGAGTTCAAGGCCACCCTGAGACTACATAGTGAATTCTAGGTCAGCCTGGACTAGAGTGAAACCCTACCTCAACAAAACAAAACAAACAAACAAAAAATGTTTTAACTACTTATGTACTGTTACATGTTTAATGTTATCAAGCATGACCAGAAATGTGATAAACTCATTTTTTAAATAAAATGTGATTTTTAAGAAACCTTCACATATTCTGTAATAAACTTTTAATTACACTAATTTTAAGAACAGAAGAATTACATGACCACCTTTATCATCCAAGTAATACATAAAAACCTGAGAATGTTTAATATAGTTACCTATGTAAGCCTAAGTAATATGGGCTTTAAAAGCACATGAAGTAAATGTGAACATTAAATATGGAGTTTTAATTCTAAAAGTACCTGTACCTAGAATTGCAATACACATACTCCTTATAATTACCTTTGTAAATCATGAATGTAATTCTTGGTTTGATTCAGGCACTAGACACTTTAAATTACCAAGACTTTGAAGCCTTGATGAATAATTAGGCCCTGCTAAGAGGTTAGAAATGTGACCATTTTTTAGGTAGTAGTCATTTATTGGTAGGTTGTGTTTTCTCAAACCTTTGGGTAAATAGTAAGCTTTGAGTCTTTGGAGAATTTTTAAAACATTAACCATTATTTGTTAACAATTTAAGAATGAGTAAAAACTATTGCATATTAGAGAAACTTCATTGAACTCTAGTTGGTCAATAAAGAAAAGATTAAACTGCATGCATCTTCCCTAATAGAATCCTAAAAGATTTTTGTTACTATTGTGCCATTTATTTATTTATTTTATTTATTTATTTTTTTTTGGTTTTGCAAGGTAGGGTCTCACTCTGGTCCAGGCTGACCTGGAATTAACTATGTAGTCTCAGGGTGGCCTCAAACTCTCAGCGATCCTCCTACCTCTGCCTCCAGAGTGCTGGGATTAAAGGCGTGCGCCACCATGCCCGGCTGTGCCATTGATTTAAATGTTTGCAAGTTAAATAAAATGTACCAGCTTGAATTTAAAAAAAAAAGAATCACGTGGAGAGTAATACCCAATATGTACAGATGCAGCTGCACACACATGTGCCCAAACATGCATATATGCATGTAAACCACACCCACATACAACTTCAAAAAATGAATAGTAAATATATCAATGAAATGATAAATAAGTAAAAATGAAATAATAGTACAATTAACAAGTTAGGTATACATCTGCCCAAGACCAAAAATATCCCCAAGCCAGGCACGGTGGTGCACACTTTTAATCTCAGCACTCTGAAAATTGAGTTAGGAGGAGCACTGTGTAGTCCAAGGCCAGCCTGAACTACAGAGTGAGCTCCAGGACAACTTGGGTTAAAATGAGAGACTCTATCTTGAAAAAAACAAAGAGAGGGGGCCGGGCGTGGTGGCGCACGCCTTTAATCCCAGCACTCAGGAGGCAGAGGTAGGAGGATCGCCGAGAGTTTGAGGCCACCCTGAGACTACATAGTGAATTCCAGGTCAGCCTGGACCAGAGTGAGACCCTACCTCGAAAAACCAAAAAAAAAAAAAAAAAAACAAAGAGAGGATATTTCCCTTCCATGGGACATCACCCTCTGGGAACTGTCACTTCCTATAACCTTCTATAGACTATGGATATAAAGTCCCTTTTTGCTGTAATAGCCACAGTGCTGAAGAAAGAACGCAGCACACTGCAGGCCCATAGTCAAGACAAATGAAAGTGGGGTTGTGTTGGTTAAGACAAACACCAGGGGGCAGTAGTGAGCTGCAAATATGCAGCTAGGCATAGTTTTGTCTGGCTGGTGGAGGCAGCTTTTAACTCTAAATACTTTTATTTATTTATTTATTTATTTATTTATATTTTTAATTTTTTTTGGTTTTTCGAGGTAGGGTCTCAATTTAGCTCAGGCTGACCTGGAATTCACTATGTAGTCTCAGGGTGGCCTGGAACTCACAGCGATCCTCCTACCTCTGCCTCCCGAGTGCTGGGATTAAAGGCGTGCGCCACCACGCCCGGCTCTAAATACTTTTTAATTTTCAAGGTAGGGTCTCATTCTAGCCCAGGCTGATCTGAAACTCACTTTGTAGTCCCAGGCTGGCCTCGAACCTAGTGATTCTCCTACCTCACCATCCCCATCCAGGATCCTGAACTTTGTTCTTTTGATTTCTGCGTGTTTTGTGTGTTTGTGACATGTGTGTGTATGTGGCCCATGTGTCTGCACATTTGTATGTGGGTGTGTGCACATGGGTGCATGTGTGGGTGAGGCCAGAAGAATTTGGGTGTCATCATCACATAGGGTCTTCATCACTCTTTTTCTTTCTTTTTTTCCGAGATAGGGTTCACTCTAGCCCAGGCTGACCTGGAATTCACTACGTAGTCTTAGGGTGGCCTTGAACTCACAGTGATCCTCCTACCTCTGCCTCCCCAGTGCTGGGATTATAAAGGCATGTGCCACCGCGCCTGGCCTTTTTTTTTTTTTTTTTTTCCAGGCAGGGTCTCATTCTAGTCCATGCTAACCTAGAATTCATTCTGTAACCCAGCTGACCTCAAATTCACAGCAATTCTCCTACCTCAGACTTCTGAGTGCTGGTATTAAAGATCTGAGCCACCACACCCAGCAGCTACTCTCCCCATCCCCTGTCTCCCCCAACTCCCAATTGCAAATAAATAAATAAATTTTTATAAAATCTGGGTGTGGTGGCACACACCTTTAATCTAGCACTTGGGAGGCAAAAGTAGGAGGATCACCGTGAGTTTAAAACCAGCCTGAGACTTCAGAGTGAGTTACAGGTCAGCCTGAGCTAGAGTGAGACCTTTATATGGGGCGGGGTGGGGGAGACAGACTAAAGGGCCAGCCTCAGTGCCTGTAACTTCTGTCACCATTCTGTAGGTGGTGGTGTGGGTTTTCTTTCTTTTGGGGGGGGGGTTGTGTGTATTTTCTAGAGAACACAAGTTCACACACGTGCCCAGTGAAGTATAGAACCTTCTTGGAAAGACTTCCAGCACACTCACCACACAGTCCTCTTGGAGAGGAAGCTTGGTTTTAATTCATTATCTTTTGGCTTTTCCCAGCCCTGCTGGAGCTCTGGGGAGGCCCCTCACTCTAAGCTGGACCTGTTCAAGGAAATCCCCCACTGAAAACTGTCCAACTGACCTGTATTTGTTCTCATATTAGCTTGGAAAGTCCCTCCTAGGGAAAACCCCTTAGGATTTTGTGGGGCCTGGGGCTTCTTTGCTGAGCCCTGGTAAGGTTTAGGAGGCAGTAGTACTGGAAGGCCCTTGGGGGCAAGACATAGGCCCTTCAAGCAGACTAGTGTAGCCACTCTTATTTCTCTCTGTTAAATGGAGGTGTGATCCTACTTTAAAAGAACCCCAGAGATGGGCTGGAGAGATGACTTAGCAATTAAAGCACTTGCCTGCAAAGCCTAATTCCCCAGTACCCACGTAAGCCAGATGAACATGGTGGCACATGTGTCTAGAGTTTGTTTGCAGTGGCTAGAGGTCCCGGTGCACCCATTCTCATTCTCTCTAAATAATTACATAAATAGGGGGAAAAAAGAAGAAGAAGCGAGGGGTGGTGGCACACGCCTTTAATCCCAGCACTCAGGAGGCAGGGGTAGGAGGATCGCCGTGCATTTGAGGCCACCCTGAGAATAGTGAATTCCAGGTTAGCCTGGGCTAGAGTGAAACCCTACTTTGAACCCCCCCCCCAAAAAAAAATCTCTGGGCCTGGCAGTGCCTCATACCTGACAGGAATTGTACGTCTAAGGCTAGCCTGGGCTACATCAAGAACTCTGGAGATCTTGTTTCAAAAACAAAAACGGGGGACTCCTGGGGAGACCACTCAGTCGATAAAGTGAGAACCTGAGTTTGGGGTCTCAGAACATAGCCAACCCGGGGCAATAAAGGAAGCGCGCTTCAGAGAACTGGTCATCAACAGCCAAAGACCCTGCCCCTTAAGCAAGGGAGGTGAGCAGTAACATCTGAAATTGTCCTCTGATCCCACTCATGTGCACACCCACATTCACCCACATATCATACACACATCATAAAAATAGGGAGAATGAAAAAAAATAGGGAGAATGAGGGCTGGAGAGATGGCTTAGCAGTTAAGGCGCATTCCTGTGAAATCTAAGGACCCCTGTTCAATTCTCCAGTTCCCATGTAAGCCAGATGCATGTGGTGGTGCATGCATCTGTAGTTCATTTGCAGTGGCTAGAGGCCCTGGTATGCCCATTCTCTCTCTCTCTCTCTGCCACTAATAAATAAATAAATAAATAAAAATAAATAAATAAATAAATAAAAAATCTTTTTTAAAAGAAAGCAAAGAAAAAATACGGAGAATGAGGAGGAAAAGAAGAGGAGATGAGGAGGAAAAAAAGGAGTAAGGAGAGGAGGAGAAAGAGGAAAAGACCTCAGGATGCTTGGGGAATGTCCAACACCCAGCCCTTGGCTCAGCATCTTGCTTGGGAAGGGATGGATTATTGTTTAATATTATTACTGTGATTATTACCATTATTATTGTTATGAATCACCCATTGGATATTTCCTGTTGGTCACTTTTGGAGTGGCAGCTACCGTAGAATCCCAGGTTAACAGGCTCTCTATAGTCCAGAGTTCAAAACTGTGAGGAGGTTCCTTCCATCAGTGCTGGCTGATGAAGAATTTGGCATTCTCAGCTTCCTGCAACTAAATCCCTGGTGGCCAGATCAGCGGCCAGAGGAAGCCCAGGCCAGAGTCCAAAGCACAAGGCAGAGCTCCATTCCAGGCAGTTCACTGCTCACGTGCTGCCTTCTTTAGCTAATAAACATATTCATACACACTGAGCTCACAGAGGAGAGCCCAGAGGACTTTGCCCTCCCTGCTGGGTCTGACATTTTAGAACAGAAGACAGGCATTAGTAGAGATACTCAAAGAAACGTTCAGACCTGGGGCTGTGGCTTAGTTGGCAGTGTTTGCCTGGCATGCACAAAGCCCTAGGTTTCATCTGCAGCACCATATAAACTGGGCACAGTGGTTCATACATGTCATCCTAGCAGCAGGAGACCAGAGCATGAGGAATTCAAGATCATCCTTGGCTACAAGCCTGGGATAAAGTGTAAGACTGTCAAAATAAATAACACATAATAAACAAATAGTATTAGGCGTGGTGGCTCACACCTTTAACCTCAGCACTCAGGAGGCTGAGGCAGGATTGCCATGAATTCAAGGCCAAAATGGTTTAGAGTGAAACAGTACCTCAATAAACAAGCCAGGTATGGTAGTGCACACCTTTAATCCCTGCACTCAGGAGGTAGAGGTAGGTGGATCACTATGAGTTCAATGCCAACCTGGAACTACAGAGTAAATTCCAGGTCAGCCTGGGCTAGAGTGAGATCCTGCCTTGAAAAAACAAAACAAAAGGACTGGAGAGATGGCTTAGTGGTTAAGGTGTTTGCCTGCAAAGCCAAAGGACCCCAGTTCGATTCTTCAAGACCCACATAAGCCAGATGCACAAGGGGCACATGCATCTGGAGTCTCTCTCTCTCTGGCTCTTTCTCTCTCTCAAGTAAATAAATAAATAAACTATATTAAAAAAAAAACAAAAGTAAGCTAGAAAGGGGATCTAAATGCATAGAAAGGGGCACATGCATGGTATTGTATGGTAATTAGTTAATTGGGCTGAAAAGGCCTAAGTAAGGTCAGGGGAAGAGATTGAGTAAAGGAAAGATGGAGGGAGGGCTAATCAAAATCTAAGGTGCTTGCCTTTCCCATCTCTCTCCCAAAACCAGACACACTAGTAAATAAATAAATAAACTGGATATTAAAAAAAAAAAAAGGGATGGTTTAGCTGTTAAGGCACTTGCCTGCAAAGCCAAAGGACCTCAGGTTTGATTCCCCAGGACCCACGTAAGCCAGATGCACAAGGTGGCACATGCATCTGGAGTTTGTTTGCAGTGGCTGAAAGCCCTTAACCTCTAAGCCATCTCTCCAGCCATCCCAGCAATCTAGCTCAGGCTGACCTGGAGAGTCTCAGGGTGGCCTTGAACTCACCGAGGATTGCCAAGAAGCTGTCCAGGCCACCTTTTCTTTTCTTTTTCTTTTTCTTTTTGTTTGTTTTAGAGGTAGACTCATTTTAGCTCAGGCACCTGGAATTCACTAGTCTAAGGGTGGCCTCCAGGTCAGCCTGCCTCACAAGTGCTGAGATTTTTGTTTGTTTGTTTGTTTGTTTGAGACCAGAAGGCTGATCTGGAGACCTATGTAATTTTAGGCTAATCCTCCCCAAAAAATGCAAAAAAAAAAAAAAAAAAACAAAAACAAATGACCTTGGACTTCTGAAAAAAAAAATAAGCTGAGAGTTTGACAGATGTGCACTGGGCAACGTTGCCAGCACCAGGCCAGCATGGACATTGGTTTATAACCTGTTCTAGAAACAAAACCCCCTGTGTAGCAGAGGATGGCCTTGCATGCTGAGATAGCAAGCACTTTGGGAGGCCCCAGGCCACTGACTACATAGGATTAATTCTGCAGCCTGGACCACATCCTCAACCCCAAGACTATTAACAAAACCCAGGGACACCTGAGCCATCCTCAACCCCAAGACTAGCACTAGGGGGAGGGTGAGACAGGAGGATTTGAAGTTTGTAAGACAGCCTGGCTACAAAACAAGTTCAAGGCCAGCCTGGGCTATACAGTGAGGGTCTACCTCAAACAAGGATACAAACAATAAACCACTCTAATCAGGTGACAGTTGCACACTGACACTTTGACAGCAAGGGGGCCTCAGAGCACAGGGCTACAGGTGACCAGAAATAACCTCTGGAAGAGAAGGGGGTGGGTGAGAAATCGACAGGGGAGGTGAGGTTGGCCCAAAGAAGAGAAGACGGATGTGAATTACATAGGCAATCTCGTGGCCGGGGCTGGACTAGGGTGAAAGTTGCAGCATTCAGGACCTCTAGGCCACAGAGCTGAGTCCGACTCTGTCCCACGGTGCTGCCCCTAGAAGCCAGGCCAATTCGGGCAGATCACGCTCTTCTGCCAGTCCCTGGGAGCTCCCGCCTCCGCGTTACCCTCCTCCCGTGATTAGTCAATCGAAAATGCCCCAGCGCTTCCGGGATGCTGAACCAACCAATCACAGTTGAGGTAAGACCAATCGGAGCGGCGCCGTTTGGACAAAACGACCAATAAGAACGTACGGCGGGGACGGACAGCGGCCAACGGGCATGCGTATTTCAAGCAGCCAATGGAAAGCGGCTCCTCAGCTGCCCACAGTGCCGAGGCTTCCCGGGTTGGCGGGGCGGAGTCCGGGGTTCGAGCCTAAGTCCCCCGGGAAGGGTGAGTGTGGAACCGGCTGCGGTAGGGCGCTCCTGGGAAGGTCGCTCAAGGACGTGTCTGTGGGGTCGAGACGAGGCTGAGGGTCGGCCAGCTCCTCACGGGCGGTGGACGGGAGCCCCGAGACTTCCGCGCTGGTGGGTGCTCAGGCGGTGCGGGGCGTTCACAGCTGGGTCCAGCTGGCCTGGGAGGTTTGGGGGAGGATGAAGGAGATACAGTCTTCCCAGGTGCAGAGCACCCCGGTTCCCCTTCAGAGCTGGGCCTGAGTCCCCGGGAGCGAGGAAGAAGGAAGTGGGTTTCCCAGAAGCCCATATTCCCAGGATGGCATCCTGAACTGTCAGCAAATAGTCAACATTTATCAAGCGCTTACCTTGTGCCAGGCACTTTCCATCGAATGTTCCCAACAAGCCCTTGAGGTCGTCAGGCCACTTTCCCTACTAGGTTTAGAGAGAGACAAGTCCTGAGGAATCGGATTAATGTGCCATTACCTACCATATTATCCCCCTGTCTGCTACGACTGTCGTAAATCGTTCAGGTTCCTGAGCTCAAGGCCCATTCATTGCCTATGATCCCAGCAAGAGTACTGCTGCAAATTTGAGGCTATCCTGAGCGACATAGTGAGGCCCTGTTTCAAACAAATTGCTGGGGGATAGATAGGAAGGGAGCTGGAGGAAAAATGAAGTCACACGGCTGAGGCTAATTATGCTTTAATTAAAGTAATGAGTTATTTTTGATGGTGCTGGGGGTAGAACTTGCAGCTTCTTATGCACGCTAGGCAAACACCCTATCATTCTAACACCCCACCCCCATAATGATTTTATTCTCTTATGGGTCACTTTTTTTTTCTTCTGCTTTTTCGAGGTAGGGTCTTGTACTAACCTAGGCTGACCTGGAATTCACTGTGTAGTCTCAGAGTGGCCTCAATCTCATGGCAATCCTCCTTCCTCTGCCTCTGGAGTGCTGGGATTAAAGGCATGCGCCACCACGCCCAGCTCTAAAACTTTTTTTTTTTTTTTTGGTTTTGCGAGGTAGGGTCTCACTCTGGTCCAGGCTGACCTGGAATTAGCTATGTAGTCTCAGGGTGGCCTCGAACTCTCGGCGATCCTCCTACCTCTGCCTCCTGAGTGCTGGGATTAAAGGCGTGCGCCACCACGCCCGGCTCAGCTCTAAAACTTTTTAAAAATTTTTATTTATTTCCAAGCAGAGAGAGAGAGAGAGAAGAGAAACAGAGAGAGAATGGGCATGCCAGGGCCTCTAGCCACTGCAAACGAACTTCAGATGCATGTGCCCCTTGTGCATCTGGTTTATGTGGGTCCTGGGGAATCGAACCTGGGTCCTTTGGATTCACAGGCAAATGCCTTAACCGCTAAGCCATTTCTCCAGCTCCCCCCTTTTATTTGAGAGAGAGAAAGAGGCAGACAGAGAGTGAGCATGCAAGGGCCTCCAGCCACATGTGCCACTTGTGCATCTAGCTTAAGTGGGTACTGGGGAATCGAACCTGGGTCCTTAAGCTCCACAGGCAAGCACCTTAGCTGCTAAGTCATCTCTCCAGCCCTACATTGTTATTTTTTTTTCCCTGCCTAATCCAAGGACTGTGTAAACTAAGGACTGTGCACAACTAGGTTGAACCTTCACAGTTATTTTTCCATTACAGTGGTCTCACAGCACCTGTTCCGGACAGGGGAAAACTGAGGATTGGAGTGGTTAAGTGCTGAGCTCACACAGGAAGTTCTTGGACATAACCTCCAGTTCTGTATCACTGAATCTGCTGCCTTCAGGATGCTTGGTTCAAAGGATTTATTACAAGCTGGGCATGATGACACACACCTTTAGTCATAGCACTCAGCAAGCAGAGGTAGGAGGATTGTGGTGAGTTCAAGGCCACCCTGAACTACATAGTGAATTCACTACATAGTGAATTCCGGGTCAGTCTGGGCTAGAGCAACTTCAAGAAACAAGAATAAAATAAAGCCGGGCGTGGTGGTGCATGCCTTTAATCCCAGCACTCGGGAGGCAGAGGTAGGAGGATCGCCGAGGGTTCGAGGCCACCCTGAGACTACATAGTTAATTCCAGGTCAGCATGGACCAGAGTGAGACCCTACCTTGCAAAACCAAAAAAAAAAAAAAAAAAAAAATAAAATAAAAAAGAAAGGATTTATTTCTCATGGAGCCCAGGCTACCTGTGAACTCACTGTGTAGCCAAGTGTTCCCTAGAATTCCAATACTTCTGCCTCCACCTTCCAAGTGCAAGCATGACAGGGATGCCCTGAACACGGAATAGATTCTTAGAACAGTGCACACTTATTGAAAGAAGGAGAAAGCTGATGATATATACCTGTCATCCCAGTATTCAGGAAGCTAAGGCAACAGATCAACCTGGACTATAGAGCAAGGCCTTATGTGTCACCACCAGCCCCCCTGAAAGACGGAAGGGTTCAAGTCACAGGCAATGTGGCCCAACATCTTTAGTCCCAGTGATTTGGAAGGCTGAGGGAGGAGGATCACTTTAACACAGATTCAAGACCAGACCGGGGAACTTAGACTCTGTCTCAAAGTAAATAAACAGAGGCTGAGGAGAAGGTTCAGCAGTTAAAGGCATTTGCCCTGCAACCTACTGACACAAGTTTGATCCCCAGCACCCATGTAAATTGGATCCAAAGTGGCCCAGGAACCTGTAATCCCATAATGCCTACAGCAGTAGGAGGCAGAGCCAGGAGAACCAAGAAGATCATGGGCTAGCTAGTCTGGCCTTCCTAGTAGCAAAACAAGATCCTGTCTCAGATAAGGTGAGAGGAGAGAACCAAACCTGAGGGTATCCTCTAACCTCACACTCACATGTGTGCCATGGCATGTGCACACATGCACACACACATATACATACACAAATAATAAACATCAGACAAAATATATAAATTAACAAAGCCAGGTATGGTGACACATGCTTGTAATAACAGCACTTGGATGGTGGAGGCAGAAGGATCAAAAAATCAAAGTTGTTCTTAGCTACATAGGAAGATTGAAGGAGCAATATGAGTTTGAGGCCAGCCTGGGACTAGAGAATAAATTCTAGGTCACGCTGGGCTAGATTGAGACTCTACCTTGGAAAAAAAAGAGAGAGAGAAAAGATAGCTGGGCGTGGTGATGCACACCTTTAATTCCAGCACTGGAAAGCAGAGGTAGTAGGATCACTTCGAGTCTAAGGTCACCCTGAGACTACATAGTGAATTCCAGGTCAGCCTGGTCTAGAGTGAGACCCTACCTCAAATGAAAAAGAAAAGAAAAGCATTCAACTGGGTGTACTTTACCCCAGCTCTTGAGAGGCAGAGGTAGGATCCCTGTGAGTTTGAGGTCAGCCTAAGCTAGAGGGAGTTCTAGGTCAGCCTGTGCTAGAGTGTGACCTTGCCTCAAAAAAAAAAAAAAAAAAAAAACAGCAAAAAAAATTTTTTAATGAATGAAGGAAGACAGACAGACAGGAATGATAGGTGGGGAGGATATACAGCTTTTAAAAATATATATATTTTATTTATTTGAGAGAGAGAATGGGCACACCAGGTCATGCAGTCACTACAAACAAACTCCAGATGCACGCACCCCTTTGTGCATCTGGCTTACATGGGACCTGGAGAATCGAACCGGGATCCTTTGGCTTTGAAGGCAAATGCCTTAACCACTAAGCCATCTCTCCAGCCCCAATATACAGCTTTTTAAAGATGCAAACAGGTTAGTAGAAAGCAATTGCATGCCATAGTTGCATAGCCAGGAGTACCCAGAAACTTCCCTCCTGTGTCTTCTTGGGTAGGTGCAAGGCTGAAGAACTAAGGATTCTCTGGGTATGGGAACTGATGGACTGTTTCCATCCCCAGCATTGCAAGCTGTGAGGAGCATGCCTCTCTGTCACCGGGAAAGTGCCACAAAAGTCAGCAAAGCAGATGGCAGTGAAGCTCAGCCCATGGAGGACACCACTGGAGGCCTGAAAGTGCTGCTGCACTGGGCTGGCCCTGATGGTGGGGAGCCCTGGGTCACCTTTAGCCAGGCCTCACTGACTGCAGAAGAGGTGTGCCTCCACATAGCACACAAAATTGGTGAGTGGCCAGCATCGCCCAGGGCCAAGGTGGGGGTGGAGACAGACCTCTTCCATCTCTTTCACATGCCTTCAGCAGACATGGAACCAGATGATCACTGCATTGAGCTGATATATAGGAGGGAAACATGATAAGAAAAATATTGAAGCATCCCTGTGTATGTCGGACTGACTGTATAGAATTATAAATCTGTCTATATCGAATTGTCCATGTATGTCTATTAAAACCATAGTCCAAGTGTACTAAGCAAAAAAAAAGAAAAATATTGAAAGCCGGGCATGGTGGCGCATGCCTTCAATCCCAGTACTTGGGAGGCAGAGGTAGAAGGATTGCCTTAAGTTCGAGGCCACCCTGAGACTACATAGTGAAGTTCAGGTCAGCCTGGGCTAGAGTGAGACCTTGAAAAACAAAATTTGAGCCAGGCGTGGTGGTGCACACCTTTAATCCCAGCACTCGGGAGGCAGAGGTGGGAGAATCGCCTTGAATTTGAGGCCACCCTGAGACAACACAGTGAGTTCCAGGTCAGCCTGTGCTAGAGTGAAACTACCTCGAAAAAAAAAAATTGAGCCTGGCTTGATGATACATACCTGCAATTCCAGCACCTGGGCTGCTGAGCTGCAGAGATTCAAGTTCCAGGACTTTGTCTCAAAACACCAAGAGCTGACAGCCCGTGGCCCAGTGACAGAGCTCCTGCCTAGAACCAACAGTGAGGGCTGGGGGCATGGCTCAGGGGTAGAGCTCCTGCCTAGAATCCACAGTGAGGGTTGGGGGGTGGCTTAGGGGTAGAGCTTCTGCCTAGAATCCACAGTGAGGGGTGTGGCTCAGCTATATATTGTAAAAATATAAAAAATAGACCAGATCTGGTGGTTCATGACTATAATCCCAGCACCTGGGAAGTTGAGGTAGGAGGACTACTTTGAGTTCAAGGCCAGCCTGAGTTAGAGTGAAACCCTTCCTCAAAAATAAGGGGAGGGAGCCGGGCGTGGTGGCGCACGCCTTTAATCCCAGCACTCAGGAGGCAGAGGTAGGAGGATCGCTGAGAGTTCGAGGCCACCCTGAGACTACGTAGTTGATTCCAGGTCAGCCTGGACCAGAGTGAGACCCTACCTTGCAAAAACCAAAAAAAAAAAAAAAAAAAAAAATAAGGGGAGGGCTGGAGAAATGGCTTAGCAGTTAAGGTGCCTGCCTGAGAAGCCTAAGAATGCCCATTCAAATCTCCAGGTCCCACGTTAGGCAGACGCAAAAGTGACACAAGTGTGCAATGTTGCACATGCGCACAAGGGGGCGCATGCATCTGGAGTTCGTTCACAGTGGCTGAGAGGTCGCTGTGCCCATTCTCCGTGTTTCTCTCAAATTAAAAAGAAAGAAAGAAAAAAAATCTGGATAAAAAAGTGAAAATAGAATAAACACAGTGGAGAGCAATTGCAGAAAATACCTGACATCAACCTCTATCCTCTGTGCATATATACACTTGTACACACATGTGCACCCACACACATACACACCATGCAAAAAGAAAAACGCATGGGGCTGAGGAAGGTCACAAACAAAAGGACCTGTGTTTAACCCTAGAGCCCATGTAAAAATGCTGGCACATGTCTGTAATCCCAGAGCTAGGGCTAGGGAGGTGGGTAGAATTCAGTCTACCCTAATGGGTGAGCTCCAAGGGAATGACAGACCCTGTCTCTTAAAAAAAAAAAAAAAATGAAGGAAGGAAAAAAGGAAAGTAGGCAGGAAGAAAGGTGGATGGTGTTCCTGAAGATAACACCCAAGGCTGTCCTCTGCACACACATGCACATATGAACACATCTGCATGCATGTGAACACACAAATAATGTGTAGCTGGGTGTGGGGGCCACATACTTATAATCCCAGTACTCTGAAAGGCGAGGAGGATTGAAAGTTGAAAGTCAGCCTTGGTTGTTACATAGCACAGTTCTGTGTCATAAAACTAACTGAATAGGGCTGGAGAGATGGCTTAGTGGTTAAGGCGCCTGCCACCTAAGCCTAAGAACGCTGGTTCCAATTTCCAGCAGTTCCAATCTCCAGGTCCCACGGTTAGCCAGATGCAGTGACGCAAGGGTGCAATGCCACACTTGCCTACAAGGGGGCGCACACATCTGGATTTCGTTCACAGCAGCTGAGAGACTGCTGGCGCACCCATTCTCTATCTGTCTCCCTCTCCCTCTCTCTGTGTGTCTCTGTCTAAAAATAAAATTAAAAAAATTAAAAATAAAAAAATAAAACCTAACTGAATAAATATCAGTCCAATTCTTCCTCTCCATCTTGTAGCTTTGACATTTGGCCCAGGGAGCCTTTAACATTGCTGGGACAGGAGAAGATGACACAATAATTTCCAGACTCAGAAATGCCCCCTACCTCCTACTCACCTCCCATTGGCCAGGAACCAGTCCAATGGCTCCATCCTAAGTGCAAGGGAGTCTGGGGAAATGCAGTTCTTCATTGACACCATGATATGGTCAACAAACTACATTGTCCTCTGCTGACATCAACAGGAGACAAACTGTAGGCGTGAAGGAGGGCAGCAGGTGATGTCTGTCACAGCACAGGGATCTTTCAACTGTCTATATCAAAAGAGTTTGGAAGCTGGGTGTGGTGGCACATGCCTTTAATCCTAGCACTCGGGAGGCAGAGGTAGGAGGATCGCCATGAGTTCGAGGCCACCCTGAGACTACATAGTGAATTCCAGGTCAGCCTGAGCCAGAGTGAGACCGTACCTCAAAAAAACAAAAAACAAAAAAAAAGAGTTTGGGTTGAATGAGTATTGATATTTATTAGTGATCAAGTGGTATTGATAGCACTGGACAGATGTGTGTGTGTTGATGACCACGGGTGATGTGGCTTCTGATTTCGTTGCTCCCTTGTTTCAGGCATCACTCCACCCTGCTTCAATCTCTTTGCACTTTTCGATGCCCAGGCCCAAGTCTGGCTACCTCCAAACCACGTCCTTTGTGGGTCCAGAGATACAAGCCTGGCACTGTACTTCCGCATGAGGTGGGTGAAAGCCGTATGGAAAGCTCCTCTGCCTGTGTTCTGGAGCTTCCATGAGTGCCTGAGCCCCAGAGGTACCCCTTCCCATCCTGCAGGTTTTATTTCCGCAATTGGCATGGCATGAATCCACAGGAGCCAGCTGTTTACCGTTGTGGGTTCCCTGAAGACCAGGCTTCCTCCAGTCGGGTAGAGCAGGGTGTGCAGCTATTGGATTCTGCCTCATTTGAGTACCTCTTTGAGCAGGTGTGTATAAAGCTGGGGAAACAGGACTGTTTGGGGGCGCTTAGGGACTTTCTTCTCCACTTCAGCTAAGATGTTTCAGTTAGTACCATCTTGGATGTTTAGCTTGCCTGCACCAAAAGCACTTGGGTTGAATGAGTGCTACAGTTGATTAGTAATGTCTGCCATGCACGCAGGGATCTTTTAGTTGCCTGCATCCAGAGCTTGGATTGAATGAGTGCTGTGATGATTAGTGATGTCTGCCCCAAGTATAGGACTGGAATAGGTAGTATATTTTGCTCTATGTTTGGCATTTCTGGAAAAAATGGTGTTCTCTCCCCTCCCAAGAAGAGTAGAAGATACCTAGGAATAGAATGTGCCTAGAAGCTGAGAAATAGAGCTCACTGGCTACATAGTAACAATATTCTCACATCTTCCTTTCTACCCATTCCTCCATCCTCAGGGCAAGCATGACTTTGTAAATGATGTGGTGTCCCTGTGGGAGCTGTCAAGTGAGGAAGAAATCCACCAGTTTAAGAATGAGAGTCTTGGCATGGCCTTTCTGCACCTGTGCCACCTTGCTCTCTGCCGTGGTGTTCCCCTGGAAGAAGTAGCCAAGGAGATCAGGTGTCCAGGAATGGAGGGGGCTCTGTGGGTGAAATAACTCATGTATCAGCCGGTCAAAATGCAGAGTGAGCCGGGCGTGGTGGCGCACACCTTTAATACCAGCACTTGGGAGACAGAATAGGAGGATTGCTATGAACTCAAGGTCACCCTGAAACTACATAGTGAAATCCAGGTCAGCCTGTGCCTGTGATCCAGCAAGACCCTACCTCAAAAATCCAAAAAAAAAAAAAAAAAAAAAGAAGAGTGGAACTTGCACATAAGCATACTTTTTTTTCATCCAGCACACACTTATTGAACACCAACTGTGTACTAATACTAGCTCTAGGAGTTAGAGATACAGTAGTGAACACTGGCCTCAGAAGTGTGCACTGTTTGGTGTCACTTCACAGACAACTTTAAAGGAAACAGCCTCAGAAATAGGGTCTTCTGTCTACGGCCATACTACCTGAACATGCCTGATCTCAGAAGCTAAGGAGGGTCTGGCCTCCTTTCCTACTTGGAAAGGAGAAATAGGGTCTCCTAGCCTGGGGATGTGGCTCAGCAGATAGAGTGTTTAGCTAACATGCACAAAGTCCTGAGTTCCGTCCCCAGCGTGGCATAAACCAGGAATGGTTATGCATGTCTGTCATTCTAACACTCAGGAGGTGGATGCAGGATGATCAGGAGACCAAGGTCATTCATGGATACATAGTGAGTTTGAGGCCAGCCTAGACTACTCAGACCCTGACTCAAAAGAAAAGAAGGCTGGGCATGGTGGTGCTTGCCTTTTATCCTAGCACTCAGGAGCCTGAGGTAAGAGGATCTCTGAGTCTCAGCCTGAGACTATGTAGTGAATTCCAGGTCAGCCTAGGCTAGAACAAGGCTTACCTCAAAAAAAGAAAAGAAAAGAAAAGAAGAAAAAGAAAAAAGAAGGGCTAGACAGATGGCTCACTGGGTAAGAATGTTTCCTGCCTAAGCATGAGGGCCTGAGAATGCCTAGGTTTGCTTCCCTAGCACATACATGAGCAACTGGGCATGGCCTCATGCATTGTAGCCTCAGTCCTGTGGGAAGTAGAACGTAAAGAATCCCTGGGACTCCAGAGTCAGTGCCAGGCTGAGTCTCAAGGAGACATGTACCACACAACACATACTATACACATGCACACAAAAAAAGAGAGAGCCGGGCGTGGTGGCGCACGCCTTTAATCCCAGCACTCGGGAGGCAGAGGTAGGAGGATCACCGTGAGTTTGAGGCCACCCTGAGACTACATAGTGAATTCCAGGTCAGCCTGGGCTAGAGTGAGACCTTACCTCAAAAAAAAAAAATTAATAAAAGGAAAAAGGGGGGGTTGCGGGGGGCTGGAGAGAGGGCTTAGCGGTTAACGTGCTTGCTTTCAAAGCCAAAGGACTCAGGTTTGATGCATGAGGAGGTGCATGCATCTGGAGTTTGTTTGCAGTGGCTAGAGGCTCTGGCACGCCCATTCTCTATCTGCCTCTCTTTCAAATAAATAAAATATTAGAACAAGAGTTTTTTTAAAAAAAGAATTAATAAAGACAGACTTGCCAGGCATGGTGGCACACACCTTTAATCCCAACACTTGGGAGGCAGAGGTAGGAGGATTGCTGTGAGTTTGAGTCCATTGTGAGAGTAATTCCAGGTCACCTTGGGCTAGAACAGGACCCTACCTTGAAAACCAAAAAAATAAAGACGGACTCAGGAGGGACAAATTAGGACTTATTAAGTTTACTTAGGGGGAAATCACAAATTGTGGGGTCTATTTAAAGGAGAAATCACAGATTGTGAGATTTAGGAAACATGCTGTCCTGTGGAAACACTACATAGTTTATTAGGTTCACTCAAGAGAAATTGAGGTTTTTGGTGGAAAACTGGAGTAGAATACTTACCTGGCAGGGGAGATACCATGATCATGGAGGTGGTTTTCCCAGGGCGAGGCTTATGTGTTGCACTCTGGATGTGCTGACCCCTGCGATTTCCCCAAATGCAGGAAACTCAAACTGCATGATTTGTGGTAGTGGGGAACTGCATTCACGCGCTCCCTTTAAAAAAAAAAAAAAAGGAAAGCTGGAGTAGAGCCACAAACATGTGGAGGATAGAACTTACATGTACATGTAGAGCAACTCAGAACACACATGGCATCTGCCATGTGCTTTCCTGAAGAGGGAAAGTTTCAAAGCAGAAGAGAAATTGAAGGTTTGGGGGGGAGAAACTGGAGTAGAGCCAGAAACCCATGGGAAGTAGAATTCTAGTTGCTTCTGTAAAGAAATTTAGGAGGGCCGGGCGTGGTGGCGCACGCCATCAATCCGGAGGCAGAAGTAGGATCGCCATGAGTTCAGGGCCACCCTGAGACTACATAGTGAATTCCAGCTCAGCCTGGACTAGAGTGAAACCCTACCTAAAAAAAAAAAAAAAAACAAACAAACAAACAAACAAACTTAGAGCTGGGCGTGGTGGCGCACGCCTTTAATCCCAGCACTTGGGAGGCAGAGGTAGGAGGATCACCATGAGTTTGAGGCCACCCTGAGAATACAGAGTGAATTCCAGGTCAGCCTGGGCCAGAGTGAGACCCTACCTCGAAAAACAAAAAAAAAAAAAAAAGGAAAGAAAAGAAAAGAAAAGAAAGAAACTTAGGAGGAACCCTTTGCTATGTGCTTTTCTGTGTAGGGAAGTTAAGGAAAATGTTGAGGCTCAATGAAAAATTATATCAAAGCAGAGACCAGGAGGGTCAGAAGAAATGACGAATGAAGAGGGTCACACTCAGATTACCCCGAGTTGAAAGAAATTACTCAGCTCACCCACATGGTAGATCAGAGACCAGAGGAGAATCATGCATGTAACCAAAAGTGAGACGTTACCCCAAACTTTAAAGCAGAGGCAAACCAAAGAGTTCCTCCAGACCAAGAAACAGTTTAATGCTCACTGCACTCACCCACCTGTGGCCTGAGCAGAGTCGGAAATACTAAGCTGACTGGAGGGGAGCAGGAAGAAGACAGGAGCCTTTATAGGCAAGGGGGAAACCCAATTGGTTGGCAGATTGGGGTGGATCCCTGGGGCAGCCTATCCAGGGTCTTCTGACTAGGTAGCTGCTAGACTGGGCAGCAGGGGGTGCTATAGATCAGTCTTCATCAGATGTGAGTTTTTCTTTTATTTTTTGTTGTTTTAGTTTTTGTTTTTGGAGGTAGGGTCTTGCTCTAGCCCAAGCTGACCTGGAATTCACTCTGTATTCTCAGGGTGGCCTCAAACTCACCACGCTCCTCTTACCTAGCCTCCCAAGTGCTAGGATTAAAAGCGAATGCCATCATGCCCTGTTTGCTTGTTTGCTTGCTTGTTTATTTATTTATGAGAGAGAAAGAGACAGAGAATGGGCACATCAGGACCTCCAGCCATTGTAAACGAACTCCAAATGCATGTGTCACCTTGTGCATCTGGCTTACGTGGGTCACAGGCAAGGGCCTTAACCACTAAGCCACCTCTCCAGACCCTCCCCCCTTTTGTGAGGTAGGGTCTCACTGTGGCTTGGGCTGACCTGGAATTCACTATGTATTCTCAGGATGGCCCCGAACTCACAGTGATCTTCCTACCTCTGCCTCTCAAGTGCTGGGATTAAAGGGGTGAGCTACCACGCCTGCTTATTTATTTTTTATGTGAGACAGAGAGAAAGAGAGAGAATAGGCACACCAGGGCCTCTAGCCACTGCAAACAAACTCCATGCACTACTTTGTGCAACTGGCTTACACGGGATCTGGAGAATCAACCCTGGGTCCTTAGGCTTCACAGGCAAGAGCCTTAATCGCTGAGCCATCTTTCCAGCCCTGAGTTGGTCTTTTTTGTTTGTTTGTTTGTATGTTTTTGTTTTTGTTTTTCAAGTTAAGGTCTCTCTCTAGCCCAGGCTGACCTGGAACTCACTATGTAGTCTCAGGGTGGCCCTGAACTCATGGTGATCCTCCTACCTCTGCCTCCCAAGTACTGAGATTAAAGGTGTGCTCCACCACGCCTGGCTGAGTTGGTCTTTTAAAAAAAAAATTTAATTTATGTATTTGAGAAAGAGGCAGATAGCAAGAATGGGTGTGGGGGCTGGAGAGATGGCTTAGTGGTTAAGGCACTTGCCTGCAAAGCCAATGGACCCAGGTTCAATTCCTCAGGACCCATGTAAGCCACATGCACAAGGGGGCGCACGCATCTGGAGTTTGTTCGCATTGGCTAGAAGCCCTGGCACGCCCATTCTCTCTCTCTCAAATAAATAAAGAAAATATATATATATAAAGAATGGGCGTGTCAGGGCCTCTAGGAACTGCAAACCTAACTCCAGACGCATGCGCTACTGTGCATCTGACTTACCGACTTACCTGGGTACTGGAGAATCGAGTCTGTGCCCTTTGCCTTAACCACAAAGCCATCCCTCCAGCCCCAAATTGGTTTTTCCCACTTTCTGATACAAGACCTACCACCTAACCTGGTGTCACTCAGCCTGTTTGGCCACTCAGGCTACTGACGGTTCCCTCATGTCACCCCTCCAGCTTCAAGGCCTGCATCCCACGCTCCTTCCGTCAGCAGATCCAGAGGCACAATGCGTTGACACGCCTGCGCATGCGCAGTGTCTTCCGTCGCTTCCTAAGGGCTTTCCGTCCTGGCCACCTGTCCCAGCAGGTGGTAATGGTCAAATACCTGGCCACCCTGGAGCGGCTGGCTCCCCGCTTTGGCACAGAGCACATACCTGTGTGTCATCTGAAGCTCCTGGCCCAGGCCGAAAGTGACACTTACATTATCCGGGACAGCAGGCAGGTCCCTGGAGACCTTGTTCTGGAGTCTGCCTCAGGACCCCCCACCCATGAGGTACTGGTGACAGGTACTGGTGGCATCCAGTGGCGGCCACTACAGACCGAGGTGAGCTGGGCAACTTCTATTCTGGGGGTGGGAAGTGGTTCAAGTAAGCCTAAAACTGGGATTCCCCCACTCATCTTTGTCTTGCTGAGGGTGGCCAAAGAGAGCCCTGTCCCCTTGTGGCTCGAGTGTATCCATCTGTCCTCTGCTTTCTATGTCCTTTTCTCCTTCCCTTCCTCCCTTTCTTCAGTAAAATAGACCTGAGGCTGGGGAGATGTCTGAGTAGTAAAGTGCTTGCTGTGCAAGAGTTCAGATCCCCAGCACCCATGTGACCTGTCTGTAAGCCCAGCTCTGGGGAGGTGTAAATGTGACCCCCAGGGACACTGACTAGCGAGACTAGCCAAATCAGTAAGCTCTGGGTTCAAGTCAATAAATACAGTGGAGAAGAATGGAATAGACATGCACTGTCTACTCTATATGCACACATGCTGATGCACCTGCATACAAATATACAAACGCACATACACATAGATGCAAGCAAAAAGAGTTAACTGAGCCGGGTGTGGTGGCGCATGCCTTTAATCCCAGCACTTGGGAAGCAGAGGTAGGAGGATCGTTCATTCAAGGTCACCCTGAGACTACATACTGAATTCCAGGTCAGCCTGGGTCAGAGTGAGACCCTACCTCGAAAAACCAAAAAAAAAAAAAAAAAAAAAAAAAGTTAACTGGAGCCTGGTGTAGTGGCACACACCTTTAGTTCCAGAGATAGGAGGATCTCTGTGAGTTCAAGATCATCCTGGGCTACAAAGTGAGTTCAGGTTAGTCTGGACTAGAGTGAGACCCTACTCTTGAAAAAAAAAAAAAAAAAAAAAACAAATAATAAATAACTGGGCGTAATGGCTCACACCTTTAATCCCAGCACTTGTTGAGGCTGTTGGTATGAGGATCACCATGAGTTTGAGGGCCAGCCTGGGGTACAAAGTGAGTTCTAGGTCAGCTTGGGCTAGAGTGAGACTCTACCTCAGAAAAACAAAAAGAGAGAGAGAGAGAGAAAATTTAAACAGAAAAGCACATCTTTCCCTGCCTTACTTGTTCCATGCCATGCTTGTGCCCTGCCCTGCCCCGCTTGCTGGATTTTCAGTCTTCTGTGAGCAGCAGAAGGAATCCTCAGTCCAGTTTGCCTGGGAAGAAAGTCAAGACCCCCAAGTTAGGAAAGCACCCAGCTGACAGACCACAGGAGCCACCCTGGGCCTACTTCTGTGACTTCCAAGACATCTCCCACATGGTGCTGAAGGGATGCCATGTTACCATCCACCACCAAGACAACAAGTGCCTGGTAGGGCCCAGGGCGTTGTGCTGGTGGGGTTGGCTGTGGTCTGTCCTGCTCACCTGCCTGACCTCTCCATGGCTTGCAGGAGCTGACACTGCCTTCACGTGCCTCAGCCCTGTCTTTCGTGGCACTCGTGGATGGCTATTTTCGCCTGACTGCAGACTCCAGCCACTACCTGTGTCATGAGGTGGCACCCCCACGGCTGGTGATGAGCATCGAGGATGGCATCCACGGGCCTCTGCTGTGAGTGCTGCGAGGGGCATGTTGGGTAATTATGCCTGGGTATGTATGTATGTGGTGGGATGGTGTGGGTTCCTACCTAAATGATCCTGTCTGTGACTTGGCACTCAGTATGAATTGTCACTGCTACCTGGACATCAGGCATAGCTGCACGTGTGGCTGGCCTACATTCTATGAGGTCACAGTTTGTGACAGTTGCCTTGTTTGGGTCCATGGCCTTGCACTGGATGTCCCTTGGCTACCTGTGACACTGGGACTTAGCCCCTGGAGGTGTCTGCAGACATTTAACATCTCTAAGGCTTATCCCTGAAAGGAAAATATGGAAGAAAAGCACAGGAGAAACACTATACATAATCTCAAACAGAGACTTTCCTGCAGCACAGCGAGGGGCTGCAAACTTTCCGAGGGACGGAGGCTGAAGCACTGAGCTAGGCTAGGGTTCAAGCTTATAAGGACGACTCTGAGGAAGACTGATAGGACCAGGTGCAGCTCTAAGGGAAGTTGATAAGGAACTGTAGCTATTTGTGGCCTTGCTCTGAAAGAATCAGAATAAGCTGTTTCAGCGAGCTTGTCTACGGCAGGATGCCCCAGATGGTTTCTGTTCCTTCAAGGTCTTCTGAGTTAAGGGAAATACATCAATTAGGGGAGTTGTCAAGCTTGTCTGGGACTAAATGCCTCTGATGTCCTCAAGGCCTCTTAATTTCAGGGAAAGTCATTGGCCCTTCAGTCCCCTCTAGTTTCAAAGAGAGTCATTATTATTATTATTATTATTATTTTTTTTTTTTTTGGTTTTTCGAGGTAGGGTCTCACTCTGGTCCAGGCTGACCTGGAATTAACTATGTAGTCTCAGGGTGGCCTCGAATTTTCGGCGATCCTCCTACCTCTGCCTCCCGAGTGCTGGGATTAAAGGCGTGAGCCACCACGCCCGGGTAAAGAGAGTCATTATTAACCCTTCATTCCCTCTACTTGCTGGAGTGGCGATTTCAGCTCCTGAGGGCTAAGGCTGCCCTGCCATCACACCCAGGTGTGTACTTTCGCCAGTGCAGGTGTTTGTGGGTAGCATCAGTATGTCAGTATGTACACAATCTGGGCCTGTGCCTTACATCTTCTAGTCCCTTTTGTGTTTGTGACATTTATCACCCCTGGCATGTCAAGACCCCTGTAGTCATCCATTTTTCATTACTATAGTGAAATATCTGAGTCTGCATACTTAAAAAGAAAAGAAGTTAGCTGGGTGTGGGGCACACAATTGTAATCCTAGCACTCAGGAGGCTGAGGCTAAATGATCACAGGTTGTTGGAGGCCAGCAGGTCTCATGTCTTCATTCAAAGGCATGAGTCCACTCGTGGTACCAGGTGGCCTTATGATACCCCTTATCCCTTGTGCCCTTCACCAGGGATCCCTTTGTGCAGGCCAAGTTGCGGCCAGAGGACGGCCTCTACCTCATCCATTGGAGTACCAGTCACCTGTACCGCCTCATCCTCACGGTGGCCCAGCGAGACCTGGTGGGGTCTTCAGCAGGGGTTGGTGTGGAGGAGGGGGCGTAACCACACAAGCTGCTCATGTGCCCTGTCTGGACCCCCCCTCAATTCTCCCTTCCACCAGTCTCAGGCCACCATTGGAGGGCAGAGCTTGCGTCTCAGGAAGTTCCCCATCGAGCAGCCGCAGCCGGGGGCATTAGTGCTGGAGGGTTGGGGTCGCACCTTTGGCAGTGTGCGTGAGCTGCGCGGCGTTGCAGGGCTGCTCACTGCGGGCTGGGGAGGACTGTTTCCCTTTGCGTCACTGTTGCCTGCCCAGACCAGGTGGTAAGTAAAAGCGGGACCTGTGAGATGATTACGTCGTGTGTCCTCCCCTCACCCCACCATCCCACATCAACACATCACATCTGCCCCTAGAAATCTCCAACCTTATCATCATGCGGGGATCTCGTACCAGCACCAGGTCCCTTAACCTCAGCCAACTTAGCTTTCACCGAGTTCACCAGGATGAAATCACTCAGGTGGGTGTGGCAGGACAGAGCTTGAACACAGGGCAGGGCCCTTGGGACCTTAGCGCCAGCATCCGTCCATATTGTACACCATTTCCTGCAGCTGTCCCACCTGGGCCAAGGCACAAGGACCAACGTGTATGAGGGCCTTCTGCGAGTAGGGGGCCCAGAGGAGGGCAAAGTGGACAGCAGAGATTGTGTGGAACCAGTGGAACCTGGGGGGAGCTGTGGGCAGGACCTTCGCGTGGTGCTTAAAGTCCTGGACCCCAGTCACCACAACATTGCCCTGGTGAGTGAATGAGCAGAGCCCAGCTGTTGGCTATCTAAAGAGTCAGGGGGGACAGAGTGGGAGGTTTTCAGTCCCCTGACCTGCCCGGTCCCCACAGGCCTTCTACGAGACAGCCAGCCTCATGAGCCAGGTGTCCCACATACACTTGGCCTTCCTTCATGGAGTCTGTGTGCGCGGCTCTGAGAGTGAGTGGGGGGCCCCACGGCACCCAATCGGGTGTGCTTCCGACCGTCTTACCCTTTCTCCCTGGTCTGTACTCCAGCTACTGCCTTGTGTGTGTTTGTGTTTCTGCAGCTGAAACCATGGCATTGTATGTACTACAGTAGGCACTCAGCATCTGAGCTATGCCCCCAGCCCCTCACTGGCGGATTCTAGGCAGCCACACCTCCAGCACCCTTGACCATTCAGCTCTTCTCTGTATTCTGACCCTGGGTTATAACATGACCTTCAACCCACACCTCACCCCTGACTATTGTGCCAACCCTCCACTTAGATCCTAACCCAAATGATACCTTCACCCTCTCCTTCCTTGATCACTTCCTGGCTATTCCACAACCATCAAACAATGTCCTGCTAGTTTCCATTTCCCTCTCCAGCCCCTTCTACAGCCCAGTCAGCATCCAACCTCCCATCCCTACAGCACTGTGGCATCAGCCAGACCTCAGCCCTGTTATGTCCTCTTCAGACCCTGGAGCCATCACTGTCCCTCCTTTACATGTCTCTGCAAGCATCTTGTACAAACTGTCTCTAGTCCCACCCTTATAGTGCCCCCAAGTATGTGTTCCTTTTGGTACCTTCAACACTGACATAACCCTGATTATGCCTCCCCCAGCACACTCCCCCCTGGCTCTCCCAGCACTTGTGCCCTAGCCTCCTGTTGCGTACTTGTTAGCCTCCTACACCCACAGCACCCCACTCCACTTCCTGAGCTCATTTTTGTCACTTACTTGGCAACCCCCTCTGTGTCCCTCCCCACCCCCAACCCAAATGCTCATTTCTACCTCTGCCTTACTATGCCCTCTGTTCATCATTTCCTCACCCCACACACTCAGCCCAACCCCTCTATCTACACCATCACCAGCCCCAGCCCGTTCCCCCACTCCCTGGACCCTTGGAACAGAGTAACAGGCAGGCGGGCAAACAACGGAGGGAAGTTATCTTTGCAGACATCATAGTGACAGAATTCATAGAACATGGTCCCCTGGACGTGTGGCTACGGCGAGAGAAGGGCCACGTGCCCATGGCCTGGAAAGTGTCTGCTGCTCAGCAACTGGCCAGTGCCCTCAGCTACCTGGTATGTGGAAAAGGGAGTGGGATCACATCAGTGATGGGGGTTGAAGCAACTAGGGCATCATGGTAGGAGGCCACATCACAGCCTTCATTTCCTCCCTTTGGCTCTGGGAGATTGGTCCATGCACCTACTGTGTGATAGGTCCTTGCTGGGGTTTCTGGCCCTTGCGGTTTGGCCTCCTTTGATGCTCTCTGTTGGCCACTTATCCCCGGGCTCTTTCTGTAGGATCACACCAGTTTCCTATTTCACCTGCCCTACTTGTTCAAGGATAACTGTGGGATCTATGCCAGGCCTTGTCCTAGACTCCAAAGACACACTACTAAACAAGGCAATCAAATCCTGGCATTGGGAAATTGGCACTTTATTTTTAATTTATTTATTCATTTATTATATTATTTTGTTTTGTTTGGAGGCAGGTTTTATTCTAGCCCGGGTTGACCTGGAACTCACTGTAGTCCCAGGCTGACCTCAAAACTCCCAAAAATTCCTGTCAGTTTTTGTTTTTTGATTTTTTTTTTTTTTTTTTTTTTTTTTTTTTAAGGTAGGGTCTCACTGTGGTCCAGGCTGACCTGGAATTAGCTATGTATTCTCAGGATGGCCTCGAACTCATGGCAATCCTCCTACCTCTGCCTCCCGAGTGCTGGGATCAAAGGCGTGCGTCACCACGCCCGGCTTTGTTTTTTGATTTTTTTGAAGCAGATTATCATTTTAACCCAGGCTAAGCTGATCTGGAACTTACTCTGTAGTCCATACTGGCCACAGAATCACAGCGATCCTCCTACCTCAGCCTCCCAAGTGCCAGGCTTTTCTGGCTTTTTGTCTCTAAAGAACCTTAGCCTAAGCTGGGCTTGGTGGCACATGCCTTTAATCCCAGCACTCTGTAAATTCAAAGCCACCCTGGGACTACATAGTGAATTCCAGGTCAGCCTGAGCTAGAACGAGACCCTACCTCGAAAAACCAACAACAACAAAAAAGAACCTTAGCCACTCAGCCCCCAGTGTTGTGGGTCACATCATCATCCAATAGTGGTGACATTCACCTTTTTCACATGGCCATCCCTATGGTGGCCTCATAGAATAGGAGGTGGGGATAGTTTGTCCTTCCCCAGTGGCCAGGTTACCTCCTTCTCTCCCACCCCAGGAAGACAAGAACCTGGTTCATGGCAATGTGTGTGGCCGGAACATTCTGCTGGCGCGGCTGGGGCTGGAGGAAGGCACCAGGCCTTTCATCAAGCTGAGTGACCCTGGCGTGGGCCTAGGCGCTCTCTCCAGAGAGGGTAAATTCTTGAGCAGGACTGGCCATAGGGATAAGCTTCCTATACCCCTGCCATCCTTGCTGACCTGTGACTGTTCTGCAGAGCGCGTGGAACGAATCCCATGGATGGCTCCTGAATGTCTGTCTGGTGGGACCAACAGTTTGAGCACTGCAGCGGACAAGTGGGGCTTTGGCGCTACCCTCCTGGAGATCTGCTTCGATGGAGAGGCCCCACTGCAGGGCCGCGCCTCCTCAGAGGTACATCCAGAGGCCTCCATCACTTGGGGTTCATCACCCTCCCAACTTTTTATTGTTTGTTTGTTTTTTTTTTTTTTTTTTTTTTTGTTTTTCGAGGTAGGGTTTCACTCTAGTCCAAGCTGACCTGAAATTCACTATGTAGTCTCAGGGTAGCCTTGAACTCACAGTGATCCTCCCACCTCTGCCTCCCAAGTGCTGGGATTAAAGGCATGTGCCACCATGCCCAGCTCTTTGTTTTTTTTTTAGCCAGTCCCTGTCTAACCCAGGCTGACCTGTAACTCATTCTATAGCTCAGACTGCCCTTAAACTCATGGCCATCCTCCTATCTCAGCCTGCTGAGTACTAGGATTAAAGAAAGGTATGAGCCACCACACCTGACTGTGAAAATGAGTGCCAGGCACTCAAAGCAAGTAAACAAGCTGAGGAGATGGCTCAGCTGGTAAAAGTGGTTGCTGTGCAAGTATGAGGACCTGAATTTAATCCCCAGCACCAACATAAGCCAGGCATGGCTGAGCGTGGTGGCATACACATTTAACCCCAGCACTCAGGAGGCTGAGGTAGGAGGATTGCTACAGAGTGAGTTCCAAATCAGCTTGGGCTAAAGTGAGACTGTACCTCGGGGGGTGAGAGGGAAGCCACATGACCCTGCACTCCTGTAACCCCAGCACTGAGGCAGAGTGAAGACAGGAGGGTCACTCCAGCTTCAGTGAGAAACCCGGTCTCAAGGACATAACATGGGAGAGCCATAGAGTAGGGGCACCAAACATTCTCTTCCAGCCTCCACACACATGCACACCGAGCATGTGCATCTTCACACATGTGCATGTACTACACGTACCACACCTACCCACCAACAACAGAGAAATGAGGCAGGGGTCCCTTACCTATCTGCAGTGCCAAGTACAGCTTCCCACTGACAGCTGAGTAACTGAAGAGTGAGAGCAGTGAGCCGGGCTACAGAGCAAGCGTGGAGTGGGCAAAGGCCACAAGGCTTTGGTACATTTGGGGAGTGCAGGTAGTGGTCTAGACTTGGGTTCAAATTCCGACTCCATAAGCCCTTCCCCAAACCTTGGTTGCCCTCCTGTGAAGATGGGAACATGAGGAACAGACACACGGCTGTTCTGCTGCTCTGGGGTGCAGCCATGACTCTTCTGGAAGAGATGGGTTACTCACTCCTGTGGGTCCCCTAACCCCACAGAAAGAACGATTCTACCAGAAGCAGCACCAGCTGCCTGAGCCCTCATGTCCTGAGCTGGCCACGCTCACCAGCCAGTGCCTGACCTACGAGCCAGCCCAGCGACCATCATTCCGGACCATCCTACGGGACCTCACTCGGTTGCAGCCCCACAGTGAGCTGAGACCCTGGGGGACAGGGATGGGGCTGGGGTTTCTGCTGATGCAGGCACCATGCTCCCCAAGGTTTCTGAGCAGGTATACGGGTGTGTGTAGGTTTTGATTCACTTAAGGGCATCCTGGTAAAAGGGAGAGAGGATCCTGATCCTGGTGGGGCAGTGGCCCATCCTGTGATCTCCAGTGTGGACCTATTGGGTTAAGGGCCATTGTACAGCCTCACCTGCTGTGGTTCCAGATCTAGTGGATGTCTCCGCCATGAACCCGGACTCACTTGCCTCAGACCCCACAGTTTTCCATAAGCGGTATTTGAAAAAGATCCGAGATCTAGGAGAGGTGAGGGAGAGGTTTGCACTGAGGGGCTGGGGTGGGGCTGAGGGGATTTGGACGGGCAATTAGGGTAGGCTGAAAAGCTGGGGCTGGGTTGGGAGTGGAGGTGAGTAGCTGGGTCAGGGATAGAGAGCTAGGAGTAGACTGCTAGACCTACTGTGTGGAGGAGGAGTTTGTGGATTAAAACAATTAGTGCCTAGGAATTGTTCTGCATGATGCTGATGGGGAAGCCCCTTAGCTTTGAGGGAGGCCCTGGGGAATTGAGAAAAGACCTAGGCTACAAAAAGACCTAGTAACATAAAGTGGGGCTTAGCACTCACCAAAGATTTCACGTGGGGGCATGGCCCAGGACCATACAGCATGGGTCTGAATCTTCTGTCTGGTCCTGCCAGGGTCACTTTGGCAAGGTCAGCCTGTCCTGCTACGACCCGAACAATGATGGCACTGGCGAGATGGTGGCTGTAAAATCCCTTAAGGAGGGTTGTGGTCCCCAGCTCCACTCAGGGTGGAGGCGAGAGATTGAAATCCTTCGCACACTGTACCATGAACACATCGTCAAGTACAAAGGCTGCTGCGAGGACCAAGGTGGACGGGGTTGTAACCTTTCTTGCCTGACCAGTTAGAATTGCTCAACCTCAGAGTACGGGTGCAGCCAGGCAGCTGTCTTCTCACTTGATGGGTCCTTCCTTCTAGAACCAGGATAGACAGAAGCCCCAGCACCAGTTTTGCATCGGGACAGGGTTCAAGATGCACCGAAGGATCTGGGAGGTGGCTTTGAGGTACCCAGAACAAGCATGCCAACCCCCTCCTTTTGCTTCCCTTATGGCCACTATCAACAGCAGGTGAGAAGTCAGTGCAACTGGTCATGGAGTATGTGCCCCTGGGCAGCCTGCGAGACTACCTACCCCGTCACAATGTCGGGCTGGCCCAGCTGCTGCTGTTCGCCCAACAGATCTGTGAGGTGCGCTATTCTCCTACTTCCAGAATTTGCTACCTCTGCTTCAGCCTGCCCTCTGGGGTCCTAGCTGATCTAATTGCTCTGGCCCTACTCATGTCCTTGGACTGGACTGCTTTTTAAAAAATATTTTATTTGGGCTGGAGAGATGGCTTAGCAGTTAAGGCGTTTGCCTGCAAAGCCAAAGGATCCCGGTTCCATTCTCCAGGACCCATGTAAGCCAGATGCACAAGGTGGCGCATGCGTCTGGAGTTTGTTTGCAGTGGCTGGAGGCCCTGGCGGCCCATTCTCTCTCTGTCTCAAATAAATAAATAAAATGTTTAAAAATATATATTTTATTTATTAGACAGAGAGAAAGAAAGAGGCAGATAGAGAGTGGGCATGCCAGGACCACTACCCACTGCAAATGCCAGACACATGCACCACCTTGTGCATCTGGCTTTTACATGGGTACTGGGGAATCGAACCAAGGTCCTTAGGCTTTGCAGGCAAGCACCTTAACCGCTAATCCATCTCTCAAGCCCTGGATTCTTTTGACTCTACCCTGTGTCCAGATGATCTGGCCACACCCCAAGAAGCCCCTGACCCTACCCAAGTTTGCATGGGTCACCCACCAATCCCCACCTCTCCTGAGTCATCCTTCCAGTCTAATGTTGCTCGCCTGGCCCAACTCCTGCTTTTGGGCTCCATTTCCCTGTACTCGCCAGGTCCCTACTGTCCCCAGGCCACCCTGGTCCCTGCTTCTCAGTCCCAGTCCATTAATCCTGACTTACTCTGCCTTCACCCCCAGGGCATGGCCTATCTGCACGCTCAGCACTATATCCACCGTGACCTAGCCGCGCGCAACGTGCTGTTGGACAATGATAAGCTGGTCAAGATTGGGGACTTTGGCCTTGCCAAGGCCATGCCTGAAGGCCATGAATACTACCGTGTGCGCGAGGATGGGGACAGCCCTGTGTTCTGGTGACTGGGCTGGGGGTCACAGCATCAGGGGGACGATATCAAGGTCATGTGGAACCAGCAGAGTATAGACAGGAAAGAATAGGTCCCAGTGGAGCTGGGTGGAGCATAGAAATGGGGGGGGGGAGGCTAAAGCTCAGTGTCACCTGGGGTTGGGACCAGATTGACTAATAAAACTTCATTAAAAAAAAAAAAAAGCCAGGCATGGTGGCACACACCTTTAATCCCAGCACTTGGGAGGCAGAGGTAGGAGGATCACCGTGAGTTCAAGGCCACCCTGAGAATACCAAGTGGATTCCGGGTCAGCCTGGGCTACAGTGAGACCCTACCTCAAAAAAAAAAAATCTTAGCTGGGCGTGGTGGCGCACGTCTTTAATCCCAGCACTCAGGAGGCAGAGGTAGGAGGATCGCCGAGAGTTCGAGGCCACCCTGAGACTACATAGTTAATTCCAGGTCAGCCTGGGCCAGGTGAGACCCTACCTCGAAAAACCAAAAAAAAAAAAAAAAAAAAAAAAATCTTGGGGGCTGGAGGGATGGCTTAGCGGTTAAGGTGTTTGCCTGTAAAGGCAAAGGACCCTGATTTGATTCCCCAGGACCCATGTAAGCAAGATGCATAAGGTGGCGCATGTGTCTGGAGTTCGTTTGCACTGGTTACAGGTCCTGGCATGCCCATTCTGTCTCTCTCTCTCTCTTTCTCTCTGACTCTCTCAAATAAATAAATCTTAAAAAATTAAAATTAGGGCCTGGAGAGATGGCTTAGCGGTTAAGGCTCTTGCCTGCAAAGCCAAAGGACCTCAGTTCAATTCCCCAGTAGCCACGTAAGCCAGATGCACAAGGTGGCA
This sequence comes from Orientallactaga sibirica, assembly GCA_036365145.1. NCBI lineage: Eukaryota > Metazoa > Chordata > Mammalia > Rodentia > Dipodidae > Orientallactaga > Orientallactaga sibirica. The sequence continues at coordinate 4,125,493 of JAEOAD010002278.1, read as the reverse complement.
CATACATCTGGAGTTCATTTGCAGTGGCTGGAAGCCCTGGTGTACCTATTCTCTCTCTGTGTCACTCTCTCTTTCTCTCAGTCTGCCTCTTTCCCTCTATCAAATAAATAAATAAAAATAAAACATTTTTGCTGGGCGTGGTGGCACACGCCTTTAATCCCAGCACTTGGGAGGCAGAGGTAGGAGGATCGCTGAGAGTTCAAGGCCACCCTGAGACTACATAGTGAATTCCAGGTCAGCCTGGACCAGAGTGAGACCCTACCTCGCAAAAACCAAAAAAATAATTAAATTAAATTAAAATAAAACATTTTTAAAAAATTAAAATTAAAAGAAGGACTAGAAAGATGGCTTAGCGGTTAAGGCGTCTGCCTGCAAAACCAAAGGATCCTGTTTTGATCCTCCAGGACCCATGTAAGCTAGATGCACAAGGGAGCGCATGCATCTGTAGTTGATTTGCAGTGGCTGGAGGCCCTGGCATGCTCATTCTCTCCCTCTCTCTTTCTCTCTGCCTCTTTCTTTCTCTCAAATAAATAAATAAAATATATTTAACAAATTAAAAGAAAAACAAAAAAATTAAAAAAACAGGCTGGAGAGATAGCTTAGTGGTTAAGGCATTTGCCTGCAAAGCCAAAGCCAGTTCAATTCTCCAGGACGCACATAAGCCAGATGCACAAGAGGGTGCATGCATCTGGAGTTCGTTTGCAGTGGCTAGAGACCCTGGCACACCCTATTCTCTCTCTCTCTCTCTCTCTCTGCCTCTTTCTCTCAAATAAATAAATTAATTAAATATATTTTTTAAATAAATTAAAAATCTTAAAAATCTTAAATCAAGTGGGGTGGCTCATGCCTTTAATCCCAGCACTCAGGAGGTAGAAGTAGGAGGATCGCCATGAGTTCAAGGCCACCCTGAGACTACATAGTCAATTCCAGGTCAGCCTGGGCCAGAGTGAGACCCTACCTCAAAAAAAAAAAAAAAAATTTAAGCAGGGTGGGTGTAGTGGCACATGCCTTTAATCCCAGCACTCAGGGAGGCAGGGGTAGGAGGATTACTGTGAGTTCAAGGCTAGCCCAACACCCTACCTCCAAAACCAAAAAACAAAAGCCAACAGTGGTGGTGATGCACTTCTTTAATCCCAGCACTAGAGAGGCAGAAGTAGGATGATCCCTGTGAATTTGAGGCCAGCCTGGGACTACAGAATGAGTGCCAGGTCAGCCTGGGCTAGAGTGAGCCCCTTCCTTGAAAAAACAAAGAAGTCTGCTTAAGCTATGCTCTTAAGGTTATGCTCTTCTGTGACCTGGGGTTCCAGAAGTCCTTGAGCCCCATGAAAACTATTGTCTGGTATGATGCTCTGAATTCAGTCCCCAGCCCTGAGTGCCCCTTTCCCATAGGTATGCACCAGAATGCCTGAAGGAGTGTAAATTCTACTATTCATCTGACGTCTGGTCCTTCGGGGTGACCCTCTATGAGCTACTGACTTACTGTGACTCCAGTCAGAGTCCCCCCACGGTAAGTGCCCACCCCAGTATTTGCTAAGGAAGTTAGAAAAACAGGCAATCACCTGTAAACACAGCACTCCAACAGCTGAGGTAGGAGAATTGCTGTGAGTGTGAGGTCAGCCTGAGTTAGAGTGAGACCCTGCTTCAAAAAAACAAAAACAAGCCCGGTGTGGCGATGCATGCCTTTAATCCCAGCACTCTAGAGGCAGAGGAGAACAATCACTGTGAGTTCGAGGCCACCCTGAGACTACATAGTGAATTCCAGGTCAGCCTGAGCTAGAGTGAAACCCTACCTCAAAAAAAAACAAAAAAAAAAAAAAAAAACCCCAAAAGGCCGGGCATGGTGGCACACACCTTTAATCCCAGCACTCGGGAGGCAGAGGATCAGTGAGTTCCCCTGAGACTGTATAGTAAATTCCAGGTCAGACCCTACCTCAAAAAAAAAAAAAAAAAAAAAAAAAAACCAAAAGGCCGGGCATGGTGGCACACACCTTTAATCCCAGCACTTGGGAGGCAGAGGATCGCCGTGAGTTCGAGGCCACCCTGAGACTGTATAGTAAATTCCAGGTCAGCCTGAGCTAGAGTGAGACCCTACCTCGAAAAACCAAAAAAAAAAAAAAAAAAAAAAAAAAACCCTAAAAAATAAAAAATCTATTCCTTTAAGCCCTGCATGGTAGTACACACCTGTCATCCTAACACTTAAGAGGTGGAGTGGGAAGATCAGGAGTTCAAGGTTAGTCTCGACTACATAGGGAGTTTGAAGCTGGCCTGGGCACATGAGATCAGTCCTCAAACAAACAAAGCTCCTCACCCTGGCAAGCGCATTTCTCCTAACTTGTAAAACGGGGGAACTGTTTTCCTTTTTTTTTAAATATTTTATTTTTTATTTTATTTATTTTTTTGGTGTTTCAAGGTAGGGTCTCACTCCAGCCCAGACTGACCTGGAATTAGCTATGTATTCTCAGGGTGGCCTTAAACTCATGGCGATCCTCTACCTCTGCCTCCCGAGTGCTGGGATTAAAGGCATGCACCATCATGCCCTTATTTTTTATTTTTTTGCAGGGGGTTTCAAGGTAGGGTCTCACTCTAGCTCAGGCTGACCTGGATTTCGCTATGTAGTCTCAGGGTGGCCTCGAACTCATAGCAATCCTCCTACCTCTGCCTTACAAGTGCTGGGATTAAAGGCATGCACGACCATGCTGGGCTAATATTTTATTTTAATTTATTTGTTTGTTTATTAGATAGAATGGGTGCACCAGGGCCACTGGCTACTGCAAACGAACTCCAAACACATGTGCCACTTTGTGTATGTGGCTTATGTGAGTTCTGGGGATTGACCCTGGGTCCTTAAGCTTCATAGGCAAGTAAGTGCCTTACTGCTAAGCCATCTCTTTAGCCCGGGGAACTGGTTTTCTTTTGCTTTGTTTTAGATAGGGGCTCACTAGGTAAGCCTATGCTGGCCTCAGCCTTCCAAGCACGCACTATCATGTACATCTCTGTAGTGGGCGCTGTAACAGAAACTCAGATGCATACAGGAAAAATCCAAATAGCCCATTTGCAAATTCCAGGAGAGTGAGGCATTAAGGATTATCACAGTGGTGGCATCTCAGGTACCAGTCCCCCCTCAGCCCAAGCAAGAGGCAGGGATCTTTTTAATTTTTATTTTACTTTATTTATTTATTTGTTTTTTTTTTTGAGGTAGGGTCTCGCTATAGCCCAAGCTGACCTGTAATTCACTATGTAGTCTCAAGGTGGCCTTAAACTCACTCCTCCTACCTGTGCCTTCCCAGTGCTGGGGATCTGTTTCTGGAGAAAATTCCCATAACGTTCTCTGATTGGTCCAGCTGCCAGTTTACAGTGGCAAGAGACCATGGTACACCCATTCACACACTGCTAAATAAATAAACAGGGATGGAAAGATGGCTCATCGGTTGAGGTGCTTGCCTCCATAACCTAATGACCCATGTTTGATTACCCACTACTCCTGTAAAGTCAAATTCACAAGGTGGCACATATGTCTGGAGTTGGTTTGCAGTAGCTAGAGGCCCTGGTGCACCCATTCTCTCTCTCTCAAATAAATAAAAATTTAAAAATAAATAAAAATGGATCCCAATTGAGGAAGGCACTGGATGTCACTCTGTGATGTCCACATGCACATGCATGCATATCATATACACATTCATGTGCACACAGACAAATATGCATCTGTACACCATACATCATACACATGCAAACAAAAAGAAAAAAGAAAAGGATATAAAAAGAAGGTTGGCGGGGGCTGGAGAGATGGCTTAGCGGTTAAGACGCATGCCTGTGAAGCCTAAGGATCCTGGTTTGATTCTCCAGGACCCACATAAGCCAGATGCACATGATGACACATGCATCTGGAATTCGTTTGGAGTAGCTGGAGGCCCTGGTATGCCCATTCTCACTCTTTCTCTCCATCCCTCTCCCTCTCTGTGTCTCTAATAAATAAATAAATAAAAATGAAATCTTAAAAAAATTAACAAAAAAGAAGAAGAAGAAAGTTGGTGGGCTGGAGAGATGGGTTAGCAGTTAAGGTGCTTACCTGCAAAGCCTAAGAAGCCAGGTTCAGTTCCCCAATCCACGTAAATCAGATGCACAAGGTGGCACATGCATCTGGAGATTGTAGTGGCTAGAGGCCCTGGCAGGCCCATTCTCTTTCTCTATCTTCCTTTATATTTAAATATATAAATAAATAAATAAATAAATAAATAAGTAAATAAATAAATAGATATTTAAAAATAAATAAATAAGCCAGGCGTGGTGTTGCATGCCTTTAATCCCAGCACTCAGGAGGCAGTGGTAGGAGTTCGAGGCCACCCTGAGACTACATAGTGAATTCCAGGTCAGCCTGAGCTAGAGTGAGACCCTACCTCAAAAAAACAAAGAAAAATAAAATAAAAATAAGTAAATAAAACTTGATTTTGAAAAAAAGGAGGTTGGGGATATAGCTCAGTTGGTAGAGTGCTTTCCTAGCTCACATGAGGCCCTGAGTTTGATTTCCAGCCCCTGGAAACCAGGTGTGGTGGCGTACACCTATCATCCCAGCACTGGGAAGATGGAAGCTGGAGGATCTGGAGATCAAGTTATCCTCTACTCTATAGCAAATTTAAGGCCACCATGGGCTATACGAGACCCTGTTTTTTAAAAAAGGAGCTGGGCTGCCGTGCGTGGTGGCACACGCCTTTAATCCCAGCACTCGGGAGGCAGAGGTAGGAGGATCGCCATGAGTTCAAGGCCACCCTGAGATTACATAGTGAATTCCAGGTCAGCCTAGACTAGAGTGAGACCCTACCTCGAAAAACCAAAAAAAAAAATTAAAAAAAAAAAAAAAAAGGAGCTGGGCGTGGTGGCACACGCCTTTAATCCCAGCACTTGGGAGGCAGAGGTAGGAGGATCGCCATGAGTTCGAGGCCACCCTGAGACTACAGAGTGAATTCCAGGTCAGTCTGGGCTAAAGTGAGACCCTACCTCGAAAAACCAAAAAGAAAAAGGGGGGGAGGGCAGGCATCATGGCTCACACTTTTAATCCCAGCATTCAGGAGGCTAAGGTAGGAGGATCACCATGAGTTCTAGGTCAGCCTGGACTAAAGTGAGACCCTACTGAGTTCAGATCTCCAGTACTCAACTAATAAAGCTTGTTGATTCTGATATAGAAATTCATCGAGCTCATCGGCCTCACCCAGGGCCAGATGACTGTACTGAGGCTCACAGACCTGCTAGAGCGAGGGGAGAGACTGCCACAGCCGGAAAAATGTCCCTGTGAGGTGAGGCCACCTGGTAACCTTTTCCCACTGGCTTCTACCATCATGTCATGGGGTACTCACAGCCCCCATCTTTCCTCTCCTAGATCTATCTTCTTATGAAAAACTGTTGGGAGGCAGAAGCCTCCTTTCGTCCCACATTCCAGAACCTTGTACCCATCCTGAAATCAGCCCAAGAGAAGTACCAAGGCCAGGCCCCTTCGGTGTTCAGTGTGTGCTGAAGTTCAACAGGACAGTGGCCTAGGCAGAACCCACAGAAAAGGTCTCCAGCAGATCCCTGTGTACCTTACTCGCTGTCTGGAGTCCTCCATCTCTGTGCGGTGACTTTCCTTCCTCAACTGTGAGCCTGGACACCCTAAAGGACCCAGGATGGGCAAGGGGCTTGTTGCAGTCAGCTCCATGTTGCTGGGATGAATATTCAGCCAAACACAGGTTTGGGGAGGAAGGGGTTTATTTCAAGCTTACAGAACCAGAAGCAGAGGAAGAAACTGCCATATATCCAAACTTCCACAGATCCAAGCAGAGACAAACAACTGCAGCAAGCAGACACAAGCCAGCAGCTGGCACCACGAGCAAGCACCAACCCAAAGCTCAAACTGCTCTGCACATACCTTTGGGCTGGAATTCAGACCCACCCCCAGTGACACCTCCAGCAGACTGCTGGAGACTTCAGCAGGAAACTTGACCTTAATAAAAAAATAAATAAATAAACCGAGGCTGTGGTGGACATGCATTCACATTCATACCACCACAGGGCTCATTGTGCCCTTGAATACTATTCCTTTGGGTTCTTCCATCTCTGATAGTTGAGACCCACTGGGAATAAACGTTTCCTGTGCTGGGGCCTGATGGGCTTGGAGCTCATTTTCAGCAAGATGGCTTGGCTGGAGTTTGGAGATAAAATGGTACATCAAGAGGGCTGGAGAGATGGCTTAGCGGTTAAGGTGCCTGCCTGCTAAGCCTAAGAACCCGATTCCAATCTCTAGGTCCCACGTTTAGCCAGATGCAGTGAGGCAAGGGCGCAATGCTGCACTTGACCACAAGGGGGTGCACACATCTGGATTTCGTTCACAGCAGCTGAGAGATTGCTGGCGCACCCATTCTCTGTCTGTCTCCCTCTCCCTCTTTGTCTCTCTCTCCAAAAATAAATAAAATAATTAAAAAAAATTTTAATAATGATACATCAAAGGAAGCCAGGCTGAACTATGACACTTCTCACCAGTAAACTAGCAGCTAAGCTAGGGTGTCACTCAGCAGTAGCGCATGTACTTGTCATGCAAGAGACCCTGAGTTCTATCCCCAAATTCAAAACAAGCAAGAAAAAAGTGATGCTACCAGGAAAACCAGGTACTGGAACACAAAAGTCACTCAACCCCTTGTTATATGCACAAAGTATTTTGGAGAGGACCACTTGTCATTTAGCTAGGACTGCCAATTTCAACTTTTCCTTGCTCTGTGACTGCAGGCATATGACTTCACCTCGGCCTCATTTCTCACGTGTGGGGATGGTTGGGCTTACTGCCTCAGAGGACTCATGTAGAAGGCGGATGAGGGGCTGCCTGTCAATTCTTAGCAGAGACATGAGAACAAGTGCTTAGTGTGATTTTATTGGTAGTCTGGTGTTAGTGTTTGTGCTTAACAGGAGAGCCTTGAGAATGATTATAGAATCAGACACATTTGTGAAAAGCAGTTAAATAATTTTCTGCTCCATAAAGGACTGCTAAAGACTGTGTCTGGGTATGGTGGCATATGCTCTACTGATAAGCCATGTCCTAGCCCACACTGTAAGTTCAAGGCAGGAGCTCTACCCCTGAGCCACGCCCCAAGAACTCCCTGTGGGTTCTAGGCAGGAGCTCTACCCCTGACCCAGGCCACCAATCCTCACTGTGGAGTCTATATAGCTCTACTGATAAGCCATGTCCCTCAATGTGGGTTCTAGGCAGGAGCTCTAGCTCTGAGCCACTCACTCAGCCCTCCCTGTGGATTATAGGTAGCAGCTCTACCCCTGAGCCATGACCCCAGCCCTCACTGTGGTTCTAGGCAGGAGCTCTACCCCTGAGCCACACCCCCATCCCTCCCTGTAGATTCTAGGCAGGAGCTCTACCCCTGAGCCATGGCCCCAGCCCTTACTGTGAATTATAGGCAGGAGCTCTACCCCTGAGCAACGGCCCCAGCCCTTACTGTGAATTATAGGCAGGAGCTCTACCCCTGAGCAACGCCCCCAGCCCTCCCTGTGGATTCTAAGCAGGAGCTCTACCCCTGAGCCAGGTCCCTATCTCTCCCTGTGGATTCTAGGCAGGAGCTCTACCACTGAGCCACACCCTCAGCCCTCACTATGGATTATAGGCAGGAGCTCCACCCCTGACCCATGCTCACAGCCCTCCCTGTGGGTTTTAGGCAGGAGCTCTACCCCTGAGCCACGCCCCTAACCCTCCCTGTGGATTCTAGGCAGGAGCTCTACCCCTGAGCCACGCCCCCCGCCCTCCTGTAGGTTCTAGGCAGGAGCTTTACCCCTGAGCCACGCCCCCAGCCCTCCTGTGGATTCTAGGCAGGAGCTCTACCTCTGAGCCACGCCCCCAGTCCTCACTGTGGATTATAGGCAGGAGCTCCACACCTGAGCCCTACCCAGAGCTCTCCCTGTGGGTTCTAGGCAGGAGCTTTCCCCCTGATCCATGACCCCAGCCCTCACTGTGGATTGTAGATAGCTCTACTGATAAGCCATGTCCCCAGCCCTCCCTGTGGATTCTAGGCAGGAGCTCTCCCCCTGAGCCACGCCCCCAGCCCTCACTGTGGATTCCAGGCAGGAGCTCTACCCCTGAGCCCTGCCCCCAGCCCTCACTGTGGATTCTAGGCAGGAGCTCTACCCCTGAGCCACACCCCCATCCCTCACTGTAGATTCTAAGCAGGAGCTCTATTCCTGAGCCATGCCTCCATCCCTTCCTATGGATTCTATACAGGAGCTATACCACCCTGCTAGAACCCTATTCCTCACTATGCCCAGCAATTTAAAACTTTATGAACATTTTATTTGTTTTTTTTGGCTTTATAATAATTTCTTTTTTAATTTTAATTTTTTATTGACAACTTCCATAATTGTAGACAGTATCCCATGGTAACTTCCCTTCCCCCCACTTTCACCTTTGAAACTCCACTCTCCATCATCATTTTTTTTTAGCTTTTTTTGTTTTGTTTGTTTTTTTAAAATTTTTATTTATTTATTTATTTTTATTTGACAACTTCTTTAATTGTAGACAATATCCCATGGTACTTTCCTCCCCCCCCCCCACTTTCCCCTTTGAAACTTCACCTCCATCATATCCTCTCCCCCTCTCAATATCTCAATCAGTCTCTCTTTTCAGTTTGATGTTTTTGTTTTTCAATGTAAGGTCTCATTCTTGACCAGGCTGACCTGGAATTCACTCTGTAGTCTCAGGGTGGCCTTGATCTCACAGCAATCCCCCTAATCTCTGCCCCCCCCCCGATTGCTGGGATTAAAGATGGGCACCACCTCTCCTGGCTCAGTTGAAGCATTTTTATCAGGGGTGGGGGGCATCTGGGTTGAACCCAGGAGGCTTAGCATTGTCCTCATAGTTTGGGGTTTGGCTGGGGGAGGCCAAGGATCCAGTGTGTTGACTCTCCTCATGGGTAAAGACACGTTGGCCCATTTAATGATTAACCTTTGTGTGGTCCCTGCCAATGCTCTACCCTCCGTGCACCACCATGCCCAGCTCCAAAATACTTTTTAATAAAGTAAAAAAAAAAAAAAAAAAAAAAAAAAAAACAGGTGTAGGACAAGCGTGGTGGTGCAGCACTGGGGAGGCAGAGGTAGGAGGATCACGGTGAGTTTGAGGCCACCCTGAGACTACATAGTGAATTCCAGGTCAACCTGAGCTACAGTGAGACCCTACCTCAAAAAAACAAAAAAAAAAAAAAAAAAAAAAAAAAAAAGTATTTTGGGCTGGGCGTTTTGGTACATGCACTTGGGAGGCAGAGGGCAGAAGTAGGAGGATTGCTGTGAGCTCGAGGCCATCCTGAGACTTTACCTCCAAAACCAAAAAAAAAAAAAAAGTATTTGGGGGGCTGGAGAGGTGGCTTAGTGGTTAAGGTGCTTGCCTGCAAAGCCAAAGGACCCAGGTTCAACTCCCCAGTACCCACATAAAGCCAGCTGCCCAAGGGAGCCAAGGCAGTGCACACATCTGTAGTTTATTAGCAGTGGCTGGAGGCCCTGACATGCCCATTCTCTCTCCCCCTGCCTATTTCTCTCTCTCTCAAATAAATAAAGAAAAATAAAATTAAAAAAAAATGTGGGCTGGAGAGGTGGCTTAGTGGTTAAGGCACCTGCCTGTTAGGCCTAAGAATGCCGGTTCCAATCTCCAGGTCCCACGTTTAGCCAGATGCAAAGTGATGCAAGGGTGCAATGCTACACTTGCCCACAAGGGGGTGCACGCCTCTGGAGTTCGTTCACAGAAGCTAAGAGGCTGCTGCGTCTCTCTCTCTCTCTCTCTCTCTCTCTCTCTCTCTTTCCAAAAAAAAAAAAAAAGTATGTCAGAGCTGGGCGTGGTGGCACACGCTTTTAATCCCAGCACTCAGGAGACAGAGGTAGGAGGATTGCCATGAGTTCAAGGACACCTGAGACTACATAGTGAATTTCAGGTCAGCCTGGGCTAGAACAAGACCCTACCTCAAAAAAAAAAAAAAAAAAAAAAAAAAACAAAGTATTTTGGGCTGGAGAGATGGCTTAGCAGTTAGGCAGTTGCCTGCAAAGCCAACAGACCCAGCTTCTATTCCCCACATAAGCCAGATATACAGGGTCGTCTATATGTCTGGAGTTCGTTTGTAGTGGCTGGATGCCCTGGTGTGCTGGTTCTCTCTCTCTCTCTCTTCCTCTGCCTCTTTCTCTTTCTCTCAAATAAATAAATAAAAATATTTAAAAAACAAAAAGTGGGGCTGGAGAGAAGGCTTAGCGGTTAAATGCTTGCTTGTGAAGCTTAAGGACCCCAGTTCAAGGCTCAATTCCCCAGTACCCATGTAAGCCAGATGCACAAGGTGATGCATGCATTTGGAGTTTGTTTGCAGTGCCTGGAGGTCTTGGTACACTCATTCTCTCTGTGTTTGTCTTTCTCTGCCTCTCTCTCTCTCTGTCTCTCCATCTGTTGCTAATAAATAAATAAAAATAAACAAAAAAATTTTTTAAGTATTCTGAGGCCGGGCGTGGTGGTGCATGCCTTTAATTCCAGCACTGGGGAGGCAGAGGTAGGAGGATCACTATGAGTTCAAGGCCACCCTGAGACTACAGAGTGAATTGAAGGTCATCCTGAACTAGACTGATACCCTACCTCAGAAATACCAAAAACGGGGCTGGAGAGATGGCTTAGCCATTAAGGCACTTGCCTGCAAAGCCAAAGGACCCAGGTTTGACTACCCAGGACCCACATAAGCCAGATGCACAAGGGGGTGCACACCTCTGGAGTTCGCTTGCAGTGGCAGAGGCCCTGGCATGCCCATTCTCTCTCTTTCTACCTGTCTATTTCTGTATCTCTCTCTCTCTCAAATAAAAAAATAAAATATTTAGTAAAAGGAAAACAAGAAATACCAAAAACAAAACAAAACTATTCTGAGAGCCGGGCATAGTGGCACATGCCTTTAGTCCAAGCACTCAGGAGGCTGAGGTAGGTGGATTACTGTGAGTTTGAGGCCACCCTGAGACTACATAATGAATTTGAGGTCAGCCTAGGTTGGAACAAAACCCTACCTCAAAAAAAAAAAAAAAAAAAAAAACCCAGAAAAAAAGCCGAGCGTGGTGGTGCATGCCTTTAATCCCAGCACTGGGGAGGCAGAGGTAGGAGGATCACAGAGTTCAAGGTCATCCTGGGCCAAAGTGAGATCCTACCTCGAAAAACAAAACAAAAAAAAGTATTTTGAGACAGGCATGGTTATATAAATATATTTTGAGCTGGGCATGGTGGCACATGCCTTTAATCCCAGTACCCAGGAGGCAGAGGTAGAAGAATTACTGTGAGTTCAAAGCCACCCTGAGACTACATAGTAAATTCCAGTTCAGTTTGGGCTGTAGCTAAAACCCTACCTCAAAAAAATTGGGGGGCTGGAGAGATGGCTTAGAGAGGGTAAGGTGCTTGTCTGTGAAGCCTAAGGACCCAGGTTAGATACCCCAAAACCCACATAAGCTAGGTGCACATGGTAGTGCCCATGTGTCTGGAGTTTGTTTACAGTGACTAGAGGCCCTAGCATGCCATTCTCTCCTCTCTCTCTCTCTCTCTCATATGTGTGTGTGTGTGTATGTGTGTGTGTGTATGTGTGTGTGTGTATTCTGCCTCTTTCTCAAATAAATAAATGAATACTGTTTGTTTGGTTGGTTGTTTTTTTGTTTTGTTTTGTTTTGTTTTTTTGTTTTCTGAGGTAGGGTCTCACTCTAGCTCATGGGACCTGGAATTCTCTATGTAGTCTCAAGGTGATCGCATGGCTATCCTCCTACCTCTGCCTCCTGAGTGCTGGAATTAAAAACATAAAAAAACATGCGCCACCATGCCCAGCCTTAACATTTTTTCTTTTGAAAGAGAGAGATTGGTGCACCAGGGCCTCCAGCCACCACAACCGAACTCCAAATGCATGTGCCACCTGGTGCACATGTGCTACCTTATGCATGCATCACCTTGTGTGAATGGCTTATGGGGGATCTGGGAATTCAAACATGAATCCTTAGGCTTCACAGGCAAGTGCCCTATGTGCTATCCCTCCAACCATTTTTTAAAACTTTTTGTTGAAGACTTCCATACATATGTATCTCAAAAAGATAGGACAGAGAAAAAAGAAATTTTAAAAAAAGATAAGCTGGCTAAATGTATATACTATGCTCACCAAACTGCCCAATAAACACTTCTCTTAATGTCCATATCCATATATTAATGCTACTCTCACTTTTGGTTAGAGAAGCTTCTCTTTTCAGAAGGTTGTGACCTTGGGATGACTCAGAAGGCACCATGGTGCTGAGAAGGGACAGAGGCATGCTCAGCGCCGAAACATCTCTATCACACCTTCCAAGGCTTAGGGTCCATTGGGGAAGAGGTAGCAGAAAGAATGTAAGAGCCAAAGGAAGGGTAGGACTCCTTACAACGTGGTCCTCCAGACACAAAATGGCCTGGATATCCATGACCTCACAGTGCCTGACACTACCTACACAAGACCATCATAATAGGAGGAAAAGGTGATGACATCAAAATGAAAAGACAGACTGAGAGGAGGAGGGGATATGATGGAGAGTGGAGTTTCAAAGGGGAAAGTGGGGCGAGGGAGGGAAGTACCATGTGATATTGTCTACAATTAAGGAAGTTGTCAATAAAAAAAAGTTGGAGAGATGGCTTAGTGGTTAAGGCACTTGCCTGCAAAGCCAAAGGACCTTGGTTTGATTCCCCAGGACCCACGTAAGCCAGAGGCACAAGGGGGCGCATGCATCTGGAGTTCATTTCAGTGGCTGGAAGCCCTGGCGTGCCCATTCTCTCCCTCCCTCCCTCCCTCTCTTTCTCTATCTCTCTCTACCTTTTTCCTTCTCTCAAATAAATAAATAATTTTTCTTAAAAAAAGCCGGGCGTGGTGGCGCACGCCTTTAATCCCAGCACTTGGGAAGCAAAGGTAGGAGGATCACTGTGAGTTTGAGGCCACCCTGAGACTACATAGTGAATTCCAGGTCAGCCTGAGCTAGAGCGAGACCCTACTTCGAAAAAAGAAAGAAAGAAAGAAAGAAAGGGAGAGAGAGAAAGAAAGAGAGAGAAAGAGAGAGAGAAAGGAAGGAAGGAAGGAAGGAAGGGAAGGAAGGAAGGAAGGAAGGAAGGAAAAAGATAGGACTGGCCGGGCATAGTGGTGCACACCTTTGTTTGTTTTAAATTTTTATTATTTTTTATTGACAATTTCTTTAATTGTAGACAATATCCCATGTTATTTCCCTCCCTCCCCCCACTTTCCCCTTTGAAACTTCACTCTCCATCATATCCCCTCCCTCTCTCAATCAATCTCTTTTTTCAGTTTGATTTTTTTGTTTGTTTGTTTGTTTGGTTTGGTTTTTCGAGGTAGGGTCTCACTCTAGCTCAGGCTGACCTGGAATTCACTATGTAGTCTCAGGGTGGCCTCAAACTCATGGCAATCCTCCTAGCTCTGCCTCCCAAGTGCTGGGATTAAAGGCGTGCGCCACCACGCCCGGCATGGTGCACACCTTTAATCCCAGTACTTGGGAGGGAGAGGTTAGGAGGATCTCTGTAAATTCAAGGCAGAGTTCCAGGTCAGCCTGGGCTAGAACAAGACCCTACTCTGAAAAACCAAAAAATAAAAATAAAACTATCATCATAGTAATCTCAAGGCAATAAACACATAGTAAAAATTGAGTAGTTGGGCTAGAGTGATGACTTAGCAGTTAAGGCGCTTACCTGCAAAACCAAAGGACCCAGGTTCAATTCCCCAGGACCCACATAAGTCAGATGCACAAGGTGGAGCATGTGTCTGGAGTTCATTTGCAGTGGCTACAGGTCCTAGAGTGCCCATTCTCTCTCTCTCTCTCTCTTCTCTTTCTCTCCCTGTCTCAAATAAATAAATAAAAATAGGGCTGAAGGGATGCCTTAGTGGTTAAGGCTCATGTCTGTGAAGCCTAAGGACCCCAGTTCTATTCTCCAGCTCCCACGTAAGCCAGATGCACATGGTGGCACATGCGTCTGGAGTTTGTTTCCACTGGCTAGAGGCCCTAGGGTGCCCATTCTCTCTCTCTCTTCCTCCCTCTCTTTGACTCTAATAAATAAATGAAATAAAAATCTTTAAAAAAAAAAATAGGGCTGGAGAGATGGGTTGGAAGTTAAGATGCCTGCCTGCCAAGCCTAAGAACGCTGGTTCCAATCTCCAGGTCCCACGTTTAGCCAGGTGCAAAAAGTGACACAAGGGCCAATGTTGAACTTGCCCACAGGAGGTACACCCGTCTGGAGTTTGTTCACAGCAGCTGAGAGGCCACTGGTGCACCCATTCTCTCTCTCTCTATCTCTTTCAAATTAAAAATAAATAAATGAATAATAAAAATAAAAAATATTTTAAAAAATGGAGTTGTCACTCTTCAATATCATTGATAGCCTCCTGTGTTTACATTTCCATACTTAATTTTTCTCTTTAAAAAAAATCTTTTACTGGGCTGGAGAGATGGCTTAGCAGTTAAGGCGCCTGCCTCCTAAGACTAACAATGCTGGTTCCAATCTCCAGGTCCCACGTTTAGCCAGATGCAAAGTGACGCAGGGGCGCAATGCCACACTTGCCCACAAGGGGGCGCATGCATCTGGATTTCTTTCGCAGCAGCTAAGAGACTGCTGGCGCCCATCTCTGTCTTCCTCTTCCTCTCTCTCCAAAAAAAAAAAAAAAAAAAAAAAAAAAAACATCTTTTTCTAGGAAGGGTTTCACTCTAGTGCAGGCTGACCTGGAATTCATTATGTATTCTCAGTGTGGCCTCAAACTCAGAAATCCTCCTGTGCCTCCTGAGCGCTGGGATTAAAGGTGTGTGCAACTATGCCTGGCCTTTTTTCCTTCCCCGCCTTTCTCTTTCTTTCTTTCATTTATTATTTATTTATTTATTTTGGTTTTTTTCAAGGTAGGGTCTCTCTGTAGCCCAGACTGACCTGGATTCATATGTAGTCTCAGGCTGGCCTCGAACTCACTGCCATTTTCCTACCTCTGCTGGGATTAAAAATGTGTGTCAAGCCGGGCGTGGTGGCGCACGCCTTTAATCCCAGCACTTGGGAGGCAGAGGTAGGAGGATCGCCGAGAGTTCGAGGCCACCCTGAGACTACATAGCCAATTCCAGGTCAGCCTGGAGGATCGCCGAGAGTTCGAGGCCACCCTGAGACTACATAGTCAATTCCAGGTCAGCCTGGACCAGAGTGAGACCCTACCTCGCAAAAAAAAAAAAAAAAAAAAAAAAAAAAAAAAAGTGTGTCACCACGCCTGGCTCTTTTTTTTTTTTTTTTTTTTTTGGTTTTTCGAGGGTCTCACTCTGGCTCAGGCTGACCTGGAATTCATTATGTAATCTCAGGGTGGCCTTGAACTCTCAGCAATCCTCCTACCTCTGCCTCCTGAGTGCTGGGGTTAAAGGCATGTGTCGCCACACCCAGCTCTGGCTCTTTCTTTTTTCTTTTGCTTTTTCTCTTCCTTCCTTCCTTTTTTTAGTTTTTTAAAAATTTTTATTTATTTTTAAAATATTTTATTTTATTTGAGAGAGAAAGAGAGAATGGGTGTGCCAAGGCCTATAGCCACTGTATGTGCTACCTTGTACATCTATCTGGCTTTATGTGGGTACTGGGGAATTTAACCAGGATTCTATGGCTTTGCAGGCAAGTGCTTTAACTGCTAAGCCATCTCCTTAGCCCAATTTAAAAAAAAATTAAATTAATTTATTTATTTATTGGTTTTTCAATTATTAGAGGTAGAGTCTTGCTCTAGCCCACGCTGACCTGGAATTCACTATGTAGTCTCAGGCTGGCTTGAAATTCACAGTGATCTTCCTACCTCTCTGCCTCCCCAGTGCTGGGATTGAAGGCATGCACCACTATGCCCAGTTTAAATTTATTTATTAGAGAGAGAGAGAGGAAGAGGCAGATTAGAGAGAGAATGGGCTTGCCAAGGCCTCTAGCTACTACAAGGAAAGAATTCCAGACACATGTGCCACTATCTGTATCTGCCTTATGTGGGTTCTGGGGAATCAAACCAGGGTGTTTAGGCTTTGCAGGCAAGTGTTTTAACTGCTAAACCATCTTTCCAGCCCTTTCTTTTTTTTTTTTTTTCAGTTTTCTGAGGTAGTGTCTCACTCTAGCCCAGCCCAAGCCAACCTGGAATTCACTATGTAGTCTCAGGATGGCCTTGAACTCATAGCAATCCTCCTACCTCTTCTTCCTAAGTGCTGGAATTAAAGGCATGTGTCACCACGCTTGGCTCTTCCTTTCTTTATCTTTCTACATTTTTAAATATATATATTTTTTTTTTTTGAGGTAGGGTCTCATGCTAGCTCAGGTTGACCTGGAATTCATTATGTAGTCTCAGGGTGGCCTCGAACTCATGGTGATCCTCCTATCTCTGCCTCTGGGATTAAAGGCGTGCACCACCACGCCCAGCTTTCTTTCTACATTTTGTGTTTGGCTTTACATGGGTGCTGGGGAATTGAACCTGGGCCATCAGGCTTTGCAAGCAGGTGCCTTTTAACCAGTGAGCCATTTCCCCAGCTTTCTCTTTTCAAGATATACTTTACCACTGAGCTCCATGGGCCCTAGTGTCTCTTGGTTCCACTTCTCTTTTTTCCAATTGCAACATTCTGTATGTTGAAATGAGGTTGTTTTTCTTGTAGTTGTCACTATACTAGCAGGTGGTCACTTTGTGTTGTAAATACACCCCTGTCCACTGATCTTGACCAAATGTGTCCCATTCACTTTCTATTTTCCAGGCAAGATTCCTTCTGCAGGAAATATGCAACCTACTTGGTTTTCTTTCATCACTGTCTCTACATCAAAGAAGCAGAGTATACCTATTTGGAGGCGCCTCCTGATAGATAGGCAAGGCTGTACCTCTGAGCTACACCTGCAAGTGCCCAAGGATACTGTTCTTATTTGGTTTTGTGTTTGTTTGTTTGTTTGTTTGTTTGTTTGTTTGTTTTTGAGATAAGGTCTTGCTCTAGCCCAGGAAGTCACTATGTAGTCTCAGAGTGGCCTTAACTCATGATGATTCTTCTACCTCTGCCTCCAGAGTGCTGTGCATGCACCACCACACCCGGCTGATTATTTCTTTAACTTTTTTAAAAAATATTTTTAATTTTGGGCTGGAGAGATGGCTTAGCGGTTAAGGCACATGCCTGCGAGGCCTAAGGACCCTGGCTCAATTCTCCAGGTCCCATGTTAGTCAGATGCACAAGGTGGCACATGCATCTAGAGTTCGTTTGCAATGGCTGGAAGCCCTGGTGCACCCATTCTCTCTCTCTCTCTTCCCCTCCTCTCTGACTCTCTCTCTCTCTTTTTTTTTTTTTTTTGAGTTAGGGTCTCACTCTAGCTCAGGCTGACCTGGAATTCACTATGTAGTCTCAGGGTGGCCTCGAACTCATGGTGATCCTCCTACCTCTGCCTCCCAAGTGCTGGGATTAAAGGCGTGCGCCACCACGCCCGGCTTCTCTGTCTCTTTAAAAAATATATTTTTAATTTTTATTTATTTATTTGAGAGAGGGATAGAGAAATAGGCAGAGAGAGAGAGAGAGAGGATGGGCGCACTAGGGCCTCCAGCCACTGCAAAGAACTCCAGATGCATGTGCCCCCTTGTGCATCTGCCTTACATAGGTCCTGGGAATTAGCCTTAACTGCTAAGCCAACTCTCCAGCCCTTTAATTATTATTATTATTATTATTATTATTATTATTATTATTATTGGTTTTTCGAGGTAGGGTCTCACTCCGGTCCGGGTTGACCTGGAATTAACTATGTAGTCTCAGGGTGGCCTCGAACTCATGGAGATCCTCCTACCTCTGCCTCCCAAGTGCTGGGATTAAAGGTGTGTGCCACCTCGCCTGGCTTACATTTCTTTTTTGTTGTTGTTGTTTTGTTTGTTTTTGTTCTTCGAGGTAGGGTCGCACTCTAGCCCAGGCTGACCTGGAATTTACTATGTAGTTTCAGGGTGGCATCAAACTCACAGCAATCCTCCTACCTCAGCCTCCTGAGTGCTGGTGTCAAAGGTGTGCGCCACCACACCCAGCTCCAATATACATTTCTTTAAGGAAGAAACATCCAGGACTACCTTGAACAACAGTTGTGAATTTGATTCCAAGGATATCATCGTGGCCAATAAGCACAAATGAAACATCTCATCCCCACATGCCAGCTTCCCCATCTCAGAGCCTCCCAGGCTCAGGGCCAGGTGCAGCCCAGAGACATGTGCAATCATAACCACTGACTTCCGCCTCCTCCCCAGCACCTGATTTGCCATCTTCTTCCTCTCTCAGCCACCATGACAGCCATCCAATTGCTGGTCTGCTGTCTGCTGCCGCTAGGTGAGACTGGCTCTGATGGGCAGGGCGGGTTTCTGGGGTTGATAGTGAGTTGGGGAGAGAAAATATTTCATTATGCTGCCACCCTGGCCACCAAAAACCCTTCTGCTAACTGAAATCTGACTACCCCGTGAACCTTTAGCTTGGCCTTGGGTAGTCAGGTCTGTTCCCACCAACATTTTCTCCCTCCCAACCTCTCTCTCCTCTTTGCCTATTTGGGCTCCTCTGTCAGCCTCTTTTGGTTCACTTGACAAACTCCTGCTCAACTTTCAATATTGGCCTTCCTTGCCTCCTCCTCCAGTCTTCCTTGACTCATCTTCTCCTATAGACTGCATCAAAGTCACCTAGAGCCTCCTGCTGAGCTGTCTGCCCACCTTTGGGTCCACCATGTGAAGCAGGACCGTTATATCCTGGGGGTGATGTAAGGCCTGCAGCTGAGTGGGTTGTGGGTGGCAAAGCACCACTGACTTCCTCTTGTTCTTGAAGGACTGCACAGTCAGGAGTATCTGCTGCAGCTGGAGCCCCAGAACCCAGTGCTTCCTGGGGGAGGGTCACTCATGGTGAACTGTAGCACGAACTGTCCGGATCCTGAGCTCATTAACTTGGAGACGTCTCTATCAAAGAAGCTCATCAGCAAGGGCCTGGGCTGGGCGGCTTTCCAACTTACCAATGTGACTGTTAACAGCCAACTCCTCTGCTCTGGATACTGTAGCGGTGCCCAGATAACTGCCACCTCGGGCATCACTGTGTACAGTGAGTGGAAATACAGGCGGCAATGGGAGGGGGTGGATTGGTCTAATGGTTGTGGGGGGCTCCTGAGATTGTCGGAACGTTTAAGCCAAAGTTCTGACCTTGCCTGAATATGAGACAGACAGATGACAGACACACAGACATGCATCTCAACCAGGACAGCTGAGAAATTCATTTCCTTGTGTCCTAACAATATATATATTTAAAGATAGGGTCTCGCTCTATCCTAGGCTGACCTGGATCTCACAGTGACCCTACCTCTGCCTCCCAAGTGCTAGGATTAAAGGCATTTGCCACCACGCCCGGCTCCTTTATTTTCTTTTTTTCTTTCTCAGGGTTTTTGTTTGTTTTTATGTTTCGAGTAGGGTCTTGCTCTAGCCTAGAATTCACTATGTAATTTCAGGGTGGCCTCAAATTCATGTTGATCCTCCTAACTCTGTCTCCCAAGTGTTGGGATTAAAGGCATACACAACCATGCCCAGCTCTTTTTTTCTTTCTCAAATATCTTATTGTTATTTATTTACTTATTTGAGAGAGAGTGAGAAAGAGGCAGATAAAGAGAGAGAGAATGGGAGCATCAGGGCCTCTAGCCACTGTAAACGAACTCCAGACACATGTGCCACCTTGTGCTTCTGGTTTACATTGGTCCTGGGAAACCAAAACTATCCAGACAAGCACCTTAAGTGTTAAGCCATCTCTCCAGCTCCCGGCTCCTTTTATTTTTTTATTTTTATTTTTATTTTTTGACATAGGTTCTTGCTTTAGCCCAGGCTGACCTGGAATTCACTATATAGTCTCAGAGTGGCCTTCAACTCACAGCAGTCCTTCTACCTCTGCCTCCCAAGTACCTGGCCCGGCTCCTTTTTTATTTTATTTTATTTTATTTATTTGAGAGAGATAGAGACAGAGAGGAAGAGGCAGATCTATATATAGAGAGAATGGGTACTCCAGGGCCTCTAGCTACTGCAAATGAACTCCAGACACATGCATCCTCTTGTATATCTGGTTTACATGGGTCCTGGGAATCAAACCTGAGTCCTTAGGCTTCACAGGCAAATGCCTTAACCACTAAGCCATTTCCTCAGCCCTTTAAAAATTTTATTTATTTAATTAATTAATTTGAGAGACAGTGAGAGCGAGAGGAAGAGACAGATAAACAGAATGCCGGCTCCTTTTAAAAATATATATTTTTTATTTATTTTCCAGCCGAGAGAGAGAGAAGGGATGCACCAGGGCCTCCAGCTGCTGCAAACAAACTCCAGATGCATGTACCACTTTGTGCATTTGGCTTTATGTGGCTACTGGGGAATCAAACCAGGGTCATCAGACTTTGCAGGCAAATGCCTTTACTACTGAGCCATGTCTTCAGCAACCGCTCCCCTTTAATGTTTCATGAAACTTTATTTATTTATTTGAGAGGAAGATAGAAAGAGGCAGATAGAGAGAGAATGGGCACACCATGGCCTTCAGCCTCTGCAAATGAACTCCAGATGCATGCGCCACCTTATACATCTCGTTTTATGTCAGTTCTGGGGAATTTAAGCTTGCTCCTTTGGCTTTGCAGACAAGCGCCTTAATCACTTCTCTTTAAAAAAATCTTTTACTGGGCTGGAGAGATGGCTTAGCAGTTAAGGCGCCTGCCTCCTAAGACTAACAATGCTGGTTCCAATCTCCAGGTCCCACGTTTAGCCAGATGCAAAGTGACGCAGGGGCGCAATGCCACACTTGCCCACAAGGGGGCGCATGCATCTGGATTTCTTTCGCAGCAGCTAAGAGACTGCTGGCGCCCATCTCTGTCTTCCTCTTCCTCTCTCTCCAAAAAAAAAAAAAAAAAAAAAACATCTTTTTCTAGGAAGGGTTTCACTCTAGTGCAGGCTGACCTGGAATTCATTATGTATTCTCAGTGTGGCCTCAAACTCAGAAATCCTCCTGTGCCTCCTGAGCGCTGGGATTAAAGGTGTGTGCAACTATGCCTGGCCTTTTTCCTTCCCGCCCTTTCTCTTTCTTTCTTTCATTTATTATTTATTTATTTATTTTGGTTTTTTTCAAGGTAGGGTCTCTCTGTAGCCCAGACTGACCTGGATTCATATGTAGTCTCAGGCTGGCCTCGAACTCACTGCCATTTTCCTACCTCTGCTGGGATTAAAAATGTGTGTCAAGCCGGGCGTGGTGGCGCACGCCTTTAATCCCAGCACTTGGGAGGCAGAGGTAGGAGGATCGCCGAGAGTTCGAGGCCACCCTGAGACTACATAGCCAATTCCAGGTCAGCCTGGAGGATCGCCGAGAGTTCGAGGCCACCCTGAGACTACATAGTCAATTCCAGGTCAGCCTGGACCAGAGTGAGACCCTACCTCAAAAAAAAAAAAAAAAAAAAAAAAAAAAAAAAGTGTGTCACGCCTGGCTCTTTTTTTTTTTTTTTTTTTTTTTTGTTTTTCGAGGTCTCACTCTGGCTCAGGCTGACCTGGAATTCATTATGTAATCTCAGGGTGGCCTTGAACTCTCAGCAATCCTCCTACCTCTGCCTCCTGAGTGCTGGGGTTAAAGGCATGTGTCGCCACACCCAGCTCTGGCTCTTTCTTTTTCTTTTGCTTTTTCTCTTCCTTCCTTCCTTTTTTTAGTTTTTTAAAAATTTTTATTTATTTTTAAAATATTTTATTTTATTTGAGAGAGAAAGAGAGAATGGGTGTGCCAAGGCCTATAGCCACTGTATGTGCTACCTTGTACATCTATCTGGCTTTATGTGGGTACTGGGGAATTTAACCAGGATTCTATGGCTTTGCAGGCAAGTGCTTTAACTGCTAAGCCATCTCCTTAGCCCAATTTAAAAAAATTAAATTAATTTATTTATTTATTGGTTTTCAATTATTAGAGGTAGAGTCTTGCTCTAGCCCACGCTGACCTGGAATTCACTATGTAGTCTCAGGCTGGCTTGAAATTCACAGTGATCTTCCTACCTCTCTGCCTCCCCAGTGCTGGGATTGAAGGCATGCACCACTATGCCCAGTTTAAATTTATTTATTAGAGAGAGAGGAAGAGGCAGATTAGAGAGAGAATGGGCTTGCCAAGGCCTCTAGCTACTACAAGGAAAGAATTCCAGACACATGTGCCACTATCTGTATCTGCCTTATGTGGGTTCTGGGGAATCAAACCAGGGTGTTTAGGCTTTGCAGGCAAGTGTTTTAACTGCTAAACCATCTTTCCAGCCCTTTCTTTTTTTTTTTTTTTCAGTTTTCTGAGGTAGTGTCTCACTCTAGCCCAGCCCAAGCCAACCTGGAATTCACTATGTAGTCTCAGGATGGCCTTGAACTCATAGCAATCCTCCTACCTCTTCTTCCTAAGTGCTGGAATTAAAGGCATGTGTCACCACGCTTGGCTCTTCCTTTCTTTATCTTTCTACATTTTTAAATATATATATATTTTATTTTTTGAGGTAGGGTCTCATGCTAGCTCAGGTTGACCTGGAATTCATTATGTAGTCTCAGGGTGGCCTCGAACTCATGGTGATCCTCCTATCTCTGCCTCTGGGATTAAAGGCGTGCACCACCACGCCCAGCTTTCTTTCTACATTTTGTGTTTGGCTTTACATGGGTGCTGGGGAATTGAACCTGGGCCATCAGGCTTTGCAAGCAGGTGCCTTTTAACCAGTGAGCCATTTCCCCAGCTTTCTCTTTTCAAGATATACTTTACCACTGAGCTCCATGGGCCCTAGTGTCTCTTGGTTCCACTTCTCTTTTTTCCAATTGCAACATTCTGTATGTTGAAATGAGGTTGTTTTTCTTGTAGTTGTCACTATACTAGCAGGTGGTCACTTTGTGTTGTAAATACACCCCTGTCCACTGATCTTGACCAAATGTGTCCCATTCACTTTCTATTTTCCAGGCAAGATTCCTTCTGCAGGAAATATGCAACCTACTTGGTTTTCTTTCATCACTGTCTCTACATCAAAGAAGCAGAGTATACCTATTTGGGCGCCTCCTGATAGATAGGCAAGGCTGTACCTCTGAGCTACACCTGCAAGTGCCCAAGGATACTGTTCTTATTTGGTTTTGTGTTTGTTTGTTTGTTTGTTTGTTTGTTTGTTTTTGAGATAAGGTCTTGCTCTAGCCCAGGAAGTCACTATGTAGTCTCAGAGTGGCCTTAACTCATGATGATTCTTCTACCTCTGCCTCCAGAGTGCTGTGCATGCACCACCACACCCGGCTGATTATTTCTTTAACTTTTTTAAAAAATATTTTTAATTTTGGGCTGGAGAGATGGCTTAGCGGTTAAGGCACATGCCTGCGAGGCCTAAGGACCCTGGCTCAATTCTCCAGGTCCCATGTTAGTCAGATGCACAAGGTGGCACATGCATCTAGAGTTCGTTTGCAGTGGCTGGAAGCCCTGGTGCACCCATTCTCTCTCTCTCTCTTCCCCTCCTCTCTGACTCTCTCTCTCTCTTTTTTTTTTTTTTTTGAGTTAGGGTCTCACTCTAGCTCAGGCTGACCTGGAATTCACTATGTAGTCTCAGGGTGGCCTCGAACTCATGGTGATCCTCCTACCTCTGCCTCCCAAGTGCTGGGATTAAAGGCGTGCGCCACCACGCCCGGCTTCTCTGTCTCTTTAAAAAAATATATTTTTAATTTTTATTTATTTATTTGAGAGAGGGATAGAGAAATAGGCAGAGAGAGAGAGAGGAGAGGATGGGCGCACTAGGGCCTCCAGCCACTGCAAAAGAACTCCAGATGCATGTGCCCCCTTGTGCATCTGCCTTACATAGGTCCTGGGGAATTAGCCTTAACTGCTAAGCCAACTCTCCAGCCCTTTAATTATTATTATTATTATTATTATTATTATTATTATTATTATTATTATTGGTTTTTCGAGGTAGGGTCTCACTCCGGTCCGGGTTGACCTGGAATTAACTATGTAGTCTCAGGGTGGCCTCGAACTCATGGAGATCCTCCTACCTCTGCCTCCCAAGTGCTGGGATTAAAGGTGTGTGCCACCTCGCCTGGCTTACATTTCTTTTTTTGTTGTTGTTGTTTTGTTTGTTTTTGTTCTTCGAGGTAGGGTCGCACTCTAGCCCAGGCTGACCTGGAATTTACTATGTAGTTTCAGGGTGGCATCAAACTCACAGCAATCCTCCTACCTCAGCCTCCTGAGTGCTGGTGTCAAAGGTGTGCGCCACCACACCCAGCTCCAATATACATTTCTTTAAGGAAGAAACATCCAGGACTACCTTGAACAACAGTTGTGAATTTGATTCCAAGGATATCATCATCGTGGCCAATAAGCACAAATGAAACATCTCATCCCCACATGCCAGCTTCCCCATCTCAGAGCCTCCCAGGCTCAGGGCCAGGTGCAGCCCAGAGACATGTGCAATCATAACCACTGACTTCCGCCTCCTCCCCAGCACCTGATTTGCCATCTTCTTCCTCTCTCAGCCACCATGACAGCCATCCAATTGCTGGTCTGCTGTCTGCTGCCGCTAGGTGAGACTGGCTCTGATGGGCAGGGCGGGTTTCTGGGGTTGATAGTGAGTTGGGGAGAGAAAACATTTCATTATGCTGCCACCCTGGCCACCAAAAACCCTTCTGCTAACTGAAATCTGACTACCCCGTGAACCTTTAGCTTGGCCTTGGGTAGTCAGGTCTGTTCCCACCAACATTTTCTCCCTCCCAACCTCTCTCTCTCTTTGCCTATTTGGGCTCCTCTGTCAGCCTCTTTTGGTTCACTTGACAAACTCCTGCTCAACTTTCAATATTGGCCTTCCTTGCCTCCTCCTCCAGTCTTCCTTGACTCATCTTCTCCTATAGACTGCATCAAAGTCACCTAGAGCCTCCTGCTGAGCTGTCTGCCCACCTTTGGGTCCACCATGTGAAGCAGGACCGTTATATCCTGGGGGTGATGTAAGGCCTGCAGCTGAGTGGGTTGTGGGTGGCAAAGCACCACTGACTTCCTCTTGTTCTTGAAGGACTGCACAGTCAGGAGTATCTGCTGCAGCTGGAGCCCCAGAACCCAGTGCTTCCTGGGGGAGGGTCACTCATGGTGAACTGTAGCACGAACTGTCCGGATCCTGAGCTCATTAACTTGGAGACGTCTCTATCAAAGAAGCTCATCAGCAAGGGCCTGGGCTGGGCGGCTTTCCAACTTACCAATGTGACTGTTAACAGCCAACTCCTCTGCTCTGGATACTGTAGCGGTGCCCAGATAACTGCCACCTCGGGCATCACTGTGTACAGTGAGTGGAAATACAGGCGGCAATGGGAGGGGGTGGATTGGTCTAATGGTTGTGGGGGGCTCCTGAGATTGTCGGAACGTTTAAGCCAAAGTTCTGACCTTGCCTGAATATGAGACAGACAGATGACAGACACACAGACATGCATCTCAACCAGGACAGCTGAGAAATTCATTTCCTTGTGTCCTAACAATATATATATATTTAAAGATAGGGTCTCGCTCTATCCTAGGCTGACCTGGATCTCACAGTGACCCTACCTCTGCCTCCCAAGTGCTAGGATTAAAGGCATTTGCCACCACGCCCGGCTCCTTTATTTTCTTTTTTCTTTCTCAGGGTTTTTTGTTTGTTTTTATGTTTCGAGGTAGGGTCTTGCTCTAGCCTAGAATTCACTATGTAATTTCAGGGTGGCCTCAAATTCATGTTGATCCTCCTAACTCTGTCTCCCAAGTGTTGGGATTAAAGGCATACACAACCATGCCCAGCTCTTTTTTTCTTTCTCAAATATCTTATTGTTATTTATTTACTTATTTGAGAGAGAGTGAGAAAGAGGCAGATAAAGAGAGAGAGAATGGGAGCATCAGGGCCTCTAGCCACTGTAAACGAACTCCAGACACATGTGCCACCTTGTGCTTCTGGTTTACATTGGTCCTGGGAAACCAAAACTATCCAGACAAGCACCTTAAGTGTTAAGCCATCTCTCCAGCTCCCGGCTCCTTTTATTTTTTTATTTTTATTTTTATTTTTTGACATAGGTTCTTGCTTTAGCCCAGGCTGACCTGGAATTCACTATATAGTCTCAGAGTGGCCTTCAACTCACAGCAGTCCTTCTACCTCTGCCTCCCAAGTACCTGGCCCGGCTCCTTTTTTATTTTATTTTATTTTATTTATTTGAGAGAGATAGAGACAGAGAGGAAGAGGCAGATCTATATATAGAGAGAATGGGTACTCCAGGGCCTCTAGCTACTGCAAATGAACTCCAGACACATGCATCCTCTTGTATATCTGGTTTACATGGGTCCTGGGAATCAAACCTGAGTCCTTAGGCTTCACAGGCAAATGCCTTAACCACTAAGCCATTTCCTCAGCCCTTTAAAAATTTTATTTATTTAATTAATTAATTTGAGAGACAGTGAGAGCGAGAGGAAGAGACAGATAAACAGAATGCCGGCTCCTTTTAAAAATATATATTTTTTATTTATTTTCCAGCCGAGAGAGAGAGAGAAGGGATGCACCAGGGCCTCCAGCTGCTGCAAACAAACTCCAGATGCATGTACCACTTTGTGCATTTGGCTTTATGTGGCTACTGGGGAATCAAACCAGGGTCATCAGACTTTGCAGGCAAATGCCTTTACTACTGAGCCATGTCTTCAGCAACCGCTCCCCCTTTTAATGTTTCATGAAACTTTATTTATTTATTTGAGAGGAAGATAGAAAGAGGCAGATAGAGAGAGAATGGGCACACCATGGCCTTCAGCCTCTGCAAATGAACTCCAGATGCATGCGCCACCTTATACATCTCGTTTTATGTCAGTTCTGGGGAATTTAAGCTTGCTCCTTTGGCTTTGCAGACAAGCGCCTTAATCACTAAGCCATCTCTCCAGCCCCTTTTTCCTTTTCTTTTCTTTCTTTCTTTTTCTTTTTTTTTTTTTTTTTTTGTTTTGTTTTGTTTTTCGAGGTAGGGTCTCACTCTGGTCCAGGCTGACCTGGAATTAGCTACGTAGTCTCAGGGTGGCCTCGAACTCATGGCAATCCTCCTACCTCTGCCTCCCGAGTGCTGGGATTAAAGGCGTGCGCCACCACGCCCGGCTTTTTCTTTCTTTTTTTAAAAAATATTTTATTTATTTGAGAGAGAGAAAGAGGGAGAGAAAGAATGAGCACACCAGGGTCTCCAGTGACTGCAAACGAACTCCAGATGCATGCACCCCCTTGTGCATCTGGCTTATGTGGGTCTTGGAGAATCAAACCGAGATCCTTTGGCTTTGCAGGCAAAGGCCTTAACCACTAAGCAATCTCTCCAGCCCCCCCTTTTTTTTTGACAACTTCTATACTTACATACAAAAAAAGTATGATATTTCCCTCCCCTACCCCCATTCCCCTTTAGAACTCCAATCTCTGTCGTATTTCCTCCCTCTCTCCATTACTCTCTCTTTTAATTTGATGTTATCATCTTTTTCTTCTATTATGAGGGTCTTGTGAAGGTATTGCTAGGCACTGCAAGGTCATAGATATCAAGGCCAATTTCTGTCTGGGCAGTTGCATTATAAGGAGTCACACCCTTCCTTTGGCTCTTCCATTCTATCCGCCCCCTCTTCCGCAATGGTCCCTGAGCCTTGAGGGTGTGACAGAGGTGTTTCAGAGCTGGGCATTCCTCCATCCCTTCCCTTTTTTTTTTTTTAAGCAGAGTCTCACTCTAGTCCAGGCAGGATTCAAACTCATAATGATCCTCCTACCTCAGCCTCCCAACTGCTGGGAGTAAAGGTATGTGCCACCACATCTGGCTCCAACAGGCATTTTTATTTATTAATTGTATTTGTTTTTTTGCATGTGTGTGTCTAGTGCATGTGTACATGCATATGGGTGAATGTGCATGAGTGTATGTGTGTGTGTGGAGGCCAGAGATTGATGCTGGGTGTCTGACTCCATCTTTCACCACCTTATTTTTGCAGACAGAGTGTATAAGTTACTTTCCCCTTGCACTAACCAAATATACGATCAGAAACAATTTAAGGGCTTAATTCAGATTACAGTTTGAAGTTACAGTCCATCATGGCCAAGAAGGCTCAGCAGTTAAGGTGCTTGCCTGCAAAGACTAAGGACTCAAGTTTGGTTCCCCAGTACACATGTAAGCCAGATGCACAAGGTGATCTGGAGTTCATCTGCGTGGCTGGAAGTCCACACCCATTCTCTTTCTCTCTCTCTTTTTCCTCTCTTTCTAATAAATAAATTAAAAACATAAAGTGATGATGGTGCTCAGAGAGGTTTTTTGTTGTTGTTGTTTTTTTGTTTTTCAAGGTAGTGTCTTGCTCTTGTCCAGGCTGACCTAGAATTCACTCTGTAATATCAGGGCTACCTCCTGAGTGCTGGAATTAAAGGCATATGCCATCATGCCTGTTTTTTTTTTTTTTTTTTTTTTTTTTTTTGGTACAGTCTTTCTTTAGCCCAGGCTGACCTGGAATTCACTATGTAGTCTCAGGGTGGCCTTGAACTCATGGTGATCCTCCTACCTCTGCCTCCCGAGTGCTGGGATTAAAGGCGTGTGCCACCACACCCCATCTGCTTTTCTCTTTATGAGTGAGAGAGAGAATTGGTGTGCCAGGGCTTCCAGCCACTGCCATCAAACTCCAGACACGTGTGTCACCTTGTGCGCATGTGCGACCTTGCCATATCTCTCCAAACCCTTTTCTCTCTCTCTCTCTTTGGGGGGGGGTTTCAAGGTAGGGTCTCACTCTGGCCTAGGCTGACCTGGAATTAACTATGTAGTCTCAGGGTGGCCTCGAACTCATGGCAATCCTCCTACCTCTGCCTCCCAAGTGCTGGGATTTAAAAGAATGCGCCACCACACCCGACTAAAATTAAAATTAAAATTAAAATTAAAAATAATTTAATTTACTATTTATTTGAGAGAGTAAGAGAGGGAAAGAGGCAGAGAGAGAATGAGTGAGAGAGAATGGGCATGCCAGGGCCTCCAGCCACTGCAAACAAACTCCAGACGCATGCGCCACCTTGTGCATCTGGCTTATGTGTGTTCTGGGGAATTGAACCAAGGTCCTTTGGCTTTGCAGGCAAATGCCTTAACTGCTAAGCCATATTTCCAGCCCTCTTTTTTTAAAAAATATTTAAAAATTTTTATTTATTTATTTATGAGCGCAAGAGAGAAAGAGGCAGAGATAGATAGAGGGAGAGAGAATGGGCATGCCAAGGCCTCCAGTCACTGAAAACTCCAGACACATGCGCCACCCTGTGCATTTTGCTTACATGGGTCCTGGAGAATTGAACTGGGATCCTTTGGCTTCGCAGGCAAGCACCTAAACCGCTAAACCATCTCTCCATCCCCCACCCCTTTTTTTTTGGTTTTAAGAGGTAGGATCTTACTCTGATCCAGGCTGACCTAGAATTCACTATGTAGTCCCAGGGTGGCCTTGAACTCAAGGCGATCCTTCTACCTCTGTCTCCCGAGTGCTGGGATTAAAAGTGTGCGCCACCAAGCCCAGCTCCCCTTTTCTCTTTTTATACACTCAGGTCCTGCAGCCGATGAAATAGTGCCAGCCATAATTAAGGTCAGTCTTCCCATCTCAAGCTAATGTAGCTAACCCCTCACAGGTGATTCTGAGTCTTGTCAAGTTGACAATCAACTCACATGGTCTCTCAGTCTCTGGAGTCACTGATTCAGCTAACTAGCTGCCAGGAGCCCCTGAGATCTTCCAGCTTCCACCTTCACCTTACTGGGATTACAAAGACACACCATCTTGCAGTGCTGGAACCTAGGGCTTCATGCACGCTAGACAAGCACTCTTCTCACTGAGCTACATCTCCAGCTTCCTTTCTCGCCTTTTTCTTTCATTGTGGTGCTGGATATGGAACCCAGGGCCTTGCACATGCTAACTACATGCTCTACCACTGACCTGCTCCATCTGTTTCTGTGTGTCTGAGTGTATACAGACACATCTGTGTGCTTGTGTGTTCTGCCTGTTGTGCACTTTTGCGTGTCTGTCTCTGCTATGATGTGGGGTGTGCCTGCCCTCATCCCCCCCAGGGGACATGCACACAATGCCTCTGTGTTTGTCTTAGCTCAACTGACCAGCCAGGCGTGGTGGCGCACGCCTTTAATCCCAGCACTCGGGAGGCAGAGGTAGGAGGATTGCCGTGAGTTCGAGGCCACCCTGAGACTACATAGTGAATTCCAGGTCAGCCTGGACCAGAGTGAGACCCTACCTCGAAAAACCAAAAAAAAAAAAAAAAAAAAAAAATAAACTGACCAGTTCTCCCAAGTCTGCACCATGCTGGGAGCATAAGGTCAGATGGTACAGGAGCACAGGGACAGATGCTCTGAGATTCCAGTTTCCACCATTACCATCCCTGATGTTCATCCTTCTCCTCCTTAGTATCTAAAGTTCAAGCATTTTCCAGAGCCTCCGTGACCAAGACCTAGCAAGACCTAGAACCATCTGTTCCACAAAGGAAGCCCAGGTTTCTTTTTCTGACCTGGAATTCACTATGTAGTCTCAGAATGGCCGCCCCCAACTCACAGCAATCCTCCTACCTCTGCCTCCCGAGTGCTGTGATTAAAGACATGTGCCACAAGGCCTTCTGGTTTCTTTTCATTTTCTATGTGTTAACCCTCTTAATGCACACAGCAACCTAATGACATCTCTTCTTTCTATTATTATTATTATTTTATTTTGGTTTTTGAAGGTAGTGGTTCACTCTAGCCCAGCCTGACCTGTAATTCACCATGTACTCTCAAGGTGGCCACAATCTCACTGCGATCCTCCTACCTCTGCCTCCCAAGGGCTGGCATTAAAGGCATGAGCCACCATGCCCAGCTCCTCAATTATGTTTGCCTTTACAGTTTGCCCAAAGACAACAGCTTGAAGTGGCAGAGCCTGTGTTACAGTGTGGGGCTCTAGCCAGTTGTGGTGGCTCATGCTTGCAAACCAGCATTCATGAGGTTGGGGCAGGAGGATCTCAAGTACCAGATCAACCCTGAAGTTCAAGACATCCCATACTCTGACTTAGCTCATCACTCCTTCTACAGCCCCTTCCTTCACCAAAAATTCAAAGCTGCCACAGGGCCCAAAAACACATAAACAGGCACTTAAAAAAAACAAAAAACAGGGAGGGGTTGGGGAGATGACTCAGTGGATAAAGCACTCACCATTCAAGCTGGAGTACCTGAGTTCAATCGCCAGACCCGAGGCAGACATGGAAGATCACTGTGAGTTCAAGGCCATACATAGAGACTACATAGTGAATGCTAGAGGGAGACCGTACCTCAAAAAAGAAAAGAAGGTGGGCTGGAGAGATGGCTTAGTGGCTAAGGCGCCTGCCTGCTAAGCCTAAGAACGCTGGTTCCAATATCCAGCGGTTCCAATCTCCAGGTCCCACATTTAGCCAGATGCAAAGTGAGGCAAGGGCACAATGCCGCACTTGCCCATAAGGGGGCGCACACATCTGGATTTCGTTCACAGCAGCTGAGAGACTGCTGGTGCGCCCATCTCTGTCTCCCTCTCCCTCTCTATCTCTCTCTGTCACTCTCTCCAAAAATAAAAAAAAAAATAATAAAATATTTAAAAAAAAAAAAAAAAAGAAGGGCTGGAGAGATTGTTTAGTGGTTAAGGCGCCTGCCTGCTAAGCCTAAGAATGCCGGTTCTATTCTCCAGGTCCCACGTTTAGCCAGACTCAAAAAGTGAGGCAAGCATGCAATGCTACACTTGCCCACAAGGGGGCACACACGAATGGAATTCATTCACAGCAGCTGAGAGGCCGCTGGTACCCCATTCTCCGCCTCTTCCCCCTCTCTCAAATTAGAAAGAAAGAAAGAAGAAAGAAGAAAGAAAGAAAGAAAGAAAGAAAGAAAGAAAGAAAGAAAGAAAGAAAGAAAGAAAGAAAGAAGGAAGGAAAGAAAGAAAGGAAGAAAGCCAGCCAGCCTGGCATGGTGGTGCATGCCTTTAATCCCAGCACTTGGGAGGCAGAGGTAGGAGGATAGCCATGAGTTCAAGGCCACCCTGAGACTACAGTTAATTCCAGGTCAGCCTGGGCCAGAGTGAGACCCTACCTCAGAAAACCAAAAAAAAAAAAAAAAAAAAAAAATAAAGTTGATTTAGTGATTAATTAATGTCATAAACGTTCATCTTTCTTTTTTCTTTCCTGTACTGTCTTTGGGAACAAAACCTGACTTTTATCTTAGTTCCTGGCATGGGAGCAAAAGGAAATTTCCTTCTGTCTTATGAAGTTTCTCTGGAATAAACAGGAATGGGTTGGGAACTTTGGCTCAGCCTTAAGAGTAGCAGCCTAGAATCCACAGTTAGGGGCTGGGGTTGGGGGCTCAGCCTGCTGGAAGCCTTGACTTCTACCCAGCACTAAAAAAAAAAAAAAAAAAAAAAAAAGTCCAAGTTTACGGTTCTATACTGGGACTGGAGTGTCTCCTTCCAGTGCCTCCTCTGGGGAGTCGCTGGGTGGCTAACAAGTCGCTGTCTGCCCTTCTTTGCAGAATTCCCTGAGCGTGTGGAGCTTGCCCCCTTATCCCTCTGGCACGCAGTGGGAAGGAACTTCACCCTGCACTGCCTGGTGATAGGTGGGGAGCCACGGACTCAGCTTTCAGTGGTGCTGCTCCGTGGGGAAGAGGAACTGGTCCGGAAGCCTGTTGTGGGGAACCCTGAGGACGTGATGGCCACAGTGTTGGCAGACAGAAGTGACCATGGTGCCAATTTTTCATGCCGCACAGAATTGGACCTGCGGCCACAAGGGCTGGAGCTGTTTCGGAATACCTCAGCATCCAGGCAGCTCCGAACTTTTGGTGAGCGAAAGGGCTCCAGATGATGGGGTGATAAGCTAAACAAAGCAGGGGATGTCTTGGACCATAGAGCTTTCAAAAAGGCAAGTGCTTGACTACTGGGCAAAGTAGATCCAGACAGGAGGCTGCCGGTAGGAGCTGGGTTGGGTCTGGCGAGAAGGCCATGTAGGTGTTTCTGGGAAGGGGGTGATTCAGGTTGCATTTTTGTACCCTTATCCCCAGACCTGCCCATGACTCCCCCGAGCCTTGTGGTCCCCGCAATCTTGGAAGTGGGAACGTCGGAGGCAGTGGATTGCACTTTGCATGGGCTGTTCCCGGCTTCCGAGGCCCAGGTCCAAATAACACTGGGGGACTGGATGCTGAATACTACAGTCACGAGCCACGGAGACACGCTCAGGGCCACGGCCACAGCTACAGCCCACGAAGATCAGGAGGGTGTCAGAGCGATTGTCTGCACCGTGAGCCTTGGGGGCCACAATTTCGAGGTTCAGGAGAACTTGACCATCTTCAGTAAGAAGGGACCAGAAACAAAAAGGACGGGGGGTGGGACTATGACTAGATCTGAAGGGGTCTGTGAGGACAGAGATCCAGCAGTGGAAAGGCGGAGCTTGAGATATCCCCAGGGAAAGGGGGCAGGAGGAGGGCGTGGCTTGACCTGTGGGAAGGTCGCAGTAAGTTGTTGGACAATGTCTTTCTTGCCTTTAGGCTTCCTTGGACCCATAGTAAGTCTGAGTGAGACCAACATCACCGAGGGTTCCACAGTGAATGTAACTTGCACATCTGGGGCCAACATCCAGGTCCTGCTGGATGGTGCTCCGGTCCCTCCTCCTGGGAAGCCTGCCGAGTTTCAGCTACATGCCAGGGAGAGCGATGATGGGCGAGAATTCTTCTGCAACGCTACCCTTGAGGTGGAAGGAGTTATTTTATACAGGAACGCTACCGTCCAGCTGCGTGTCTTGTGTGAGTTGGTTCTCATCCCTGTTTCTTTGCCTCCCTGTTCCTCTTGGGAATTTTGGGTGTCTAATCACGTGGTGATTCCATAGATGGACCCAAGATTGACCGTGCCAAATGTCCCCAGCGCTTTGCGTGGAAAGATAGGACTACTCATATCTTGCAGTGCCAGGCCCGGGGCAATCCGGTCCCACACCTACAGTGTTTGCAGAACAGCTCTAGGCGTGAGGTGCCCATCGGGATACCATTCCTCGTCAACTTAAGTCACAATGGCACTTATCACTGCCAGGCGTCCAGCCCAAGGGGCACACACACCTTGCTCGTGATGATTGACGTTCAAGGTAAGCCAAAGAGTGGTCCACATGGGTGTAGGAGGAAAAGCCTGGCAGGAGCAGGCATATTTCTTTGTACTTTTTTATATAAAAAAAAATAAACCATTCTTGAGACAGAGGCAGGAGGATCGCCATGAGTTCAAGGCCACCCTGAGACTACATAGTTAATTCCAGGTCAGCCTGGGCCAGAGTGAGACTCTACCTCAACCCCTCCCCCCAAAAAAACACCAAAAATAAAACAAAACAAAAAAATTCTTTTTAAAATTTTACTCATTTATTTATATTTGAGACAGAGAGAAAGGTAATGAGAGAGAGAATGGAAAGCCAGGGCATCTAGCCACTGCAAAGGAACTCCAGACACATGTGCCACCCTGTGCAGCTGACTTACATGGGACCTGGAGAATCAAACCTGGGTCCTTAGCAAGCACCTTAACTGCTAATCCATCTCTCCAGCCCTAACTTTAAAAAAATTTTTATTTATTTATTTATTTATTTATTTATTTATTTATTTGAGAGAGGGAAAGAAGCCGAGTGAGAAAGAGAGAGAATGGGCACACCAGGGCTTCCAGCCACTGCAAACAAACTCTAGATGCATGCACCACCTTGTGCATCTGGCTTACGTGGGTACTGGGGAATAGATCCTTTGGCTTTGCAGGCAAGTACCTTAACCGCTAAGCCATCTCTCCAGCCCTTTTTTTTTTTGTTTTTGAGGTAGGGTCTCACTCTAGTCCAGGCTGACCTGGAATTCACTATGTAGTCTCAGGGTGGCCTTGAACTCACAGTGACCCTGCTACCTTTGCCTCCCAAATTCTGTAATTAAAGGAGTCCATTTTTTTAAAGGTTTTATTGACAGATTCTATAAGTATAGATAATAAATCATAATTTCCTCCCTCACTCCCCTTCTTCCCCTCTCAAATCCACCCTCCACTGATATCTCTCCTCCTCCCAATTAGTCTATTTTATTGAGGTAGGGTTCCACGCTAGCCCAGGCTGATCTGGAATTCACTATGTAGTCTCAGGGCTGCCTCAAACTCACAGCAGCCTCCCGAGTGCTGAGATTAAAGGTGTGGGCAACAATTCCAGCTCTCTTTTATTTTGATGTCATCCTCTCTTTCTTCTATTACGAGGGTCTTGTGTAGGTAGTGCCAGGCACTGTGAGGTCATGGGTATCCAGGCCATTCTGTGCCTGGAAGAGTGCATTGTAAGCTGTTCTACCCTTCCTTTGGCTCTTAAGTTTTTTCCGCCACCTCTTCTGCAATTTACCCTGAGCCTTAACTGGACTTTCCTGCGCAGGTCGGAACCTCATCTGGGTCAATATCTTCGTAGGAGTGTTAGTGATCCTAGGTGTGGTGACTACAGCGGTGGCGTTATTATACGTCTTCAGTGTGCAGAAACGGAAGGCCACCTATCACCTTCAACATCCAAGCACCTCCGTGCCCCTCAGGGTCCTTCAGTCTGAAAACACAGCGGGGGAAGAAGGGCCCTGAGCTGCGGCTGCTGAGATCCTGCAAGGGCGGCAAGGGCTTTGGCTGTATTAGGGTCCCACAAATAAAGCCTTCCAACTCCAAAGTCTGTGCTTTTGATTTCACATGTGCCGCGGAACTCACCAATAACCCCGCGGCGACACTGAATGGCACCAAGACAGCGGAAGAGGGCGGAGCTTCAGTCGCTCTGGATGCCGGTAACTGAGAGTCCGACCTAACTTTAGCCAATAGGATGAAGCGAAGGAGTGGTTTGTTTCGACCAATCAGCGGGCGCGCCCTCATTGCCGCTCTATGCCGCTCCACCCAGCCTCACTGGTCCCAGAAGGCGCCGGGTTTCCCAAGATGGCGGCCGACGTGTCCGTTACTCACCGGGAGCCACTGAGCCCGGAGGCTGAGGCCGAGGTTGAAGGCAACGATTCAGCGGATCGGCGGGCGCCCGAAGAAGAATTACCGCCGTTAGATCCAGAAGAGATCCGGAGACGCCTGGAACATACCGAGCGACAGTTCCGTAACCGCCGTAAGATACTGATCCGGGGCCTCCCGGGGGACGTGACCAACCAGGTATGGGGGGGCGCCTGTGGGAGCGTGGCGGGAAATATCACTGTGCGCGTGCGCAGGGCACAAACCGGGCGACACCAGTTGTGTCGGTAGGGGAGGGATGTCCGAGCGCGGATCCTCTCAGGGCAAGGCAGAGGCCAAGGAGTTGTAGGCAGATCGTGACGAGGGGAAAAAAAGCCAGTTTTGGACTGAGCGAACACGTTGCTATGGGCGACCCCAAGGCTTGGTTGAGACCAAGTGATTGAAGGGGGGCAGGCGATAAAAGGGGAGGGCCGATTGGGCCTTGTTGGGGACTGTGAATGAGCTGCCTGATTGGAAGGTGTAGAAATAAGGACTACAGCTGTCTCCATGCTTCAGTGGTACTTTTCCTCACCCCTTTCTTCCCTGAGCTGGCGGGACTTCATGTCCTGAAGTTTCAAGATTAATGTATGCCTTTCCATATTCCTCATCGATTGATCCGGAAGTTGTAGCTCCCTTATTCAAAAGACCTAAAATTAATTTGCAAAAAAGGAGATCTACAGCCACCATGCCTTAGATCTACAAGTAAAAGGGGGGTCGTGCGTTCTGGGGCGCACCCCTTGACTAATTTAACTGCCAGGATTGCCCTTGTCTTGATACCTACACGAGGCAGTGCTCTTTGGACCCAGGAAAATAGCATCTATACTGCCCTTGCCTGGTCACAGTGGAATGGCGGTGTAATAAGTTCATTCATATATTTTTTTTAATTACTTTTTTTTTTTTTTTTTTTGGTTTTTCAAAGTAGGGTCTCACTGTAGCGCAGGATGACCTGGAATTCATTCTGTAGTCTCAGGGTGGCCTCAAACTCATGCCGATCCTCCTACCTCTGCCTCCAGAGTGCTGAGGCGTGCGCCACTATGCCCGGCACAGTAAGTTTATTCTTGTTGCTGAGAATTTCTGCTCTCTGGCCTACCCAAATATCTGCAATTGGATGGGCATGGATGGTAAAACTCCTGGAGCTGGGAGAATGTTTGAAGGGCATGATTTGGGGACAAACCTGAAACAGACACTTGGTGTGTTTCTGGAGCCACTCACTTGTGTACCCACAATTTCTCAGTTGTAAACACATTGCCCTCCTGCCAAGTATACAGGGTACTCTGTTAACCCAAGGAAATTGGGAAACACATGTAGCCACACATTGTGGGATTATTAAGTATAAGTGCTCCCAATTCAGCTACTAGGTACTCCTAGGTAGCATTCCTGCCACCACCCTGACAAGCTGCCTGACCTCTGGTGTTTCTGTTGCCTCTGGGAGGTTCAGTTTCCTAATGTACACCATGTAGGGCTGGAAAGATGACTCAGTGTTTAGTACATGTCCTGTGCAAGCATGAGGGCCTGAGGAGGCCTGAGTCTCCAGAACTCATATTAACAGCTTGTGTGGGGACTGTTCCACTAAGAGAAGCAAAGACCAGGAAATCATTAGGACTTTTTTTATTGACAAGTTCCATAATTATAGACAATAAGCCATTATAATTCCCTCCCCTCAACTTTCCTCTTCGCAGCTCTACTCCCCATCATACCCCCTCCCCCTTTCAATCAGCCTCTCTTTTATTTTAATGTCATGATGTTTTCCTCATATTATGATGGTCTTATGAAGGTAGTACCAAACACTGTGAGGTCATGGATATCTAGGTCATTTTATGTGTAGAAGAGTACCTTGTAAGGTGTCTGACC
This sequence comes from Orientallactaga sibirica, assembly GCA_036365145.1. Taxonomy (NCBI): domain Eukaryota; kingdom Metazoa; phylum Chordata; class Mammalia; order Rodentia; family Dipodidae; genus Orientallactaga; species Orientallactaga sibirica. Next base: position 4,087,648 of record JAEOAD010002278.1, on the reverse strand, counting down.
CTTCCTTTGGCTCTTACATTCTTTCTGCCACCTCTTCTGCAATGGATAGGGCTTTATTTTTAAAGTTTTTAAATTTTATGTATTTGAGAGCGAAAGAGGCAGATAGAGAGTGTGAGTACATACACGCATCAGGGCCTCCAGCCCTTGCAAATGAACTCCAGACACATGTGCCATCTTCTGCATCTGGCTTATGTAGGTCCTGAGGAATCAAACCTGGGTCCTTTGGTTTTACAGGCAAGTGCCTTAACTGCTAAGCCATCTCTTCAGAGGGCTTTTGAAAAACCACAAGCTTCCATATCTGTAAGAGTGTCCAGCTCAAAGTTACAATAGGATAGCAGGTGTTGTGCCCCCGGCCTTTAATCCCAGCATTTGGGATGCTGAGGTAAGAGGATTACTGTGAGCTTTGAGGCCTGCCTGGGTTACGGAGCTCCTTGTGGACTAGAGTAAGACCCTGCTTCAAAAAAGAGGGAGGGCCGGGCATGGTGGCACACACCTTTAATCAGTACCTGGGAGGCAGAGATAGATAGGAGGATCGCTGTGAATTCGAGGTCACCCTGAGATTACATAGTGAGTTCCAGGTCAGCCTGAGCTAGAGTGAGACCCTACCTCGAAAAACAAAACAAACAAACAAAAAAAAAGGAGGGGAGGGCTGGGCATGGTGATACACACCTTTAATCCCAGTACTCAGGAGGCAGGAGGATTGCTGAGTTTGAGGCCACCCTGAAATTACATAGTGAATTCCAGGTCAGCCTGAGCTAGAGTGAGACCCTACCTTGAAAAACCAAAAAAAAAAAAAAGGGGGGGGGAGGGCTGGAGAGATGACTTAGCAGTTAAGGCACTTGCAAAGCCACAGGATCAGGTTCGATTCCCCAGGACACAAGTAAGCCAGATGCATAAGGTAGCACATGCATCTGGAGTTTATTACCCTGGCATGCCCCATTCTCTCTCTGTCTGCTTCCTTCCTTCCCCACCCTCAAATAAGTAAGTAAATAAACAAAACAAAAACAGTAGGCTGCATTCTGCACCTCTTGCTGCAGGTGAGGACCCCTAGTAAAAGCACAACTAGGGTGCACACACATATGTACAATACGTACACACCACATTACACACAACGTGAACAAAAAAAAGAACCCACAATACATATGCTTCCTAATGTATAATTGAGTTGTTGGAAATTTGCAAATGGTGGGCCAGATTTGTTTAGCAACCTCCCTAAAGGCATACTCTATAAATCTGTTTTGTAAGCAAGTGCCTCTTAACACTGAGCCATCTCTTCAGTCCAATTATTAATAATTTATCTGAGAGAGAGAGTACAGAGTGTGGGCATGCTAGGGCCTCTTGCTGCTGCAAATGAACGCCAGACACATGTACTACTTTGTGGATCTGGCCTTACATGGGTACTGGGGAATTGAACCTGGACCAGTAGGCTTTGCAAGCTCTGTTTTGTTAGTGCCATACAATCTACAGTCAGGCCCTGAATAGACTTGTGTTGATACAGTTGGACTTGCACTTCCTATTTGTAAAATGGAGTTTCACCTGCAAGCATTTCCCTGGTATGTGACTATCTGTCCTTTGATTTCTGTCTTTGCAGGAAGTACATGACCTACTCAGCGACTATGAGCTCAAGTACTGTTTTGTGGACAAATACAAAGGGACAGGTTTGTGGGGCCATGGGGCAGGCCACAGCAGGAGATGACAGTCTCTAAAGATGGGAGGGCTATGGCTCAGCGGCTCCTTCTGAACTTTGGTTCCATGCCATTCTCAAGGGCAGTGGAGCAGGAGTATGTCTGTCCTTGATCTTGGAGAAGCCTCGGCGGGTTCCCCTCTGAGCAACTAGTCACATACCAGGGCTCTGGGCTCCCCATAGTCACAGCCAACCACCAGCCCTGTCTGCTCTCTTCTTTCAAGACCTCTGTTCCCTTGGCTTCCTATCCCCTCTCTATCCACCTAGCCTCCCCTTCTCTTATGATTTCCTGCTACCACTTGTTTGCCCTGTGGAGCCAGTTTTAGTCCCATTGCAGGCAGATCAAACTTGACCCTAAGACACAGGATCCTTGTATCTCAAACCCTGTCTGAGGTTCCTTGTGGCACTGATGTGCAAGGATGTGGCCTGGCTTCACCATTTCCTTGAGTACCCGTAATGTCTGGACTCTTCTGTTACTGTGTTTGTTTGTTTGTTTTTTGTTGTTGTTGTTTTGTTTTACTTATTTAGAATACTGCAAATACATCAGGTATGGCAGTAACATAAATACCACCTGCCTTTTTGTTTGTTTTTCTCACAGGATCTCACTGTATTCCAGGCTGGCCTCAAACTTGTGGTGATCCTCCCTACTCAGCCATTCCTATGTGCCACCATGCCTGATACGTTTATTATTCTTATTTTGGTTTTTCTGGGTAGGGTCTTGATCTAGCCCAGGCTGACCTTGGAATTCACTATGTAGTCTCAGGGAGGCCTTGAACTCATGGCAATCCTCCTACCTCTGCCTCCAGACTGCTGGGATTGGATCACGCCCTGCTATTTAAACTTTTTGAGACAGAATCTCATGTAGCTCAAGCTCAGTATGTAATTAAGGTTGGATCTTCCTATCTTTGCCTTCCAAATGCTGGGATTACAGATGCCTGGCTCTGCCACTGTTCTTCTTGTCCCCCCAACCCAGGTGGGTTTAGGCATGTTCCGTCATAGCACAGGCCACCTTTGACCATCTTTTCTAGCTTGTACACCTGTTCATGTACTGAATGGTCAGCCCTGTGAGAAAAGTCTTGTTGACCTTGGCTTCCTGTGTGAAATCCTCAATGGATGTCTGTGCCTGCCAGGCATTGTGCCAGGTCCTAAGACCTTTTAGAACCTTCTGTGTCACTGTGTAACATGGAAAGAAAGGTGCTCCTTCAACACTTCCCTGGTGGGCTTGATAGTGGTTAAGATCTTGGGTTTTGGGGTAAATGGACCTTGAGTTTTAATTTTGTTCTATGCTCACTTTGTGGCTATAAATAAGTGACAAGTGATGGATCAGTATGGCACACTAGATGCTTAGAAAATAGCCACAGGAAGCAATAGGTCAAACAGTTACTTAGTACTCAATGCAGTGGGTTCCTTCTCCAACCCCTCATAGACCAGGTGTGGTGGTACACACACCTGTAACCCCAGCCCTCGGGAGGCTAAAGAAGGGTGATCATTAGTTTGAGGCCAGGCTGGGGTATGGAAGACCCTGTCTCAAAAACAGAACAAAAACAAACCAACTAAAATCTGAGGATGCTCAAGTTCCTTACAGAAAATCTTATATCTGTATGTAATTTAGGCTTAAGAATATATTAGCCGGGCGTGGTGGCACATGCCTTTAATCCCAGCACTCGGGAGGCAGAGGTAGGAGGATTGCCATAAGTTCGAGGCCACCTTGAGACTACATAGCTAATTCAGGTCAGCCTGGACCAGAGTGAGACCCTACCTCTAAAAATGAAAAAAAAAAAAAAAAAAAAAAAAAAAAAAAAAAAAAAAAAAGAACATACTGAAGACTTTTTATTTTATTTTATTTTTTGCTTTTTGTTTTGTTTTTTTCAAGCTCAGGCTGACCTGGAATTCACTATGTAGTCTCAGGTTGGCCTCAAACTCACGTCGATCTCCTGTCTCTGCCTCCTGAGTGCTGGGATTAAAGGCATGCGCCACCACACCTGGCTTATTTTTTGCTTTTTTGGAGGAAGGGTCTCATTCCAGGCTGACGTGGAGATCACTGGGAGCCCAGAGCTGGGGACAGGGTAGGCTTTACCAGGAGAGGCATTTGCCATCAGATCAGATGGGTGACCAGGTATAGGAATTGGGGCTCAGTGTTCCCTGTTCAGCAAATAGGAGCTACAGAGCCCCAGGCAGAGTGTGCCTGCTGTGGTCCTGGAAAAGCTTTAAGGAATCTCCAAGGAGGTCAGCAGGGCCATGGGATTGGGCTACACAGGCACTGCAACAGAGGACCCCGTAGAACAAAGCTGGCCATGGCTGTGAGATGGATTGTGAGTCAGGAGTGGCAGGTGGCCACAGGTCAAGGGTCATTGGTAGTCTGGTATGGTGGTGAGGTAGGGGTTAAGCCCCTCTGCTAGTGTTTATTTTTAAAATATTTTTTATTTATTTGTTTGTTTGTTTGAGAGAGAGAATGGGCATGTTAGGGCTTATAGCCACTGCAAGCGAACTGCAGACACATGTGCCACTTTGTACATCTGGCTTTATGTGGGTACTGGGAAATCAAACCTGGGTCCTTTGGCTTTGCAGGCAAATGCCTTAACTGCTAAGCCATCTCTCCAGTTCTTTTATTTTTTTTAGGTTCTTTTTTTGTTTTGTTTTGTTTTGTTTCGAGGTAGAGTCTCACTCTAGTCCAGGCTGACCTGGAATTACTATGTATTCTCAGGGTGGCCTTGAACTCACGGCAATCCTTCTACCATGCCCTGCTTTTTTTTTTTGGGGGGGGGGAGAGACACAGAGAGGGAGAGGAAGACAGATAGAGATGGGCGCACCAGCAGCTTCTCAGCTGCTGTGAACAAAATCCAGATGTGTGCGTCCCCTTATGGTCAAGTGTGGCATTGCGCCCTTGCGTCACTGCATCTGTCTAAACGTGGGACCTGGAGATTGGAACCAGCATTCTTTAGGCTTAGGAGGCAGGCGACTTAACTGCTAATCCATCTCTCCAGCTCTTGTTTTGTTTTTTTGAGGTAGCATCTTGTTTTATCCCAGGCTTACCTGGAATTCACTATGTCTCTCAGGCTGGCCTCCAACTCACAGTAATCCTACCTCTGCCTCCCAAGTGCTGGGATTAAAGGTGTGCACCACCAGTCCTAGCTTATTTTTTTAATTATCTATTTATTTATTTAAGAGAGGCAGATAGAAAGAGAGAATGGGTGCGCCAGGGCAAATGAACTCCAGGCACACATGCACCATGTTTTGTGAAATTATATGGGTCCTGGGAAATTGAACCTGGGTCCTTTGGCTTTGCTGGCATGCACCTTAACCACTAAGACATCTCTCCAGCACTTATTTTTCTTTTTAAATATATATATATTTATTCAAGAGAGAGAAAGAGGCAGAGAGAGAGAGAATGGGCGCGCCAGGGCATCCAGCCACTGCAAATGAACTCCAGATGCATGTGCCCCTTAATGCATCTGGCTTACGTGGGTCCTGGAGAAAATAACTGGGATCTTTTGGCTTTGCAGGCAAACGCCTTAACCACTAAGCCATCTCTCTAGCCCCTCCAGCACTTATTTTATTATATTTTTTAAATACATTAAAAAATTTTTATTTACTATTTATTTGAGAGAGAGGCAGGTAGAGAGAATGGACAGGTCAGGGCCTCTAGCCACTGCAAATGAACTCCAGATGCATGCATCACTTTGCACATCTGATTTACATGGGTTCTAGGAAATTTAACCTGGGTCCTTTAGCTTTGTAGGCAAGTGCCTTAACCACTAAGCAATCCCTGCAGTCCTAAAAATATTTTTATATATTTATTATATATAGACAGTCAAAGAATGAGAATGGGTGCACCTCTAGCCACTGCAAACAAACTCTGGACATATGTTCCACCGTGTACATGTGGCTTAGTTGGATTCTGGGAAATCAAATCTCTATTTTTTTTAATTTTAGAAGTAGAATCTCACTCTGGCTTAAGCTGACAGGGAATTCACTATGTCATCTCAGGGTGGCCTCAAACTCACAGTGATCCTCCTACCTCTGCCTCCCAAATGCTGGGATTAAAGGCGCGGGCCACCATTCCCTGCTCTTATTTGTTTGTTTGTTTTTAAAATATATTTTATTTATTTGGGAGACAGAGAGAATGGGCTCTCCAGGGTCTTCAGCCATTGCAGATGAACTCCAGATGCATGCATCACCTTGTGCGGCTGGCTTACGTGGGTTCTAGGGAATTGAACCAGGGTCCTTTGGTTTTGCAGGCAAATGCTTTAACCACTAAGCCATCTTCTCCCGCCATCGTTTTGTTTTGTTTTGTTTTGTTTTGTTTTGTTTTGTTTTGTTTTGTTTTGTTTTTTGAGAGGGTCTTGCTCTGGTCCAGGCTGACCTGGAATTAACTAGGTAGTCTCAGGGTGGCCTCGAATTCACGGTGATCCTCCTACCTCTGCCTCCCGAGTGCTGGGATTAAAGGCGTGTGCCACCACGCCCGGCTCTATTTTTTTTTTTTTAAGACAGGGTTTTATTTGATGTCAAACTACACTCCTGCCTCAGTCTCCCAAGGATTATAGTCCTGTATCTCCATGCCCAGCTAACTACCTGACACTTGGGCAGGGAGGTGCTGCCCTGGACCTGTTTCCTCTCTAGCAGAAACTGTTTTTGTGAGGATTACATTGTTCCCATTTGACAGATGAACAAATTGAGATCCCAGGACCACTTAGAATTTAGGGCTTAAGCCTAGATTTCAGTGACCATGTGTTTAGCCACTACTGTTGGTGTGACTCTAGTTAACATACATTGTTCTTAGGACAGAGCCATGACTATACATATACTATACATATACTGTCATTACTGCTGTGGATTGTCACCAGATGGAGGGGGACAGGGATAGGCACCAGCTGGCATCCTTTTGCTTGTTGGTAATTGCTCAAGGCTGGTATGTGTTAGATCAGCTGGGGCCTGATGTGTCCAAGTAGCTGTACGTTCTGGGGTCATCATACTTTAGAGGGCCCAGGATTTAAGGCAGGCCCTTAGAAACTGAAGACTGGGTGTGGTGGCACACATCTTTAATCCTAGCACTTGGGAGGCAGAGGTAGGAGGATTGCCGTGAGTTTGAGGCCACCCTGAGACTACATAGTGAATTCCAGGTCAACCTGTGCTAGAGTGAGACCCTACCTCGAAAAACCAAAAAAAAAAAAAAAAAAGAAAAAGAAAAAAAGAAATGCACACTGAAGCCAGGTGTGAATGCACATGCTTTTAATACCAGCACTTGGGAGGCAGAGGCCAACTGAGACTACATGGTGAATTCTAGTTCAGCCTGGGCTAGAGCAAGACCTTACCTTGAAAAACCAAAAAGGAAAAAAAAGAAATACACACTGACTCCACACCCTCTTATACCCCCCTCCTGTCCTGCAGCCTTTGTGACCCTGCTGAATGGGGAGCAGGCTGAAGCTGCCATCAGCGCGTTCCATCAGAGCCACCTGCGGGAGCGGGAGCTGTCTGTGCAACTACAGCCCACAGATGCTCTGCTGTGCGTGGCCAACCTGCCTCCTAGCCTCACACAAGCCCAGTTTGAGGAGCTGGTCCGGCCCTTTGGCAGCCTGGAGCGCTGCTTCCTGGTCTACAGTGAGCGCACTGGTCACTCCAAGGGCTATGGCTTCGCTGAGTACATGAAGAAGGACTCGGCTGCCCGTGCCAAGTCTGATCTGCTAGGCAAGCCATTGGGCCCCCGCACGCTCTATGTACACTGGACAGACGCTGGGCAGCTGACCCCTGCCTTGCTCCATTCCCGCTGCCTCTGTGTGGACCGCTTGCCACCCGGCTTCAGTGATGTGGACACCCTGCGCCAGGCGCTGTCAGCTGTCTACACCCCTACCTTCTGCCAGGTGAGTCCTGGGTTCAGTGCAGAGGACAGATGCTAGGTTTACTTAAGGGGGGACCCTTTAGTGTCACCTGCTTTGTAGCTTGGTCACCTGGTGAAGCCGTAGTGTGTAAGTTTAAATGGGGTCTTGGCAGAGCCTCTGGGGGTATGGTGGGTGAGAGCCCAAGTATGGCTCAAAAGGTCTGAAGGTGAGTCCTGAGGCATCCCAGGCCTCAGCTCTGTTGTCCCATGCTTGTCTGGCAGGTGAGTCAGGAGCCCTGCTCTCAATTTCATTCACTTGCATACTCTTCAGATCTTTTATTATTTTGGACACAGGGTCTCCTAGGTAGCCCAAGCTAGCATCAAAGATGCCATTCTCCTTAGCCTTAGCTGCCCAAGTGCTGGGGCAGTAGGCATGGGGGACCTAGCCACCTAGTCAGGTATTTCTGAGCATCTGTGAGCTACCAGAACTGTCCAGACTTACAGCAGGCTGTTCTGGACTAGCTTATAGTGTCAATTACAGAAAGGTGGCCTCAGATTTCAGCCCTGCTCTGTACTCTGTGCAGGTCCGTCTGACTGCTTCTCCCCACTCCAGTACTAGGGATGACACCCAGGCTTTCATGTGCTATGCAAGTGTTCTGCCACTGAGCAGGGTGTATATGTGTGTGGAGTCCAGGTGCTGAAGTGAGGTGCCCTCCTCAATCACTTTCCATCTTTTTAATTTTTAAATATTAAAAAATATATATTTTATAAGCCGGGCGTGGTGGCGCACGCCTTTAATCCCAGCACTCGGTAGGCAGAGGTAGGAGGATCGCCATGAGTTCGAGGCCACCCTGAGACTACATAGTTAATTCCAGGTCAGCCTGGGCCGGAGTGAGACCCTACCTCAAAAAACTAAAAAAAAAAAAAAATTATCTTTATTATTTAACAGAGAAAGAAAGAGAGGGAGAGAATGGGTATGCCAGGGCCTCCAGCCACTTCAAACGAACTCCAGATATGTGTGCCCCCTTGTGTATCTGGCTAACGTGGGTCCTGGGGAATCAAACTTCAGTCCTTTGGCTTTGCAGGCAAACACCTTAACCGCTAAGCCATCCCTCTAGTCCTAAATATTTTTATTTGAGAGAGAAAGAGGTAGTTAGAGAGAATGGGAACATCAGGGCCTTTAGCAACTGCAAATGAATTTCAGATGTATACGTAACTTTGTGCATCTAGCTTTATGTGGGCACTGGGGAATTGAACCTGGGTCCTTTGACTTTGCAGGCAAGTGCCTTAACCACTAAGCCATCTTCCCATCCCCTCCACCTTTTTATTATTATTATTATTTAAAAAATTGCCGGGTGTGGTGGCGCACACCTTTAATCCCAGCACTCGGGAGGCAGAGGTAGGAGGATCGCCGAGAGTTCGAGGCCACCCTGAGACTACATAGTTAATTCCAGGTCAGCCTGGACCAGAGTGAGACCCTGCCTCACAAAACCAAAAAAAAAAAAAAAAAATTATTTATTTGAGAGAGAATGAGGCAGAGAATCCATGTGCCAGGGCCTCTAGCCACTGCAAATGAACTCCAGACACATGTGCCACTTTGTGCATCTGGTTTATGTGGGTACTGGGGAATTGAACTTGGGTCCTTTGGCTTTGCAGGCAAGCACCTTAACCATTAAGCCATCTCTTCAGCCCTCCATTATCTTTTCTTTGTGTTTTGGAGGTAAGGTCTCTAGCTTAGGCTGGCTTGGAACTCACTCTAGCCCCAGGCTGGCCTCAAACTCACATTGATGCTCCTATGTCAGCCTCCTGAATACTGCTTTCCACCTTTTTAAAAATTTTGTGTTTTTGAGATAGTGTTGCAGAAATTCTCTGGAAAGATCACTCCAATGCCAGTATGAGTGAAAGTAGAGGAATTTATTTATCCAGGGGCCAAAGAGCTTGAGATAGCTCTCTAATGAAGCTGAGATTTTATTTTCATTTTACAGTTTTCCATAGCCTGATTGGAGGCATAAGTGAACAAACAAGATGTGGCAATTTGCATATCCATCATTTCTGCAGTCAGGCCATCCTAACAATGAACACCATTTTATGTTGTTTAGCCTAAACTGTCTCTCCTCCTTTTTTTTTTTTTTTGTTTTGTTTTGTTTTGTTTTGTTTTGTTTTGTTTTGTTTTTCGAGGTAGGGTCTCACTCTAGCCCAGGCTCACCTGGAATTCACTATGTAGTCTCAGGAGGGGCCTTGAACTCACGATGATCCTCCTACCTCTGTCTCCTGGGTGCTGGGATTAAAGGCATGCACCACCACACTTGGCTCCTGTCTTTACTTCTTATAGTCCCTTGGGCCCTTTCTAGATAGTTCTCTATTTGGGATTTTTCCATCTGCTGACAAAGATAAGTTTAGCTCCTTGTTTCTAGGGTCTCACTCTATTCCAGGATGACCTGGAATTCACTCTGTAGTCTCAGGCTGGCCTGTGACTCATAGAGAGCCCCCTACCTCTGCCTTCCTCAATGCTGGGATTAAAGTCACATGCCACCACACCTGTCTTATTTTAAAATTTATTTACTTACTTAATTTATTGATTTATTTGTGAGCAGACAACAGTAGATATTACTCCCCTAGAGCTCATGACTTCCCCAGCCATAGGCTTTTGACTGGGTTATCAGTGCTAGACATGTGTTCTGTCCCACAGAGTGGGTCTCCAGAGAGTAGTTTTTCCCATAACAGACATACCATTGCACCAGTTGATACATTTGGCCTGGTTGGCCAATCAGGGTCCATTGCTGTTTAACACCATTGATGACACGTCTCCCCCAAAAGTCTACATGCAGCATAATTCTTTCCAGGTTTCTGACAGCTGGTCCACAGAAAAGAGGTTTCCAGGGCTGGAGAGATGGCTTAGGGGTTAAGCACTTGCCTGTGAAGCCTAAGGATCTCGGTTCAAGGCTTGAATCCCCAGTACCCACATAAGCCAGATGTGCAAGGTAGTACATGCATCTGGAGTTTGTTTGCAGTGGCTGGAGGCCCTGGTACTTCTTTCTCTTTCTCTCTGCCTCTTTCTTTATCACTCTCAAATAAATAAATAAAAATAAGCAAAAAATTAAAAAGAGAAAAGAGGTCTCCAGCTTAGCTCCAGCTTGATTTCTCAGGGACCTGTAGCCCAAGCACATTTTTGAGGCTATGTAGTCTCAGGGTGGCCTGGAACTCACAGCAATCCTCCTACCTCTGTCTTCCTAGTACTAGGATTAAAGGCATGTGCTACCATGCCAGGCTTACCTTATTTTTGAGACCGTCTCACTGATTTTGCTAGATTGGCAAGCCTCAGGGATTCTCCTATTCCTCCCTCCCTAACTGTACAATTACAGATGATACAGACCACTGCACCTGGCATTTCATGTTGGGTGCTGGGGAATCTGAACTCAGGTATTTACACTTGTGTAGTGGTACAGTAGTACCAACTGAGGAATCTCCTCAGTGCCCCAGTTCGCCCAATGTGGAGTGTCTTTTGTCTTTTTTTGGATGGGATCTTGCTAGCCTTAAGGCAGTTCTCCTGCCTCCCAAATCCTGGAAGTAATTTAATTTTTGTTTTGTTTTATTTTGTTTTTCAAGGTAGGGTCTCGCTCTAGCCCAGGCTGACCTGGAATTCACTATGTAGTCTCAGGGTGGCCTTGAATTCACAGTGATCCTCCTACCTCTGCCTCCCAAGTGCTGGTATTAAAGGTGTGTGCCACCATGCTCTGCTAAATTTTATTTTATTTCTTTTTTTGTTTTTTCAAAGTAGGGTCTCACTCTAGTCCAGGCTGATCTGGAATTCTAGTCCCAGGCTGCCCTTGAACTCATGGCAATCCTCCTACCTCTGCCTCCCAAGTGCTGGAATTAAAGGTGTGTCCCACTACGCCTGGCTCTTTCTTTTTCTTTCTTTCTTTCTTTCTTTTTTTTTTTTTTTTTTTTTTTTTTTTTTTTTTGGTTTTGCAAGGTAGGGTCTCACTCTGGTCCAGGCTGACCTGGAATTAACTATGTAGTCTCAGGGTGGCCTCGAACTCTTGGTGATCCTCCTACCTCTGCCTCCCGAGTGCTGGGATTAAAGGCATGCGCCACCACACCTGGCCTTTTTTTTTTATTTTAATTTTAGAGAGAGAGAGAATTAGGCAGATAGAAAGAGAGAGAGAGAGAGAAAGAATGGGTGTGCCAGGGCCTCTAACTGCTGCATACCAACTCCAGACATGTACCACAACTTGTGCATCTGGTTAACGTGGGTTGTTGGGAATAGAACCTGGGTCCTTTGGCTTTGCAGGCAAGTGCCCTAACCATTAAGCCATCTCTCTGGCCCAAAATTTATTTTTTAAAGCTTAAAAAAATTTTTTTTAAATTATTTTTGGAGAGAGACACAGAGAGAGAGGGAGACAGAGAATGGGTGCGCCAGCAGTCTCTCAGCTGCTGTGAACGAAATCCAGATGTGTGCACCCCCTTGTGGGCAAGTGCAGCATTGCATCTGGCTAAACGTGGGACCTGGAGATTGGAACCGGGTTCTTAGGCTTAGCAGGCAGGCGCCTTAATCGCTAAGCCATCTCTCCAGCCCCCCAAAATTTATTTTTATATTTTGGTTTTGTAAGGTAGTGTCTCACTCTAGCCCAGGCTGACCTGGAATTCACCATGTAGTTGGTGGCCTGGAACTCACAGTGATCCTCCTACCTTTGCTTCCCAAGTGCTGGGTTTAAAGGTGTGCATCACCACACCCAGCTCCAAATTATTTTTTGTTTGTTAGTTTTTGATTTTTCAAGGTAGAGTCTCACACTAGCTCAGGCTGACCTGGAATTCACAATGTAGTCTCAGGGTGGCCTCAAACTCATGGTGATCCTCCTACCTCTGCCTCCCAAGTGCTGGGATTAAAGGCGTGCACCACCACACCCGGCCCAAATTTTATTTTGCTTTTTTATTTTTATTTATTTATTTATTTTGAGGTTTTTGAAGGAAAGACTCTAGTCCAGACTATGTAGTCTCAGGGTGGCTTCAAACTCAGTAATCCTCCTACCTCTGCCTCCTGAGTGCTGGGATTAAAGGCATGCGCCACCATGCCTGGCTCAAGAGACTCGAGAGGGCATGTTAGGGCCTCTAGCCACTGCAATCAAACTCGACACGTGTTCCTCCTTGTGCATCTGGCTTATGTGGGACCTGGAGAATTGAACTGGGGTCTTTAGGCTTTGCAAGAGTTTGCCTTAACCACTAAGCCATCTCTCCAACTCCCAAATTTTATTGTTAATTTTATTTTTAATTTTTCATTGTTACTTTGTGTATATGTGGCAAGTACATGTGCTTGTGACTGTATATGTTTTATGTAACTTCCTTAAACATGAAATGTCTGTTCACCCCCAGATAATTGACAAACTAAAGTCCAACTTGGGGTTACTTACAGGAGGATGGGTAAGAAGTTGCTAAGCATGGATGACTCAAGCAGCTACCTCATTGAAAAGCCCACCCTACTACAGGTGACAACTCCTGGAGTTTCTCTGGAGCTCAGTGAGTGCCTTCAAGGCAACTCCTGCTGATTAGTCTCCCTTGCAGTTCTTAACTCCTTATATAACATAACTATGGGGAGGGCCTTATAAATCATGTGAATTTCAGGAGCTTCCTGAGACATGTGAGATGTTTATATTCCAAGCTTTGTTTATTTCCTGAGCCTTAATGAGTTTTCGAACTTCCTAAGCCTTAAAATTTCCCATTTATGGGCTGGAGAGATGGCTTAGTGGTTAAGCGCTTGTCTGTGAAGCCTAAGGACCACGGTTCAAGGCTCGATTCCCCAGGACCCAAGTAAGCCAGATGCATAAGGTGGCGCATGCATCTGGAGTTCATTTGCAGTGGCTTGAAGCCCTGGTGCACCCATTCTCTATCTCTCTGCCTCTTTTTCTCTCTGTCTGTGCTCTCAAATAAATAAATAAAAATAAACAACAACAACAAAAACAATATGAGACCCTGTCTCAAAAACAAAATTTCCCATTTATTCAGAACTTCTGAGTTTTAACAAGCCTTTGTTTCTACTTTGAACTTCCTAACTTAGACTTCTTCAGGGTAGAATGTTTCAGTTAGTAGAAAATTGCTATGTAAATCTCAACGTTGATCCTTTTTTCTTTTTTTTTTTCTTTTTGGTTTTTCAAGATAGGGTCTCACTCTGGCCCAGTCTGACCAGGAGTTCACTATGTAGTCTCAGGCTGGCCTCGAACTCACGGTGATCCTCCTACTTCTGCCCCCCTCCCAAGTGCTGGGATTAAAGGTGTGCACCACCACATCTGGCTTAAAAATATTTTTAAAGGTATTTTTATAATTTTATTATTTGGGGGAGAGAGAAAGAGGCAGAGAGGGAGATGAAAGGGCATGCCAGGATCTTCAGCTGCTACAAACGCCAGACACTTGCGCCACCTGTGTATCTGGCTTATGTGGGTCCTGGGGAATTGAACCTGAGTCCTTTGGCTTTGCAGGCAAGAGCTTTAACCACTAATCCATCTCTCCAGTCCCTCCAATTGGATTTTAAGGCCCACTCCACACAAAGGAACTCATATTTGGTACTGTAAGCCAGGGAAAGATCATGTGGCAGGGGCAATCAATAGTCCCCAGTGGGGAAAGTACTGATACTGTTATGTGTCCCTGTCAAATTGCCTTCTAAACATTGTGCTTATGCTCATGGCTCACTGTTATTGTCATGAACTGGTTACAGAAGGAAACTTCTTTCTGCAGTGGAAGGTGTACTGCAGAGATTCAACTGGTTAAATTCCTGAGACTGACCAGTGTTGTGGTCTAATGGGATAACATCAATAACAACCCCTCCAAAGGCTCAGGGAACATTGTGGAAAAAGGGTGTTTGCCTGAGAAGCCTAAGGACCCAGGTCAACTCCCCCAGTGCCCACCTAGATGCACATGGTGGTGCATGCAGGTGGTGTTCATTTGCAGTGGCTAGAGCCCCTGGCTTACCCATTCTCTTTCTCTTTGCCTATTTTTTTAAAAGTCCAGTTGGTGCCAGGCGTGGTGGCGCATGCCTTTAATCCCAACACTCTAGAGGCATGAGTTTGAGGCCACCCTGATTCTACATAGTGAATTCCAGGTCAGCCTGGGCTACAGCGAGATTCTACCTCAAACAAACAGACAAACAAACAAACAAACAAAAATTCCAGTTGGAAATCAGTTGGTTGCACCCATAACAGCTTTTGCACTATTTCAGTAGGCCTGGCATGTTGGTACTATAGTATGTAGGGTCCATAGCAGAGTAGGAATATTGGTGATTATTCTCCCCCAGCAGCCTACATGGTACTTTCTTGTACTTGAAAGCTAGCTAGCAGAGAAGGAGTTTGCAGTTCAGTCCCAGCATGATTTCTGTATGTCAGTAGCTAAAATGTGTGGCATCTTCAGCTTTTGGGTCACTTCTCACATGCAGTGAACAGCAGTGGCAGTAGGCTTTTTATTTTGGGGCCCTTATGGCCAACAATTATCTGTGTGTGTGCGCGCGCACTTGCACATGTATTCTAAGGACAACCTTCAAGTGTCCTCTCCTTCCACCTTCTTTATGAGACAGTTTTATTTTATTAATTAATTAATTTATTTGAGAGAGAGAAAGAGGAGGGAGAATAGGCACACCAGGGCCTCCAGCCACTGCAAATGAACTCCAGATGCATGTGCCACCTTATGCATCTGGCTTACGTGGGTCCTGGAGAATCCAAACCAGGATCCTTTGGCTTTGCAGGGAAACTTCTTAACCGCTAAGCCGTCCCTCCAGCCCCAGGTCTCTTGTTTAGTCGCATGTGCTAGTCTAGCTGGCCCATGGGGCTTTTTTGTTCAACTTTATATGGGTGCTAGGCATTTGAACTCAGGCTGCCAAACTTGCAAGCACACATCTTTTAAGCACTGAGCCATCTCTCCAGGCCTGTACTAGGATTTTTCTTTAACAGACTTACATTGGGCTTGCCTTTTCTCAATCATGTTGCATACTTTTAATTGTTACTATTTTCCTTACTATTTTTTTTCCAAATCTGTAAAACATTAAAGCATCCATGTGTAATGAAAAACTTTTTGCAAGGTAGACAGGATCTCTGAAGGCCACTCTCATTCATTCCAAGGCAGTTGAAGACTCAGGAGTTAGTAGCTAAGGGGACAATAAAGAAAAACATTAGCAAGGTCCAATATTTCAGGAAGAGGTCCCATTTTTTTTAATCCTTTTATTCTTCCAAAGAGCAATATTGAGTACAGTGCCACAAATGCAATACATTACCCCATCTAACCCCTCACAGTCCACAAATGGTGCCTATGAGCCATCTCACTTCCTTTCCCAGGGACACTACCAGGGGATTTCAAAGCATCTCTCCACTCCTGATGGGCTCAGTACGATCCACTCAAGCTGCTTGACTGGGCTCAGGGCCAGGGAGGAGTAAGGCTGTGCTCCCATGCTGCATCCCTCACTCAAACTGGCTTCCAGGGACTAGCATGCTCCAGGATAAATTCTGTGGCACACTGTAGCCTTGCCATTTCTCCCTCATCTGAGTACTCTGAAAGCCCTGGATGGGGAGAGCAGTTCCCACCCCCAGCATACCTTTTTTTTGTTTGTTTGTTTGTTTTTCAAGGTACGGTCTCACTGTAGCCCAGGCTGACCTGGAATTCACTGTGTATCTCAAGATGGCCTTGAATTTACAGTGATCCTTGTATATCTGCCTCCTCAATGTTGGGATTACCTGGCCCCAGTATGCCTTTTTAAAATTTTTATTTATTTATTTATTTATTTTATTTTATTTATTTGCAAACAGAGAGAGAGAGACAGAATGGGCGTGCCAGCCTCTCCAGCCGCTTGTTACATACAAACTCCAGATGCATGTGCCACTTTGTGCACCTGACTTTACATGGGTACTAGAGAATCGAACCGGGGCCCTTAAGCTCTGCAGGCAAGTGCCTCAACTTTGAAGCCATCTCTCCAGCCCCAGTATACATTTTTGCATGAGAGAAATGTACATGGCTCACTCTGGAGGTTTAATTGCCCACCCTTGGACAGTTTTACCTACCATTTATGCCTTCTGAGAGCTGTTCTTCAGGCTTTCCAGACTTCCAGAGGCTTAGGTGAAACATTTGGCTTTCAAATTTTTCTTAGGAATTCAACACAAATCTAGACACATTTGCCTTTGACTGGCCCAAACAGTCCCCTTGGTCTGTTTTGCCTTCCTCTCATCTCCTCTTGAGTGCTTTACCATCATAAGGACCTGATTGACATACTACCAGGGCTTCTCCTACCTATTAAAGATCCTCCCCTTTAAGAGGTCCAGCAAAGCCACAAATGCCCCATACTGTTCCTTGGGTCCCTACTAAGTTAACTAGTTCTTTTTTTTTTTATTTTTTAAATTTTTTTTTATTGACAACTTCCATAATTATAGACAATAACCCATGGTAATTCCCTCTCTCCCCCCACTTTCCCCTTTGAAACTCTACTCTCCATCCTACCCCTTCCTCATCTCAATCACTCTTTTATTTTTATTTATTTATTTATTTTTGGTTTTTCAAGGTAGGGTCTCACCCTGGCTCAGGCTAACCTGGAATTAACTATGTAGTCTCAGGGTGGCCTCAAGCTCGCAGCGATCCTCCTACCTCTGTCTCCTGAGTGCTGGGATTAAAGGCGTGTGCCACCACGCCTGGCTTCAATGTTCTTTTATTTATTTATTTAAATTGTTGTTTTTATTTGCAAGGAAAGAAAGAGAAGGAGTGAGCATGCCAAGACATTTTGCCACTGCAAACTCCAGATGCATATGCCATTTTGTGGATCTGGCATTATGTGGGTACTAAGGATTTGAAACCACGTGTCCAGCTTTGCAAGCGAGTGCCTTTAACCACTGAGCCATCTCCTCAACCCCCTCTGTTTTATTTTGATATCATCTTTTCCTCCTATTATGATGGTCTTGTGTAGGTGTAGTGTCAGGCACTGTGAGGTCATGGATATCCAGGCCATTTTGTGTCTGGAGCAGTGCTTTGTAAGGAGTCCTAGACTTCCTAGCGCTTATATTCTTTCTGCCACCTCTTCCACAATGGACCCTGAACTTTGGAAGGTGTAATAGAGATATTTCAGTGCTGAGCACTCCTCTGTCACTTCTTCTCAGCACCATGGTGCCTTCTGAGTCATCCCAAGGTCACCACCATCTGAAAAGAGAAGCTTCTCTAACCAAAAGTGAGAGTAGCATTATGTGGGTGTGAACATTAAGAGAAGTGCTTACTGGGCAGTCTGATGAGCATAGTATATACTTTTAGCCAGACGCCAGCAGACGTTATACCCCTAGGGCTCATAACTACCCCTGTTGTAGGTTGGTTTCCCCCATAACAGACATGCCAGTAATGTACCCGTTGGCTCATTTGGCCTGGTGGGCCAAATTTAAGGTTTGCAGTATCCACTGCTGAGTATCTCCACTTGTGATTTCTTTCTCTCCCATTCAACTGCATGCAGCATAGCTTTTTCCAGCTTTTTTGTCAGCTGGTCCACGTGGAGGAGGTTTTCAGCTCAGCTCCATTAACTAGTTTTTTAACTCTGCAGTGAACTGTGCATAAAACCTCACCTCTTCTCATGACTGCTTCCCTCAGTAATGCCTGTTCTTCCCCTATCATCTTCCAGTCGCTTCCCTCAGTAATGCCTGTTCTTCCCCTATCATCTTCCAGTCCTTGATATTCGTGGTGTCAGCTGGCTGCTGGTGATAACCCAAGATAAACCTATAGACTTGTATGAACCAGGTCATCAAATCATCAAAGACCTCTTTTTTTTCCCCCCCAGGTAGGGTTTCACTCAAGCCCAGGCTGACTAGAATTCATTATGCAGTCTCAGGCTGGCCTCAAACTAAACAGCAATCCTCCTACCTCTGCCTCCCAATTGCTGTGATTAAAGGCGTGTGCCACCACATCTGGCTGATGCTCTTTTTCTTTCTTTCTTTAAATATTTTATTAATTTACAAGCAGAGAGAGAAGAGAGAGAGAGAGAATGAGCACATCAGAGTCTCCAGCCACTGTAAACAATCTCCAGACGCATATGTCACTTTGTGCACCAGGCTTTACATGGTACTGGGAATTGAACTTGGGTCCTTAGGCTTTGTGGGTAAGAGCCTTGAACTGCTGAGCCATATTTCCAGCCCTATTCTTTTTTATAAAAGTTTTTTTAGGGGCTCAGCTGTTAAGTCATTTGCCTGCAAAGCCTAACAACCCAGGGTTTTTGTTTGTTTGTTTGTTTGTTTTGTTTTTTTGAGGGGTCTCACTCTATAGTCTAGGCTGACCTGGAATTCACTATGTAGTCTCAGGATGGCCTTGAACTCAGGGTGATCCTCCTATCTCTGCCTCTCGAGTGCTGGGATTAAAGATGTGCACCACCACACAGGCTTATTTTTTGGTAGGGTCTTACTCTAGCCCAGGCTGTCCTGTTAATCACTCTGTAGTCCCAGGCTGGCCTCGAATTCACAGTGTTCCTCCTACCCTCTACCTCTGAAGTGCTGGGATTAAAGGCATGTGCTACCCTGCTCAGCACATCCCAGATTCGATTTCCCAGTACTCAGGTTAAGCCAGATACACAAAGTGGCCCATGCATTTGGAATTCCTGCATGCATCTGAAGTTTGTTTGCAGTGGCTAGAGGCTCTGGCATACCCATTCTCTCTCTTTCTCTCTGTTTCTCTTTGTCTCTGCTTCAAATAAATATATAAATAATTTAAACTGTTTATTGACAACTTCCATAGATATAGACAAAATACCATGATCATAATCCCCTCTTACTACCCTTCCTTCCCCATCCACTATTGAATCCCTTCTTTCCAAATAGTCTCTCTCTCTCTGACCTGGAATTCATTATGTAGTTTTAGGCTGGCCTTGAATTCACAACAATCCTCCTACCTCTGCCTCCTGTGTGCTGGGGTTAAAAGTATGCACCCCTCTTACTGCGCCAGGATATACAGCTTTTGTCTCAAGGAAGAATAAGCAGTTCCACTACCCAGTTTCTTCTCCAGCATTTGGGCTGATCCATCTACACCCGTGTCTCGTAACCTCACAGCCAGGATATGAGAGCTTCTTTTACTTTTTGCTTAAAAGTCCTTTCCAGCTGGGCGTGGTGGCGCATGCCTTTAATCCCAGCACTCGGGAGGCAGAGGTAGAAGGATCACCGTGAGTTTGAGGCCACCCTGAGACTACAGTGATTTTCAGGTCAGCCTGGGCTAGAATAAGACTCTACCTCAAGCCCCCCCCCCCCAAAAAAAAAAGTCCTTTCCAGGGCTGGAGAGATGGCTTAGTGGTTAAGGCACATGCCTGTGAAGCCCAAGGACCCAGGTTCAATTCTCCATGTCCCACATAAGCCAGATGCACATGGTAGAGCATGCGTCTGGAGTTGCAGTGGCTAGAGGCCCTTGGGGGCCCATTCTCACTCACTCTCTACTTCTCTTTGTCTCTATTAAATAAATAAATAAAAACAAATCTTTTAAAAAAGGACAGAAAATAAAAAATAAAAGTCCTTTTCAACTCGAGCAGTTCAGAGGCAGAATACTTCCTATCATGGTCTCTTGAACCAAACCATCATTAAGACCCTTGTCTCCATACTGAATCATTCTGTATTAAAGTTCAGATGGCAGGGTTATCTTCTGACATTTTCACTTCATTCTCTTCATCCTCACTTTACTCCTAACATGGGTTCCAAGTCTTTGGATCACAGGAAGGACTCTTCAGCACAGATGTAACTTGTACTCTTCCCTGCTTCCTGCAAGCTATAAGAAATAGCAAGTACCTCCATCTCCTTTCACCAGCCAAATAAGAGGCTATGCAAAGGACCCTGGCTCCATGTCCCTCCCTTTGTAAATCCTACTTTAACAGCCAAGTTCCTTCTGAGCAGCCAGCTCAGCTCCTTAACACCTTGTCACCTCCTGGCCATGCCATCTCGGTGAGTTTGTCAGCCCTCTGGCCCCTTGTATATACACTCAGGGATTGGCAGTGATCCTCTTACCTCTACCCTTGAGTGTTATGAAACCCAGCTATTTGTTTTCGAGGTAGAGTCTTACATAGGCTATCCTGGAACTCACAATGATCCTCCTACTTCATCCTGTTTTGAGGAGGCCATAAAGTGTGTCACCCTGCCCTTATCTGTTTATTGTTTTGGCTTAGTGGCCTTAGGTCAGGGTCTGCCCCTCTCTGAGCCTCAGTTTCCTAATCTTGGGGAAGAGGGACAAGGTGTGCTCCCAGCAGCTGCTGACCCTAGGGTAGTCCCTACCTATACTGCCAGCACTTCAGATGCCCTGAAACTAATGGGTTGGTTCTATGTATGGGTGGCAGAAGCTGCGCTGATTGTGCATGTGTCATTTGTGACCTTTTTCTTTGCATCTCACTGCTAAGTGATTCATGGGGTCAACATGATCACAGAGTGACATGAGTACAGTGCTGTCTTTATTCTAGCCTCCAACCATTTTCACTCCTGAGCACATGCTGCTCAGGCTTTATGGATAAGGACTTTGGGCATGAAAAACCCAAAAGCCAGTGGGGAAGGAGCCTAGAAAGATGACCCTACTCTGTCTGTGACTGTGCCTTGCTAGATTAGCAACTCTTGCCCTGGTTGGCTACCTCCATGTCATCTTTAGTGTCTGTGGCCAGAGGCCCATGTCATTTTCCCATCTTGTCTCGTGTTTCTGAGGAGTTTGTCAAGTCCTTCCTTCATTGACATCAGCCATGAGCCTAAGCAGAGGGCACTAGTGTGAGGCAGGTCCTGGCTCCACTCTTCAGCTTCATGGCCTTGGGCTCACTGACCTCACTGGGCCTCAATTGCCTGAAAAATGGATCTGGATACTTGGGAAAATGACTCAGTAGGTGGAGTGCTTTACATGTGCAAACGTGAGGATCTAAGTTCAGATCCCAGCATTGGGGAAGTGGAGATGGGAGGATCACTCAGGCCTGCAGGCTATTTTAGCAGAATTAGTGAACTCCAGGTAGAGTGGGAGATCCTGTCTCAAAAAATAAGATGAAAAGTGATTGAAGATGACACCCAACATCAACTTCTGGCCTCTACATCCATATATGCACATCTCTGTCTCTCACACGCACATAAAACACACACACACACATGCATACACGCAAATGGGTCTGAGATGGTTTCCCAGGCCATTACAGAGATTATATTACAGGAGCAGGTATGGGGACAGCATGTGTTAGTGAGGCCACTCTTCCATGGGCTTGCTGTCATGATCCTGGGCAGCATCTGTCTTTGGGGACATTTCATCTGGAGCTGCCCCTGGGGTGGGGTAGTCATTAAGGGATGACTCAGGATCTCCTCCTTGGCAGCTGGCGTGTGGCCAGGATGGGCAGCTGAAAGGCTTCGCTGTGCTGGAGTACGAGACAGCAGAGATGGCCGAGGTGGCACAGCAGCAAGCAGATGGCTTGGCCCTGGGGGACAGCCACCTGCGTGTGTCCTTCTGTGCCCCAGGACCCCCTGGCCGCAGCATGCTGGCAGCACTGATTGCTGCCCAGGCCACAGTGAGTAGGAATGGGTGTCCCTGGGGTGGAGAAGGAGCTCCAGAGACTTCAGGGCCCCCCAGTGTGGCTGGAGTGCTCTGAATCATCCTCCAATTCCCCCAGGCCCTCAACCGTGGCAAGGGGCTCCTACCAGAGCCTAACATCCTGCAGCTACTGAATAACCTGGGCCCATCGGCCTCCCTCCAGCTGCTGCTGAATCCCCTTCTCCATGGCAGCGCCAGTGGCAAGCAGGGTAAGGGGGCTGCATAATGGCTGTGGCTGTTGGTTGGAGATCCCCAGGGGGAGCAGAGCCTGAGCAAGGCAACTATTTCTGCCTCTTTTCAGGCATATTATTGCCTGAACAACAGAGAGTTTGGGTTTTCTGTTTGATCAGTGTGCTTGGGGGCTGTGTTGACTGGTGGGGACACTGGAGTGTCCATCCAGGAACCACTGTCCAGCTCCCTTTGTCACTCCCTATGTCTTCCCCAGGCCTCCTGGGTGCTCCTCCTGCCATGCCACTGCTCAACGGGCCCGCTCTGTCCACCGCACTGCTGCAGCTCGCCCTGCAGGGTCAGAATCAGAGCCAGAAGGTAAGGACTGAGCCCCTTGCCTGTGCATTTCCAAGGGGGCTCACATAGCTAGAGGAGGAGCACCTCACCCCTCACAGCACGTTACCGTTCCTCCTTTTCTGGAGAGACACTTGGCCTTGGTGGCCAGGGCTGGGTCCACAGGCCTAGATACCCATTTATAGCCTGAAAGTGGACATAGCTCTTTGAATGTGGTCCCTTGTGCGGGGAAGGAGACCCAGCCACGCTCCCTTCACCCCCACCCCATGTCCCCCTCCTGCCCCGTGCATACACACACAGACAGATCCACGGTATATATTCATATGTATATACATCCTGTGTGCTTTGGCTTACTGAGGTCTAGTTAGTGACCCAGCTGTGCCTGGTAATAACTGGCAAAGTGTGCATTTGGAGCCTTGGGCCATTGCATGGCTGAGGGACAGAAATGCTGTGTGGATGTCTTACAAAGAGCCATGCTTGGCATTATTCTGTAATCAGCAAAGGGGCTGAGTGCTCAGGAGGTAATGTTTGTGTGCCTGATGGGAGTGAGGGTGTGACCAGCTCTGACATGCTAAGTGATGGGTAGCTTGTTGCAAGGGCTGGAGGACACTAGGTGTGTCTGCTGTGACTGGCTCTGAGCTGGAGTTGGTGGGGCTGGGCATTATGATTATGGGTGACCCCTGCCCATTGCCTAGGCTGCACTGTCCATACCTTCAGCTCATTGTGCTTTGCTCTAGAAGCCTGGGATCCTGGGAGACTCACCCTTGGGCACCCTCCAGCCTGGAGCCCAGCCTTCCAACTCCCTTCTTGGGGAGCTACCCTCAGGTAACTCAGACCTCATCATCCCACCTCTCTGGGTCTCTGGGGCACTGCACCGCTCCCTCTCTCTAGGCCCTTTTCTCTGGGAGTTCCAGTTGTGTGGCTTTGGGTAAATGACACAACCTGTCTGGTCAGTCCCCTGTTGGTTGAGTGCCCATCTCACATGGCAGCTGAGAGTGTCCTAGACATTGTTGCCCTTAAAGGCTTGTCCCTGAACCCTAGGAAGACAGGGCCTTTGTGCATGTGCCACTGGCTCTGACACCCTCCTTTTCTCGGTAGGTGGGGGCCTGGCCCCAGAGCTGCCACCTCGGCGAGGGAAGCCACCACCTCTGCTGCCACCACTGTTGGGCCCCTCTGGGAGTGACCGGGAGTCCATGGGCCTGGGTCCCCCAGCAGCCCAGCTTACTCCGCCCCCAGCCCCCATGGGGCTTCGAGGCTCGGGCCTCAGGGGCCTACAGAAGGACAGTGGACACCTGCCTACACCTCCTGGGGTAAGGTCCCATCCTATGCCCAGCACTATATCAGCCTCTTAAGAGTTCCCTCCTGTGTGGTGCCCTCACAAATCCAGCCCTTCTGTCACAGGTCTCACTTCTGGGGGAACCCCCTAAGGATTACCGCATTCCCCTGAATCCCTACCTGAACCTACACAGTCTGCTTCCAGCCAGCAACCTGGCAGGCAAGGAGGGCCGGGGCTGGGGAGGCTCTGTGAGAGGCCGCCGCCCAGCTGAGGGCCCCCTGCCCAACCCTGCAGTCCCGAGCAGAGGCAGTGGTGGTGAAGGTGGCAGTAGCAAAGCCTTCCAGCTCAAATCCCGCCTGCTCAGCCCCCTTACCAGCACCCGAATGCCCCCGGAGCCTGCTCTGCCTGATAGCTACGGATTTGACTACCCCTCGGTGAGTACCTGGCTTCCTTGAGGGCAGGTCATCAGCAAATCATCTAGGGTAAGCATCCCTCGTGTAAGCATTCAAAATCTGAAAACTTTCCAAGTCCTGAAATTTCTTGGCTGTGGGTGGTTTGGAAATTTAACCTATGTCTTTACACATACTGAGCAAGTGCTTTAACACTGAGCTATACTCACAGCCCCCATATTCCAGAGCTTTCTAAGCACCTTAACACTGCAGGTGGAGCAGCCCACATCCAACTTTGTGGGATAGAGTCACAGTCCATAGGTATACCAGAAAATGTAAGCCAAGCATGATGGTACACACCTGTAATCCTAACACTCTGGAGGACGTAGCAGAAAGATCAGGACCTCAAGGTCTTCCAAAATTACACAGCAAGTTCAAGGATTCCCAAAAGTTGTGTCAAGTGATCTTCAGGCTATATATCTGGAATACAGATGACTTTCCTGTTTGGACTTGTGAGAGCATATCCCTACAGCATCTTTTCATGTGTGTGCAGTAATCTTTATTTTTTATTAGAGAAAGGGAGAGAGAGAAAATTGGCACTCCAGGGCCTCCAGCCACTACAGTTGAACTCCAGACACATGCACCCTGGTGTCACCTTATGTGTCTGGCTTATGTGAGACATGGAGAGTCAAACATGAGTCCTTAGGCTGTGCAGGCAAGCACCTTAACCACTAAGACATCTCTGCAGCCCGTTTTCAGACAGGATCTCATGTAGCCACCACCAGGTTTATATAGTGCTGGGGGTGGAACCTAGGGCCTTGTGTATGCTAGGCAAGCCCCAACCCAAGGTCATTCTGCTGCCCAAGGAGAAATGGTGTAGTATCCTGTGTGTCTGTCTTCCTTTTTGTTTTTGTTTTTCAAGGTAGGGTCTCACTCTAGCCCAGGCTGACCTGGAATTCACTCTATTCTCAGGAGGTGGGATTAAAGGCATGTGCCACCACGCTTGGCTTGTCTTCCTTCTTTTACTCCCTTTGAGGCCACACATGGTCTCCTCACATCAGCCATTCCTGGGATCCAGGCACACCTGTCCCCTCTTTCCCCAGCACTAGCATACCTCCAGTCTTACTCCCATTGTGCCATCCTCACAAAGCCCCTTCCAGGCCCAGAAAGAGGTGCATGGATCCCTGGTGGCAGCTGTGCCATGGATGTCAGCCCAGGGTCTACTGGCAGCAAGAACAAGTCCTGTGCTTCTTCCCCTTTCATTCAGGATGTGGGACCTCGGCGGCTCTTCTCTCATCCCCGGGAGCCAGCCCTAGGGCCTCATGGACCCAGCCGACACAAGGTAGGAGCTGAATTACCGTGTGTGTTCTGCTGCCTGTGTATAGCAGTTAGCTTTGGCTGCATAGCAAGCAGGTCCTAGTACTATATAGCTGAGCTCCAGAAGTTTTTTTTTTTTTTTTTTTTTGAGACAGCCTTGCTATGCTATCCAGGCCATTCTCAAGTCCTGGGCTCAAGTGATCCTCTTGCCTCAGTCTCTCAAGGACCGGGATGGCATGTGTGTGCCACCACTCTTGGCTGCAAACTTATTTAAACTTATTTCTTACCATTCCACCTGGTAGTGGGTAGTTCTCTGCAATTATCTGGGATATAGCTCATCAGAGCCTCAGTGGTCACCAATGGCTGCACTCACATGTGGTTCTCAGTGGCTTCTTCCTAGCCCATGTAGAGCTGTCCTGTAGACCATCCTATATCCATTGGAATAGTCATGGTCTCTGGATCCCTGAGAGGATGGAGGGGAAATGGGCCTATGTGCCATCTCTCTCCCTTTTTAACTTTTTTAAATTTGAGAGCAAAAGCACGCATGGGCATGCCAGGGCCATCTGCCAACTGCCACTTTGTGCATCTGGCTCTGTGTGGGAACTGGGAGTTGAACCTGGGCTGTCAGGCTTTCAAGCAAGTGCCTTTATTTTTTTATTTTATTTATTTTTGGTTTTTCAAGGTAGGGTCTCACTGTATCCCAGGCTGAGCTGGAATTCACTATGCAGTCTCAGGGTGACCTGGAACTCACAGCATGCATGAGTCCCATGCCTGGCTCTCAAGCCAAGGTTTTTTATTTAATTAATTTATTTATTTATTGTTTTGTTTTTCTGAAGTAGGATCTTCACTCTAGCTCAGGCTGACCTGGAATTCACTCTGTAGTCTCAGGGTGGTCTTGAACTCACGGGGATCTTCCTACGTCTGCCTCCTGAGTGAGATTAAAGGCGTGCGCCACCACACCCGATGTGTTTTGTTTTTAAATAATTTTTAAGCTAGGCATGGTGGTGCACACCTTTAATCCCAGCACTCGGGAGGCAGAGGTAGGAGGATCACTGTGAGTTCGAGGCCACCCTGAGACTACACAGTGAATTCCAGGTCAGCCTGGACGAGAGTGGAACCCTAGCTCAAACAGAAAAAAGAAAAAAACAACTTTTATTTGTTTATTTGAGAGAGAGTCAGACACAGCACGAGTATGGGTGCATCATCAAGCCAAGGTTTTGGAGAAGTGTGTCTTACCATTGTCTTTGTCACTTAGCCAACTTCCTCTCTACAGATGTCTCCACCACCCAGTGGCTTCAGCGAGCGGAGTGGCGGAGGCAGTGGGGCATCCCTCTCTCATTTTTATTCTGGTTCACCCACTTCCTACTTCACTAGCGGTCTGCAGGCTGGCCTCAAGCAGAGCCACCTCAATAAGGTGAGGACAGGACCCCGAGACAACCAGTATGCCAGGCCGTGTGTGTGTGTGTGTGTGTGTGTGTGTGTGTGTGTGTGTGTGTGTGCACACGTGCGTGCGTGTCCCCAGGGCCCTGTGATAACTAGGTGATGCCTCAGCCACGGTTTTGGTAGTGGTAAGGATACAGTCACTTCCTCACACATTTGTGGGTGACACACACCACTTGGTGGATAGGAAAACAGTCATTGATGTGGGCAGGGAGATGGCTGAGTGGATGAGAGCGCTTGCTACAGAAGCATGAGGACCTGACTTCCATCTCCAGCACCCACATAAACAGCTGGAAATGTCCACACTTTGCTGTAACCTCAATGCTGGGAAGAGTGGAGACAATTGCTGGTGCCTGTTGGTCAGACAGCCTTACCAAAAAATAGGGTACTCCAGGTTCAGTGAGAGGCTGTCTGTCTCAGGGTTGTGAGATGGAAGAGTGATAGAGGGCACAGAACATATACCATGCATGTGCCTGCACACATGATACACATGGGATGGAGTGATCAGCCCCAGGTCTCTATAGCTGTAAGTGGCAGGTGCAAGCTTGGGCTGAAAATACCTCATGTTCCCTCCAGAGGTTTCTTCAGACCCCTGAGATTATCTGTCTCCCCTTTTCCATTTCTCTAGGCACTAGGCTCTTCCCCTCTGGGCTCCAGTGAAGGGCTCCTGGGCCTTGGCCCTGGGCCCAATGGCCACAGCCATCTCTTGAAGGTATAGGCAGGGAGTTGGGACGCTCAGGGGGTGGGAAGCCCTGATCCTCTGGAGGCACCTGATCCAACCTCCCCATTTGTCTACAGACCCCCCTAGGTGGACAGAAACGCAGCTTTTCCCACCTGCTGCCCTCCCCTGAGCCCAGCCCAGAGGGCAGCTACGTGGGCCAGCACTCCCAGGGCCTCGGCGGCCACTACGCAGATTCCTACCTGAAGCGGAAGCGGATTTTCTAAAGGGGTTGCGCCACAGATGCTCAAGGGCCTGCGCCTAATCGCTTTTGGGTTTTTCTGGTGGTGTGTTTTTGTGGGATTTTATTTTATTTTTTATTTTCTTTCTTTGGGTAATAGAGAAATCTCAAGACTTTTGCTGACCAACCAGCCAGAGCCCAAGGGATGTGGGGGCATCAGGGGCCACTCTGTATCTGTAGGCCAGCTCCTGGAGCCAAAACCCCACAGTCTTAAGAGAGAGGGGCCTGGCCTGCTCTTTCTCCCTCCCCAGCTCCTGGCTTCTTTCTGCCTGTGCCCAGCTCTCTGGGTGTCCTCGCCTGCCTCATCACTCCTGTATTCTGGCCTTTCGAGTGCCTTGGAGGTGTCCCTGACCCTTGTGAGGATCAGAGACGGTCCCCCTTTTTTAAACTTCCAACAATTGACTTAGAATTTCCTTTTCTAATTTTTATTATTTTTTAAATCAACTAGGATCTACCCCCTTCCCCCCACACTGATTCCTTCTAAGTCCAGTCTGGCTGGGCCTCCATTCTGCACTTGGAAGTTTGAAATGGCTCAACCCTTTTCTTTTCTCTGATGTCTGCTGCAGGCATGGCTGTTTCCTGCTCCTGCCTGCCCACTCTGGCCAGTACCCCAGCCCCAGGCTCAACCCCTAGCTCTTTTCCCCTACCCCCTCTCCCCCGTCCTCTTGCCTTCTGATGCCTTAAAGTTGGGCCACTGGCCAGAGCCTCTCAGATGCCAAGCTCCGGAAGCTCGGCTCAGGACCAAAGAGCTCTGGCCTAGGAATTGGGCCCTTCCATCCATGGTGTCCGTCCTGTGGACTGAAGGCCAAAACCTGGGTCTTGGCAAGTTAGCCCTTCTGCCCAGGCCTGGGTACAGAGGCGGGCTTTTTCTGCCTGCTTTAACCAAACCCCTGCTGTCTGTCCTTGGGAGTTGGCCACTGGGCCTCCACTGTATCCCCCAAAACTGAACTCCACCTCTTTCCCTGGGCCAGATCACTGGAGCTGGCCTCCTTACCCAGTGCCAGCAACCAACAACCCCAATGCAGACAGACGGACTCTGCATCTGCCCATCAGCAGGTCCTGCCTCTGGCCAGCTGGGCCATCACCTTCTCTTTCCCCCCCAACTGTGAGGGCTCACACCTGCGGGGTGGGGGGTTCTCTTCCCCACTTCCCACACAGACCTTTGCTGAATTAAAGTTTGTAAGTAAACGGTTTTAATGAAGTTAGCTGGCTGGTTCTTAACAGTGGGGCCAGGTGGGAGGTCTGGGTGGTTCTCCAGTGCATGAAACCATACACAGGACACCCCCACGTGTACATGTACATGCACACAAAAGGCGCTTCTATTTGAGTAATTACGGGGCGTATGTTGGCGATTCCTGCACTGCGCACGCCCAGTTGCCCGGTCACGTGCTCCTGTCATGGCCACTTCCATGGCCCGCGGCGGCTTGAACGCCGGGGTCCTGCTTCGAGCTGCCAGGCGCTCCCGGTGGAAGGAAGCTGGGGAAACGGCGGCGCTAGCGACCACCAGGACGTTGCGGACTACAGGTACCTAGGCGCCTGGGACAGGCCCGGGCGGCGGTAGGCGCAGCCGCTCACCTGAGCGTGTTTTGCAGGTATGCGGCGAGCAGCCGAGGAGGAGGCCGGCGGTCCTGGGCGGCCGGGGGACGTGTGAGTGCCGGCCGCCGCGTGGCGTGGCGCGCCCCTGCCCGTGCCCCGCCCCGCCTTGCCCCGCAGCGTAGTCTCTGGGTCCTTTTCCTCCTCCCCTTTCTCTCCCAGAGGTGTGGGCCGCGACCAACCACCCGAGACGGCACGCCGGCCCGAGCCCATCATGCAATTAAGCATTTGTCCCCAGGGTGAACGTGGTGTTTGTGGACCGGGCAGGAAAGCGGATCCCGGTGACAGGCAGAGTCGGGGACAATGTTCTTCATCTGGCCCAGCGCCACGGGGTGGACCTGGAAGGTAGGAGGCAGGCACAGGTTCATCAGCGATCAGGGAGGCCCTTATGTCTATTTCCTGTTCTTTTTTTTTTTTTTTCCTTTTCTCTTTCCGTTTAGTGTACTTTTATTTTTATGTTTTTGAGGCAGGGTCTCATTTTAGCATAGGCTGAACTCGTTCTGTCGCTCTAACTGGCCTCAAACTCAGGTGATCCTCCTACCTCAGACTCTCTAGTACTGGAAGTAAAGGCACCAACCACCGCAACTGGTTTTCTTTTCTTGTTTGTCTTCTTCAGACAGGGTCTTACTCAAGTTGGTTTGGAACCCTCGAATTCTTCCTGCCTCAGCCTCCCAAATGCTAAACTAAAATTAAACTTGGTGGGGCATGGTGGCATACCTTTAATCCCAGCACTGAGAAGGCAGAGGTAGGGAGATCGCTGTGATTTTGAGGCCAGCCTGATGCTACTTAGTGAATTCCAGGTCAGCCTGGGCTAGAGAGGGAGGCCCTACCTTGGAAAAAAAAAAGAAAAGAAAGAAAATCTAAACTTCATCATGGCCTCATCCTCAACCAACTCTTATTTATTCTGCATTGAGTAATGGACATGAGTACTCTCACTCTTCTTCCCACTGGCTACCTCCATTTTAGCCACTGCATTCTTGGCTTTTCTTTCTGTCTTCCCATTTTATTGGGTTTTTTGTGGGGAGAGGGGTTGAGGTAGGATCTCACTCTAGCCCAGGCTGACCTGAATTCACTATATAGTGGCCTAGAACTTACAGCAATCCTCCTACCTCTGCTTCCTGAATGCTGGGATTAAAGGCATGTGCCACCAGGCCTAACTGTTGTTCCTTTTTTGAGGCAGGGTTTTACTCTACCCCAGGTGGCCTCAAAGTTTGGGTGATCATCTTACCTCAGTCTCCTGAGTGATTTGACCCACTGTACCTGGCCGATCCTGCTTTGAGACAGGGTCTCAGTAATCCTCTTGTCTGCCTCCTCTGCAGTGCTGGGATCATGTGTGCTTCTGTGTCACACTGGCTTTCTTGCTGTTCCCCAATGGTCCATCACCATCCCTGCCTCAGGACCTTTTGCATTTGCTGCTCGCTATGTCAGAAGTGCTTTCCCAGCATATATTTCATCACCACGTTCTTGGGAGCTCAATATAAATGTCGTCTTGGTATCGCATCCCCATCCATGCAGCCATAGTACCCACATTTCTGTCTCATTGTCTTCACACACTTTATATTTTATTTCCTCCTTTGTCACTTGTCCCATGTGAAATTTGGCAACTATGTTCACACTTGTTATCTTTCATGATTCTTGGATGTAAGAGGTGTGAGATATGTGTTGGCTGAAGGAATCACTTTAAGTAGTTAATATATATTGTATTAATGGAATCTTCATGACAGCTGTGTAAATTGAGGAACCTGTTAATGCATTTTGTAGATGAGCAAACTGAACTCCGTCTTGGAAAAACCTGGTCTAAAATCAAGCACTTGGCAAAACTAGATTCATGTGGGCATATTATACTCCTGTGCTGCCTTCATATAAATATTGAATATTAGCTGGCCGTGGTGGCACACGCCTTTAATCCCAGCACTTGGGAGGCAGAGGTAGGAGGATCGCTGTGAGTTCAAGGCCACCCTGAGAAGACAGTGAATTCCAGGTCAGCCTGAGCTAGAAACCCTTCCTCGAAAAACCAAATATATATTGTTTATACCTAACAGACAAGGTCTCTGTCATGTCAAGACTCAGTCAAAGCTGGGCATGGTGGGACATGCCTTTAATCCCAGCACTCAGAGGCAGAGAGGTAGGAGGATTGTCATAAGTTCTAGGCCACTACATAGTGAATTAAGGTCTGCCTGGGCTATCGTGAGACCCTACCTTGAAAAACCAAAGGAAAAAAAAAAAAAAAACAGGTGTGGTGGCTCACACCTTTAATCTCAGCACTTGGGAGGCAGAGGTAGAAGGATCACCAAGAGTTCAAGGCCACCCTGAGACTACATAGTGAATTCCAGGTCAGCCTGGACTAGAGTGAAACCCTACCTCGAAAAAAAAAAAAAAAAAAAAGAGAGAGAGAGAAAGAGAGAAACTCAGCCAAGCAGTGATTGTAATTCCAGGAGTAGAGCTATTAGGTCCTGGTGAATGGAGGATGGCTGGAAAAGACTTATGCAGGGTTTTTTGGCAAAATGAAATAACTAAAGGGTGCTGGGGAGATGGCTCAGTGGGTAAGAGTGCTGCTAACCAGACATAAGGCTCTGAGTTTGAAAGCTGGAAGTGACCATGTATGCCTGTAACCTCAGAGCTGATCCAGTGGAACTTATGGTCAGCCATTCTGGCAGAACCTGAGCTTCAGGTTCAGTAAGAGACTGCCTGCCTCAAGGAAATAAGGCAAAAGAGCCATAAAGGAAGATGCCAGTGCTCTCTTCTGGCTTCCGCATGTATGTGTGCTGGCAGACCCATGCATATACCATACACACAACGGGGCAGGACTTGGGAGGTCATGGTAGTCCAGAATTTGGAACTTGGGTTTTAGAAGCAAGAAGGCTGTTTAAACCTTGCCTGTTGCCTGCAGTGTGATTGTGAGGATGGTATTTCCTCACCTGTATGGGATGACTTAGCACCTCTTTCACTGGACACTGTGAGGATGAACCCACGTTCATTAGTGCTTAGTACAGAGAAGAGGGTAGGTTGACAGGGAACAAGTAAACTTGGAGATAAAGGTGGTTATATATGATCTGGGCAGTGGTTGGGTGCACCTTCATCCCAGCAACTTGGGAAGCTGTCAGGATTGTTTGAGCGCACCAGCCTGGGCTACACAGCAAGACCTGGTGTCAAAACAAGCCAGGCGTTGGCACAGACCTCTACTCCTAGTAACTTGGGATGCTGAGGCAGGAGGATTTGACAAAAACAAGAAAAAGAAAGTTAAAGGTCTGCCTTGAGATCCTGGCTCAAGAATAATTTTTTAAAATTTTTGTTTATTTTTATTTATTTATTTGAGACAGACAGAGAAAGAGGCAGAGAGAGAGAGAGAGAGAGAGAATGGGTGCACCAGGGCCTCCAGCCACTGCAGACAAACTCCAGGTGTATGCGCCACCTTGTGCATCTGGCTTACGTGGGTCCTGAGGAATTGAGCCTTGAACCAGGGTCCTTAGGCTTCATAGGCAAGCACTGAACCGCTAAGCCATCTCTCCGGCCCCAAAATAATTGTTTTTTCAAGATAGGGTCTCACTCTAGCTCAGGCTGACCTGGAATTCACTATGTAGTCCCAGTGTGGCCTTGAACTCACAGCGATCCTCCTACCTTTGCCTCTTGAATACTGGGATTAAAGGCATGCGCCACCACACCTGAAAATAATTTTTAAATATATTTTATTTATTTGTTTGTTTATTTGAGAGAGACTGGCAGAAATGAAGTTTAAAAATGAAAGAGTGAAGAAATATTCTAGGCCATGGACCTAGCTAGGGACATCAGGGTAAACTTGGTATAGTGAGTTCTATCAAGGGGTCATTATGGGATTGGGCATGGTGGTGCCAACCCATAATGCCAAGATTTGTGAAGTGGAAGCAGGAGGATCAGGAGTTCAAATCTACATTATTGAATACATAGCTCAAGGAAAGGCTGGGCTGTCTCAATAAACAAGCAGCTTGGGGACAGCTGGCTGCTGTATAAGTGATTAGGTTGCAGGCCTAAGATGCAACAAATGGATATGGGTGACCCTCACCACAGATCTCTTTCTTTCTGCTCCCAGGGGCCTGCGAGGCCTCCTTGGCTTGCTCCACCTGCCACGTGTACGTGAGCGAGGCCCACCTGGATCTCCTGCCTCCTCCTGAGGAGAGGTGAGCAGGGTAACCCCAGCTCCAAATTGCAGGCATGGGGGGCTGCCAAGGTCTAGGCTGCAGGCTCCCCACTGTGCCTCCTCCTTCCTTACTCCAGGGAGGACGACATGCTAGACATGGCCCCACTGCTGCAAGAGAATTCCAGGCTGGGATGCCAGATCGTGCTGACCTTAGAGCTGGAGGGGGCTGAATTTACCCTGCCGAAGATCACCAGAAACTTTTACGTGGACGGCCACGTTCCCAAACCGCACTGAGATGGAACACCATGGCCCCAATGTTAGAACTTGAAAGAAGAACCCCAATTTCCGGCGCAGAACATGGATAGGCCTGTGAGATGGTGGAAGCTAAAACCTCTCGCTTGAGAGGCCGTGCCCAAGCTCTCAGATGGGGGACAGGATCCTGGACTTGGGGTGCCTCCACCAATCGGAGTGTGAGTAGGGTTGGACTCAAGAGCTGAGCTGAAATAAAACAGTCGCACAGATCTGCAGTATGTTGAGTGTCCTTGGGGGGCAGATCTCAGCCCCCTGCATCTGCTGGGACCCCAGAGAGTCTCCACCCACCCATGGCAGCAAGGGGCAGCTAGTGGACTCCTGCAGGGCTGAGACAGCCCTCTTCCAGGGGAAGGCCCCATCTTAGGCCCCGCCCCAGCAAGCCGAGAACAGATCTGGAAGGATCTAGATGGTCCTTCATCCTCAAGGGTGGGCATGGTATGGAAAGACTAGGGGACCCCGCCCCGCCCAGGTGGGCCTCCTGGTGCGTGAGGAGACGTGCCCTCACGTGGCTGCAGCCACGCCCAGGTGGCGCCCATCTTCATCTGTGACTTATTCGTGGGGGGGCGGGGCTATGAGAGTCGGGAGCCATGGAGGATGATCCACCCCGGCACTTGGTGCTCCTGCAAGAGCTCCTGGTGCCTCCCTGCCTGGGCCCCGAGTCGCCCCCAGAGAGCAGACTCCCTATTCAGACGGAGCCCCGAACCCTGAGATGTCTCAGACCCCGTGGCAGGTGCGTACGGCGCCATCCCCGTCGCTTCCGTGCCTGGTTGATATTTCAGGCCTACAAGCGGTCACGACCTCTTAGCACTTACAAAGAAGAGTTTTCAGCCCCGAAAAGGGACATGGCGAGGTCATCTAGGTCAGGACCCAGACGATTCCCCGCTACCCCTCCCTGCGCTTTGATGCAGTTAGGCACTTTTCAGGGGGCATCCAAGGGTTACAAGGGGGGGTTGTTAACCTATTAACCTGAAGCCCACTGGCTCATCTAGGGTTAGCCCTGTTAGTTACTGGGTAGATGGGGACCAAGTTAGTGCCAGGGGCGTATCAGACTCAGTTTGCATTTACTTTGTAACTTTTAAGCCATCTAACAACCCAGGCGACATTCTGCGCGCCAGGCGGGCACACAATTAACAAGGAATAGGAAATAGATCATCCCCCCACTCCCAGACCTGCTGAAATCAAGTCACCCAAGGACAGGGGGTGACAACGCTGCCTCTTGTCCCCAGGTCTCTATGGCCTGCATGCCAAGACTCCATCACTGCTCTGCCCTCCCGTCAAGAGAAAGACAAGGGGCTGACTGAGTCCTCCTCCCCAGCCCCCCAGGCCCTGGGGACCTGCTGGGAGCTGATGGCCCTAGGTACTTCAGGTCCTCTAAATATGTCCAAGAATTCTAAGAACACCAAGATGTCAGTCATCCGGAAGTACTACAGCCTGGAGCCCCCTGGCATGTCTCCAGCCTCACCACAGAGAAGACCTCGGAAGCAGCCGAACCCCCGTATGGGCACTGAGAAAGTGGACCCAGGATTCAGGGGGGTGACCCTGGAGTTTCAGATACAGCCGGATTCCAGTCTCCAGATTGTTCCCACCTACAGGTAGGGCCTGGCTGGGATGGTGATACTGTAAATCTTAAGTTAGAAATAAAATAGGGTCAGGCCGTGGTGGCACACACCTTTACACTTGGGAGGCAGAGGTAGTGAGTTCCAGACCACCCTGACACCACATAGTAAATTCCATGGCAGCCTGAGATAGAGCAAGACCCTACCTCAAAAAAACAAAAAGCCGGGTGTGGTGGCCCACGCCTTTAATCCCAGCACTAGGGAGGCAGAGGTAGGATCACTGTGAGTTCAAGGCCACCCTGAGACTACATAGTGAATTCCAGGTCTGCCTAGCTAGAGTAAGACCCTACCTCGAAAAACAAAAAAAAAAAAAAAAATAAAAAAAGGGCTAGAGAGATAGCTTAGCAGTGTGAGGCACTTGCCTGCAAAGCCTGAGGACCCAGGTTCAATTCCCCAGGACCCATGTAAGCCAGATGCACAAGGTAGCACATGCATCTGGAGTTCATTTGCAATGGCTGGAGGCCCTGGCATACCCATTCTATCTGCCTCTATCTCTCTCCCCCCACCCCTCCTTTCTCTCCAATAAATAAATAAATAAAATAATTTTTTTTTTTTTTTTTTTTTTTTTTTTTGGTTTTTCGAGGTAGGGTCTCACTCTAGCTCAGGCTGACCTGGAATTCACTATGTAGTCTCAGGGTGGCCTCGAACTCATGGTGATCCTCCTACCTCTGCCTCCCGAGTGCTGGGATTAAAGGCGTGCGCCACCACGCCCGGCTAAATAAAATAATTAAAATGAAAAACCAAAAATAAATAAACAAAATAAAGTAGGGGCTGAAGAGATGGCTTAGTGGGTAAGGCACTTGCCTGAAAAACCTAATGTCCAGGTTTGATTCCCCAGTATCCATATAAAGCCAGTTGCCCAAAGTGGTATATGCATCTGGAGTTTGTTTGCAGTGGCTGGAGGCCTTGGCACACCCATTCTCTCTGTGTGGCTGTCTCTGTTCTCTATCTCTCTTTGCTTACAAATAAATGAAAATATTTAAAAATAAAATAGTCCAGAGACAGTGGAACAGGCCTGTCATCCCCAGTTATTCATTAGGCTGAGGCAGGAGGATGGCAAGTTGGAGGCCAGCCTGAGAAAGTTGGTGAGACATTGTCTCAGAATTAAAAGCAAAACCGTAGTTGGGAGCCAGATGTAGTAGCACACACCTTTAATCCCAGCACTTGGGAGGCAGAAGGAGGAGGATGGCTGTGAGTTCCAGGCCAGCCTGAGGCTACACAGTGAATTCCAGGTTAGCCTAGGCTAAAGTGAGACCCTACCTTGAAAAACAAAAAATGAAAATCCAGTCAGGGCTGGGAGCTGGGCAGGGTGGTGTGGATCTGTCATCCCAGCACTCTGGAGGCTGAGGTAAGAGGATCTTAGGGGTTCTTTGTTTTGCTTTGCTTTTATTTATTTATTTAATACCAGGGTGTTTTGCATGCCACCTTGTGTCTGGTTACATGCGTAGTGGAGAATTAAACTTGGGCTGATAGGCTTTGTAAGCAACTTTCTTTAATTGCTGAATCATTTCCCCATACTGGATTTCAAAAATTTTTTTTTTCCCCCTGAGGTCTTGCTCTAGCTCAGGCTGACCTGGAATTAGTGTCAGGCTAGCCTCAAACTTAGCCTTCCAAGTGCTGGCATTAAAGGTTTTCACCATCATGCGTGGCACAGAGAGAGAGAGAGAATGGGCACACCAGGGTCTCTAGCCACTGCAAACGAACTCCAGACGCATGTGCCACTGTGCATCTGGCTTTATGTGGGTACTGGGGAATTGAACTCAGGTCATTAGGTTATGTGGGCAAGTGCCTTAAACTCTGGGCTACATGGTCAGACCCTGTCTAAAATAAATAGATAGCCTGTAATCCTAGCACTCAGGAGGCTGAAGCAGAAGGATCTTAAGTTTGAGGCTAGCCAAGGCTAAATAGTAAAACCTAGTCTCATAAGTAAAAAGATAAAGCATTTGTCTCTGAAGCCTAAGAACCCAGGTTCAATTCCCCAGTACCCGCATAAGCCAGATGCACAAGATGGTGATATGTCTGGAGTTTGTTTGCAGTGGATAGAGGCCCTAGTGAACTCATTCTCTCTTATCCTCTGCCTCTTTCTCGCTCTATTTCAAATAAATAAAATATTTTTATAAAATGGCATTGCCAGTCATAGTGATACATACCTGTAATTGCAACATTAGAGAAACTGAAAATGGAAGATGGAAAGTTTGAAGCCAGCTTAGGCTACAGGCTGAGTTTAGGGCCATCAATTTAGGGAGTCACTTTCTCAAAAAGAGAGCAGCATGCAGGAGGCAGAGGTAGGGGATCACTGTGAGTTCAAGGCCACCCTGAGACTACATAGTGAATTCCAGGTCAGCCTGGGCTAGAGTGAGACCCTACCTCGAAAAACAAACGAAAAAAAAGGAGAGGTCAGGTGTGGTGGCACATGCTTTTAATCCCAGCACTTGGGAGAATCATTGTATGTTCCAGGGCAGCCTGGGAGACTACAGAGTGAGCTCCATGTCAGCATGGGCTAGAGTGAGACCCTACCTTGAAAAACCAAAAGAAAGAAAAACAAAGATAAAGGCTGGAAAGATGGCTCAGCAGTTAAAAGCATTCGTTTGTTTGCTTGTAAAGCCTGACAGCGTGGATTCATGGGAAGCCAAATGGACAAAGTGGTGTATAAGTGGTGTATGTATGGAGTATGCATGGAGTTTTTTTTTTTTTGGGGCCAAGACTATATGCACATGTGTGCAAATTTTAAAAAACGTGATGAGAAGAACTGGCACAGAGGCCTGAGGGACAGTGCTTCTAGGCATTTGCACCTGGCCTCCACTTCAGCACCAAGGTACATAGTGCTAAATCTCTGGGAAACCTCTGCGTGGTGCCAGGGCTAGTCCCAATTCTACTGAGGCAGCTGCATCCCAGTCAGAGGCCTGGTCTCTAACAATAGGACCTGGGGCTGGAGAGATGGCTTAGCGGTTAAGGTGTTTGCCTGCAAAGCCAAAGGACTCAGGTTAGACTCCTCAGGACCCACGTAAGACAGATGCACAAAGGGGCGCATGCATCTGGAGTTGGTTTGCAGTGGCTGGAGGCCCTGGCATGCCCATTCTTTCTCTCTTTACCTGCCTGTTTCTGGATCTCTCTGTCTCTCAAATGAGTAAATAAAAAATAAAATAAAATTAAATATATATAAATAAAAATAGGACCTGATCATGCTGAGGGTTTCTCTCCCCAAAGACATCTCACTATGTACAGAGGCCACTGTATAAGGGATAACGGGCTGAAGAGGTGGCTAAGCAGTTAGGGCGATTGCCTGTAAAGCCCAAGGATTCAGGTTCGATTGCCCAGAACCTATGTAAGCCAGATGCACATGCTGTTCATTTGCACTAGATAGAGACCATGGTATGCCCATTCTCTCTCTCTCACTCTCTCTTTCTCTAATAATAAATAAATAAAAATACGTTTAAAAAACTAAGGGATGACAGCACTTAACGTCCTCCTCATACATTAATGAGGGGTGACAACACTTGATGTCCTCGTGCTTTAACGAGGTGACAGCACTTGACGTCCTCGTACATAAATGAGGGGTGACCGCACTTGACGTCCTCATACATAAATGAGGGGTGACAGGACTTGACGTCCTCGTACATAAATGAGGGTGACAGCACTTGACATCCTCATACATACATAAATGACGGGTGACAGGACTTGACGCCCTCGTACATTAATGACGGGTGACAGGACTTGACGTCTTCGTGCATTAACGAGGGTGACAGCACTTGACTTCCTCATGCATTAATGAGGATGACAGCACTTGACGTCCTCGTACATTAATGAGGGGTGACAGCACTTGACATCCTTGTACATTAATGATGGGTGACAGGACTTGACATCCTCGTACATAAATGAGGGGTGACAGCACTTGACGTCCTCGTACATAAATGAGAGGTGACAGCATTTGGTGTCCTTATACATTAACGAGGGTGACAACACTAGACGTCCTCGTCACGGCAATCAGGGTGACAGCACTTGACGTCCTCATATGGCAGTGAGGGTGATAGCACTTGATGTCCTTGTAGGGCAATGAAAGGTGACAGCACTTGACATCCTCGTACATTAATGAGGGTGACAGCACTTGACATCCTCGTACATTAATGAGGGGTGACAGGACTTGGTGTCCTCGTACATAAATGAGGGTGACAGCACTTGACGTCCTCATACATTAATGAGGGGTGACAGCACTTGACGTCCTCGTACATTAATGAGGGGTGACAGCATTTGATGTCCTTATACATTAACGAGGGGTGACAACACTAGACGTCCTCGTACGGCAATCAGGGGTGACAGCACTTGATGTCCTCATATGGCAGTGAGGGTGATAGCACTTGATGTCCTTGTAGGGCAATGAAAGGTGACAGCACTTGACGTCCTCGTACATTAATGACAGATGACAGGACTTGACGTCCTTGTGCATTGATGAGGGGTGACAGCCCTTGAGGTCCTCGTGCTCTAATGAGGGGTGACAGCACATGACGTCCTCGTGCGCTAATGAG
Source organism: Orientallactaga sibirica (assembly GCA_036365145.1). Classification (NCBI taxonomy): domain Eukaryota; kingdom Metazoa; phylum Chordata; class Mammalia; order Rodentia; family Dipodidae; genus Orientallactaga; species Orientallactaga sibirica. Next base: position 4,047,574 of record JAEOAD010002278.1, on the reverse strand, counting down.
AGGTGACAGGACTTGACGTCCTCGTACATAAATGAGTGACAGCAATTGACGTCCTCATACATCAGTGACGGATGACAGGACTTGACGTCCTCCTACATTAATGAGGGGTGACAGCACTTGAAGTCCTTGTACATTAATGAGGGGTGGCAGCACTTGACGTCCTCGTGCGTTAATGAGGGGTGACAGCACTTGACGTCCTCGTGCGTTAATGAGGGGTTACAGCATTTGACGTCCTCGTGCGTTAATGAGGGGTGACAGCACTTGACGTCTGCATGCGTTAATGAGGGGTGACAGCACTTGACGTCCTCGTGCGTTAATGAGGGTGACAGCACTTGACGTCTGCGTGCATTAATGAGGGGTGGCAGCACTTGACGTCCTCGTACGGTAATGAGCAGTGACAGCACTTGACCACTGAGCCCCTCTCCAGCCCAGCCTTGAGCTTCTGGTTCTCCTTTCTCTACCTCCTGAATGCTGATTACAGATATGTGCCACAATGTCCCGTAAAGTGATACTGGTGATGGAAGCCAGAGCTTCATATATGCTGAGCAACATCTCCAGCTGATGTGTTGTGCTGTTTTTTTCCCCTTTTTTTTAAAGATTTATTTTTATTTATTTATTTCATTTATTTGTTTATTTGAGACAGAGGGGAAAGTGGGAGAGAGAGTGAGAATGGGCACACCAGGGCTTCCAGCCACTGCAAACTAACTGCAGATGCACGCACCACATGTGTATCTGGCTTATGTGGGACCTGGAGAATCAAACCTGGGTGTTTAGGCTTCGCAGGCAAATTCCTTAACCACTAAGCCATCTCTCCAACCCTGTTTTTTCTTTTTTTTTTTTTTTTAATGACACAGTGAGCGAATTGGCATGCCAGGGTCTCCAGCCACTGCAGTTGAACTCAAGACTCCCTTGTAAGCATGCACATAACCTTATGCTTTCATCATCTTGTGCATCTGGCTTACATTGGGCCTTAAGCTTCACAGACAAATGCCTTAATCATTAAGTCATCTCTCCAGCCCTTGTGTTTTTTTTTTTTTAAATACTCTATTTATTTGGGGTGGGGAATGGGCATGCCAGGGTCTCCAGCCATTGCAAATGAACTCCAGATGCTTGCACCACCTTGTGCATCTGGCTTTACATGGGCACTGGGGAACTGAATCTGGGTTGTTTGGCTTTTCCAGCAAGCACCTTAATCACTAAGCATGTCTTAGCCCCTCCCCCTTTTAAAAATATTTTATTTCGTTTATTTGCAACCAGGGAGAGAGAAAAGAAAGAAAATGGGCACAGTGGGCCCTCCAGCCACTGCACACGAACTCTATATGCATGCACCACTTTGTGCATCTAGTTTTACGTGAGTACTGGGGAACTGAACCCAAGTTGTTGGGCTTTGCAGGCATGTGCCTTAGAGCCATGAGGCCAGCCTGAGAAAGTTGGTGAGACATTGTCTCAGAATTAAAAGCAAAACCGTAGTTGGGAGCCAGATGTAGTAGCACACACCTTTAATCCCAGCACTTGGGAGGCAGAAGGAGGAGGATGGCTGTGAGTTCCAGGCCAGCCTGAGGCTACACAGTGAATTCCAGGTTAGCCTAGGCTAAAGTGAGACCCTACCTTGAAAAACAAAAAATGAAAATCCAGTCAGGGCTGGGAGCTGGGCAGGGTGGTGTGGATCTGTCATCCCAGCACTCTGGAGGCTGAGGTAAGAGGATCTTAGGGGTTCTTTGTTTTGCTTTGCTTTTATTTATTTATTTAATACCAGGGTGTTTTGCATGCCACCTTGTGTCTGGTTACATGCGTAGTGGAGAATTAAACTTGGGCTGATAGGCTTTGTAAGCAACTTTCTTTAATTGCTGAATCATTTCCCCATACTGGATTTCAAAAATTTTTTTTTTTCCCCCTGAGGTCTTGCTCTAGCTCAGGCTGACCTGGAATTAGTGTCAGGCTAGCCTCAAACTTAGCCTTCCAAGTGCTGGCATTAAAGGTTTTCACCATCATGCGTGGCACAGAGAGAGAGAGAGAATGGGCACACCAGGGTCTCTAGCCACTGCAAACGAACTCCAGACGCATGTGCCACTGTGCATCTGGCTTTATGTGGGTACTGGGGAATTGAACTCAGGTCATTAGGTTATGTGGGCAAGTGCCTTAAACTCTGGGCTACATGGTCAGACCCTGTCTAAAATAAATAGATAGCCTGTAATCCTAGCACTCAGGAGGCTGAAGCAGAAGGATCTTAAGTTTGAGGCTAGCCAAGGCTAAATAGTAAAACCTAGTCTCATAAGTAAAAAGATAAAGCATTTGTCTCTGAAGCCTAAGAACCCAGGTTCAATTCCCCAGTACCCGCATAAGCCAGATGCACAAGATGGTGATATGTCTGGAGTTTGTTTGCAGTGGATAGAGGCCCTAGTGAACTCATTCTCTCTTATCCTCTGCCTCTTTCTCGCTCTATTTCAAATAAATAAAATATTTTTATAAAATGGCATTGCCAGTCATAGTGATACATACCTGTAATTGCAACATTAGAGAAACTGAAAATGGAAGATGGAAAGTTTGAAGCCAGCTTAGGCTACAGGCTGAGTTTAGGGCCATCAATTTAGGGAGTCACTTTCTCAAAAAGAGAGCAGCATGCAGGAGGCAGAGGTAGGGGATCACTGTGAGTTCAAGGCCACCCTGAGACTACATAGTGAATTCCAGGTCAGCCTGGGCTAGAGTGAGACCCTACCTCGAAAAACAAACGAAAAAAAAGGAGAGGTCAGGTGTGGTGGCACATGCTTTTAATCCCAGCACTTGGGAGAATCATTGTATGTTCCAGGGCAGCCTGGGAGACTACAGAGTGAGCTCCATGTCAGCATGGGCTAGAGTGAGACCCTACCTTGAAAAACCAAAAAAGAAAGAAAAACAAAGATAAAGGCTGGAAAGATGGCTCAGCAGTTAAAAGCATTCGTTTGTTTGCTTGTAAAGCCTGACAGCGTGGATTCATGGGAAGCCAAATGGACAAAGTGGTGTATAAGTGGTGTATGTATGGAGTATGCATGGAGTTTTTTTTTGGGGGGGGGCCAAGACTATATGCACATGTGTGCAAATTTTAAAAAACGTGATGAGAAGAACTGGCACAGAGGCCTGAGGGACAGTGCTTCTAGGCATTTGCACCTGGCCTCCACTTCAGCACCAAGGTACATAGTGCTAAATCTCTGGGAAACCTCTGCGTGGTGCCAGGGCTAGTCCCAATTCTACTGAGGCAGCTGCATCCCAGTCAGAGGCCTGGTCTCTAACAATAGGACCTGGGGCTGGAGAGATGGCTTAGCGGTTAAGGTGTTTGCCTGCAAAGCCAAAGGACTCAGGTTAGACTCCTCAGGACCCACGTAAGACAGATGCACAAAGGGGCGCATGCATCTGGAGTTGGTTTGCAGTGGCTGGAGGCCCTGGCATGCCCATTCTTTCTCTCTTTACCTGCCTGTTTCTGGATCTCTCTGTCTCTCAAATGAGTAAATAAAAAATAAAATAAAATTAAATATATATAAATAAAAATAGGACCTGATCATGCTGAGGGTTTCTCTCCCCAAAGACATCTCACTATGTACAGAGGCCACTGTATAAGGGATAACGGGCTGAAGAGGTGGCTAAGCAGTTAGGGCGATTGCCTGTAAAGCCCAAGGATTCAGGTTCGATTGCCCAGAACCTATGTAAGCCAGATGCACATGCTGTTCATTTGCACTAGATAGAGACCATGGTATGCCCATTCTCTCTCTCTCACTCTCTCTTTCTCTAATAATAAATAAATAAAAATACGTTTAAAAAACTAAGGGATGACAGCACTTAACGTCCTCCTCATACATTAATGAGGGGTGACAACACTTGATGTCCTCGTGCTTTAACGAGGGGTGACAGCACTTGACGTCCTCGTACATAAATGAGGGGTGACCGCACTTGACGTCCTCATACATAAATGAGGGGTGACAGGACTTGACGTCCTCGTACATAAATGAGGGGTGACAGCACTTGACATCCTCATACATACATAAATGACGGGTGACAGGACTTGACGCCCTCGTACATTAATGACGGGTGACAGGACTTGACGTCTTCGTGCATTAACGAGGGGTGACAGCACTTGACTTCCTCATGCATTAATGAGGGATGACAGCACTTGACGTCCTCGTACATTAATGAGGGGTGACAGCACTTGACATCCTTGTACATTAATGATGGGTGACAGGACTTGACATCCTCGTACATAAATGAGGGGTGACAGCACTTGACGTCCTCGTACATAAATGAGAGGTGACAGCATTTGGTGTCCTTATACATTAACGAGGGGTGACAACACTAGACGTCCTCGTACGGCAATCAGGGGTGACAGCACTTGACGTCCTCATATGGCAGTGAGGGTGATAGCACTTGATGTCCTTGTAGGGCAATGAAAGGTGACAGCACTTGACATCCTCGTACATTAATGAGGGGTGACAGCACTTGACATCCTCGTACATTAATGAGGGGTGACAGGACTTGGTGTCCTCGTACATAAATGAGGGTGACAGCACTTGACGTCCTCATACATTAATGAGGGGTGACAGCACTTGACGTCCTCGTACATTAATGAGGGGTGACAGCATTTGATGTCCTTATACATTAACGAGGGGTGACAACACTAGACGTCCTCGTACGGCAATCAGGGGTGACAGCACTTGATGTCCTCATATGGCAGTGAGGGTGATAGCACTTGATGTCCTTGTAGGGCAATGAAAGGTGACAGCACTTGACGTCCTCGTACATTAATGACAGATGACAGGACTTGACGTCCTTGTGCATTGATGAGGGGTGACAGCCCTTGAGGTCCTCGTGCTCTAATGAGGGGTGACAGCACATGACGTCCTCGTGCGCTAATGAGAGGTGACAGGACTTGACGTCCTCGTACATAAATGAGTGACAGCAATTGACGTCCTCATACATCAGTGACGGATGACAGGACTTGACGTCCTCCTACATTAATGAGGGGTGACAGCACTTGAAGTCCTTGTACATTAATGAGGGGTGGCAGCACTTGACGTCCTCGTGCGTTAATGAGGGGTGACAGCACTTGACGTCCTCGTGCGTTAATGAGGGGTTACAGCATTTGACGTCCTCGTGCGTTAATGAGGGGTGACAGCACTTGACGTCTGCATGCGTTAATGAGGGGTGACAGCACTTGACGTCCTCGTGCGTTAATGAGGGGTGACAGCACTTGACGTCTGCGTGCATTAATGAGGGGTGGCAGCACTTGACGTCCTCGTACGGTAATGAGCAGTGACAGCACTTGACCACTGAGCCCCTCTCCAGCCCAGCCTTGAGCTTCTGGTTCTCCTTTCTCTACCTCCTGAATGCTGATTACAGATATGTGCCACAATGTCCCGTAAAGTGATACTGGTGATGGAAGCCAGAGCTTCATATATGCTGAGCAACATCTCCAGCTGATGTGTTGTGCTGTTTTTTTCCCCTTTTTTTTAAAGATTTATTTTTATTTATTTATTTCATTTATTTGTTTATTTGAGACAGAGGGGAAAGTGGGAGAGAGAGTGAGAATGGGCACACCAGGGCTTCCAGCCACTGCAAACTAACTGCAGATGCACGCACTACATGTGTATCTGGCTTATGTGGGACCTGGAGAATCAAACCTGGGTGTTTAGGCTTCAGAGGCAAATTCCTTAACCACTAAGCCATCTCTCCAACCCTGTTTTTCTTTTTTTTTTTTTTTTTAATGACACAGTGAGCGAATTGGCATGCCAGGGTCTCCAGCCACTGCAGTTGAACTCAAGACTCCTTGTAAGCATGCACATAACCTTATGCTTTCATCATCTTGTGCATCTGGCTTACATTGGGCCTTAAGCTTCACAGACAAATGCCTTAATCATTAAGTCATCTCTCCAGCCCTTGTGTTTTTTTTTTTTTAAATACTCTATTTATTTGGGGTGGGGAATGGGCATGCCAGGGTCTCCAGCCATTGCAAATGAACTCCAGATGCTTGCACCACCTTGTGCATCTGGCTTTACATGGGCACTGGGGAACTGAATCTGGGTTGTTTGGCTTTTCCAGCAAGCACCTTAATCACTAAGCATGTCTTAGCCCCCTCCCCCTTTTTAAAAAATATTTTATTTCGTTTATTTGCAACCAGGGAGAGAGAGAAAGAAAGAAAATGGGCACAGTGGGCCCTCCAGCCACTGCACACGAACTCTATATGCATGCACCACTTTGTGCATCTAGTTTTACGTGAGTACTGGGGAACTGAACCCAAGTTGTTGGGCTTTGCAGGCATGTGCCTTAGAGCCATCTTTCCAGCTTCTTTTTTTTTTTTTTTTTTTTTTTTTTTTTTTGAGGTAGGGTCTCACTCTAGCTCAGGCTGACCTGAAATTCACTATGTAGTCTCGCGTGGCCTTGAACTCATGGCAATCCTCCTACCTCTGCCTCCCAAGTGCTAGGATTAAAGGTGTGCACCACCACGCCCAGCTTCCGTGTTGTTTTTCTGAAACAGGGTCTTTTGTAACCCATGCTGACCTAAATCTCATTATGTAGCTGAAGCTGGGCTTGAATTTCTGATCCTCTTGCCTCTACTTCCCAAGTGTTGAGATTACAAGTATGAGCTCCTATGGTGTGCTTTATTTTTATTTAATATTTATTTATTTATTTATTTGTGTTGGCCAGGCATGGTGGCTCATGCCTTTAATTCTAGCACTTAGGATGCAGAGGTAGGAGGACAGCCATGAGTTAGAGGCCACCCTGAGAATACAGAGTGAATTCCAGGTTGGCCTGGGCTAGGGTAAGACCTACCGAAAAAACCAAAAAAAAAAAAAAAAATATATATATATATATATAGGACAATATTTATTTGCTTTGGTTTTTTTGAGGTAGGGTCTCATTCTAGCTCAGGCTGGCCTGGCATTCACTCTGTATTCTCAGGGTGGCCTTGAACTCACGGAGATCCTCCTATCACTGCCTCCTGAATACTGGGATCAAAGGCATGCACCACCACACCCAGCTAATTTTTTTTTGTTTACTATAGGGTCTCACTCTAGCCAAGGCAGACCTGGAACTCACTCAGTAGCTTCAGGCTGGTCTAAAAGTCATGGACATCCTCCTACTTCAGCCTCCCACATGCTGGGATTAAGTGTGTGCCTACGGGCTGGAGAGATGGCTTAGTGGTTAAGGCATTTGCCTGCAAAGCCAAAGGACCAAGGTTTAATTCCCCAATATCCATGTAAAGCCAGATGCACAAAGTGGCACATGCATCTGGAGTTTGTTTGCAGTGGCTGGAGGCCCCAGTGCACCCCTTCTCTCTGTCTTTCTCTTTTCTCTACCTCTCTCTGCTTGCAATTAAATAAACAAAAATGTAGGGCTGGCTGGGCATGGTGGCTCATGCCTTTCATCCCAGCACTTTAATCCCAGTAGAGGTAGGAAGATCACCATGAGTTCGAGGCTACCCTGAGACTAAATAGTGAATTCCAGGTCAGCCTAGGCCGGAGCAAAACCCTACCTTGGGAAAAAAAAAAAAAAGAAGGAGGAGGGGGAGAAGGGGAAGAAGGAGAAGAAAAAGAAAAAATCAGGCTGGAGAGATGGCTTAGTGGTTAAGCGCTTGCCTGTGAAGCCTAAGGACCCCGGTTCAAGGCTCCATTCCCCAGGACCCACATAAGCCAGATGCACAAGGTGGCACATGCACCTGGAGTTCGTTTGCAGTGGCTGGAAGCCCTGGTGTACCCATTCTCTCTCTCTCTCTCTCTGTCTCTGCCTCTTTCTCTGTGTCTGTCTGTCACTCTCAAACACATAATAAAAATAAACAAACAAAAATTAAAAAAAAAGAAAGAAAAAGAAAAAGAAAAAATCATGTACTTGCCTGTACTAGAGTGAGACCCTACCTTCAAAAACCAATAATAAAAAAATTAAAAAATTAAAGCCGGGCGTGGTGGTGCACACCTTTACATCCAGCACTTGGGAGGCAGAGGTAGAAGGATCACCATGAGTTCAAAGCCACCCTGAGACTATATAGTGAATTCCAGGTCAGCCTGAGCCAGAGTGAGAACCTACCCTGAAACCCACTTCCCTCCATGTGTGCCATGCTGGAGAGAGAGCTCAACAGTTAAAGAGCTTCTTACAAAGGCCTGATGGCCTGGGTTTGATTCCCCAGTTCACATGTAAAGCGAGATGCACAAAGTTGCACATGCATCTAGAGTTCATTTGCAGTGGCAAGAGGCCCTGCATGCCCATTCTCCCACTCTTTCTGCTTGCAAAATAAGTAAAAATATTTCTCACTCTGTATCACAGACTAACCTAGAACTCACCATTCTCCTGCCTCAGCTTCCCAAGTGCTAGAAATAGAGGCATTTAACCACCATGCTTGTCCCAAAGTATTAGTAGTATTGTTACTAGTGAGGGCCCAAACCAGGCCTTTCTGACAGTAGGTATCTCCTGGGGAGATGTCGGATAGCCTTGATAATAACTTGGCATAAAACCTGTAATTCTGAGGCAAGAAGATGGTGAATTCTAGTTTGGCCTGTGATAGAGTGAGAACCTGTCTCAAAACCCCAAAATAAGCTGGGTGTGGTGGCACATGCCTTTAATCCCAGCACTTGGGAGGCAGAGGTAGAAGGATCACTGTGAATTCGAGGCCACACTGACACTACATAGTGAATTCCAGGTCAGCCTGGGCTAGAGCGAGACCCTACCTCAAAAAACCAAAAAACAAGCAACAAAAAAAAGCCAGGTATGGTGGCACACACTTTATATATATGTAATTTAAAAAGTTTTTTTTTTTAAAGCCAGGCGTGGTGGCGCACGCCTTTAATCCCAGCACTCGGGAGGCAGAGGTAGGAGGATCGCCGAGAGTTCGAGGCCACCCTGAGACTACATAGTTAATTCCAGGTCAGCCTGGACCAGAGTGAGACCCTACCTTGCAAAACAAAAAAATAAAACAACAAAAAAAAAAAGGTTTTTTTAAATTTTCAAGCAGATTAAGGCTAAAGAATGAGTTCAAAGCCAGCCTAGATACAACTTAGTGGACGCTGTCTAAAAATAAACAGTGAAAGGACTAGGGCTTAGTGGGTAAATGCTTGTTTAGCATGCATGAAGCCCTGGGTTCTAGCCCTAACACCACGTAAACTAGTGTGGGAAGAACACGCTGATAATCCCCTCCCTTGGGAGGTGGAGACAGTAGAATCTGGAGTTCAAAGTCATCCTCAACTACAGGTGGGAGGCCAGCCTGGGCTACATGAGACCCTGCCTCAACAGCAACCAAAACAGGTGTGAGAGCCGGGCGTGGTGGCGCACGCCTTTAATCCCAGCACTCGGGAGGCAGAGGTAGGAGGATCGCCGAGAGTTCGAGGCCACCCTGAGACTACATAGTGAATTCCAGGTCAGCTTGGACCAGAGTGAGACCCTACCTTGCAAAACCAAAAAAAAAAAAAAAAAAGACAGGTGTGAGGAGGGTTGGAGATAAGCAGTAGAGCACTTGCTCAGCATATCTGAGACCCTGGGTTCTATCCCCAGCACTGCAGGAAAAAAGAAACACACCTTCATTTTGGGGGTATCTTGTCTTTACTGCAGCCTGCCCAGCAGCAACCATGCCCAGGAAACCCCTACAAGCCCTGTCAGAGCCTCGGAGCCCAGTCCTGGAAGCAGTGAGGTCCTAGGTGAGTTCTAAAAATATTTTGGAGGGATTATTTTCCCATCTTCCCGGTCTTTCTCCCTGCCCCCCCAACCCAATTCCCCATTTAGACTAGCTTAGAGGAGCAGTCTGGCCCCCACTCAGCTGAGTCACCCCCACCCCCAGATTCCTCTCATGTGAAATTTGCCATCTGTCTCCCTTCCTGGCTCTCCTTCAGTGTTCCATCTAACAACACCGAGGCTGGCCAGATCCACTGAAGCCTTCAGAGAGACCAGCACCCCCTTCCCCTCCCCAGTAAAAAAGTCACTTCCCACAGGCCTCTGGAACTCAGAGTCTTTGCTTTTGAAACCATGCTCTTTGACTTCTGATCCTCCAGAGCCCCGGCGCTGTGCTTCCTGCAGGACCCAGAGGACCCCGCTCTGGAGAGATGCTGAAGATGGGACCCCCCTGTGCAATGCCTGTGGTATCAGGTCACCAGCATGTAGGAGCTGGGGTGGGGGGCCCCAATCAATCTATGCTTAGATAACATGGGATGGGGAAAGAGAAAACAGCTGCCTTTGGAGTAAAACGGTTTTCTTACGGTGGCTTTTAGGCCACTGCTGGATCCTGAATGGTGAATGGTGGTTTCTTATATCCCATCCCAGGTACAAGAAGTACGGTACCCGCTGCTCCAGTTGCTGGCTGGTTCCTAGGAAAAGTGTCCAGCCCAAGAGGCTGTGTGGCAGATGTGGGGTGTCCCTGGATGCCCACAAAGGCCCAACTCAAGAAATGTAAGCACTTCGCCACCCAGCCAAGCCAGTTTGTACCTCAGTTTCTCCAGAGGGAGAGAGTGGGTACAACTAGAAAATATCCCAGTTGCCTCCTCTCTGGCATCTCCCAGGCAGGGATCCCAGTGGGAGAGCCAGACCTGCCTCAAAGTCTCAGGTTACCCACCCCTTCTCCAATCAGGCTTGGCCAGACCTCAAATAAAACAAATGACTGCATAAGTAAGTCTTGTTATTACAATTAACATTGGAAAAAAGGTCAGGGAAGGTGCCAGTAGGTGTCCTTGGGTTTGAGGGACACACACACAGTAGTCCCACACAATAATTAACCATGTCTAGGGATGGGAACATAGCTCAGTGGGTAAAGTGCTTGCCTTTCAAGTAGGAAGACCTGAGTGTGGGTTCCCCAGCATGCGTGTAAAATGCAGACATGGTAGTATATGCCAGTATTCCCAGCACTAGGGAGGTGGAGAAAAGAAGATCCCTAGAGCTCACTGCTAGTTAGTCCAGCCTACTTGGTGCACTCCAGGACAATGAGAGACCTTGTCTTAAAAAAAATCGAGCCGGGCATGGTGGCGCACGCCTTTAATCCCAGCACTCGGGAGGCAGAGGTAGGAGGATCGCCGAGAGTTCGAGGCCACCCTGAGACTACATAGTTAATTCCAGGTCAGCCTGGACCAGAGTGAGGCCCTACCTCGCAAAACCAAAAATAAAAACAAAACAAAAAAAAAAAACTAGGAGCTGGAGAGATGGATTAGCAATTAAGGTGCTTGCCTACAAATTCAAAGGACCCAGGTTCAAGTCTCAGTACACACGTAAGCAGATGCTTAAGGTGGTTCACAGTTCACATGTCTGCAGTTTGTTTGTAATGGCTGGAGGCCCTGGTGGGCCCCATTCTTTGTGTGTGTGTGTGTGTGTGTGTGTGTGTGTGTGTGTGTGTGTAAAATAAAAAGTAAAAATAGGGCTGGAGAGATGGCTTGGAGGTTAAGGTGCCTGCCTGCCAAGCCTAAGAATGCCGGTTGCAATCTCCAGGTCCCATGTTTAGCCAGATGTTTAGCCCACAAGGGGGCGCATGCACCTGGAGCTTGCTCAGTGGCTGAGAGGCTGCTGGTGCGCCCATTCTCTCTCTATATATATCTATCTACCTCTATCTCTTTCTCTCTCAAATAAAATAAATAAAATAAATAATTTACAAAGTAAAAATAAAATATTTTTTTTAATCTGCTTGGGAGGTAGGGGTAGGAAGATCACCATGAGTTAAAGGCCACCCTGAGACTACATAGTGACATAGTGAGTTCCAGGTTAGCCTGGGCTAGAGTGAGATCCTACCTTGAAACAACAAAATATAACAAACAAGAAATAAAAATGGAAGCCAGGTGTAGTTACACACGCCTTTAATCCCAGCACTCAGGAGGCAGAGGTAGGAAGATCACTGTGAGTTTGAGGCCACCCTGAGACTACAGAATGAATGTACATAGGTCAGCCTGAGCTACAGTGAGACCCTACCTCAAAAAAACAACATAAAATAAAATGGTGGAAGGGATCCTAATATGGTTGTGCATGTCTTCTAGCACTCTAGAGGCTGAGGTAGGAGAACTATCTTATGTTTGAGACCAGCCTGGGGCTACAGGTTCCAAGTCAATATAGGGTTAGAGTGAGACTCAATCTGGATAAAACCAAAACAAGAGCTGGAGAGATGGCTTTGCAATTAAGGCGCTTGCCTGCAAAGCCTAAGGATCAAGGTTTGATTCCCCAGGACCCACATAAGCCAGATGCACACGGTGGTACATGCATCTGGAGTTCGTTTGCAGTGACGAGAGGCTCTAGCGCCACCTATTCTATCTCTATCTGCTTCTTTCTCTCCCTCTCTCTTCGCATATATAAATTAAAATATTTTTAACTCAGGAGGCAGGGGTAGGAGGATTGCAGTAAGTTTGAGGCCAGCCTGAGATTACATAATGAATTCCAGGTCAGCCTGGGCTAGCGTGAGACCCTACCTCAAAAAACATTACATACACACACACACACAAAAGAAGTAGGGAGATAGCTCAATAAAATCCTGTCACACAAGCCTGAGGACCTGAGTTTAGATGCCTAGCATGGTGGTGAGGAGATGGTATATGGCTGTAATCCCAGCACTTGGGGAGCGGAGACTAGGGACTCTAGGGGCTCACTGACAGGATAGGCTAGCTGAATCAGCTCTCTGTTCCAGTAAGGTGAAAAAGTGATTGAAGAAGACACCCAACATTGACCTCTGGCTCCACACACACATGCAAATGAAACGTGCAATATGCATGCACACACACCACACATACACAGATGATATGAGGGCTTGGGGGTATTGCAGTGGCTCCACGCACAGATGAAGGAATACATGTGAGTCGCTGCTCATCCCCGTCCCCCACTCTGGTATAGGAAGCTCTGACACTGATTGATCAGCCTCAGAGCTCTGAACAAACCTCATCTAGAATACCACCCACTTCTCTTAGCTGTCTTGTTACTCGGAAAGGCTCAGCATTACATCACCTCTTCAAACTCCAGGTACATACACCACTTTGTGCACCATGGGTACTAGGGAATCAAACCAGGGCCATCAGGCTTTGCAAGCACATGCCTTTAACTGCTGAGCCAGCTCTGCAGTCCTATTTTATCTTTCTATTCAACATATATTGAGTAGCTTCTGTGTGCCAAACAAGATCCTCCAATGTTGTAATGTGACAATAAAATGACATCTAGAGCTGGACATTGTGGCGCATGCCTTTAATCCCAGCACTCAGGAGGCAGAGGTAGGAGGATCGCCATGAGTTCAAGGCCACTCTGAGAATACATAGTGAATTCCAGGTCAACCTGGGCTAGAGTGAGACCCTACCTCGAAAAACAAAAACAAAAACAAAAACACATCTAGGTATGGTGGTGCATACCTTTAATCCCAGCACTTGGGAGGCAGAGGTAGGAGGAGGATAGTTATGCATTTGAGGCCACCCTGAGACTACAAAGTGAATTCCAGGTCAGCCTGAGCCAGAGTGAGACCCTACCTCGGGGGGGGGGGCAAAAAAAGGCTGGAAAGATGGCTTAGCGGTTAAGGTGTTTGTCTGCAAAGCCAAAGGATTCCAGTTTGATTCTCCAGGACCCACGTAAGCCAGATGTACAAGGGGCACATGCGTCTGGAGTTCATTTGCAGTGGCTGGATGCCCCAGTGTGCCCATTCTCTCTCTCTCTTTCTCTCAAATAAATATATAAAACATTTTTTTAAAAACAGGCCAGGCAAGACAGTGCCTACCTTTAATCCCAGCACTGGGAGGCAGAGGTAGGAGGGTCGCTGTGAGTTTGAGGCCACCCTAAAACTGCATAGTGAATTCCAGCTCAGCCTGGGCTGGAGTGAGACCCTACCTCGAAAAATCAAAAAACAAAAATAAAAAAGAAAGAAAACAAAAACAAACAAAAGAAAAATATTTGCTAGGCTGAGGAGATGGCTCAGTGGGTAAAGCACTTGCTGCAAAAGCATGACTACCTGAGTTCAAAACCTAGAATCCATATAAAGCCAGGTGTTCCCATGGTAGTTTGGAAGGTTGAGACCAGAGAACCCCCAGGAGCTCACAGACCAGCCAGCCTGGTAAACAGTGGAGTGAGAAGCCCTGCCTAACAAGCTGAAGGTGTCCTGTGACCTCCCCATGTCATGGCACATGCACGTCTGCACTCACACATGAACACATACACATGCACACAAAAAAACTAAAGGTAACTAAGGTTCAGGTCCCAGCACCCACATGAATGTTTGGCTAGCATGGTGGACCTCCTACAATTTCAGTACTCAGGAGGTGGAGACACAATCCTTGGCACAAGCTAGCTGAATTGGTGAGCTCTGGGTTCAGTGAGAGACCCATTCTCAATAAATAATGTAGAGGTGGAGGGATTGTAACCTCATGTGCACACAAACATGCACATCACACAGATAGGAAAGAAAATAATTCCCTGGGCATGGTAAGTGTCACCTGGAGTCCAGTTACTGTGGGGGCTGAGGCAGGATTGTCTAACCTGAGAGTTTGAGGTCAGCTTGGACAGTAGAGCAGGACCATATCTAGAAGGGGAAAAAAAAAGAAAAAGAAAAGAAAGGAGCAGAGAGGAAGGGAGGAGTGTAATTCCAGCACTTGGGATGTTGAAGCAAGAAGATCCTGAGGTCAAGGCTGGCCTGAGCTACATAGCAAGATCTTATCTGAAAGCTGGGTGGTGGCACTTGGGAGGCAGAGGTAAGAGGATTGCTGTGCGTTCCAGGTCAGCCTGGGCTAGAGTGAGACCCTCCCTTGGAAAGCAAAAGAAAAGATCTTAAGAGAAAACGAAAAATTAGAAGAAAGAGAAAAATCTCTAATAAAATGTTGAGATAGTGAGTAATGATCTGACTACAGAGATAAAAGAAGGAGCTACAGATTTCGAGGACTAGGCCAGGTGTGGTAAATGTGTGTCATCCTTTGAGAGGTGCAGCCAGGTGTGCGTGTTCAAGGTCATCCTTGGCTCCATAACAAATTTGAGGCCAGCTTGGGCTACATGAAAACCTACCTCAAACAAGAGGGCACTCACTGAGTGAGAGGACGTGCTGCAAGGAGCTCCATCTCCAGCGCCCAGGCACAGTGCCACACAAAACAACACAGACCTGCAACCGTAGCCCCATAAAATATGTTTAAAAAAAATAGGGCTTAGCCGGGCGTGGTGGCACTCGCCTTTAATCCCAGCACTCCGGAGGCAGAGGTAGGAGGATCTCCGTGAGTTCGAGGCCACCCTGAGAATACAGAGTGACTTCCAGATCAGCCTGAACTAGAGTGAGACCCCACCTCGAAAAAAAAAAATAGGGCTTGAGAGATGGCTTATTGATTAAGTCACTTGCCTGAAAAGCCAAAGGACCCAGGTTCAATTCCCCAATACCCAAGTAAGCCAGATACACAAAGGGGCACATGCATCTGGAGTTTCTTAGCAGTGGCTGAAGACCCTGGCATGCTCATATTCTCTCTCTCTTCACTTGCCTATTTTTCAAATAAATAAAATAAAAAGATATAGGCTGGAGGGATGGTTCAGTGGTTAAGGCCCTAGGTTAGATTCCCCAGTACTTCCATAACAGCCAGATGCACAAAGTGGCACATGTGTCTGGAGTTAATTTGCAGTGGCTAGAGGCGTGCACATTCTGTCTGTCTCTTCTATTTGCAAATAATTTATTTATTTAGGTGTTTGTTTGTTTGTTTGTTTGTTTGTTTGTTTGTTTGTTTGTTTGAGGTAGGGTTTTATTCTAGCCAAGGCTGACCTGGAATTTACCATGTAGTCTCAGAGTGACCTCAAAGTCATGGTGATCCTCCTACCTTTATTTCCCAAGTGCTGGGATTAAGGGCATGTGCCACCACACCCAACTTAAAAAAAATGTTTTTTTCTGAGGTAGGGTCTTGCACTAGCCCAGGCTGACCTGGAATTCACTATGTAGTCTCAGGGCGGCCTTGAACTCAAGGTGATCCTCTACCTCTGCCTCCAGAGTTCTGGGATTAAAAGTTTGCACCACCACGCCTGGCAAAAATATTTTTAAGTGCTGGAGAGATGGCTTAGTGGCTAAGGCACATGCCTGCAAAGCCTAAAGACCCTGGTTCAATTCTCCAGGCCCCACATAAGCCAGATGCATATGGTGGTGCATCCATCTGGAGTTCATTTGCAGTGGCTAGAGGCCCTGGTATGCCCATTCTCTCTCTCCCTCCCTCTCTCTCTCTTTCCCTCTCTCTATCCCTAATAAATAAATAGATAAAAAATTTAAAAAATAATTTTTAAAAAGAAGTGGAGCCAGGCGTGGTGGTGCACACCTTTAATCCCAACACTTGGGAAGCAGAGGCAGGAGGATCGCTGTGAGTTTGAGGCCACCCTGAGAATACAGAGTGAATTCCAGGCCAGCCTGGGCTAGAGTAAAACCAAAAAAAAAAAAGAAAAAAAGAAAAAAAAGAAAGAAAGAAAAAAAAGTTTTATTTATTTATTTGTGGAAGGAAGAGAGAGAGAGAATGGACACACCAGGGCCTCTTGCCCCTGCAAACAAACTCAACGCATGTGCCATTTTGTGCATCTTACATGGGTACTAGGGAATTAACCCAGACCAGCAGACTTTGCAAGCAAGCATCTTTTTCTGTTTGTTTGAGTTTTTTGTTTGTTTTTGTTTTTCAAGTTAGGGTCTTCCTCTAACACAGGCTGACATAGAACTCACTCTGTAGTTCTAGGTTGGCCTTGAACTCACAGCGATTCTCCTACCTCTGCCTCCCAAATTCTGAGATTAAAGGCATGTGACACCATGCCTGATGAGCAAGCTCCTTTAACTGCTGAGCATCTCCCCAGTCTAAGCTTGCTTTTTTGGGGGAGTCCCATCAATTTTTTGGTTCTCTGCTCTCCTTTGCAGGGCTGGGATTACAGGCCTACTCAATGACACCCATGTATTTATGTGGTATCTGGGCATTTGAACAAACTCAAGCAGTTTTAGGTTCCCTCAGGCCCTCTTGCTTTCTTGGGAAACACACTTAACCACTGGGCAATTCTTTCCAGCCTGGCTTAATTTTTTTTTCACTTTTTTTTATTTTTTTATTTATTTGAGAGAAAGAGGCAGAGAGCAAGAGAATGGGCATGCTAGGGCATCCAGCCACTGCAAATGAACTCCAGATTGCATGCGCCCTCTTGTGCATCTGGCTTACTTGGGTCCTGGAGAATTGAGCCAGGGTCCTTTGGCGTTACAGGCAAATGCCTTAACCACTAAGCCATCTCTCCAGCCCACTTTTTTTTTTTTTTTTTTTTTTGAGGTAGGGTCTCACTCTGGTCCAGGCTGACCTGGAATTCACTATGTAGTCTCAAGGTGGCCTCAAACTCACAGCAATCCTCCTACCTTGGCCTCCCGAGTGCTGGGATTAAAGGCGTGTGCCACCATGCCTGGCTTTTTTTTGTTAATGTATATGACAGAGAAGGAGAGCAAGGGGGGAGAAAGAGAGAGTTGGTGTGCCAGGGCCTCTAGCCAACTGTAATTGAACTCCAGACACATGTGCCACCTGGTGCACATATGCAACCTTGCATGCTTGCATCACCTTCTGCAAATGACTTACCTGGGACCTGAAGAGTTGAATATAGGTCCTTGGGCCTCGCAGGCAAGTGCCTTTACTGCTAATTTATCTCTCCAGCCCATTTTCACTTTTTCCAAGTAGGATTTCACTCTAACCCAGACTGACCTGAACTCACTCTATAGCGCCAGACTGGCCTCAAACTCACACTGATTCTCCCACCACAACCTCCCCCCAAGTGCTAGGATTAAAGGCGGTTATCACCACTCCTGGCTCTGGCTTTTTAAAAAAATACTTATTTGAAAAGCCGGGTATAGTGGCACTTGCCTTTAATCCCAGCACTTAGGAGGCAGAGGTAGGAGGATCGCGGTGAGTTCAAGGCCACCCTGAGACTACATAGTAAATCAGCCTGGGCTAGAGACTCTACCTCGAAAAACCAAAAAAAAAAAAAACTTATTTGAGAGAGAAAATGTATAAATGTGTATATGGGTGTGCCAGAGTTTCTTGCCACTGCAAATGAATCCCATATGAATGTGCCACTTTGTCTTTTTATGTATGTGTTGTTTTGTTTTTTTTTTTTGAGGTAGGTTCTTGCTCTAACCTAGGCTAACCTGGAATTCATTATTCAAGGGTGGCCTTGAATTCATGGTAATCCTCCTACCTCTGCCTCCCAAGTGCTGGGATTAAAGGCATGTGCCGCTTTGTGTGTATGGCTTTATGTAGGTACTGGGGAATCAAATCTGGACTATCAGGCTTTGCAAGCAAATACCTTTAACTACTGAGTCATTTTTCCATTGTCTTAATGTTGTTACTTTTCTTTCCTTCCCTCCCTTCCTTCCTTCCTTCCTTCCTTCCTTCCTTCCTTCCTTCCTTCCTTCCTTTCTTTTTTGTTTGTTGAAGAAGAGTTTCACTCTAGCCCAGGCTGACTTGGAGCAAACTCTGTAGCACGAGGATGGCATTGAACTCACAACAATCCTCCTACCACAGCCTCATCAAGTGCTATGATTAAAGGTGGTATCACCACACCTGGCCCTGTTTTTTTTTTTTTTTGTTTGTTTGTTTGTTTGTTTGTTTGTTTTTCGAGGTAGGGTCTCACTCTAGCCCAGGCTGACCTGGAATTCACTATGTAGTCTCAGGGCGTCCTTGAATGCACGGTGGTCCTCCTACCTCTGCCTCCCAAGTACTGGGATTAAAGGCGTGCACCACCATGCCTGGCTAAAATATATTTTTATTGGATTGGAGAGATGGCTTAGCAGTTAAGACACTTGCCTGGGAAGCCTAAGGACCCAGGTTTAATTCCCAATACCCACATAAACCAGATGCACAAGGTGGCGCATGCGTCTGGAGTTCGTTTGCAGTGGCTGGAGCTCCTGGCATGCCCATTCTCTCTGTCTCCCTTCCTCACTTCCTCCCTATCTGCCTCTTTGTCTCTCAAAGGAGTAATTACATGGGTACTGGGGAATCAAATCTGGACCAGCAGGCTTTGCAAGCAAGCACTTTGCAAGCAAGCAAGGGCTTTGCAAGGTGTGTTCCCTGCAGATTAAAGAGATGCAAGCAGAGGGGAAAGAGAGAGAGAGAGTGAATGGGTCCACCAAAGCCTCTTGCAACTGCAAGTGAACTCCAGGTGCATGTGCCACTTTGTGCATCTGGCTTTATGTGGGTACTAAGGAATCAAACCTGGGCCATCACACTTTACAAATAAGTGCCTTTAATTGCTGAGTGATCTCCCCAGCCTGTGGCTTAAATTCTTTCGGGTGGCTTAACTTTTTTTAAAATAAAATATTTATTTATTTATTTAAGAAAGAGAGAGAGAGAATGAGAATGGGCATACAGGGCCTCCAGCCACTGCAAAGAAACTCCAGACACATGTGCCACTTTGTGCATCTGGCTTATGTGGCTCCTGGGAAATCAAACCTGGGACCTTGGCTTTGCAGGCAAGCGACTTAACCACTAGGCCATCTCTCCAGCCCAGTGGCTTAATTTTTAATTGACAATTTCATACCTTTGTATACTGTATTTCTTTTATTTAAAAAAAAATTATTTATTTTATTTATTTTTGGAGAGAAACACAGAGAGAGATAGACAAAGTGGGAGAGGGAGACAGAGATGGGCTCGCCAGCAGTCTCAGCTGCTGTGAACGAAATCCAGATGTGTGAGCCCCCTTGTGGTCAAGTGCGGCATTGCGCCCTTGCATCACTTTGCATCTGGCTAAACGTGGGACCTGGAGATTGGAACCGCTGGAGATTGGAACTAGCGTTTTTAGGCTTAGCAGGCAGGCGCCTTAACCGCTAAGCCATCTCTCCAGCTCCTGTATTTCTTAATATTTAATTTATTTATTTGAAAAAGAGAGTAACAGGCAGATAGAGTAAATGGGTACAACATGGCCTCCAACCACTGCAAACAAATTCCATAAGCACGTACTACCTTGAGCATTTGGTTTTATGGGAATCAAACCTGTGTCCTTAGGTTTACAAGTAAGTCACTTAACCCCTAAGCAATCTCTCCAGACCTGCTATAATGTATTTTGATCACATTCATTTCCCTCAATACCCTCTCCTATTCCCTGTCGCTCCTGCTGAACCCCTGCTTCTCAATTAGTCTCCTATTTGGGGGGGACAAGATGTCACCCTGTAGGTCAGGCTGTCCTTAATCTCATAGTATTGCTCTGACTTCAGCCTTCTGAGAGCTGGAAATACAGGTGTGAGCCACCTGCTTGGACACACTCACTCCCACCTACATAATGTTCTACGTCACTTCACCATGGGCCCAGAAATAGGAAGTCAGTTAAGATGAACTCTTGGAAACTGTGAACCAAAATTATTGCTCTTTCCTCCTTTAAGCTGCTTGCTCAGGTATTTTGGTTTGTTTGGCTTTTTTTTTTTTTTTTTTTTTTGAGGTAGGGTTTCACTCTAGCCCAGGCTGACCTGGAATTCACTATGTAGTCTCAGCGTGGCCTCGAACTCACAGTGATCCTCCTACCTCTGCCTCCCAAGTGCTGGGATTAAAGGCGTGCACCACCACGCCCGGCTAGCCTAGTGGTTTTGAACTCCTGACTCTCGTGCCTCCACCTCCTGAGTGCAGGATCACAGGTTGTGTCACTTTGTCTGGCTTGTTTGTGTGTATGTGGGTGGGTGCAATGTGTGTGAGTTCATGTACATATGTGCATGCATGATTGGATAGCAGAGGTCAATGTCAGGTGTCTTCTTCAGTTGCTTTCCACTCTATTTTCTTTCTTTCTTTCTTTCTTTTTATTTTTTTTATTTTTTGGGGGTAGGGTCTCACTCTGGTCCAGGCTGACCTGGAATTCACTATGTAGTCTCAGGGTGGCCTTGAACTCACAGCGATCCTCCTACCTCTGCCTCCCGAGTGCTGGGATTAAAGGCGTGCGCCACCACACCTGGCTTTTTTTTTTTTAATTAATTTTTTTGTTATTTATTTATTTCTTTATTTATTTATTTATTTATTTATTTGAGAGTGACATACAGACAGAGAGAGAAAGAGGCAGATAGAGAGAGAATGGGTGTACCAGGACCTCCAGCCACTGCAGACGAACTCCAGATGCATGCACCACCTTGTGCATCTGGTTTACATGGGTCCTGGGGAATCGAGCCTTGAACCAGGTTCCTTCGGCTTCACAGGCAAGTGCTAAACTGCTAAGCCATCTCTCCAGGTCCTCTATTTTCTTTTTTTGATTTTTTGAGGGAAGGTCTCACTGTAGCTCAAGCTGACCTGGAACTCACTATGTAGTCTCAGGCTGGCCGCGAACTCACAGCAATCCTCACCCTGAGCAATACTCACTGTCTCCCCAAGTGCTGGGATAAAAAGCGTGCACCACCACATCTAGCTCCCACTCTATTTTCATTTATGTTTATAAATTTATTTATGTTCAAGGAAAGAAAGAGAATGAATATGGGTGTGTCAGGATCTCCAGGTGCTGCAGAGGTACACCAGATACATGCACCACTTTGTGCCTCTGGCTTTATGTGGGTACGAGGGAATCAAACCTGGTTCCTTAGGCTTTGTAGGCAAGTGCCTTAACCACTAAGCCATCTTTCCAGCCCCACTCTATTTTTCTTTTCTTTTCTTTTTTTTTTTTTTTTCTTTTTTTAGGTAGAGTCTCACTCTAGCCCAGGCTGACCTGGAATTCACTATGTAGTCTCAGGGTGGCCTCAAACTCATGGTGATCCTCCTACTTCTGCCTCCCCAATGCTGGGATTAAAGGCGTGCATCACCATGCTCACCTTGTCTTTTAATTTTAATTTTATATTTATTTATTTGAGAGAGGAGAGAGAAGCAGATGGAGAATAGGTATGCCAGGGCCTCTAGCCACTGCACACTCCAGACACATGTGCTACCTAGTTCATCTGGCTTTTATGGGTCTGGGAGAACAGGCAAGCATAACCACAACATATATATATATATATTAGTTTTTCAAGGTAGGGTCTCACTCTAGCCCAGGATGACCTGGAATTCACTATGTAGTCTCAGGGTGGCCACAAACTCATGGTGATCCTCCTACCTCTGCCTCCCAAGTGCTGGGATTAAAGGTGTGCACCACCATATCCTGCTTTTTTTTTTTTTTTTAAATGTATAATTCTTTATTGACAACTTCTATACTTACAGACAATAAACCATGATATTTCCCTCCCCTCCCCCTTTTCCTCCTCAGAACTCCACTCCATCAGAACTCCACTCCATCATATCTCCTCCTTCTCTTTTTTAGGTCTCAAGGTCTCTCACTCTGGTTTTTTTTTTGGAATTAACTATGGTTTTGGCAACTCTAGGGTCCTCCTACTCTGCCTCCCGTCTAGTCTCTCTTTTAATTTGATGTCATCATCTTTTTCTCCTATTTATTATGAGGGTCTTGTGAAGGTATTGCTAGGCACTGCGAGGTCATGGATATCAAAGCCAATTTCTGTCTGGACAGTTGCATTGTAAGGAGTGGTGCCCTTCCTTTGGCTCTTACATTCTTTCCACCACCTCTTCCACAATGGACCCTGAACCTTGGAGGGTGTGATAGAGATGTTTCAGTGATGGACACTCCTCTATCACTTCTTTTCAGCACTATGTTGCCTTTTGGGTCATCCCAAGGTCACTGCCATCTGAAAAAAGAAGCTTCTGTAGCAAAAAGTGAGAGTAGCATTAATATATGAACATGAACATTAAGTGTACTGCTTACAGGGCAGTTTGGTGAGCATAATATGTGCATTTAGCCAGACAAGAGCAGGCTTTACACCCCTAAGGCTCATGATCTCCACTGCCACAGTTTTTTTTTATTTTTGTTCTTGTTTTTTTTTTTTTTTCCTTGCAAGCAGAAAGAGATAGCAGAGAGACAGAGAGAGTGGGTGTTCCAGGGCCTCCAGCAAAGGACTCGAGATGTATTCACCACTTTGTGCATCTGACTCCACATGGGTACTTGGGAATCAAACTCGGGTTGTTAGGCTCTGCAAACAATTGTCTTAACAACTGAACCATCTCTGCCATCCTCCCACATCCAGTTTATGTGGTGCTGGGGATCAAACTCAGGGTTTTGTGCATGCTAGGCAGGAACTATATCCACTGAGCCCATCCCCAGAATCTCTCGGATATTTTGCCTCCATTCATAGAACTTCCCACAGGGACTCAGGTCAAAAGGAATAGCAAGGATCTGTGGCAGGCAGGATTCTGTGGGCTTCAAGGAACCTCAAGGTAGCCAGCAGAAGTGAAAAATGATTAAGGGGCAGAGGAGGGGCCAACAGGAACTCAATGCCTTGCTTGTGTTTTCTCAGCTTTTGTCCCTGGTCCCCAGCATCACTCACGCCCTGTTTCCTGTTCTCATCTTTGCTCATTAAATGTTTGTATTAGAGCAGCCAATAGAGCTTGGAGCTGCCCAGAGCCACTTCCTTCTGCAGGGCTGTGTATTCATGCTTTTAAAGGAGCAGGGAGAGAGGAGGCGGCTGGAGGTAGGAGGCCCAACTGTTCTCTCCTTATGCTGTTAAGGGGTGAGGGGGTGGTGTTGTTTGGTAGGGGCTGCAGCTAATATTCTGTCTGCTCAGAATCATAATGGCCTAAATGTCAAAGCAAGTTGGGGTAAACTCAGGCACGAGTGGACACTGACTGGAGTGGTCATTGAAGGTTGGATAAGGGTTTGTCCTTTAACTGGAGAGACATCTTGAAGGCTGATATTCATAGCCTTCTAAACACTGTTTTTGTTTTGTTTTGTATTTTGTTTCTGAGCAGGGTCTCACTAGCCCAGGCTGACCTGGAATCACTGTATATGTAGCCTCAGGCTGGCCTCACACTCATGGCTCTTCTACTTCAGCTTCTGAGGTAGAAGACACGAGCCACACATCACGTTTGTTTTTATTTATTTGAGGGGGGCATATGTGTGTATGCATGAGCATGGGTAAGAATGAACATGTGTGTACTTGTGTGTGGAAGCCAGAGGTCAGCACTGGCTTTCTTTCTTTTCTTCTTTCTTTCTTTCTTTCTTTCTTTCTTTCTTTCTTTCTTTCTTTCTTTCTTTCTCTCTCTCTCTCTCTCTCTTTCTTTCTTTCTTTCTTTCTTTCTTTCTTTCTTTCTTTCTTTCTTTCTTTCTTTCTTTCTTTCTTTGTGTGTGTCTATACACCAGGGTCTCTTGCTGCTGAAAAGGAACACCAGATGCATGCATCATTTTGTGTGTGTGCCTGGCTTTATGTGGGTTCTGGGGAATTGAAACTGGGCTGGCAGGCTTTACAGCAACTGCCTTTAACCATTGAGCCATCTTTCCAGCCCCAGAGTATCTTATCAATGGCTCTCCAAGTAATTATTTTTGGGGGGTTGCAAAGTAGAATCTCACACTAGTCCAGGTTGACCTGGCACTCACTCTGTAGTCCAAGGTTGGCCTCGAACTCATGGTGATCCTCCTACCTCAGCCTCCTGAGTGCTGAGATTAAAAGTGTGTGCCACCACGCCTAGTCCACCATATTTTTTAAAAAGTTCTTGTTTATCTATTTATTTTTAGTCATTAAAATCTGAAATTTATCAAGCTATAACTATATTTTATGGTGCTCATGGGGCAGTTAATCACATGGGAAAATTGATTTAGCTATATATTTTTATTGGTCATTTCCATAATTGTAGACGATATCCTATGATAATTCCCTCCCTTCCCCACTTTCCCCTTTGAAACTTCACTCTCCATCATATCCCCTCCCCCTCTCAATCAGTCTCTTTTCAGTTTGATGTTGTGATCTTTTCCTCCTATTATGATGGTCTTGTATAGGTAGTGTCAGGCACTGTGAGGTCATGGATATCCAGGCCATTTTGTGTCTGAAGGTCCATGTTGTATGGAGTCCTACCCTTCCTTTGGCTTTTACATTCTTTCCGCCACCTCTTCCACAATGGACCCTGAGCCTTGGAAGGTGGGTTTGAGATGTTTCAGTGCTGAGCACTCCTCTGTCCCTTCTTCTCAACTCCATGGTGCCTTCTGAGTCATCTCAAGGTCACCACCATCTGAAAAGAGAAGCTTCTCTAACCAAAAGTGAGAGTAGCATTAATATATGGGTATGGACATTAAGAGAAGTGCTTACTGGGCAGTTTGGTGAGCATAGTATATACATTTAGCCAGACACCAGCAGACATTACACCTCTAGGGCTCATGACTACCCCTGTCGTAGGTTTTCAGTATCAGGGATGTGTTCCCTCCCATGGAGCGGGCCTCCAGTCCAATTAGAGAGCAGTTGGTTTCCCCCATAACAGACATGCCACTATTGTACCCATTGGCTCATTTGGCCTGGCTGGTCAAATTTAAGGCTTCCAGTGTCCACTGTTGAGTATCTCCACTGGTGTTTTCTCTCTTTCTCATTGAACTTCATGCAGAGTAGCTTTTTCCAACTTTCTGTCAGCTGGTCCACATGGAGGAGGCTTTCAGCTTAGTTCCATCAGGATTTCTCAGTGACCTTGCAGCCCAAGTATGTGGAGTCTTCAGCAATAGGGTCTTGCCATCTATTCTTGGTGGGAAGCCAAGGGCCTCAGCAATGGCTTGTAATGTTTTGGGGGTATCTGTGACCTCCCTGGCCAACAACTCACTGGAAGGTATCCCATCTCTGGCACTGAAAAATTTCTAGTAATAATCTATGGCTTCTGAGTGTTCCATTGTCCAGAAAAATAGATTTCCATATGACTTATTTATATCCTCTTAGACTTTGATTAGCCCTCCCTCCACCGTTTCTTTACTCAGTCTCTTCCCCTGATCTCAGTTAGGCCTTTTCACATCCGTTAATCTGTTCTTCTACTTACATATATATAATAGCTCCCTATTAAGTCCCCCTCCCTCCCTCCTATTCCCTTTATAGCCCCTTTCTAGCTTACTGGATTCCGCTACTGAGTTTTATTCCTTCTCACATAGAAGTCCAATCATTTGTAGCTAGGATACACATATGAGAGAACATGTGACGTTTTGCTTTCTGGGTTAACTCACTAAGTATAATCCTTTCCAGATCCACCCATTTTTCTGCAAAATTTCATAACTTCATTTTTCCTTACTGTTGAGTAGAACTCCATTGTGTAAATGTGCCACATCTTCATTATCCACTCATCAGTTGAGGGACATCTAGCTGGTTCCATTTTTTTGTTTGCTTATTTTAATTATTTATTTTATTTTATTTTTTGGTTTTTCAAGGTAGGGTTTCACTGTAGTCCAGGCTGACCTGGAATTCACTCTGTATTCTCATGGTGGCCTCGAACTCACAGCGATCCTCCTTCCTCTGCCTCCCAAGTGCTGGGATTAAAGGCATGCACCACCAAACCCAGCTCATTATTTTTTATTTATTTATTTGAGAACAACAGACAAACAGAGAGAGAAAGAGGCAGATAGATAGAGAGTGAATGGGTGCACCCGGGCCTCCAGCTACTGCAAATGAACTCCAGATGTATGCGTCCCCTTGTGCATCTGGCTTACGTGGGTCCTGAGAAATCGAGCCTCGAACCAGGGTCCTTAGGCTTCACAGGCAAGTGCTTAAATGCTAAGCCATCTCTCCAGGCCCCTCCACCATATCTTTTGATACATGTTCTGTCATGGAACCTGGAGCTCACAGATTCACCTAGATTAATTAGCTAGGAATTCTCCTGTCTCTGCTCCCCCAGAACTGAGACTACAGGAACATCCTACCCCACTGCTCTTTTTTGTTTGTTTTGTTTATGGAGGTAGGGTCTCACTCTAGCCCAGGCTGACCTGGAATTCACTCTGTAGTCTCAGGCTGGCCTAAACGAACTCAGGGTGATTCTCCTACCTCTGCCTTCCGAGTGCTGGGATTAAAGGCATATACCACCACGTCTGGCCCTACTAAGATTTTTTTCTAAGATTTTTAATTATTTATTTATTTATTAGAGACAGAGAGAGGGAAAGAGAAAGAGGGAGAGTAAGAATGAGCATGCCAGGGCCTCTAGCCACTGCAAATGAACTCCAGATGCATGCGCCCCCTTGTGCATCTGGCTTACGTGGGACCTGGAGAATCGAACCAGGGTCCTTAGGCTTCATAGGCATGTGCCTTAACCGCTAAGCCATCTCTCCAGCCCCCTTCTGAGCTTTATGTGGGTTCTGAGGATTTCAACTCAGGTCCTCATACTTGCACAAGATTTCACCTACTGAGCCATCTCTCCAACCCCACCCATAGCTTTTTACTCATCAAGGAAATGGGAAACCCTTGAAATGGGGCTCCACCCATTTTGGCAAGGGGATCTTATTCTGCTGGTAACCAAGGCTGGTAGAAGCACCATAGTTCCTACCTCAGAGAACTCGGAGATCAGAGGGCAATGCTGGTCAGAAGAGATAAAGGTAGAGAGGGAGTAGGAAGCCAGTCTCCACCCCTGCCCAGTACTGTACCAGAAAACTCAACCCCATGTCATACAGCACACAGATAAGATGGGATGTGCCTGACACAGAGTATGCATGCAAAAAAAATTTTTTGAATGAATATTTCTGTAATCATTTTAGTCATTTTGTTTTTCGCAGTACGGTCTCGCTCTAGCCCAGGTTGACCTGGAGTTCACTATTCAGTCTCAGGCTGGCCTTGAACTCAGAGCTATCTCCTACCTAGGCCTCCTAAATACTGGGATTAAAGGTGTGTGCCACCATGCCTGCCAACTCTGTAATCTTAGCATTTGGGAGGTGGAAGAGGAAGGATCATGGATTCAAGGTCATTGTCAACTACATAAGGAGTTTGAGAAAATATGAGATCTTGTCTCAAAAACAGGGGCAGATGGCTCAGTGGATAAAACACCTGCCACACAAGTGTGAGATCCTGAGTTTGGATTCCCAGAACCCACATAAAGCTGGATGTGATAGGATGAACACTGGTAACTTCAGTGCTCTTGTGACAAGATGAAAGGCTGGGACAGAACCCCCAGAGGATCAGGGCTGCTAGTAAGAAAGAACAGCACATGATGAAAATAAAGGGATGGTAGAACTCTTGTTGGGCATAGACAAGGTCTGGGAGTCAATCCCCACTACCACCAAACAAAAAGAAATGTCAGGAGCCTGGGCATGGTGGTGCACACCTTTAATCCCAGCACTCTGGGAGGTAGAGGTAGGAGGATCACTGAGAGTTCAAGGCCACCCTGAGACTACATAGTGAATTCCAGGTCAGCCTGGACCACAGTGAGACCCTACCTCAGAAAACAAAAAAAAAAAAAAAACAAAAAGCCAAACATGGTAGCACACTTCTTTAATCCCAAGATGCCAAGATGCAGGAGGCAGAGGTATGAGTGAGTGACTGGCTACAGAGTGAGTTCCAAGTCAGCCTGGGCTAGAGAGTAAGACCATGCCTCAAAAACAAAAGAGGGGGCATTGAGGAGATGGCTTAGTTAATAAAGTGCTTGTCGCACAAGCTTGAGGATCAGTTTGATACCCAGAGCTCACATAAAAATGCTAGTGATAGCCGGGCGTGGTGGCACATGCCTTTAATCCCAGCACTTGGGAGGCACAGGGAGGAGGGATCGCCATGAGTTCGAGGCTACCCTGAGACTACCTAATGAATTCCAAGTCAGCCTGGGCTAGAGCAAGGCCCTACCTCGAAAAACAAAACAAAAAAAATTAAAATATAAAATGCTAGTGGTGGGGCTGGAGAGATGGCTTAACGGTTAAGTGCTTGCCTGTGAAGCCTAAGGACCACAGTTCGAGGCTCAGTTCCCCAGTACCTACGTAAGCAAATGGTGGCACATGCGTCTGGAGTTTGTTTGCAGTGGCTAGAGGCCCTGACACACCCATTCTCTCTCTCTCTCTCTCTCTCTCTCTTTCTCTGTCTCTAATAAGTAAATAAATAAAAATAAAAACTTGAAAAAAAATGCTAGTGGTAGGCTGGGGAAATGGCTTAGCGGTTAAGGCGTTTACTTGTGAAGCCTAAGGACACAAGTTCGATTCCCCAGGACCCACATAAGCCAGATACACAAGGGAGCACATGCATCTGGAGTTCATTTGCAGTGGTTAGAGGCCCTGGCATGCCCATTCTCTCTTTCTCTCTATCTGCCTCTTTCTTTCTCAAATAAATAAATAAAATATATTTTTAAAAATGCTAGTGGTGCAAATGTGGTGGCTCATGCTCCTAATCTTAGTACTGAGTGGTGGGGACAGGCAGACCCCTAGAAGCTTGCCAGCCAGCCATTCTAGCATAACAGGGAAGGTCCAGGCTAATGAGTAACCTTGTCCCAAAAAAAAAAAAAAAAAAAAAAAAAAAGTGGATGGTGTTTGAGTAATGAGATTGCCCTCAGGCCTACACACACACACACACACACACACACACACACACACACACACACACATATTCTAGAAAGCATTCCAGGCATGGTGACTCACATCTGCCATCTCATTACTCAGGAGGCTGAGGTAAGAGGATCTTTATAAGTTCAAAGCCAGCCTGAGCTACCAATGAGTTCCAAGTCATCTTGGGGTACAGTGAGATCCTGCCTCAAAAAGCTGAGAGAGGGGCTAGAAAGATGGCTTAGCAGTTAAGGCACTTGCCTGCAAAGCCAAAGGATCCCGGTTTGATTCCCCAGGACCCAGGTAAGCCAGATGCACAAAGTGGCACATGTCTCTGGAGTTCGTTTGCAGTGGCTGGAGGCCCTGGCATGCCCGTTCCCTCTCTCTCTCTGCTTCTTTCTCTCTCTTAAATAAATTATATATATATATATTTTTTAAAGCTGAGAGAGGGCTAGAGAGATGACTTAGTACTTAAGGAGCATGCCTGCAAAGCCAAAGGACCCAGGTTTGATTTCCCAGTACTCACATACAGCCAAGATACACAAGGTGATATATGTGTCTGGGGTTCATTTGCAATGGGTAGAGGTCCTGGTACGCCCATTCTCTCTCTCAAATAAATACGTAAAATGTTTTTTTTTGTTGTTGTTGTTTTTGTTTTGCGAGGTAGGGTCTCACTCTGGTCCAGGCTGACCTGGAATTCACTATGTAGTCTCAGGGTGGCCTCGAACTCACAGCGATCCTCCTACCTCTGCCTCCCGAGTGCTGGGATTAAAGGCGTGCGCCACCACGCCCGGCGTAAAATATTTTTTAACAAGCCAAGAGCCAGTCCTAGCACTTAGGAGGCAGAGGTAGGAAGATGGCCATGAGTTCAAGGTCACCCTGAGACTACATAGTGAATTCAAGGTCAGCCTGGACTGGAGCGAGACCCTACCTCGAAAAGAGAAATGAGGTCTAAATCCCAGCAGCACAGCAGCAGTAGGTTGCTTAAGCTCAGGTTTTTTCTGCCTCCTCGTCCCCTTCCCAACCCGGGTTCCTCCTCGGCCCCCTGCAGACTGGGTAGCCTGGGTCTTGGCTCTTTCCTACCCGCGCCGCGCCGCCCCTCCTCTCGTTCAGGAATCAGCCAGGCACAGGGGCTGGGACCTGAGGCTCATCCCCTACTGTTCCCAGGATCCTGACCTCCAACCTGCGCCAGGTCAGCCCATGGGGGAGGGGGGGGCGGGGAGGTGGAGGTAACCCAGCTGTTTCAGGAGACCCAGCTGAAATAAAAGCAAACCGTCCAAAAGAAGAAGGAGGAAGGAGGAGGAGGAGGAAGAAGGAGCAGCAGCAGCAGGGCATGGTGCACGCCTTTAACCCCAGCACACTTGGTAGGAAGAGGCAGGAGAATCACCGTTAGTTCGAGGCCACCCTGAGACTATATAGTGAATTCCAGGTCAGCCTGGGCTACAGTGAAACCTTGACTCAACACCCCCCCCCCCCAAAAAAAAAAAAAAAGGGCTGGAGAGATGGCTTAGCGGTTAAGGCGTTTGCCTGCAAAGCCAAAAGACCCAGGTTCTATTCCCTAGTTCCTACGTAAACCAGATGCACAAGGTGGTGCATGCGTCTGGAGTTCGTTTGCAGTGGCTGGAGGCCCCGGAGCGCCCTCTGTCTCTCCAATAAATAAATAAAACACATTAAAAAAAAAAAAACCTTGACATAACTGTTCAACCCCCATTGCACAGAGAACCAGAGTCCTTTATAAAAACTTTATTGGGGGATGGGTAGAAAATGGGGGTGACGCCCCTGGAGTTGAATAAATTAAGTAGAGCAGTGACTGTGCCCCGTGTGCGTGCAGGAGCGCCCCCGGCCCGCGGGGAGCAGGGAGCGGGCTCGGCTCACGCGGCAGTCAGCTGGATGGAGAACACCTCGTTCCCTGCTGGCGACTCGGCCGCGTCCCCCGTCTCGGGTCCACCGTCCGCCCCGGCGCCGCCGCCGCCAGCGCCATTCAGACACACCGCCTCGCCCGAACTCTCCGCCTCCTGGACATTGTACTCGCCCTTCTTGCAGGCGGTCGATTGCACGTAGAAGGCCAGGCCGGCCCCCGCGGCCAGTAGCGCCGCTCCCCCCGCCGCACCGCCCACGGCGACCCACAGCCACGGACCTGCGGGGGCGGAGACCCTCACCCAGGATACGCCAGTCCCAGCTCCACCAGCCCCTCCCACGAGGCGAGGCGCGAGGTCTACCCTGCTCCTGCCACTACAGTCCCAGGGAGCTCACATCTGGCCTCGGGAGAAGGAAAGACCCTCCGGCATAAGTGGACCCCAAAACCAATTTGCATCCCTCTCAGCTCGCAGACTATTCAACACCTCCCATCCCCAACAAGATGAAGGTAGGGGTGACCAACTCCAATCCACACAGACCCCAGTCTCAGGAGAGACATGAAGGGGGAAGGAGATCTAGTTGAAACCCCATCAATTACTCTGAAAGTGGGGGCGGGGAGGGTTGGAGGAACCCAGACAGACCCTAGTTCGAGGAGCCACATGAAGTGGTAGGGAATGGATCTACTGAGACCTCTCAGCTATTCTGTGTCTTTCTTTAACCTCCATTCCCCAAAGTGATACAGTGGAAGGTGAATTTCTTCCAGGCCTCCAGCCGCAGTTTCACAAGCAATGTGCAGGATAGTTTGATAGTTAGCTTAGGAGGGTGAAATCATCACACCTCACAGCCGCTGTGGCTTCCTGGGTCTTGAGCTCCTCAATTAGCAATTGGGGTACTTCAGAGTCCCTGTCCACTCTTGCTGTTTGTTTTATGAGACAGGGAATGTAGCCTACGCTGGCCTATGCAGCCGAGAATGACCTTAAGCTCCTGATGCTCTTGCCTTTTCCTTGTAAGTGCTGGGATTTCAGACCTGCGCCGCCACCCCGGGACTCCCTTGACTTTTTAAAAAATAATAATTTCTGCTTATTTTGGCCTCGTTAGTCAGGCACCCAAATTCCAAATCCACCCTCGTGCACATCCTTTGGCTGACCCTCTGCTGTCTGCCACTTACCCGCCACGCGCACTGTGATGCGCCGCACGTGGCGCCCGTGCGCGTTGGTGGCTGCGCACTCGTACTCCCCGCCGTGGCTGCCCTGGGCGCCCGCCACGCTCAGCGTGGAATTGTTGCTTGACAGGCCAAGGTTGAGCGCCCCCGGGGGCGCGCGCCAGCTGATCTGGGCTGGGGGCCAAGCCTCCGCGCGACACGTCAGTGTGAAGTTCCCGCCTGGACGCACACTGGGCGGAGAAGCCTCTAGCTCGGCCACCACGGGCCGGTCTGCAGGAGGCAAAGGAGCTGCTTAGCGCCAGGCGTTAGCCGGGTGCCCCTCTCTGGTTAACCACACTGGGCCTGAAACGACCCCCCCCCCACCACCGTCACTATCTTTGTGATCTATGACTTCAGATAAATCCTCATCCTTCCCAGAATGAGACAAGGGCCCCTGAATTATTTCTCTCTTCACTTTTCTTTTCTCCATCTCCTCCCCTACCTTTCTCTAGCCTCGGTTGACCTGGAACTTCACTCTATAGCACAGGCTGGCTGCAAACAAGGCTTTCTACCTCAGCCTCCTGAGTGTTGATATTACAAGAGTGAACCAACACCTCTTTTTCTTAATTTTTTTCTTTTCTTTTTTTTTTTTTCGAGGTAGGGTTTTGCTCTAGCCCAGGCTAACCTAGAATTCACTATGTAGTTTCAGGGTGTCCTCAAACTCACAGCCATCCTCCTACCTCTGCCTGCTGGTCTTGAACTTTCCATATAAGGAAGGATGAACTTGACTCTTCATCCTGTCTACAGCTTCCTCATTCTGGGATTTGAGGCAAGTGCCACCACACATGGTTTTATGCAGTACTGAGAGGGGAACCTAGGGCTTCAAGAGTGATATGCAAGCACTCTACCCACTGAGCCACATTCAGCCCTGCAAATTGCTTTTCTAGAGGGAAGAGTCCCCTCCATTCAGTGGTATTCTCACTCACATTCCACACCCACAGTGACAGTCCTGGAGTCCGTGCCATGAGCATTGGTGGCCACACAGTGATAGGTCCCTGCGTCTTCGCGGGACACGAGCTTCCGCAGTGACTGGGCGGAACCGTCTCTGGAGCAGCGCACCCGAGGAGAAGGACGACCCCGGGCGGCGCAAGCCAACGCGGTCGCCTTAGCGCCTTCCAACCATGTCTGCTGACTTGGGCAGCTGGATTCATCCATCTGAGGCGGTGCTGCAAAGCAGCCACGGGGGGACGTCAGGGAGAGTCCAGACCCTGGGACACCCTGTTCCTCCCGCCCACCTGGGCCCCGCTCACACTCCGAGCTCACGAGGACTGTTTTGACCCTGGAGCCATGTCTGTTCGTGGCGTTGCAGAGGTAGACACCAGGTGTCAGGTCACTAGGGATTATAGAGCCTCTGGGGGCCGGATTTGAGGATTCCAGCGGCAGTGCCACTCCCTCGCTGGCGCCCTCGGAGCCCACGCATTCCACGCGAGGCTCTGGCTTCCCATCGACCTCACAGGAAAACAGCTTTCCCGATCCTTCCACCCATGTCCAATTGCTAGGGCAGCTTAGCTCCTCAAAGCTGGGGCCATCTAGGAAGCAGGAAAACGGATTCACACAGGGGACTGGAAGTCAGTGTAGGGTTGTACTGAAACGCCCTGACTCACATTCCACCGTGACAGCCACATTTTTGGCTGCTGAGCCTCTTGCATTGATGGCTTCGCATCGGTAAGTGCCCGCGTGTTCCCGGCCCACAAGCAGCAGACCTTCCACAACTTCTGCCTCCCCAGAGCGCACACAGCTCACGCTAGGGGGCGGGACCCCATGCGCCACACAGCTGAGGGAGGCCTCGGTTCCTTCCAGCCAGGTAATACGTTCTGGACAGCCTACACTGTCCAATGCAGGGGCGTCTGGAAGGGGAGGCATGTTATTGGGGTTTTCTTGTTTTTAACCGCAGGGCCTCATGTAGCCAGACTGTCCTTGAACTCATATACAACTGAGGATGACGTAGAAGTTCTGATCCTCCTGACTCCACCTAGGATTACTGGTGTGTGCCACGACACCCAGTTTTATTCCGTGCTGGTGATCAAACCCAGGGCTTCATGCATGCTAGGTAAACACTCTACCCACTGAACTATATCACTCCATTTGGGTTTGAGGACCCATCTGATGTCCCCTAGTTGCCCTCTTTCTCCTTCCAAAATGCCCAGAAGGGATTGGGCAAGCTATGTCCTATATGAAGATGCTGAACCATGGGGGTGTAGAGCTAGCACTATTTCAAGTTTCCCAGAGCCCTTAAAGGGAGACTTTGACTAATTCCCTCAGTGTATCCCCAAGACCTTCCCAGTCATTAGCTCTAAATTTGTTAGACTGTCTGGACTGCCCACTTTAGCCAGATTCCACCCAGTTTATGGACACACCTGGCATCCTTCAACAAGACTTTTCCTTAATTCCACTCCCAGCATCTTTTCTTTCCCCAAATCCTGACTAAAGTCTCATTTATATCCTATTCCTACATTCCACGTAGGCCAGCCACCTCAGAAGAGATGCCTACTTACACTCTACCGTCAGAGTCACATCCTTGACCGCCTGGCCTTGTGTATTAACCGCTGTGCATCGATAAGTGCCTGCGAGCGCACGAGTCACTGGACCCAGCAGGCCTAGCGCCAGCACAGCTCCGCCATCAGGCCTCGCGCAGTGCACCGAAGGCTCTGGGTTTCCACGGGCCTCGCAGTGAAGAGTCTGCTCTGGACCCTCGGGCCATGTCCAGCTCCTGGGACAATCTGAGTCGTCAAGCCGGGGGGCATCTGCAGGCATTGTGGGGAATACAAGAAGGCTACAGGCGGCTGCTCTCACCTCCATGACAGGAACCAAGCATGTCCTAGAAGGTCTCGCTCACAAAGACGGTGCACATGTACTCACATAAGACACGCAGCTCAGTGCTCTGGTTCTTGCTCAGAGTCTCCCCGTCCACCTCCAGGGTGGCGTCGCAGAAAAAGCCACGCTTGTCATCTTTCTCGGTGACGTTTAACTGGAGCAGGGCGGGCTGTCCCTGAACTGCAGCTGGAATTCCCTCCAGAGTGACCAGGGCTTGAGTCCCGGCTGTGCAAGTTACTGTCACTGTTTTCCCCTCCGGGGCGTTAGGGTCACTCAGGGTCAGAAGAGGCGCAGGGAAGCCTGGAGACAAAGCAAGATTGAGGCCCACTGACTTCGCCTCTTCCAATGAGGACCACGCCCCTTACCGCTGGAACTCTTGAGCTGTAGCCAATCAGAGCTCTGCTCTTCAAGCTCGGGCGGCTCCTCTCCCCAGCCAGACCCTCTCCATCTCTGCCCCGCCCCTTCAGAAGTCCCTAGCCCATTCTCGTCTCGACGCCCCGCCCACCATATGCTCCGCCCCCGGCTCCTCTGGCCCACCCCCAGTTGCCGAAGCTCCGCCTAGCTTCCTCTTACTGTAGATTGTCACGTTTTCCTGCGTCTCGCGGCTTTCGCCCCCCAGGGTCACGTTGCAGATCAGCTGCCTGGCACCCTTCTGTTCTTCGCTAGCGGTGGCTATAGCAGTGGCCATTAGGGTGTCCCCCTCGAGGGTAACATCAGGATTCAACCTCTGATCTCCTAACGCGAGGTAAACCCTGGCTTCTGGGGCGGGAAACAGTCCGTCCAAAGTGCAGCTCACTGGCTTCTGTGAGCCCACCTCTAAAAGTCGGGGAGCAGCGAGACTCGGGGTATCTGGAGGCAGGACTGGGGTGGAAGAACAGATATTGAACATACTTCCTGAGCATTTGGCGTGAACTAAACAGGTATCATGCACTGTCTTGTTTCATCTTCAAAGCACTGAGGCAAAGACTCAGGGGCAGCTGGGTGAGGTGGCCCATGGTGGTAATCTCAGCACGCAGGAGGCTGAGGTAGGAGGCCCACCATGAGTTGGAGGTAACCCGGGATAGAGCGAGACCCCTGCCTCAATAAATAAATAAATAAAAACAAAAGCCTCAGGGCGGAGTGTTAGGGTTCGCATTCAGAAGCACATGCCTCTAAACCACGCTCACCAAAGGTTCGGAGTTCTCTGGGGGCCGAACTATTCCCAAACAGTCCCAGACCATGAGGCCGCAGATCCAGCTCCGCGTGGCACGAGAAGTTAGCCCTGTGGTCCTCCCTCCGCGCCAGGACAGTGGCTGTGAGCACCGCTCCCCGCGCTCGGGGTGGCTCGCCGATGAAGCTGCGGCGGGCTAGCTCCTGGGTGCCCCGCAACAGGGTGAGTGTGAGGCTCCCACGGGGCCCAGCGCCCGGAACCCGACAGCTCAAAGTGAAGTTTTCGCCCACCGGTTGCCAGGGGGGCAGCGGTACCAGCTCTACCCGATCGGGCTTCTCTACAGAGGGAAAACCACAGGTTTAGGAATGGGAACCCAGGGCCTACAAGGGAGAGCGTTGGGGGTGGGGGGGGAGTCCAGAGGGTGGAGCCTGAAGCAGAGGACCTGGGGACCCAAGGGGTTGGGCGAGTACGGGAAAGGACGTAAAGGAGCTGGAGTGTGAGCACCCAGAACTCACGGAAAGTGCGAATGAGCCCACGCGCCTGTAGAGTGCGTCGCGCGCAGCGGAAGAAACAGACGGGCTGAGTTTCAGGCTCGCGGATGTCCACCAGCTGCCGGGCCAGCCAGCGCAACCCCCTCTGGGTCCCGTTTCGGCGCAGCGAGGTCTCCAGGCCACCGCGCTCCGGCCGAGGGCAGTTGGTACTGCAATTCAGCCACAGCGAGCCCCCGCGCTCCACGAGCGCTACGCGGGGCTGCAGGTCCGCCCAGAAAGGCTCCTGCGCGATCGCTGCCCGGGAAAACGCGGGCTCAGCCTACGGAGCCAACTCTGAAATCTCAGCGCCCCTTTATATCAAGTCAGGGGTTCCCGCGGGACGAGGAGAGGCCACAACTAAGAAAGAACCCAGGAGTTCCGCGCGTCCCGCCAAAGCCTCAGGCTTGGAGGAGTCTCCCAGGATCCAAACCTCGAGAGTGTCTCTGGGACGTGGCAACTGAAAGCCCTGGTCTCCAAGGCACCGAAGAAGCGGTGGTAAACATGGGGGTGGGGAGACAGAGAGGAAAGATGGGGTCTTGGAGGCACACAACAACTGTGGGAGGAGGGGACTCCGGGTGGGGGATGGGGAACCAACTAGCTCTCAAGGCCCTGACCGACGGACGGTCAGGAGCGAGGAGCACTGAGGTTGGGCATAAGCAAAGGAGAGACAAGTGTGCCCGGGTCAAGGGTAAGGGTGGACCTCGAACCAGGGTAATGAACATAAAAAAGACTCAAGGTTGGACTCAGATGGAACTGCGGGTACAACCCAGGAAGCCGGTTGCCAGGGCTCAGGGTGGAGCGGTAACAGCGCCTCTGAGTCATGATAGTTGAGGGGATGGGGGTCCTTGCGGATCGCGAGTGGGGAAGGCACCACAGTGAACCACAGAGCAAGAAGAGGTATCTAGAGAGGGTATAGGAAAGCTCCAGGGTCTCTAGGGTAAGAGGTTGGGCGCAAAACACCCAGGATCTGGAAGGATGAGGATGCTGGATACAGATCTGGGAGAACGAGGGTGGTGATGCATAGAGGCGAAGACCCGAGCTCCAGGTGGGGACTGAAGCGTAAGAGCGATGAGAGGGCGGAGCCTGGATGGGGCATGGGGCCGCCTCTAAGGTCCAGCAACTCCTCCCCCGCCTTGTCCACGGGAAACGCGGGCGGGCTCTTACCTGAGAAACCGAGAATGCCCAGGCCCAGAGCAGCCCAGAGGCCGAGGAAGGCTCGGCGCAGCCCTGGAGAAGGCCCTGGCATCGCCGCCGCTGCGGGGGGAAGCGCAGGGAGGCGAGGGGAGCGCGAGTGATGAGCGGGGCTGGAGAACGACGCGGCGCGGCGCCGCGCGGCGGGTAGGGTGTGGGGGTGGCAGAGTTGCGCTCGGGGATTGGTTTAAACGTTGGTAACTTGGTATCCAAGGAGGGGGCGGCGGCAGAGGCGGCGGCGGGGTTGGTGGGGGGTGCGGGAGGCGAGTGTGCGCGGGGCTCCCGGCCTTGGTGAAGGCGAGTTGGCCTAAGGAGCTAACAATCCCGACCCGGGGGTCTACGTGGGGATCGTTTCGATTATCTGGGAGCCTTCTGGGGAGGACCACACGCTCTCGAGTCATTCCCTGGCCGCGACGCAAAGGTGTAAGGGAGAGAGAGGATGCTGGATTGCCCTACCCGAAACACCCCATCCACCCACCCTAGTTGAGTGCTAGGATAACCGTGCTGGACTCCGAGCTCCGCCCCCAGACTTAGCTCCTCCCACCCGCGCCCTTTAGCTCGGGGCTGGATTTGGGGGGCTGGGAGAAGATTGACTAGGGTAGTATGCGGAAAGGATGGTTCTAGAGGAAGGTGTGGGGTGCTTCCTTCCCCTCATTGATGCTTTCTCTTCTGACGCCGGGGAGTTGAGGATTGCAGCCACGCCTCTAGTCTTCCTCCCGCACGCGACGAGTGGGCGGGGACCAAAGTGCCAGCGAGTCGGGGGCACGTGTGCGTGCGCATAGCGTTGCAGGCTTCTAAATTAGAGTCGGCTTGTCTCCGGGTCTTTTCTTTACCCAGCGTGCAGCGAAAGTGAGCACGTTTCCCACGAGCGGAGGGCGCCTTCCGCTGGATGGCCCGGGGACCTACATCTCTGAGGGCTGTCTCAAAATAACCAGCGTGGGCCTGGAGTCTGCTTCCAAGCGAGGCCCGGAGATCAACTTGGGGAGAGTTTTTTTAAACAAGAAGGTTTTTTTTTGTGTGTGTGTGTTTTTTCGAGATATACCTCTAGCCCAGGCTGACCTGGAATTCTGTATTCTCAGGGTGGCCTCGAACTCATGGCAATCCTACCTCTGCCTCCCGAGTACTGGAATTAAAGGCGTGAGCCACCACGCCCGGCTGTTTTTTTTTTTTTAAGGTAAGGTCTCACTCTAGGTCAGGCTAATTTGGGGCTCACTCTAGCCTAGGCTGACTTCGAAGGGATCCTTTTACCTCAGCCTCTCGAGTCCTAGGATTAAAGTTGTGAGCCATTCATTACGCCCTTGGGGGCACCTTTCACTCAACATTGGATCCCAAGCTTTGACACTCATTCTTCCCTCCTCCGCCTCATATGCCCACCTGGCTCAGTGACTGCCAGCCAGTTGCCAGAATGCGAGTCCATGACATCCTGCGCGAACCGTTTGG
Organism: Orientallactaga sibirica; assembly: GCA_036365145.1. NCBI lineage: Eukaryota > Metazoa > Chordata > Mammalia > Rodentia > Dipodidae > Orientallactaga > Orientallactaga sibirica. The sequence goes on along the minus strand of JAEOAD010002278.1, from coordinate 4,008,231 downwards.
TTACTTCTTCCTCACTGTCACTATATAGATAACCCTCCACAGAGTCCATGTAGCCCCGCCCACTTGTGGTCTTCTCCCTCCCCAACTCCCTTAATCCGTGGGGATATGCTCCGGCTTCACCTGTTGGCCTCCAGTAAATCCAAGAGCTAAAGTAGAGGTGGAGGGAGGAAGGAAACTTAACATCCAATCAGAGCTACGGTGTGTATCAGCGAAGCCAATCAGGAGCAGCCACAAAGAGAACTGGCCCTCCTCCAACCCAGGGCCTCCAGGGGAGCCTCAGCATAGCGGGTCTGCCTAGCAACGATAAAGCCATCAAGAGAGGCTTTTAATACATGCCTCGGAACGAAGAGACTGGGACCCCAAGTGGCCCTTGAGGGACAAACCTCATGTTCCACCCCCCCTTTTTTTGTTGTTGGGAATTGAACCAGGGCCTTATGAGTGCCAGGCAAATGCTCCACTACTGAGTTGTATCCCCAGTCTCGAGACAAGGAATTTGGAGTAACGCCACACACAAAAAAGGGAGACCACTTCCGCCAAGAGTCCTGAGGCCATGGGACAACAGGCTGGTTGACGAAGGTTTTATTGATCCAGGCTTCTTTCTCCTCCCTCTTGGCAAGCACGGGACATCCAGTTAGGCCTGGGACGGCATCGCCAGGCACTTGCGCACGTAGGCAACCCCAACAGCAAGAAGGATCCCCACCAGGGCTGCGATGGAGGTGGAGGCCAAGGCTTTGGCGACTGGGCTCAAAGCTGAGAGCAGGAGTGAGAATTAGAAACATGGCACGGAGGAGGTGTGAGGCCCTCCAAGCGTGAAGCTCTCACGTCCTCCCTCCCTCATAAGTCCCCCCAGGATTAAGGGGTGCCTCACCCTGGACTGTCAGCATAACCGGTGCTGAGCTGCTGCGAACCACTAGGCCGTCGAGATTGAGGCGCGCATGGCAAGTCAAAGGCTGCCAGAGGTCGTTGGGCCCAGCGCGCACCACGTAAGTCAATGTCACGTTGGCCAGATCTGAACCCGTGAAGCGCTCCAGACTTTCAAAATAAATAACCTGGCCTCCTCGCCTCAAGGTCACCACCAAGAAGCCCACGGGGAACACGTGGGACACATAGCAGCGCAGAGTATACTTGTGGCCCACTAGGACCGGGGCTTCCATGATCACGCTGCTGGGCCTTTCTAAGGCAAGAGGGGAGAGCCTCTGGGTAAGGTCCGCGGGAGTCAACTCCCCTGTCCTCCACCCTCCTCCCCTCCCCCTGGCAGGGCCTGACCCCCTGGCTCTCCCTCCCTCACTGTAGGCGGTGATCGTGGCGGTGGCCTCCCTTGTTTCTCCCGCGCAGGTGACGACGCAGCGCACGTTGGAGCTCCAGGCCCGTATGTCCAGGAGCTGGTAGGAGATCCAGCCGGGCCCACGGAGCATCCCGCCCTGCTGCAGCTGCGTGCGCAGGCTGCAACTCTCCGGCAGAGGGCAGCTGTGGCTGCAGTTAAGCCACACGGAGCCCCCCCGCGGCACGGCTTTCACCTCCGGGTTTATGTGCACCCAGAACGGAGCCGAGAGCTCTGAGGGCGTGGGAGGATTCCCACTTCCCAGGCAGGTGGCCGCCAGCAAAAGCGACAGCGGCAGAAGTACAGACTCCATGGCAAAGAGCCGGCACTGAGGGGCTGGCGCCCGGGAGCCACGGCTGGCTCTGAAGATAAGGAGGCCTCCTAGTCCCGCCCCAGAGGCCCTAAGGACACACAGGAGCCCTGCATAGGATATCCGCCCGCTTCTAGTAAAAAAAAAAAAAAAAAAAAAAAAAAAAAGAAAGCGACCTCGGGCCCTATCGTTAAAAAAAAGTCAACGCATTTTTCTGAACAGGGCCAACTGGCAGTCCTTTCTTTTCGTGAGGAAATGGGAGGTCAGGGCTGTCACTTAGAAAGGGCTCCAGCCCTCAACTCTCAGAAGGCTGAAGCCATTGAAAAGCTTTATTGGCACAAAGGAAAGGTTCCGGAGTTGGGAGGGGCTCCTCCAAGCCAAGCTGGCGTCCCTGCCCCACCCCCACTGTTTGCAGGGGCGGCAGATCATGTTTTCTCTCCCCACAGTCTCTTAAGAGATGGAGACCCCGGTGGGGCACACAGGTTGGTTGTAGTTCAATGGGACTCCATAGTTCAGCTGCCAAGGAGTGGGAACCTGTGTTTAGGCGTGGTCACTGTCTGGTTAGCGCTGACAGAAAATGTATGGGGGGGGGGCTGGAGAGATGGCTTGGCGGTTAAGGCGCCTGCCTCCTAAGCCTAAGAACGCTCGTTCCAATCTCCAGGTCCCACGTTTAGCCAGATGCAAAGTGACGCAGGGGTGCAATGCCGCACTTGACCATAAGGGGGCAAACGCTTCTGGATTTCATTAGCAGCAGCTGAGAGGCTACTGGTGCACCCATCTCTGTCTTCCTCTCTGTGTCTCTCAAAAAAAAAAAAAAAGAAGAAAGAAAGAAAGAAAGAAAGAAGAAAGAAAGAAAAAGAAAAGAAAATATACGGGTGGGAAAATGTGCCAGTACTGGGATGGGGGTATGAGTCAGTGAGCATGTAGTTATTGCTAGTCCATAGTGCCCCCCACACAAAAAGCAAGCTTAAACAATGGGAAGAGAAATCCCAGCCCAGCTTGATTCTTTCATCAGCCTCTGTTGTGCAGTGTACAACTACTACAACGCCCCCTGAGCTGGCATGGATAAGAGGAAACATGAGCTTTTCTGTTCTGACACTGTTGGGGTTGTGAGCCCTCAGCACATGTAACAGGAAGTGACTTCTGAATCTCCTGCTTGAGGGTCCACCAGGCTATAGAGATGTGCCTCTGGTACTTTTCCTATAGCCAGGTCAGACTTCAGAATCTGTCATGACCAAGCCTTGCTTCCTTCTTGTGGCTCAGTCCTGTGGCTACAAGTCAGGTGTGACACTAGAGTCTTGTGTGTAAATGCCACAACTCCAAATGCATCCTGAAGCCACCATGCTGTCCTTTGTCACTTGAGGTGGTGAGCACAGCTAAATCTGTCCATCATCTCATCCAGTGTAGCACCAGCTGCTGTTATTGAGGAGGGCCCAGAAGGTGACCCTGTCCTGCAGTAATCCCTCAGGGGGGTGTGGCTTGCACTTTAAGCTTCAGGGAGGCCTCCTCCTGAGCCTTTTGTAGCTTATATTTCTTGATCTTCCGCTGGCGGTTATAAGTGTAAATGGCGGCAGTCACAATAAGCAGGATGGCCAATGATGTCACCAGAATGAAGATGGCCAAGTTGTTCTGCTGGTGGTCTATGTGGTGGGTACAGGAGATGGTGAAGATTCAGCACAGCTCATAGCCCTTGCCCCATCCTGCCCTACACACTTGGGATACTCACATAACACAGTCAGGAATACCTCCCGGGTGACATTCCCATGGGTGCTCACAGCTTGACACACGTAGGTACCATTCATCTCACGCTTGACAGACCTCACCACTCCTATGGGCAATGAGGCACCATCTGTTTTTCTGCTACAGTTCAGCTTGGGAGACGGGTTCCCCCAGGCCTGGCATCTCAGAGTCTGCCTGGACCCTTCCTGCCACGACCAATTCCCAGGGCAATCATTCTCATTCAGTCGGGGGCCATCTGGACAAAAGCAGAATGAAGGACAGAGGTCAGGGACAGGACAAGGACACCTCCTAATTTGTGGGCTTCCTGAGGAAGGACTTGTTAGGTATTTCAAAGCTTTGGAGGCAGGGCTCATGGTCAGACTGCTCTACTCACACAGGACACGGAGCTCCAGGGACTGGTTCTTGTACACCACCTGCCCGGCCACCTCCAGGACAGCAGAGCAAAAGAAACGTCGCTGGTTGTCCTCAACACTGGCATTCAGTGAAAAGTAGACTTGCGGAGATGGTGGCCCAGCTGGGGCGCCACTCAACACCACCAAGGCTCCAGCATAGGCTTCACACATCACAGTCACTTGGCTCCCTTCGGAGACCTCAGACTTGCTCAGGGTCAGGCTGGGAGGTGAGAAGCCTGGGGCAGGACATACAGCAAAGTCTGTCCCATGCTAGCTTCACTTTATTGAATGCCCTGCCCCTAGTACTGGTCAGCTCCTAAAGTAAGCTGATTCCTAGAAAACCCTGCACCTAAGCCAGGCATGGGGGTGCATTCCTTTAATCCCAGCAGAGGTAGGAGGATCACTGATTTGAAGGCCACTCTGAGACTACATAATGAATTCCAGGTCACCCTGGGCTCCAGCAGAAGCCCTACCTCAAAAAACCAAAAACCTAGGCCCAGAAAGCCAAACGTCACATGTTTTTTCTCACATGGGGATCATAGCTACAAATGATTGGATGTCTATGTGAGTAGGAGTAAAACTCAGTAGCAAAAGCCAGTAAGCTAGAAAGGAGACACAAAGGGAATAAAATGGAGAGGGGGGACTTAATAGGATGGTTTATATATGTAAGTAGAAGAACAGATTAGTGGGGGTGAAAAGGCCTAAATGAGGTTGGGGAAGAGACTGTGTAAAGGAAAGGTGGAGGGAGGGCTAATCAAAATCTAAGAAGATATAAATAAGCCATATGGAAACCTACTTTTCTGGGCAATGGAACACTCAAAAGCAATAGATGTTCCTAGAAAATTTTCGGTGCCAGAGATGGGATACCTTCCAGTGAGTTGTTGGCCAGGGAGGTCACAGATACCCCCAAAACATTACAGGCCATTGCTGAGGCTCTTGGTTTCCCACCAGGAAAAGATGGTAAGACCCTATTGCTGAAGACTCCACATACTTGAGCTGCATGGTCACTGAGAAAACCTGCTGGAGCTGAGCTGAAAGCCTTCTCCATGTGGACCAGCTGACAGAACGCTGGAAAAAGCTATGCTGAATGCAGTTTAATGGGAGAGAGAAAACATCAGTGAAGATACTCAACAGTGAACACTGCAAGCCTTAAATTTGGCCAGCCAGGCCAAATGAGCCTATGGGTACAATAGTGGCAAGTCTGTTATGGGGGAAATGAACTGCTCTCTAATTGGACTGGAGGCCCGCTCCATGGGAGGGAATACATCCCTGATACTGAAAACCCACAACAGGGGTACTCATGAGCCATAGGGGTGTAACATCTGCTGGTATCTGGCTAAATGTAAATACTATGCTCACCAAACTTCCCAGTAAGCACTTCTCTTAATGTTCATACCCATATATTAATGCTACTCTCACTTTTGCTTAGAGAAGCTTCTCTTTTCAGATGGCAGTCACCTTGGAATGACTCAGAAGGCACCATGATGCTGAGAAGTGACAGGAATGCTCAGCACTGAAATATCTCTAACACACGTTCCAAGGCTCAGGGTCCATTGTGGAAGAGGTGGAAGAAAGAATGTAAGAGCCAAAGGAAGAGTAGTACTCCTACAACATGTTCCTCCAGTCACAAAATGTCCTGGATATCCATGACCTTGCAATGCCTGACACTACCTACATATGACATCATAATAGGAGGAAAAGATCATGACATCAAAATAAGAGACTGGCCGGGTGTGGTGGCGCATGCCTTTAAATCCCAGCACTCGGGAGGCAGAGGTAGGAGGATCGCTGAGAGTTCGAGGCCACCCTGAGACTACATAGTTAATTCCAGGTCAGCCTGGACCAGAGTGAGACCCTACCTCGCAAAAAAAAAAAAAAAAAAAAAAAAAAATAAGAGACTGATTGAGAGGGGGAGGGGATATGACAGTGGAGTTTCAAAGGGGAAAGTGGGAGGAGAGGGGTAAGTACCATGGGGTATTGTCTACAATTATGGAAGTTATATATAAAATAAAATTCAAAATTTAAAAAAATTAAACACACACAAAAAGAAAGCCCTACACCTGGTATCAGTTTGCTCTAGATTGATCCCTGCCCTCTTAAATTCTTACTTTTTTTTTTTTTTTTTTTTTGGAGAGAGACAGAGAGGGAGAGGAAGACAGATAGAGATGGGCGTGCCAGCAGCTTCTCAGCTGCTGCGAACGAAATCCAGATGTGTGCACCCCCTTGTGGTCAAGTTCAGCATTGCACCCTTGTGTCACTGCATCTGGCTAAACGTGGGACCTGGAGATTGGAACCAGCATTCTTAGGCTTAGGAGGCAGGCACCTTAACCGCTAAGCCATCTCTCCAGCCCAAATTCTTCCTCTTGAAGAAACCCTGCCCCAAGCCTGGCATGGTGGCGCACGACTTTAATCCCAGTATTCAGTAGGCAGAGGTAGGAGGATCACCCTGAGTTTGAGGCCACCATGAGACTACATAGTGAATTCCAGGATCAGCCTAGGTTAGAGTGAAACCCTACCTTGAAAAGACAAACAAAAGAAGAAACCTGTCCCAGCCGAACCCTGAGGTACAGGCTTGTAATCCCAGCTGCTCTGGAGCCTGATGCAAGAGGATCTCAACAGAGTGAGTTCCTAGTCAGCCAGGGCTAGAGTGAGATCTTGCTTCAAAAAGAGAACTCCTGGGCTGGGGAATGGCTTAGCGATTAAGGTGCTTGCCTGCAAAGCAAAAGGACCCAGGTTCCATTCCCCAGGACCCATGTAAACCAGATGCACAAGGTGGCATATGCATGTGGAGTTCATCTGTTAAGGCTGGAGGCCCTGGGGCGCCCATTCTCTCTCTTTCCATCTGCCTCTTTTCCTTGCTCTCAAATAAATAAATAAATAAATAAAACTTTAAAAAAGAACAGAAAGAAGACCACAAGCCTGGACTAGAAGTGAGTTGAAATTCAAGGTCACCCTGGATAATTTTTTTTTTCAAGGTAGGGTCTCGCTCTAGCCCAGGCTGACCTGGAATTCACTATGCAGTCTCAGGTTGGCCTCGAACTATGGTTCACCTCTGCCTCCTGAGTGCTGGGATGCTGGCTCCACTCCTGATTTCAATCCCATCTCTAGCAGTGGCAGGGTAGGTCCTGCCCCTTGAAAGTTCCACCCCTTGAAAGTCCCACCCCTGGTTTCAGGCAAGCCCTGCCCCCACTCCATCTTACTGTAGACCGTTAAATTCCTCTGTGTCTCCAGACTGCGGTTGGCCAGTTCCACCACACACACCAGCCACTGGATGCCCTCCTGCTCCTTGGTCACTTTTACCAAGGCCTTGGCTGAGGCAAAGTCCTCGCTGTTTGAAGTTTGTGAGTGCAGCCTCTGCCCTCCCAGCTCCAAGTGGACCTTGGCTTCGAAGGCTGGAAACAGGCCATCCAGGGAGCAGAGCACAGGTTGCATGGTGCCCACCTCCAGAATATCTGGGGTGACAATCTGCGGGGAGGTTGCAGGCAGGACTAGGAAGAGACAGTGAGAGTGAACAGGGGACTCCATGGCCACCCAAAGGCCCCCTTCTGGGAAATTTTTATTCCTCCACCAGGCACATTTTTTCTGGGTCACCTTTGGCCTAAGACACAAGAACTTCACTGCTAAGCCCACAGAGATCAGAATCTTCCCAGATCTTGCAGCCACAGGCATCCCATCCCATGGCCAAAAACGTTCTTTCAAGAAGGTTCTTAGGGCTGGAGAGATGGCTCACTGGGTAAGGCGCTTGCCTACAAAGCCTAAGGACTCTGGTTAGATTCCTCAGTACTCATGTAAAACCAGATGCATAAGGTGGCACATGTGTCTGGAGTTCATTTGCAGTGGCTGGAGGCCTGAAGTACCCATTCTCTCTTTTATCTCTGTCTTTCTTTCAAATAAATAAAATATTGAAAGAAAAAAAAAAAAACACAGGCGTGATGGTACACGCCTTTAATCCCAGCACTCGGGAGGCAGAGGTAGGAGGATCACCATGAGTTCAAGGCCACCCTGAGAATACAGAGTGAATACCAGGTCAGCCTAAGCTAGAGTGAGACCCTACCTCGAAAAAAAAAAAAAAAAAAAAAAAAGAAGAAGAAGGTTCTACAATCAAGGTCACCACTTTCTCAGTCCCCACCCCCACCTCCACGGCCAGAGCCTTCTCCTTCCAGCAACCCTGCCCCACACCACTTCCCTCTCAACCCATCTTCCCTAGTGTCTCACCGAAAGTTCTGAGTTGTTGGGGAACCGAGGTGTTGGAGAACAGTGCCCGCCCTTGTGGCCGTAGATCCAATTCCACTCGGCATGAGAAATTAGCAAGGTGGTCATCTCTGCTCACCAGCACCATGGTCATGACCTCTGTGTGGTCCTCAGGGTGTCCTCCCACCTGCTGGCGGCTCAACTCCTCTTCCCCACGGAGCAGCACCACAGAGAGCTGGGACCGGGGTGCCCCACCCAACACCTTGCAGCTCAGGGTGAGGTTTGAACCCACTGGCTGCCATTGTGGCAACACAGCCATTTCCAGTGACTCTGGAAGCCCTGTGGGGAGAAGAAGCACTCTGTAAGCAGGAAGGCTGCAGACAGACCACACCTGTCTGGAAAACCCCATACCTTCCCAGCCTCCCCAAAACAAACCCCACCAGCTAAGCAGCCAGGAATGCTAAGTTTCTGGGAAAGCTAATGAGGAGGCCCTGAGTGTTTGCAAAAGGACGGGTAAAAATTCCAAAATTTCTGGCAGCAATACCTGTCGGGAACACCCAGGAAGCAGGCAACAAATGTAAGCAGTCCTCCACTAGATACTGATTTCAAGACCTTAGGAGGGGAGAGGCAGCTGGGCGTGGTGGTGCATGCCTTTAATCCCAGCACTTGGCAGGCAGAGGTAGAAGGATTGCTGTGAGTTTGAGGCCACCCTGAGACTACATAGTGAATTCCAGATCAGCCTGGGCTAGAGTGAGACCCTACCTCAAAAAAACAAAAAAACAAAACAAAAAGACCCTGGGGGTGGGTGGCAGATCAGCTAGGGATGCAGCTCAGTTGGTAAAGTACTTGCCTTGGTGCCCACCTGTCATCCAAGCCTCCCACCCAGGAGGATCAGAAGTTCAAGGTCATCCTTGGCTAACTAGTTCCAAGCCAGCATTCATGTAGCAAGATCTTGACTCAAAAAAGGGGCTTAGAGCCAGGGTGATGGCGCACGCCTTTAATCCCAGCACTCGGAGGCAGAGGTAGGAGGATCACTGTGAGTTCGAGGCCACCCTGAGACTACAGAGTGAATTCCAGGTCAGCCTGGACCAGAGTGAGACCCTACCTTGAAGAACCAAAACAAACAAAAAGGGGGAGGCTTAGCAGGGCGTGGTGGCGCACACCTTTAATCCCAGCACTCGGGAGGCAGAGGTAGGAGGATGGCCGAGAGTTCGAGGCCACCCTGAGACTACATAGTTAATTGCAGGTCAGCCTGGACCAGAGTGAGACCCTACCTCAAAAAACAAACAAACAAACAAACAAACAAAAAAAACCACTTGGTCCTCAGGGTCCACGTAAAAAGCCGGGCATGGTGTGACTGCAAAGCCTGCTGGCCCAGGTTCAATTCCCCAGCTCTCCATGTAAAACCAATGGCCTCTCCTTTGCAGCAAGCAGCAAGAGGCCCTTGCTTGCATGCCTACACAACACACACAGATGTCCAAATATAACAAATAAATCAATGTATAAATAAATAAGCTGGCCATGGACACACATGTACGTAACCTCAGCCCTAAAGAAGGTGGAGACAGGAGGCTCCCTGGTTAGCCAGTCTGATAAAAAAAAAAAAAAAATGGGAGCCATGGGCTGGAGCGATGGCTTAGGAGTTAAGGCGCCTGCCTGCCAAGCCTAAGAACACCCTTCAATCTCTAGGTCCCACGTTTAGCTGGATGCAATGCTGCTCTTGCTCACAAGGGGGCACATACATCTGGAGTTTGTTCACAACAGCTGAAAGGCTGCTTGCGTGCCCATTCTCTCTCACTCTGCCTCTTTCTCTCTGTCTCTGTCTCTCTCTGTGTCTCTCTCAAATAATAAAAAAATTATTTTTAAATGGGAGCCAAGCGTGGTGGTGCACGCCTTTAATCCCAGCATTTGGGAGGCAAAGGTAGGAGGATAGCTGTGAGTTTGAGGCTACTCTGAGACTCCATAGTGAATTCCAGGTCAGCCTGTGCTAAGGTGAAACCCTACTTTGAAAAACAACAACAAAAAAAAAAAAAAGAAAAAGAAAAAAAAAAGAAAGAAAGAAAGAAAGAAAAAAAAAGCCAGATGCACACAGTGGCACATGTATCTAGAATTCATTTGCAATGGCTAGAGGCCCTAGTATATCCATTCTCTCTCTCTTCCTCCCTCCTTTCTCTAACATAAATAAATATTTTTTAATATTATTTATTTATTTATTTGACAGAGAGCGAGAGAGAATTGGCGCACCAGGGCCTCCAGTCACTGATAACGAACTCCAGATGCATGCGCCCCCTTGTGCAGCTGGCTAACGTGGGTCCTGGGAATCGAACCGCCGTCCTATGGCTTTGCAGGCAAGTGCTTTAACCGCTAAGCCATGTCTCCAGCCCGATAAATAAATATTTTTAAAAACTAGGTTCAGCCAGGCGTGGTGGCGCACACCTTTAATCCCAGCACTCGGGAGGCAGAGGTAGGAGGATTGCCGTGAGTTCAAGGCCACCCTGAGACTACATAGTTAATTCCAGGTCAGCCTGGACCAGACTGAGACCCTACCTCAAAAAAAAAAAAAAAAAAAAAAAAAAAAAAAACTAGGTTCAGGGCTGGAGAGATGGCTTAGCAGTTAAGGTGTTTGCCTGCAAAGCCAAAGGACCTCGGTTCGATTCCCTAGTACCCACGTAAGCCAGATGCACAAAGTGGTGCATGCATCTGGAGTTCGTTTGCAGTGGCTGGAGGTCCTGGTGCACCCATTCTCTCTCTCTCCTCTTTCTCTGTCGCTCTCGAATAAATAAAAAAATTTAAAAACAACTGGGTTCAGTGAGAGACCCTGTCTCAAACAATAAGACAGAAGAGCAATAGAGGACACTGGACATCCTGCTTTGGCCTCTGCATAGGTGCTTATATTTGTACACGTGTGTACAACACACAAGCACATGCAAACATGGGGGAGGGTGTGTGGTCTGGCTTTTTTTTTTTTTTTTTTTTTTTTTTTTTTTGTTTTTCAAGGCAGGGTCTCAATCTAGCTCAGGCTGACCTTGAATTCACTATGTAGTCTCAGGTAGCCACAGCAATCGTTCTACCTCTGCCTCCCGAGTGCTGGGATTAAAGGTGTGCACCACCACGCCTGGTTTTTTTGTTTGTTTTTCAAGGTAAGGTCTTGCTTTAGCCCAGGCTGACCTGGAATTCACTATGTAGTCTCAAGGTGGCTTTGAACTCAAGTCAATCCTCCTACCTCTGCCTCCCAAGTGCTGGGATTAAAGGCATGCGCCACCACGCCCGGCTTCATTGGTCTTACTTCATGACCTGAATTTCAGTCCCTCAACAAATCTTAGTCACTCTATTCTTCAAATATTTGTCAGTCCCTCCCTTTTGGATTCTACTCTTGCCAACAACATGGGCCAGCCTGGCCAAGGCCCACAGCCAGCTGCCTTTTGCCTTCCCCCAAAAAAGTCCAGGATCCCTGGCTTGCTCACAAACCCTGCATGGTGCCCTGTCACAGCCAAAGAGGACAAGGTCCCACCAGCTCCTGACCTCAGCCAGATACTTCCCCTCTGTCCAAGCTGTTCCCTGCACTAAGAATGCCCATCCCCCCTTGCTTTTTGAATGTGCTTTTGGTTTTGTTTTGAGACAAGGTCTCACAGTATAGCCCAGGCTAGGTTCAAACTCAACAATCCTCTTGCCTTAGCGTCTTCAGTACAAGGAATCCCAGTGTCCACCACCAGGACTGGCTTCAGAATGACTACCTTAACCAACTTCTACACATCCATCAAAGCCCAGTGGTCATTTTTTTGAGAAATGACATGACTAGTATTTCTAGAAAAGGGTCATTCATCTAAGGATGTTTTCATCCTCACACCAGGAATGGGACAGGACAGTTAAACTCTTACTTAGGTCATCCCTGATCTTTCACCCTCTTGTGCGGAGGCCTAGTCTGCTCTTTTTTGTTTGCTTTTTGTGTTTTGGGGTTTCTGTTTGTTTTTGTTTTACTTTTCCAGAAGATTTTGTTTATTTATTTGAGAGAGAAGGGAGAATGGGCATACCAGGGCCTCCTGCCACTACAAACTAACTCCAAATGCATGCACCACTTTGTGCATCTGTTTACATGGGTACTGGAGAATTGAACCCAAGTAATCAGGCTTTGCTTGTTTTGTCCCTTTAACCCCTGAGCCATCATTCCTGCCCCATTTTTTTCTTTTTTTTTTTTTTTTTTTAGGTAGGGTCTCTCACTCTCTAGCCCAGTCTGACCTGGAATTCACTGTGTAGTCTCAGGGTGGTCTTGAGCTCACAGTGATCCTCCTACCTCTGCCTCCCAAGTGCTGGCATTAAAGGTGTGCGCCACTATGCCCAGCTGTTTTTATTTTTATTCATTTTAATTTTTTTTTCAAGATAGGGTCTGACTCTACCTCCTACTGACCTGGAATTCACTCTGTAGTCCCAGGCAGGCCTTAAACTCCTAGCAATCCTTCTACCTCTGCCTCCCGAGTGCAGAAATAAAGATGTGTGCCACCATGCCCTACCCAATATGAATTGTAATTTTATTTAGTTGGAAGGGGAGAGAGAGAATGAATGAGTGCACCAGGGCCTCCAGCCATTGCAAACAAACTCCAGATGCACCACTTTGTGCATCTGGCTTTACATGGGTACTGGGGAGTTGAACCTGGTTCATTAGGTTTTTCAGGCAAGCACTGTAACTAGTGAGCCATCTCTCCAGGCCTAATTTTAATTAATTTATTTATTTATTTATTTTGTTTTTGCAAGGTAGGGTCTCATTCTAGCCCAGGTTGAATTCACCATGTAGTCTCAGGCTGGCCTTGAACTCACAGTGATTCTCGGCCTCCTGAGTTCTGGGATTAAAGGTATGTGCCATCATGTCTGGCTTTTCATTTTTATTTATTAATTTATGAGAGAGAGAGAGAGAGAGAGATGAATGGGTGTACCAGGGCCTCCAAACACTGATAATGAACTCCAGATGCATGTGCTACCTTGTGCATCTGGCTTACCTAGGTCCTGGGGAATTGAATCTGGGTCCTTAGGCTTCACAGACAAGTGCCTTAACTGCTAAGCCATCTCTCCAGCTTTTTTTTTTCTTTCTTTCTTTCTTTCTTTTTTTTTTTTTTTAGTTGTTTGAGGTAGAGTCTTACTGTAGTCCAGTTTGACCCGGAATTCACTATGTAGTCTCAGGGTGCTTGAACTCACAGCAATACTCCTACCTTTGCCTCCTGAGTGCTGTATTAAAGGCATGTGCTACTATGTCTGGCCTTGTTTTTCTTTTTGAGACAGGGTTTCACTCTGTACCCTAAGTTGACCTCCAATTCACTGTGTAGCTCAGGCTGGCCTCAAAATGATATTAATCCTTCTAACTTAGTGGCCTCAGTACTGGGAATTTAGGCAGGAGCCATCACATCTGGTTCAGTTGCCTTTCTTCAGAGGGAGACATTAAGACAGACTTGAGCACCCAAAATTACAGATTCAGCAATGCAACAGAGCCATGATTCTAACCAGCAGCATTGATTCTCAAGTAACATGCAGAAATATAGAAAACCCAGCCAGGTGTGGTGACACACGCCTTTAATACCAGCACTTGGGAGGCAGAGGTAGAAGGATCACTATGAGTTTGAGGCCACCCTGAGACTACATAGTGAATTCCAGGTGAGCCTGAGCTAGTGTGAAACCCTACCTCAAAAAACCAAACAAACAAATGAACAAAAGAAATGCTTAGAATTTGCCCTGAAAAGATAGCCACTTGGCTAGTTCTCTTTTTGGTATTTCTGACTTTTGTGTTTTGTTTTGTTTTTGGTTTTGGTTTCCTGAGGTAGGGTCTCACTCTAGCTCAGGCTGCCCTGGAATTCACTATGTAGTCTCAGGGTGACCTTGAACTCACAGCAATCTTCCTACCTCTGCCTCCCAAGTGCTAGGATTAAAGGTGTGTGCCACCATGCCCGACACTTTTTTTTTTTTTTTTTTTTTGGTTTTTCAAGGTAGGGTCTCACTGTAGCCCAGGCTGAGTTGGAATTAGCCTCAGGCTGGCCTCTAACTCACAGAGAGCTCCTACTTCAGCCTCTTGAGGGGTGGGCCTAAAGGTGTGCGCCACAGCTGGTTTTTCTACTTTTCTTTGACTCTTTTCTTTCAATTATGTTTATCTTGCCCAATAACTTGTTCTCCCGTTCAAAATCTGCAATATTGCTTTTTCTTCTTTCTTTGGGGTATTAAGAGTTGAACTCAAGACCATGTGCATGCTAGGCAAGTGCTCTAACAGTGAGCTACAACTCTAGATTATACTGCCTTGTTTTTTTGGAGATAGGGTCTCTCTCTATGCTGTTGAGCCTGGCCTCAAGCTCCTGGGCTCAAGTGATTTGCCACCTCTGCCTTCCAAGTAGTTGAGATCAACTGGGCCGTTTCTTTCAGACCTCCTTTGGGTCTTGCCCCACTGCTCCCTAACAAAGATGGCCGGCCTCTATTCCTCAGCACTCCTTTCTGTGTTCACTGCTAACACATTTGGAGCTCATTGCCTCTCAGCAGCAAGAACTTCCTCATTCTTTTATATAGTTGCCCATGGTCCAGGGAATGCCCAAACCAAAGCTTATCTCCCTGACCCTCTACCCTCAAGTGGTTTGTAAACTTCTGCCCTTCAAATATAGCTGCAGTGTGAACTGGGGGTGTGTAGCTCTGTGGCAAGTGCAAGGTCCTGGGTGGTTCCAGCTCCAGCATTGCAGCAAAATAGAACAAAAACAGTAACTAACAACAGAGCCTTCAGCAGTTCCACTATGGAAGGGATCCACGTAGGACCAATTTCCAGGGCTGGGATTTATGTATCATGGGACTCATGAATATCATATAAAGAAATGAGCTGGGCGTGGTGGTGCACACCTTTAATCCCAGCATTCAGGAGGCAGAGGTAGGAGGATCACTGTGAGTTCGAGGTCACTCTGAGATGACATACTGAATTCCAGGTTAGTGAGACCCTACCTCAAAAAACAAAAACAAACAAACAAAAAGCTGGGCATGGCAGTGCATGCCTTTAATCCCAGCATTCTGGAGGCAGAGGTAAGAGGATCACCGTGAGTTCGAGGCCATCCTGAGGCTACACAGTGAATTTCAGGCCAGCCTGGGCTAGAGCAAGACCTTACCTTGGAAAAAAAAAAAATAGGGCTGAGGAGATGGCTCAGCAGTTAAAGGTGCTTACTTGTAAAGCCTGCAGAAAGCCAGATGCACAAATTGGCACATGCATCTGGAATTCATTTGCAGTGGGAGATAGCCCTGTCATGCCCATTCATATCCCTCCTTCTCTCTCTTTCTCTCACACACAAATAAATAAAATATATTTTTTGTTTTTTCTTTTTTTAAATTTTTGTTTATTTATTTATTTGAGAGTGACAGACAGAGAGAGAAAGAGGCAGATAGATAGAGAATGGGCACGCCAGGGCCTCTAGCCACTGCAAACAAACTCCAGATGCATGCATCACTTTGTGCATCTGGCTTATGTGGGTCCTGGGAAATCAAGCCTCGAACCAGGGTCCTTAGGCTTCACAGGCAAGCACTTAACTGCTAAGCCATTTCTCCAGCCCTAAAATATATTTTTTAAAGTAACAATAGGAGCTGGGCATAGTGGCACACACCTTTAATCTCAGCACTTGGGAGGCAGAGGTAGGATCACTGTGAGTTCAAGGCCACCCTGAGACTACATAGTGAATTCCAGGTCAGCTTAGACTAGAGTGAAACTCTACCTCAAAAAAAAAAAAAAAAAAAAAAAAAAAAAAAAAGAAAGAAATAAAGAAAGAAAAAAGAAAGAAAGAAGAAAAAACTACAATAAATAACAATAGGGATGGCTTAGTAGTTAAGGTGCTTGCCTGCAAAGCCTAAGGACACAGGTCTGAATCCCCAGTACCCACATAAACCAGATGCACAAGGTGATATATATGCATCTGGAGTTTGATTGCAGTGGCTAGAAACCCTGGTAAAGTAGCAATAGTAGGCATGGTGGCACATGCCTTTAATCCCAGCACTTGGAAGGTAGTGGTAGGAGGATCAAGGTGAGTATGAGGTCAGCCTGGGTTAGAGTGAGACCCTACCTTGAAAAACCAAAAAAAAAAATAGGGACTGCAGGGACTGAGTGAGTGATGGCTCAACTGTTAAGGACCTCGCTTGCAAAGTCTGAATTCCATTCTCCAGTACCCATGTAAAGCCAGATGCACAAAATGCTACATGTGTCTGTAGTGACAGGCCCGGGCACGCCCATTCTCTATCTACCTCTTTCTGTCTCTCAAATAAATTAATTGTGTTTTTTTAAAAAGTAACAATAAATGGGCTGGAGAGATTGCTTAGTGGTTAAAGTGCTTGCCAGCAAAGCCTAAGGACCCAGGTTCAATTCTCTAGTACCCATGTAAAGCCTGATGCACAAGGTGGCACATGTGTCTGGAGTTCATTTGCAATGGCTAGATGCCCTGGCATACCCATATTCTCCCTCTCTCTCTGTCTCTTTCTCTCTCACACATACCCTCAAATAAATAATAAATAAAAAGACAAAAAGTAACAATAAAAAATAAGCCATAAGCCGGGGCGTGGTGGCTCACGCCTTTAAACCCAGCACTGGGAGGCAGAGGTAGGAGGATTGCCATGAGTTCGAGGCCTCCCTGAGACTACATAGCAAGTTCCAGGTCAGCCTGAGCTAGAGTGAGACCTTACACAGTGAATTTCAGGCCAGCCTGGGCTAGAGCAAAACCTTACCTTGGAAAAAAAAAAAAAAATAGGGCTGAGGAGATGGCTCAGCAGTTAAAGGTGCTTACTTGTAAAGCCTGCAGAAAGCCAGATGCACAAATTGGCACATGCATCTGGAGTTCATTTGCAGTGGGAGATAGCCCTGTCATGCCCATTCATATCCCCCCTTCTCTCTTTCTCTCACACACAAATAAATAAAATATATTTTTTGTTTTTTCTTTTTTTAAATTTTTGTTTATTTATTTATTTGAGAGTGACAGACAGAGAGAGAAAGAGGCAGATAGATAGAGAATGGGCACGCCAGGGCCTCTAGCCACTGCAAACAAACTCCAGATGCATGCATCACTTTGTGCATCTGGCTTATGTGGGTCCTGGGAAATCAAGCCTCGAACCAGGGTCCTTAGGCTTCACAGGCAAGCACTTAACTGCTAAGCCATTTCTCCAGCCCTAAAATATATTTTTTAAAGTAACAATAGGAGCTGGGCATAGTGGCACACGCCTTTAATCTCAGCACTTGGGAGGCAGAGGTAGGATCACTGTGAGTTCGAGGCCACCCTGAGACTACATAGTGAATTCCAGGTCAGCTTAGACTAGAGTGAAACTCTACCTCAAAAAAAAAAAAAAAAAAAAAAAAAAGAAAGAAAGAAAGAAAGAAAGAAAGAAAGAAAGAAAGAAAAACTACAATAAATAACAATAGGGATGGCTTAGTAGTTAAGGTGCTTGCCTGCAAAGCCTAAGGACACAGGTCTGAATCCCCAGTACCCACATAAACCAGATGCACAAGGTGATATATATGCATCTGGAGTTTGATTGCAGTGGCTAGAAACCCTGGTAAAGTAGCAATAGTAGGCATGGTGGCACATGCCTTTAATCCCAGCACTTGGAAGATAGTGGTAGGAGGATCAAGGTGAGTATGAGGTCAGCCTGGGTTAGAGTGAGACCCTACCTTGAAAAACCAATAGCAACTATAGGGACTGCAGAGAGAGTGATGGCTCAACTGTTAAGGACCCTCGCTTGCAAAGTCTGAGTTCCATTCTCCAGTACCCATGTAAAGCCAGATGCACAAAATGCTACATGTGTCTGTAGTGACAGGCCCTGGCACGCCCATTCTCTATCTACCTCTTTCTGTCTCTCAAATAAATTAATTGTGTTTTTTTAAAAAGTAACAATAAATGGGCTGGAGAGATTGCTTAGTGGTTAAAGTGCTTGCCAGCAAAGCCTAAGGACCCAGGTTCAATTCTCTAGTACCCATGTAAAGCCTGATGCACAAGGTGGCACATGTGTCTGGAGTTCATTTGCAATGGCTAGATGCCCTGGCATACCCATATTCTCCCTCTCTCTCTGTCTCTTTCTCTCTCACACATACCCTCAAATAAATAATAAATAAAAAGACAAAAAGTAACAATAAAAAATAAGCCATAAGCCGAGCGTGGTGGCTCACGCCTTTAAACCCAGCACTGGGAGGCAGAGGTAGGAGGATTGCCATGAGTTTGAGGCCTCCCTGAGACTACATAGCAAGTTCCAGGTCAGCCTGAGCTAGAGTGAGACCTTACCTCGAAAATAATAATAATAATAACCCAGGGGCTGAAGAGATGGCCCCGTAGATACAGGCACTTGCTTGCAAAGCCTGATGACCAGGTTCAGTTCCCCAATCCCACATAAAGCCAGATGCACAAAGTGGCCCATGCATGTGGAGTTCATCTGTAGTGGCAGAAGGCTCTGATGAGAGCCCATTCTCTTCCTCTGTGTGTATTTTCTCTCAGTCTCTCCCTCAAATATTAAAAACAAAAAACAAAAAACAGGTAGGAAGATCACTGGGAGTTCAAGGCCTGGCTGGGCTAAACAGCGAGTTCCAGGTCAGTCTGAGTTAGAATGAGACCCTGCCTTAAAAAATAAAAAAATTCAGGAGGCACAGGTAGAAAGATCACCATGAGTTCAAGGCCACCCTAAGACTACATAGTGAAATCCAGGTCAGACTGAGCTAGCGTGAGACCCTACCTCGAAAAATCAAAATAAAATAAAATAAATAAAATGCCAGGCATGGTGGAGCACGGTTTTACTCCCAGCACTCAAGAGGCAGAGGTAGGAGGACTGCTATGAGTTTAAGGCCATCCTGAGACTACACAGTGAATTCCAGGTCAGTCTGGGTTAGAACAAGACCCTACCTCAAAAAAAAAAAAATAATAATAATAATAAAAATAAGTAGGGGTTGGAGAGATGGCTTATTGGTTTAAGGCACTTGCCTGCAAAGTCAAAAGACCCAGGTTCAAGTCCCCAGGACCCACATAAGCTGGATGTACAGGGTGGCACATGCATCTGGAGTTTGTTTGCCGTGGCTGGAGGCCCTGGCAGACCCATTGTTTCTATATTTCTCAAATAAATAAAAGTAAAATGTTTAAAAATAAATAAATAATGCCAGCTTGGTAGCACATACCTTTAATCCCAGCAGAGGTAGAAGTAGGAGGATTGCGGTAAATTCAAGGCCAGCCTAAGACTACAGAGTGAATTACAGGTCAACCTGGGATAGACTGAGACCCTATCTCAAAAAAACCAAAATAAATAAATAAATAAATAAAAATAAAAAAGGAGTAACACAGGTGTCTGTTGTTTGTATGTTTCCAGTGGCAAGAAGCCTGGCACACACACATAAATAAATAAATTGAGCAAAGATTTTTTTAAAAAATAAAGCATAAAGAGACAGGACTCTCCCATGTTGTGAGTCCTATTGCACTCCTTCATGGCAGAAGCTCAAAGGCACCTCCAAATGACAAAGGGACTTTCTGAGGGTGCCTCCTCAAGTCCTACCGCCATCCCCCAGACCCACTCACAGTACACAGTGATGGTGGTGGAAGCTGTGACCTGTCTGTTGTCACAGTTTGCGAAGCATATTGGAGTGTCATCTTTTTGTATATTGCTCAGCTCAAAGAGTTTCCAGTTGTCCCCACTGTCCAGCTCCATTTTGGGGAAGGCAGTCTCCAGGCCCAAGGCGTGGCTCTGGGCGCAGGTGGCCGAACAGTTCACTTGTATGGAGTTGCCTCGGAGCAAGAAGGCTTCTACAGGGATTACTGATATCTGGGCATCTCCAGGCCCTGCAACAAGAGGAAGGAGGAGAAAGGTGTGTCAAGGCTGATCCATATCACTGGGTTAGGGTTTAGGACATGGCTTTGAACCCAACAAAACTCTGCTATCACTGTGGGAGATGAATTTATTAATGAGAAAACGAGATAATTAATAACGGATGTTAAAGGACCAGGGGTATGCTCAGTGAGCAGAGTGCTTGCACAAAGTCCTGGGTTCCATCCTCAGCAGTGCATAAACTGGATGTGGTGGTCCATACCTGTCATTCCAGTACTCAGAAATTCAAAGTCATCCTTGGCTACACAGTAAGTCCAAGGCCAGCATTGGTTACATGAAACTGTCATAAAAATAAAACATAATTTGGGCTGAGGAAATGGCTCAGTGGGTAAGAGCATTTGCAAGCATGAGGACTGAGTCGGTCCCCAGCACCCATGTGAAAATGCCTGGGTGGCGCACACATTTGTGACCCCAGTGCTGAGAAACTCAGAGCCAGGAGGGTCACTGGTGCTTACTGGTCAGTGTAGCTGAAAAACAGTGAGCTTCAGGTTCAGTGGAAGACTCCATCTCAAGGAAAAGAAGGAAGAAGAGTGACGGAGGACACTTGCTGTTCTTCTCTGGCCTCTAAGCATGCACAAGATCATGCATTACACATGTGTGCATACCCTGCGCAAACACACACTGCATATTATAAACACATGGATGAAAACTGAAGAGGCTGGAGAGATGACTCAGCAGGTAAGATAAGCACTAGCCCTGAAAAATCTCAGTTCCATTCTCCAGCACCCATGTAAAAAGTCAGGTGCGGTCATTCTGGTCTGTAGAACCTGTCCTTTGCCCTTTGCAGAATAGAAATAAAATAGCAAACAGGGGCTCACTGGTCAGCCAGTCTGGCTGAAAATGGCAGCTCCAGGTTCAGTGAAAAGTTTCATCTCAAGGAAATATCAAAAAGTAATCAGGCTGGGGAAATGGCTTAGCGGTTAAGGGGTTTGTCTGTGAAGCCTAAGGACCCCAGTACGATTCCCCAGGACCCACATAAGCCAGATACAAAAGGAGGCACATGGTCTGGAGTTCATTTGCAATGGCTGGAGGCCCTGGAGCGCCCATTCTCTTCTTCTCTGCCTCTTCCTCTCCCTTTCTCTCAAACAAATAAACCACATATATATATAGTAATATAGAAGGGTACCCGACAGTCTTTGGCCTTGGTGTGCATACACAGAGGGCACATGCATCTGCACACACACACACACACACACACACCATGTATGCACCACGTATATACAAATATACATATACACACCACACACATACATACCACACATACACACCACACATACACAGAATACATATATAGACACATACTCATGCATACACACCACACAGGTCAAAGAATTAACAACAGTTTGTGTGTGTGTGTGTGTGTGTGTATGTGTGTGTGTGTGTTTTTACGAGGTAGGGTCTTACTCTAGCCCAGGCTGACCTGGAATACACTCTGTATTCTCCGGTTGGCCTTGAACTCAAGGCGATCCTTCTACTTTCTACCTCCCAAGTGCTGGGATTAGAGAGAGGCATGTGCCACCACGCCCGGTTAACAACAGATGTTTTGACAAAAACAAAACAGGGTTCAGAACAATCAGTGCCTTAGTGGCAGACGTGAGGCAAGGATAACAAACAGCTGGCCCTGAAGAGAAAAGTGGGCAAATTTTAAGCAGAAGGAACAAGTGTGGAGGTCCTGTGACAGGTTGGCTGGAACTGAAAGAGCAAGGGAAAAGAGTGAAGGAAATGAAATTAAGAACCGAAGAACCCATGAATGCACACCTTTAATCCCAGCACTCTGGAGGCAGAAGTAGGATTATCACTGTGATTTTGAAGCCAGCCTGGGACTACATAGTGAATTCCAGGTCAGCCTGGGCTAGAGTGAAACCCTATCTTGAAAAAAAAAAAATAAATAAAAATAAAAATCATCTTTGTGCCTGAGCCTAGCTCTCCGTTCCCAAAACTCCAAATCTCAGATGTGCTGTTTGATGACAGTGCCTGGAAACTCTCCACGGTGATTCTGGAATTATTCCCATTTGAAGGAGGACACTGCGCACCAGTAAGACCAAGAAGGAAATGGTTACTGAGCTAAATTCATGGCTTCTGGGAGTTCAGGATCAAGGGGAGTTGGTGAGAAGGTCTCAATCTTCACACTGGTGTCTCCTTCTCAGGCCAGGCTGCAGTCTGGGGAGGGAAGTTCAGGGGAGTCCTGGACTGTTCCACTTCTCAGCCTTTGGTCTCTGAGTAAGCTGGCCCTGGAATTCCCCCATGCAGAAGGAGTCTGGACTTCCCCACAGACAGGAGGAGGAGGAGGAGGGAAGTGATGCGTGGACTCAGGTTGGTTGGAGGCCTGGACCCATGACATCTGACACACATCTGGGGCCCTGAGAAGCTACAGTTATCATCTTCCTCCAGTGGTGAGATTTTTACTTTTTTTTTTTTTTTTTTTTTTTTTGGCTTTTCGAGGTAGGGTCTCACTCTAGCTCAGGCTGTCCTGGAATTCACTACATAGTCTCAGGGTGGCCTCGAACTCACGGTGATCCTCCTACCTCTGCCTCCCAAGTGCTGGGATTAAAGGCATGCGCCACCACACCCGGCTCAGTGGTGAGATTTTTACAGGGGTGGTGGCACACTCCTTTAATTTAACTAACTGGAGAGCTGAGGAAGGAGGATTGTGACCTCCAGGCCAGACTGGGCTACATAGTAAGAACCTATTGAGAGAGGAAGGGAGGGAAGAGGGGAGAGGGGAGAGAAGAAAGGCAAGGAAGGGGAGGCAAGAGAAAAAGGGCTGGTGGGGGGTGGTGTACACCTTTAATCCCAGAACTTGGGAAATTGACATAGGAGGATTGCTGAGTTCAAGGCCAGCCTGAGACTACACATGAATTCCAGGTCAGTCTGGGCTAAAGTGAGACTCTACCTCAAAAAACTAAAATGAGTGAAAAAGGAAAAAAAGAAAAAATGGAAATGGAAGGAAGGAAGAAAAGAAGGAAGGGAGGGAAGAAGGAAGGGAGGGAGGAAGGAAAGGAGGAAGTCAGGCAGGTGGTGCACACTTTTAATCCCTGATAGCACTTGGTAGTTTGAAGTGGGTGAATAGCCTGGGCTAGAGTGAAAAAACCCCTCAAGAAAAAGAGCCCGGAGTGGTGGTGCACGCCTTTAATTCCAGCACTAGAGAGGCAGAGGTAGGAGGACTGCAATCAGGTTTGAGGCCACCCTGAGACGACATAGTGAATTCCAGGTCAACCTGATCTAGAGCAAAAATAAATAAATAATAAAAATAAAAATAAAACACAAAAACAAAAAACAAAAAAGGAAAAAGGAAAAAGAAGAAAGAGAGCCGGGCGTGGTGGCGCACGCCTTTAATCCACGAGGCAGAGGTAGGAGGATCGCCATAAGTCTGAGGCCACCCTGAGAATACAGAGTGAATTTCAGGTCAGCCTGGGCTACAGTGAAACTCTACCTCAAAAAATAAAATAAAATAAAATAAAATAAAATAAATAAAATAAAATAAAATAAAATAAAGAATTAAGAAGAAAGAGAAGGTGAAAGCGAAGAAAAAAAAAAAGGAAACGTCACACTGGCTCTAGTCCACCCATTTAAGTAATGCAGCGCCAGGATTCCAACTCACCACTCTTGAGTTTTCAATCGGCAGCTTCTAGTCTAAGTATGAATAGTGTGCTATCCGCTGGCCAGGAGCGGGTCCTTCCCGGGCACCCCGGGGACCCCGCCTGGGACTCACCTGGGAGCAGAGCCGCGAGCAGGGCGAGGAGCAGAGGCGACGCGCGGGCCATGGCGATGCCAGAGAGGGCGACTGGCGGCTCAGCACCCCTGGGGCGCCAAGGGCGCGTGGGTCCTTTATGAGGCCGGCCACGGGGGGCCGAGGGGCGGTGCTGCTTTCCCGGAAACCTCGCGCCTTCCCCTCCAGAATGAGGGCTCGGCATTTCCGGCCTCAGCGTGGCCCGTCCGGGCGGAGTGGTCCCGGCCCCGGAATTTCCCAAGCGAAGCCACGGGGCGGGGAGCTGGGGGCGGCCGCGGGGGGCGACCCGGGGAGGCAGGCCGAGCTCCAAG
Source organism: Orientallactaga sibirica (assembly GCA_036365145.1). Lineage (NCBI taxonomy): Eukaryota > Metazoa > Chordata > Mammalia > Rodentia > Dipodidae > Orientallactaga > Orientallactaga sibirica. The sequence goes on along the minus strand of JAEOAD010002278.1, from coordinate 3,984,395 downwards.
CCACGGCCGCGAGGCACACCTCGTGACTGTCCCCGCGGCCATCTCGCAGTGGGGTAAACTGAGTCTCGGTGTCGCTCCGGGATCTCTGCTGACGCGACTGATGATGCGTGGGGTCCTCGCGTCCGGGGTGGGTGTCCCCGCCCCCGCCCATGGGTGCTTGCGCCCCACCCCACCTCGCTTCCTCTTTTCGCCTTGACCACTCTTCGCAGCTATCAGAAAATGGAAGGAAGTCCCGTGGGCGTCCTTTCGTGTGACGCCCCTCCGCCGCTGCTTGCCAGACTCCGCAGGGAAACTGAGGCAGAGGAGAGGGGCCCTCGAGCCCCCGCGTGCGGTGCTCTGTCTGCAAGCTGAGCCCCAGGCGCTCAGGACCCGCCACGCCTTCCTGTTTTGGGACGCCGGTGCAGTTGCCGTGGAGACCCGCGAGGGGCCAGCAGGTCGCGCTGCAGGAGGGGAAGGGAGCGGTCGGCGCGATGCGCGCCCTTCCTCCCGGATCCTGGGGCCCTCCCGCGCATTCTAAGGAGTTTCCACGGGGATCTTTTCTCCTCTTGGGGGAACTGCCAGGACAAGGTCACCGGTGACCTCAGGCGCCACCGAGGGTCTAGGAAAATCCTTCGCGAGGTTGTTTTCAGGCGGATTTTCCTCGGCGCGTTGGCGCCCGCCCCAGGTGCGTGAGCAGCGGGCGCCCCCTCGCGGCGCGAGCCGTAAAAACGCAGGTCTTTCAACGCGAGGCTGGGTTTAGGCAGCGCCTACAGTGTGGTGAGGGAGCTGCAGTGAATACAGCATGCAGAACAGAAAATCTCAGCATGCAGGGATCTTCTGGAAAGGGGCCATACCCAGAAACAAAAACAAGCCCGGCGCACGCTTTTAACCACGGCACTGGGGAGGCAAAGCTAGGAGGATCGCTGTGAGTTCGAGGCCACCCTGAAACTGCATAGTGAAATCCAGGGCAGCCTGAGCTAGAGTGAGACCCTAAGTCGAAAATAAATAAATAAATAAATAAATAAATAAATAAATAAATAAATAAATAAATAAAAGAAAAGTGGAGAGAGGCTGGTAGAGATGGCTTAATAGTTAAGGCACTTGCCTACAAAGCCTAAGGACTCGGATTTGATTCCCCAGTACCCAGGTAAGCCAGAAGCATATGGTGGCAGATGCATCTGGAATTCATTTGCAGTGGCTAGAGCCCTGGCACATTCATTCTCTCTCTTAAATAAATATAATAATAAAGCAAAATAAATGTAGGCACGGTTTTATTTGTGGTTTGTGGTAAAGGAGAAAAAGCAGGGACTTGTGAAATTTAATGATTTTTAAAAAATTTTTTTGTTTATTTTTTATTTATGTATTTGAGAGTGACAGACAGAGAAAGAGGCAGATAGATAATGGGCACGGCAGGTCCTCCAGCCACTGCAAACGAAGTCCAGATGCATGCGCCTGTCCTGCATCTGGCTTACATGGGTCCTGGGGAATCGAGCCTCAAACCGGGGTCCTTAGGCTTCACATGCAAGCGTTTAACCACTAAGCCATCTCTCCAGCCCCCCCTTTTTTTAAACTTTTTATTTATTTATTTATTCATTTATTTGCAAGCAGAGAGAGAGAGAAGAGAGGCAGACAGAGAGAGAATGGGCGTGCCAGGGCCTCCAGCCACTGCAAATGAACTCCAGATGCATGTGCCCCTCACGCATCTGGCTTATGTGGGTCCTGGAGAATCGAACCGGAATCCTTTGGCTTTGCAGGCAAATGCCTTAACCACTAAGCCATTTCTCCAGCCCTTTTTTTTTTTTTTTTTTTTTAGAGTATCCTAGGAAGACTTACAGGACATTGAGCAAAACCCAGGAAATGAGGGAGCCACACCAACATGGGAAGAAGTATACTAAGAAGGGTACTGCAAATAAGTGCAAAAGTCCTATGTAGGAAAATGCCTGGCTTGGTGGCATATACCTGTAATCCCAGCACTTGGGAAACTGAGGCAGGAGGATTGGGCATCCAAAGCCTGCCTGGATTACATATCAAGTTAGAGACATGGCTAGGCTACATGACTCTGGCTGGACAGAGACATTGGACTTAGGCCAATTGGACTTTGGAGGAACACAGCAGGGTGAAAGGTGACTCCCTGGTTCAGGTCAGAACCCTTGTGAGGGTAAAGGACCATTTCTGAAGTTGGGGGTGGGACAAGAATGGGAACGGGTTGGTAGAGAATAAGGGGGCCTTACAGGCTTACACTCCCTTGGCATTTTTGCCCCTGCCCTCTGCTGTAGTCTCCAGGAAGGGCTCAGTTTCCTCCCTGCTGCCCAGTGGCCTCACATAGACAAGGAATGGGCCCACTGCAGGTCAGAAACTTCCAAACCTCATTCTGTGCTCACATGTATTCTACCCACTGCGTTAACTCTGGTTGTTTTTGTGATTGGTGTTGTTTTGTTGTTTTTCATTTTTTGGACGTGGTCTCATGTAGTCCACATTGGCCTCAAACAAACAATGTAGCCCTAGGGGGATGACCTTGAACTTTTACTTCTCCAGTCTCCACCTTCCAAGTGCTGGAGTTAAAGGTGCTACATCTCAACAATTTGGCAGCACCTTCTAGAAACAGGATTGCTTCTCCTCCTGGGTCTGGCTGAGGTAGTCCAGTATGAGGAACAGGTTCTAACTCATTCCTTTGAAAGTCCATGTGGCAATGAATGATGGGTCTCACTGTTTCCTGAGAATTCTGATACAAATGGGATGGCATCGGTATATCTAGGCACAATCAGCTAGACAAGGCTGGTGCTATATATCAACTGCATCTTTTCCAGATTTTGGTCCCCTTGATCCTAAGCCACAGATTCCTGTTTACCTTATCTCAAGAGCCACATAACCTGTTTTGATGACCCACCCTAACAGCCTGACCATAATCTCATGATTAACAGAAAAATCCCCTGAAGAAACTCCCCTACCTGACGTCAAAAACGAGCCCCCCAATTCCCCATCTCCTCCCAGCAGAAAGGAAGGCCTTATAAAACCTAGCCTTTGCAAACACAGGGCCTTTGCAAACCTAGCCTTTGTCTCACATGAGACAGCCTGGCAGCTCGTGTCTTTCCTAAATAGAACTTTCACTTTGCTTCAGAGTGATCTTGCATGGTCTGGTCATTCATGAACCTTACATCTGGTGCCGTGACTCAGGAGGCTCCCAGTTGCCCTCTCAAGGGCTGGACATCCTTTCCCCAACCAGACCACTGAGCTTCTACTGACCCTCTGAAGGCCTCGGACCATCTGCGTGGTGCCCGTCCACCATGATTCTGCCTCATTTTTCTTCTATACTTCTATACTCCCTCCTTCTCAGTAAGTATCCCTCACAGTTTGGCCTGTTCTTGGGTTTATCCTCTTCTAAGCCATGCCAACATGCCAGGCTACACTCCTTGTCTGCTTCAGGGCACTCCAGATCTTGAGAAAGACACACTCTCACCACCTTGGGACTCTTTCTCTCTCCAGACTATGGAGCCCCAAGGGGCACCTTTCAGTTCGATTGACAGCTTTGGGACACTTTGCTCCTTCCTTCTCTGCTTCTTTCCTTCCATCTCTGTTTTCCTCCTTTCCCATCTCCTCTTAGTGTCTGCACCCTCTCCCTCTCACCCAAGATGGAAAACAAGGCCTCTAAATCGGTCCTCATTACACCGTTGGCTTGTCTCATTAAGAACTTAAAACCAGCCAGGCGTAGTGGTGCACGCCCTTAATCCCAGCACTCGGGAGGCAGAGGTAGGAGGATCGCCGTGAGTTCAAGGCCACCCTGAGACTACATAGTCCAGGTCAGCCTGGACTAGAGTGAAACCCTACCTCGAAAAACCAAAAAAAAAAAAAAAGAAAAGAAAAAGAAAAAAGAAAAGAAAAAAAAGAACTTAAAACCACTGAGATTAAAGGACAATATTAAACCTTGCTGCCTAAATTTTTACTGTAATACAGCGTGGCCACAATATAAATTGGACAATAGGTCTGTATGGCCCAAAAATGGCACTTTTGACTTCAAAATTCCGATTTAGATAACTTCTGCCACCACACAGGCAAGTGGTCCAAGATACCCTATATTCAGGCATTATTTGCTCTACATGCCTGTCCAGCTCTCTGCTCTGCTTGTCCTACTCACCAAGTTAGGGACAAAATCAAATTCAACACCTCATTCTTTTTTTTACTTTTTTTTTTTGGTTTATTTTTTACTTTCTTTTATTTGAGAGCAACAAACAGAGAAAGAGGCAGAGAGAGAGAGAGAGAATGGGTGCAACAGGGCCTCCAGCCACTGCAAACGAACTCAAACGAACTCCAGATGCATGCACCACCTTGTCAACACCTCATTCTTATTCTTCCCCACCATCAGATCTTGATCCCACCATCAATGATGAACTACCCCCTACCTCTGCCTCCTCCTCCCCCACCCCTCCACCATCAGATCCATCAATGACCCCCCATCCTCCTCCTCCCCCCACCCCATCTCCATCTGACCCATCCTCACCACTCCTTCCCCCCTCCTCTCCCCTCCTGCTCAATACACTTGTTCATTCACAGATAGAGTTTTTCCTCTACACAAAGTGGTGGGGACAGAGGGAATTGTATGCATCCATGTCCTGTTTTCTTTTTTCTTTCTTTCTCTTTCTCCTTCCTTCCTTCCTTCCTTCCTTCCTTCCTTCCTTCCTTCCCCTTCTTTCTTTCTTTCTTTCTTTCTTTCTTTCTTTCTTTCTTTCTTTCTTTCTTTCTTTCTTTCTTTTGGTTTTTGCAAGGTAGGGTCTCACTCTGGTCCAGGCTGACCTGGAATTAACTATGTAGTCTCAGGGTGGCCTCGAACTCTCGGCGATCCTCCTACCTCTGCCTCCTGAGTGCTGGGATTAAAGGCGTGCGCCACCACGCCTGGCTCCATGTCCTGTTTTCTATGCCTGACCTGTCTCAAACTGAAGTGTACCTAGGCTCCTTTTCTTCTGACCCTGATTCTGACTAAAGAATTTTGCTACTTACTCAGGCCTACAATCTTACCTGGCATCATATCTGTGTCTACCACTCTCATCCCAGATGAATGTGAGCATACCTGGGAGGCTGCTCAGGCCCACACCAACAATATTCATGTAACCAATTCAACCTATCCAGTTGTCACTGTGGCAGTTCCTAGGGAAGACCCAAACTGGTACTGCCCCTACTGGTCCCTGCCACATACTGGTCAAGACCCTGTCCCTACCCCACAAGACTTAACAGGATTTTTTTTTTTTTTTAGGTATCTCACTTCAGGGTGTCTGTCCTGGAACTCACTATGGTCAGGCCTCCAGAAGTGATCCTTCCTCTGCCTCCCGAGTGCTGGGATTAAGGTTGTTAACTTTTTAATTATTCAGATTTTTTTTATAGTTTGTCTGCAATCACCTTGGGTCTCACTGGGGGCCCCGGTCTTAAGCGGTGATGGTTTGAGGCCATGAAAGATATGCTGGAACTCACTACCTGCAGTCTTAGGCTGGCTGGTTGGTTTCTCTCTCTCTGCTCACCCTGTGTGATCCTCCATTATGGAACTTCCCTGGATCTGCCTAAATAATATCCCGATAACTGTGGTCTGGGTTCATTAAAGGCATGTACCACTATACCTGGCAAGGTTGTTATCTTTAATAAACTCTTCTCAATAACTCAAATGCTTGATGAAAACCCAGCAGAGTTCATGGGACGACTAACAGAGGCACTTGCTAAATACACCTGCCTTGATCCCACTTCCCAGGAAGGTGTTTTGATTCTTAACACCTACTTCCTGTCTCAATCTGTATCTGACAATTGGAAAAAAAAAAAAAAAAAACCTCAAATGCCTTGAAAAGGGCCCTTAAATCCTCTAGGGGGATCTGCTTCAAATGGCCTTTTAAAAACTTTAAGTTTTAGCCGGGCGTGGTGGCGCACGCCTTTAATCCCAGCACTCGGGAGGCAGAGGTAGGAGGATCGCCGAGAGTTCGAGGCCACCCTGAGACTACATAGTTAATTCCAGGTCAGCCTGGACTAGAGTGAGACCCTACCTCGAAAAACCAAAAAAAAAAAAAAAAAAAAAAAACAAAACAAACAAACAAAAAACTAAGTTTTTAATAGCCTAGAGGACCAGAAGCAGACTGATAGACTGGCCAGAGTAAAACAAAAGTACCAGCTCCTGGCTGTCGCTGTCTGGACTCCTCCAAAGAAGACACCCAGACCTTAGCAATCACCACTGGGACCCTGCTTTAAGTACAGCACCACTAGTCACTGGACCAGAGCTTGCCCCAACCCACGCCTGCCACCAAGACCCTGCCCTCACTGCTGACTCTGGGGACACTGGAAGGTTGACTGTCCCTCCCTGCCTCACAAGGTAGGTCAGCCTCTTTTCCTCAGCCCCCACAGGAGCTGCACAGCAATCTCTTTGGCTGGGCAACCTAAGACTGACAGTGACCTGGGAAATCAGCCCCCAACAAGACTCTCCACATCACAGTGGAGGAGCCCAGGGTAACAGTCCACATGGCAAGTAGGCCTGTCTCATTTTTATTAGACATGGGGGCCACATGGTCCGTCCTGCCACCCTACTCTGGCCAGACTTTCCCCTTGCAAATCTCCAAAATTCTCCCTGACTCCCCATTTACCTGTCATCTTCATTCACACCCCTACTCCCTCGCTTACCAAAATCCCCAACTTCCCCCTTCCTGCTTCTGAGGTTGGGATCCCCAAGTGTGGGACACTTCATCACCTGCTCTGGCCTCCCATCACCCACCTGTTTGTATCAAACTCGAGGATCCTACAATGTTCCCTTGTCGGCCCCAATATCCAATCTCACTCAAACACCGTCAGGGACTTAAACCCACTATCTCTCGCCTCCTTCAGGCTGGCCGCCTCTGCCCTACCTCTTCTCCCCACAATACCCCTATTCTGCCTGTCATCAAGTGCGATGGAATCTACTGCTTAATCAATGCTGCTGTCTTGCCCATACACCCTCCTCTCCCACCTTCCTTTTTCTACCACTCACTTCTCAGTGCTTGACCTCAAGGGTGTCTTCTCCGTACCTCTCTACCCTGACTCCTATGATCTCTTCACTTTCACATGGGAGGACCCTGACACCCACACTGCCACCCAACTAACCTGGACTGTCCTCCCCAAGGGTTCAGACACAGTCCTCACCTGATTGGCCAAGCTCTATCCACAGACTCCTGTTCCTCAACCTGTCACCTAGCACACTTTTACAGTATGTTGATGACCCTCACCCTCTCTTCCAGACTCCAGACACAAACAGACTTCTCTACTTTCTAGGCTCCAAGGGTTACAGAGTTTCCTCCACTAAGGCTTAACTCTCTCTAACCCAAGTAAAGTATCTTGGTTTCCTCCTTGGTCCCACCTCACAACTAACCCTAGACTGCAAACAGCATCTTTGCTCCCTCTACTCTCCTACCTCTAAGGAAGCAATCCTATGTGCTCTTCGTTTCACTGGGTTTCTCAGAATACAGATTCCCAATTTTGCCCTCTTGGCAAAACCCTCTTTGACAAAGCTAAGGGGGACCTGCATGAACACCTCAATCCAAAGACCAAGACAGAAGCTGCTTTTTCTTCCTTATGAGACGCCCTCCTGACAGCCCCAGCCCTGGCACTTCCCGATGTGCAACAGGCATTTCTTCTCTATAGCACTGAAAAGGGAGGGACAAGGTGAAGGTTCTGGGGTCTACCCTGAGCTCCCGCTCTGGGTGAGTGCTGGCTGTGGGGATGAGGCTGGGGTTGGATGTGAGTCTCTGCACCCCACTAAGACAGGTCACGACACCCCCTGTCATGATTGTGCACTCTGGACTGCAATGCTGGGGCCTGTGGAGGCGTGTCTCTGGCATGATGAAGGATTTGGGGCTAGAGCACTTGGCAGATTGTGATGGAGCCCAGCTCCTCTGATTATTGAACTTCTACCTGGAACAAGAACAGTGCATAAGTGTTTAAGAAAAATTGCTCTATGAATTAGAAGCTACCACTGCCTTAAAATTTTTGCACTTATATCATACTATTGTATTTTGTCATACTTCACAAAGGAAGGAAACACTAAGCCTTGATAAGCTGAAAGCTTTCAAATGCTGACTTGTCTTTTCAAAAACAAAACCGTCTGTATTAGCTTTGTTCCTTCTCAATTTGGAAGTAGAAACCTTAAAGTCCATTGAATTACTGGAAGTTCTCCTACATGTTAAAAACTGGTTTAAAGGTTAATGACACTGAATTCTTTTACTGGAGGGAATTGGTATCTAAATGTCTAGTTGAATATTCTTCTCCTGAATGTTGGAAACCAGATCTAAGAAGCTGGTTTGGATTGTTTCAAGGCACACAGCTCAAAACCTCCGCAACAGCTCCTACAGTGTTCCTGAATCGCCAACAATCCCAGAAGGGGGTTGTTTTGACAAAAGTGGAAGTGAGGATGCCTGGGAAGATGTGAGTTGTGGAGAGGAGAGTCACAGCAGTTCCTTCCCAATGATCACAAGTGCACCTTCTTTTTGTCTTCAAAGCAGCACAGACAATATGTTTTCCATCTTAGAATGCAAATCCTGTGTCAGGATTTAAAAGTATGTGTATCAATTTCAAAGCAATAAGAGAGGGAGTTGGTAGTTTTCTAAAGATTAGGGCAGAAATTAATGACATAGAAACCAAAAAGAAAGAAAAAAAAAAGAAAGAAAGAAAGAAAGAAAGAAAGAAAAGCAAAGAATCAATGAAACAAAGAGTTGGTTCTTTGAAAGGATAAACAAGATTGATAAACCCTTTGCAAATCTGAAAGAAATTGATGTTTTCCTTGATTTCTATGACCTACCTAAATTAAATCAAGATGAGATTAACCACTTAAATAGACCTGTAACAAGTACAGAGATCCAAGCAATTATAAAAAAAAATCTCCTGCCGGGCGTGGAGGCGCACGCCTTTAATCCCAGCACTTGGGAGGCAGAGGTAGGAGGATCGCTGAGAGTTCGAGGCCACCCTGAGACTACATAGTTAATTCCAGGTCAGCCTGGACCAGAGTGAGACCCTACCTTGCAAAACCAAAAAAAAAAAAAAAAAAATCCCAACTAAAAAAAGTCCAGGACCAGATGGATTCACTGGTGAATTTTACCAGACTTTCATGGAAGAACTAACACCAATGCTTCTCAAACTTTTCCGTAAAATAGAAAAGGAAGGAATCCTACCAAACTCCTTCTATGAAACCAGCATCACCCTGATACCAAAACCAGACAAAGATAGAACAAAAAAAGAAAATTACAGGCCAATCTCCCTCATGAACATAGATGCAAAAATTCTGAACAAAATATTGGCAAACAATACAAGAATATATCAGAAAGATCATCTACCCCAACCACGTAGGCTTTATCCCAGAGATGCAGGGATGGTCAGCATATGCAAATTAATAAATTGATAAAACATTATATAAATGGAGTGAAGAACAAAAATCACATGATCATCTCATTAGATACAGATAAAGCATTTGACAAAAATCCAACATCCTTTCATGATAAAAGTCCTACAGAGACTGGGAATAGAAGGAACATATCTCAACATAATAAAGGCTATTTATGACAAACCCACAGCCAAAATAATACTAAATGGTGAAAAACTTGAAGCTTTTCCACTAAAATCAGGAACAAGACAAGGATGTCCACTGTCCCCACTTTTATTTAATATAGTACTGGAAGTCCTAGCCAATAGCAATAAGGCAAGAGACACACAAAAAAAGATACAATTTTGAAAGGAAGAAATCAATTATTATTATTTGCAGATGATATGATTCTATACATAAAGGACCCTAAAGACTCTACCAACAAACTGTTAGAGCTGATAAACACATTTAACCATGAAGCAGGATACAAAATAAACACACAGAAATCAGCATGGTACTGGCATGAAAACAGACATGTAGATCAATGGAACAGAATTGAGGACCCAGATGTAAGTCTGGGTAGCTATAGCCACCTGCTGTTTGACAAAAATAAGCCAGCATGGTGGCACATGCCTTTAATCTCAGCACTTGGGAAGCAGAGGTAGGAGGATTTGAGGCCAACCTGACACTACATAGTAAATTCCAGGTCAGCCTGGGCTACTGGGCTACAGTGAAACCGTATCTCAAAAAAAAAGAAAAGAAAAAGAAAAAAAAAAGCCAAAAGACAGTCTATTCAGCAAATGGTCTGGGAAAAAATAGATATCTATCTGTAGAAGGATGAAATAGATCCTTATCTCTCTCCATGCACAAGAATTAAATCCAAATGGATCAAAGACCTTAATACCAGACCTGAAACTCTGAAACTGCTAGAAGAAAAAGTAGGGGAACCCTCCAACATATTTATCGTGGCAAAGACTTGCTGGATATAACCCAGTTGCTCAGGAAATAAAACCACAGATCAACTGCTGGGACCTCCTGAAATTATAAAGCTTTTGTACAGCAAAGTACACTGTGAATAGAGCAAAGAGGCAACCTACAGAATGGGAGAAAATCTTTGCCAGCTATACATCTGACAGAGGATTAATATCTAGGATATACAAAGAACTCAAAAAACTAATAAGAAATCAAACAACCTAATTAAAAAATGGGCTATGGAACTAAATAAAGAGTTCTCAAAAGAAGAAATACAGATAACATATAAATATCTAAAAAAAAATGTTCTACATCCCTAGTCATCAGGGAAATGCAGATTAAAACTACTTTGAGATTCCACCTCACTTCTGTCAAATTGGCTACCATCATGAAAACAAATGACTATAAATGCTGGCGAGGATGCAGAAAAAGAGGAACCCTTCTACACTGTTGGTGGGAATGCAATCTGGTCCAGCCATGTGGAAATCAGTGTGGAGAATCCTGAGACAGCTAAAAATAGATCTACCATATGATCCAGCTATACCATTCTTAGGCATATATCCTAAGGACTCATCCCACTACCTTAGAGATCTTGCTCAGCGATGTTTATTGCCACTCTATTCACAATAGCTAGGAAATGGAACCAGCCTAGATGTCCCTCAACTGATGAGTGGATATTGAAGATGTGGCACATTTACACAATGGAGTTCAAATCAGCAGTAAACAAAAAAGAAGTTAAGGGCTGGAGAGATGGCTTAGTGGTTAAGCACTTGCCTGTGAATCCTAAAGACCCCGGTTTGAGGCTTGATTCCCCAGTATCCATGTAAGCCAGATGCAGAAGGTGGTGCATGCATCTGGAGTTTGTTTGCAGTTGGCTGGAGGCTCTGGTGCACCCATTCTCTTTCTCTCTCCCTCTTTCTCTCTCTCTGTGCCTCTTTCTCTCTGTCTGTTGTGAATATATAAATTAAAATAAACAAAAAATTTTTTTAAAGTGAAGTTAGGAAAGCTTCAGGAAAATGGATGGATCTAGAAAGGATTATACTTAGTGATGTAACCCAGGCCCACAAATCCAAACGTCACATGTCCTGTCTCATATGTGGATCCTGGCAACAAATGATTGGACTTCTATGTAAGTAGGAATAAAACTCAGTAGCAGAGGCCAGTAAGCTAGAAAGGGGATATAAAGGGAATAGAAAGGGAGGGAGGTGGGGCTTAATAGAATGGTATTGTATATATCTAAGTAGAAGAACAGATTAATGGGGGTGAAAAGGTCTAAGTGAGGTCAGGGGAAGAGAAGAATAAAGGAATGGTGGAGGGAGGGCTAATCAAAATCTAAGAGGATATAAATAAGTCATATGGAAACCTACTTTTCTGGACAATGGAACTCAGAAGCCATAGATTGTTACTAGAAAATTTTCAGTGCCAGGGTGGGATACCTTCAAGTGAGTTGTTGGCCAGGGAGATCACTGATACCCCCAAAACATTACAGGCCATTGCCAAGGCTCTTGATTTCCCACCTGGAATAGATGGTAATACTCTGTGGTATTTGGTTATGTGGCCCCCTAATATATTCAGTGTTTTATTAGTTTGTATTTTTCATCTGCAGCCACCTGGCTGGAAGGCAGTGTCACTGGGCCAATCTTAAGGTGTGGTGGTGAGTTTGAGATTTCAATCTAAAGATATGCGAAGTGTGCCTAGCTGGAGTTCCTGAGGTGTGTTGTGCTGAGTGGCTTTTGGCTTGTGGTTTTTCTCTCTGTGTTTGGTCCTGTGAAAGCAGGCCAGTTTCTTCTGCCATTATGGATCTTCCCATAGATCTGTAAGCTTCAATAAATCCCTTCCTCCATAGCTGTGCCTTGTCTGGAAGTTTATCGCAGCAAACCTGAAGCTGTCTGCTACAAACCCTATTGCTGAAGACTCCATCCAAATACTTGGGCTGCCAGGTGACTGAGAAATCCTGCTGGAGCTGAGCTGAAAACCTCCTCCTGTAGTGAGGTCTGGTGTTGCACAAGTAAGAACAATTTATGGGGGACACCTGAATCAAATGACCACACCCATAAACTTAGGTGTCCTGAATGCTGGGTTCCCAACTGATGGAGATTTTGGAATTAATGCCTCTTGGAGGCAATGTATTTTTTTTTTGGGGGGGGGAGGCAGGCTTGTGGGTGTTATATCCAGTTTCCCCATGCCAGTGTTTGACACACTCTCCTTTTCCTTTTGTCCTCATCTCTCTCACACTGAACTGTCTCTCTCGCTTCTGAATGCTCATCTCCCCTAGTACCTGGTGTTTCAATATCTTAGCTGTGGACAAAGACAGCAAACTCCTTACCTCTTCCTTCTGCCCTCTCACTGGCTGTACCTCTTACCTTCTCCATCATAGATGGAGCCAATGCCTACCCTGAGGCTAGCTGCATAAAAGAGTGGTATGCAAAAAACCTCTGCTTTACCTGAGATCAGGTTGGCTCAACATGTTACACAGGCACCATTTGGGCATGTTCTGCCTTGCTCTCATTGCTGAGCCGATTCCATTTCTACAACCTTGTCAGACCAGGTTTTGGTGTCCAACTACCCCAACTCAAGTTTCAGGGATCACTCATGGTCTTTACTGTTAGGTACTCCTGGGATCAGACGTGGGTGGATGGAATAGAGGAAGTGGCAACTTTATATCCCTCTCAGTCTCACTGCAGAGGAAGATGTGGTGGTTGGACTCAGGTGTCCCCCTTAAACTTAGGTATTCTGAATGCTAGTCTCCCCAGCTTATGGCAATTGGAACTTAAAGCCTCCCGGAGGCAGAGTATTGTTGGGGGTGGGCTTCTGAGTTTTATGGATGGTTTCCCCTTGCCAGTGTTTGGCACACTCTCCTGTTCCTGTTGTCCACCTGATGTTGGCCAGGGGGTGATGTCCATCCTCTGCTCATTGCATCATTTTCCCTGCCATCATGGAGCTTCCCCCTTGAGTCTGTAAGCCAAATAAACCCTTTTTCCCCCATAAGCTGCTCTTGGTCAGGTAATTTCTGCCAACAGTGTGAACCTGACTGCAACAGGTCCCACGTTTAGCCAGATGCAAAAAGTGACGTAAGGGTGCAATGCTGCTCTTGCCCACAAGGGAGCGCATGCATCTAGAGTTTGTTCACAGAGGCTGAGAGGCTGCTTGAGCACCCATTCTCTCCCTCTCTCTCTTTCTAGCTCTCTGTCTCTCTATCTCTCTCAAATAAAAAAAGAAGAAGAAAAAAACAAATCATTATTATTGGGCTCATAAGTGGGGTGAGCCAGGGTAGAGGCCTGGATTGCCACCAGTTCAGGAAGGAAGCCTGGTTAGTGAAGCAGTGTTTGAGGTCTTCATCCAGGGTCTAGAGTGTTATTACTCAGGTCTCCACCAGGCCTGATTCATTTGGATAGTAGCAGCATTCGTTCCTGAGAAAGAGACATGTTCCCCCTTTTTCTGCAGTTAGTAGGTCTATAGCCCTACTGTTTTGCAGGGTTACCTGTGCCAGCGACGACAACTGGATCTGTAGGGATTGTATGGGCATTGCGGTGGTCTACACTGCGTCTGTGAGCCTTCGAGTTAGGTCAGTTAGCTCTTGGGAAAAGTGTTGGGCAGTTGTCAGGCTATAATGTAGGCCTCCTGCCACCAGGTCTGATGCTGTCATTGATGTGACTAAGTTTACTCCAACCAGTACAGCCAGTGTCACTCCTCGTCTTTTTCTTTGTAGCAATCCCGGGACACTTGAATATTGTTGATAATATAATTCTAATTCTCCCTTAGTATATACTGTTAGGCCAGGGATCAAGGTGATTGGGATGCATGGGACTTTCCACTGGGGGAAAGCGCAGCGGTAAAGTGATGAGTTGCAAAGGAATAATATCCCCAGAGGTAAAGACAAGTCTGAAACAAGGTTATGGATTTGTGAGGCAGGGGGACATTGTATCTCTGCTGGAGCCCAGCACTCAGAGATATTGAGGAATGAAGGTATGAACAGAGGAGAGGAGAGGGGATATCTTGGGCAATTATCTATAGGAGTAAAATTGGTCTTTACTGGAAGAGGAACAAAGGCAGGCCCTTGGAGTGCATAACAAAGAAAACACATTGTGGACTTAAGAGACATGTAGTTGAGTCTCAGGGACACAGAAAGGATTGTTTTCCAAGAGTAATGGAGGGAAGAGTGGAGGCGCTGTAAGGATAGGCAAGTACTATGGCCAGTCTGATCGAAGACTGCCAAAGTATTTTGGACCCTGGACTGTTGAAGGGTTTTGATGATTTTGATCTTACCCCTGCCATCTGACCCACAGGGATAGCAGAATCGGACTACTGCTATATGGCTCTGCCAGGCACTGGGATTATGTACAATAAAGGTGACATTTTTCCATTGACCTTGCCATTGATCCTAGGTCAGGGTTTGTGGTTTTTCAGAAGGAGGCGTACTGTATGTGTTGTTACCTTGGAATAATGACAGATGTGTGATAGGGGTCCAACCCTCCTGGTCCCCCGGTTGACTCTCCCCTGGCAGAGTGGTATTTGCATGACCATGAGGGGCAGCCTTCCCATCCCCCAGGGTCTCGACAATTTGAGGAGACCTGGTCCTCTTGAAAACAGTGGTAGAGGGAACTCACTATTCCGGCCCCCTTGCGGGCACTCTGATGAAACATGTGGAGACAGCATCCAAGGTCAAGTGGACCTCATTGCAGGAACTAAACGGACATGAAGTATAGTTGAGTAGGACAACTTGTTGTCCCTTGTCATCTAGTGTCCAAACCTGAAATTGAAACTTACAGAGAGGTGAAGTACAGTCAGAGGCCCAGAGGGTGGGGGCCAGGTTAATTAGAAGCATGGTGACTAGAGAACCTAAGGGAGGTGGGACTCATTGATTGAACAGACCAAACTTTTGTTCCTGGGGCCTGTTTAAGCCTGGAGATGTGGTACCAGCAGGAATGTCCCAGGAGTTTGGCTGCTGAAGGGGTGGTGAGGTCACTCTATAAGGTTCAAGGGGTCTGGAACCCCTTGAACTGTCTGAGGGAGACTTGGTCTCCAGGGGAGATGGGGTCTGAAGTCTCCTGCTGATCAATTGTCACTGGGCCAGGCAGGGACTATCTGCATGTGAATGGAGGAGGGAGTACAGGAGGGAGAAGTAGGGGAGGTAGGTAACCAGTGGGGGATTTGGACAGGGAGGTGATTAGAGAGTAAGAATGGCCTCCCGTACAGTAATTCAAAGGGGCTGAGTCCAGTGGGAGAGTGAGGGGCAGCCCATAAGCATGTCAGAGCAAGAGGGAGAAGAGAGGGCCAGGACAATTTAAGTTCAATAGAAAGTTTGGTGAGCTGTTGTTTAATAAGGCCGTTGGCCCATTCTACTTTACCAGATGACTGAGGGTGGTAGGGAATGTGCAGTTTCCAAGACATGTTGAGTGCCTCCGATACTTGTGAAACAATTCTAGATGTGAAGGCCAGACTGTTGTCCAACTAGATGGTTAATGGGACCCCAAATCTCGGTATGATGTGTTCCAAAAGTATCCGGGCCATGACATCAACAGTCTCCTTCAAGTTGGAAAGGCCTCGATCCAGCCTGTAAAAGTATCAACTAGAGTAAGGAGGTAGCAAAGTCTTTTATGAGGTGGCCTGTGGGTAAAGTCTATCTGCCAATCTTCACCTGGCTTATGTCCCTGTAGTTGGTGCAGAGGCTGGCAGAGATGTAGGGCCCCTTGTGGATTGGCTTGGGTGCATATCCCCAAGTGGACTGGGCTTGTGAGATGTGTGTCTGGAGGCCATCGGGGTCCATCAGGGGTTCCAGAAACCTGTAAAAGGCTTTGGGTCCAATGTGTAAGGAGTGATGGATGTCAGAGATAATTGTACCAGCCTGCTTTTGGGGAAGAATCAGCTGGTTATTTTTTTCTGGCTAGGTTTTTTTTTGTTTTGTTTTAATATTTTATTTTTATTTATTTATTTTAGAGAGAGATACAGAAATAGGCAGAGAGAGAGAGAGAGAGCATGCTAGGGCGTGCTAGGGCCTCTAGCCCCTGCAAATGAACTCCAGATGCAAGCGCCCCCTTGTGCATCTGGCTTACATGAGTCCTGGGGAGTTGAACCTAGGTCCTTTGGCTTTGAAGGCAAGCGCCTTAACTGCTAAGCCATCTCTCCAGCCCCAGCTGGTTATTTTTAAAGATACAACCATCCATATCTCGTGTATCCTCCTTTTTGAGGAGTTCACTTTCCTCTTCTGATGAGTAGTTGGGCTGTTATGTTGGGGACAGAAGACAGATTTGTCCTGGGTTGGGGCTAGGTGACAGGGAGATTTTTTGTGCTACAGAGTCCGCCCTGGCATTACCTTGTACTACTGGGTCCTTTGAGGCCTGGTGTCCCTGGCAGTGAATAATGGCCACCTCTGCTGGGAGCTGGAGAGCCTCTAGGAGTTTGTCTATAAGGGGCCCATTAATGATGGGGGTACCTTTACTTTAGTAATACGGAATCCTCTGTCCTTCCAGAGAACTGAATGGGTGTGGGCTATGGAGAAAGCATGTTTAGAATCTGTATAGATGTTAGCTCTTAGGCCATTTGAGATATGTAAAACCCGAGTTAGAGCAATTAGTTCAGCCTTTTGAGAGGTGGTGCCCATCAGCAGGTGAACAGCCTCTAGGGTGTCAGCAAACGTGACCACAGCATAGGTTGCTTGTCGGTTTCCCGAGCTGTCAATCAAGGAGCTTCTATATACAAAGAGAACTAAGCCGGGCGTGGTGGTTCACGCCTTTAATCCCAGCATTCTGGAGGCAGAGGTAGGAGGATCGCCATGAGTTCAAAGCCACCCTGAGACTACATAGTTAATTCCAGGTCAGCCTGGGCCAGAGTGAAACCCTACCTCAAAAAACAAAAACAAAAACAACAACAACAAAAGAGAACTAATTAGGGTGACATGAGGGGTTTGTCTTGCAGACCTGGCTGAGGGGAGTGAAGGGCTTCTACTATTTCAGGACATGAATGGGAGGGGGACCCCGGGGAAGGGGAAGAAGGAAGGAGCATTGCTGGATTAAGAGTGGAGCAAGTTGCGCCAGGCGTGATGGCACTTGCCTTTAATCCCAGCACTCAGAGGCAGAGGTAGGAGGATCGCTGTGAGTTCAAGGCCACCCTGAGAATACCAAGTGGATTCCAGGTCAGCCCAGGCTACAGTGAGTCCCTACCTCAAAAAACCAAAAAAAAAAAAAAAAAAAAAAGAGAGAGAGAGAGAGAGAGAGAGAGAGAGAGAGAGTGGAGCAGGTTGTTAGGGAGACCTGAGGGTTATCCAAGAAAAGGTGGAAGGTCTGTACTCGTGAGGGCCCAAGCAGGGAAAGAGAGCAGTGGCTTGAGATCAATCAGGCAGTGAGAGGAGAAGACAGTGATAGGTTCGAGAAAGGTGATCTTGATGGCCTCTCAGGGCAGTTCTGCCTCAGCCGCCAGGGCCCTTAGGCAGGGCTGCCATCCACATACTGTTGGGTCTAACTGTTTAGACAAGAAAGCCACCACCTGGTGGATGGTTCCAATAGGCTGGGTGAGTACACCACCTGCTGTTCCCAATCTTTCATCTGGAAAGCGGTGGTATGGTCAAGAGGGGTATGGGAGAGCCAGAGCCGGGGCTGTCAAAAGAGCATCGTGTAGGGCTGGAGAGATGGCTTAGTTGTTAAGGCATTTGCCTGCAAAACCAAAGGATCCCGGTTCTACTCTCCAGGACCCACGTAAGCCAGCTGCACAAAGGGGCACATGCATCTGTAGTTCATTTGCAGTGGCTAGAGGCCCTGGCATGCCCATTCTTTCTCTCTCTCTCTCTCTCTTCCTCTCGCAAATGAATAAATAAATATTTATATTTTTAAAAAGAGCATCACATAACAATGAGAAATGACAACAGACTACTGTTGGGTAGGAAAGAGGCCCTATAGGGGTCTCCTTTGCTGCCCAATATAATAGTTTAGCTGTGGCAGTAAAGTTAAGAATCCAGTGGTGAAAAATTCCCATGAGGCCCAAAAAGGAGAGGATTTGGTCTACGGTTTTGGAGACTGGATATCACAGAGAGCCCAGACTCTATCAACTGGTAGGGTTTTGGAGCCCAGACTGAGCTGGATTCCCAGGTAGGTTACAGTACGGGAGCAAAGTTGAACTTTGGAGGGAGACACCCTATATCCTTGAGAACCTAGAAAATTTAAAAGGGAGGCCAAGGCTCATTGGGACAGAGTGAGGGAAGGGCTACAGAGTAGAAGGTCATCCACATACTGTAAGACAGTGCTAGGTTTAAGGTTGCATATGGAAAGGTCTCTGGCCAGCACTTGGCCAAAAAAGTGGGGTGATCCCAGAAGCCCTGGGGAAGAACTGTCCATGTGAGCTGCCTGGAGGAGCGGGTGTCTGGATCTTCCCATGTGAAAGCGAAAAGGAAATATGACTCAGGGTGGGGGGACCGTAAAAAATGTGTCCTTGAGGTCTAAGACTGTAAAGTGGTGGTGGTATTAGGAGTAATATGAGACAGGAGGGTATAGAGGTTCGTTTCTACCAGGTGGACAGGAACAACTGCCTCGTTGATCAGTCAAAGGTCCTGTGCCAGCACCAGAGGGCTTACATACTGGGAGGATGAGGGTGTTACAGGGTGAGTCAGTGGGTATAAAAGGCCTTGAGACAGAAGACGAGTGATTATAGGTTTGAGTCCGTGGTGGTGTGTTTCAGAGATGAGAAACTGGGGCCTTAAAGGGAAAGAGGTGGGGCCCTTGAGATGGATAAGGACAGGTTGATGATGTTTGGCTATTATAGGAGTAGATATGTCTCATACTCAGGAATCAGTTGGGTCTGGAAGGGAAGGAATAGGGCTGTCGTGGGTGGAGGTTTGTGAGGCTATTAGAAGAAGGAGGAGATGAGCATCTGGAGAGGCAGAGGGGGCTAGGGAGAGCATGGATCTGAAGTGGCTGAGACTATCTTGGCCTAATAGTGGTATTGGGCAATCAGGCATAACTAGAAATGAATGTGAAAAGAAACGTCCAGGGAGCAAAGGAGAGGTAAAGTCTTTGGCAGGAAGGAGGGAACCCCATTAACTCCCATGACAGAGATGGATGAAGGGATGGTGGGGCCTGAGTGGGCAGGAAAACCAGAAAATGTAGCCCTCATGTCCACCAGGAATGTAATGGACTTACCCACTACCTGGAGCTTTACCCTGGGCTTGGTGAAGGTGATGGGGGTCTCAGAGTCTGGGCATCATCAGTCCTCTGCCAACCCAAGAAGTTATATGCTGGAAATCCTCAGTTCACGGGCCTGGACCTCCACCACCTGGAGCAGAGGACAAGCTTACACCTGGGCAGTCTGACTTCCAGTGCCTGGTTGTCGACATATTGGGCATGGCTTGGTGGGTGGCGGCGGGTTGGGGTACTTACAAGCTCAATGGCCTTCCTGGCCACATTTGAAGCAGGCCCCTGGCACAGTGGACTGTGCAGCAGGATGGGGCTTAGGAGTACTCCTTTGTCCCCTCTGCAGGAGAACTGATGGCCTCAGGGCAGCTATCAGGCAGCTGTAGGGCTGCTTTCTGTTGCATCCGGGTCTGTCAGGAGGACTCAGCTGCCTCTTCTCAAACATTAAAAATCTTAAACACCATCCTCATCAGATCCTGAATTGGAGTCTGAGGTCCCTCTTCTGACCTCTTTAGTTTTTTTCTAATGTCAGGGGAGGACTGGGAGATAAAATGGGTAGACAGTGCTGTGGCTCCCGCCTCTGAGGCTGGATCTAAGCAGGTGTATTGTATCATAGCCTCCTGCAATCTGTTCAGAAAAAGAGCCAGGCTTTCATCTGAGCCTTGAGTGATTTCCCTAAGTTTATCAAAGTTAACCACTTTGTTTGATACCAATTCCATTCCCCTAATCAGACAAGTACCATTATGCCTCTTTGTCCCTCACCTCCCCATCCCTCCTGGTAATTCCATCCTGGGTCTGTGTCTGGAACCACCTGTGTCCCAGAAGGAAAATTTAGGTTAGTCAAGTGATTTTGGTCCATGTATAGTTTAGCTGCTGTCTGTACTCATTCTCATTCTTCTGGGGTAAGGGTAGAAACAAGAATAACATGTAAATCATGCCAGGTCAGGATATAGGCCTGAGTGAAGTATTGGAACTCCTTGATTAAGTCAGGTTTGCTGAGAAAGAACCAAGGTGCTTTTCAATCTGGGACAAGTCCTGGAGAGAAAACAAAACATGTACCCAGGCAGTTCCTTCAGCACCAGCCTCTTCCCAGAGACTAAAGACACCAGCTGTAAGGGGCTGTCAAGACCGGGCATGAGAGGAGACCAGAGATGGGTCAGAAGGATTAGAAATCTCAGGAGCCCACAAAATGGGTTGGTGAGGGTTGGGGGCATGGGGTAGATTTGGGTTGTGTGGGGTTGCAAGGGAAGGGCTGTTGGGGGCATTAGGAAGGAGTCCTAGAGCGTCAGCTGGGACTTAGGGGGAAATGCTGGGCCTGGAAGAGAGGAGGGAGGAGGGGAGAGGGTTATAGGGTGGGGTGTGGGAGTGGAGAAAGAGGCAGAGTGTGGTGGGTAAGGTGGAGGAGGAACTGAAGGCCATAGAATTGGGTGGAGGGAAGGGATAAGGGGAAGGGGAGTAAAGGCATTGGGGGTTTGGAAGGGAGGCCATGGTTGAGGGAGAAGCAGGAGATAGGGAAGGAGGGGCCGGAGCAGGGGAGAGGAATGGGAGGAGAGGATAGGAGATGGGGTGGCAGGAGAGGGAGAGCAAGAAGAAAGTTGGGAATTGTTGGGAGGGTTGGGTAGAGGAAGATGACGTGTTAGGTAGGAGCCAGGGGCAGGCTGGGGAATGTAACTGTTTCAAAGGTGGGAGGGGCAGAGGTCTCCTTATAAGGTCACAACTAGGGAGGGGGAACAACCATTTGCTGGTCCGATCATGCTCAGGAATGTGGGTGGTGGGGTTGTTGGAGGGCATGGCAGCCATGTTAGGTCCTCTGTTCTGAGCACAGCCCCACCTAACAAGTGGGAGCTGCAGTTGCTGCATTAGGTGACTTAGATGCAATGGGTCTGACTGGATCTTGGGGTAACAAGGGCCAAGTATCAGCACTAAATATCCAAAGGCAAGGTGAGCATGTTTACTGTAATGGACAGCATAGGCAAAACAATGCTCGTAACAGTATGACCCATGTAGACCTTTGGTACTGGCTGATTAATCATGGTGTTCCCAGAAGTGAAATAGATAAAAAGCCTACTAAGTTCCTGCTTGATCTGTATAAGCAGAAAAGTCCAGAGCAAAGGACCAAAAGGCCACTTTGAATTATAGCAATAGAGAATCAAGGCCTCTTAACCAGTTTCCAGACTTGAGCCAGTTTTCAGATCCTGAGTCCCTTGATTGAAGAAGAGGTGGCTGGGTCCCTTTGAGGAAGGACCTTCCCACAATCCCCAAAAGTTTCAATATTAAGCTTAGTCCTATCCTTCCTCAGAGGGACCTGTGGCCTTTCACTAGGGTAACTGTACACTGCAGTAAAGGAAATAATCAGACCTATCAGGGCTTACTGGACACAGGTTCTGAATTGACATTGATTCCAGGAGACCCCAACCGGCATCGTGGCCCTCCAGTTAAAGTAGGAGCTTATGGAGGTCAGGTGATCAATGGAGCTTTTGCAAATGTTGGACTTACAGTGGGTCCAGTGGGTCCATCCTGTGGTTATTTCCCCAGTTCCAGAATGCATAATTGGATAGATATACTTAGGTGTTTGCAGAACCCCCACATTGGTTCCCTGACTTGTGGAGTGAGGACTATTATGATTGGAAAGGCCAAATGGAAGCCATTGGAGCTCCCTCCACCAAGGATGATAGTGAACCAAAAACAGTATTGCATCCCTGGAGGGATTGCAGAAATTAATGCCACTGTAAAGGACTTGAAGGATGCAGGGGTGGTGGTTCCCACCACATCTCCCTTTAATTCTCCTATTTGGCCTGTTCAGATGACAGACGGATCCTGGAGAATGACGATGGATTATCAAACTTAATCAGGTGGTGACTCCAATTGCAGCTGCTGTACCACATGTGGTTTTTTACTTGAGCAGATTAACACATCTCCTGGTACCTGGTATGCAGCTATTGAACTTGCAAATGCTTTCTTCTCCATACTTGTCCATAAGGACCACCAGAAGCAATCTGCCTTCAGCTGGCAAGGTCAGCAGTACACCTTTACTATTTTATTAATTCTCCAGCCCTGTGTCAAAGCTTAGTTTGCAGGGATCTTGATCACCTGTCCCTTCCACAAGGTGTCACATTGGTCCATTATATCGATGACATTATGCTGATTGAATTGAATGAGCAGAAGGTGGCAACCACTCTGGAGTTGCTGGTACAGCATATGCACATCAGGGGATGGGAAATAAATCCATCCAAAATTCAAGGACCTTCCACCTTGGTGAAATTTCTAGGAGTTCAGTGGTTGGGGCATGCAGGGATATTCCTTCTAAGGTGAAGGATAAGTTGTTGCACTTGGCCCCTCCTACCAGTAAGAAAGAAGCACAATGTCTAATGGGCATCTTTGGATATTGGAGACAGCATCTTCCTCACTTGGGTGGCAATAGCTTGGAGGGCTGGGGGACTGTCCTCCAGCAGACTGTATATGCTCTGAATCAGCATCCTATATATGGTGCTGTTTCTCCTATAGCCCAGATTCATGGGTTCAGGAACCAAAGGGCTGGAAATGGGAATGGTACCACTTACCATCACCCCAAGTGAGCCACTAGCCAAAATTTTGCTTCTTGCTCCAGCAACCTTATGCTCTGCTGGCCTAGATGTCTTGGTCCCAGAGGGGGGAGTGCTTTTGCCAGGAGGCACAAAGAACATTCCATTGAACTGGAGGCTAAGACTTCCCCACTGGCCACTTTGGGATCCTGATGCCCTTGATTGAACAGGCTGAGAAAGGAGTTACAGTGTTAGCAGGGTGATTGATCCAGAGCACCAGGGGGAAATTGGACTGCTCCTCCACAATGGAGGTAAGGAAGAGTATGTCTGGAGTGCAGGAGATCCTTTAGGGCATCTCTTGGTGTTACCATGCCCTGTTATCAAAGTCAGTAGACAACTGCAACAACCCAATCAAGGCAGTGTGATAAATGGCCCAGATCCTTCAGGAATGAAGGTATGGGTCACCCCTCCAGGTAAAGAACCAAGACCTGCTTGCTGAAGGTGGAGGAAATACAGAATGGGTAGTAGAATAAGGTACTTACAAATACCAGTTAAGTGATAAAATGTGGACTGTAATTGCCATAAGTGTTTCTGTCTTGCCTTGTTAAGAGCATTTGTATATATCTACACCATTAAGATGCTTTTGTTGGGCTGGAGAGATGGCTCTATTAGGTAATTAATACTGATTAAGACCATATCTCCAGGACCCAGTTAACCACTGTTGCATGCATCTTTTTGTTTGGCAGTGGCTGGAGGCCATGGCGCACCCATTCTCTCTCTCTCTCTCTCTCTCTCTGTCTACCTGCCTATTTCTGTAGCTCTCTCAAACAAATAAATAAATAAATAAAATATTTAAAAAAAAGATGCTTTTGTTCTTCCTCTATTTCTCTATTAGGTAATTAATACTGATTAAGACCATATCACTAGTTAACCACTGTTAAATTTTTTGTTTGTTTGGTTGGTTTTTCAAGGTAGGGTCTCACTCTATGCCAGGCTGACCTAGACTTCACTATGTAATCTCAGAAGGGGCCTCAAACTTATGGCGATCCTCCTACCTCTGCCTCCCAAGTGCTAGGATTAAAGGCGTGTGCCACCACGCCTAGCCTAACCACTGTTGAATTTATTTTTGACTTATTATATTAGAGACTAAGCATTCCTCAAGGAAACTTGCTTTGTGGGGGGGGGAGAAGATTATGTGTTTCTGGTTGTACGGGGGATAGTTATATCATGTTAGGTGGAATTATGACCTTGTTACTGTCTTCATTTGGAAATTAAGTATGATGTAAGGAGATATGTATGGTTTGGTGTCAAGTTGACAAGGGGTAGATTGTAATGGTTATGTTTGTGTCAAATTGATCTGTTGAGGAATCCACAGACATCCCTCATAAGTGGGTCTCTGAGGTTCCTTCTAGGAAGGATTAATTAAAGGAGGAATCCTTCCCCCAGGGTGAGCCCTTCCCCCATAGTGGGTGGCCCCTCTTGGGGGGGTCTTTATCTAAAGAAGCTCTGGGAAGAAAAGTATCCTCTCCTCCCACCTGACTGGCAGTGCTGCTTGCTGTTCGCTGCTTTCCAGTGTGGACTGAAGACCAGCGTGGACTGAAGAGCAGCGTTTCTCCAGGACACCTCCAGGCCTTCAGTGCCCGGTTGGGACTGCTTAGACATCCAGCCTTATGGACTGAGCAACTACCAGGTTCCTTGACTCTCAGGCCTGCAACCTGCTACTGTTGTACTGTCGTAAGCTAATCCAATAAATTCTCTCTCTTTTTTTTTTTTTTGGTTTTTCGAGGTAGGGTTTCACTCTAGTTGAGGCTGACCTGGAATTTACTATGTAGTCTCAGGGTGGCCTCGAACTCATGGTGATCCTCCTACCTCTGCCTCCCCAGTGCTGGGATTAAAGGCGTGCGCCACCACGCCCGGCCAATAAATTCTCTTTTAATACAATTCTATCGGTTCTGTTCCTCTAGAGAACCCTGACATGGGTGTTATAGACAATTTACCCTTGCCAGTGTTTGGCAAATTCTCCTGTTCCTGTTGTCCACCTTATGTTGGCCAGAGGGTGATGTCCACCCTCTGCTCATGCCATCGTTTTCTCTTGTCATCATGGAGCTTCCTCTTGAGTCTGTAAGCCAAAATAAAATACCCTTTTTTTTCCCCACAAGATGCTCTTGGTCAGGTGATTTCTGCCAGCAATGCAAACTTGACTGCAATAGCAGAATAAGAATTTTTAGATCCCTCCAGACTGCCCCTAAGACTGTCCAAATGTCCATATTCAGACTGTTATAATCACCAAACAGACTCACAGTAAACTTCAACATGACCTACATGATCTTACCTTTTCTACCACATCATGGATGTCCCCTCTTAATCAATTTAATCTTACCAACCCCACCACCTGCTTCCTATGTGCTCCACTTGAATGAGCCTTCCTAACTACACCTTCCTTGTTCAATGTCACTTCCACTTCAGGGCTTCCCTGTTTCTGGAATCCCCTCTCAATACACCCTATCTCTTTCCCTTCCAAAATGCCTTGAGTGTTAGCATAAGGACATTTCTCAATGCTGGCCAGGAACTGTCAAAAACAACTCTATTAAGCCAGGTGTGGTGACCCACGGCTTTAGTCCAAGTACTTGGGAAGAAGAGGTAGGAGTATTGCCATGAGTTTGAGGTCACCCTGAGACTGCAGAGTGAATTAATTCCAGGTTAGCCTGGGCTAGAGTGAGACCCTGCCTTGAAAGAAAAAAAAAAAAAACCATTTGCCAAGGGGAATCCATTTCTGGTGCAGTTCCACTCTGTACACCTGCATCTCCCCCTTCCCCAATACACGAGCCGCTGCATCCCGGTCACTGGTGCCCAGCCTCACTATGTACACAAAAGGGGAACTGATGCTTCTCCTTCTCAAGCAGGTTCACTGGTATAGGAGGGCCGTTCATCTGCCTGTGGTGGTAGGAGTGAGCATAGCAGCCTCCATAGCTGCCATGGGGTTGGGCACAGGAGGGCTCGGTCATAGCTTATTCTCCTATGAGAAACTCTCTGCAGAACTAAGCTTCACAGCGCAGGGGTCCACTGAAGCCCTACAACTGTGACAGGAACAACTCACCTCTCTAGAAATCAGTTTTCTTACAGAGTCGCCACGCCCTAGACCTCTTGACAGGTGACAAAGGAGGGACTTGCCTCTTCTTAAACAAAGAATACTGCCATTATGTTAACCAATAAGGCACAGTGGAACTTGAAATAAACTTAAAAATCTGGCAGATTGACTTCAGGTAGGAACGCCACCTACTGCAGGGTCATGGAATAATTTTGGAACTATCTGGCCCTGGCTCTTGCCACTGCTGGGACCCCTGACTGGGAATATGCCTACTGTTCCTCCCGGTCCCCTGCCTCCTGAAATGCATCCAAAATCAGGTAGACCAAGTTACCCATCAAAAGTTTAACCAGGGCTGGAGAGATGGCTTAGTGGTTAAACGCTTGTCTGTGAAGCCCAAGGACCCTGGTTTGAGGCTTGATTCTCCAGGACCCACATAAGCCAGATGCACAAGGGGGCACACACATCTGGAGTTCGTTTGCAGTGGCTGGAGGACCTGGTATGCCCATTCTCTCTCTCTCTCTCCCTCTCTCTACCTGCCTATATCTGTATCTCTCTCTCAAATAAATAAATAAATAAATAATAAAAATGAGATATTTTACAAAAAAAAAAAAAGTTTAACCAAAGCCGGGTGTGGTGGCTCATGCCTTTAATCCCAGCACTCAGGAGGCAGAGATAGGAGGATCGCCAAGAGTTCGAAGTCACCCTGAGACTTCATAGTTAATTTTAGGTCAGCCTGGACCAGAGTGAGACCCTGCCTCGAAAAGAAAAAAAGTTTAACCAACTATTACTGATATCTCCATCTCCTATTCCATATCAGCCTCTAACCACCATGGAGCCATTTTCCCATCACCAGCTTCAAGGGGACCATCTAGCATTTACATGGGTGCTGGGAATTCAAACTCAGGTCCTCATGCTTGCACAAAAAGTAATTTTATCTACTGGACCATCTCCCCAAGCCTCTGTTTGGTATTTTTGGTAGCACAGGCTAGCCTCAAACTCATTATGTAGCAGACAATGACCTTAAATATTTATTTTTTTCTTTTTTCTTTTCTTTTCTTTTCTTTGTTCCAAGGTAGGGTCTCACTCTAGCCCAGGCTGATCTGGAATTCACTATGTAGTCTCAAGGTGGCCTCGAACTCACAGCATCCTCCTACCTCTGCCTCCCAAGTGCTGGAATTAAAGACATGTGCCACCACGCCCAGCTTTTTTTTTTTTTTTTTTTTTTTTTTTGTTTGTTTTTTGAGTTAGGGTTTCATTCTATCCCAGGCTGACCTGGAATTCACTATGTAGTCACAAGGTGGCCTCAAATTCACAAAAATTCTCCTACCTCTGCCTCCTAAGTGCTGGGTTTAAAGGCATGCGCCATCATGCAGAGCTAACCTTGAATTTATTTATTTATTTATTTATTTATTTATTTATTTATTTATTTATTTAGGAGAGAGACACCGAGAGAGAGAGAGAGAGAGGGAGAGGAAGACAGATAGAGAATGGGTGCACCACCAGCCTCTCAGCTGCTGCGAATGAAATCCAGATGTGTGCGCCCCCTTGTGGTCAAGTGCGGCATTGTGCCCTTGCGTCACTTTGCATCTGGCTAAACATGGGACCTGGAGATCAGAACTGCTGGAGATTGGAACCAGCATTCTTAGGCTTAGGAGGCAGGCGCCTTAACTTGTAAGCCATCTCTCTAGCCCTATTTTATTTTATTATTATTATTATTATTATTGGTTTTTTTGAGGTAGGGTCTCACTCTGGCTCAGGCTGACCCAGAATTCACTATGTAGTCTCAGGGTGGCCTCAAACTCTCGGCAATCCTCCTATCTCTGCCTCCTGAGTGCTGGGATGAAAGGCATGCGCCACACACAGCCCGGCTCCTATTTTATTTTATTTTTATTGACAATTTCCATCATTGTAAAAATAACCCATGGTAATACCCTCCCCCCCCCTTTCCCCCTTTAAAATTCCACTCTCCATCATTTCCCCTCCATCTCTCAATCAGTCTCTTTTATTTTGATATCATGATATTTTCCTCCTATTATAATGGTCTTGTGTAGGTAGTGTAGGCACTGCGAGGTCATGGATATCCAGGCCATTTTGTGTCTGGAGGAGTGCATTGTAAGGAGTCCTACCCTTCCTTTGGCTCTTACATCCTTCCTGTCACCTCTTCTGCAATGGACCCTGAGCCTGGGAAGATGTGATGGAGATAATTCAGTGCTGAGCACTCCTCTGTCACTTCTTCTCAGCATCATGGTGCCTTCTGAGTCATCCCATGGTCACTGCCATCTGAAAAGAGAAGCTTCTCTAATCAAAAGTGAGAGTAGCATTAATATATGGGTATGAACATTAAGAGAAGTGCTTACCAAGAAGCTTGGTAAGGGCTGGAGAGATGGCTTAGTGGTTAAGCCGCCTGCCTCCTAAGCCTAAGAATGCTGGTTCCAACCCCAGCGGTTCCAATCTCCAGGTCCTACGTTTAGCATCTGAATTTCCTTCGCAGCAGCTGAGAGGCTGCTGGTGCGGCTATCTCTATCTGTCTTCCCCTCCCTCTCTCTCTCTCCAAGAAGAAGAAGAAGGAGGAGGAGGAGTTTGGGAGCATAGTATATACATTTAGCCAGACACCAGCAGAGATACCCTACACCCCTAGGGCTTATGACTACTACCCCTGTCATATGTTTTCAGTATCAGGCATGTATTCCCTCCCACAGAGCGGGCCTCCAGTCCAATTAGAGAGAGTTGGTTTCCCACATAACCAAGACATGACACTATTGCACCCTTTGGCTCATTTAGCTTGGCTGGCCAAATTTAAGGCTTGCAATGTCCACTGTTGAGTATCTCCACTGGTGATTTCTCTCTCTTCCATTGAACTGCATGCAGCATAGCTTTCTGCAGCTTTCTGTCATCTGGTCTACATGGAGGAGGTTTCCAGCTCAGCTCTATCAGGATTTCTCAATGACCTTGCAGCCCAAGTATGTGGAGTCTTCAGTAATAGGGTCTTACCATCTATTCCTGGTGGGAAACCAAGAGCCTTGTCAATGGCCTGTAATGTTTCAGGGGTATCAATGACCTCCCTGGCCAACAACTCACTGAAAGGTATCCCATCCCTGGCACTGAAAATTTTCTAGTAACAATCTATGGCTCCTGAGTGTTCCATTATACAAAAAAAGTAGGTTTCTATATGACTTACTTATATCCTCTTAGATTTTGATTAGCCCTGCCTCCACTTTTCCTTTACTCAATCTCTTCCCCTGACCTCACTTAGGCCTTTTCACCCCCATTAATCTGTTTTTCTACTTACATATATACAATACCATCCTATTAAGCTCCCCCTCCCTCCCTTTCTATTTCCTTTATGTCCCCTTTCTAGCTTACTGGCCTCTGCTACTGAGATTCATTCCTACTTACATAGAAATCCAATCATTTAAAAGTAGGATCCACATATGAGAGAGACCATGTGACTTTTGGCTTTGTGGGCCTGGATTACCTCACTAAGTATAATCCTTTCCAGATCCATCCATTTCCTGCAAATTTCATAATTTCATTTTTGTTTACCACTAAGTAGAACTCCACTGTGTAAATGTGCCACATCTTCACTATTCATTCATCAGTTGAGGGACATCTAGGCTGGTTCCATTTCCTAACTATTGTGAATAGAGTAGCAGTTAACATCATTGAGCAAGTATCTCTAAGGTAGTGAGATGAGTCCTTAAGATATATGCCTAGGGGGCTGGAGAGATGGCTTAGTGGTTAAACGCTTGCTTATGAAGCCTAAGGACCCTGGTTCAAGGCTCCATTCTCCAGGACCCATAAGCCAGATGCACAAGGGGGCACACGCGTCTGGAGTTCATTTGCAGTGGCTAGAGGCCCTGGCATGCCCATTCTCTCTCTACATGCCTATTTCTGTATCTCTCTCCCTCTTTCAAATAAATAAATAATAAAACATTTAAAAAAAAAAAAGATATATGCCTAGGAGTGCTATATTTGGATCATATGATAACTCTATTTTTAGCTGCCTCACGAACATCCACACTGATTTCCACAATGGCTGGACCAGATTGCATTCCCACCAGCAGTGTAGAAGGGTTTTTCTTTTTCCGCATCCTTGCCAGCATTTTTTTTTTTTTTTTTTTTTTTGGTTTTTCGAGGTAGGGTTTCACTCTGGTCCAGGCTGACCTGGAATTACTATGTAGTCTCAGGGTGGCCTCGAACTCGTGGCGATCCTCCTACCTCTGCCTCCCGAGTGCTGGGATTAAAGGCGTGCGCCACCACGCCCGGCTCCCTTGCCAGCATTTTTAAAAGATTTTATTTTATTTTGTTTTGTTTTTTTTGAGATAGGGTCTCACTCTAGCTCAGGCCGACCTGGAATTCACTATGTAGTCTCAGGGTGGCCTTGAATTTATGGTGATCCTCCTACCTCTGCCTCCCAAGGGCTGGGATTAAAGGCATGTGCCACCATGCCCAGATTTTTTCTTTTTTTTTTTTTCTTTCTTTCTTTCTTTCTTTCTTTCTTTCTTTCTTTCTTTCTCTCTCTCTCTCTCATTTTTTTTTTAGATTTTATATGCCATCTGTATTTCTTCCTTTGATAACTCTATTTAGTTCTATAGTCCACTTTTTTAATTAGGTTGTTTGATTTCTTATTATTTAGTTTTTTGAGTTCTTTGTATATCCTAGATATTAAACCTCTGTCAGATGTATTCCTGGCAAAGATTTTTCTCCCATTCTTTAGGTTGCCTTTTTGCTCTATTCACAGTGTACTTTGCTGTACAAAAGCTTTGTAATTTCGTGAGGTCCCAGCAGTTGACCTGTGGTTTTATTTCCTGAGCAACTGGGGTTATATTCAGAAAGTCTTTGCCAAGACCAATATATTGAAGGGTTTCCCCTACTTTAAAAAAATTTTTTTTGTTTATTTTATTTATTTATTTGAGAGCGACAGCGAGGAGAGAGAGAGAGAGAGAAAGAGAAAGAGAGAGAATGGGTGCACCAGGGCCTCCAGCCACTGCAGACGAACTCCAGATGCATGCACCACCTTGTGCATCTGGCTTACGTGGGTACTGGGGAATCAAGCCTTGAACCAGGGTCCTTAGGCTTCATTGGCAAGAGCTTAACCACTAAGCCATCTCTCCAGCCCTCCCCTACTTTTTCCTCTAGCAGTTTCAGAGTTTCAGGTCTGATATTAAGGTCTTTGATCCATTTGGACTTAATTCTTGGGCATGCAGAGAGATAAGGATCTCTTTGGATCCTTCTATAGACACATGTCCACTTTTCCCGGCACCATTTGCTGAAGAGGCTGTCATTGGATAAAACAATGAGTATTTTTGGCATTTTTGTTGATGATCAGGTGGCTATAGTTACCCAGACTTACATCAGGGTCCTCTATTCTGTTCCATTGATCTACATGTCTGTACGTCTTTCTGATATGTTCTTGTATTCTGATTGCCAGTATTTTGTTGAGAATTATTGCATCTATGTTCATGAAGCAGATTGGTCTGTAATTTTCTTTTTTTTGTTCTAGTTTGTCTGGTTTTGGTATCAGGGTGATGCTGGCTGCATAGAAGGACTTTGGTAGGATTCCTTTTCTATTTTATGGAAAAGTTTGAGAAGAATTGGTTTTAGTTCTTCCATGAAAGTCTGGTAAAATTCACCAGTCAATCCATCTGTGCCTGGACTTTTTTTTTTTTAGTTGGGAGATTTTTTTTTATAACTGCTCGGATCTCCATACTTGTTACAGGTCTATTTAAGTGGTTAATCTCATCCTGATTTAATTTAGGTAGGTCATATGAAATCATCCATTTCTTTCAGATTTTCAAACTTAGTAGAGTATATGTTCTCATAGTATGTCCCTATAATTTTTAAAATTTCTCTGGTATCTGTTGTGATGGTGCCTTGTTCATATCTAATTTTATTAATTTGTGTCTCTTCTCTCTTTCTTTTGGTCAGATTTGCTAAGGGTTTATCAATCTTGTTAATCCTTTCAAAGAACCAACTCTTTGTTTCATTGATTCTTTGGATTTTTTTTGTTTCCATTTCAATAGGTTCTGCTCTAATCTTTATTATTTCTTCCTGTCTACTGAGTTTCAGTTTGCCTTGTTCTTTTTCAAGGCCTTTTGGTGAAACATTAAGCTGTTCACTTGTGACCTTTCTTATTCTTGTTCAATGTCACTTCCACTTCAGGGCTTCCTGTTTCTGAATCCTCTCAATACACCCTATCTCTTTCCCTTCCAAAATGCCTTGAGTGTTAGCATAAGGACATTTCTCAATGCTGGCCAGGAACTGTCAAAACAACTCTATTAAGCCAGGTGTGGTGACCCACGGCTTTAGTCCAAGTACTTGGGAAGAAGAGGTAGGAGTATTGCCAAGGAGTTTGAGGTCACCCTGAGACTGCAGAGTGAATTAATTCCAGGTTAGCCTGGGCTAGAGTGAGACCCTGCCTTGAAAGAAAAAAAAAAACCATTTGCCAAGGGGAATCCATTTCTGGTGCAGTTCCACTCTGTACACCTGCATCTCCCCTTCCCCAATACACGAGCCGCTGCATCCCACTGGTGCCCAGCCTCACTATGTACACAAAGGGAACTGATGCTTCTCCTTCTCAAGCAGGTTCACTGGTATAGAGGGCCGTTCATCTGCCTGTGGTAGGAGTGAGCATAGAGAGCACACAATACCATTCTCTACTGCAAACAAATTCAGATTGTCTCATTCACCATTTTTTGTGCAGTGAGAAGCTTTTCATGGGTACCAGGAAATAACCCAGCTGCTCAGGTTGCAGCAATCACCTTTAACTGCTGAGCCATCTCTCCAGCCCCAGAACTGGTCAGGTCCTGACTGAATTGGCACCACCCAGCTAAGCTGCCCCCAGAGTCCTGATCCTGCACCTCCGTGTATACTGTTTTAAAAGTTTTAGTTTGGAGGAACTTGAAATACAGCTCCGACAAATAATCTTCCAACTGGACTTGCCTCTCCCAGGACAGTTCCTACTTGTACTTCCTGTCTTGCTCAGACCTCCTGGAAGCCTAATTCCAGCTTACTTCTCCTCGCTCCCATATACTTGGGCTAGCCAGCCTTTTTGATATGTTGACCTCACCTCTGAAACACTGCTTGACTTTGCCTGCTCTGGGAACTCTACTAATTGCACTTAATTTGCAGACAGACCCACCACCAATCCCCAGCCACTTTCTGCATAGGTCTGGTCAGGACTGCCATTCCCCAGAAGCCACTGTTTGGGACAAATCCTAAGTCAAGCCCTGAGAACAGCAAAAAAAAAACCTTTGCAGGAGATGTTAGGTCCATAGGCGACTTTGATTTCACGAGCTGCTGGAAAATGTCAGCTCTGGTGAGAGTAATTCCTGCCAACACACAGGACAACCCACCTCAAGATGTAGCCAAAATAAAAGCAATGAACCTGGGGATGGGGAGACATATTCCTGATTTAACTGTTGAAGCACCTGGATTTAGCTAAAGAGTCATCCCCATAGCTACTTCTTTCCTCCTCAACTCCATCCCCCACTCCTAAGTGAGAGGATAGTGTGTATTGATTTGACAAATTATACATCTATGAGTGGCTTTTACCATCCCCACATGGCTAGAATTAGGACCTTTATCGGGTCACTTTCACCACCTAAACAGAATATCTGGCAGAAGTAAACCTTAGAGAAAAGAGAGAATTTATTATAATAGAGTCCAGCCACAGGTAATTGATCTTCGAATACTCAGCAGAGCAGGAAGCAGAGGAGAGCCTGTGATCTGGCTTATGTCGGATGGGTGGAGAGCCAACCGCCCCTATTAGCTTTTATCTACTGCCTTAACTTCAAGCCATCTTTCCAGCCTCAAAATGGCACCATATTTTGAAGGCAGGGCCTTCAAATACATTAGTTAAGTAGGTATATTTTGCCGAGGAAACTGTGTGTCACTGTGCAGACCCCATAGGTTCATGACTAGCCCAGCTTGCCAGTGCTGGCTAGTTAATTGATCTTAAATGGTTCCAGCTACTGCAGCAAGAGAACTGTTGCCCAGCCCCGATGGCTCAGTGGTTAAATCTGCCATGAGATGAAACCTATCAGTCCAAGATGACCCCACTGTAAAGCTCCCACATGTACAAAGCTGTATCTATAGTTCATTTGTCCTAGAAAGAGGCCCTGCATTTTCTCCCCTCTCCCTCCTCAGCTGCACTTGGCATCTCTTCTCTCTCTCATGAATATTTTTCATGCTGAGCACTCTGTCTCTTCTCAGCACCATGGTGCCTTCTGAGTCATCCCAAGGTCACTGCCATTGAAAAGAGTTTCTCTAACCAAAAGTGAGAGTTGCATTAATATATGGATATGAACATTAAGAGAAGTGCTTATCGGTTTTTGGTGAATAGTATATACATTTAGTCAGACACCAGCAGATGTTACACCTCTAGGGCTCATGACTACCCCTGTTGTAGGTTTTCAGTATCAGGGATGTATTCCTCCCATGGAGCAGGCCTCCAGTCCAATTAGAGAGCAGTTGGTTTCCATAACAGACATGCCACTATTGCACCTGTTGGCTCATTTGGCCTGGCTGACCAAATTTAAGGCTTGCAGTGTCCACTGTTGAGTATCACCACTGGTGATTTCTCTCCCATTGAACTGCATGCAGCATAGCTTTTTCCAGCTTTCTGTCAGCTGGTCTACATGGAGGAGGTTTCAGCTCAGCTCCAGCAGTTTTTGTTGTTGTTGTTTTTGTTTTCTTTTTTCAGGTAGGGTCTCACTCTAGCTCAGGCTGACCAGGAAATCACTATGTACTCTCAGAGTGGCCTCAAACTCATGGCGATCCTCCTACCTCTGCCTCCTGAGTGCTGGGATTAAAGGTGTGTGCCACCATACCCAGCTCCACTGAAAATTTATATCTATGGCTTCTGAGTGTTACATTATCTAAAAATGTAGGTTTCCATATTACTTACTTATATCCTTTTGTATTTTGATTAGCTTCCTCAACCTTTCCTTTTACTCAATCTCTTTCCTAACCTCACTTAGGCCTTTTCACCCCCATTAATCTGTTCTTCTCTTACATATATACAATATCATCCTATTAAGTCCCCTCTCCTCCCTTTCTATTCCCTTTATATCTCCTTTCTAGCTTACACGTGCCTGCTACTGAGTTTAATTCCTACTCACATAGAAGTCCTATCCACATATGAGAGAAACATGTGACATTTGGCTTTTGGGTCTGAGTTACCTCACTAAGTATAATCTTTTCCAGATCCATCTATTTTTCTGAAAATTTCATAATTTCATTTTTCTTTACCACTGAGTAGAACTCCATTGTGTAAATTGTCATATCTTCATTAATCATTCATCAGTTGAGGGACATCTAGGCTGGTTCCATTTCCTAGCTATTGTGAATAGAGCAGCAATAAACATGGTTGAGCAAACATCTCTAAGGTAGTGAGATGAGTCCTTAGGATCTATGCCTAGGAGTGGTCTTGCTGGGTCATATGGTAAATCTATTTTTAGCTGACTGAACCTCCACACTGATTTCCACAATGGCTGGACCAGATTGCAGTCCCACCAACAGTGTAGAAGGGTTCCTCTTTTTCCGCATCCTCACCAGCATTTATAGTCATTTGCTCAAAATTGTTTTAGATAAGCCGGGCATGGTGGCGCACGCCTTTAATCCCAGCACTCGGGAGGCAGAGGAAGGAGGATCACCGTGAGTTCGAGGCCACCCTGAGCATCTGGCTAGCGTGGGACCTGGAAACGTGGGACCTTGGAACCGCTGGAGGTGGAACCAGTGTTCTTAGGCTTAGAGGCAATTTCATCCTCTGTGTGTTTGTCATTAGCATATAGGAGGCTACTGATTTCTGTGTGCTTATTTTCTATCTTGCTACATGGTTATAGTTATTTATCAGCTCTAACAGTTTGCTGGTAGTCTTTAGGTCCTTTAGGTATAGAATCATATCATCTGCAAATAATCATAACTTGATCTCTTCCTTTCAATTTGTATCCGTTTTATGTGTGTCTCTTGCCTTATTGCTATGGTTAAGACTTCCAGTACTGTATTAAATAAAAGTGGGGACAGTGGGCACCCTTGTCTCATTCCTCATTTTAGTGTAAAAGCTTCAAGTTTTTCTCCATTTAGTATTATGTTGTTTTGCCATAAATAGCCTTTATTATATTAAGATATGTCCCAGTCTCTGTAGGACTTTTATCATGAAGTGATGTTGGATTTTTGTCAGATGCTTTTTCTGCATCTAATGAGAAGATCATATGATTTTTTTTGTCCCTCAGTCCATTTATATAATGTATTATATTTATCGGTGTATATGTTGAACCATCCCTGCATCTCTGGGATAAAGCCTACTTGGTCAGGGTGAATGATCTTTCTGATATATTCTTGTATTCTGTTTGCTAATATTTTGTTAAGAATTTTTGCATTTATGTTTGTGAGGGAGATTGGTCTGTAATTTTTCTTTTTGTTCTATCTTTGTCTGGTTTTGGTATCAAGGTGATGCTGGCTTCATAGAAGGAGTTTGGTAGAATTCCTTCCTTTTCTATTTTATGGAAGTTTGAGAAGCATTGGTGTTAGTTCTTCCATGTAGGTGTGGTAAAATTCACCAGTGAATCCATCTGGGCCTGAACTTTTTTGAGTTGGAGATTTTTTATAATTCTTGGATCTCCCATACTTGTTATAGGTCTATTTAAGTAGTTAATCTCATCTTGATTTAATTTTGATAAGTCATATAAATCAAGGAAATCATCCATTGCTTTCAGACTTTCAAACTTAGTGGAATATATGTTCTTATCATTCTATCCCAGGCTGACCTGAATTCACTATGTAGTCACAAGGTGGCCTCAAATTCACAAAAATTCTCCTACCTCTGCCTCCTAAGTGCTGGGTTTAAAGGCATGCGCCATCATGCAGAGCTAACCTTGAATTTATTTATTTATTTATTTATTTATTTATTTATTTATTTATTTATTTAGGAGAGAGACACCGAGAGAGAGAGAGAGAGAGGGAGAGGAAGACAGATAGAGAATGGGTGCACCACCAGCCTCTCAGCTGCTGCGAATGAAATCCAGATGTGTGCGCCCCCTTGTGGTCAAGTGCGGCATTGTGCCCTTGCGTCACTTTGCATCTGGCTAAACATGGGACCTGGAGATCAGAACTGCTGGAGATTGGAACCAGCATTCTTAGGCTTAGGAGGCAGGCGCCTTAACCGCTAAGCCATCTCTCTAGCCCTATTTTATTTTATTATTATTATTATTATTATTGGTTTTTTTGAGGTAGGGTCTCACTCTGGCTCAGGCTGACCCAGAATTCACTATGTAGTCTCAGGGTGGCCTCAAACTCTCGGCAATCCTCCTATCTCTGCCTCCTGAGTGCTGGGATGAAAGGCATGCGCCACCACGCCCGGCTCCTATTTTATTTTATTTTTATTGACAATTTCCATCATTGTAGAAAATAACCCATGGTAATACCCTCCCCCCCACTTTCCCCTTTAAAATTCCACTCTCCATCATTTCCCCTCCATCTCTCAATCAGTCTCTTTTATTTTGATGTCATGATATTTTCCTCCTATTATAATGGTCTTGTGTAGGTAGTGTAGGCACTGCGAGGTCATGGATATCCAGGCCATTTTGTGTCTGGAGGAGTGCATTGTAAGGAGTCCTACCCTTCCTTTGGCTCTTACATCCTTCCTGTCACCTCTTCTGCAATGGACCCTGAGCCTGGGAAGATGTGATGGAGATAATTCAGTGCTGAGCACTCCTCTGTCACTTCTTCTCAGCATCATGGTGCCTTCTGAGTCATCCCATGGTCACTGCCATCTGAAAAGAGAAGCTTCTCTAATCAAAAGTGAGAGTAGCATTAATATATGGGTATGAACATTAAGAGAAGTGCTTACCAAGAAGCTTGGTAAGGGCTGGAGAGATGGCTTAGTGGTTAAGCCGCCTGCCTCCTAAGCCTAAGAATGCTGGTTCCAACCCCAGCGGTTCCAATCTCCAGGTCCTACGTTTAGCATCTGAATTTCCTTCGCAGCAGCTGAGAGGCTGCTGGTGCGGCTATCTCTATCTGTCTTCCCCTCCCTCTCTCTCTCTCCAAGAAGAAGAAGAAGGAGGAGGAGGAGTTTGGGAGCATAGTATATACATTTAGCCAGACACCAGCAGAGATACCCTACACCCCTAGGGCTTATGACTACTACCCCTGTCATATGTTTTCAGTATCAGGCATGTATTCCCTCCCACAGAGCGGGCCTCCAGTCCAATTAGAGAGAGGTTGGTTTCCCACATAACAGACATGACACTATTGCACCCTTTGGCTCATTTAGCTTGGCTGGCCAAATTTAAGGCTTGCAATGTCCACTGTTGAGTATCTCCACTGGTGATTTCTCTCTCTTCCATTGAACTGCATGCAGCATAGCTTTCTGCAGCTTTCTGTCATCTGGTCTACATGGAGGAGGTTTCCAGCTCAGCTCTATCAGGATTTCTCAATGACCTTGCAGCCCAAGTATGTGGAGTCTTCAGTAATAGGGTCTTACCATCTATTCCTGGTGGGAAACCAAGAGCCTTGTCAATGGCCTGTAATGTTTCAGGGGTATCAATGACCTCCCTGGCCAACAACTCACTGAAAGGTATCCCATCCCTGGCACTGAAAATTTTCTAGTAACAATCTATGGCTGCTGAGTGTTCCATTATACAAAAAAAGTAGGTTTCTATATGACTTACTTATATCCTCTTAGATTTTGATTAGCCCTGCCTCCACTTTTCCTTTACTCAATCTCTTCCCTGACCTCACTTAGGCCTTTTCACCCCCATTAATCTGTTTTTCTACTTACATATATACAATACCATCCTATTAAGCTCCCCCTCCCTCCCTTTCTATTTCCTTTATGTCCCCTTTCTAGCTTACTGGCCTCTGCTACTGAGATTCATTCCTACTTACATAGAAATCCAATCATTTAAAAGTAGGATCCACATATGAGAGAGACCATGTGACTTTTGGCTTTGTGGGCCTGGATTACCTCACTAAGTATAATCCTTTCCAGATCCATCCATTTCCTGCAAATTTCATAATTTCATTTTTGTTTACCACTAAGTAGAACTCCACTGTGTAAATGTGCCACATCTTCACTATTCATTCATCAGTTGAGGACATCTAGGCTGGTTCCATTTCCTCATATTGTCAGTTGCAGTTAACATCATTGAGCAAGTATCTCTAGGGTAGTGAGATGAGTCCTTAAGATATATGTTCTGGATTTAACTATTAAACGCTTGCTTATGATAGGACCCTGGTTCAGGCTCCATTCTCAGGACCCATGTAAGCCAGATGCAAGGGGTATCTCTGGAGTTCATTTGCAGTGGCTAGAGGCCCTGGCATGCCCATTCTCTCTCTAGATATTTCTGTATCTCTCTCCCTCTTTCAAATAAATAAATAATAAAACATTTGGATATATGCCTGATAACTATATTTGGATCATATGATAACTCTATTTTTAGCTGCCTCACGAACATCCACACTGATTTTCCACAATGGCTGGACCAGATTGCATTCCCACCAGCAGTGTAGAAGGGTTTTTCTTTTTCCGCATCCTTGCCAGCATTTTTTTTTTTTTTTTTTTTTTTTTTTTTCGAGGTAGGGTTTCACTCTGGTCCAGGCTGACCTGGAATTACTATGTAGTCTCAGGGTGGCCTCGAACTCGTGGCGATCCTCCTACCTCTGCCTCCCGAGTGCTGGGATTAAAGGCGTGCGCCACCACGCCCGGCTCCCTTGCCAGCATTTTTAAAAGATTTTATTTTATTTTGTTTTGTTTTTTTGAGATAGGGTCTCACTCTAGCTCAGGCCGACCTGGAATTCACTATGTAGTCTCAGGGTGGCCTTGAATTTATGGTGATCCTCCTACCTCTGCCTCCCAAGGGCTGGGATTAAAGGCATGTGCCACCATGCCCAGATTTTTTCTTTTTCTTTTTTTCTTTCTTTCTTTCTTTCTTTCTTTCTTTCTTTCTTTCTTTCTCTCTCTCTCTCATTTTTTAGATTTTATATGCCATCTGTATTTCTTCCTTTGATAACTCTATTTAGTTCTATAGTCCACTTTTTAAATTAGGTTGTTTGATTTCTTATTATTTAGTTTTTTGAGTTCTTTGTATATCCTAGATATTAAACCTCTGTCAGATGTATTCCTGACAAAGATTTTTCTCCCATTCTGTAGGTTGCCTTTTTGCTCTATTCACAGTGTACTTTGCTGTGCAAAAGCTTTGTAATTTCGTGAGGTCCCAGCAGTTGACCTGTGGTTTTATTTCCTGAGCAACTGGGGTTATATTCAGAAAGTCTTTGCCAAGACCAATATATTGAAGGGTTTCCCCTACTTTAAAAAAATTTTTTTTGTTTATTTTATTTATTTATTTGAGAGCGACAGCGAGGAGAGAGAGAGAGAGAGAAAGAGAAAGAGAGAGAATGGGTGCACCAGGGCCTCCAGCCACTGCAGACGAACTCCAGATGCATGCACCACCTTGTGCATCTGGCTTAACACGTGGGTACTGGGGAATCAAGCCTTGAACCAGGGTCCTTAGGCTTCATTGGCAAGAGGAACCACTAAGCCATCTCTCCAGCCCTCCCCTACTTTTTCCTCTAGCAGTTTCAGAGTTTCAGGTCTGATATTAAGGTCTTTGATCCATTTGGACTTAATTCTTGGGCATGCAGAGAGATAAGGATCTCTTTGGATCCTTCTATAGACACATGTCCACTTTTCCCCGGCACCATTTGCTGAAGAGGCTGTCATTGGATAAAACAATGAGTATTTTTGGCATTTTTGTTGATGATCAGGTGGCTATAGTTACCCAGACTTACATCAGGGTCCTCTATTCTGTTCCATTGATCTACATGTCTGTACGTCTTTCTGATATGTTCTTGTATTCTGATTGCCAGTATTTTGTTGAGAATTATTGCATCTATGTTCATGAAGCAGATTGGTCTGTAATTTTCTTTTTTTTGTTCTAGTTTGTCTGGTTTTGGTATCAGGGTGATGCTGGCTGCATAGAAGGACTTTGGTAGGATTCCTTCCTTTTCTATTTTATGGAAAAGTTTGAGAAGCATTGGTTTTAGTTCTTCCATGAAAGTCTG
Organism: Orientallactaga sibirica; assembly: GCA_036365145.1. Taxonomy (NCBI): domain Eukaryota; kingdom Metazoa; phylum Chordata; class Mammalia; order Rodentia; family Dipodidae; genus Orientallactaga; species Orientallactaga sibirica. The sequence goes on along the minus strand of JAEOAD010002278.1, from coordinate 3,943,304 downwards.
GTAAAATTCACCAGTCAATCCATCTGTGCCTGGACTTTTTTTTTTTTAGTTGGGAGATTTTTTTATAACTGCTCGGATCTCCATACTTGTTACAGGTCTATTTAAGTGGTTAATCTCATCCTGATTTAATTTAGGTAGGTCATATGAATCAAGGAAATCATCCATTTCTTTCAGATTTTCAAACTTAGTAGAGTATATGTCCCTATAATTTTTAAAATTTCTCTGGTATCTGTTGTGATGGTGCCTTGTTCATATCTAATTTTATTAATTTGTGTCTCTTCTCTCTTTCTTTTGGTCAGATTTGCTAAGGGTTTATCAATCTTGTTAATCCTTTCAAAGAACCAACTCTTTGTTTCATTGATTCTTTGGATTTTTTTTGTTTCCATTTCAATAGGTTCTGCTCTAATCTTTATTATTTCTTCCTGTCTACTGAGTTTCAGTTTGCCTTGTTCTTTTTTCAAGGCCTTTTGGTGAAGCATTAAGCTGTTCACTTGTGACCTTTCTTATTTATTTATTTATTTATTTATTTATTTATTTATTTATTTATTTTTGGTTTTTCAAGGTAGGGTCTTACTCTAGTTCAGGCTGACCTGGAGTTCACTCTGTATTCTCAGGGTGGCCTCAAACTCATGGTGATCCTCCTACCTCTGCCTCCCAAGTGCTGGGATTAAAGGTGTGCACCACCACACCCAGCTCTAATTTCTTAATATAGGTACTTAAAGCTATAAATTTCCCTCTTAGGACTGCCTTCACTGTGTCCCAAAAGTATTGGTATGTTGTGTTTCCATTATCCTTTAATTCTATGAATTTTTTTGTTTCCTTTTTGATTTCTTCATTGACCCAATCATCATTAAGTAATGTACTGTTTAATTTCCATGATTTTGTGTGTGCTCTATAGCTTTTCTTGCTATTGATTTATAGTTTGATCCCATTGTGATCAGATAGAGTACAAGGAATTATTTCAATTTTCCTGTATTTGTTAAGATTTGCTTTGTGTCCTAATGTATGGTCTATTTTAGAAAATGTTCCATGTGATGCTGAAAAGAATGTGTATTCTGCAGCATTTGGATGAAATGTCCTGTATATATCTGTTAGGTACATTTGTTCTATGACCTCATTTAGTCCAGATACATCTCTGCTTATTTTTTTTGCTGAGATGACCTGTCAATTGAGAGTGGGGTGTTGAAGTCATCCACTACAACTGTGTTTAGTGTTATCTGTGACCTTAGTTCTAATATTTGTTTGATGAAATTGTGAGCCCCCATGTTAGGTGCATATATGTTTAGAATTGCAATGTCCTCCTGTTAGAGTGTTCCTTTATTCAATATAAAGTGACCCTCATTATCTTTCCTAACTAATGTTGGTCTGAAGTCTACCCTGTCAGATATTAGGATATTGACCCCTGCTTGTTTTCTAGGCCCATTTGCTTGAAACGCCATTTTCCAACCTTTCACCCTAAGATAGTATCCATCCTTTTAGAAAGGGGAGTTTCTTAGAGGCAACAAATTGAAGGGTCCTGCTTTTTTTTTTTTTTTTTTTTTTGAGGTAGGGTCTCACTCTGGCCCAGGCTGACCTGGAATTCACTCTGCATTCTCAGGCTGGCCTCAAACTCACGGTGATCCTCCTACCTCTGCCTCCCTAGTGCTGGGATTAAAGGTATGTGTCACCACACCCAGCTAGGATTTAAAAAAATATTTTTTTTTTTTGGAGAGAGACACAGAGAGAGACACAGAGAGAAGAAGACAGATAGAGATGGGTGCGCCAGCTGCTGTGAACAAAATCCAGATGCATGTGCCCCCTTGTGGGCAAGTGCAGCATTGCATGCTTGTGTCACTTTGCCTCTGGCTAAACGTGGGACTTGGATATTGGAACCACTGGAGATTGGAACCAGTGTTCTTAGGCTTAGGAGGCAGGCGCCTTAACCAGCTAAGCCATCTCTCCAGCCCTAGGATCCTGCTTTTTAACCCAGTGTGCAAATCTATCTTCAGGTTGGGGCTTTAAAGCCATTGATATTACAAGTTATTATTGAAAGGTATGTATTTATTTTTTCCATTTTTCTTGTTTTGTAGTTCTTCCAGTTTTACCTTTTCTCTCTTGTATTAAGTAGTACTTGAGTATGGTTTGTTTTTTCCAGGTTCCTTATATGAGTGCTTTTCTTTCTCTTTAGCATGGAGTATTCTTTCAAGTATTTTCTGTAGAGCTGGTTTTGACTTCAAATATTCCTTTAACTTGCTTTTGTGGTGGAATGTCCTTATTTTTCCATCTATTTGAATGGATAGCTTTGCAGGATAAAGTAACTTTGGTTCACAGTTGTTATCTTTCAGAACTTGGGATACATCACTCCAAGCCCTTCTGGCTTTTAAAGTTTGTGTTGAGTAATCTGCTGTGATTCTGATGAGCTTGCCTTTGTAGGTGACTTGCTTTTTCTAACTGCTTTCAATATATTTTCTTTGGTTTGTGTGTTTGGTAGTTTAATTATAATATGGAGAGGAGAGGTTGTTTCCAGGTTTTGTCTGTTTGGTGTTCTAAAGGCTTCCTGTATCTGCATTGGCATCTCTTTCCCACTTTGGGGGAAGTTTTCCTTTATGATTTTGTTGAAAACACCTACTATGCCTTTGGGGTGAAATTCTTCTCCTTCTACTATACCCTGAATTCTTATGTTTGATCTTTTCATAGTGTCCCCAATATCTTGAAATTCCCATTCACACCTTTCTATTAGTTTGTCTTTCTCTTTGTTGGACTGTATTAGATCTGCCACCTAGTCTTCTAGTTTAGATATTCTGATCTCTCCTCCATCCATTCTACTGGATTTTCTTTTTTTTTTTTTTTTTTAACCATTTATACAACTTTTATTTTAATTGTCTTTAACATTTATGAAAAAATTCAGGGGATGGGAAGATGGCTTGTAGTTAAAGGAGCTTACTTATAAAGCCTGTCAGCTAAAATCTCAATTCCCAGCCAAAATGGGCATTTGTTTGCAGTGACAAGAGACCCTGGCTTGTGTGTGCACAAATGGCAATTTCAGGCACTCTCAAGCCCTCACATTTGCACAGGAAGTGCATTAACTGCTAAGCCATCTCTCCAGCCCTACAACATGTTTTCTTTTGTACATTTGGTTACATATGTTATGTGTGTGCTTATATTTTACATAATCCCTGAAGTATTATACAATTTGACATTATCACCATTACTAAAATAGTTTTCCATGGAGTCCCCCCACTACCTCACAGGGACTGACTGAAGTCTTCATGATCCCATAGTGAATACCACTGAGGAGGGCTCCCAGGAATGAAAGCAGGAGTGAGGGGATAAAGAGTATAACCTATTGTAATATATAAAATTAAATCTAAAAGTGTTTCTCATTTTTCTTGCTTATCTTCTTACTTTCTTGGATCCTGAAGAGTTCTTTTTTGCTTCACTGTATTTTTTTTTTGAAAAGTTTTTTTTCAATTAAGCTCACTTCCTCATGGAGAACAGAGGTCTTTATTCGTAGCAAGAAGGAGAAGATATTTAGAATAAACTGATAACTCAGAGAAAAATTTGATTCTTCATAGGTTGTCACATGTTTACAATAGCTTTTACAAAATTTCTGGGTACTAAGCCAATACAATGAATTCTTGGTTAGCAGCGACTGGCCTTTCTTTATGAAGACTACTTGGAGGCTATGTCCATGGAAACAAGTTCTATCACTACCTTCTTCAGTCCAGTTGAACTGAAAACTTGAAGGGCCTTTGTTTTCAACCACTGGGTGTTGGATCAACCAGCACACTAAATTGTTTTTGTAGGTTCACCACCATTTCTCTTCTTTTATATACTACTGGTTTGTCGATGTGTGAATGGTAGAGTGGCCTTTCACTTTTCCACACATACTTTGCCCTTGCTTCCTCCCACTTTTGTTTTTTCTCGTCAAAAGTTTTCTTCATGATTTGGTACCACTTTCTGAAATCAAACCATGGCTTATCTTTTTTGTGTTCTTCATTATATGTTTCAGCAAGATCAGAATAAGACCATTCTAAGTTGTCATCCAATAAAAAGAGCAGTTTCAATACTACTACAATGACAGCTAGAGCTTGAACATCATATTTAACTGTTTTTTTCACTTTAGCTATAGGATCAAATGTCAGAAAATCCACTTCTCCTATTCCAGTCATTTTTACCACTTGGCAAGTTAAACCGTGCATTTCATCTGGGAGATTGACTTCCAATAAGTATTTCATACACAAAATGTTGGGATGAAGGTAGCAGTCTTCAGTTACCTCTGGAAAACGAGGTAAATCTAAAAACGTGGCAATTTCAATCATGTTTTTATAGATCTTTTCATAGTTAGGCCAAGACTCTATAGCAAAGATTCCTTTGTCACGCCCATATAATTTCATCTCTTCTGGAAAAAGCTGAAAAGCATTTATGTAAGGTATATGGCCCTCTTCAACAAATCTCAAAAGGTCTGAAAGAGTAACTGTTTCTCTCTACAGAGTTTTTTTTATTGCACTGATTGTGTTTCTCATTGCTAGTATTTCTGACTGGTTTTTCTTTATTATTTCTATTTCCTAATTTATTCCTTGTATTGACCTCCTTATTTGATTAAATTGTTTTCCTGTGTCTTCTTTGATTCCTTTGATTTCCTCTTTGATATCTTTTTAAAAAAATATTTTTATCTTTATTTATTTGACAGAGAAAGAGGGAGAGAGAATGGGTGCGCCAGGGCCTCTAGCCACTGCAAATGAACTCCAGATGTGTGCACCCTCTTTTGCAGCTGGCTAACATGGGTCCTGGGGAATCGAACCTGGGCCCTTTGGTTTTGCAGGCAAATAAATGCCTTAACCACTAAGCCATTCCTCCAGCCCCCCCTTTATATCTTTGAGGATACTTATAATCATTGTTTTGAAATCTTTCTCAGGCATTTCCTCTAAATCAGTCTCATGGAAGCTCATTTCATTCTTCCTTTCTTTCTCTTTCTTTCTTTCTTTCTTCTTTCTTTCTTTCTTTCTTTCTTTCTTTCTTTCTTTCTTTCTTTTTTTTGATAAAGACACAGAGAGATAGAGAGGAAGAGGAAGACAAACAGAAAATGGGCAAGCCAGGAGCCTCACAGCTGCTGTGAACAAACTCCAGATGCTTGTGCCCCTTTGTGGGCAAGTGTTGCATTGCGCCCTTGAGTTACTTTGCATCTGGCTAAATGTGGGACCTGCAGATTGGAAACGGCATTCTTAGGCTTAGTAAGCAGGTGTCTTAACCACTAAGCCATTTCTCCAGCACTGAAGGTCATTTCTGATGGATTAATACTTTTTGGTGGATTTATATTGTCTTGATTTTTTTTTTGTTTGTTTGTTTTTCGAGGTAGGGTCTCACTCTGGCCCAGGCTGACCTGGAATTAACTATGTAGTCTCAGGGTGGCCTTGAACTCATGGCGATCCTCCTACCTCTGCCTCCTGAGTGCTTTTTTTTGGGGGGGGGGTTTTCAAGGTAGGGTCTCACTCTAGCCCAGGCTGACCTGGAATTCACTATGTAGTCTCAGGGTGGCCTCAAACTCAAAGCGATCTTCCTATCTCTGCCTCCTGAGTGCTGGGATTAAAGGCATGTGCCATTATGCCCAGCTGTCTTGATTTTTTTTGTGTGTGTTTCTTGTATATAATGTAGAGATTCTTGCATCTTGGATTAATTTAATGCTGGGATTTTCTCATTATCTGCAGTATTATTAGATGTATCAATCAATCTGATGTTATATATCTTTAGGGTAGGAGCTTAAGGTACTAGGTGTGGCTTTTAAGACTCAGAGTTACCCCAAAAGTGACCCTAGGTGTTGGGTTTCCCTGCTACGTGAGTATTCTAGTGGGCTGGGTGGAACAAAATACAGGCAAATTCTAAAATGTAACTAAACAATATACACATTCAATGAAAACAGCACAGCATACTTAAGCAAGAGTAGTTATTATGACAAATGACAAACAGATTCTCTAATAAAGTCACATTCCCAAGGATGTGTGTTGCTCCACACCTTTAATCCTGTCAACTAGGAGGCTGCGATTTCTGGTCTGTAGAGGATTCCAAGGTCAGCTTGTGACTGAGACTCTTTTTTTTTTTTTAATATTTTATTTTTATTTATTTATTTGAGAGACACAAATACAGAAATAGGCAGGTAGAGAGAGAGAGGGAGAATGGGTGTTCCAGGGCCTCTAGCCACTGAAAATGAACTCCAGATTTCTGCACCACCTTGGGCATCTGGCTTATGTGGGACCTGGAGAATCGAACCTGGATCCTCTGGCTGCACAGGCAAGTGCCTTGACTGCTAAGCCATCTCTCCAGCCCCATGACTGAGACTCTTATCCAATGAATGACAGAAGAGGAGGCAAAGACACTATAAATCAGGAAGCAGCAAATAACAAGTCCAAAATAAAACTTATTTAAGAATGGAAAATTCACTGGGCATGGTGGTGCATGCCTTTAATCCCAGCACTTGGATGGCAGAGGTAGAACTGCCATGAATTCCAGGCCACCCTGTGACTACATAGTGAATTCCAGATCAGCCTGAGCTAGAGTGAGACCCTACCTCAAAATCCCCCCAAAAAGCTGGGCGTGGTGGCACACGCTTTTAATCCCAGCACTCGGAAGGCAGAGGTAGGAGGATAGCCATGAGTTCAAGGCCACCCTGAGAATATAGAGTGAATTCCAGGTCATTCCAAAAAAAGCCTGGGCTTAGCAGTTAGAGCCCTTGAGGCTTGATTCCCCAACCCTAAGCCAAAAAAAAAAAAGTGGCTGGAGAGGCTGAAGCTGGATACTGGCCTAGCTGTTAAACCCTGCTAGCAGTGAAAAACTCATAAATCATCTATAAATAAATTACAATCTCAAGGCTGGCAAAAAGAGGCTGGAGAGATAGCTTAGCAGTTAAGCGCTTGCCTGTGAAGCCTAAGGACCCTGGTTGAGGCTTGATTCCCCAGGACCCAGTAAGCCAATGAACAAGGGGGCACATGCATCTGGAATTCATTTGCAGTGGCTGGAGGCCCTGGTGTGCCCATTCTCTCTCTTTCTGTCTGTTGCTCTCAAGTAAATAAACACCCCCCCCCCAAAAAAAAAAAGAATGGCAAATCTGAACCCAGCATGGTGGCACATGCCTTTAATTCCAGCATGAATGCCCCTGGGCTACTGGATACTGGAGGCAGGCCTGAGCTGTCAGGTATGACTAAGTACCCTGGATCCCTGAGGTTGCAGTGAGCCTATAAATCATCTATAAATAAATTATAATCTCAAGGCTGGCAAGAGTGAGGCCGCTCCCTTCCCCCTACCCCCCTCCAGGTTGCCCCATCTTACCCAGAAGTCCTAATCTTGAATTAAAAAAATATTTTATTGGAGCCGGGTGTGGTGGCGCACACCTTTAATCCCAGCACTTGGGAGGCAGAGGTAGGAGGATCGCCGTGAGTTTGAGGCCACCTTGAGACTACATAGTTAATTCTAGGTCAGCCTGGACCAGAGTGAAACCCTACTTCAAAAACTCAAGTTATAAACTGGGCGTGGTGGCGCATGCCTTTAATCCCAGCACTCGGGAGGCAGAGGTAGGAGGATCGCCATGAGTTCAAGGCCACCCTGAGACTACATAGTGAATTCCAGGTCAGCCTGGGCCAGAGTGAGACCCTACCTCGAAAAAAACCAAAAAAACGAAAAAAAACAAAAACAACAACAACAAAAAAACTCAAGTTATATATATATATACAATTGTTATTATTATTATTGGACGCGCGGATGTAGCCAAGCCCACTGGCAGCCCAGCAATGCGCTCTGCCATGCAGGGCGGCGGACTAGTGGGATGGCAGATGAAGTGGAGCACCCTGCTTTTGAAGAGGAAAATGAAGAAATTGGAGGAGGTGCATAAGGAGGACAGGGTAAAAGAAAGAGACTCTTTTCTAAAGAATTACAGTGTATGATGTAGGGGTTTGGGGATGACCACGATCCTTACACAGAGTCAGTGGATATTCTTGAAGATCTTGTCATAGAATTCATCACTGAAATGACTCACAAGGCGTCAATTGGAAGACAAGGTCAAGTACAAGTTGAAGATATTGTCTTCTTGATTTGAAAGGACCCCAGGAAGTTTGCTAGAGTTAAAGACTTACTATGAAGAACTGAAACAGGATAGAAAAGCATTCGATGAAGCAAACTATGGATCTTGAACCTTCTGTATTTTCTGAAATGTCATTCATCTATGGAAACACTATCTAGTAGCTGTATGCTTTCTACAATAATGTGCTGATAGCTCGGCAAGTCAATGAAAGATGGGGTTTTCATGTCTTCAGCATTAGGGTGGTCCTTTCATTGCCTGCCCTCAAATGGCCATATTTAAATTACATAAGTGAAAGCCTTTTAAACCACGCAGAATCACTCTCAGGTAGGCGGTAGTGTTTTATGTTTTAGGTAGATTTGTGCCATGCAAGCTATACTGCAGATGCTCAGTGTGTGAAATCTAAATGTCCTGCTAAGCTGAGCCATATGCTTCATGTATTCTGAAATCCTAGACAATGGTGGTGGTCTGAGAGGTTATTGAAGATGGCAAACTGGTTTTTCTTTTAAGGTTATGACACAAGAAATTAAGTTTTTGTAAGAATACTTGTTTTAGCCGGGCGTGGTGGCGCACGCCTTTAATCCCAGCACACGGGAGGCAGAGGCAGGAGGATCGCCGAGGGTTCGAGGCTACCCTGAGACTACATAGTTAATTCCAGGTCAGCCTGGGCCAGAGTGAGACCCTACCTCAAAAAACAAAACAAAACAAAACAAAAAGAATACTTGTTTTAGAAGATATTTTAATATTCTTTTCTAAATAATAGAAGAATGGTTTTCTTTTTTTATAACTAAAGGTTTTATGCAGTGCTTCTATGTTGAAAGGGTTTTATGACTTAAAACCTTTCTAGGCTTATGTCATATGATCTGTTAAGTTTTAAAAGACCTCATTTTCCCAGATGACATTAAACCTAAAAATAGATGCTTTCAGTAGCAGAAATGGCAGTGCTTAAAAAACTGATGCCAGGATAAGTATTTGGGGTGTTTTATTAAAGTACTTGTTCATTGTCAGAATGTGTACTTGATTAAAACCATATGTGTCTATACAAACTACTTTTGTATAAGGGCTTTGTGTATACTTAGATAATTGCATTAAGTTATTATTGTATTTAGTGTATGAGGATTAAAATTGAATTTAAAGAGATCACTGAATGTTTCACTTTGTGAAACAACTTTTTGGTGCTGTTTACCATGTATAAATCAGTTCTTGGGAAAATACTTTATTGATAAGAGGAATAAAGAATGAAGAATTAAACACACACACACAAAAACATTTTATTGCTGGGCATGGTGGTGCACGCCTTTAATCCCAGCACTCAGAAGGCAGAGGTAGGAAGATTGCCGAGAGTTTGAGGCCACCCTGAGAATACAGAGTGAATTCTAGGTCAGCTGAGCTAGAGCAGGACCCTGCCTCGAAAAACTAAAAAGAAAAAAAAAATTATTTGAGAGAGGCATAAATATATACAGATAATGGATGCAATGGGGCCTCGCAGCCACTGCAAACAAACTCCAGACGCATGTGCCACCTTGTGCATCTGGCTTACGTGGGTACTGGGGAATCAAACCTGCGTCCTTAGGCATCACAGGCAAGTGCCTTAAGTGCTAATCCATCTCTCCAGCTCTGACCCTGAATTTTTTTATTACCTCATTATTATTATTTTATTTATTTACTTATTAGAGACATAGAATGGGCATGCCAGGGCCACTGAAAATGAACTCCAGGCGCATGTGCATCTGGCTTATGTGGGTACTGGGGAATCGAGACTTGAACCAGGGTCCTTAGGCTTCACAGGCAAGCGTCCAACTGCTAAGCCATCTCTCCAGCCCCCTGACCCTGAATTTTTGATCCTCCTGCCTCCACCTCCTCCATGCTGGGAGGACAGGCTTCAGTCACCATCCTGGCTTGCTTGTTTGGATTTTCAAAGTAGGGTCTTGCTCTAGCCCAGATTGACCTGACACTCATGCTATAGTCCTAGGCTGGCCTCATACTCACAGCAATCCTACCTCTGCCTCTCAAGTGCTGGTTTAAAGGCATGTGCCACCATACCAGCTTTCTGGCTGGCTTGTTCTGAGACCGAATCTTGGTATGTAGCCCAGGACAGCCTTAAACTTACAATCTTCCAGTCTCAGCCAGGCATGTGCCACCATGCCTAGGTCCTGTGGCTTCCCTGTCCCTACCCCCTTTTAGTTTGTGTGAGCTCCCAAAGCAATCCCACCACATTCCAGGAATATTTTCATCCAAAGAAGGCCTGCTTCCAGGGGCGTCACCATGGCCACCAGCTTGGTAGGATTGCACTCAGATTCCCAGAAAGAAGTTCTTTTTCCCAACTTACTTTATTTTAAGATTTTCTTTTTGAGGTAGGGTCTCACTCTAGCCCAGGATGACCTGGAATTCACTATGTTGTCTCAGGGTAGCCTTGAACTCACAGCAATCCTACCACTGCCTCCTCAGAGCTGGAACTAAAGGTATGGTGCCACTAGGCCCAGAGTCTTTAAAAATATTTTATTTATTTTGGTTTTACAAAGTAGGGTCTCTCTCCAGCCCAGGTTGATCTGAAATTCACTATGTAGCCTCAGGGTTGCTTTGAACTCATGGCACTCCTCCTACCTCTGGAAAAAAACAAACAAAACAAACAAAAAAGGAAATGACAGTCGAGTATTTTTTTTTAATTAGTTAAGCTGGATGTGATGGCCCATACCTTTAACCCGAGCACTCAGGAGGTAGAGGTAGGAGGATCTGTGTAAGTTCAAGGACAGCCTGGGATGGAGCAAGACCCTACCTCAGGGGAAAAAAAAAAAGAAAAGAAAAATTAAAGCAAGGGAACTGACACATATGGGCAATTCTAACATTTGGAATGGAGGCAGAAAGATCAAGAATTCAAACTGGAGCCGGGCGTGGTGGCGCACGCCTTTAATCCCAGCACTCGGGAGGTAGAGGTAGGAGGATCGCCGAGAGTTCGAGGCCACCCTGAGACTACATAGTTAATTCCAGGTCAGCCTGGACCAGAGTGAGACCCTACTTCGAAAAACCAAAAAAAAAAAAGAATTCAAACTGGGCATGGTGGTGCATGCCTTTAATCCCAGCACTTGGGAGGCAGAGGAAAGAGGATTGCCATGAGTTTGAGGCCACCCTGAGAATACATAGTGAATTACAGGCCAGCCTGGCCTAGAGTGAGACCCTACCTCGAGAAACAAAATCAAAAAAAAATTTTTTAATGAGATGAAGGGGTGGAGGGACATGGCTCAAAGCATTGGCCAAGCATGGGCAAAACATGTTTTGAGCACCTCAGAAAAAGAACTTAGAAGTTGGGACATTGGTGTGGTTTCTATGGAAATGAGTCATTCATTCTCCACCAACTTTTGTGTGAAAAGTAACATTTATTTTAAATACCAGAGAACCAGGGCAGACACTCACCAAACCTTAGTACAACTGCCCCTTGTAGGAGATGAGGCCTGCCTGGTTGCTCCCAGGAGCACCTGGAAGTGGCCTTTTGCAATGTGGCTGGTGGTTAGGCCTGGCAGGGCCCTGGGGAGCCCAGGTGGCATCAGGGGAAGTCGCAGTAGGGCAGGTGGAAGGGGTAGAGTGGTGTATAGCGTGACTTCTGCCAGAGAAGCTTGTTCTCCAGGAAGGCAACAGTAGGTAGGGTGAGGACCAGCGTCTCGTGCTTGAGTAGACTGTGTACATTCAGGCCTGTGGTACAGAAGTGTGCTCAGCCCCATCCCCTCTGCTTACGTGTGTAGTCCTTACCACCCTCCTCCACCTCACTGCACCCTGCCCTCCTTCCTTCAGATCCTGGTCTGGCCACCAAAGAACGGCTTTTGGATCCCCAATCTGCCCCATGTCGAAACCCAGCAGGGAGGAGAGCAAATGGATAAGCACACCATGCCATTAGGAGACCAGAGTGCTGGAACTCAGTGAGCGAGGGATAGGAAGGGGAGGTTGACAGGGCCTGGCAAGGACAAGCCCTTTTCTGCAGGGAGGTGGGGAGCCAAGGACTGAGGGGAGAGTTGGGTCAAGCTTTCTCTCACTCATGTGTTTGTGTACCCTCTTTGGCTGTATGAAGAACAGACTTGGATCAATGTGCCCTTAGAACCTTTCTTTGAGAAAGGAATCCCAAGGGTACAAGGAAAGCTAAGCACTGGAGACCCAGCTCAGTGGCAGAGCTGTTACCTGGCGTATACCTGGCCCTGGGTTCCATCCCTAGCACCATGGATGGAAGGTCGGATCTCAGACCTGGTCAGGGAATGTGGCTATGTTCAAATAAGCCATTCAGCGACCTAGTGACAGCTACAAGATTTTAACCGGGCTGGTTTCTACCAGTAGGACCTGTACCCACATGCTCCCACTGCTCACCAACCACCGGAATCAGATTGAAGGTCTTAAGCCTGGAGGTGGCCTCCACGACATTGTTAGGCATCTCCTCATGTGTCCTGCAATGGAAGTCAGGACAGGAGGTGACCCCAGTGGGCGTGGAGCTCAGGCCCAGCCTCCCCACCTTGCCCAGCACCGCCTCACAAGTCCACAAAGAGCACGGAGCTCCCCCAGCAGCGGTAGCGGGCCAACTCTGTCAAGTACTGTGGGTCTGTGGTGGGCAGTTCCAGGGAATCCACAATGTGTAGGTCATCCTAAGATGAAGAATGGACCCTTAAGCCCTGGGTCCAGAGCCCTTACATCCACCCCAGCGCCACAGCTATCAGCCCATTCTCCATGACGGCAGCTGTTCCCATGACACTGTTCTCTACCTGCGCCAGCTTGATGGTCAAGGCCACCTTGAGGCCCAGTGCCCGTAATTTCATGGGCAGCATGTAGTAGTAACTCGTGGGGCCTCGGGGACCATGGGCAACGCCTCCTGTGGGAACAAAGCAAATGCTGTCCAGTGCTGGGCCTGGAGGGCAGGAATAAGCTTCCAAGACTAGTGGGAAGAACTGTAGCTGGAAACTCAGACTTCACAACAAGGCCATGGGAGTGGCAGAAAGAGCCCTCTGGGGGGTATGGAAAATGTGGGACAGAAGAGGCAAAATGGGAGATGGGCCACAGGGGCTACTGACATGCCTGGAATCCCAGCACTGGGATGGGTGAAGCAGAAGTATGAGTGAGACCAGCTTGGGCTACATAGTGAGACCCTGTCTCAAAAGAAAGAAAAAGGGCTGGAGAGTTGGCTTAACAGTTAAGGCATATGCCTGTGAAGCTCAAGGACCCAGCTTCAATTCTCCAGGTTCCATGTAAGCCAGATGCACATGGTGGCACATGCGTCTGGAGTTAATTTGCATTGGCTAGAGGACCTGGTGCACCTATTCTCATTCTCTGTCTCGAATAAATAAATAAATAATATAAATATATATAAATATAAATTTTAAAAAAGAAAGAAAAGGTGTGCGCTAGCACTTGGGAAGCGGAGGTAGGAAGAGCACAATAAGTTCAAGGCCACCTTGAGACTACACTGTGACGTCCAGGTCAGCCTGTACTAGAGGGAGACCCTCCCTTGAAAAAACAAATAAAAAAACTCAAAAAACAAATAAAAAAAAAAAAAAAAAAAAAAAAAAAAAAAAGGCAGGGTGTGGTGGTATATGCCTTTAATTCCAGCACTCAGGAGGCAGAGGTAGGAGGATTGCTGTGAGTCTGAGGCCAGTCTCAGATTACAAAGTGAACTAGTTCCAAGGTCAGCCTGGGCTAGAGGAAGACCCTACCTTGAAAAACCCAAAACAAAACAAAACAAACAAACAAACAAACAAGCCTGGTAGTGGCTGGCATGTACTTGTAATCCCAGCATTGGGAAAAGTGGAGACAGGAGGATCCCTGTCCAGTCTTGAATACCTGAAGAGGTCCAAGCCAACGAGAGACCTCATCTCCAAAAAGGTGGGTGGCATTCCTGAGGATGACACCCAAGGTTGTTCTCTGGTCTCCACCCAAAGGCACACACACTCATAAAGAGGTTTAAGGAACCATGGAAGAGGGGAGGAGGACAGCCTTCGGGAAATGAGATCTTCATATCTGAGTCCTGGTGCCATATACCTCAGTGGCTGATCCACTATCACAGCAGATGTGAGCAGCTACATGTGAGGAAAAACCCAGAGCCCGTCCCTGCTGTACCTCCACTCACCTCCCCGCCAGATGGGGGAGCGGATACTGCCATGCCGGGCGTGCCCAGTGCCTTTCTGTGGCCAGGGCTTGCGGCCACCCCCGCTCACCTCTGCCCTGGTCTTGGTCTTGGCATAGCTCTGTGGGTACAATGTAAGGAAGGTCAACCAGATGGTATTACAGACACCCATCCCCTAATAGGAATGTGAGCAAAACACATATTAGTCACTGGGGAGGGAGAATGAAGACAGTGATGGGACTGCAGAGTGGACAGCAAGGAGAGAATAGCCCCCCATGGCCCAGACCAATGGCCTCAAAACTGGATCTTGCTGTCTGGCCAGGCTCACTCACTGTTAAAATTTTGTTTGGGGGGCTGGAGAGATGGCTTAGCGGTTAAGTGCTTGCCTATGAAGCCTAAGGACCCCGGTTCAAGGCTCAATTCCCCAGGACCCACATAAGCCAGATGCACAAGGTGGCATATGCATCCGGAGTTCGTTTGCAGTGGCTGGAGGCCCTGGTGTGCCCATTTTATCTGCCTCTTTCTCTCTCTCTGTCTCTCATAAATAAATAAATAAATAAATAAATAAATAAATAAATAAATAAATAAATAAATACAAAACTGTTTAAAAAATATTTTTTTTTTTAGGGCTGGAGGGATGGCTTAGCAATTGAGGCATTTGTCTACAAAGCCCAAGGACCCAGGTTCAACTCCCCAGGACCCACATTAGCCAGATGCATACAAGGGTGCATGCATCTGGAGTTCGTTTGCAGTGGCTGGAGGCCCTGTTGCACCCATTCTCTATCTGTCTCTCTTCCTCTTTCTCTGTTAAATAAATGAAAAATAAAATATCTTAAAAAAAATTTTTTTTTAATTTTGTTTGGGATACCAAGTGTGGTGATGCACACCTTTAATCCCAGCACTTGAGAAGCAGATAGGATTACCATAAGTTTGAGGCCAGCCTGAGACTACATAGTGAATTCCAAGTCAGCCTGGGCTACAGTGAGACCCTACCTTGAAAAACCAAAAAAAAATTAGAAAAAAATTGGGGGGGGGGGCTGGAGAGATGGCTTAGGGTAAAGTGCTTGCCTGCAAAGCCTAAGGACTCATGTTCAACTCTCCAGGTCCCAAGTAAGCCAGATGCAAGCATGCCATGTCACACATACACAAAAGGGGGTGCATGTGTCTGGAGTTCAACTGCAATGGCTGGAGGCCCTGGTGCACCAATTTTCTCCCTCTGTTTCTCTCTCTGTCTAGCACCCAAAAAAAAGAAAAGAAAAAGAAAAAAGAAAAAGGGCAGTCTGTTGGGCTTGTTTCCAAAAAAAAGTTAGCTGAGCATGGTGGCAGCACATGCCTTTAGTTCCAGCACTCGGGAGGCAGAGGTAGGAGGAGTGCTGTGAGTTTGAGGCCACTCTGAGACTATATACTGAATTCCATGTAAGCCTGAGCTAGAGTGAAACCCCACCTCGAAAAACCAAAACCAAAACAAAACAAAAATTTGGTGGCTGTAGAGATGGCTTAGTGGTTAAGGTGCTTGCCTGCAAAGCCTAAAGACCCAGGTTCAATTCCCTAGGACCCACACAAGCCAGGTGCTCATGGTGGTAAATGTGTCTTGTGTTCATTTGCAGTGGCTAGAGGCCCTGGCACACCCATTCTCTCTCTCTCTAATAAAAATAAAATTAAATAAATTTTTTTATTGTTGTTGTATGAGACAGGGTCTCATTATGCAACCCAGGCTGGCCTTGAATTTTCAGTCTTCCCACCTTAACCTCTCTAGTGTTGTGATCACAGGCAGATACCCCCACACTTATCTCTCTGACTCTGGAAAGTTTTTGGCACAAAATTCAAATTCCTTGCTATTGTTTCTACTGACCTCTTTGGCCACACTTGGCTTGCAGTCCCTGTCAAATAGCTCTATCCATTGAACCTGTGATCTAGTTAGGTTAAATGCCCCTATGTGACTGGGAACACGTCTCCAAGGTAGATTTCCGGCCTAGAATCCTCAGTAAGGGGCTGGGGGTGTGGCTTAGCAGTAAAGCTCCTGTCTAGAATCCACAGTGAGGACTAGGAGTGTGGCCCAGTGGTAGAGCTCCTGCCTAGAATCCACAGTTGAGAGGCTGGGGGCGTGGTTCAGTGGTAGATCTCCTGCCTACAATCTACAGTAATGGCTGGGGGTGTGGCTCAGAGGTAGAGCTCCTGCCTAGAATCCACAGTGAGGGCTGAGGGTGTGGCTCATGGGTAGAGTGGGTATCTATCATGTATGAGGCCCCAGGTTCCTTCCCCAACACACACTCACTAATGTCTTTCTCTGAAATAACTGTTTTTTTTCTTTTTTCTTTTTAGAGAGACAGAAAGAGACAGAGAGACAGAGAGGAAGAGAGAAAGAGAATGGGCATGCCAGCAGCCTCTCAGTCACTGTGAACGAACTCCAGATACATGCACCCCCTTGTGGGCAAGTGTGGCATTGCGTGCTTGCCTCACTTTTTGTGTCTGGCTAAACGTGGGACCTGGAGATCGAACAGACTTCTTAGGCTTGGCAAGCAGGCACCTTAACCGCTAAGCCATCTCTCCAGCCCTGGAATGACTGTTCTTAACTATACACATACATCCTTGATGACTGATTCATGTTCATCTCTCCCAGTAGACAATAAGTCAACGGGAGAAGGAACCTGACTAGTCTTATCTCACCTCACAAAAGCCCACAATGGTGCATGCAGAGCAAAGGCCTGAGAACTGCCCTGCTTGTGTTCAGGAGAGCAGATGAGGCCTGAGTCCAGTAGACCACAGAATATACCCATGGGCCTCCTGTGCCACCAGCACACACTCAGCCACACCTCCCTCTGCTCAATACTCACAATTCTCTTGAAGTTCTTCTGCCAGATGGCAACCTGATGCAGGACATCTAACCTGGAAGAGAGAGACATGAAAGGGCTACTCAGCTGGAAACTGTCCCATGCCTGCAGCCCTCTAAAGCAGTCCTTGGCTCCTCCTCTCAACCTATGTTTATCTGCCCTTTCCAGACCAGAGCTCCAGCCAGGCTGTATGGTGGGTGAACCACAAAAATGAAATGTAGGAATGAACTAGAAGAAAATATGAGTATAAAGTACAGAAAAGAATGAGAGGGGGCAGAGAGATAGCTTAGCAGTTAAAGTGTTTGCCTGCAAAGCCAAAGGACCCAGGTTCAATTCCCCAGTACCCTTGTGAAGCCAGATGTACAAGATGGCACACACATCTATAGTTTGTCTGCAGTGCCTAGAGGTAGCTCTGGTGTACCCATTCTATTTGCTTCTTTCTTTCAAATATATAAATAAAATATTTTTTAAAAAGAACCGTAGGGCGCCGGGCATGGTGGCGCATGTCTTTAATCCCAGCACTTGGGAGGCAGAGATAGGAGGATCGCTGTGAGTTCGAGGCCACCCTGAGACTACACAGTGAATTCCAGGTCAGCCTGGACCAGAGTGAGACCCTACCTTGAAAAACCAAAAAAAAAAAAAAAAAAAAAAAAAAAAAACTGTAGGAATGATCTGAAAGAATAATATTTAGGAATAAACAAGTGGAAGGCAAGGACTGACTACAAAGCTGTCCTCTGACCTGCATGCCATGGCACATGTGTGCCTTCACACACACACACACACACACACACACACACACACACACACTCATGTACACAAAGATAGTAGTTATTGAAAGAGAGACAGCTGGGCATGGTGGTGCATACCTTTTTTTTTGGGGGGTTGCAAGGTAGGGTCTCACTCTGGTCCAGGCTGACCTGGAATTAACTATGTAGTCTCAGGGTGGCCTCAAACTCTCGGTGATCCTCTCAGTGGTGCACACCTTTAATCCTAGCACTTGGAAGGCAGAGGTAGGAGGATTTTGAGTTTGAAGCCAGGGACAACAGAGTGAGTTCCAGGTCAGCCTGGGCTAGAGTGAGACCCTACCTTGAAAACCCTCCCCCAAAACAACAAAATCCCAAAGTAACAAATTACCCACAGAACTGCTGGAAGCAACAGGTGGGCCTGTGTGACTGCATTTGTGAATGGTGTGTGGGTGTTCTGTATCAGCAGAGTCCAACAGGTCATATCCCTAAATGCCTTCAACACTGGTTTAAAGAATTAATTAGGGAAGTCAGGTGTGCTAGCGCATGCCTTTAATCCCAGCATTCGGGAGGCAGAGGTAGGAGGATCACTGTGAGTACAAGGCCAACCTGAGATCTGCCTGAGCTAGAAAGAGAGACCCTACCTCAAAGATAAAACAAAACAGGGCTGGAGGGATGCCTTAGCAGTTAAGGCGTTTGCCTGCAAAGCCAAAGGACCCAGGTTCAATTCCTCAGGACACACGTTAGCCAGATGTACAAGGGGTCACATGTGTCTGAGTTTGTTTGCAGTGGCTGACGTACCCATTCATATTCTCTCTCTCTCTCTCTCTGTCAAATAAATAAATAAATTTTTTTTTTAAAAAAAGAAAAAACAAAACAAAACAAAAAACCCAAAAACGCCAGTGAGTACCTGTCAGCAGAAGCCACAGCTACAAGAACATCAGAGTAGCAGCAGCAGGTTCACCTCTGGTTTAGAGGACTCCAAGGGCCAGGTTTCTTTCTCTTAGGCTCTGCCCTAAAAAGCAGCTAAAACAAACAAAAAAAAACAAAACAAAAACAAAACAAAAAACCAAAAACGTTGTTGTTGTTTTCAAAGTAGGGTCTCACTCTAGTCCAGGCTGACCTGGAATTTAATATGTAGTCTCAGGGTGGCCTCGAACTCATGGTGACCCACCTACCTCTGCATCTCAAGTACTCTCTTTTTATTTTTATTTATTTATTTGTGAGAGGGAATGAGATAGAGAATGGGCTCTTAGGGCTTCCAAAACTGCAAACAACCTTTTTTGATGCATGTGCCCCCTTGTGCATCTGGCTCACTCTAGTCCAGGGGAATGACCTGGTGCTTTCTTTGCAGGCAAAGGCCTTATCCGCTAAGCCACCTCTCCAGACCTCAAGTGCTCTCTTTACCATTTTTATTTTTTTTTTTATTATTTTATTTTTTTGGGGAATTGCATAGGTATGGGTCTCACTCTGGTCCAGGCTGACCTGGAAACAACTAGATGTAGTCTCAGGGTGGCATCTGAACTCGGCGATCCTCCTACCTCTGCCTCCCGGTGTACTGGGATTAAAGGCCTTATCCGCCACCACACCCCAGACCTCATCTTTACCATTTTTTACAAAAATATTTTACTTTTATTTACTTGAGAGACAGAGGGAGAGAATATGAATGTAGGTGTGCCAGGGCTTCTAGCCACTGCACATGAACTCCAGATGTATGCATTACCATGTGCATCTGGCTAACATGGGTTCTAGGAAATTGAACCTGTGTTCTTAGGCTTTACAGGCAAGTGCCTCAACCACTAAGACATCTCTCCAACCCTTTACTTTTTTTTTTTTCCCAAGGTAGGGTTTCACTCTAGTCCAGGCTGACCTGGAATTCACTGTGTAGTCTCAGGGTGGCCTCAAACTCATGGTGATCCTCCTACCTCTGCCTCCTGAGTGCTGGGATTAAAGGCATGCGCCACCACACCTGGCTCCTTTAACATTTTTTTGTTGTTGTTGTTTGTTTTTTTCAAGGTAGGGTCTCACTCTAGCCAGGCTGACCTGAAACTCTCTCTGTAGCTCAGGCTGGCCTCAAACTCACAAATGATCCTCCTACCTCTGCCTCCAGAGTGTTAGGGTTTAAGGCATTTGCCACCACCCCTGAATCAAGTCAATTTCTGCAATTCCAGGGAAGTGCCTCAATTGAATAGCTGGTGTTCTCTCTCTCTTTCTCAGCATGTGGGTGCATATGCATGCACTTTATGTGCAGGGCAGAGGTTGTTGTCAAGTGTCTTTCTCCAGCTTATTTACCATGGCAGAGCCTTTCACTTGAACCCAGAGAGCAATGATCTGGCTTAAGCCAGCAGGCTTGCCCAGGGGATGCCTTGTCTCTGTCTCTCAATTGCTGGGATTGCAGACAGGCTACCATTTCAGTTCAACATTTATGTGGGTGCTGGGACCTCCAGGCAAATGTCTTACTTCCTGAGCCTTCTTCCAGCCCTCCAAGCTGATCTCTTTATAATGGAGACCAGGGCTGGAGAGATGGCTTAGCAGTTTCTGCCTGCAAAGCCAAAGGATCTTGGTTTGATTCTCCTGGACCCACGTAAGCCAGATGCAAAAGGTGGCACATGCATCTGGAGTTCGTTTGCAGTGGCTGGAGGCCCTGGTGTGCCCATTCTCTCTGCCTCTTTCTCTCTCATAAATAAATAAATAAAATATTTTAAAAAAAGAAAAGCTGAGGCAGAGGGATGGAGAGGCCAGTCATGGTGGCACATGTCTTTAATCCCAGTACTGGGGAAGCAGAGGTAAGAGAATTGCTGAGAGTTCAAGGCCACCTTGAGACTACATAGTGAATTCCAGGTCAGCCTGGGCTAGTGGGAGACCCTACCTCGAGAAGCCAAAATAAATAAAAGAAGGATGGAGAGTTCAAGACCTTCCTAGATTACAAAGCAAAACTCTGTCTCCAAATAATAGAAGCACAGGATACAACCTCACAACCTTTGTATTTTACAAGACTGGAACCTAGGGAATAGGGATGTAGCTCAATCAGTAGAGTGCTTGCCTACCATGCATGAAACCCTGGGTTTCAGAAAAAAAAAAAAGAAAAAAAGGGGGGGGGGGGAGGTACAGAGTCCAACCTCAGGGCCTTTGCACTTGCCACTTCCTGTGCTTGAAATGCTCTTGCCTTGCCTACAAGTGCCAGCTCAAACTACTGCTCTAGCCCAGACTGACCTGGAATCCACTATGTAGTCACTCACAGCAATCCTCCTACCTCTCTCTCCCAAGTGCTGGGATTAAAGGCATGGGCCACCATGCCCGGTTTAAAAAATATATTTTCTTTATTTATTTTATTTATTTCAGAGAGAAAGAGGCAGATAGAGAAAGAGAGAATGGATGTGCCAGGGCCTCTAGTTACTGCAAACTCCAGACACTTGTGCCTCCTTGTGCATTTGGCTTATCTGGGTCCTTAGGCTTTGCAAGCAAGTGCCTTAACTGCTAAGCCAGCTCCCCAGCCCTTGGTTTTTATTTGTATATAATTGTTGGATCAAAGTTGGGCTGAACAACTAGAGCACAGTGGAAATAAAGGGAGAATATATGGCCTCAACAGCAGGCTGTTCTTTATTGGAGAGCAAGCAGGTGAACAGGGAAGGATGGGCTGCCATGCAAAGAAGCAGCTGACCTGTATATTTACAAGGACCAGGGCTGGAGAGTTGGCTTAGCGGTTAAGGAGCCAGCCTGCTAAGCTTAAGAACGCTGGTTCCAATCTCCAGGTCCCACTTTTTTTTTTTTTGGTTTTGCAAGGTAGGGTCTCACTCTGGTCCAGGCTGACCTGGAATTAACTATGTAGTCTCAGGGTGGCCTCGAACTCTCGGCGATCCTCCTACCTCTGCCTCCCGAGTGCTGGGATTAAAGGCGTGCGCCACCACGCCCGGCTCAGGTCCCACTTTTAGCCAGATGCAAAGTGACCCAAGGGCGCAATGCCGTACTTTACCACAAGAGGGCGCACACATCTAGATTTCGTTCACAGCAGCTGAGAGACTGCTGGCCGCCCATCTCTATCTGTCTCCCTCTCCGTGTCTCTCTCCAAAAATAAATAATAAAAAATAATTTAAAAAATTTTAAAAAAAAAGGAAGGACCAGGCATGGTGGTGCATGCCTTTAATCCCAGCACTCGGGAGGCAGAGGTAGGAGGATCGCTTTGAGTTCAAGACCAGCCTGGGTCTACAGAGTGAGTTCCAGGTCAGCCTGTGCTAGAGTGAGACCCTACCTCGGAAAAAAAATTAAAAAACAAAAAATAAAAATAATAAAGGAAGGGAAGAGCAGGGCGGATAATGGGGGGAGAGGACAGGGAATACAACTGGATTTCTTTTATTGACTTGTTTTGCCAGATAAGACTCAGGTCTGGCTTACTAGTTATTTTGTTGTTGTTGCTGTTTTTTTTTTTTGTTTTTTTGGTTTTTCAAGGTAAGGTCTCACTCTGGCCCAGGCTGACCTGGAATTAACTATGTAGTCTCAGGGTGGCCTTGAACTCACAGCAATCCTCCTACCTCTGCCTCCCGAGTGCTGGGATTAAAGGCGTGCGCCACCACGCCCGGCTTGTTGTTTGTTTTTTGAGGTAGGGTTTCACTCTAGTTCAGGCTGACCTGGATTTCTTTATGTAGTCTC
The DNA here is from genome assembly GCA_036365145.1 of Orientallactaga sibirica. Lineage (NCBI taxonomy): Eukaryota > Metazoa > Chordata > Mammalia > Rodentia > Dipodidae > Orientallactaga > Orientallactaga sibirica. The sequence goes on along the minus strand of JAEOAD010002278.1, from coordinate 3,920,942 downwards.
AGGGTGGCTCAAACTCACAGTCATCCTCCCAAGTGCTGAGATTAAAGGCACCACGCAGGGCTACTAGTTCTTTTTTTTTTTTTTTTTAAATAAATTTTTATTTATTTATATTTATTTGCAAGCAGAGAGAGGAGAGGCAAAGAGAGAATGGGCACCCCAGGACCTCTAGCCACTCCAGATGCATGTGCCCCTGTGCATCTGGCTTATGTGGGTCCTGGAGAATCGAACCGGGATCCTTTGGCTTCACAGGCAAATGCCTTAATTGCTAAGCCATTTCTCCAGCCCGCTACTAGTTCTTAATGATAGCCTGTTTACACAGTTTGGGACAATAGTTCCTGTGTAACCTGGGACAATGGTTCCTGTGCAACAGGTGACCTGATCAGGCCTGGTTTGGGAAGTGATTTACAGCCCAAAATAATTTCCTCTGTGGTAAAGCCTGTTCCAGGCCCAACATGTCTCAATAATTTTTGTGACTCATTTAATGATTGCTGGGACCCCAGACTTATCAACCCTTACAACAACAATAATATTTTTTGTTGTTTTGAAGCAGGGTCTCACTTTAGCCTAGGTTGACCTGGAACTCAACTCTGTATTCCAGACTGTCCTCGAACTCATGATTAAAGACATGCATCACTATACATGGCAAGCACATGCCACCATGCATGTGGATTCTGACGACTGAACTCAGGTACTTGTTGCCTAAACCTTGTTTAATCATCGTGCCATTTTCTGACACTTGGTAGAACGAGGCAGGATTTTAACAGGCGCTCGAGTTCCAGAACCGGGTCCTTAAATCCCTTTCAACTTCACGCAACCCTGGAGCAGCGAAAAACGAACCGCCCCCCACCGCCTTTGGCAGGTTGGAAAGAGGTCCCATTGCAAGCCCACTCACCGGGGCGCTGTGGCGAAAACATCGGGGTGCAGCTCGGCCAGGCCCACGCGCTCCTGCTCATAGCCCCGCAGAGACTCGACCCAGGCCTGCACCGGGCGCTTGGACAGGGCGATCGGATGCTCACACTTGCGCAGCACAGGATCCTGGAGACCTGGGGCAACTGAGAGGTCAAGGGTCAGGGTCAAAGGTCAGAGATCTGGGTCGCAGCCCGTTCTAGGCGGACCCCGAGCTGTCTCACCCAAACTCTGCTCGGGCTGTAAGATCGCCGGCCGCGCTGCGTCTTCCACCAGCGAATTCAGACCCTGTAAGCGATGGGCAAGAGTGAGAGACGACCCCGGAAGTCTTCACCTTCGAACTCTGACACTGCCCCGAGTCCTCCGCCTCACCCGGCAACCCAGAGGCTGAAGCCAGGCCCGCGCCGCCGGCCGGACTAAACGCAGCATCGCTGTGAGGTTCCGGAGGCCGCCACAAGTCATCGCGCCGGTGGACGCGCGCGGCGCCTTGCGATGACGTCACGGGCGCCTGAGCCGCCCCGGGGCGCTGGGGTTCAGAGCGGGAAAGAGCGGAAAGCAAGTTCAACCCAGCGGGTCCCGAACTCCGTCCCAAAGCGAATCCTCAGATTTTTAAAAAATATTTTATTACTTATTTATTTATTTGAGAGAGAGAAATACAGAAATAGGCAGGTAGAGAGAGAAAGAATGGGCGCGCCAGGGCCTCCAGCCACTGCAAACGAACTCCAGATGCGTGAGCCCCCTTGTGCATCTGGCTTACGTGGGTCTTGGAGAATCGAGCTTCGAACCTTAGGCTTCAACAGGCAAGCGTTTAACCACTAAGCCATCTCTCCAACCCAAATCCCCAGATTTTTGTCACCCTAGGTTGGAGGCCCGGGGTGACAGGTTACGTGAACCGCCCCACCTCCTGTAGGACCGGCCCCGCCCCCATGAGCCGGCAGAGGCGACCGTGGAGCGAGGCTGCGCGCGCAGCTGAGCGAACACGGCGCATGCGTGCTAAGCCTTTGCCCAAGTTCGCGTGCTCCGCCTCGACCTCCCGCCCTGAAACTGCCTGCGCGCGCAGCCATGCTGGACTGACTCCGGTTTTACCATTTTTTAAAATATTTTTATTTATTTACTTGTAAGCACAGAGAAAGAGAGAAGAGACAGAGAGAGAGAATGGGCACGTCAGGGCCTCCAGCCACTGTAAAGGAACTCCAGACGCATGTGTCCCCTTGTGCATCTGGCTTTACGCGGGTGAATCCAGTACTGGCAGACAAACTGCAAGCAAGACCCTTTAACTGCTGAGCCATCCCCAGCCCTTACTATGTATTGTGTTTTTTAAATTTTGTTTTGAGACAAGATCTCATGTAGCCAGGGTGGCTTCACACTCACTATTGTAGCCAAGGATGATAGACTTCTGCCTCCACTTCATGAGTGCTGAGATGATAGCATGTACCCATACCCCAGTTTATGTGGTGTTGGCTTCATGCGTGTTAGGCAAGCACTCTATTAACTAAGCCCTAATACTGCTTTAAAAAATATATATTTTATTGCTGGGTGTGGTGGTGCACGCCTTTGATTCCAGCACTCCGGAGGCAGCGGTAGGAGGATCACCATGAGTTCCAGGCCACCATGAGACTACTTAGTGAATTCCAGGTCAGCCTGGACTAGAGTGAAACCCTACCTCAAAAAAACAACAAAAATTATTTATTTATTGGAGAGAGAGAGAGAGAGGTAGATAGAGAATGGGCACACCAGGGCCTCCAGCCACCTCAAAGGAACTCCAGACATGCACCATCTTGTGCATCTGGCTTACCTGAGTACTGGGGAATCAAACCCAGGTCCTTCAGCTTCACAGGCAAGCACCCCAAACGATAAGCCATCTCTCCAGCCATGATATTTCTTTTTTTTATAAACTTTTTTTTGTTTATTTATTTATTTGAGAGTGACAGAGAGAGAGGCAGATAGATAGAGGATGGGCATGCCAGGGTCTCCAGCCACTGCAAACGAACTCCAGATGCATGCCACTTTGTGCATCTGGCTTACCTGGGTCCTGGGGAATTGAGCCTTGAACCAGGGCCCTTAGGCTTCACAAGCAAGCGCTTAACCGCTAAGCCATTTCTCCAGGCCCAGCTATGATATTTCTTTTTAAATTTTTATTTTGTGGGTACTAGAGATGGAACCCAGGAATTCGTGTATGCTAAACAAGCTCTCTACTACCAAGTGAACTACATTCCCCTGCCCCAATTTTATGGTTTTATTGTTGAGACAGGATCTGACAATGTCGCTGAGACTAGCTTTGAACTCATGATCATCCTACATTTACCTCCGGATTATTATTAGTATTATTTTTCGAGGTAGGGTCCCACTCTAGCTCAGGCTGACCTGGAATTCACTTTGTATAGTCTCGGGTGGCCTCGAACTAATGGCGATCCTCCTACCTGTGCCTCCCAAGTGCTAGGATTAAAGGCATGTGCTACCACACCCGGCCCGATTTTTTTTTTTTTTTTTTTTTGCAAGGTAGGGTCTCACTCTGGCCCAGGCTGACCTGGAATTAACTATGTAGTCTCAGGGTGGCCTTGAACTCTTGGTGATCCTCCTACCTCTGCCTCCCGAGTGCTGGGATTAAAGGCGTGCGCCACCACGCCCTGCCCGATTTTTTTTTTTTCAAGGTAGGGTCTCACTCTAGGCCAGGCTGACCTGGAATTCACTATGTAGTCTCAGGGTGGCCTCGAACTCACGGCGATCCTACTTCTGCCTCCCAAGTGCTGGGACTAAAGGCATGTGCCACCATACGCGACTAGATTGTTTAATTCAAGATCTAATCTCGCGCCGGGCGTGGTGGCGCACTCCTTTAATCCCAGCACTTGGGAGGCAGAGGTAGGAGAATCGCCTTGAGTTCAAGGCCACCCTGAGACTACATAGTGAATTCCAGGTCAGCCTGGGCCAGAGTAAGACCCTACCTCGAAAAACAAAAAAAAAAAAAAAAAAAAGATCTAGCTAAAAGATTATTTGGTAGACCTGCTTAGATCACCCTAGAACAGAGCTATAGCCCTCTGGAACCATCAGATCAGCTATATGTGTCCCTCACCCCTAAACTAGGATCCTGACCCCTCTTAACACCTTCCAGGGCTCTTTCAGGATGGAACAAAATTGTGAATCCACAGATCTGAGATCGCCTCCCTGCTCTTTCCCAAATGGCCATGTTAATGTTCCCCAGTTGACCTCCAGAGGGCGCGACGGGCCCATACCTGGAAAGCCCAAGCGGTATGAACAGAACTCGGGCCCAACACATGATGTTCCAGACAAACTCCATTTCTTCTTACAGAAAATGGGGAAATTATGAGATTTCAGTGAAATGATGAAGTCAAAGAGTGGCATGCCCAGTTTATAGCAAAAACGGAAGAGCATTATTACTATTAATATTTAAGGGAGTTTTGTCATCAAAGAGACAAGGGAGCCAAAACAAAGACGGATTGGACCCTAGATGATTTAAAAGGATATTTTGTTTGTTTGCATTTCAGATACACACACACACACACACACACACACACACACACACACACATATATATATATATATATATATATATATATATATATATATATATATATGGAGAGAGAGAGAGAGAGGATGAAAATGAGAGCTCCTGCCACTGCAAATGACCTCAAGATACATGCACCACCTTGAGTATCTGGCTGTTCGTGGGGACTGGGAATCAAACCTGAGATGTGTTAGGCTTTCCAGGCAAGTGTCTTAATCTCTGAGCCATCTCTCCAGCCATATATATATATATATATATATATATATATTTATATATATATAATTTTATTTATATATATATTTTTTGAGGTAGGGTTTCACTCTGGTCCAGGCTGACCTGGAATTCACTATGTAGTCTCAGGGTGGCCTCGAACTCACGGTGATCCTCCTACCTTTGCCTCCCAAGTGCTGGGATTAAAGGCATGCGCCACCACACCCAGCCTTTGATACATTTTAAAAATTTTTTTAAATTATTTTTTATTTATTTTTGGAGAGAGAGAGATAGAGAGGGAGGGGGAGACAGAGATGGGCGCACCAGCAGTCTCTCAGCTGCTGTAATGAAATCCAGATGCGTGTGCCCCTTGTGGTCAAGTGCAGCATTGCGCCCTTGCTTCACTTTGCATCTGGCTAAACGTGGGACCTGGAGATTGGAACCGATGGACATTGGAACCAGTGTTCTTAGGCTTAGCAGGCAGGTGCCTTAGCCGCTAAACCATCTCTCCAGCCCTTGATACATATTTTTATGGACATTTCTATGATATCAAAAATTTACCTGGGCATGGTGGCATATGCCTTTAGGATTGCCGTGAGTTCAAGGCCACCCTGAGACTACATAGTGAATTCCAGGTCAGCCTGGGCTAGAGCGAGACCCTACCTTGAAAAAACACAAAAAAAAATTTTAGCTGGGCGTGGTGGTGACACCTTTAATCCCAACACTTGGTAGGCAGAACTAGGAGGATCACCAAGAGCTCGAGGCCACCCTGAGATTACATAGTGAATTCCAGATCAGCTTGAGCTAGAGTCAAACCCTACCCTGAAAATAAAAGGGGGGGGGGCTGGAGAAATGGCTTTGCGGTTAAGGCATTTGCCTGAGAAGCCAAAGGATACCGGTTTGATTCTCCAGGACCCACGTAAACCAGATGCACAAGGGGCACATGCATCTGGAGTTCATTTGCAGTGACTAGAGGCCATGGTGTGTCCATTCTCTTTCTGTTTGCCTCTTTTCTACCTCTCTCTCTCTCTCTGCTTGTAAATAAATAATAAAAATGAAAGAAAGAAAAAAGTAAACAGAAAAAAAATTAGCTGGACTTGGTGGTGCATGCTTTTAATCCCAGCTCTTGAGAGGGAGAGGTAGGAGGATCACCATGAGTTCAAGGCCACCCTGAGACTACATAGTGAATTTCAGGTCAGCTTGGACTAAATAGAGCAAGACCCTACTTCAAAAAAAAAAAAAATGCTGAGGCTGGAGGGATGGCTTAATGGTTAAGACGCTTTCCTGCAAAACCAAAGGACCACAGTTCTATTCCCCAGGACCCACATAAGCCAGATGCACAAGGTGGCACACGTGTCCAGAGTTCCTTTGCAGTGCCTGGAGGCCCTGGTACTCCCATTCTTTTTCTCTCTCTTTCTCTGCCTTTCTCAAATAATTAAAAATAAAATATTTATAAAAAATGAGGGGCTGAAGCCGGGCGTGGTGGCGCACGCCTTTAATCCCAGGACTCGGGAGGCAGAGGTAGGAGGATTGCCATGAGTTCAAGGCCACCCTGAGACTACATAGTGAATTCCAGGTCAGCCTGGGCCAGAGTGAGACCCTACCTCGAAAAACCAAAAAAAAAAAAAAAAAAAAAAAAAAAAAAAAAGAGGGGCTGCTGGGCGTGGTGGCGCATGCCTTTCCCAGAACTCTGGAGACAGAGGTAGGAGGATTGCTATGAATTCAATGCCACCCTGAGACTACTGAGTGAATTCCAGGTCAGCCAGAGATAGAGTGAAATCCTACCTTGAAAAACCAAAAAACCAAAATAATAATAATACCCTCTAGTTCCGTCCATGTTCCTTAAAGTGCTTTCCTCCCTCCCCCCCCCCCCCGCCTTTTTGAAGTAGGGTCTCACTATAGCTCAGGCTGAACTGGAATTCACTATGTAGTCTCAGGGTGGCCTCGAACTCTCAGTGATCCTCTTGCCTCTGCCTCCTGAGTGCTGGGATTAAAAGCATAAGCCACCATGCCTGGTCCCATCTGGCTTTTAAAAAAATATTTATTTATTTATTTATTTATTTATTTGAGAGAAATAGGCAAAGACAGAGAGACAGAATGGGCATGCCAGGGCCTCTAGCCACTGCAAACGAACTCCAGATGCATGCACCCCCTTGTGTATCTGACTTACGTGGGTCCTGGAGAATTGAACCAGGATCCTTTGGCTTTGCAGGCAAATGTCTTAACTGCTAAATCATCTCTCCAGCCCCTGCCCCAAATCTGGCTTTTTATGTGGTTGTCTGGGGAATTGAATCGTGGCTAACAGTCTTTGCAAGCAAAGTGACTTTAACAGTTGAGTCTTCTCCCCATAACCTGACCACATTTTCTTTATCTATTCATCTATCAGCAGACACCTTAATTGTCTTCATATCTGTGCTATAATAAACATGCAAGGGGCTGTGGTTGTGACTCAATTGGCAAAGTACTTGTCTGGCATACACAAAGTCCTGGGTTTAATTAAAGAGATGGCTCAATGATTAAAGGAGCTTGCTTGCAAAGCCTGCTGGCCTGGCTTCAATTCTCCAGCACCTATGTAAACCTGGACACACATGTGGCCCATGTGTCTGGGGTTTGTTTGCAACAGCAAGAGATCCTGGTGTGTCTCTACACACACTCAAACAAATAGAATAAAAAAGTTCAATGAAGCCAGCCTGAAACTCAGCAACATGAGACCCTATATCAAAATAATCATAAAATAAACATGAAAATGTATAGAAGTCTTTGATAAACTGTTTTCATTTTCTTTGGTCATATACCCAGTGTGGGATAGCTGGATCATATGTTAGTTCTATTTTTACTTTTTTTGAGGAACCTCCATACTGTTTTCCATAATAGCTACATAATTTGCATCCTCTCCTTGCCTGACTTCCCCTTTCTCTGCATCCTCAGCGGCATTTGTTAAGTTTTTGCGCTTTCTGTTTATAGTCATTCTATCTTAAGTGGAATGCCATCTTATTATGATTTTGATTTGCATTTCCCGGGTGATTAGGGAGGGTTAGCACCTTTTTCATATATTTGTTGGCTGCTTGTCCAGTTTTTTCTTTTTCTTTTGGTTTATTGAGGCAGCTCTAGCCCAAGCTGACCTGGAACTCATTCTGTAGCCCAGGCTGGTCTTGAACTCATCATGATTCTCCTACCTTAGCCTCCCAAGTGCTTGGATTATAGGTGTGAGCCACCATGCCCAGCTTCCAAGCCCAGGCTGACCTGGAATTCACTATGTAGTCTCAGGGCGATCCTCCTAGCTCTGCCTCCCAAGTGCTGGTATTCAAGGTTGTGCCACCAAGCCCAGCTCTTCCACTTTGTTTTCTTTCAATATTTTATTTTTATTTATTTGAGAGAGAGCGAGGATGGACACACCAGGGCCTCCAGCCGCTGTAAGAGAATTCCAGATGCATGCACCACTTTGTGCATCTGGCTTACCTGGGTCCTGGAGAATCCAACCTGGGTCCTTTGGTTTTGCAGGCAAGTGCCTTAACTGGCAAGCCATCTCTCCAGACTCCCACTTTAGGTTTTTTGTTTGTTTTTTGGTTTTTCGAGGTAGGGTCTCACTCTAGCCCAGGCTGACCTGGAATTCACTATGTAGTCTCAGGGTGGCCTTGAACTCACAGTGATTCTCCTACCTCTGCCTCCTGAATGCTGGGATTAAAGACATGTGCCACTATGCCAGGCCTCAGACCTGGCTTTATTTTTTTATTTTTCTTTTTTGGTTTTCGAGGTAGGGTCTTACTCTAGCCCAGGCTGACCTCTGTATTCTCAGGGTGGCCTCAAACACATGGCGATCTTCCTACGTCTGCCTCCCAAATGCTGGGATTAAAGGCATGCACCACCACGCCAGGCAATACCTGGCTTTAACATGGGTTCTGAGTACTGAACTCAGGTCTTTATGCTTATGTGGCAAATACTTTACCCACTGAGCTATCTCTCCAGCTCCTGCTTTGTGTTTTTGAGACTTATATTCCAGACTGGCCTCAAACTCACTAAGCAGTTTAAAGTGACCTTAAACTCCTGATCCTCCTGCCTCCATCTCCTGAGTGTTGGGATTCTGGGATTACAAACATGGCATACCATGCTTGACTCAATTAAAAAAATATCAAGGGAGCTGGGAAATTGCTCAGTGGTTAAAGACACTTGCTTGCAAAGCCTGCTGGCCTGGGTCCAGTTCCCCAACCACTCACATAAAGTCCTATGGGCATTCATTTGCAGCAGCAAGAGATCCTGATGCACCTATACACAAATACACACACACACATGTAAATAAATAAATAAATAAATAAATAAATAAATTGAAAATTTCTATTTATTTATAGGCACACACCTATAATCCCAGCAGCACTCAGGAAGCTGATGTGGGTGGATCACCATGAGTTCAAGGCCAGCCTGGTCTACATAATGAGTTTAGGACAGCTTGGACTGCATAGTGAGACTGTCTCAAAAAAAGCAAAACAAAGCTGGGCGTGGTGGCACACGCCTTTAATCCCAGCACTCAGGAGGCAGAGGTAGGAAGATTGCCATGAGTTTGAGACCACCCTAAGACTACATAGTTAATTCCAGGTCAGCCTGGGCCAAAGTGAGACCCTACCTCGAAAAAAAAAGAAAAAGCAAAACAAGGGCTGAAGATATAGCTCAGCAGTTAAGGCACTTGCCTGCAAAGCCTAATGACCCTGGTTTGATTCACCAGTACCCACATAAAGCTACTTGCACAAAGTGGCACGTGCATCTGGAGTTCATTTGCAGTGGTTAGCGCCCCTAGCATGCCCATTCTTTCTCTTTCTCTCTTTCTCTGTCTCTCTCTGCTTACAAATAAATAAGTTTATTTAAAAAAAAAAAAAAAAAAAGCCGGGTGTGATGGCGCACACTTTTAATCCCAGCACTTGAGAGACAGAGGTAGGAGGATCACAAACAAGGGTTGGCTCAACACTTAGAGGCACTTGTTTGCAAAGCCTGCCAGCCCAGGTTCAATTCCCCAGGCGCCCAGGTAAAGCCAGACCCCAAAAGTAGCATAAGCATCTGGCATTCCATTTGCATTGGTAAATGACCCTGGTGCACCCATGCACACACACATGCAAATAAGTAAAAAATAAAAATTTTCTATTTATTTATTTATTTATTTATTTAGAGATAGGTCTTGCTATGACACCCAGGCTGACCTCAAACTTGCAGTGACTCTCCTGCTTCAGCCTCTCCAGTACTGGGATGACATGTGTGTGCCACCATCAGACTCCCAGTTTCCTGGGCCAATCAGTAGATTGACAGGCAGCTTTACCTATGCTGGAGATTCTTCCTTTTTTTTTTTTTTTTTTTTTTTTCGAGGTATGGTCTCACTCTGGCCCAGGCTGACCTGGAATTAACTATGTAGTCTCAGGGTGGCCTTGAACTCATGGCGATCCTCCTACCTCTGCCTCCCGAGTGCTGGGATTAAAGGCGTGCGCCACCACACCCGGCAGATTCTTCCTTTTATGTGATGAACGGGAAAAGTTCCTCTTGCTTAATGATTTAACTGGTGCCTATTGCTTTGCACTGGAGGACCTCCACCGGTGCCCACAGCAGAGTGCTGACTGAAGGCTGAGATATCAGATGGCAGAGAGAGCAGTACTGTGTGTGTGTGTGAGGGGTCCCTTACATGGGGGCCAGACCTGAGAACTGCAGCTTGAGAGTCTGTGAGGACTAGAGATGGACCCCAAACCTCCCATACATGCTAAACAAGCAATTTCGCGCTGGGCTCCACCCACCACCGAGGGTCCATGAAGACTTTGGCCTGAGGATAAAGTGTGTGTCCAGTTAAGGGAGTGAACAGTAGTACGGGCCAGGAATGGGCAAACCTAGCTGTGGGGGCAGGTCACTGGGCCTTCCTGCCCTCACTTCCTTCTTCCAGCGGTTCTCACTTACGTGGGTCAGGCCGCACGTCTTCACAGTGCTGCTCCTCCTGTTTGGAACATATGTTTTCCAGATCGTATGGCGAGCTCCTGCACCTTCTCTGATTTTTTTGCTCAAATATCAACTCTTGAGGCGCCACCTCTAATCTCCCTGTTTATTTATTTAGACTGTTAAGCTTTTTTTTTTTTTTTTTTTTTTTGTTATTTAAGGCAGAGCCTTACTATAACTCAGGGCAACCTGGAACTTACTCTGTAGCCCAGACTGGCCTTGAACTCATGGTGATCCTCTTACCTCAACTTCATGAGTGCTGGAGTATAGGTGTGCGTCACCATGCTCAGCTATTTTTGTTGCTCTATTTTCTTTTTTTCTTTTCTTTCTTTCTTTCTTTCTTCTTTCTTTTCTCCCTCCCCTCCTTCCTTCCTTCCTTCCTTCCTTCCTTCCTTCCTTCCTTCCTTCCTTCCTTCCTTCCTTCCTTCCCTCCCTCCCTCCCTCCTTCCTTCCTTCCTTCCCTCCCTCCTCCTTCCCTCCCTCCTTCCTTCCTTCCTTTTTTTTTTGGTTTTTCACTCTAGCTCAGGCTGACCTGGAATTCACTATGTAGTCTCAGGGTGACCTTGAACTCACGGTGACCTTTGCCTCCCGAGTGCTGAGTGCTGGGATTAAAGGCGTGCGCCACCATGCCCAGCCATTTTTGTGTTTTTTTTTTTTGTTTTTTTTGAGATAGTGTCTTGCTCTAGCCCAAGCTGACCTGGAATTCACTATGTAGTCTCAGGCTGGCCACTGCCTCCCCAGTACTGGGATTAAAGGTGAGAGATAGAATGGGCACACCAGGGATTCTAGCTGCTGCAAACAAACTTCAGACACATACGCTTTATGTGGTTAGTGGGGAATTGAACTCAGTTATTGGGCTTTATGAGCAAGCGCCTTAACCACTGAGCCATCTCTCCATCCCTTGTTTTGCTTTTGAGACAGTCTTGCTGTGTAGTCCAGGCTGACCTAAAATTTATGATCTTCCTGCCTCAGCCTCCCAAGTGCTGGGGTTTACAGGCATAAACTATCTACCTCAAAAAAAAACCAAAAGAGTAAATAAATAATTAAAATAGCAATAGCAGTCTCTCGGCTAGGGAGCTGTCTCAGTGAATAAAGCATGAGTCATACAACTCTGAGTACCTGAGTTCAGATCCCCAGACCCTACCCAAAGCTGTGGTAGGCTTCTGTAATCCCAGCAAGCCAGGGATGAGAAGGGAGGCAGAGACTGCCTGGGCCAGTTAGTCTGGCAAATTGAGTGGCATGCAGTGAGAGACCCTGCCTTAAAATGAGGTGTGAGGTGACAACCTGAAAGTTGTCCTCCTCCCTCCACACACACATTGTGTTTCAGTCTGCACTCATACATAAACAAACACAAATTAAAATTTTAAAATAAGGACTGTTTTTCCATCTTTTGAGTTAAAAAATTTTTTTTATTTATTTGCAAGCAGAGAGAGAGAGAAAGAGAATGGGTGCATCAGAGCCTCCAGCAAAGGAACTCCAGATGCATGTGCCTGCACCACTTTGTGCATCTGGCTTTACATAGGGAAATAGACCTGGGTGGTTAGGCTTTGCAGGCCAGTGCCTCAACCGCTGACCCATCTTTCCAGCACCCCCCTTTTTTTGTGGACTTTTTTGAGGTAGGGTTTCACTCTAGCCTATGCTGACCTGGAACTCACTCTGTAATCCCAGGCTGGCCTTGAACTCATTATGATCCTCCTACCTCAGCCTCCCAAGTGCTGGGATTAAAGGCATGCACCACCAAAACTGGCCTTTTATTTTTTTAGATTTTATTTTTATTTATTTAGTAGAGACGGAGAGAAGGAGACAGAGAGACGGAGAGAGAGAGTGAGAGAATGGGCACGCCAGGGCCTCTAGCCACTGCAAACAAACTCCAGACACATGCGCCAGCCACCTTATGCATCTGGCTTATGTAGAACCATGATAATCAAACTGGGGTCCTTGGGATTTGCAGGCATGTGCCTTAACTGCTAAGCCATCTCTCCAGTCCCCCTCTTTTTTTTTTTTTTTTTTTTTTGCTTTTTTGAGGTAGGGTCTCTCTGTAGCTCAGGCTGACCTGGAATTCACTATGTCGTCTCAGGGTGGCCTTGAACTCCTGGCGAGCCTCCTACTTCTGCCTCCCAAGTGCTAGGATTAAAGGCATGCCCAGTTTACAACTGGCCTTTTAAAATTATGTATTTTAAAATTTTTATTAATTTATTTATGAGAGAGAGAAAATGGGCGCTCCAGGGCTTCTAGCCACTACAAATGAACTCCAGACACATGCACTACCTTGTATATCTGGCTTACATGGGTACTGGGGAATCAAACCTGGGTCTTTAGACTTCATAGGCAAGTATCTTAACTGCTAAGCCATCCCTCCAGCCCGCCCCCTTTTAAAGTGTGTGTGCACATGCACATGTATGTAGAGGACAAAGGATAACCTCAGGTGCCATCCTCAAAAACACTGTCCACACCTATGATTGGCCTAGTGCTCACCAATTAGACCAGCCTAGCAATATAGCTAGTTCAAGGCCAGGCTGGGCTGCATAAGACCATATCAGAAACCAAACCAAGGGCTGGAGAGATGGCTTAGAGGTTAAGGCGCATGCCTGCGAAACCTAAGTACCCTGGTTTGATTCTCCAGGTCCCATGTAAGCCAGATACACATGGTAGCACATGCGTCTGGAGTTCATTTGCAGTGGCTAGAGGCCCTGGCATGCCCATTCTCTCTCTCTCTCTCTTCCTCTCTCTGTCTCTAATAAATAAATAAATAAATAAAATCTTAAAAAAAAAAACAAAACAATAATAGAACAAATAAAATAAATAGAGGTAGGACTATTGTTCAGTTAGTAGGGTGTTTGACTAATATGCTCAAGACCCTAATATCAATCCATAGCACTACATAAACCAGGTGTAGTGGTGTACCCATGTAATTCCAGTATTCAGGAGGTGGGGGTCAGAAATTTAAGGTTATCCTCAGCTATGAATGGAGTTCCAAGGCCACCCTGGGCTACATGAGACCCTATGTCAAAAATAAGTAAATAGGGGTCAGGGAAGAAGATTTAAGGGTTACAAGCACTTCCTCGCATATCGTGTCAACCCAGGTTTAGTTCCCCAGTATTCACATACAGTCAGATGCACAAAGTGGTACATATCTTTGGAGTTTCTCTAGAGTTTCCAGCAGCAAGAGGTCCTGGTCTTCCATTCTCTCTCTTTCCCTTGCTCACAAATAAATAAAAATATGGGGCTCTGTCTCTTTCTATCTGCCCCTCTCTCAAATAAATAAAAATAAAAAATATTAGCCAAGTGTAGTGTTGCACACCTTTAATCCCAGCACTCTGGAGGCAGAGATGAGAGGATTGCCATGAGTTTGAGGCCACCCTGAGACTACATAGTGAATTCCAGGTCAGTCTGGGCTAGGGTGAGACCCTACTTTGAAAAAAAATTAAAAATAGATAAATTAATGAATATGTTTAAAATAAGTAAATATGGCCTGGGAAGATTAATTAAAAGTAATTACTTGCAAAGCCTGATGACCCCAGTTCCCCAGTTATCCACTTAAAGTCAGATGGGTAAGCTGACAGAAAGCTGGAAAAAGCTGTGCTGCATGCAGCCCTATGGGAGAGAGAAGTCATCAGTGGTGGTAAACAGCAGTGGACCTTGCAAGCCAGGCCAAATGTGCCAACTGGTGCAATAGTGGTATGTCTGTTATGGGGGAAACCAATTGCTCTCTAGTTGAACTGGAAGCCCACTCCACAGGAGGGAATACATGCCTAGTACTGAAAAATTACTCAAAAGCCTATGGTGGGGGAGGTCATGAGCTCTCTAGGGGAGTAATGCCTGCTCTTGTCTGGTTAAATGCATATACTGTGCCCACCAAACTGCCCAGTAAGCACTTTTCTTAATGTTCAGATTCATATATTAATGCTACTCTCACTTTTGGTTAGAAAAGCATCTCTTTTCAGGTGGCGATGACCACTGGGTGACTCAAAAGTCACCACAGTACTAAGAAGTGACAGAGGAGTGTGTAGCACTGAGACATCTCTATCACACCTTCCAAGGCTAAAGTTCCATTGTGGAAGAAATTGGCAGCAAGAATGTAAGCAGGGGATGGAGAGATGGCTTAGCAGTTAAGGTGCTTGCCTGCAAAGCTAAAGGACCCAAGTTAAATTCCCCAGGATCCATGTAAGGCCGATGCACAAGGTGGCACATGCATCTGGAGTTTTCGAGGTAGGGTCTCACTCCAGTCTACACTGACCAGGAATTCACTATGTAGTTTCAGGGTGGCCTCGAACTCACAGTGATCCACCTACCTCTGTCTCCCGAGTGCTGAGATTAAAGGCACTTGGAGTTTATTTACATGGACTGGAGGCCCTGGTGTGCGCCCATTCTCTATCTGCTTCTTTCTCTCTCTCTCTCAAATAAATAAATAAATAAAAATTAAAAAAAAAAAAAGAATGTAAGAGCCAAAGGAAGGGTAGGGCTGCTTACAATACAACCTTCCAGACACAAATGGCCTTGATATTCATGATGCACAGTGCCTGAAACTACCTACACAAAACCTTCATAATAGGAGGAAAAGGTGATAACCAAAGGCTGGAGAGATGGCTTAGCAGCTACGGCATTTGCCTGCAAAGCCAAAGGACTCAGGTTTTATTCCCCAAGACCCAGGTTAGCCAGATGCACAAGGGGGCACATGCGTCTGGAGTTCGTTTGCAGTGGCTGGAGGCCCTGGCATGCCCATTCTCTTTCTCTCTCTCTCCTTCTTTCTCTATCAAATAAATAAATAAAAATAAAAATATTTTTAAAAGAAAGATGATGACCAAAATAAGAGAGTATAATTGAAAGGGGGAGGATATTTGATGGAGGGTGGATTTGAGAGAGGTGAATGGGATTGGAGGAGGGAATAGTCATGGTTTAGTGTCTAGAATTATGGAAGCTGCCAATAAAAAAAAAAAAAGCTGGGGGTGGTGCACGCCTGTAATCCCAGCACTTGGGAGGCAGAGGTAGGAGAATCACTATGAGTTTGAAGCCACCCTGAAACTACATAGTGAACTCCAGGTCAGCCTGGGCTAGAGTAAGACCCTACCTCAAAAAAAAAAAAAAAAAAAAAAAAAAAAAAAAAATCCCCATGTGAAGGGGGAGTAAGGGCTAGGGGGCCCTCCTGCCTGAGCCTGGGCCTGGGCCTGGGCCTGGACTAGGGCGGTAGGCCAAGGCCCTCCAGTTTCAGCCCAGGCTCAGTGGAGGGAAAAACTCACCCACAGCTGGAAGTTCCCAAATGATCAGAGAGAGCCTACCCTCCTCTTGCAAAGGTATTTATAACCTTTTAGTGGAGGTGGGCTGTCTTCTGGCTCAGGTGAACCAGAGGGACAGCTGGTTGGTTAGGGCTAGGGGCTGTCTCAGGAAGAGGTTAGCCCTGCCACCAACTTCTGGGGGTTGAACTTGATCAACCACAATGTTTAAATTTTATGAATGACCTCCCTCCCAAGAGGGGTTCTGACTGGAAAAATAGGTCTGGGGCACTAGGCAAGAGATAAGAAGTCAGATCATCTTGGATTTCTGGCAAGTGCAAACTTTCCTGTGCTTTTCACCTTCAGGGGTCCAGTCACACTAAATCTACCCCCTCAAAAATGTGCTGACCCCTGTGATTGCCCCAATAGCAGGAAAGTCGACTGCATGATTTCTGGTAGTGGGGGACTGTGTTCGTGCTCTCCCCTACACAAAAGAAAACAAAAACAGAGCTGGAGAGATGGCTTAGTGGTTAAAGTGTTTTGCCTGCAAAGCCAAAGGACTTTGGTTCAATTCTCCAGAACCCATGTAAGCCAGATGCACAAGGTGGCACATGTATCTGGAGTTCGTTTGCAGTGGCTGGAGGCCCTGGCACACCCATTCTCTTCCTTGCTCTCTCAAATAAAAATAGATAAATAAATAGAAAAACTACATAGGGGCTGGGGAGATGGCTCAGTGTGGAAAGAGCTTGCTGCACAAGTGTAAGGACCTTAGTTTGGATCCACAGTACCCACATAAAAGCTGGGTATGAGCTGGGAGCAGTGGTGCATGCCTTTAATCCCAGTACATGGGAAGCAGAGGTAGGAGAATTGCTGTGAGTTCGAGGCCACCCTGAGGCTACATAGTGAACTCTAGGTCAGCCTGAGCTAGAGTGAGACCCTACCCTGAAAAAAAAAAAAAAGCATATGAGAAAGGGGCAATTCTAAACCTTATTTTACAGAGAAGAAAACTGAAGCCCAGAAACCAACATGACCAGTCCAGAGGGTTCCAGCCCTCAGGGAGAGTAGATTTTTGCAAACACCTGGCTGCAGGCTGGTTTTGGGCCTTTTCTTGCCCCTCCTTCCCCTACCCAGGTTGTGCTTGCTTAGACAACCAGACAACCATAGCCAATGGAAATGCTTATGCAAATGAGCCCAGCTTCTAGGGCCAGAGTGAGGCTTCAGTGGGAGAGACAGACATCGCCGCCACCACCCACACCGCCCGCCCGGGGTTTGGCAACTTACCCACAAACTGAACCAAAAACAAACCCACAGCAGGTGTTTGGGCGGTTGGTGGGGGAAGGGAGCTCTAGGCTAAACTGCACCCCATCAAACCTACACCTTCTTTGTGGTAGCTCACCCGCAAGATCCCTCCCTTAACGTCTGGTTTTGGGAAGCTGTACAGGGAGCGGAGAGAGGCCAAATGATGGGGGGAAATCCTTCCAGGTTCCAATGAGTACCCTTAAGTAGCTGTGACAGCCACAGCTAGCCGAGACCTTAACTGAGTGGCATTAACTGAGTGGAGGTGGAGGCCAGCCCTTCCCTTTTGGGGAGAGAGGTCACCTGCTTGTATGTCTTTGAGCCACAAGGGAAGGCTGGTGGCACTTCACTCCACTCTCTGCTCTGTGTGTGTGCATGCATGCATACATACATACAGACAGACAGACAGACAGACAGATAGACACTTATAATCATCACCTTGAACTCACAGCTATTCTCCTGATTTATTTATTTTTCTTTAAATTTTAAAAATTATTTTTATTTGAGAGAGAGAGGCAGAGAGAATAGGTGTGCCAGGGTCTCTAGCCACTGCAAATGAACTCCAGATACATGTGCCACCATATGCATCTGGCTTATGTGGATTCTGGGGAATTGAACCTGGCTCCTTAGGATTTGCTGGCAAGTGCTTTAACCAGTAAGCCATCTCTCCAGGGCCTCTTGTTATTTTTTGGAGACAGGGTCATGGTCCAGGCTGGCCTCCAATTCACAGAATAGCAGAGGATGATCTTGGACTTCTAATCCTCTTGCCTACACTGCATTGCTAGGATTACAGGTGTGGGCCATTATGTCTGGCTATCTGTCCCTTCTGATTACTCCAATCTCTTCAGTGGTAAAGGTGTACAGTACTTCCTCTATTCATTCCATTGTTAAGCCTTTGAGAGTATTTTTTTCTTTTTTGAGGTAAGGTCTCAGTCTAGCTCAGGCTGACCTGGAGGTCACAATGTAGTTTCCAGGGTGCCCTTGAACTCATGGTGATCCTCTTACCTCTGCCTGGCAAGTGCTGGGATTAAAGGCACACACCACCATGCCCTGCTTTACTTACTTACTTTATTTATCTTTCTTTCTTTCTTTCTTCTATTTATTTATTTATTTATTTATATTGATGGATTGATTTGTGTGTGAGAGAAGCAGTTAGAGAGAGAGATAATGGGCATGCCAGGGCCTCTAGCCACTACAAACAAACTCCAAGTGCATGCACCACCTTTTGCATCTGGCTTTACATGGGTATTGGGGAATAGAACCAGGGTCATTAGGCTTTGCAGGCAAGTGCCTTAACCGCTAAGCAATCTCTCCAGCCTTCATTTTAAACTTTTTTTTTTTTTTTTTTTGAGGTAGGTTCTCAACCCTAACCCAGGCTAACCTGAAACCCATTCTCTAGCTCCAGGCTGGCCTCAAACTCAAGGTGATTCTCCTATCTCAGCTTCCTGAGGATTAAAGGCATGGTGACTCACAGCCAGTTTAAATTTGAACTTTTTGAGACAAGGATCTCACTGTAGTCTTGGCTGAAGTTGAATTTTCCATCTAGCTCAATCTGGCCTTGAACTCAAGATTCTCCTTCCAGTGACTTCCCAGTGCTGAGGCCACATCTATACCAAATTTTGTTATGTCTCCTGACACAGGGGCTTGCTGGGAAGATGTTCCCCACAGTGCCTGTCCCTCGACCCATCCTCCTCAGGCTCTCAGAGCCAAGAGCACATCTGGTGCTGACGTGGGCTCCAGTGGGACCCTCCCCCATCTACTCCTCAGCTAGCCAAAGGTGGGCGCCAGGCCCGTGGCCGGCTGAGCAGTGGCGGCTGCAGCTTTGTAGTTGCCAAGTAAAACATCTGGAAGGCTTCTCTGCAGCCTGGGGCCCTTTCCCCCAGGCTCAGGGCATGATGACAAAGTGGAGATTCATCTGAGAAACTTGTCTCCAGCAGTTCCTCCTGCCAAAAGTTGAAGGCACTGGTGGGGGGAACAGAGGAGGACCAGGGGAGGATGGAAAACAGGCATGAGTCTCATGATTTGATTTGCAGGGAGTTAGCGACATTTGAGCTGGAGGGCGTCCGAGGATCCCCCTCAGCCTGTAGATTAGTTACTTTTCTCTACCAGCATCTAGGGAGGGGAAGGGAAGAGAAGGGAAGAAGAGAGGGGACAGGGTGGTGTAGGGGATGGGAGGAAAGGGAAGTGGGGAGAAAGGGAGGGAAGGGAAGGGAATGGGGAGGAAGGGAAGGGAGGGAAGGGTTGGTTCTGCTCCTCGCTTAAGGGTACAGTCTATCACCATAGGAAAGGCCTGGCACCTGGCACCTGGCGCTTCAGGCACCTTGCATCCATTCAAGAGGCCCAGAGATGAATACCAGGGCTCAGCTCACTTTCTCCTTTTTTTTTTTTTTTCCGAGGTAGGGTTTTGTTCTAGCCCAGGCTGACCTGGAATTCACTATGTAGTCTCAGGGTGGCCTCAAACTCACGGTGATCCTCCTACCTCTGCCTCCTGAGTGCTGGGATTAAATTCGTGTGCCACCATGCTCAGCCCACTTTCTCCTTTTTAAAAGAAAAAAAAGCCGCCGGGTGTGGTGGCGCAAAAGCACTAAGAGGTAGGAGGAAAAGTTCGAGGCCACCCTGAGACTACATAGTGAATTCCAGGTCAGCCTGAGCCAGAGTGAGACCCTACCTCGAAAAAACCAAAAAAAAAAAAAAAATAATAATAATAATAATAAAAAGAAAAAAAGAAGGCTTAGCAGTTAACGCGCTTGCCTGTAAAGCCAAAGGACCCAGGTTCAATTCCCCAGAACCCATATAAGCCAGATGCACGTGGTGGCACATACATCTGAAGTTTGTTTGCAGTGGCTGAAAGCCCTGGCACATTCATTCTCTCTCTCTGCCTCCCTCCCTCCCTCTCTCAAATAAATAAATAAAAACAAAATATTTTTTAAAAAGAAAGAAAAAAATAAGCCATGCGTGGTGACGCACACCGTTAATTTTAGCACTCCAGAGGTGGAAATAGGAGGATCACTGTCAGTTTAAGGTCACCCTGAGACTACATAATGAATTCCAGGTCAACGTGGGCTAGAGTGAGACCCTACCTCGAAAAACCAAAAAAAAAAAAAATATATATATATATATGTTAAGCAGGGTATGGAGGTGCACACCTTTAATCCCAGCACTCCAGAGGCAGAGATAGGAGGATTGCTGTGAGTTTGAGGCCACCCTTGAGACTATGTAGTGAATTCCAGGTCAGCCTGGGCTAGAGTGAGAATGGTTGGTTTTCCCCATATCAGACATGCCACTGTTGTACCTGTTGGCTTATTTGGCCTGGCTGGCCAAAGTTAAAGCTTGTAGTGTCCACTGCAGTTTATTTATTTGAGAAAGAAAATGAGGCAGAGAAAGAGAAAGAGAGGGAGGGAGAGAATGGGTGCACCAAGGCATCTAGCCACTGTAAAGGAACTCCAGGCCCATTTACCCCCTTGTGCATCTGGCTTACATGAGTCCTGGAGAATTGAACCAGGATTCTTTGGCTTTGCAGGCAAACACCTTAATCACTCAGCCATCTCTCTAGCCCTCCACTGCTGTTTATCACTGCTGATGACTTCTCTCTTTCCTAGGGCTGCAGGGTAGCTTTTTCCAGCTAAGGAAATGATTTTTTATGTTTTTTTTTTTTTTTTGGTTTTTTTTAGGCAAGCCCAACAGACTGGCCTTTTTTTTTTTTTTGTTTGTTTGTTTTTTTGTTTTTTCAAGGTAGGGTCTCACTCTAGTCCATACTGACATGGAACCCACTCTGTAGTCTCTGTAGCCTTGAACTCATGGCAATCCCTCCTACCTCTGCCTCCCAAGTACTGAGATTAAAGGCATGCTCCACCACGCCTGGTCTGGGCTTTTTTTTTTTAATGAAAGAGAATGAGAGCGAGCAAGTGAGAGAGAGAGAGAGAATTGGCGCACCAGGGCTTCTTGCCACTGTAATCAAACCCCATATGTGTGCATCACCTTGTGTGTATGGCTTACATGGGACCTGGAGAGTCGAACATGCGTCCTTAGGCTTCATAGGCAAGCACCTTAATGTAGTGAGTCGCAGTCCAGAAATCAAGTTTAAGACTATCTGAATAACTGTTTTAAAAGAAGAGTCTTTGCTGGGCTTGGTGAAATATGCCTTTAATCCCAGCACTCAGAAGGCAGAAGGAAGAGGATCGATCACCATGAGTTTGAGGCCACCCTGAGACTACAGAGTGAATTCCAGGTCAGCCTGGACTAGAGTGAGACCCTACCTCAAAAAACCAGAAAAAAAGAGAGAGAGAGAGAGAGAGAGGGAGAGGGGCCTTTATTAGCCGGCCAGCAACTGTCCCTATAGCAAGCCACTGAGGAGGACTGCAGCCCTGTCTTAATTTCTCAGTGGTAAAGCAAAAAAAAAAAAAAAAAAAAATTCTTTTTCGATGGTCAGGAAACAAAACCACATTCTTTTTTTTTTTTTTTTTTTTTTTTTTTTTTTCTGAGGTAGGGTCTCACTCTAGCCCAGGCTGACCTGGAATTCACTCTGTAGTCTCAGGGTGGCCTCAAACTCTCTGAGATCCTCCTAACTCTGCCTCCCAAGTGCTGGGATTAAATGCATGTGCCACCATGCCTGGCTCTAAAACCACATTCTTTTACAATGGTCTGGAAAGTACCCAGCACCCCTCCTATTTTGCAATGCAAGCAAGTGTGATTACAAAAAGCAGAATTTTGCAGTTAGCACAGGGTGTGGAATAAATACCAAATAACAAATATTGTAACTAAGACTATATCCTGTTTCTTTTTTTTTTTCCTTTTCGAGGTAGGGTCTCACCTCTAGCTCAGGCTGACTTGAAATTCACTATTTAGTCGTCTCAGGGTGGCCTCGAACTCACAGTGATTCTCCTACCTCTGCCTCCAGAGTGCTAGGATTAAAGGCGTGTGCCACCACACCTGGCTCTCATTCTTGTTTATATGACTGTGTTGAACTTCAACCTAGGTGAGGTCTTCTTTTATTATTATGAAAATGGTTGGGTGTCTTAAGATGGCTTCCTTAGGTTAAGCTATCTGTGTTTTTGTTTGTTTGTTTGTTTGTTTGTTTGGCTTTTTGAGGTAGGGTTTCACTCTAGTCCAGGCTGAGCTGGAACTCACTATGTAGTTGCAGGATGGCCTTGAACTCACAGTGATCCTCCTACAGCTGCCTCCGAGTGCTGGAATTAAAGGTGTGTGCTACCACGCCGGGCTCTATCTGGGTATTTCATTAACCACTAAGCCATCTCTCCAGCCTGAAAATGATTTTTAAAAATTTATTTATTTATGAGAGAGAGAGAGAGAGAGAGAGAGAGAGAGAGAGGCAGATAAACACACACACACACACACACACAAAAAAAAACCACACAGAATGGGTGTGCCAGGGCCTCTAGCCACTGCAACAAACTCCATATGCTTGCTCTACCATGTGCATCTGCCTTACGTGGGCCCTGGGGAATCGTATGTGGGCCCTGGGGAATCGAACCTGGGTCATTTGGCTTTGCAGACCAGTACCTTAACTTGTAAGCCACCTCTCCAGCCTCTGAAAATTATTTTTTTGTTGTTTTGTTTTTTTAAGGTAGGGTTTCACTTTAGCCCAGGCTGACCTGAAATTCACTATGTAGTCTCAGGTTGGCCTTGAACTCATGGCGATCCTCCTACCTCCCGAGTGCTGGGATTAAAGGCGTGCACCACCATGCCCGGCTTCCGAAAATGATTTTTAAAAACACCACATTTTATTCAGATATCAGAAAGATGTGGGGAATAGTAAAAAAAAACTGAGGGCTGAGGAAAGGAAGGTGAAGTGTAGAGAAGGGAGATACACCACGTGGAGCCCAGGAGCCCATGTACGAACATAGATCTTAGATTTTAAAAAGCATGAAAGGGGCTGGAGAGATGGTTTAGCAGTTAAGACATTTGCCTGTAAAGCCAAAAGATCCTGGCTTAGCCGGGCGTGGTAGCACACGCCTTTAATCCCAGTACTCGGGAGGCAGAGGTAGGAGGATCACAAAGAGTTTGAGGCCAGCCTGAGAATACATAGTGAATTCCAGGTCAGCCTGAGCTAGAGTGAGACCCTACGTTGAAAAACAAACAAACAAACAAACAAACACACAAAAAAGATACTGGTTTAAGCCGGGCGTGGTGGCGCACACCTTTAATCCCAGCACTTGGGAGGCAGAGGTAGGAGGATCACTGAGAGTTCGAGGCCACCCTGAGAGTACAGAGTGAATTCCAGGTCAGCCAGGACTAGAGTGAGACCGTACCTGCAAAAAAAAAAAAAAAAAAAAAAAAAAGATACTGGTTTGATTCTCTAGGACCCATGTAAGCCAAGATGCACAAGGGGATGCATGTATCTGGAGTTTGTTTGCAGTGGCTGGCGGCCTTGATGCGCCCAATCTCTCCCTCTCTCTTTTCTCCTCATAAATAAATAAATAAAATATATTTTTGAAAAAGCATGAAGGAAGCCTGGCGTGGTGGTACACGCCATTAATCCCAGCACATAAGAGGCAGAGGAAGGAGGATCACCATGAGTTCAAAGCTACCCTGAGACTACAGAGTGAATTCCTGTGAGACCTGTGAGGCCTGTGAGAACCTACCTGGAAAACCAAAAAAAAAAAAAAAAAAAGACATGAAGGGCTGGAGAGATGGCTTAGCAGTTAAGACTTGTGAAGACTAAGGACCCAGGGTCAATTCCCCAGATGCAGAAGGTGGCACATGCATCTGGAGTTCATTTGCAGTGGCTAGAGGCCCTGGCATGCCCATTCTCTTTGTCTACTTCTTTCTGTCTCTCAAATAAATAAATATTTTTAAAAAGCATGAAAAGGGATTTTGTTTATTTATTTATTTAAAAGTGACAGACAAACTGGGTATGGTGGTGCACATCTTTAATCCCAGCACTTGGGAGGCAGCAGTAGGAGGATTGCCATGAGTTCGAGGCCACCCTGAGAATACAGACTATATTCCAGGTCAGCCTGGGCTAAAGCGGGACCCTACCTCGAAAAAACAAAAAAGAGTGACAGACATAGAGAGAGAGAATGGAATGGGTGCCCTACCTCTAAAAACAAAAACAAAGCAAAACAAAACAAAAAACCCACACACACAAAAAAAAAACGAGTGTTGCTGTCACAGTTCTAGAGACAGCCCCCGTCTCTCTGTGGGCCCCAGGTGTCCCAGCCAATTGGCCTGGGCTTAGAAGAGAAATCCACCCACACCTGGGTAGTGTGCACACTCAAGAGATAGATGTAATTGGGTGAAATGGGCAAACACTAAATCTTATGACTGAAGCAGGCAGGGTGAGCTGAGATAGAGAGACCAGCTAGAATAGGCATGGCCAGGGTGTGACATAGGGTCATCCTAAGGTCCCTCTCCTCTAAGGACCATCCTGATCCTGCCTAGATCAAGAAACTAACTGCCTACTATGGTACCTCCCACAGTGTGGGCCACCACCATGCCTGGCTTCTTTCTTCCTTCCTTCCTTCCTTCCTTCCTCCCTCCCCTCCCTCCCTCCCTCCCTCCCTCCTCCTCCTCCCTCCCTCCCTCTTCCTTCCTTCCTTCCTTCCTTTCCTTCCTTCCTTTCCTTTCCTTTTCCTTTCTTTCTTTCTTTCTTTCTTTCTTTCTTTCTTTCTTTCTTTCTTTCTTCTTTTTTCTGAGATAGGGTCTCAGTCTAGCCCAGGCTGACCTGGAATTCACTATGTCATATCAGGCTGGCCTCGAACTCATGGCGATCCTCCTACCTCTGCCTCCCAAGTGCTGGGATTAAAGGCAAGCGCCACTACGTCTGGCTTTTTTGGTGTATGTGTATGTAGAGTATTGTGTTGTGTTGTGCTGTTTGTGGCGTGTGGTGTATGAACATGTGTGTGTGAGATGCATGTATACCCCATGTGTGTGCATGCAGAAGACAGGGAACATCAGGCGTCCTCTTATCACCTACCCAGGTATTTCTTTCCTTGAGATGGGGTCTTTCCCTCAATGAGATTGAAGGGACCAAACTGACGCCATGACAGGCCTCAGTAAGGCTCTGCCCTGACTAGGCCAAAGTTTCAATTTCCAGGAGGGGTGAGCTCTGGGGGCTGAGTATGTACAAACGTAACTGCTGCTTGCTTAGCCAATCACATTAGGAAGTTACCTCCTCTGCCTGAAATTCCCCTAGACCTGGCCGCCAAAACCTTAAGACCAATCAAAAGAACACAAGTACAGTTACTGTTCAAATTAGCCAATCATGTTAAAAGACTAAAAGCCCGCCAAAATTCCTTTAGCTGTGCTTAAAAGGGAGCCTGCGAGCTCCTCCTGGGGTTGCCATTTTGTACAAGTGGTTGGCCCCAGCATGCTGGCTAATTCTGCAGAATAAATGCTCTATGCTTTTACATACTATTTGACTCTGGGGTCTTTCTTCAGTGATTTTCGGACCATTACAAGATTCCTGGTTATTCTCTAGTCTCTGCCAGGATTGGAATTACATATGTCTGGTAAGGTCTCACTCCAGCCCAGACTGCCTTGGAACTCACTCTGTAGCCCCAGGCTGGCCTCAAAATCACTACAATCCTCCTACCTTTGCCACCCAGTATTAAGATTAAAAACATGCACCATTAAACCCAGTTTAAGCCTAAATTTAAATATATATATATGTATGTATTATATGTATAATATGTATAATAATATATACATTATATATGACATATATGCATATATATATTTGGGCTATAGATATATATTTGGCTCAGCAATTAAGATGCTTGCCTGCAAAACCTAATGACTGTGGTTTGATTCCCTGGTACCCATGTAAAGCCAGATGCACAAGATGGTGAATGTGTCTGGAGTTCTTTTTTTTTTTTTTTTAATTTTAATTAATTTATTTATTTGAGAAAGAAGGTACAGAAATAGGCAGGTAGAGAGAGAATGGACGTGCCAGGGCCTCCAGCCACTGCAAACAAACTCCAGATGTGTGTGCCCCTTTGTGCATCTAGCTTACATGGGTTCTGAGGAGTCTAACCTGGATCCTTTGGCTTTGCAGGCAAGCACCTTAACCACTAAACCACCTCTCCAGACCATCTGGAGTTCTTTTGCAGTGGCTGGAAGCCCTGGTGTGCCCATTCTCTCTTTTTGTCTTTCTTCTCTCTGTTTACAAATAAATAAATAAATAAATTTTAGAAACATTTAAATACATCTGACAAAAGATTAATATCTAGGATATACAAAGAACTCAGAAAGCTAAATAATAACAAATCAAACAACCCTATGGGGCTAGAAGATGGCTTAGCAGTTAAGGTGTTTGCCTGCAAAGCCAAAGGACCTCGGTTCGATTCTCCAGGACCCACATAAGCCAGATGCACAAAGGGACGCATGCATCTGGAGTTCATTTGCAGTGGCTGGAGGCCCTGGTGCACCCATTCTTTATATATGTGTATCTGTCTCTCTCTACAAATAAATAAATAAAAATATTTTTTAAAATGGGCTATGGCAGATGCAAAAGGTGATGCATGCGTCTGGTTTGTTTGCAATGTTTAGAATCCCTGGCACAACCATTCTCTCTCTATATATATCTTAAAATAAATAAAAATAAATAGCCGGGCATGGTGGCGCATGCCTTTAATCCCAGCACTCGGGAGGCAGAGGTAGGAGGATCGCCAAGAGTTCGAGGCCACCCTGAGACTACATAGTGAATTCCAGGTCAGCCTGGACCAGAGTGAGACCCTACCTCGAAAAACCAAAAAAAAAAAAAATAAAATAAAAAAAAATAAATATTTTTTATTGACAACTTCTTTAATTGTAGACAATATCCCATGGTACTTCCCTCCCTCCCTCCACTTTCCCCTTTGAAACTTCACTCTCTATCATATCCCTTCTCCCTCTCAATCAGTCTCTCTTTTCAGTTTGATGTCATCATCTTTTCCTCCTATTATGATGGTCTTATGTACATAGTGTCAGGCACTGTGAGGTCATGGATATCCAGGCCATTTTGTGTCTGGAGGAGCACATTGTAAGGAGTCCTACCCTTCCTACCTCTGCATCCCGAGTGCTGGGATTAAAGGAATGCACCACCATGCCTGGCTGGCTCTTACATTCTTTCTGTCCCCTCTTCCGCAATTGACCCTGAGTCTTGGAAGTTAGGTTTGAGATGTTTCAGTGCTGAGCACTCTGTCACTTCTTCTCAGCACCATGGTGCCTTCTGAGTCCTCCCAAGTTCGCCACCATCTGAAAAGAGAAGCTCTCTAACTAAAAGTGAGAGTAGCATTAACATATGGGTGTGGACATTAAGAGAAGTGCTTACTGGGCAGTTTGGTGAGCATAGTATATACATTTAGCAGACACCAGCAGACATTACACCCTTATGGCTCATGACTACCCTTGTCATACGTTTTCAGTATCAGGGATGTATTCCCTCCCATGGAGCGGGCCTCCAGTCCAATTAGAGAGCAGTTGGTTTCCCCCATAACAGACACGCCACTATTGCACCCATTGGCTCCATTGGCCTGGCTGTCCAAATTTAAAGCTTGCAGTGTTCACTGTTGAGTACCTTTACTGGTGTTTTCTTTCTCCCATTGAACTGCATGCAGTGTAGCTTTTTCCAACTTTTGTCAGCTGGTCCACATGGAGGAGGCTTTCAGCTCAGCTCCAGCAGGATTTCTCAGTGAACTTGCCACCCAAGTATGTGGAGTCTTCAGCAATAGGGTCTTACCATCTATTCCTGGTGGGAAAACAATGGCCTCAGCAATGGCCTATAATGTTTTGGGAGTATCTGTGACCTCCCTGGCCAACAACTCACTGGAAAGTATCCCATCCCTGGCACTGAAAAATTTCTAGTAACAATCTATGACTTCTGAGTGTTCCATTGTCCAGAAAAGTAGGTTTCCATATGACTTTTTTATATCCTCTTAGCTTTTATTAGCCCTCCCTCCACCATTCTTTTTATTGTTTGCAATGTCTAGAATCCCTGGCGCAACCATTCTCTCTCTCTCTCTTAAAATAAATAAAAATAAATATTTTTTTAAAAAATGGGCTATGGGCCAGGAGTGGTGGCACAGGCCTTTAATTCCAGCACTCAGGGGTGGGGTGGGGTGGGGTGGCAGAGGTAGGAGGATTGCCGAGAGTTCGAGGCCACCCTGAGACTACATAGTGAATTCCAGGGTCAGTGGCTAGAGTGGGACCCTACCTCGACTCGAAAAACCAAAAATAAAAATAATAATAATAAATAATAAATGCTGGTGAGGATATGGAAAAAGAGGAACCCTTCTACACTGTTGGGAATGCCTCCACCACTCAAGTGTCTGGAATTACTGTTGTGTGTCACACCCCCCCCCCCACGCATGCTTTTTGGGCACGCCAGGGCCTCTAGCAGCTGCAAACAAACTCTAGATGCATGCTCAGCCTTGTGGATTATGGGGAATCCAACTTGGGTCCTTTGGCTTCTCGGGCAAATGCCTTAATCACTAAGCCATCTCTCCAGCCCAACAAACTTAAAAAAAAATTTTTATTCGAGAGAGAGAAAGAGAGAGAGAGAAAGAAAAGAAAATAGGCATGCTAGGACCTCTAGCCATTGCAAACAAACTCCAGAAGCATGTGCCACCTAGTGCCTCTGGCTTACATGGGTCCTGGATAATCGAACCAGGTCAGCCGAGGTTAGAGCAAAACTGTACCTCCAAAAACCACTGGGGCTGGCTTGGCCCAGGCTCAGGTGTAGCCAGGAGGACCCCTAGCCCTTACTTGCCACATGGGCTCCTTTGTCCCCTCCAGCTTCCCACATGGCAGGAGCTCCTTGAACTCTCTTTTTTCTTTCCATGTTTTTTTCCAGGCCCTCCATGTGGGATTTCTAGCCAGGTAGGTGCCTTTCCTTGGCTCTGTATTTCTGTCAATAAATATAATAATTTAATAATTTTCCTTCTCAGTCTTCTTTTCTATTCAATTCTTTGATTAAAATTAGAAATGAACCTAGGGTTTGGAATTCAAGGACTTTCCTGCACCCCTAGCACCCTGTTACATGACCTTGCTTCAAACACATAAAAACAGAAAGCATTCTGAGCGAAATGGCTCATGCTGTAAGCCCTTTAATCACTGTGAGTTCAAGGACAGCCTGGACTAGAATGAAACCTGCCTTTAAAAAGCAAAATGAGGGTCTGGAAAGATGGCTTAGCAGTTAAGGCACATGCCTGTGAAGCCTAAGGACCCAGGTTTGATTCTCCAGGTCCCACCTAAGCCAGATGCACATGAATGCACATGCATCTGGAGTTTGTTTGCAGTGGCTAGAGGCCTTGGTGTGCCCATCCTCACTCTCTCTCTGTCTCTAATAAATAATTAAAAAATAAAATCTTCAGCATTCAGGAGGCAGAGGTAGGACGATCTCCGTGAGTTCAAGGCCACCCTGAGAATACATAGTGAATTCCAGATCAGCCTGGGCTAGAGTGAGACCCTACCTCAGAAAAACCAAAAATAAATAAATAAATAAATAAAATCTTAAAAAAAGAAAAGAGAGAGAGAGCTGGGCATGGTGGTGCATGCCTTTAATCCCAGCACTTGGGTGGCAGAGGTAGGAGGATCACCAGGAGTTTGAGGCCTAGAATTTTAGGTCAGCCTGAGCTAGAGTGAGACACTACCTCGAAAAAAAAAGGGGGGGGGGCTTAGAGAGATGGCTTAGTGGCTAAGGCTTTTGTCTGCAAAGACTAAGACCCACGTAAGCCAGATGTACAAGGGACACGTGTGTCTGGAGTTCACTTGCAGTGGCTAAAGGCCCTGGCATGCCCATTCTCTCTCCATCTGCTTCTCTCTCTCTCTCAAAATAAATAAAATTTTAAAAAAGAAGCCAGGGGGCTGGAGAAATGGCTTAGCGGTTAAGGCATTTGCCTGCCAAGCCACAGGATCCCGGTTCGATTCTCCAGGACCCACGTAAGCCAGATGCACAAGGGGCATATGCATCTGGAGTTCGTTTGCAGTGGCTAGAGGCCCTGGGGTGCCCATTCTCCCTGTGTCTGCCTCTCTTCTATCTCTCTCTCTCTCTGCTTACAAATAAATAAAATATATTTAAAAAAAAAAAAAAAAAAAAAGAAGCCAGATGCCGGGTGTCGTGGTGTATGCCTTTAATCCTAGCACTTGAGAGGCAGAGGTAGGAGGATTACTGTGAGTTTGAGGCCACTCTGAGACTACATAGTAAATTCCAGGTCAGTCTGTGCTAGAGTGAGACCCACCTTGAAAAGAAAAAAAAAAAAACGGGCATGGTGGAACACACCTTTAATCTTAGCACTTGGGAGTCAGAGGATTGCTATAAGTTGCAGTCCAGGCCATCTTGAGACTACATAATAAATTCCAGATCAGCCTGGGGTAGAACAAGACCCTACCTCAAAAAAAAAAAAAAAAAAAAAAAAAAAAAAAAAAAAAAAAAAAGGAAAAAAAGAAGAAACCAAAGCAAAAAAGCCCAGAAAACTAAACAAAAAGATCTGGGCATGTGGCTCAGTTGGTAGTGCCTGCCTAGCATGCATGAAGTCCTGGCACCATATAAACCAGGTGTAGTGGCACACACCACTCAAGGAGGCAGAGGCAGGAGGATCAGGAAGGAATTCAAGAGCATCCTCAGCCACATAGAGAGTTTGAGGCCAGCTTGGGCTACATAGCCAGATCCTGTCTCAAAAAGAAGAGGAAGAGGAGGACTAGAAGGAGGAGGAGAGAGACACTGACTTCCCACTGTTGTCAGTGACCCTGTACTTGCTGGAAGCTTCACACACAAAGTGCTTTCTTCTCTGTTGCCTGAGAGCTCTCCAAGGAAGAGAGTCACATGGCTCAGGGGGTGAGGTGCTTGCTACACAAGCATGAGCACCTGAGTTCTATTCCCTGGACCTAAGTAAACACTGGGTGTGATGCCACATGCCTGTGATCCCAGCACTAAGGAACTGAAGACAGGAGAATCTGTGGGGCTCCTGGGCTAGCTAGTCTAGCTGAATCTGGGAGCTCCAGGTTCAGTGAGAAACTATATCAAAAAATAAGGTGGGGCTGGAGAGATGGCTTAGCGGTTAAGGCGTTTGCCTGCCAAGCCACAGAATCCCAGTTCAATTCTCCAGGACCCACGTCAGCCAGATGCACAAGGGGCACATGCATCTGGAGTTCGTTTGCAGTGGCTAGAGGCCCTGGTGTGCCCATTCTCTCTGTGTCTGCCTCTCTTCTATCTCTCTCTCTCTCTGCTTACAAATAAATAAAATATATATTTAAAAAAAATAATGCCGGGCGTGGTGGCGCACGCCTTTAATCCCAGCACTCGGGAGGCAGAGGTAGGAGGATCGCCGGAGAGTTCGAGGCTACCCTGAGACTACATAGTGAATTTCAGGTCAGCCGGAGCCAGAGTGAGACCCTACCTCAAAAAACCAAAAAAAAAAAAAAAAAAAAAAAAAGGTGGACCAGGTGTGGTGGTGCAAGTCTTTAATTCCAGCACTTGGGAGACAGGGGTAGGAGGATTGCTGAGACTACATAGTGAATTCCAGGTCAGCCTGGACTACAGTGAGACCCTATCTCGAATAACCAAAATAAATAACTAAATAAATAAAAATAAGGTGGTGACTGAGTAACTCACCTGATGTTGACCTGGCTTTCACATGCATGCCCATACAATATGAACATGCATGTAACATGCATATACATGTGTATATACACAACACATGCAGAACGAAAAGAAGATAGCCTCATTCACTTCCTGTCCTGCTGTTCCCTACCTTAGGCAGGACCCAGCTCCCCCATGACCTCCTTACACTACCCAGAAGCCTAAGCCTTAGATATCTCCCTGCTGACCTGGTGCAGACCTCTCACTGCCTCAGGGGACACCACAAAAAGTGAGGGAAGTTCCCTGGGAAGTGTGTGTTCCCTGGGGACATTACCTTTGTCAGTCCTTCTTTCCCCTTGCAGACTGCCAGATAAGTCTGTGGCCCTCCCCCCTCCCCCCAGGTCTCTGGGGAGATGGCAAATCGCTGAGCCAGCTGAGGCAAGCGCAGGGGGAGCACTTCCTCCCCTGCTTTAGGTCTCCACAGAGGTCTGATGTTTCCACCCCAATAGTTTTTCTGCTGAGAGGAGAGGTGGTTAACACTTAGAGGTCTCGAGAGGTTGAACCTGGCAATGCATCTCCATATGCAGAGGATGCAGAGTGAGCCAGATCATCTGTCACAGAACCCGGTGGACTGAAACCAACCTTGAGAATTTATTAAATATATATATTTAATATTTTAGTTATTTGTGAGAGAGGGAAGGCAGAGAGAGAGAGAGAGAGAGAGAGAGAGGAAGAGGCAGATACAGAGCAAATGAGTACACCAGGGCCTCCAGCCACTGCAAACTCCAGAGGCATGCACCATCTTGAGCATCTAGCCTATGTGGAATCTAACCTGGGTCCTTAGGCTTCAAAAGCAAGCACCTTAACAGCTAAGTCATTGTTCCAGGCCTTATTGTTGTTTTGTTTTTCGAGGTAGGGTTTCACTCTAGCTCAGACTGACCTGGAATTTACTATGTAATCTCAGGGTGGCTTCGAACTCACAGAGATCCTTCTACCTATACCTCCCAAGTGCTGAGATTAAAGGCATGTGCTACCATGCCCAGCTTATATATATTTTTGAAACAAGATGTCACTATATAGTGCACGCTTCTCCATCTCCCTGAATACGGGGATACTGTCATGCACCACCAAGTTTGAAATCTAACACAGGAAAAGCAATAAGACGAATGAGAACTGGGGATGTGCACCAGGGGTAGAGTGCCTGCCTAGCATGCACAAGGCCCTGGGTTCCATCCCTAGGACCACATAAAACAGGGTGAGTGGCATGTGCTTATAATCTCAGCAGTTGGGAAGTAGAGGCAGGAGGATTAGAAGTTCAAGGTCTTCTTCAGTCAAAAAAAAAAAAAAAAAAAAAAAGACTAGAGGAGCTGGGTGCAGTGGCCGACACCTTTAGTCCCAGCACTTGGTAGGCTGAATGCTGAGATAAGAAGGATCATGGAACCAAGCTAGGACTATGGCATGAATTCCAGGTCAGCCTGGGCTGGAAAAAAAAAAAAAAAAACGGAGCATGGTGGTGCTCGCCTTTAATTCCAGCACTTGGGAGACAGAGGTAGGAGGATCACTGTGAGTTAGAGGCCAGCCTGAGACTACAGAGTGAATTCTAGGTCAGCCTGGGCTGGAGTGAGACCCTACCTGGAAAGCAACAACAAAAAACCTATAAAAAAACCCACTAGAAGACTTATCTCTGACTTTTTGCTTGCTTCATTTTATGAGATAGGGTCTTTTGTAGCACAGGCTAATCAAGAACTCTAGATTCTGTGGACTCTACTTCCCAAATTCTGGAATTAACATACATGCATCACTATGCCCATCCTG